>CM071689.1:24815000-27215000 GCA_036553675.1 Solanum okadae
TCAATCGAAACTCAATTCCGTTCTCGTTTTCCAGTCAAATGTCAATTCTTCTCGGTAAACTATTATCTCATATATCGCGATAAAAGTTCAATCTTGCCTTAGCAAAAAATACTCCAAACTTTTCTTATCAGTCCTATGATTCATACTTAAACTTTCTAATGTTTTGGAATAATTTTTCCATCTTTAAAACTAATAACGAACTTTTAGTTGATACAAATTGCTGAAACAATGCCAAAGCACCTAAAAATCTTAAAAACTAACCTAAACCTCATTCAGAACTTCCCAATCACAAACCAAATATACTACTAGCTTGGAAATGATAATGGAATCATCAAAACACCCACCTTAACTTGAGAATCTCCAAATTTCTCAATAAGGACATGAAACTCATCCAAAAGTTTTTGGAATTGGTCCAAACCTTCAACTAGACCAAATATCATCATTTGGAACTAATGGAGTCATCAAAACATGAAAATAACCTCAAGCATTAACTAAACTCAAACTTTACCCTTGACTTTTCTGACATCTCATCTAATGGTTCAAAATGAAATCAAAAATCTTCGGACCCAAATCAAAAATACATCTAGACTATAAACTACATTACTGAGCTAACAAAACTATTGGAATTAGCCTACGATTATAAAATGTTCACTTTGATCAACTATCTAATGCTTTTAACTAAAAACACAAAAACTCTTCCAAAACTCATCTAAATACACGGGGACCTGAGCCATTAGTCCTATAACCCAAAAGTCACGTTTTGGAGGTGATGGAACTGATATAATTCCCTTTCAAGACTCGAAACTTCAAATATTTACTAAAGACAACCATTTCAACTTTAAAGCTTCCAAATCTCAAAAATTTACAAAAATCTCAACTTTATAATTTGATTTCTAATCCGACTTCAAAAACTGATTAAGTATGACTCAGGACAACTATCAGGATTGGCAAAATGGTATTTTTTCTAGAAAATTATAAAAATGACCTTCATGATCATTACATTCATTGATCTCAACCAAACACGCTCCCTACTTGGTCGATGGATGACTATTATTTTTACATGATTTGAAGTAATGACTACTAGCGTTTATTTAATTGAATACCAAGATATTGTTGTCCCGCCACATATCGACAAATAACTTATTTATGACCAAGTTTTATGCAGATCAGAAGAATACCATACATCTGCTTAACCAATCATTTCTAATATGAATTTGTTGGAATAAAGTAAACGCATGTCCATGATACTCTAAAAATATCTAAATAAGTACGTAACGTCATTCCAATTTTTTGTTGTTGAGGAGGAGCTGAATTTTGCCAATAAACTCACTACAAAATAAATATTTGATAGAGTATTATTAGCAAGGCACATTAGTTCCTTGTTTATACCAAGATATGAAGTTTCATCATCAAGAAGCTCATCATCTTTCTTTTCAGGTCGAAATGGATCTTTAATTATGTCAAACAAATTCACAATCATTGGGGGTACTCAATGAATGTGATTTATCCATGTAAAATAACTTCAGAATTATTTTTTGTGTATGTTGATTGATGAACAAATATTCCATTTGTCAAATTCTCAAACTTTAGGTGAAGACAAAATATTTTCTTATCAAAGTCTTCCATTTCAAATTTCTTCTTTAAGCAATCAACAACTTTTGAAAGATCTTTTAGAGTGCCAATGATGTTCAAGCAAGCATTTTCTTGCTAATCTTATACCTTTCGTCTGAATTTTTTCCCTTAACTAATTCTGAAATCCCCGCATACAAAGTCAAATAAGAGCTTCCACGCAAAAATGCTAATTATTATAGGATTTGCACTCATTTAGAGTTCTTTTCTTATGATTTTGTGGCACTCAAAGAAGAGAAAGAGGTTAATTATACTTTGAATTGTGTTATTTCAGGTATTTTGATGTTGGGAAAGAAAATGCTAATAAAAAGTGGAACCGAAGCTGAAAATGAGAGAAACCTGGCAGAAAAATAAGTCCCAAGTATCGCACTTGTGGAGCACTGATCGCTTTAGAAATCCAATCAACGAAGTCAACCATCCGCTTAAGCGAGGACACGATGTGAGCTTTTGCGAACAGGGTCAAAAGGGCGGAGGTTGCTTAAGCGAACTGAAGTTTTGCTTTGGCAAACCTCCTGCCAGTTTTTTGAAGCCCGCCCGCCTTTTTCAAACAGTGGCAAAATGAGAAATTCTCGAGCTTCAAAACCAAAATTTAGTAAATAGGGTTAGATTTGAGTATAATGGATGATCCAAGAATAGTTAGAGACAGAACACTGTAGAGAGAAAAACACATTCAAAAAGTAGATCTTTTAGTGTTCTTGATTTGGGGTTAAGAAATTGAAGGCAAATTGCCTTGCATTTCATTTGTGGATTCGAAGTTTAGTAATATATTTTACCTTACTTTATTTTCTTGTTTTCATTACTAGAAATGCTGGTGTAATATTTGTATGAAATTGGGGCTTTTGTTCTAGAAATAGACAAAGCTATTTGGGTGTTTGATTAATTGCTTTATTCCTTTTGTAGTTCCCTCTATCCATGTTTGATTTAATAAAATAGGTTCCATCTAGTTTTCTTATTTGAATTTTGATACGCTCAAATTACACTTCCCTAAAGATGTATAGGCGGTCGTTGTCAAATAAAGAACTCAACTTGTAGGTTGGAGTCGATCCCACGAGGAATACGGTTCAGACTTAAACTTAACTCACAATTATATTCGTTTACTCAAACTATTTCCGAAACAAGTAATTAAATGGGAGAATTCGTGAAACAAATAATTGATTGTTGTTTAAGCAACAAGTGAGCAAGATTCAAATTTTGTTGTTATCAATGAGAGAGAGCAACCAGGGTGTATGTGTTCCCCATAAGCTCTGAATGTGGTAATCCTAATAATAGTAATCCTTTCCTAGTGTATCACATGAAAAGTTGGTAAGTTCGGTATCCCTAAGTGATTGGTCCTCCAAGTAGGAAATTCCACTCTGCACCTTGGTCCGGCTACGTGTGTATGCTTTACTAACCCTTACCTTTACCTCAGATTAGACATCACATCAATCTATGGCTTAGTTTTCACCCTCGCACCAATTAACATTAGACTATTAGATAGTATCACACTAAATCTCTGTTGATAATTCTTTTCTGATTAACTACCTCCTTGGTACGGCAAGTAGCTACAAGGCAAGTTCTAATGCGTGCACTCGTTAAAAAGACTTCTAAGTGATAGAATTTCCAATGCATGCATCAACACTATTCAAGAATTACTTAGTTATTGGTCATACGTTGTTAATCGCTCATAGTTCCCACAACCCTAGTTGTGGATTTAGCTACTCATGCTTGAAAGAACACAATTCATGTTTTTAGACGAAGAATTCATGAACTTATGTATTGAGTAGAAGAAACTTATAATCTCCAATCGAATTTGAAAGTAAAAATCGTATAAACCGTAATCTGGAAATCAAATTACAAAAGTTTGCAAGTTAATTCCCAAGAAAATATCAAAATGTAAAAGTGAACAATAATGTGTAACCCCCAAAAATGAGGTTTACATACCCTATTTACAGAAAAACTTGTCCTAAACAAAAAGGAAACAAAATAAGGAAATAAACTTTCAGGACGCGACTTTGATTGACAACTCGACCTATGGACCGTGGGTCGACGTACGGTCTGTAGGTCCCCTCCGTTGGTCAACACATATACTTTTTATGCAAGGCATGGAACCTTCAACTCCCAGTTCATCCCTGACGGACGTGCAGGACGGACCGTAGGTTGACCTATGGTCCGTGGGTCCTTTTCTGTGGCTCCACACTTAGGATTTTCATTAGGTACTGGAACTTCAACTCTCTGAACACCTTCTACGAATGTGCAGGACGGCCCGTAGGTCGACCTATGGTTCTTAGGTTGCTTCGTGGTTCAAGACTTGGTCAGACTTCCCTGATGCTCCCTTTTACGCCCACCATCGACGGATAGTCATAGGACCTACGGTCCGTAGGTTCCTTCGTGGGTGGCTACTTCTGTATATTTTTTTCAACTTTCATCTCACTCAATCCCGTCCAAGCCTATTTCCTGCAAACATGACACAAAATCATTATTTTCAGTACAAAATGGTCGTAGACACACACAACTCTAAAGTGAAATGTATCAAATATACTGTAAACTCATGGTATATCAACATCCTAAACTTAAACATGTTGTTTGTCCTCAAGTGACACACTAACTCTCTAAACGACACTTGTGTAGAAGTAGACATACAAACTCAAGCAATCACTCGGCCATTTCAATCCATTCCATTCTGTAAGTGAAAATTTTCTCTCTTAGACTTAACAATCTAACTTATGTGGATCCATAGATGACAAAGATCGACCAATAGACTACACAACATACACTTTTTCACAATAACCAAGGTACCAATTTTCTGACAATGTAACTAGTGCCCTCACTTCAAACGAATTCATTTTCACGCAAAAGATATGAATTTTGATTTTTTTTTAGGATTCATTCAACACTCATGCTCAGAAGTGACTTCAAGTACAGTTAGCGCTCAATACCATAGGCTTGCTCTTATTTTCACTGCTTAGACTCTCTAACTAGTCGCTAGGATCACTATAGGACTTTCTTAGCTTGTAATGTAGGCTCAGGGTCAAGTGTGATACATTTCGGTACTTTTATTAGTGACTTTCTACCCTCCTTGACATTACATTGGCTTTTTACCTCTTTTCTCAACCTGTTTTTGACATCCTTTAATTTTACTTTCTTTCCCTTGACTCTTTTCAACATGGATGTGACTTTTGACTTTGCGGCTCTTATTTTTCACTTTCTTCTTTTCTTTCACTTTATTTTTCTTAATTTTTTTTCAACACTTTTATTTTTCATCTTTTTGCTTCTTTTGCACAAAGTCACACCCTTTTCTATCTTTCCTTTACTCTTTTCAACACAAAACTCTTTTCATACCCTTTTTTTCTTTCAGTTTTTCTCTTTCATTGCCACTCTCAACTTATGGATTTTACATTAGTTGAGGTGCACAATATCCGATGTCGGACCAAGGCCAAGATCAAGGTAACTTTTGAATAAGACACCCTTAACTTAGGCTTTTGGCCTAAGTCAAGGTGCACATGTCCAAGCAGGGACTGGGGCCAAGAAAATTATTTTAAGGAAGGTGAGTTAGGTCAATCAAAAAAATTGTTCTATTTAAGGCTCAAACATTTGGATCAAGTGGAACATTGATTTCATTTGGTTGTATCATTTTAGGCTTAAGTGGACTAATTTGAACAAGGGCCTATGATCACTTCCCAACTTCTAGCCTAGATCATCTTAGCAGGACCAACGGGGCAAGTTCTAGATTGGCACAAACTGTCAGAACATTCAACTTTTCTCACACACTGTTGGCACATTGTTTCATTAGTTCATGTTTTAGCTTACGTAATGAGTTCAAATTGGTTCGTTTTCATGTCACATTCAGATCCAACATATTAAACTCATCAAGACTCTCGATTTAACACATTTCAACATTTTGGACATGGATCATTCTTTTATGCTTTTTATGCCATCATGCTTTCATTTTTCTTCTTACTCCTACACATACATTCCTAAACATGCCGGTTCAACAAAAATTATAACACTCTTGAGGGGAAAGAACACAGGCAAGAAAACCCCAAGAGAGGATTATGAGTTGGGTTTACTTAGATATCGCCCTATCACTCACAATACATTTACCCCACCCCCAACAATATAAAGTGCGATTGTCCCCAATGCACAAAATGTAAAAGTTAAAGGATTGGGTGAAGAAAACATGTGGAACATATGCGTCGAAGACCACTCAAACAGCGGGTGGGTCCGGTTTCCCAAAGCCTGCTGGATCAACACGTTGAACTCCATCAGGAGCACTCACATCTACCATCTCAGCACCCTCAGTAGTGCTATCATAATCTCTCATCGCACCATCAGTAGTGTTCATGCTCCTAGAAGCACACACACCTACCTCCCTAGCGCACAGCTGTCTCATCTCCTCGTCAACTATAGATTCCCTCCGAGCTACCTCATTTTACTAGCGTTTCCTCTTCTTCGCTTTCTCAGCCTCAGGATCATCATGAGTAGGATTGGAGCAGGGGATATTCCCAGCAACATGGGAAGAATCTAGCGGTGGTATACCATCTCCAAATAGGGCACTCAACACCGTATCATCAATCGGTGCCATAGGGGCATACTTTGGCTCAGTCACAAGGGGATGTCCTGGTAGGAGGTGGAAGATACTCCTAATCCTCGTCCTCATCAATCAGCCTGAATGAGGGAGCAACACACTTGTATTTTCCCTTTGCGGTGTAAGTTTGAGCTTAATTTGTGCCCATGGTACCTATAGAACGTTAGTTAGTACTAAAACACCAAAAGAATTTTAGAACAAGTAACCAACCAAAATGAAAAACTAAAATTTTTTTGGGCAATAGAGAAACTGTCGATCCACGGTGGGTACTTTTGGTTCGTAGGTCCTCTCTATAAGTCAGACTACCCACAATTGGGTCTCTGATGTGGGAACAACGGATCTGCAGAACTGTTTGTCGATGGAATGACGGATCGTAGTCCACACCATGGTTCAACAGTTAGCAAAAAGAATAGTGTGCCTCTGACCCACGGACCTGACCTACGATCCGTAGATGAGGTCTCGTGGGTCAGTTTTGTGCTAGGTTTTAAATGCTTTTATTTTGTGTCATTTCTTTTAACACATACAAACACATTAGCCTACACATGCATTTCAACAAGTGATTAGGTAGTTACTTCTCCTTAGGGTTCCATTTTCACAAGAATTTATAGATTAATACATCGAAACTTATGAACCCTAAGTAAAAACTTCCAATTATGCCTATTAACTGATATAATTGATTAAAATGAACAATACATTCACATTCTATCATCCCAAGGGTGTTTTTCACTATATTTTAACATGCAATCAATAGATAAACAACCCAAAGGCAAGATCCACTTCCTGAATCCATGAATTAAACAATGAACAACGAAATTCAGAGTTAGGGTGAAGTCGTTTTATCTTACAAGTACGTGAAGTGGGTGAGTGTGTGATTGGAATGAACACCTTCGAACATTGCGATCCCTTTGACACCGAACTCGGACCGAGAAATTGCATGTGAAGGGAAAATGGGGTGATTGTGGAAGAGAATAGGAGAATTATGGGAGACAAGAGTGAAATGGGGAATTAATATGGGGGTTTTGGTATTTGGAGGTGTTAGGAACGGTTAGGAGGGAGTTTTTGTAATGGGGGATGAATTTGAAATGAAGGATTTTTGAAAAAGGGGGTCCGGGTTGGGTCTCTAGAAACCCTATGTTGGACCCACAAAACCCCATCCACAGTCCGTGGATTGACTTACGGACCGTAGGTCTGGTTCGTAGGTCACTTTGATACTTAGAATTTTCAGAAAAATTACCTCGGGTCTACGGACGCCATTCACGGTCCATGATGGAACCACGGACCGTCGATGGGGTCCGTAGACCTCTGCACAACCTTTTTCTACAGATTCAGTTTTTCATCCTTGCATACGTAGTAACCATTAGGACTTTGTTTTTACATTTTCTAGACACTTTTTAAACACGGACCCTATGATTTATCTAGCCAACACTAAGACTAAAATAAAACACTTATCTAAAGAGCTACGAAAATCAAAATAAAAGAATAATACTCCTATAACAAAAAGAAAAACCAATATTTGTCTAGATTGTACATCATGGGCTGCCTCCAAAGCAGCACTTGATTTAACGTCGTGACACGATGCAGGCCTCTTGATTACTCATACTTCATCAAGATAGTAGGCCTCAACCACTTCTTGCACACTCTCCTATTTCCCCATGTAGACCTTGATCATTTGCCCGTTCACTTTGAACCTTGTTCCTTCGTTGTTCTCAAGCTCGACCGCTCCATGTGGAAACACTTGAGTGACTTTGAGTGGCCCGGTCCAGTTGGACTTGAGCTTGCCAGGAAACAAGCACAAACTTGAGTTGAATAGAAGCACCAGATTACCCGCATCAAATTCACGCTTCTCAATCTTTTGATCATGATACTTCTTCATCTTCTCTTTGTACAAGGCTGAACATGCTTAAGCTTTAAGGCGAAACTCATGAAGCTAATCCGACACCATGATAAAATACTACCCTCATGATTACACCATTTTTTCTCCGTGAGAGGGCTGAAAAGGAAGCTCGACCTACATGTTCATGTCATTCACTATTTAATTTGATGTGGCGCCCCAATCCAAATATAACTTCTTTAGCGCCCACATAGCCTTATGCTCTAGCTCTACCGGCAAATGACAAGACTTCTCATATACAAGTTGGTAGGGGGACATACGTATGGGAGTCCTAAATGCGGTGCGATAGGCCCATAGAGCGTCATCAATTCTTCTTGACCAATCAGTTCTATTGGCGTTCACAATCTTTGCAAGGATTTTCTTTCTCTCTCTGTTTGACACCTCAACTTGCCCACTAGACTACGGATGGTAAGGAGTGGATACATTGTGATGGACTTCATGTTTCTCTAGCAACGCCTTGAACACCTTATTACAAAAGTGAGAACCTCCGTCGTTGATAATCACCCTAGGTGTACCAAATCTGGAGAAGATACTCTTTTTCAGGAATGTGGTGAAACTTTTCCCTTCATTGTTTGAATGCACAATTGCTTCCACCCATTTCAACACATAATCTACCACAACAAGAATATACTACATTCCATGTGAACTCAAAAATGGACCCATAAAGTCAAGGCCCCATACATCAAACAACTCAATAACCAATATAGGGTTCATAGGTAGCTCTTGCCTCTTCGAAATTCTCCCTTCTCTTTGGCAACGATCACACACTTGGCAAAATCATGAGCATCTTTGTGGATGGTAGGCTAGTAATACCCACACTGCAAGAATTTATGAGCAGTACGAATACCACTATGATGCCCACAAACAGGTGATGAATTACACGCCTCTAGTATACTCATTATCTTAACCTCGGGCACACATCAACGGATAATCCCATCAGCATAAATACAGAACAAGTAAGGCTCATCCCAAAAGAACTTCTTCACATCATGCATAAACTTTTTCCTTTGGTGAAAACACAAAACCGATGGAACTAGATCACTTGCCATGTAGTTAGCAAAGTTTGCGAACCAAGGAATAAGATCATGAGAAGCAGTCAATACATCATGTTCATCTGGAAAGGCATCATTAATTTCAGCCCCATCTCCTAGCTCGAGCATAGCTTCCTCCTTGAATCTGGACAAATGATAGGTAACTTGGTTTTTTATCCCCTTTCTATCTTTCGCATCAAAATCGAACTCTTGCAACAACAATACCTATCTAATCAACCTCAGTTTTGCATGCCTTTTAGCCATCAGATACCTCAATGCAGAATGGTCAGTATGCACTTGACCTTAGTACCAAGCAAGTAGGATCAAAATTTCTCAAATGCGAAAACCACAGCAAGGACTTCTTGTTCAGTCACTATATAGTTATTTTGAGCCACATTCGAAGCTTTGCTGGCATAATAAAGAGGATAAAGAATCTTCTCTCGCCTCTGTCCCAATACCACACCAAGCGCCACTCCACTCGCATGACACATCACTTCAAACAGTTGCCCCCAATTCGGTGAAATAATGATAGGTTCGGAAATTAGCTTTGCTTTCAACTCTCCAAATGCTTTCAGTCAAGCATCATCAAAATCAAACTTACACTCCTTTCGAGAAATTTGCACAAAGGGTGTGCAATTTTGGAGAAATCCTTGATAAACCTCATATAAAAACCTACATGCCCAAGAAAACTTCTATCACCTTTAACAGTGATGGGTGGTGGATGCTTTTCTATTACCTTGACTTTAGCTGTATCAATTTCAATACCCTTCTCAAAAATCTGATGAACCATAATGATCCCCTTTTTCACCATGAATTTGCATTTTTCCCAATTGAGCACAAGATTGCACTCTTCGCACCATTTCAGTTCCTCTGCCAAATGCAACAGAAAATAATAAAACGAGTCACCTACCACAGAGAAATCATCAATAAATACCTCAATAGTGTCCTCCACCATATCTGAAAATATCGGCATCATGCAATGTTGGAAGGTCGTTAGAGCATTACACAACCCAAATGGCATTCGTTTAAAGGCAAAAGTCCCATAAGGGCAAGTGAATGTAGTCTTCTCTTGGTCTTCTGGAGCAATGGAGATCTAATTGTAGCCCGAATAACCATCAAGTAAACAATACCAACCCTTACCAACAAGGTGATCCAGCATCCAATCCATGAACGGCATAGGGAAGTGATCCTTTTCTGTCCAACCATTCAATTCCTGGTAGTCCATGCATACTCTCCATCTAGTCAATGGTCTCATCGAAACAAGCTCATTTTTCACATTAGGCACCATAGTAATCCCACCATTCTTAGGAACACACTGAACAGGACAAACCCAACTACTATTTGCAATGGGATATATGACTCCAGCATCCAACCATTTGATGATTTCCTTTTTCACTACCGCTTACATAGGCGAATTTAGTCTTATTTGGTGCTTGATACTAGGCTTGTGTTCCTACATGAGTTGGATTTTAGGAGAACAAATTCTAGGAGGAATCCCAATAATGTCCGCAATAGTCCATCTAATCACTCGCTTGAACCTCTTCAACACAGAAATCAATGCCTCAACTTGCACCTCACTCAAATCGGCCGCAATGATGACCGGTAAAGTACCATATCTCCCCAAGAATACATACCTCAAATGCAATGGTAGAGCCTTTAGCTCCAATTTTGGAGCCTCTTTAACAAATGGTTTTGCGGGTGGAGAGTCGCGATTCTTCATATCTAGCTCTAACTTCTTTGGTTTGGAACATAATTCGAACCTATCAAGTCTTCAATACCATCACCCTCAAAATTCATCATTACCACTGCCAGTGCATCAACACCCAACCTCTCTTCAATAGACACAATAGAACCTTGCTCCACAATTTGATTCACCACTGATACTGACTTGAGATCGCATTCCTGCTTCATAGGCCTACAGATATGTTGAAAGTTACCTCTTCATTGTTCATTCGGAACTTCATCTGCCCTCGCTCCATATCAACCAAGGCGTGCCCAGTAGCAAGGAATGGTCTCCCTAGGATGATAGGAACCTCCAAAGAAACTTCACAATCAAGTATCACAAAATCCGCAAGAAATAAATGACTCCACTTTTACAAGTACATCTTGGAGAACACCAATGGGCTTCTTCACAGTTCTGTCGGCCATGAGTAATCGCATTGCAGTCGGTTTTGAAGCCCCTAAACCCAACTTCTTGTAGATAGACAATGGCATCAGATTTATGCTAGCTCCCAAATCACGCAACACCTTTGCAAAATGCAACAACCCAATGGTACAAGGAATAGTAAAAGCACCAGGATCCTCTTTCTTCTGCACAAGTGACCTAGTAGCAATAGCACTGCAGTGTTGCAACCTCTCTTCATTTTCAAAACCAATGGCCCTCTTTTTGGTCACCAAATCCTTCATAAATTTCGCATACCTAGGCATTTGCTCCAAAGCTTCTATCAACGGAACTCTGATGGAAAGTTTTTTCAACATAGTAATAAACATGCAGTATTTTCCTTCTTCCGTCTTCTTCACTAATCTCTGTGGGAATGGCGGTGGAGGTGTAGGCTTGGGAATCACTTTTTGGGTCACCTCATCTTCCTTCTTTGTAACATTCTTAGACTCTCCAGTAACCTCAATCTCATCATCATCAATGGTCTGTTTAACCCCTCGAGTAGTGACTGCCATACAATGCCCATCATTCTTTGGATTGTGGATGGTGTTGCAAGGAAGTGTGCCAAGTTGATGTGGGTTCGTAGTACTTGATAACTGATTAAACTGCTGCTCAAGTTGCTTTATCGACACTGCATGGGAATCAACTTTTTGACCAACTCCAGACAATTCATTCTGCTTCTCCTTCACATTCTCATCAGTCTAATCGAACCGCTTCAGCATCTTCTACATCATATCCTCAATTCGTGACATACTATCCCCAACTTCCCTATAACCATATTCTTGATTTGCAGGTGGAACATAAGGCCTAACTCTCTCGTTTCTGCTGCCATAGTTGTTCCAGTTATAGCTGTTGTCGCGATTGTAGTTACCATCCCGGGCATAGTCACCCTTTTGATTGTAGTTACCATAGTTCTGACCATGGTTTCCTTGACCTTGGCGCCAATTATCCGAGATGGAACCTTGGGCATTGTCTTGGAAACCCCCCGTCTGATCATTTACCAAGTAAGCATCCTCCTAATAGAAGCATTCCTCAACTGGTGGTGGTCGAGTTCTAGTCAAGTAGTTTACCACATTTACCTTTTATGGACCTCCGCTTACATGCTTCAACACCAAACCAAGTTTTGTCCTTATTTGAGCCATCTCCTCTCGAATGTTATCAGCAGATTAACTAGGCGCAGCTTGAACTACAAATGTGCTTCTTCCAGTATTTGACTTTCGAGTGCTCCATGCTTTATTGTTTTGGGAAATCTTCTCTAGTTTCTTAGCCATCTCCTCAAAAGTACACTCACCATATGATCTTCTGGCGATAGTATCAAGCATAGCCTTTCCATTGTCATCCTGACCTCTGTAGAAATACTCCTTTAGTGACTCATCAACAATGTGGTAATTCGGAACACTTCTTATGAATGCAGTGAACATTTCTCACTAACTACTCAGAGACTTTCCCAGTAGTTCCATGAAGTTTTTAAGTTTGTCCTTGTGGTTCATCTACTTAGACAACATGAAGTACTTTGCCATGAACACCTTATGAAATTGGTCCCATGTGTGCATTGAGTTACATGGAAGCTCAGAAAACCACACGGCAGCATCCAACTCCGGTCGCCCCACACAACTCTTCCAGATACTCTCAGCTTCACCATGTGGCCATGCGATCTTGCAAAGCCATACCAAAGAACAACCCCCTTGTTGTAAGCACTTGCATCAAACTTGTAACGACCTGAGCCTACACCCTGGAAGTTACACGACATACTTGACCCCGAAAGGGTCTCGTACAAGCCTCTTAGCATTCATAACATGAGATAGCAAAATAGTGCAGAATTAAAACATTTATATAAATCCATACAATCGAAACAACTACATTTAAAACATTTGAAACATCGAAAGTCTTTTGTCTCACATGGCCATCTAAAACAATATCTTGAAACAAAAGTAGGGTCACGACCCTTTACAATCGAAAGTCTAACATATGTCTATTGCATGAAAGAAAATGAAGCGTCAAAAGTACTTGTGCTCGATCTATGAGGACATACCACTTTAGCCCTGGAGGAATCTTAATCCAAGCCCTTGAACTAGAGAGAAAGCAACTCACTTGCCGGAACTTACACTTGTAGTAAAATAAGAGAAATATGGGTTAGTACAATTAAGTACTAAGTATGATAGCCATGCAAAAACCATGCTTAAAACGGACATTTTATTTGAAAGTCATGCTTTATGCCAATTCGAGAACAGTTTGTTAACTAATTATAAGAGGTATATATAAACATAACCAAATACAAGTCATTTCATTACCTTAAGCTTTCACCTCAAGCAACCCCAAGCTATACTATGTGCAATGTATGAATAGTATCCCATACCACCATCCACACTAAGTACCACATCAAGGAAACCAAAAGTGAACTTACCACTCATCCTTTGCATCTTTACACAATACTCATACATAAGAGACATAAACACTTCATAAGTCATAACAAGGAAGTAACTGATAATATAATCCAAATATAGCATGCATCATTACATTTAAGCATATGAGTCAACATTCTTCATTAGCTTCATTTAGAGCACTTTCATTCATTAGTCATTAAGACATTAGAGAACTCACTATAGCACTCTCAAAGCCTACTCGTGCAATGCCTGAATGACATCCCATACTACCACCCACACTTTATAAAACTTCTCAAGAAACCATAGTGCACATTTGACATGATGGGAATAAGCATTAACCGACATAGATGAGAGCAAACGATGGAATCCGGTGTCATATAGCCCCACACCGTAAAGATGTGGTCTACTTGCCTAAGGTAGAACCGATAACATTTTAGCGTAGGTAGAAAAGACTAGCTAATATCCTATGTGGACACATAGTTATTGGATAGGAAGATTTTCATTGGAACCCTAACATAACATTGGAATTTCCATCTTACCATATCACCTCGGTTTTTAGCTTCCATTCCCATAGAGTACTTCATTTTCATTAACATTATTGTACTTGAGAGGGCTACCAACATTAGGACTACCGACCCAAAGTACATTACACAAGAAAGGGCCACCACCATTAGGTCTACTGATTCAAGGTACATTACATGGATAGCTCATTCAATCCTCAAGAAGGGTGCCATCTACATTGGGTCTACCGATACAAGGTTCATCATTTTTGTTATAAGTAGAATGTTATAGAGATTAAAAAAAAAAGAATATATAATATCAAAAATGTGTTCTACAAAAAAATAGGTTGTTACAGTGAAATATTATTTTAATGTATGTCAAATATTTAGCTTGACCAATTCTTTGTTTTAGATATATATATATATATACACACACACAACATTACCTATGGTGTAAAATATTTCATTTCTTTATGTTACTACCATATCTTTGCGGAATTTTAGTCTTCTCCTTCTTCTTCTTTTTTGCCGCATACATATCATATAGTTGTTGTCTATGAAAGTATGTAGTATCTAGTATATAATAGAAGTTGTATCGTGATATAAAACATTAAAAAAATTCAATTAAAAAAAAACTAATAGATGAATAAAATTTAAGTATTATTTATAGAATTTCTTTAATTTGATTTAAGATCATTTTATGATCAATCACTCTTTTCTTATTTAATTTTATATAGCCAGCACAGAGTGTATCTTGTGACATAACATTTTCTAAGATTAAAATAAACAAAAAATAACAGGAAATTCATACTTAAAATTTTGTACACTCAATATAAATATCCATCAAGAAAAAATATATAGAACACAATTCGTAACCAATGAAGAAGGAAGACGAAACTATATGTTCATGCTATATTCACTCTAGTGTTCTATTTGATTGAAATCTCTTTTCACCAACACTTTACTTTCTCTGTTCACTTTTACTTACACATATCTATCAAAAAAATATTTATTATCATGACTATATTATCATATTATAAGTAAAAGTGATAATGTATTTTTGAAATAGTGGACGTAACATCGAAATGAATAATTCAATGAACTACATTCATGACCATTTTTAAAAAAAATAGGAAAAAACTCCTTTGTTTGAGGGTAAAAGAATAAAAATAGAAAACAAAGAAGATCATGTGCCTTTTTTGTATTTTTTTAATTATTATTGTCTCTATCACAACTTAATCTATTAATTTTATTAGAAAATATAATCCTCGATGTGTTCATTTGTCACTGTTTACTCGTTATGTGAACACTAATTATTAAATTCTCTCTCGAATGAAAACACAAAAGAAACTAATTAAAGAAACAAAACAAGAAAATAAAATGAAACTTCTCTCTCTCTATGCATAGAAGTTTTTTATGTGAAACAAAGTTCACAGTTATTTAGACATTTCTCTATTATTTTTTTTCTTATTTAATAAAAAGATAATACCTAAATTTCCATGCGAAGAACTTCGGCGAACCATATCAATGGATTGCAGTTGAATCATTTATGAAAATTTTAAATGATCTCAAATTGTTGTTGAAAAGAGATCCTAAAGAATTTATAAGAAGTGAATGGTTGTGATTTATGATCAAAGAAACATAAAGGTTGAAATTGTTGTCACTATTCATAGAAAAGAAGTCTTTTTTAATAAAGAAAAGGGTATTATTGTTCAATAAGGATACAAACAATATTGAAGTATGTATGAGATGAAAATCGTAAGAGGAAAATATTAGTGTGAATTGATGAATAATTTTCTACAATATATTCACCAACTCTTTCTTATGTGATACCTCAAATTTTGTTGAATTTTGAACTTAATAAACTGTTGCCAATAACATTTGAGATTTTTTTAAGAAGAAGAGCAGAAAACTTAAAAATCGTAGATTAAAAATGAGAGGAAACCCCTCTATTTATAGCTAAGAAATAGTATTATTAATAGGTACCTTATTAGAAAAGACACAACCTTTCGAAAAAGTCACTGCTCATCGAAAAAGTCACAACCCTTTGAAAAAGTCACAACCCTTTGAAAAAGTCACAACTCATCGGAAAAGGCACAACCCGTTGGAAAAGACACAACCATTTGAAAAATTCATAGCCCGTCAAAAAAGTAGGAACTTATCGGAAATGTCACGACCCCTCAAAAAAGTCTTAACCTTTCGAAAAAGTCACAACTCATTATAGAAAAGTCACAACCTTTCGAAAAAGTCACAACTCATTAGAAAAGTCACAACTCTTTAATGTGAAAAGGTATCTAGTCTTAATATAATAAACTTAATTAAATGAATAAATAAATAAATAAAATTGCATATTTTTAATTGGGGGTATTATAGTAATTTAACATTTAAGTTTGGGAGTTCATGCTTTTAAGGTAGTATATAATATATAATATATAATATATAAGTATCTCTCTCTATATATATATATATATATTTGTAAATAATCACTTGGTTTAACACTACTCGACGAGTATAACCTTCGAAAATCAACTTATTTCATACGTCTCCAATGTAAAGTCATTTAATTTTTGCCTTCAATGTGATCACTACAGAAACTTTCATTCAAGTTCGGACATACATATATTGATAGAACTTTATTTGTACAATATCTCACAAGTATATATGTATTACCACTTAAAGTCAATGAATTATCGGTGTTTTATTGTCTATATTAAACAAGATAGGACATAACTAAAGGGTCAATGAATTATCAACATATATAAAACTTGATTTACAATGACTTCTCTACGAGTATCGCATCGAATTTTTGAAGTTGGTATTACCTCTCAATTAATATCAACGTTATTCCATAATCCGAATATAAATTATCAGTGATTTTTTATTACTACATGAATTTTAATTTTTTTAATACAAATATACAATTGTTAAACTTTCAAAGAATTAACGTAAAATGAAAATATTAGTTTTATACATAATAGGAAAATAATGATTATAAAAGTATTTGTTTTTCAAAAAATGACCTCTGAATGTCGCTTTTATTATAGATAATAATTAGATTAGATATAAACAAAACATACTGACCTACGGAGATCAGTATTGCATATAAATTTAATGAAAAATTAAATAATACTGACATCCGGAGGTCGGTATCTTAAATTAATTTATTTTTTATTTTACATAAGGTTGAAACTAATTAAATAAAAGTACGAATATTGACTTCTTGTAGTCATTATATACACATTTTAATGAAGCTTAATTATATAAATTTTAATTTTGCCGACTTCAAAAGGCCGGTATTATAATTTTATTTATATTTTATATCACAACAAACTGTCCTTCGGAGGGCGGTTTAATTTTTTTATATTTAATTGTGATAAAATAAAATATTATTATTTATTATTAAATTCAATACCAACTATAAGAGATCATTTTTTCTTTTATTCTTTTTTTTCTGGAAAATTTTCAACCTCTGGAGGTCAGTATATTGTTTTCCCGCATTTTTTTTGCATAAATACCGACCTCTTGAAGTTAGTTTTCATAAGTTTTTTATTTGTTATACCGACTGTCATTGGAAATCAGTAATTTTTAGGTCGGTATTCACTATTTTTTTTAGTAGTGGAAAAAGAAGAAGAATAGTCATGAGCTAAATTCATAAAAGCATTTGTAGTTGAGTGGTAGCGAGTCTATGAAATGTCCCAAGAAGCGCATGGGGCGGCCAACAAAATAATTCCAAAACTTTTTTACTTTTATGCATTGACCACATGTGCATTGCATCATCTTGC
This sequence comes from Solanum okadae, assembly GCA_036553675.1. Classification (NCBI taxonomy): domain Eukaryota; kingdom Viridiplantae; phylum Streptophyta; class Magnoliopsida; order Solanales; family Solanaceae; genus Solanum; species Solanum okadae. The sequence goes on from CM071689.1 coordinate 24,832,940, forward strand.
ATTGTATGTTTGTATGCGATAAACTTGTATTAGCATGAATTATTCATTATTATTATTATTATCATTATTATTATTATTATTATTATTATTATTATTATTGTTATTATTATTATTATTATTATTATTATTATTATTATTATTATTATTATTATCATCATTATCATCATCATCATATTTACTATCAGTGTTTATGAGAATGTCTCTAGTTCGCTCTCGTTTTTAGTGTTAGCACTACCGTGCCTCTCTTATTTATAGTCTCTTTATAGCTCGATTGGTCTATGATGCCTATTGAGTACCCATGTTTTGGTACTCATACTGCACTTCTACATCTTTTTCTGATGCAACACCCAGTACGAGCCACCCTTGTTGATTTCAGATTTCTTGAGGTCATTGTTGTTGGATCATGGTGAACTATTGATGTCTGGAGACTTGTTTCTATCTCTCTTGCACTATCTAAATATTTTATAATTTGATTAGAAATACCTATTGTATATAATCCTTTTTTGTACTTAGACGCTTTTGTACTAGGGACACCAGGTCCGGAGTTGGGTTCTTTATATATCCGTCTTCTCTAGTGGCTCTTTGACCTTTATTGTATATTTTATACAATTCTGTACACACCATATTATTATGACCACGGTAGTTACTTCTAGTTTTATTTATCGCATGTTATTATATGCTTGAAGTATCATTTATACAAATAAAGTTAATTTACACTGATTTCTCATATTATCCAGTTTTCAGACAAATAAAATCATCAAGCCAAATAGTTAGAATTTGCTATATGAATTCTCTGTGTTAATTATTTTCTCTAAAACTAATGTTAGATTTGACAACTCAAAGAGACATCCTATATATTCATTCTTAAACGATTCTAGACTGATAAGTAATATATGATAATTTATGATTATGAAAATCTAAGAATTTCATATCAAACACTTTTAAAATGACATTTTTTCTCAAAATTTCAAAATCAAAAGTATTCACTAATCAAATAAACTTTGAAGATGTATTAAATAGAGGTGTCTATATAAAGATTGTAAAGACTTGAATCAACATAGCAAGATATGAATTCAACAAGATAACTAAATTCCTCCAATTTCAAAGTGTTGGATTTATTGGAGACTCATCGGAGAATGAGCTTGAGAAAAAGGGATCAATGGCACGTTGACGAAGTTTAACAGAATCTTTTTTTTAGACAACACAAATTATAGTTTTACTTCAATTATAGTTTTACTTTTGGTTTCCATCTGTAAACTATAGCTTTACTTTTCCCTTTTTCACTTCCATGTAAATAGTAGTTTTGTTATTTAAGGTAGCTAATTATTAGGAGATAATTGGGTAATTGCTACCTTTTTCCAGTTTTATTCCACATAAAGTAAACCTTCTCCAGGTTCACTTCCATGTAAATAGTAGTTTAGTTATTTTAGGTTAGCACATAATTAGGATAGTGGGGTAGTTGGTTATATTTTATTTTTTGCTATATATACTTATATTGTGCAGAGGAATAGAGATAGAAAACATTCAGTACAATCTCTTTTTATATTTTGCTATCTTTCATGGTATTAGAACCCAAGTTTTAAATCTCTTCTCATATTCTCATTTTTTCCTAATCTATAATTTGTTACAATGATAGAATATGTAAGCACATCTTCTTCTAAGTCTCAAGTTCCCACTCTTACTGGAACTAATGCAGCCCATATTCTCATAAATCCTTCTCATCCTTTTTTTATTTCCCCTTCGGATTCTCCTGGTATGTTGCTCGTCAATACGGCTTTTGATGGCAAGAGTTTTGGCGGATGGAAAAGAGGTATGCTCATAGCCTTGACTGCGAAAAACAAGTCAGGATTTATTGATGGATCAACTCAAGAACCTGTTGCTGGTACAGATTTGCACTCTGCCTGGTCCAAAGCAAACAATATGGTAATTTCCTGGCTCTTGAACTCTCTTTCTAGAGAAATATCTGAAAGTGTTATATATTCTTCTACTGCTAAAGATTTGTGGGCATAATTGGAAGCCAGATTTGGGCAGAGTTCAGGTGCGAAACTTTTCCAACTTCAAAAGGAACTTAGTGACCTTGTTCAGGGTTCATCTGATATCGCTACTTATTACACTAAGATGAAACTTCTTTGGGGTGAACTGGATACCTTGGATTTCTTCATTCCATGCATTTGTGCTTGTTCGTGTGGAGCAGGGGAAAAGAACATTAAGCCCAAGCAAGATGCACGATTGGTTCAATTTTTAATGGGACTGAATGACTCTTATTATGCACCTAGAGGTAATATACTTATGATTTCACCACTCCCTTCAATCCCTAATGCTTATGCATTGTTGATGCAAGAGGAGCAACAAAGGGAGGTCCAGAATACACCAAAATTTCCTGGTGAATCTTCTTCTTTCATTGCTGCAAGTCAGGGAAACAATGGACAAAGGCAATTTTCTACTGCTTTCAGGGGACAAAAAGGGAACTATGATAACAAGAAGTCTACTCTTGTATGCAGATATAGCAAGAAAACAGGACATAGCATTGAAATATGTTATAAAATACATGATTTTCCACCTGATTTTAAATTTACTAAGCTGAGAAATTTTCAGAATTCTATTAAAGGTAATGTTGTGACTTCTAATGAATTTTCTGGAGACTCTTTCACGACTAGCGAAGAATCGGAGGAGCATGAGAAGTTCCTCACAGGTGCAACTGGCACATGTCATGCAAATGCTTCAGCAGGTGAAAACTAAGGATCAAGGCAATGATTCTAATGTCGTAGCTTCCCTCAATTGTGCTGGTATTTCTTTAACTCCTAATCCTTTCTCTCTAAACTCATATATTAGTTGTAAGATCTTCACTAAAAAGATGTGGATAATAGACTCATGTGCAACTGAGCATATGAGTTACAACAAAGAATTTTTTTTAAATCTTATGTCATTGCCTAGAATTGTTTCTGTAAGCCTTCCTAATTCACAAAGGGTTAAGGTTTCTCATTCAAGATCTATTAGATTATTCTCAAATTTAACCATTCATAATGTGTTGTATGTGCCTGGTTTCCATTTCAATTTATTGTCTATACAGAAGTTGTGCAAACAACTTTCTAATATAATTGTCTTCACTACTTCTCATTGTTTCATGCAGGTCCCTTCAATGAAAATCCCAATGCTCCTTGATGAAAGTCAAAATGGTCTCTACATCTTGAAGAATAGGCTTTCGGATGCTTCTTATTCTGCCAATTCCTGCTTTCAGTCTAGCTCTAGTTTAAATTTCCTAAAGGATGATAAATCCAACTTGTCATGTATTTCCCTTTCTGATGTTCAAAGCAAGTTATGGCATGTAAGGTTGGGCCATATGCCTTTATCAAATATGCAAAATATCAATGGAATTCCTATTTCAGTTTGTTCGAAATTTTCTATTCCTTGTTCAATTTGTCCATTAGCAAAGCAATCCAAACTTCCTTTCCCTATTAGTCATATTTCATCTCAACAATTTTTTTATTTAATTCACATTGATACTTGGGGGAATTATAAAACCCCTACCTATGATGGTTATAAGTATTTTTTGACAATAGTGGATGATTTTAGTAGAGGGACTTGGACTTTTTTAGTAGCGACTAAAAGTAATGCATTCTCTATTCTCAAATCTTTTCTTGCAATGATCAAAAGACAATTCAATAAGAAAGTTAAAGTCATTAGATCTGATAACGCTTGGGAATTAGGTTCAAGCTTAGAAACCTCTAATTTTCTATCTTCACAAGGCATCATTCATCAAACTTCATGTGTTGCCACACCACAACAAAATGGGGTCGTTGAGAGGAAACATAGGCATCTTTTGGAAGTTTGTAGAGCTTTGCTTTTTCAGTTTCATCTTCCACCAAGAATTTGGGGGGATTGTCTTATGACAGCCACTTATTTAATCAATAGATGTCCGACTAAACTATTATCTTTTCAAACACTATATGAGAAACTTTTTGGTCATCCTCCAAATTACTCCAACCTGAAATGTTTTGGTTGTCTTGGCTTTGCTTCTACTCTTTCCCAATGTAGATGTAAATTGGATCATAGAGCTAAGCCATGTGTGTTTCTTGGGTATCCTTTTGGGAAAAAGAGGTATAAGTTACTTAGTTTACATTCTCAAAAATACTTTGTTTCTAGAAATGTTGTTTTTTATGAAGATATCTACCCTTTTTCTTCTATTCAGCCTTCTATTTCTATTTTTCCTCTTACAGATTCACTAATTATACTTGATCCTGATTATCATTTTATATCCTCTCCTTCAATTATTTCTTCATTTTATCCTGATCAGCCTTCTCCATCTCCAGTACCTCCCACAACCACTCTTCCTTCACCATCTTCGATTTCTATTCCTCCTATCAATCCTGTCACCTTGAGAAAATCTACTAGATCTACCAAAACCCTTGCATACTTAGAAGATTACATTTGCAATAAGGTATATTTTTCTAATGTATCTGATAATTGTTTTTCTTCTCCTATTTCTATCGCACCATTTTCTTTTAATGCTTTGTCCACGTCTAATCAACAATATATCAATTCTCTATCACAAATTAATTAAAGAACCTTCCAATTTTCCCCAAGCCATTTTATATCCAGATTGGTAGGAGGCTATGACAAGAGAATTAGAGGCTTTTATCGCTAATGACACCTGGGAAGTCGTATCGTTACCTCCTAGAAAGAAGGCTTTACCCAATAAATGGGTTTACAAGGTCAAACTCAAATATAACGGTTCCGTGGAGAGACTTAAAGCTCAATTGGTTGTTAGGGGTGATGTTCAAAATGAAGGTGTTGATTTTACTGAAACCTTCAGTCTAGTTGTGAAGATTACTACTATAAGGTGTGTTTTGGCAATTGCTATTAAGAAAGGATGGGGTATTTACCAATTAGATGTAAACAATGCTTTTTTACATGGTGAGTTGGAGGAAGAAGTTTATATGAAGTTCCCGGCAGGTTTGAAGGTTACTGATCCTACTCAAGTTTGTCGCATAAAGAAATCTTTATATGGCCTCAAACAAGCCTCGTGACAATGGTATGCAAGGCTGACTGCAGCAGTTTCAAAGGTTTTCAACACTCATTGAATGAGTATTCACTTTTTTACAAATGCATTGGTAGCTCTGTTTCTATATTAGTCGTATATGTGGATGATATTTTGCTCACATGTAATGATATGACAGAGATGGAAGCATTGAAATCTTTCCTAGATTCAGAATTCAAGATCAAGGATTTAGGTAACCTGCACTATTTTTTGGGCATTGAAGTCATTCCAGAGCGTCACGGTTTAATTCTCACCCAAAGAAAATTCATTCCAGAACTCTTAGCTGAATATGATTGCCTTGGATTCAAACCTGCCTCTTCACCTCTGGATCCCACTCTAAAATTACAAGCAGACACGGGTTCTCCTCTTCCAGATCCCAGTGTTTACCTGCAGCTAATTGGACAACTAAATTTTCTAACTCATAAGAGGTCTGATATCTCTTTTTTGGTCCAGCATCTTAGCCAATATATGCAATCTCCACATCAAGCACATTTTGCAGCTACACACCATGTTCTTCGATATCTTCTTTCCAATCCTAGTTTGAGGATTTTTCTCAATCCCTCTCCTTCTTTCACTCTCCTAGCTTTTTGCAATTCTGATTGGGCTACTTGCCTAGATTCTAGACGGTTTGTTAGTGGTTTTTTTTATTAGCCTAGGTGGTAGTCATGTTTCATGGAAATCAAAGAAACAACCTTCCATTTCCCTTTCATCCGCTGAAGCTTAGTACAGATCAATGAGAAGGGTGGTTGCTGAGCTGACTTGGTTAGTTCGTCTCCTATCTGACTTTTCTTTGCCCCCTTCCTTACCAATTTCTCTCCATTCAGACAGCCAAGCAGCAATTCATATTGCTAAAAATCTTGTCTTTCATGAGCGGACGAATCATGTTGACTTAGATTGTCACTTCGTCCGTCAACAATACCTCAATGATTTCTCTTGCTTTTCTTCCATCTTCATCTCAAGTAGCAGATTTGTTTACTAAGCCTCTACCCGGTACTTCTCATTGTCTCCTATTGAACAAGTTGGGTGTTCGTTCCTCCCCCTCCAACTTGAGGGGGGGGTGTTGGATTTATTGGAGGACTCATCGGAGAATGATCTTGAGAAAAAGGGATCAACGGCAAAACACGTTGACAAAGTTTAACATAATCCTTTTTTTAGACAACACAAATTATAGTTTTACTTCAATTATAGTTTTACTTCTGGTTTCCATCAATAAACTATAGTTTTACTTTTCCCTTTTTTACTTCCATGTAAATAGTAGTTTTGTTATTTAAGGTAGCTAATTATTAGGAGATAATTGGGTAGTTGCTACCTTTTTCCAGTTTTATTCCACGTAAAGTAAACCGTCTCCAGGTTCACTTCCATGTAAATAGTAGTTTAGTTATTTAAGGTTAGCACATAATTAGGATAGTGGGGTAGTTGGTTATATTTTATTTTTTGCTATATATACTTGTATTGTGCAGAGGAATAGAGACAGAAAACATTCAGCACAATCTCTTTTTATATTTTGCTATCTTTCAGCCATCTATCATCAACACAGATTAAAAACAAAATAGATAGAGCTACATATACATGATCACACACAAAATCTCATTGAAGCCTTGTATGAAGAAAAAAATAACACAAAAGCATTTGATCAAAAATAGCTTACTCACAAAAGAAAGCAATGAAGAATGCATAGAGTGAGTCGCTTGTTGAATTTCCATCCAAAAATAAATTTTGGCTTCTAGCTATACGGAGTGTTGATCATTTTGAATTTTGACAAATATTCCAAGGAAAAATATTTTTTCAAAAAAATAAATAGAGAAAAGTATAAAATTATTTATTTACCTGAATTTAAAGTAATACTTACAAGTTTGGCGTGGGATTTTACTCATAAGTACTAGTTTAGGAGACCTGCAAGTTTCTCCATAGCAGAAGCATATTACAACAACCATCATTCATGTTGTACACAAGAAAGTCACGATTTTCTTCCCTGGGATACTAGGTTGTGGAAATATGGGGATTCATCCATCTCGTGAAGATTCCAATGACCCATCGGAAATCCCCACGAGATGGATGAATCCTCATATTTCCACAGCATAGTATCTTAGGGATGCAAATCGTGCTTCTTTTGTGTAAACATTAGCTATCAACTAATTTATAAAATGTAGTTTATCCTAAACCCATAATGATATATTTATACGCTAAGGGTTAGGGTTAAGGAGGAGGAGGATGAACTAATGGGCTTACAGACTAATTAGCACCCCTTATGGATGGACCTGACCCAATAAATATTTTCAACATTTAGTCTGGCTTTGTCTATTTGGATCTTCTATAGTTGAGGATTGGTGGGGGGGGGGGGGGTAAGGAGAGGTTAAAACCTTGCAATGGTTAATTTTTAACATTAGTTAAATTTTTCCAACTTTTTCATAAATTGGATAGCAAAATTGAATAAATTAATTTTGGGCTATATCTATTAATTGTATCTTTTATTGATAATATTTTTTTCCTTTTATTTTGTTCATTCTTTAAATCACATCCTGAGAATTTTTTTGAATTTCTTACTATAATTACAATTCCTCGAATAGATAGGAATCCATACAAGAGTTCATCTTAATATCTAAAATTGAGTCCAGATTTAGTAAATTGAGGGCCCTGTTTGGACATAATAAATAACTATGATTAGAAATCATGTTGATTTAAAGTTGAAACTTTAATGTAATGACCCTCGAGTCATTTGCTTACTTGTGTGTTTCTTTCCTATTTTATCCCTTCCCCTAGCTTCTATGTTGTGTATTTGATGTGTTAGGATGAGTGGCATGTTTCCCAAGGTAGTAAGGAGAGTTTTGGGTGAGATTTGCTATTTTGGAGCTTTTATTTGGAAAGGGTTGACTTTGAACAACATCCTTGGGAAGCAGGTTCATATGGGATTTTCTTTAGCGTCGTTAGCTTGAAAATGTTGAGTTTGGTCTAGTAGGACCCTTGGTTGGGACCACATAGTGGTAGGGTTGAGTTTGGGATGATGGGATCTCAGTAATTGTTGAAATACGCTATCAAATTAATTTGGAGTGATACGATGACACTTTTTGGATTTTGGAATTTGCAATTTGACTTGGGTTGACATCATCACACTATAGAAACCAGCAGGTCGCTATAGCGGGCTAACAGGACAAGAAAAAAAAACATGTGAATTTTATATTAGGAATCCTCCTCTTTAGTTGAAAAAAGAACGAGGGTTGCTCCAAAAATTCTCCTAGGCTACTTCAAGCTTGAGAGTCTCTCTGTAATAAGTGCATCTGAAGACTCGGCCTCAGGTCTCCATTGAAAATCATAACACTAACCCTCTCTACTGCCTCCCATCTGTGTCGTACCTATACTTTTGCCATGCGGAACCATAGCACCACTAGCACCCCTACCTAGCATCTAACAACCTCTGCTTGTCTGAGCTTTGCCCGAGCTCTAGTCTAAAGCTCTGGTGATTTAGCCAGAATTAAAAAGCTAGGTTGGGATCTTCCCCGACCATGAGTAGGGCACTGCCACAAAATATGATTCGGGTCTCCACAACTATAATCATATACCTCTGAACCGAAGACTGCTATGACGATCCGAAGGAACTAGTATAACCACCTCAGCCCACCTGTTGTAAACCATGAGAACTCTGACCCAAACTGTAGGGACTACTGGTTGTATGACAACCCTCGGATGCCTATATGGCTACCTAACTAGTCACCGGTACTAGAAGGAACTACTCTTCCTGAAGGATCCCAGCTACCAAAAAGAGTCCTGAAGTACGGGACCTCTTATCTCTAATATCTCCAACCTCCTCACGCTTTAGTAAATCCCCCTCATTGGCAGTTCCCACTATGAACTAGAAGAAAGCCCCCTCGCGGGATGCTCTGTTTAGACAATTGATGAAAATGAGTCTCATACTTTGTAACTGTGAGGCTCTCCTATCTCAAACTATCAAATCTCAGTCGGCTCTTCTCCTTCACACTCCAAGGGACAAATCAGTCATAGAAAGCACAAGCAAACACCTCTCAAGTCATTGGCGGAGATCTAACCAGTATAGATCCCAAATAAACTCTCCACTACTCCTTAGATGGGCCACACAACTAAAGTGCAGTATAATGAACCCGATGAGACTCAACCAACCTAACTATTTCAAGAAACTCTCGACATGTAGGGTAAGAGAATAAAATAAAAAAACATTTTTTTAAAAACAAATTTTAATTATTTTTTTTGGGGGGGGGGGGGGGGGGGGAGAGGTGCTAGTAGTTGTGGGTTAAAGAAAATGAAAATTTTCAAAAACAAACTTTTAAATATCTTTTTGGAAAGCGGGGATAGGGATGAAGCGAAAAACAAATAATCTAAATTTGATCTATTTTTAAAAAATAAATTTTTAAGTTGTTAATTTTCTTTTGTTGGGGGAGGGGCTAGTTTAGGTGCAGGGAGGGGGGGGGGTGTTGTTGGTTAAAGAAAATGAAAATTTTCAAAAATAAACTTTTAAATCTTTTTGGAAAGCGGGGATAGGGATAAATCGGAAAAAGAAAAATCTAAATTTGATCTGTTTTTCAAAAATAAAATTTTAAGTTGTTAATTTTCTTTTGTTGGCGGAGGGGCTAGTTTGGGTCCGGGGGGGGGGGGGGGGGGGGGTTGTTGTGGGTTAAAGAAAATGAAAATTTTCAAAAACAAACTTTTAAATATCTTTTTGGAAAGCGGGGATAGGGATAAATCAAAAAAAAAAGAACTAAATTTGATCTATTTTTCAAAAATAAAATTTTAAGTTGTTAATTTTCTTTTGTTGGGGGAGGGGCTAGCTTGGGTGCGGGGGGGTGGGGGGGTGAGAGGTAGGGACATAATAAATTGATTTTTTTTTAAAAAGAAAATTTTAAAAAATTTAATTAATTTGAATGGGAGGGTCGGGGTACAAAGTGAGGTCAGAAAAAAAATTTATAATTTGAGGAAAATAAATTTATTTGAAAAATATTTTTCAAAACATTTAAGTCAATCAAATATGAGAAAATTAAGAAACGTTTTTTTAGAAAGAGAGATAAAATGAGTAAAGTAAAGGAGAAAGTAAATAAAAAAGAAAAGTCAAAGGCAAATTTATTTTTTTGGAGTCGAGGTTATTGTTGTCATTTGCACCATGTCCTGCCATTCGTGCCAAAATTCGTTCGTGCCATTTATTTTTACCGATTCAGAAATAGCTCTAAAATGGGTTGATTTTGATATTTTGTCTCGCATAATAAAAACTTACAAAATAGGTTTCATAAAGGGTGTCTTGATTTTTTTGCCTGCTTAACAAATTTTGTTCATAAAACAGACGTTCAAAAAAGTAAACCTGCACAATTGACCAAAATTTGTCTTATAGAAAAAGTTAGAACTAGGTATGTTGTCAATTAGACATAAGTTGTACCTTTTACCCCTAAAACATAAGTTTTAGAGTATTCTATAAGTTAGACTTAATGAAATAGTGTAAATTGTTTTCCATAAGACATAAATTATTTTTTTAAAGCCAGAGCTACATTATGTCTCTGGATTTTTTCAAGTTAAGGTCACTTTAAAAAAAAAAAATTATAACAGGCAGAGAAAAAAAATCAAGACAAACACTTTGGAACAGACTCATAATATTTCTGAGCTTCCATGAATAAATTAAGAAAAGACTGCTAGAATATGTACAATAGCGAAAGAAATTTCAAACTGATCTGCCTACAGGCACTAAATGAAGAAAAAGGTTGTTTCAACTTCCAACCTTAATACAAATTATAACAAGCACCTATAAAATACTTCACCCATAACAACATATAGCATTCAAAACTGAACTGAAGCATGTAATACAATGATAAATTCATCCACAAGCGAAGGGGATGACATTAGAATCTCTATGAATGATATACATCATTGTTTTTCGCATTGGAGATGTCACTGTGTGCAGTGTATATTGCATCACTCTTCGCTCCTGCAAGCTCAGCCTGCCGCATGGTGAACAAGATTATTTGACATTATTTCCTGATTACAAAAGGAACCAAGAAGCTTCCCTCTAGGAACTATGCCTGTGGTTTAAGCCAGCCAGATGGGGGGGGGGGGGGGGGGGGGGGGGCTCGGGGAACTAGCTTTACTATGCCTGGAGTTTAAGCCAGTCAGTTGTAATTGAAATTGAACTTATGTGCTGCTTGGGTGTATGCAAAAGCAGGCAATCAAACAGTAGCCAACTAAGCTGCTGACTTTTCACTTTTGACATTTTTGAAGAGTCCAAGCAAGCATAGATTACACTTATTGCCAGTACATAATGGATATCATATGGACAAAATGCATCGCTCATGATGTATAAGTTCAGATATATAGCAAGTTAAAAGGAAAATGGAGAGTAAACAGGCGGATCCCGGATTTTAAGGTTGTGGGTGCTCCCTTAGCTACCAATCACAAAATATAAGCAAACAATATTATGAATTGTCATTAAAAAGACAATCATATTTAAACACAATAAGAAAAATAAAAAAAAACTACAACAAATATTATTTTGAATAACGGAAAAGTTTTTTTATTTTTATAAAACCTTTTCTTAAGGAAAAATTAGCAAAAAGACAGCGAAAGAAAGTGAGAAAGAGAAAAAAGAACAATCAGCACAGGGAGAGAAAAATAAAAGAAAGTCTAAATAATATAAATAAGTAAGAAGAGAAGAGTTGGTCTTTAAAATTTTAAAAAATGTCATAGTGGGAATCAAACCCGAATGCAACAGATGCAATATACAACTTTGAGCACTGACAAAGGACCGCTGCAACAATCAACCACTTGATGACTGGGTGCTTACTATTTAATTTTATACAATTCATTCCATTTTTTATATAAATATATATAGTTCGATACGAGATTAATGGGTGCTCGAGCACCCAGAAGCTTCAATGTGGGTCCGCCCTTAGGAGTAAAAGTCTGATACACAAGAACATTGATGGATTTAGTTTAACATGAAATGAATCTATACATAAATAAGGTGATGTGACACTTCCCTATGGCCTAGAAAATCAAATCTTTCATTTTCAATTTTTTGACATTTTCCCTATTTTTCTTCATTTATGTGCTACTAAGAAAAAATCTCTTAAAATAATTACTCAATATTAACTATCATTAATTGTATTTCCCTCTCTTTAATAACCTTTAAGACCTTTTAACTTATTAAAAATATCTAAAACTGCCAAACATTTAATCTACTAAAATGGAAAAGACATTCCACAAAATGAAAGATGAAACTTCAATTTTCTAAACCTTTCATCTTCCAAAACTGCATGCAGTTTCCTGTAACTCATGCCTTATTATTTGTCATACTTGATGAAGAACAAAGAGGTCTTGCCTGCTTATAAGAGGATCATGCCAAAGCGTATTGAGTCAATCTTATGCAGCAACAATTGACAGCTATATATATGTTTTGAGCTTAGATTTTGTTTAGGCAATGTGAGTTATGAAGGGAAAAGTTGAGGCTAGCTGTAATAATCCTGAAGGTCATTTTTAGAAATTTCTGGAAAACTATCATTTTATCCCTCCTCATAGTTGCCTGAGTCGTGTTTGATAAGCTTTTGAATTAATTTGAAACCGGATCGTAAAGTTGAGATTTTTGAAAAATTTGGAGTTTTGGAAGCATTTAAGATGAAATGGTTGACTTTAGTCAACATTTGTTGTTCCGACTCTCTTAATGGAATTTCGTCAGTTCCATAACCTTTGGAACATGCTTTTGGGGTTAGCAAGACTATTGGCTCAGGTCTTGAGGTAATTAGATGAGTTTTGGAAAAGTTTTTGTGTTTTGAAAGTTCAAAGCATAACATAGTTGACCAAAGTCAACATTTGGTGATAGCAAGCTCGGAATGGAATTTCGACAGTTCCATTAGCTCCGGAATGTGGTTTTTGATGTAGATGTAATATCCTTGAAAGCAAGAATAGGCATCTCATTGAGACTGCTTGCACTCTCCTCATTGAATCCCATGTTCCGCGCATTTTTTTGGGCGATGCAGTCCTTGCATCTTGCTATTTAATTAATAGAATGCCCTCATCTTCTATTCAAAATTAGGTTCCACATTCCATATTGTTTCCTCACTTACATTTTTACTCTATCCCCCCCTCGTGTCTTTGGGAGCACATGCTTTGTTCATAACTTAGCCCCTGGTAAAGATAAATTAGTCCCTCATGCTCTCAAATGTGTCTTTCTTGATTACTCTCGAGTTCAAAAAGGGTACGTTGTTATTCACTTGATCTTCGTCGATACCTTATGTCCGTTGATGTCACATTCTTTAAATCTTACTATACATCATATGATAATTATGAGGTCTTACCCGTATCAGCTTTTGAGGAATCTACAGTTTCTTCTACACCTCCAGTTGTAGTGCCACCACTCCTAACTTATCATCATCGTACGCGCCCAGCACTAGTCCCAAATGATTCATATCATGCACCAGACTCTACTCCTACAGCGGACTTGCCTCCCTCTAGCCAACCGGTTGCACTTCAAAAAGGTATACGATCCACTAGAAATATTAACCCACATTATACTTTCTTGAGTTATCATCGTCTCTCATCACCCCATTAAGCCTTTGTATCATCTTTGTCCTCTATTTCCATTAACAAGACTACAGGTGAAGCACTTTCTCATTCTGGATGGAGGCAGACTATGCTTGATTAGGCAGATGGGAGCAACACTGACATTTATTCAGGGAGCAGAACAGGGTGGTGGATGCAATGGCGAAAGCGGGAGCTAGGCAGTGAAGCATGAGGAACCCCACCCTTTTTGAAGTTCCTCCTGTGTGTGCCACACAAATGCTAGCAGTAGACATGTCAGGAACTTTTTTTGTAAGAACAATTTCAAGCCATAATGGCGAACAAAATGGCCATACCACGGTCAGTTTTATTCAAGTGGGGAATGCCCCTCATGCATGTAACACACCAATTTAATATATAAATATCATGTTTTAACCCAAAAAAAGTTGTTGAAGTCAGCGGATCAAGTAGATTTAACTATTTTTATACTATGATAGATGCTAGATGGACGATTCACTGACCTTAGCTTGTCGATACTTTTCAAGAATGCGGCGATATTGCTGGCGTGCTTCTGGAGAGTCAACCATCGATAGCACTCTAGAGACAGCCTCATTAATAGCAGCATCCACTGACTGTTTGCGGAACAACTTGAGAATGTCTTCGTTCTCACTTTCCTCGATGGGTTCATCTTCTAGTCGGAATCCCCGAAGACCAACACCCCGTCGACGCCACCTTAGCACCACCTTCTCTAAAATACCCACAGCCCAACATACCTTGTATTCCATTCTAACCTGATATCCTCGTACATGAGCCTGCCATGATAATCACAAAGGTCAGAACCTCTTTCTGCTTTACAGATTATTGTCTAATCTGCAATATCCTCCCAACCCCACTCAATAAAAATGAGGGCAGCTAAAAGATGTAACATCTAAATTGGTGACATATTTTTCATTAAAAGTATGTCTTCTTTAGTTTCTCAAAGATGGTTGTTACAAATGAGGTTCGGAATGCCTCTACTGCTTTCAAACAAATAAAGCACCTGTATCTTCACTACTTTCTGGCGAAATACAAGGAAGTCTTTCCGGCCTTTCCATCCCCGATATTTCTTCTGAATAGATAATGCTGCTGAGTTATAGTCCCGCATATTACGGAATGCCAACTTTGAGGCAGCTGAAAGCCCAAGAACATCGTTTGAGAGGATACAATATTCATCTCTGCAAGTGGTAGCAACATCCGCAGCTTCTCTCAGTCGTCTCTTCCTGAATGAATGTGCTCGGAATGCAGATTGTATGCGAGCAGCAGCCTGAGCTGCATTGCGGACTGCATCTAAAGTTTCCTTTAGAGAAAGCTGATCCTCGTGTGTGACAGGACTCATGGTTGTTATATTACTGATAGTTTTTTCTGCTTCAATATCAGCAGTCCCCTTTGAGACCTCACTTTCCTCTAATGTGAGGGACGTCAAATGACTGGTGAGAGCCACCTCTGAAAGATAACCTGCAACTCCCTTGTGACTGAAACTAGAAGCAATTGATGCAGCAGTTTTACCAAACGGATCTTGTGATGACGGATCAGTAACAGCTCCAGGAAATGCACCAGATGCTATGAGTGATGCAACCATTTTTTCCCTAACACAAGTAAGCAGTTAGAATAGAATCGGCTTATGTATTAATGCATCAGACACTGCAAGGAATAACCGTAGCAACTGCACTGCACATGCAAACAGTAACACAGAGAGACAAGAAGACAGACATCTAACAGAGACTGTTCTAATAGACAAGCAAATATTATAATTACTAAGCTATGGTAGTGAAGAACAAAACAAATATAAGAACAAGTAATCCTATCAGGCAGGCTTCTCTCTGCACTTCTCCAAAACATTGCAAGAAAGCTATTGGGTTAAGCAATTCATAGGCACAAAAACCCTCATTTTGCCCCCCAGAACATTCAGCAGAATGCACTGCTGTTCCTGGAGGCAGTATTGAGACCAAGCATGAAAACCCTAGCAAAACACGGTAGACATTAGCATTTCATGTCTGGCAACACCAGGGGTTCTCATCAAAACCCGTGCAATAAAGTACTTCAAACCTATTCTTTTCATGTTATCAATAAATCACAACGAAATTGAAAGTGCAAATTCTGCATGACTGCACGCATTTTGTGGACTTACAGATTAATATGGTAATTATTCTTCACATAAAGTCGTTTTAACCAAGAGATTGAGTCCAGCAACCTTCATCTTTATTTTTCCTAATAGAATTTTTTTTTTCACAGTATTGACCAATATTTTTTATTAACACTTCAAGAAGTATCATAACTCATAAGAAACTTCATGTTTATTTTTCCTACGTACTCTTTTGTCGACAACACCAATTTCATTCAATAAAAATTGTAAGAAGTATCATAAGGAAATAGAGTAATACACGGCTTTTTCTCCAGGTCAATGAAATCATGATATTCTTAATTTACAATGTTAACAGATTTACATGAACCGATACAGCTTTTTCACATAGTCTTTCTAGGATTAGTCCTTATATTTGGGTGTATAGGTCTTACTTCCAAATCCAATTATTCTGGCTTTTTCCAGGGGATTGGTTCTCGTTTTAGGTTATAAACCATTATTCTAAATATATTTGACTTCCTAAATATCTTTAATGCGATAAGACTAGAAAATGAGGATATCCGGGATAAGGTGGGAGTGGCCTCTGTGGTGGACAAGATGAGGGAAGTGAGACTGACATAATTTAAACATGTGAAGAGGAGAGGCGTAGACGCACCAGTGAGGAGGTGTGAGGGGTATAGAGGGTAGAGGAAGAGCCAGAGGTAGACTGTTAGGACCTCTTTAGTCTACCAACGGTTGACACATGGCAGATTTAAGGAAATGAGAAAGTAGATTACTTCAGCTTATAAGTTATTTACCTTTTATTTATGTGTAGTAGTTGTTTGTAGTAGATTACTACAACTTTTAAGTTACTCCCTCTTGGCTCTGTCCCAATTTATGTGATACATTTCATTTTTCGAGAGTCAAACAGTTTAAGTTTGACTAGAAATTTGCGCATGAAAACTTCAAATTTTTTGAAATCAATTTTTTTGAAATAAAATTTATATATTTGTAAACTACGTAAAAAGTACTATAAGTCACAATAATTGACAATCCAAAATATTTAAAAGATATATGAAAAATTTACGGTCAAAGATAGACTTGTTTGAATCTCAAAATTTGAAATGTGTCACGTAAATTGGGACGGAGGGAGGATTTATTTTTCCTATTTCTGTGTAGCAGTTGTTGCAGTAAGGAGGTTATTTCCCCATTTTCTCATTTCAGTTGTAGTAGGAAGTTATTTCCTTGTTTTTAGATGGGTAGTTAATCCACCAGTGTTGTATTTAGTGTTATTTGAATTCAATGAAATGATAAGCAAAAAATTATTCAAGTTTTTGAGTACTTCAAACTCAAGAGATTCTCGGTTCTCTTTTAACAAACCAACATCATAGATCATAGGAAGTAAACATCTAATTTCATATTGCAGCATCCAATAACTAGATCTTTAACACCGGACCGTAACAACTTGGTATTAGAGACGGGAGTTATGGGAGATCAAATTCAGCATCAACTAGCACAACCGGTGAACTTGTTCAAAGAAGAACGTCGTCAATTTAGCCAGACAGGAAGCAACAAATGTTCACTTGGATGCACTCTCAAAGGATTTAGCAAATTCAAAGGTCAATTAAACTGAACATACAAGAATCGCGGTTGGAAGGGTAAAAGGGTCTGGGTCAAAAGCCGGATGAAGTTTCATCGCTCCTCGACACGCAAAGATGGATTTCCCATAATTTATTGGCCAAGAGGACCCTTTGGAATGGTTGAGCAGATGTGAACACTTCTTTCGAAACCAACAAACTCTGAAAGAAGAAAAGGTTGGACTTGCTTCTTTTTATTTAAGAGGGCAATGCATAACTTTGGTTTCGGTTAGAATAGGAATATATATATATATATATATATATATATATATAATCCTTCTTAGAATAGAAATAGGAATAGAAAAAGTGATAGGAAAGGAATAGTAAGTCATTTCCTACTTGGTAAAGGATTGTATTGTAGTGTCTATAAATAGGCTCTCTATGTAATAATGTAGATACAACAATTCAATAATATTCTTTTTCAATATTTCTCACATGGTATCAAAGCCAAATTCAATGATGGAGTCAGGTTCAATGGTTCAATGGTTAAACCAGGTTAAAAACGGGCATTCCTCTTGGCAGGTGTAGTTCTAGCCGTGACCTATTTGACAGTAATGAAGATTTCGTTGTAGTTAGAGCACTTTCCGGCAACACTGCAGTGTGAAGAAGTCTATATGGAGCAACCACCTAATTTTGTTGCTCAGGGAGAGTTTAGTAGCCTTGTATGTCGATTACGTAAGTCACTCTATGGTCTGCAACAATCTTCTCAAGCTTAGTTTGGGAAGTTCCAACACTGTATTTCATGAATTTATCACTCTGTGTTTTATTGATATTATGCATCAAATCCAGTATTTCAAGAGAAGACCAATCACATTAAAATTGATTGACATTATGCATCAAACTCAATATTTCATGAGAAGACTTAGCATATTGAGATTAACTATCAATTTTGTGAAGTCCAATGATCAACTTGCAGATATCTCACCAAGCCCCTCAACGACCCTCATATTAATTATATGTGTACCAAGCTAGGTACATATGACTTGTATGCATCAGCTTGAGGGGGAATGATAGAATAGGAATAGGTATATATAATCTTACTTAGAATAAAAACAAGAATAGAAAAAGTAATGAAGTAGGAATAGGAATAGTAAGTCTTTTTATACTTGGTAAAGGATTGTAGTGTCTATAAATAGGGTTTCTACATAATAATGTAGATACAACAATTCAATAATATTTTCTTTCAATATTTCTCACAGTTTCTTTAACTAGAGACGGATATGCCTCAGCCGTCTTGGGATGAATTCAAACGTAATTGTAACCTTCGTTTTGTGCCACCAATCAGAAGTAATTGGCTAAGTTATGCCAGATCGAGTCTGTGGCAGATTACTAAGAAAAGTTTTGAGTAGTCAATTTTGTGGGCTAGTACACTCACAATCGCAAAAATGGAATTGTATATATGCGGTCTAGTGATTATATAGCAATTGGGGTTGAGTTGCATAACCCTCCAAATTTGGCTACGGCAATGAGTTTATCCCGCCTTTATGAACGCAAGGAACAACCCATTTCTTCACAATTGTTAGATGCTTGAGATCAAAGACAACAGATTTCTCACCCCAACAACATGCCAGATTTGTGAAGAAACTGACCAAATCTGAAAGGGAGGAAAGGCGACTTAAGGGACTTTGTCTCAACTGTGATGAACCATTTACTCGAGGTCATCAATGCAAGAAATTATTCTGGATCGACTCTATATACGATGAGGAAGAATTTTTCGGAAAAGAGGGAAATACCAATACTATCCACACTTCACGCTTGAGGACAACGCGAATTGAAGGGGGTAGTAATGTTAGCACCCCTTTGGTCTACCAACAGTTTACACATGGAAGATTTAAGGAAATTAAAAGTAGATTACATCAGCTTATAAGTTTTTTTTTTTTTTTTTTGATAAGGTAACTTTATATTCACATCAAAACTCATCAGCAAAGCCTGATGAGGTAGGATTTACAGCCCCCAGGGGGTAATTTCAAAAGCCAAAAACTGGGCAAAACTTTACAATTGAGCTTTAAAATCCACTAAGCTATCTACCTCCCCCACCAAATCCTGTTTACACCAAAAATACAGCAGGCCCAAGCTATTCATCTTGATTTTCTGAGTGCTGTTAAGTTTCCCATCATGTGATCTTTCATTTCTTTCCTTCCACAATGTCCACCAGATGCAGGCTGGGATGCATTTCCACCAGTCCTCTTTGGATCTTCTTCTTCTGCCCACTCCTTCCCACTGTCTCAACAACTCTAAAGTAGTTTTGGGCATTACCCAGTTAATTCCAAGTATGCATAAGAACATGTCCCACAGATTTGCAGCTGTTCTGCAGTGTAAGAATAAGTGACTATTAACTTCTGCCTCTTCCGCACACATGAAACACCTTGAGCAAATCTGTATACCTCTTCTTTCGTAACACTTCATGAGTTAGACATGCTTTCCTAATTGCCAACCAAATAAAACCTGAGACCTTGTGAGGAACCTTGATTTTCCAGATTAGTTTCCAAGGCCATTCCATTTCCATAGCCTGGTTAGAGTTTAAGCTCCAGTAACAAGACTTCACAGAAAAAATCCCTTTCTTGTGCATTTTCCAGATTGGAGTATCAGGACTTTCAGTGACACCTGGAAATGCATTTAGTGTGTGTAATAATCCTGCTACTCTATCAACCTCCCAATCATTTAAAGCCCTCCTAAAGATCAAATCCCAACCTTGAGGGCTCCACACTTGTGCCACAGTGTCCATCTGTTGTAGGCTCAATACATAAAGAATAAGTTTTTTATTTTTTATTTGTGTAGCAGTTGTTTGCAGTAGATTACTATAGCTTTTAAGTTATTTATTTTTCCTATTTGTTTGTAGCGATTGTTGCAGTAAGAAGGTTATTCCTCCACTTTCTCATTTCAGTTGTAGTAGGAAGTTATTTTCTTGTTTTTTAGATGGGTGGTTAATCCACCAGCTATATTACTCAAACTCTTCAAAAATGTCAAAAGGGTGCATGTCGGATTCACCAAAAGGAGTGTATTCTTGGAGAATCTGACACGGGTGCGGCAACGAAAGTGAAGAGTCCGCGTTAGTCCACCAGTGTTGTATTTAGAGTTATGTGAATTCACTGAAATGATAAGCAGAAATAATTCAAGTTTTTGAGTACTTCAAACTCAAGAAATTGCAAGTTCTCTTAACAAACCAGCACCATAGGTTATAGGAAGAAAACATCTAATTTCATATTGTTGCATCTGATAACTAGATCCTTAACATGGGACCATAACAACCTGGTATCAGAGACGAGAGTTATGGGAGACCAAATTCAACAAAGGACTATAACATAGACTAAAGAAGTATCGGGGAGAAGTGATAAGACAGGATATGACGCTGCTTCAGGTTCCCGAGGACATGACCTTAGATAATAGGGTGTGGATGATACGTATTAGGGTAGAAAGTTAGTAGGTAGTGTAGTATAGTGTTGTCTTTCTTAGGGTGGCTAGTGTTTGCCATGGTACTAGTTGGATTATTGTAGTTCGTGCTTTTTATTTTTATCATTATCTATTATTGATTTCAATAATCTATCCTAGTATGTCGTTTATTGTGTTTTGATTATTTTATTGTTGCTTTTGGCACCTTTCTGGTAGACGTTGCTGTGTTTCCTTGTTACTTGCTATATTCTCTTCACTATTTCCTTCTTTGTACCTAGATTTGTTGCACTTGAGCCGACCGTCTTTCGGAAACAGCCTCTCTACCTTCACGAGGTAGTGATAAGGTCTGCTACTTTCACGAGGTAGTTGTAAGGTCCGCACACATTCTATTCTCGGACCTTACTTGTGGGATTTCACTGGGTATGTTGTTGTTTATATTGTTAATTGAGTACCAAGCATTTCATGGACAGTGAAGCCAGCAGTTAGTCAAACAAAAAAATGCTATTTTAGTTACCTTCCAAAGCGTGCAGCCCAGTGCAGGGCAGTCCAGCCACGAATATCACGGAAGTTAGCACTTACTCCAGCATTTAAAACTGGGTGCAAAGCCCACTCAAACCCCAGGCCAGCAATCATGTGAACTATTCCTTGATCTTTCCTGGACAAGGAATAGCCCATTTCGTTATTTTTGGACGAAAGCCACTGTTGCAACTTGTTTTTCAAAAGCTCTTGTAGAAGCCAATCAATGGTTACGGTTGATGTTGAAGTGCCAAATAAAAGAGATTCAATAACTTGGCTCCATGAATCTTCGCTTGCTTTGGACTTCTCCAAGATATCATTGCTCGACTCAGAACCATCTGCTCTCTGCACTGATGAGTCAGATAGAAGCATCTGCACAAATCTGACAAGTAGCAACAGTTCCTCCGAACTCTTAAAAGCTCCTCCTACTTCAGGTACAACATTTTGACCACGATCATCAAGCTTAGCACGGTATTCAAACTCTCTTACTTCACTGCATGGCGTCCTATTGCCAGTAGTAACACAAAGTGCGACTTTACCTGGCAAGTGAGGAGGCGCCTGGCAGCAGATCGCACCTTCCTTAATGATCTGAACAGGAACTTCAATATCACCAAACATACAAGTCCACGTGTACTCTGATGGATTGCAGAGATACGATCCAACTATAACTACCTGCACCAAATAGATTGAAGTTCAAATAACTGGATAATGAAACATCCTGACAAAATTAAACTTTCACAACAACCTCAATGGAACATCTGATTTCCCAGGATTTCAGGATATTCAGAAGAATAAGGTACCCAGAAGTGGACTTGGAAGACCTTTCATCAAAACACAAACTTCAGATATGCCAGATCATTTGACAATGGAGACAATTTATTTACAAGTTTGAACTCTACAAATGAAGTCAACGATCACGGAGCTTGAGATTGCACATCTCTAAGGTTAACAAATTATATTTGACTTAGTCACCGTGAATTGGTTACCAAAGCTGGTTAAATATTTCAAGCATTTGTAAGCAATACATAGAAAAAAGGTTGTCGGCAGTGATAATGGTATTAGCTTGCTGGAAAACAACTCATGAACTTCAAGAATTGCTTTGTTAGAGCATAAAACTAAACTAAAATTATTGAAATGGCCTAAAATGTATATAAGGAGGCAGATGTGATGCTGGCATTACTTGCACAAGCCGAAAAGAAATATTCAACACAACAAAATTGGGCAGTCGATATGTTCAACAATAACCACGTAAAGAATCACTAAATCCTGAAGCATACCTTTGTTGCATCAGATGCATAACCCCAATCAGGAGATATATCATGAATAATAAATTTCTGCTTCTGGACAATTGTTAAGCTCATATTAGCTTCAAAAGAAATTCCAATCTGATCTTGGTCAAATATTGTTGTACACTGGTCAGGATAGGATCCAAAAGCAAGATACTTGAAATCGTCGACTTGCTTAAGATTTGTCACAGAAGCTACAAAGCAACAGGGGCTTCTTTTCTGAGATTAAGATATTATGCAAGATTCTAGGTAGAAGATATAATTAATCATCTGAATTTTCCAACTTATCGAAAAAGAATCATCTGGATTTTCAAAAGGAAGCTTACATTCCAGAGCTTCCTTTCCACAAATTTTAGGCCACCTATCGCTTTTTGTTGCTTCTATTGATTCACTTCCTGACGAAGTTTGTAGCATTCCCTGAGTGAGTGCAGACGTTAGCCGGAAGATAGAGAATGAAGCGAATATTGAATTAAATGGTTATCAGAGGCAGAAGAATTATTGGGGAAGCCCTGAAATATAATCAAATATGATTTATATATTTAGTGAGCCACTTTGAGCACATGAACGCTCTACTAATCTTACACAGTATCATCTGCAGTGACAAGAAGCAAGGACTCAATAGTCCTAATGACACACGGGTGCAACTGACCATGCAAATAAAAGAACAGGCATAATATATAAAAGTTAATTCCAAAGACACTTCCTCACATTCTCGTCCAACTTTTCAAAACATTTGGCTTGTGACTGAGCAGCCGGAGAGCTCCTGCAGTGATCCAGCATCTCTTTCCACATGTTGGCATCCAGGTTCAAAAGCTGATCCTGAGATTTACTGCTCTCACCTATAAATGACACTATTATCAGTATTCCTTAGTATTTTCTGCTTCTAAATTAGAAATACATGAGCTCTTAGTACTTGCTGCTACGAAATTAGAATGCATGAGCGCTCAAGAAAAGGCAGATAGAAAGTCTCAGACATAGCAGTATATGCCAATGTCCAGCACCAGCATCGTGTCACCGCTGTTGATGCTATCAGAAACCAAAAAGGTTTCACTTAAAGAATTATTTGTAGATAACTGAAAACAAATAAAACTTAAGGAAAAAGGGGTACACTTTGATTTGCTATCTTCCAAAAATTATGACAAGTAATGTGTTCCAAAAACATTTTCGCAACCACGAGGAAACAGTCTAGGAAACAACTAAACGGCCTCAGTTATCTAACTCGTGACTAAGCTGGCAGAAGCCAAGTTATCAATCAACATTTATCAGAAGTATGATAACTAGGGAAAATAAAAGGTGAAGGAATTCTTTTTAAGCACTACTTCTCAAACAAGCTATCAAAAGGACTAGCATTCAAACTAAAGACTCTCAATCGGGTATTGAGTCATAACAGTTTCAAGTCTAAGAACAACAAAACCTAGTGCACTAACCAAATTAACAAAATATTCACCTTGTTCGCATCAAAGCACAAGGAAAGAAGAAATCTCTGAATGTCGAGTTTGCATGATTAGAACAATGCAGAGACATATAATAAAGATGTATATCTGCATCTAATAATAATCTCGAGGAGCGAAAAAATGACAGAAAACCTGAATGAGGCAGCAACAGAAGATTATTTGAATTGTCCTGGATCTGGACAAGTGAACTTTTGTCATGTACAACATTTTCAGCATCATTTGCGTTCTCAATCTCACTATAGAGTGAATAAATTTCCGGTGAGCTGTCATCATTTAAATTTAACTGCTCCTCAAGTCTTCGCAATGCTTGACTTATCTCAACCTTTGGTGAGTTGCTCACCCCCTCCATCATCCTGGTGATGTCTGAGACATTCATCCCATTACTATGGATAGCTGCATCAGAACAAATTTCCCCATATCCAGGTCTAGATTCATCCTGGTATTGTTGATAAGATTCACTACCAAGAACAGTGAAGCCTGGATGTTGAGTAGAATATAAGCTGGGACTCAGAGGGAAAGTAGAGGAAATTGGAGATGACTGTGACATGAATGCTGCAATCTGCCTCCCCTAGGGCCATAAGTGAAACTAGTGCTGTTAAGACTGCTTAAATAACTTAACATACTAGATCCTAATGTATTCCAACTGTAGCTAACAAACTGTTTAATTAGGCTGCACCAAACAAGTATAAGTTTCCTAGTATAGCATTGCAATGCTGAAAGCAATTACAAAAACTTCACCAGTCCAGTGTCAAATTGTTAGCAGCTTTGACATGAAAAATTACAGAACAAATAAAAAGAAGCAAAGCTGAAACTAAGATACAAAAGGTTAACAAAGCAGGAAGCCTTTCATTGATGTCTTGATGAAAATAGAGTTAAAATTAGTAGCAAGAGTCATGTCAGGAAATGGGATATTTGTACAATTGGGTTCCTGAAGACTGACCTTAGTTATATCTCTGTAGTGAACCAGAACAATGTGCTCGTATGCACTGCAAAACATGCAAAGTAGATCAAATAAAGGAAAAACAATCAGTTCCCGGTCCCACCTTTGTAAAAGAGAGAGAGATGAAAGGAAAGGGATCCCTTAAATTTTAGTTAAATTGCTCATGTGTGCTCCTTATCAATTCAGGTGCCCCAAACTCCCAAGGAGTTTGAAAATCTTTCTTAAACTGATCCAGGTAAAGAAGCATGTGACTATATAACAGATCTACAGCAAGTAAACTCACGGATCCAATATCCAATAGCTGCGCCTCTGGAAATTAGAATTCTTCTCACCATGTGCATAATAACAATTTAGGGCTTCAGCGTTTCCAACCTGCAGCAGAAGAGAGAAACAGAAACTTCTCACCTAATGACAAATATCAGGGAAACTAAAACATGAACATCTTAGGCATATTCTCTTTCTTTTCTTGCTTTTCAAGAGTTCATTAAGAGAATCAACCAACAAAAAAGTCTCTAGCTCAGGTGACTCACACCTCCCTCCACGTGAAATATTAAAACAAATGTTTAGACAAGATTGTCATTTGCATTGTTCAATAAACATTACATTGTCCATCAATTGTTACCTTAAGCCGCTCATGTGCCTCTCCTACAGTTCTTCCATCCTTCTTTTTACGCCAATTATGACCATCTTTACGGAAGTACCTGAGGACCCTCTTATTAAAGAGAAACATAGATCCACCTGTTGATAACACCACTTTTGTAAGATAGCAGTGGGAAAAGAAGATAGCACAGCATGATTCTGACGTAAGGAGGTTACCACTAGATATGTTCTTAAAAAATGGGTCATTATTATGAATAGATATTATTCATCTTAATGAAATGGGAGCAAATATATAAAGAGGGAGGAAACTACTAGCTGGCTTTTGAGGTGGTTGATGCGCAAGTTGGTGATCGTCATGATTCTGTAGTATGAAGAGCACTTCTGCAGGTCTTAACCACCTAAAATGGCCTTCTCGAACCAAATCATTTATGTTGTATCCTGAAACATGAAATAGAAACAGTTGCTAAAATCTTCCAGTGCAGCAATTACGGGCGCAGCACATATAAGCACACATCAATAGTTTCCGAGGAAAAACACTATTTTTAGGAAGAAACTGTTTAAAGTGTTATGACAAACTTTCACAGAATGGGTGGACGACAGTAAAGGCAACAGAATATGGGTTTTCTGTGTGTTGCGAAAGTAAAACCTTCTAAGCCAAAAAACAAGAACTTTTAACCTCATGTTCTTGCAGATTTCTGAAATTCATACCATGAGATACATATTCTTCTTAAACCTAAAGGCGGTAAACAGGACTGTTTCTCACTGATAAATGGGTATCCTTGTAGTTGGCAAACTAAGAAAAGGTTGTTACAAAACAGCAGGAGTTTGGTCCACACTGGGATGGAACTTGACTTTCAGAAGACTGATACAAGACTGGAAAATAGACACTCAGGCGGATTTCTATGGCACATTAGATCAATACAATGGAGTACAGGTAGGGGAAGATACACTCAGGTGGAGTATTCAGTAAAGGCATTTTTACAGTAAGCTCTGCTTACAAGGATCTGAATCAAGTGGCATCACAGCTGAATCTATTGCCATGGAAATTAATATGGAGAGTGAAAATCCATTTTTACTTGGTGATGAATGACTCAGTTTCAACTCAGGCGATCCTAAGGAGAAGGGGAACTCATTTGTTCTCAAGATGTTATTTTTGTGGGCAAAATCCAGAGACAGTCGAACATCTGTTTTTACATTGCAAGATGACCAGCAGGTTATGGAATTTGTTCACAAGTTTTAGAGGTATTTAGGTGGACACTGCCAGGTAGAACATCTGATGCACTGATGAGCTTGAACGAACAGCATGATGGATTGATAGAAGAGAAAGTTAAATGGAAAAGAATAAAAAAGAACAGCTCCCTTAGAGAAGGCAGAGGGAGTGGAAGAACTATGCTGGTTCAGCCGAGAAGATGGGTTCAAGCAAACCTCTTTGCTAGATACTCCAGCTTGGCATGCTTAATTTGCATTTTGACCAATCCTTTTGTTTACGAGCACCAAGGGGTATGGGTCTAAAACACATCTGAAATGGATTGTCCCAACCATGATATTACCATATAGACGTCCATTAGAAGAAGAGTGATCTCAAATTCTTAGGACATAGGATTTGTTGTTCTCTTTTAAACTACTTACTGTTAAGTCCTACATCGGTGGAATGAAGAAACGATGGTATCCTTATATGGACTTGGACAATCCTCCCCTCATGAGCTAGTTATGTGGTTGAGTTAGAACCAAGATTAATTTCATTACATGGTATCAGAGTTAGGCTTATCCCAATTTATGATTTACCGGTGTTGGGTCCCCATATTAAAATTGCCATGCACCAGATGTCCAATCCTGGGCCTGCGGCAGGATGTTAAGTCCCACATGATGGGCTGAGGAAAAGATGTCCAGTCCTGGGCGTGAGGCGGAATGTTAAGTCCCACATGATGGGATGAGGAAAAGACGGGTCTCCTTATATGGACTTGGTCAATCCTTCTCTCATGAGCTAGCTTTTAAGGTTGAATTAGGCTCAAGATCCATTTCTTTACACTTACAACTATGATTACTTCGACAATTTGACCAAATAGCTGAGAGTTACCATCTAACTATACAAAGTGCCTCAGAGGGCTATATCCCAAGCCAGAGAACATAGCCAAGGCAATAATTTCTCATTTACTTTTATCTTCACATGACCAAGTTAGCAAGGGGAGAGGGGTACCAAATCTCTCAAATGGGATTAAAGAAGTCTAGGAAAGGCATTCATTATTTTTCTGCCCCAGCTACGCCGTAGGTCTATCAACTGATTTAAGTGAGTTTCCCTTTTTGCCTATATATTATCCAAAAACAGCATATGAATCCAAAATTGTTCAGAAAACTCAAGCACATACAAGTTATTGTTGAGGTTAAAAGGTCTTTTTAACCAATACAAGAAACAAAGTAAGTTATACAAGTGACTAGGTGACATGGTCCACTCATTTTAGGCATGGTAATTGGTCCTCTAAGTATGAAAGGAGGATGTGTTCAACCCTATTGGCTCGACCACCATGTACACACACTACGTATGTAAAAAAATCAATAAAAATGTTTATATAGGTAATAGCACAATTTAGACTCACAGACTCTAAATCTCTATCTGTATCTTGCAACTTACTACTTATAAGTGCCAACCTGCCAGAAGGAAATCAGACCTGAAAACAGTAGCCCAATATATAAAAATCTAAACTCCGACAGAAGTGAAGTATAAAAACACCAACGAAACCATCAAAACTGGAATTCCAACAAACAAGATTGTAGGACTGACAATTAAAACGCAACAGCTACAATCTTAAACAACTCCACAAATATCAAAACACACTAATTATCCAAAACCATAAGCAATGAAGGTATTCATTAAAAAAAAAACTAGGACTAGTAGTAGTATATAAAAAGGAGTTCAGTATAATTAATTCTTACCTGATTCTGCCATACTTGTGCTTAAGAATTACAGTAAAAACTCTGTCATCTCAAATTTG
Source organism: Solanum okadae (assembly GCA_036553675.1). NCBI lineage: Eukaryota > Viridiplantae > Streptophyta > Magnoliopsida > Solanales > Solanaceae > Solanum > Solanum okadae. Next base: position 24,861,391 of record CM071689.1, read on the forward strand.
CATATTTCGGTGGCAAGAAATAAGGAATTGTGTCTTTTGACATAGTCACGGCAGAAGATGCTTGTCTATTACTGAAGATAGCAAAATAAAATGAGGGGTTCTTACTAACTCTAGAGCGAAAAAAAGTCAAAACAAAAATGAGCATATTATACATCAAACAATATAGGGAGAGTTGGCAAAATAGTCGCTCTCAAGACTTTGGGTGTGTTTGGTATGAAAGAGAAATATGAAAATATTTTTTAGAAAAGATTTTTGGCGTTTGATTTATGAATGAAAAATAATTTTGAGAAAATATCTTTTATTTTTACTAGAGAGTAGAAAATAATTTTTGAATTGACACTGAAAATATTTTTTTTTAAATAAACTTAAATTTATTTGGGGGGTAGGGGTGAGATGGGTAAAAAAATAAAAATTTGAAATTGAAAATATTTTTAAAAACAAACATAAACTTTTTTTAGAAGGGGGAGGGGGGTGACTAGGGGTTGAAAAAATAAAATTTTGAAATTGAAAATATTTTTTAAAAACAAATTTTAATTTTTTTTTGAAGGGGGTGGGGGGGCTAACGGGGGGTCGCGGGTAGGGGGTGGGATGGGGTGGGGTGGGGTGAAAAAATAAAAAATTAAATTTTTTTTTCAACAAAAAAATACTGATTTTTTCAAAAAAAACTGTAGTTTGAAGTTGGAAGAGAGTTTTGGATAATGTTTTCCTTAATTTTTGAAGGGAAATCATTTTCCTTAAATTTGAGGAAAATGAGTTGATTTGGAAAACATTTTACCCAACCAAACATGAGAAAATTGAAAAACATTTTTCCTTCATACCAAACACACCCTTAATGTGGCATTAAGTCACAAATCTTGAAAAATTAGTGGTATAGCCACTAATTATGACATCATCCATGTGCCCTACTTGAGACGTACAAAAGAGCTCACTAAGTTTCCATATCTCCACTTTGGTTCCCCCTTCTTTTTTCCAACAAATAGGGAATAATATATCTATTTTCAATGTTAAAATTTATATTAGAAAAAAGAAAAAAATATCCAACCCAATGGGAAACGAGCAGCTCGTTTTTAGTGTTGTCAATTTTGTCGATTCCGACGAGTTTTTCGGCCATAATATCCATTTCCAAGGTAAAATCATCATCTCCTACTCCATCTTCATTTTTATTAAATTTTCTTTCAAAAACCAAGCTTCAAAATTATTTTTCCGTCATTTAGAAATTTGAGAAATCTTCCATAATCACCATTCATAGATACATTTCAGTAGTTTAAAAGCATTAAAAATACGTTTCACCATTGCAGGAGCTGAATTTTGAACCCCGATCTCATTTAGTCGTGTTTTTGTATGGATGTCGTACCTCATTGATTGTTAAAGACTGATATTGTAATCTAGTATCTATATTTGTAGTCTATAATGGCAGTAGCTAAATTTGTTGTTGCTTGTGGTGATTATATGGGAGTATGAGAGGAAACTCCCAAAAGCTGGAATTGGAAATCTTTTAGTAAGACGACAGTACCCATTGCATTGCGTCGCAATGGTTCATATGACGATATGATTGCAAGCGTAATTGAGGCCGGTGAGTTAACTTGCAAGCCAAATGACTTGGTGATTAGCTATCAAATGAATTGGAGGGGGGAAATGCATCCCACATTCATTAAAAAAATGATAGGCACGTGAGCTTGTACATGTTAGATATTGGTGTTGATGACTTTAGGCCTACATTGAGGATAAATGTCATTGCGAGGCCTCCAATTGAACCAGCGAATTCATTTAACGACAACAATGATTCAATTGAAATGAAAGATTGGATGACCATTCAAAGGAAAGCTTGGGTGATAATTCAAATGAGAGCTTGGGTGATCATTCAATGAATATACATGATGATCCAATTAATGTGGAAAATCAGCAAGTAGATGCGGAAGATTTCGAACTCAAATGTTGTGAAGAAATGCAAGGAGATGGGGAATTGGGATCACCACCACAAACATGTCAAGATATTGCTTGAAGAACCTGTTAATCAAATCCATAAACACCACCAGAGCATTAGTCAAACCAAAGAACATTACCAAAAATTCATGATGACCATATTGAGTTTGAAATCGCGTCTTCAGAATGTCACTTTGTTTCACCCTCAATTTGAGATAACTTGACCGGAGGTCAATCTTAGAGAAGTAACTCGCTCCTTGGAGTTGATCAAAGAAATCATCAATCTTGGAAGAGGATATTTATTCTTAATGGTAACCTTGTTTAATTTTTGATAGTCAATGCACATTCGAAGAGAACCATCCTTCTTTCGAGTAAACAAAATTGGAGCACCTCATAGTGAGATACTTGGTTCTAATGAAACCCTTATCTAACAAATCATTCAATTGATCCTTTAACTCCTTAAGTTCCTCTATGGCCATACGGTAAGGAGGAATAGAGATAGGCTACATATCTTGGAGAAAGTCAATATCAAAGTCTATTTCCCTTTCGGGAGGAATATCAGAAAGATCATCGAGATACACTTTTGGGAACTTATTTACAATCAGAACTGACTCAAGAATAGGGGTCTCAAAATCTATATCCCTAACTCAAACAAGATGATAAATGCAACCCTTAGAAATCATTTTCCTAGCCTTTAGACAAGAAACAAATTGACCTTTAGGCATAGAATTTCCCCCTTCCCATGAAATTATAGGTTCGTTCAGAACCTTGAATGTGACCAATCAGGTCCAAAAATCTATGGAAGCATAGCATGAATGAAGCCAATCCATCCCAAGAATAACATCAATATCTAACTTATCAAGCTCTACAAGATCAATAAGATTGACTCTATGAGAAACAAAAATAGAAAAAAATTTATAGACTCTGTTAGCCATTATAGCATCACCCACATGAGTGGAAACATAAAAGGGATTAGAAAGGATTTTGGGACAAACATCAAATCTCATGGCCACATAAGGAGTAACAAAACTTAAGGTAGTACCCAAATTAAGTAAAGCATAAACATCAAGGCGAAAGACTTTCAACATACCGGTCACCACATCCAGAGAACCCTCATGATCAAGTCGAGTTTGAAGAGCATAGAATCTGATTTGCTTTGGAGCACCAAAACCAAAACCACTAGGTTGAACTTTCCTACCATCCTTGCCTTGCTGGCTTGCAAAGGATAATCCTTCATCTTGTAACCACTTTTACCACAACCAGAGCAATCATCGACTAAACACTTCCTTTGTGACTCTTACCAAACCTTAGGCAAGTGAGGATAGAAGACCCATTACCACCATTCCCTCCCTGTGGCTTAGGGTTAGACACCCTATATTTGCTGAACTTAGGAGTCAGTGCATTAGAAAAACTTTGACAGGAAAACTTTTGCCGGAATTGAGGACGACTATGTCCACCAAACCTAAAGAGTGAAAAGTCAACATCACCTCTTGGACTCTTTTTCCCTTTCCTTAAGCTTTTCCTCCTCAATTTATTGGGCATGGATCATCAAACAAGAGATATACATTTCCTTGATCAACATGGTGGTACGACATTCTTTGATAACGAAGTCGAACACAACCGACACAAACTTACTCATCCTTGCCCTAGAGTCGGCAACCATAGTTTGAGCATACTTAATTGAGTGAACTTTAAAGGATACTCATTCACACTCAAATTACCTTGAAAAAGATTTATGAATTCAAGCACTTTCGTTTCTCTCATTTCAAGAGGAAAGAAACGATCAACTAAAGCTCCCTTGAGTTTATCCTGATTAATAGGACCCGCATCAGCAATCATCTCACTCTTTCCATTGTTCAAACCACTCTTGTTCTTCAATATTCCTTCTAGCTCGACGACCTCTGACTGCTCTTCGTGGAGGCATGATTATCTTAAACACGTGTATGCACGAATTAGAAGGAAACTTTTTAGAGATCAACTCTAACACACGAAATGAGTGTGAAAGAAGTGAAGGAATTCCAAAATATTGCAGCCTCCTAATTATAGATGTGGCGCGCTTCACACCGATAACTAGGACTCTACAGACACGGCTTCATAGACTCCCTAGGACTCTTGAACTTTGTGCTCTGATACCAAGTTTGTCACGCCCCGAGCCTACACCATGGGCAGGACTGGCACTTGAAGACCATTGCTGGCCTAAAGCGAACCCTTGGCCTGGCTTACTAACTCAGCGGAAGACTATATGCATATTTATAAAGATCAATAGCACACTACTCAACTTAACTAATGAAATAACTTAGAATGCTTAATAGTCAACATTCAACTTGGCCAAAATGGCAACTCAAGTCTTAACATATGAAATGAAAAGTAAAGACAACTGAATTCACTAACTGACTATCAGACTATCTATTAAGCCTCTAAACAACTAAGATGGATGTCGGGAAAATTGGAGAAAGACGACGATTTGGGCGCATCCCGGGCGCGCCGCGCCAGCCCTAACCTATCTGGGGATCTATTCTAGCGCACTACTGGCGTGCCGCCCCAGCCTGCCTGGCGCTATGGGGGCGCGTCGCGCCAGCCTTCTCACAGACACCAACTAACAAATTTTTGACTTCGTTTTCTGATCCTAAATCGTTTTAATCCGATTCTTTTTCTCAAATTCACTTTAGATTCATGTACCCAAATCATATACACAAAATCTAACCCAACAACTTAAAGAAACAACACTTAATCATCAAGAAACTCCTTAATCCCAACTCATGTTCAAGAACGAAATCAATTCAAGAACAACTATCAAGAACATCAAATTCTCAATCTTTTTAGGACGAAAATACGCTGAATTAAACATGCTTGACACGTGGGTGAACTAACCCAACGCTATGTGATCTCACATACCTTGTAGGGATTCCCCCCCCCCCCCCCCCGACGAAATCCATAAGCAAAGCTCCAAGAAATCGACGAATCCCGAACATTCTTGCTTCCTCTTCTTCTTTTCTTTTCTCTCCAAACCCTAACTCTTTTGGTAAAAGTGAAAACTGATCTAATTCAACTTAGACCCCTAATTAATTACCCAAAAACGAATTAAATAAAAGGTTAATGGAAAGACCAAACTACCCTTTAAAAATCCGGATTGGACTTTCCCTATTCCAACATCCCAACTTCCAAAGGGATAACTCACTCATACGAACTCGGATTTGTGCAAACTCGACGGCCTTGGAAAGATCCTTCCAAGAGCTTTGCAACCATATCTGGAAGTACACCTAACTCATCCTGAGCTAGGAATTATTGCAGTTTGAAGTTGACCGAAACTCAACTTTTCCTAACTTAAACAAATTTCCAGATTTTATTTTTTTTCCAAAAATGACTATTTCCAATTATAAGCTTCTTCCTAGTTATTTCAAATTGCGAGATGTTACAATATCTCCCCCTTGGGAACATTCGTCCTCGAATGAGATTACTCTTACTAAGCTAAGGGCATCACATCAAACATACAGTTTAAACACCCAAAAAAACACAATCCACCTTGATACCTCAAAACACTATCTCCCCCTTGTTCAAAAACCATCACTTTGTCTTATGAACACTTTCCTTTAATTCAAGCAATAAAGGATCTTGATCATGCTTTCCTTTTACTTCTGACACTAATTATGATTCAGTTCCATTCATCACCACCACTCCTCCTTTGTGGGATCCATTAATCGAACTCCTAATCGTGCAAGTCTATGCACATCTTTTTGCTAACTCTTTCTTAATCTTTGAGTAACCCAAACCACTCTCTCTGTTTGAGATTAAGCTCTTTCTGACCATATACATACTGAAAACTCTTGTGATCGGTGAACACTTCCACATGAACACCATAAAGATAATGGCGTCATATTTCAAAGCAAAAATTACAGCAACCAACTCTAAGTCATGGGTTGGGTAATTCTTCTCATGCACTTTCAACTGCTCCTTATGCTCTTTCAACTCAGTTGGTGCCATTCTGTATGGCAGAAAAGATATAGGACGAGCATCTGGAATGATGTCTATGCCGAAGTCTATTTCTCTCTCAGGAGGGACTCCGGGTAGGTCATCAGGAAAGACTTCTGGAAACTCTTTTACTACTGGAACTGATTGAATAGGAGGTACCTCAACACTTGAGTCATTAACTCGGACTAAGCGATAGGCACACCCCTTAGAAACTAACTTTCTTGCCTTAAGGTACAAATGAAATGACCCTTAGGCACTGCTGAACTTCTTTTCCACTCTAAAATTGGCTCATTTGGAAATTGAAACCTGACTACTCAAGTTCTACAATTAACTGAGGCATACAGGCATGAAGCCAGTCCATACCAAGAATGACATCAAAATCTACCATGTCTAACTCAATTAAATCAGCCATGGTACTCTTGTGATTGACGAAAACAGGACAATCACGATAGACTCTCTTGGCTAGAATAGACTCACCAACATGTGTAGAAACACTGAATGGTTCACTAAGTTGCTCAGGAATAACATCAAAATTCATAGCAATATATGGAGTTACAAAAGATAAACTCACTCCTGGGTCTAGCAAAGCATAAACAGTAAAGTCAAAGACTTGGATCATACCAGTAACTACATCTGGCGAATCCTCTTGCTCTTGGTGACTGTTGATAACATATAAGCGGTTTATTCCTCCGCCAGTACCATTTCCTTGCATGTTCTTTGGACACTCTCGCATGAAGTGACCCTCTTGTCCACAGTTGAAACAACCTGTCTGGCCCTGATGACACTTTCCTGGGTGGGTTTTACCACACCTAGCACATGCAAGAGCCCTTTTACTTCTTTGTGCCACCATACCCTGAGGCTGTGCAGGTTTAGCTCTGGAATTCTGACCATTGTACTCACCTTTGTTCCTAGGTGCAGGCGCACAAGCAGATGATGGAGTAGGTCCCTTCTGTTCCTGTTGGAAAGAAGACCGGTTGTCATTACTCCTCTGCTGCCCGAACTCATTCTCTGTCTTGGCTCTCTTGCTCTTAAATTGTTCTCTATCTCTTAGCTTCTCTTCTTCAACCTGCTGCACATATACCATCAACCTCGAGATATCCATGTCACCTATCAACATTGCAGCCCTACCTTCCTTACTCGATAGACGAGACAACCCAGCAACAAACAAGCTTATCCTACTCCTCATGTCCGCAACCATTTCAGGAGCATAGCGAGACAGTTGGTTGAATTTCAACCCATACTCATGAACACTCAAAGAATCTTGCTTAAGTGTGAGGAACTCTCGCACCTTAGCCTTTTTCAGTTCTCGGGGAAAGAAACGCCCCAAGAAAGCTTCCTTGAAACAGGCCCCAACTCGCAGGTGGTGCATCCTCAACTCTACCCTCTTTCCACTGATCAAATCAGGTCCTAACATCATTCTTCACCTGATATGCAGCTAGCTCAACTCTTTCAGTATCAGCAACGTGCATCACATCGAATACCTTTTTCAGTTCTTCAATAAAGTTCTCCGGATCCTCAGTAGTGCTCGAACTAGTGAAACTTGGGGAATTCATCCTCAAGAACTCACGAATCCTCGAAGTGTCAGCCCCTTCTTGTCGAGCTCCTCTTTTCTGACCAACCTGGTTAGTCACAGCTTGACTCAACATTCTAATTGCTTCTCTGAACTCAACATTAGTAACTTCTCCTTGCGGTTGCACTTCAGGTGCATTGGGTAACTCTTGTTCTTCAACATTCATCCTAGTTGGACGACCTCTGACTGCTCTTCGTGGAGGCATGATTATCTGAAACACGCGTAGGCACGAATTAGAGGGAAACTTTTTAGAGATCAACTCTAACGCACGAAATGAGTGTGAAAGAAGTGAAGGAATTCCTAAATGTTGCAGCCTCCTAATTATAGATGTGGCGCGCTTCACACCGATAACTAGGACTCTACAGACACGACTTCATAAACTTCCTAGGACTCTTAAACTCTATGCTCTGATACCAAGTTTGTCACGCCTCAAGCCTACACCCTGGGCAGGACTGGCACTCGAAGATCATTGCTGGCCTAAAGCGAACCCTTGGCCTGACTTACTAACTCAGCGGAAGACTATATGCATATTTATAAAGATCAATAGCACACTACTCAACTTAACTAATGAAATAACTTAGAATGTTTAATAGTCAACATTCAACTTGGCCAAAATGGCAACTCAAGTCTTAATATATGAAATGAAAAGTAAAGACAACTGAATTCACTAACTAACTGTCTGACTATCTATGAAGCCTCTAAACAACTAAGATGGATGTCAGGACAGGCCCGCGACATCCTAATGAACTAATACTAAAACTGAAAGCAATGTGAAGGAGTCCTCTGGAATGCAAAGAGGCTCACCAACAGACTCTGAATTTCTCACTGGATCAACGAATACGCCGGATGCCGATCCTAGTTACCTGTGTCTACATCATAAGACGATGCAGGCCAACTGGCATCAGTACATTGAATGTATGAGTATGCGAGTTGGAATGCTAAAACAACATAGGCTCGAAAGAGATTATGAAAGAAACACTTACCTTGGATCTTCTCAACTCTTGAATACTTAAATAAACTCATTTCATTATAAAGCATTTTAAAACAAGTGCAATATAAAGAAAAACTGTTGAAAACATGCTATCAATTCATAATCATAATATCATAAAAAGACAAACCATGCTCCCTCTCAAAGTCTACTTGTGCAATGCATGAATGAAGTCCCATACCCCCATTCACACTAAGTGAAACCCCTTGAGGAACCATGCTACTACTGTTGTGGGAGTTTCCCTAACCGACAACCATCACTTAAGAACTATAGTGATGATACAACGCTTTACCTCACGCTGCCGAGGCCCATCCTATACCTTGCCATGATATAGGAAGCTAACTCACTAAGTGGATCCACTAGTCTATGCGAAAAGGATTCATCTAAAAAGTATGACCCTTTTCTACCCATGCTGGCTACATGGTTTATGGAGACTTGAGTTAATATGAACTCGCATCCCCATATCGGTGCTCAATACTACTCCCAAAAATACTTAGTTCTTTATGTTTAAAACATACTTCTTCTATGATTTGAGATTAGTGCTCAAAAACTTAGCTTAAAGGTTTTCTTGGAAATCAAAGTTTCCCTGCTTGCTTCATTTAGAAAGCTATTTCTTTTTTCTGAAAACTAGCCCGAAGGCTCTTTGAAAATCTCAGTTTCCGTTCTTATTTAAATGCGAAACATTTTAAATCTCTTTGGGCATACTTAGTCCCCATATACTTTTGAAGAAATGAACTTATATCTTTACTCTTTACTCTTTACTCTTTACTCTTTACTCAACTTGAACTGTAAGTCTTAAAACAAAGTTAAAAGCATTTGCAAAAGACTTCTTGAAAAGACTCGAAGAACTTCCTAAACTTGGCTCTTAACTTTCCTTGAATTTGAATTTATGGATTCAAGGCTATGATTCATATTTTTGGATGATTTATAGATGTTTAGAAGCCATTTAGAGTAGTTAGAATCAATAGGAAGTGTTAATACACTTTAGAAGGACTTAAATAAGCTATACGACGAAAATTGGTGAAAAATGACGATTTGGGAGCACCTCGGGCGCTCTGCGCCAGCCCTAACCTATCTGGGGATCTATTCTAGCGCACTACTGGCGTGCCGCCCCAGCCTGCCTGGCACTATGGGGGCGCATCGCGCTAGCCTTCCCACAGACACCAACTAACGAATTTTTGACTTCGTTTTCTGATCCTAAATCGTTTTAATCCGATTCTTTTTCTCAAATTCACTTTAGATTCATGTACCCAAATCATATACACAAAATCTAACCCAACAACTTAAAGAAACAACACTTAATCATCAAGAAACTCCTTAATCCCAACTTATGTTCAAGAACGAAATCAATTCAAGAACAACTATCAAGAACATCAAATTCTCAATCTTTTTAGGACGAAAATACGCTGAATTAAACATGCTTGGCGCGTGGGTGAACTAACCCAACTCTATGTGATCTCACATACCTTGTAGGGACCCCCCCCCCCCCCCCGATGAAATCCACAAGCAAAGCTCCAAGAAATCGATGAATCCTGAACGTTCTTGCTTCCTCTTCTCCTTTCTCCTCTTCTTTTCTTTTCTCTCCAAACCCTAACTCTTTTGGTAAAAGTGAAAACTGATCTAATTCAGCTTAGACCCCTAATTAATTATGCAAAAACGAATTAAATAAAAGGTTAAGGAAAAGACCAAACTACCCTTTAAAAATCCGTATTGGACTTTCCCTATTCCAACATCCCAACTTCCAAAGGGAATAAATCACTCATACGAACTCGGATTTGCGCAAACTTGGCAGCGTTGGAAAGATTCTTCCAAGAGCTTTGCAACCATATCTGGAAGTACACCTAAATCATCCTGAGCTAGGAATTATTGCCGTTTGAAGTTGACCAAAACTCAACTTTTCCTAACTTAAACAAATTTCCAGATTTTAATTTTTTTTCCAAAAATGACTATTTCCAATTATAAGCTTCTTCCTAGTTATTTCAAATTGCGAGATGTTATAGAGAGCTATAACATGGAATATGATGTAACTCCCACATCGAGAAGGGAAAGTCTACTTGCCAAGGTAGAGCTCTGCATCATATCATATATTATATGTGGATCCACTAGCTAGGCCAATTAAGGAAAACCTATGGGGGCATGTATTTAATAAACAATCATTTCCCATGAGACCATTCCATGGATCGTAAAATATTTTATGGTCTTTATAAGCCATCTGTAGAACTCAACTTTTTCTTCAAAATTTTACTAAGTTTGAAACCTTTCACGGGACCTTCCTACGACTCATAAACCAAATGAAAGCTCGGAAAACCCCTTTGTAGGACTGAGGTCTCAAACCAAATCTCTGAATCAAACCTATGGGTGCCATCTATTGCCCGTCAATTATTCTACGGTTCTTCTTGTCAAGTCATAGGTCAGATATTTAGAAACTTAATTTTCCAAAAATCAACCCAACTTCTACGGTTGACCTCCGACGGCTTGAGGACATCCTATGGTCCATATATGGGACTCATGGTTCACTGTTGACAATCAAATTCGTCATTTTTCTTTCCTTTTTGACTTTCCAACTTGTATGGTATTACATATTTCTTGTTGTGATGCACTTCTACCTTTGCCTTATTTGGACCCTTGATTGATTTTTGCTTCTCCAATTTCCTCACCATCTTCCCCCTAATTGGTTGCTCGGATGATTCTTTTCGTAAGCTTGACTTGTTACATTTGGCCTAGTCTCAAGAATCCATCTTTCATCACCATCTATAACAACTTGATGTTCGTCTTGATCCAATGACTCTTCTTCATGCTTTCCAGATATACATATTTGGACCGGATTGAGCAAGCCGAATGTGATATACATATTTGGTTAGAATTAGTATTCTCATCATCAAGGACAATCTATTTTTGTTAACCAATCACATAACTCTATCTTTGAAGACAAAACACTTTTCAAGAGGGTGACTCACAAGTCCATGATACTTGCACTATTTCTTCCCCCGACCAACTAAAATACAACAGTTGTGACCTACTTTGATTTTTCCAGCTTCATTAGGTCACTTCATCTCTGGAAACTCAATGAGCTTTAACTCGAGCAACTCATCAAAAATCTCAGAAATGTTAGAATTCAAGAAGGGGTATTCCTTTTCTTGCATCTCCCTCAATGTCGCCTTTTAATCCGAACGTTCTTGGAAAATCATTTTCATACTTTGCTTCTTGATTTCCTTCATAGTGAACTTCACATGCGACACATTGACATTCATGGATTCTTTGTTGTCATTCCTAGGCACAAATTTGGTCCATTGCTTGGGTTCTTGCTTGTCCCTTCCTTTGCGAGGATCATGGACAAACGTCATATATTTTCCACCAGAGGACATGCTCAACTTAATATCATGAGCATGAGTAGCTAGATATTTGAAGGATTTTGGTTTTATTCTTTGTAAGATGTAAAAAAGCTTCCAGTGCATTCCTTGTATACGTATTTCTATTGTAGAAGCAATAAGACTATCTTTGCAATTTAGGCTCGCATTTATCCATCGATTTATAAAGCATATAACTGGTTCATCCTTTCTTTGGCAAGTATTTGTGAAATCTACCATGCTCACTGTATGCCTTGTGTTATTAAAGTGATTGAGAAACTTGTGCTCTAGTTGCTCCCAACTATCGATAGAATTGGGCTCGAGATCTGTATACCTATCAAAAGCATTTCCTTTTAGAAAGCGAACAAATAACTTGACAAGATGATCTCCATAGTTTTGAACATTATTACATATGTAACACCTCGTATCTGAAAAAGGGAAATGAAGCCAATTTCTAGAAGTTGCGGGTGTAACTCACTGCCCGTGGAAGGGACCACGGACCATAAGTGTGGTCTGTGGTTGGCCTACCTAGCAGTGGTCTGAGGGCTTAGAACCACGACCCAACCAACAGATCGTTGGTCGGACCATGGTCCGTGGTTGGAGGGTATGCGGTTCAAAGCCCCAAAACCACCTTTCTAACCATCAATGACGCTCCACCAGGACGGACCGTAGGTTAGACCACGGTCCGTCGACTGGGGTCTGTGGTTGGTAGGTTGGTGGCAACTGACAGTTAAGTTTAGGGGTAGTTGGGTCTTTTCCTAATTAATTAGTTCCTATAATACGTCATTTTACCCTTCATTAAGACCCCTATATACATATTTTTAACCCCCAAATTAACCCATTCACTTAATTCTTCCAAATTCACAAAAAGAAGAACTCTCCAAAATATTTCTCTCTGTAGAAACTTGTAGAAGAAAAAGGATTCAACCTAGGGTTTCAAGTCAAGGTCCCAATTCCTCCATTGAAGGCAAGCATTTGGATTCAAGGCATGGTAGTTTTCATCCATAGATTCCTTCCATCCATGGAGTTCCCAAATTCCTCTATTTCTAAAGGTAGAATTCCCCAATTGAGTTAGGGTTTTCTTCAATTATAATGGGTTCTTTTCATTATTGATTTAAATGATTGAATTATGATCTCTTATGCATGAATTGATGAAATACTATGATTTTATGATAATTTACCGATGAACCTATGTAGTTCCCATGTTTTCAAGTTATGAATCATATGGTATGCATTTACAGTATAAAGCAAGAGTTTTATGAAATTAAGCATGTATTGCAAGCTTTACATGAATTTATGATGAAATCCATATCTAACCCATGTTTTCTAAATGTTGATGATTAAAAGTGGGTTTTGAGCCTCAAGAGGTAAATTATGGACTTATGCATTTTCTTTTGAAATCTATGCAAATATTTTAAGGGTGCTTTGAGAGTAAAGTACCAGTGATGATCATGATGTGTTATTGAAAGGATTTTCTCATGTACACATAAGAGCAAGATGTGAAAGGTTTTCTTACATAGAAAGGATTCTTAGGTTGAAATGCTTTCTCGCCTAATTGAATCAAAGAGTAAGAGCTATCCTAGTGGAAATAGCTTGGATTAGTTATCCTAGGATGCCTTTCCATGAATAATAAGGTCAAGTAAGAAATGACTATTCCGTGAGATTTATGCTTAGCACCGAGAGGATATTGAGATGGAGGCTCTCCCATTAGTAGAGGCCAAGTTTCTAGAAGAAATCTCTTTATCCCTTACCTATGTGCCCCCATAGGATGATTGTCTCAAGAGACATTAGCTAGTGGATCCACTTAAGCTAGAAGTTCATGGTTCTACCTTGGCAAGTAGGACAATCCTTTTCGGTGTGGGAGACACCGGGGGATCATGCTATTGCTCACATGGTCTCTATGTCGGTTAAGGCTAATTCCCCACATTTAATAATGAACTAATGCTTCTTCAAGATGTATCTCACATGAGTTCAAAGGTTTTAAAGATGATCTTAGCTTGTATTGACCATGCTTTATGACTTATGTTTCTACTTCTTTTATATCATGTTTTAGCTTTGTCAATTGCATGTCATGAAATGAAATGTCCCCTTTTAGCATGATTTAAATGTTTTATGCATGACTATCATAGTTGGTACATTGTTTTGTACTAACACATACTATTGCCTCCATTTCCCCAAATGTAGGGTCTGACAATCAGGGTCATCAGTTTAGTGGCTAGAGGTTGACTTGAGATTTTCCGAGCATTGGTGATTCCTCATGCTTCGAGGATGAAGTTTTATTATTTCACTTTCTTTCATGTATTTCTCTTTTGGACATGATGTATGGGCTAGGCCCAATTTCATTCTATTGTATTATATGGGCATATATGATGAGATAAGTGTATTAGACTTCCACTTTGCCTTTATAAAATGTTTTGGACTTGGACTATTGTTTTACTCTTATTGTTCTATTTCTTATGTTATGAGAGCTAAGTGGCTTGTATGGAGTCCTTCGGGGTTCTATACGCCATGTTACATCTAGGAGGTACCCCTGAGTCATGATAACATGTCTCCACAAAGTGTTCAACATGTTGCTTCAGATTTCATGTACCCTTAAATTGTTGAAATTTGGGAGGCTGATAACCGGCAGGCATTTTGAAGTTATCGATTATCGCAGTGTATGGCTTGGCATACATATGAAAAGACTTGGTGGAGACTTCATACTAATCTTTGATGGTTCCTTCGATGAACTCCTTCAAATGATCAAGTGGAATTATTCCTTGAGAAGAAATTGTCATCTCTTTTACAATTAGTGCTTGATTCGCAAGATTTTCAATCTCTTAAACTTCAACACTCTTTCTAGGTGCATGATTGGCTTCCCCATCTAAAAGTCCTTCTATCCTATCCATCAAATTATCAATCCGGTAGTGTGATTTTGGAATCTTTTGTTTGCTCTGCAAGGTAGTCAGAGCTAGCCAGTTTTTCATTAAACATGCATGATAGTCTTCAACTTCATAGGCGTAATCAATGGGAGGCTCTCACCCTGTCCCCGACATTGTTCACCGACGATGTCCCATGGGCAAAAAGAGCTGAAAACCACTTGCATGTAAGAAAAGGAGCCATCATTCTCTTTCTTTGTTCTTTCGATCAAGACAAATGGGTTGGTTCATTTCATCTTCAATTAAAGCTTCACTAGTACTTGAAAGACTCGAAAGACCTACTTGATGAGTTTCCTTATGAGTGAGTTCATAGGTGCCTTTAAGTCGAGTGTAGCGAAGGGATTCTCCTAAGAGAAACTTTAGCCCTTGAACCTGAAATAACTTTTATGAGTTTTCTCAGTAGTAACCAACTTTATTTTATTAGATGTATGATTAGTGGCAAAGGTGCGATGCAAACTTGGCTTAACTTCACTTGAGTTCGGTTTCCCCTGGAAATGATGGAATAAGTTTTTCTTCCTCTTAGCAATTATGAGCTCATAGGGAGCTGGAATGAACTTGGTTAGCTAGGACTAAGAAGGGATAAGATTTGATTAGCACACTTTCTTCTTGTCCTTTCCTTACTATGTCAATGGTATGCCTGAGATAGTAGTCTTTCTCCTTGTCTTGTACTCGAGATCCGATGTTCGAAAGACAACCCTTAATTCATGAGTTGTAAGGAGGGATTTAGGTCACCACAAACAAAGACTAAAGCAAGTGTTGGATTTAAAGCTAGTGTTAAAGAGTACAAATTGACTTACTATACTTCTAAGTACCAAACCAAGGATACTGATATATTGGCAGCATTTCGAGTAACTCTTCAACCTAGAGTTCCACCTGAAGAAGCAAGGCCGTTATAGCTACCGAGGATGGTTCAGGGGGAGCCGGTTCCTCCTCTGGCTGAGGAGGGAAATTTCAATCGATAGGCAGTAGCTTCGACGAGCCGGGACGTGGAAGTGAAAACCCTAAACTTGAAACCCTACCCTTCTTTGCTACTCACTATCTAAGGGGAAAATCCGAAGTTCATTCTCAAGGTTCGAAAGCTCGGGGATTGAACCCCTATGTTCCAAGGGCTAACAGAATACAACATCAGAAGTAGACGTAATCAAAAGAAAGATTGGGCCGAATGGAAGGGGCTTGCAATGATGGAAGGCTTATGGGATATGGGCATACTCATATAAGTAGGAATCATAGTAGATCTCCACTAAACAAAGAAAAAAAAGAGGGTGCGGGTCAAATCTGCATCTTTGCGCCCTTTACTTACTTCAAGGGATGAGAAGCATGGATTGTCGTGCACGTTGATCTTTAACGGACTCACATTACGTGATGCATGTAGAGATGATTCGCTGGTTGAATCATAGTTCTCCTTGATGGTAGAGTTCTTGGAACCAGATTGCTCTAGTATTAATATGGTTTTCTTGGTTGTTTCAGCGACCCTGCTTCCTCCTTCCAAAGAATTTGTGGAGAGCCTTGATCCATTTGGAGTCAAAGACCTAAAAATGAGAGTTGATGTGGATGACACTTGAAATATTTTTTGTCCCAGCGTAGCGGCCTTGGTCCTTGTAACAACTCTGAAACATTCAATGGTAACACCAAGGATTCCTTCAAATTCACCAGAGAATTTGAAGTTAGTGGCCTTAGAGACAGATGATTGAGAGTTGACCTTCTTGAAAGACATTTCGATATTCTTTAATGTTTGAAAATTTGAGATAAGAGGTAGAGATTGTCCCACTGGGCATGCCAGAATTTGTAGACAATAAAATTTACCTCAAGAAAATAGTTATCAAGAACGGAAAAGTATCACAACAATCGTATTTATTAATTTTAAAGTGCGAGTGTTACAATATCAATTACTCCTCTGAATTGATCTTTTCAGATATAGATTTAAGGGCTCTAGAGCGTGATCTTGAATTTGTCTTAAACTTGATCTTGGATTCAAGGGCTTTGGAGCTTATTCTTGAATCTTCAATGAACTTGAACTTGAACATTATCTTGATCTTGACTTTTATTTGAATTTAAGGGCTTCAAACTTGTTCTTGAATCCGGTGGTCTTGATCTTGATCGTTCTTGAACTTGAATTCTTAAACTTTTAGTTTATAGAGAAATCTATGATGTTTGTTCCACGAGCTTTCTCTAACTTCTTTTTTAGAATTTTTGGTCTCTTTTCTAAATTATGAGGACCCCTATTTATAGTGTTAGAATAGATAAGTATTGATAGGAACAAGTTTTCATTCGGCCAATGAGATTTAAGTGACATGACATATGAACTTTATGGAGCGGGTTTGTCATTTTGACACATGTCATGATCTATTGACTTCTTTGTTTGACTTGGCATACCACAACATTTGTCATTCGGCACCCAAAATGGGCCTCTAGGATGAGATGGAGTTGGACTTAGCAAACTGAGGCCTGAGCTCATATAGTGTAGCCCAAATCACTCAATTTGGACTTTAATTAAATCCATATTTATTGGATTTAAATAATTAATATAATTATATTAATCTATAATATTTATTTGGATTGATATATTCATGAATTCAGTTTTCATGATTAATTTAATTAAAATATATTAAATTGAAAAAAATATAAATTAATTATTTTTTATAAAATTAGTTAAGAACTTATGTTTATTAATTAATATATTTTCAAAAGACAATATATATCTTAAATATTCAATTTAATATCATTTATAAAAGCTCTTATTTGTTTAATATAAATTTTGAAATTTAGATAATTAATTTTTGTTTTTAAAATTCAATACAACCTTATGATTACACTTGTTGTTGTTGTTTTGTTGTTGTTTTGTTGTTGTTGTTGTTGTTGTTGCTGATGGTGCTGCTGTTGTTGTTGCTGTTGTTGTTGGTGTTGTTGTTATTGTTGCTGTTGTTGCTGTTGTAATGCTACATAATTAGTACTTACATAATCGATGTATAATTTATCTAGGATTAAAGGTGGAATAAATTATACGGTATCAGTTATACATGTATTCTTATAGTAAATTATACATTCACCCCTTTAAATATATTTTAATTTACAACAAATCAATTAATACATGTTAACCAAATCGATAGCAGTTTATTTATTTTTGAGTTTTTTGTCCTCTTAATTGCTTAATGAATTTTAGTTTCTTTGCTTAAATTCTTGTTAATTGTTTTTTTACGGTAAGACACTGACTATTAATTGTAATTAATTTATTTGCTTAGTTTTTCTACAACGCACTGTCAACACAAGTTTTAGTTTTTTTAGTTATTTGTTATTTGTACTCATTTAAATTACATATTGCTTAATTTCTTAATCATATTGAATACAAATTACTTAATTGCTTTTAGTTATTTGTTATTTACTTTATATTTTTAGTTATTGGTATTTATTTAGTTTTAGTGTATTATTTATATAGTTGGTTATTTTAATGGTATAATAAATATTAGCTCACTAATTATTTTTAAATTAAGAAATAAAAACTAACTCACTAATATATTGTTATATTTACATAACTAAGCCCAGCATAACTAATATCTACATAACTAATACATGTATAACTAAACTCTATATAACTATATCACATTTTTTTTCTTTCTTTCTCTTAAAAAATTATAACATTTAACTCTTTTGAAGTTAAAACTCAAAATTTAAAGTTGAAACAACAAATCGCATCAAATTCGGATCGAATCTATAGTAGCACCAATTATCAAAAATCAATAATGTTCTTAAGACGCAACAACAATAGATCACCACATTTATTTTTTATTTTTAAATTGAAAAATTAAATTGTTAGAATTTAAGCACATTATTTTTTTCATCTTGATTTAAAGCATAACATAGTAAAAATTCTTTTTGTATTTATTTTGATGAAAAATATTTTACAAACTCTAAGAAGTAATAAAAAAATTGATGGTGGAATAGCTACTACAACTATGGAAATACTACATAAATACGAAATAGCTATAAGAAATGAATTTAGTAGTATGACAACAGAGGTAGAAGAACAAAATAAAGAAAAAATTATAAATCGGAATCTAATGACAAAATTAGCAATATGTAATATGTGTTACATAGATGAATATACATGTGCATTTAGAGAATACTATTATAAAGGAACATATAACACAGAAGAAAGTAAAGAAATAAGAAAATTATATTTTACAAAATTACCAGAACCTTTTAGTTCAAAAATAATAAAAAGTTGGAATGAAGCAGAATTAACAAACACCTTAGGAGCTAGAATGAAATTCTTGCAACGATGGTTTATGGAACTATGTGAAAAACATAAAGAAGAAATAAAAATGGAAAAAATATTAGTGAAAAACTTGGCATGTTGCAAAAATAAAACAGCACCTCAATTTGGTTGTACGGATAGGTATTATAAAGATAGAAAGAAATATAATAAAAAATACAGATCAAAATATAAATATAAAAAACCTAGAAGAAGATACTATGTAAAAAACTATAAAACCAAAAGACCATATAGACCAAAAAGAAAACTAACGGAATGTACTTGTTATAATTGTGGAAAA
The DNA here is from genome assembly GCA_036553675.1 of Solanum okadae. Lineage (NCBI taxonomy): Eukaryota > Viridiplantae > Streptophyta > Magnoliopsida > Solanales > Solanaceae > Solanum > Solanum okadae. The sequence goes on from CM071689.1 coordinate 24,880,656, forward strand.
TTAGGGCATATAGCTAGGGATTGTAAATTACCTAAGAATCCGAAGAAAAAGCAAATATCAGAAATAATAATAGACGATGAAAAATATACACAAATAGAATACGTAGATTATGAATTAGAAAGCAATGATAGTATATATGAATTATCGGAAAATGAAATGGAAAATAATCCAGTAATAGAATCAGATAATGAATACGATATAAATGACTGAAAAAAGATATACAAACAATAACTAAAGAAAAATATCAAGATGAAGAATCGGCAGAACAAAAAATAATATTTGATAATAATATATTTGAACAAATAAAAGGAAAAGAATTAGATCTAAGTGTAACAAAAATATTCGAAATACCAACAATAAGAAACTGGTTTAAACGACAAAAAGAAGAATATTATGTAGTAAGTCAAAGAGAACATATCATAGATTGCAAATATACTAAAGGAAAGGCCAAAATACCAATAATAAATAAACGAATTGTAAATTACCTAAGAATCATGGAAGTGGTAGTATTTTAAATATTTATCTTAGTTGTATATCTAAAATAGAATATAAATATATTCAATATTTAAAATTACAATGAATAACGAGAATAACGAATATAGACAAAAACTTAATGAAATAATTATAGCAAAAAGACAAGAATTAGCACATAGGCAAAATAGACTTAACAGTAATATATTTGCAGGAATTTGTCACAAATCTATAATAGCACAAGAAAGACTATTTTATATCTAGAAATACAAATAAATAACTTAGAATATAAATTTCAACACAATCTATAAATGAATAAAGAAGAATACGCAATAGATGAAAAAACATATGAAAACTATGACGGATTAAAAATAAAGATAATATTTTCTAATCTAGGAAGAAGATATAAGAAAATAGGTGACAATATAAGTTTAATGTTAGAAAAAGAAACGGTAAAACTAGAAGATAGTTTAACTGCTATGATAAGAATAACAAAAGAAAATGAAGAAATAGATAGAAAAACGGAAATTGAAAAAATAAAACAACAAGCAAAAAAGGAAGTACAACAATTAGAAGAAGTAAAAAATACCAAAATAATAGAGCTAGAAAAAGAGCTCGCAATATTAAAAGAAATATATGAAATGAAACAAAAAGAAAAAGAACAAAAAAAAAAATTAACAAATGAGATAATTAAATTTAAAGAAAAATTGCAACTAGAAGATGAATTAGAAGAAAATAACCAAGATAATCTACCCGAAATAAGAGTTGATGAAATAAACGACGATGATCTAGAACAACATTCGGAAACAAGCGAAACATATACGGAACTTCTAGCAAACATAGATAATACAAAGAATTTAGAAATAAATACAGGAGACATAGACATGGATGAAAAACCTAGCACATCAGGAGTAAAAAACCCAAAATTTTTTAATCCAAAATATTATAATGAAAACTATGGACAATATAATAGAGAAAAAACTATATGGGATAAAATATTAAATAAAAAATGGACACCTAAACCAATAACTGAACGACATGATTTTTTAGATTTAGACTGTGTAGCAGATATAAATAAACAATCATTTTGAACTTTTGCTATCTATAACAACACTTTATAAAGTTCTCTTTTTATTGATTTGATAATTGAGTCTTTATTTGTCACTATGAAAATATATCATGAAGAATTGATGAAGTGTGCACCAGACAAGCATTACATAGGAGAAAACATGAAATACATGTATTATGTAAATGTGATAAAATTGAATCTTGTTATATTTATATTTAGAAGAAGAAAGAGATGTGTGTTTATGTGAATGATATGATAAGTTTTTGGCATTGGTGTGAAAAGACTAATAATAGACGAATGTTGGCCGTTACATATTTTGAAGCATACAAGTTGACAAAAATATTCAAAAGGACAATGTGCTTGAGATATACTTTGAACAACTAACTCTTACTCTCATAGACAAAATGAGTTCAATAAACCAATCAAATATTGAAGAAAATGATAAATAATAGAGCTTGTATAAAAATTCATCATGTGATAATTTTAATGATTCAAAAGTTGATTTATCCAATGATGTTACAGTTGATACACATGGCAAAATGAATCAAAGCATTCTAAAAGAAATAGATTTTCTTTAGTGTTTAAATAATGAGAAAAATGGTTGATACATAAGAGGATTTTGATTGTTGTTGATTTTGCAGATACGAAAAGCTTAAATAGTGAATTTGAAACGAAAAGTTTCAACTTTCCCTAACATATATCAAAGACCGACGAACATAACTTAATATTAGATCTAGAATATGTTTTTGTTACAAAGAAATTTTTTTAAAATGTCATAGAAAAATTCATGGGATTAAGAATGAGAAGTACACTCAGTAGAGTAGGAATGATAAGATAAGAATGGAGGCAAAGCATTCAGAATAAGATTTTTCAGGTTAGAACTTATGATTCTACACATACTTGCAAGGAGTGACATTATAAAGATAGAACGATCACTTTAGCTTTTATTCCAAGAAAGTATCTTAAAGAAGTTGGATCAAATATAAATTAGAGAATAGAAAAATGCTAGAATAAATTAAGTAATCAACTAAGAGCTCATATGACCTTATCTCAAGTTTAAAAAAGTTAAAGATAAACCGATTTTATTAATTAATGATGATGTTGAAGATTAATATAAAATGATATGGAATCTTGCAATTAAATTAATAAAACAAATTTAGGCAGCACAATACACATGAAGCTCAATAATAGTGACGTCCTTAATGAGCCACAAAAAGTTTAGAGAATATATTTATTTTGCTGCTGACAAACTTGATTTTAGAGCAGGTTGTAAAAAAAAAAAAGGTATTGCTAGGTGTTGGTTGAAGGGGCCAATCTATGAGACTCAATTGTTTCTGTAGTTAGCCTTGATGGTAACACCAACATATTTTTTGTTGCCTATGTAATTATATAAAACAAAAATAAAGAGACATGAGCTTGATTTTTGAATCAATTGGATATTGATTTGTATATAGCACATTTATGTTAGACAATTCAAAACAAAGTTTATCGAAATTTTTAATGATGTATTATCTCATGTGAGACATTTCCATGATAATTATAAAAGGCAAACTTTGATGCTATCACATTAAATTTTTGTTTGAAATGTGAAAGGGCTAGTACAATTAAAAGTTTGATAATTGCATAAAAAATATTTTAAAGTTAGATCTTGATGTTGCTACTCGATTAAATAACAAAGAATCTACCGAATGATCTAGATCACATTTCTCTTTAGATGCTAAGTGTGATATCTTACTAAATAATTTGTGTGAAGTGTTTAATAGTATGATGATTGATGCTAGAGACAAGTCAATTAAAATATTTTTGAAAATGTGATATCTAATCATGCCTAGAATCTATCTATATATAATAGGAGAAGAAAAAACGCCACATGTCATCACCACAATTTTTCAGATTTTAAATAATAAATCATTATATAAGCAATTAAATATAATAAATTCAAAATTTAAAATAAAATTAGACACATGTCAAACGCCACATGTCATCGCCACAAATTTTCAAATTTTTAAATAATAAATCATTATATAACCAATTAAATATTATAAATTCAAAATTTGCAATAAAAATAGACAGACGTCATCAACTTAAGCAAAATAGAATTAATGAATTATTAAAATTAATTTGAAATCAAAATCTTAAAATAAATAAAAAATTAACACTACAGAAAGATAAAGGCAACACCACGAAATTACTCAACTTTTCAATTTTAAATATTAATTGATTCTTTAATTTACAAAGAGCGCCACATGGCATCGATAACTACAAAAAAAAAAACTAAAAAATCTGAAACTGTAAAAACGGTTAATTTTATATATATATATATATATATATATATATATATATATATATATATATATATATATATATATATACTGTTATTGTTTCAAATTACATCCATGGAACCGTAATTTGAATATGTAAAGTTTTTTACATATTTTTTCTTCAATTTTGGATCAGATTCTGCGACAAGTTAAAGAAAGAAATTATTTGCAAGGCGCACCACCAACAAATGATCTGTAGATACTCAACTGACAACAATATCCCTCAACTAAAATAGTTTCGATATTTTCATAGACGAAACATTAGATTGAATGAAATTATTACTTTTGAGTTTTTTTATCCTCTAAATTTTGAATCTAAATTTTGTGCAATTTCCAAGATTGAAAACAGTTGTAAGCTTTTTTGTTGTTTTTTCTTAGTAACTTTTTATAATCGATAACATTTGTTGATTCATAACATCAATTTCTACTTCATATTCTATTTAAGCATATTCTAATTGTAATTCTAATTATCTACTAACCTGAAATAGATAATTATAATTTTTCTTGCCTTTTGCTAAATGTATGCTAACCTGTTTGGGGTATTTCTGATTTATATTTTAATTTTTAATAGGAGTAGAAGTGCATTACTATTTTTCTTCTATTAATTGCTTACATGTATTTATGGAAAATATGTAACATATTGTTCAGAAATATTGTGTCATTATTCCTTAAAATATATAGTGATGGAGAAAGTTTTTTATTATAAAAATTATATTATTTCGGATAATCTATTTGATGCTGTATTGTAGGTGTAGAGTACAGGAAAAAATATGACGGTATATATCAGGTCATTTCCATAGTAACTATTGTGGCCTAGCGATTTTCTCTTGCTTCTATGCATTGTTTATATAAGAGCTTCAAGGCTTTGACATTTACCATTTCTCCAACTAAAAATATTTTTTCAATTATGATTTGCATGCAAATGCTCATTCTCAAAATGATTTCAGATTTGTATTGAAACATCAATTAGATCATGTTGACGAAGCACAAGGTAAATTAACTCTTCATTTATTTGTGCACTTTTGCTTAAAATTTTGACACACCAAATTTTGTTAATTAGAATGAAAGATAAAGGATCACAATTTGCAATTGTGGATATAGTTATAACTTTTTCGATTTATCATAATTATAGCAAACAAATTCAAAGATAACAAAGAATTCGAAGCAGTTATAATGTTTTGGAGACCAAATCTTACAATTAAGAGATATTTGATGGAAAGTTAATTATCATTAATCAAATTCAGTTAAAGTAGTAAGATTCTATAATCTGAAGAAAAGAAAAAAAAATTTGATTGTTTTATTTAATTAACATATAGGTTATTTTAAAAAAAAAATTATTTCCTATTGAATCTTAAAACATATCTCAAATCTTTAATTTTAAAATGAAAGATGAGGGATTAAAATTTGAATTAAACTTAGCAATTTTTTATATGGTTATAAGTTTTCCAATTTATTGTAATTATAGGAATTTCTAAATTCAAATATAACAAAGAATTCAAAGCAGTTATGATATTTTTTATTTAACTTGCAAACAACAAAAAAGACACATGTAATTGCAGTTAATTATTTTAAAATTAGTGGGATAGGTTTAAATTTATGTAAATGTTGATATCTTTTTAATTTGTTGTTACGTAAACAATTAAGAATTGATTAAAATTAGTAGATTCCTAAAATATAGGTAATTAATTACGAATTTTTTTCGTTCATTTTAGAATTTCAATATTCAAATTATTTTAATTGATAAATTGAATTTAACAAAAAAAAGTAGCATAATAAAAACTGACAATTGAAATTTAACAAAAGAAAAACAATACCATAAAAACTGCCAATTGACAGAAAAGGCACCAGTTTAATTTATAAAATAAAAAAATTATTAAAAATTACCAAGTAACAATTTATTGACATTTTAATTTATATATCTTTTTTAGTTTCTATTGTAGTTATCTTTTTAATCAATGAGGTTATGTGTTTTAAATCTACATAATTTCACTATCTTTTGAATTATCGATTTTTGGTACAATTAAAGTTAAATATTGCAATTATATTTTAAATAATAAATTGCACTTTTAAAAACAAAATGAAGAGTTAACAGAAAGGCCTATTTAAATATTTACTTCCCTATATTTCCTCTCAGTTCACACTTTACATACAATTTCATTTTATTTTTTTTAGATAAATTGATTTCACAATTTAAAAATAATATAACTAAAAAAAATAAAATAACGAATGATAAGCATTATCTGTAACACACAGTAACTGTATGAATTACTGAATTGTAAGACTCGGTTACAAAGTTACCATATTTAGTAAGATTCTTTTCTATTCTTTTTATTTATTTATTTATTTTTAAAAAAAAAGAGATTATCTCTTTTTTATTTTGAATTTTTAAAAAAAATTTGGCTAACTATGACGATCGTGAGAATTCTACAATACTCAGGTAATCTATAGAGTTTTTTAATTGTTCTCATTAAATTTAATCTACTTTTGCTCTGCTCTATTTTATCCTTCAAATTCTCTTCGTGAATTTACTTTCTTTCAATGTTAATACTTTTGGCGAGGCTTTTTGTCTATTGCTATAGTTGGTTGATAAATATTATCACCAAAGTATAATTTATTTATTTTTTGCATTGTGCTTCCATAGCCTTTTATGTAATTGTTTCTAAATCAAGCATTTTTTCTTATTTGTATTGACGAAGCTTGAATTATATTCTGTCTGAGGAAGAAATTAAATAAAGTTTGTTTGAATTTAGCTAAGAAGGTAAAAACGACGTACTATAATCACATGGATATCACTAATTATTGTGCTTTTAAGCTTATACTAGATTTAATTGGAGATTATCTCTATTATAGTGGATCCAAATCTAACATCAATTGAAATGAGGGCAATGTAACTCGATTTGAATGGCGATATAGATTATGAATATGAAAGAGTATAACTATTAAAATGAAAAGTAAGAGAATGTGACTTAAAAATCCTATATCAAACAAATACGAGATCTCATTAAATATTAAAACTAAAAGTAAGAGAATGTGACTTAAAAATCCTATATCAAACAAATACGAGATCTCATTAAATATATTATATGTAACATTTGTTCAGCTATTTATAAGTTGATAATTTTATATTTTATTAATTTTGAAGTTTTAGCATTATTGACACATATTTTAAAACTTATTTTTTATTTTTCACTCGATATTCGAAATCAACATTAGAGTCCGATTAAATTCGAATTAGTATTGGAAATTTTCACATTAAGGTAAAACACTCCATAATTATGACTACATAAATAGTAACAACATATTGCAAAAACAAAGATAAAATAAATAACATAATGTCAATCAACATTCAAATATCAAAATCCGCATAATATTAACATCATTATAGCTCTATTCTCATATGTATGTTAAAATTGAAAAATAAATTATACAAAACTATTAGCATAATACATCTTATTAAATATTTTTAATATAAAAACTTAATATATTTTACATTATCCGCGCAACGCGCGGATAGGTATACTAGTGTAAACTAATAGAAGAAAATACCGAAATTAAAATCAAGTGATATTTATCCTAAAATTGAGGATATATTAAATAGAGTTCAAACTGTAATTGTTGAATATATTCATGAAAAATTTAATCTCTGAAACTATGAAATTTTAAGAGTTATAATTATGGATAACATGAGAGTTAACTTGGAGAACATAACTTGGAGTTGTAGGAAATAGAGTCTAACTGAAATTTATTACAAGAATGCTATTGCGATAATTTAGACTAAGAAAGACATTATAGATTATATTCATTATTGTTACAAAGTAGAAACATATAGAAAATTTCATGAAAATTCAGTTTTTCTAATAAATGAACCATAAATATGGCCTAACTCCCAAGTCAAGTAAAGTTTCTCCTTAGCTTTCTAGGGTTACAAATGATAATAAGACAAAGAAAAAATCTACAAAAAAATAAAATGAAGTTAAAGCTAGTCGAATGATAACGTTAAAATCACTCTCCAAAATCATTTAAAAGAGTGGGCGATCGTCGTCAGTAAGAATACCCACCAAAGAGTCGCGGTCAAATCCCACAAGTAATGTATATGGTTAAGAATTTAATTAGAGAATTAACAAGCAATTAATTCTAATGAAGTTGAATAACAGCTAGGTGGAGAAGTCCACCAACTTTAATAACAACAATTCAGTCACCAAATCAACAATATTGAAATAATTGACAATTCACAAAGTTGAAGAACTCAAGGGATGTGGGGGTCAAATGTTGATTCCATTTGGGGTGGTTAGAGTTGCTCGTTACACCTATTCAATCACAAATAAGATAGGTTATTGTAATTATACTAATCTTCTCTCGATCTGAAAGCATCCTTGCATAGAATTTTCTTTCACTCTCATCTATATACCATTCAAAGCAACCCAGAACTTTAGATCTACAATAAAGAAACCTAAACTACAACTATTGAACAAATTACCCACTTATATTGGTCTCTTTCGAGCACCACTACAAGATCAAGGCTATAATTAAGTGGGTAACCTTAATTTATGAATAAATCACTTAGCAATCCGTCAAATATATGATAAGTAATCATTAAACAGAGCAATTCAACAAACCCACCAGATGAAATTAGCACCCAACCTCATAATCACACACCAAGAGTTTGGAGTTTTAGCCACACATTGCAAAGTGTAAATAGATTATACCTTGCATGAAATTAGTCAAGGGTAACTTGAATTTAAGGATTTAATAGAAAACCCACTACAATTCCAACATCAATTTTCCAAATCTTCGTTTACACAATTATAAACTTTTACAATAAAGTTGTTTGCTTTAATGAAAAAGGTTTCTCTCTCTAGAATGTTCAGAAATTTTCCCCAATATTTTCCCCCCTTTTATTCTCTCCTCTAGCTATTTATGGTTTTTCAAAATTTTGCCCAAAAATTAGTTTGTGTCCCTTTCAGTGACGTTAGCTCAGTTCGCCGATTACATTCGGTGAATCACCTATTTTCCTTAGGTTCGCCTTTTTATTGCTTCACGCTTCCGGTGTTTGAGTCTCATTAGGCGATCCCATCTAAGTTCGGTTTTGTCAATTTGGCAATTCACCAATTTCCTCCTCATATCGCCATTTGAGCCATCGTTTTATCTGCAAGCACTGTCAACTTCAGCGACAACCACTCGCTTCGCTTTATGTATTTCGACGGATCACCTTTCTTGCCTCACTTCACCGATTGACTTTGAGGGCTGACTTAGTGCACTATTATTTTGGGCGGTCTCAGATTACTTTGGTGACTCGCCCTTCTCGTTAGGCGATCTACACTATGCAATATGCACTTCCTTTTGTCTTTTTGGCCATCCTTTCCATGCATTGATCCTTGCCTTGTCCAATTGCCTTCATAGCTACAAATCATCAATATTCAATCAAAATAGGACAAAATTAGCATTGAAGACACTATTCATTGAGCTAAATGGACCTTAAATGAGTGAAAATCTACCACTCATCAACACCCCCAACTTAAACTCTTGTTTGTTCTCAAGTAAATCAAGAATACAATAAGCTCAATAAGGGTGTCTATAATAGTATTCAATGAAAGCGACATAGCAAGACTACTCTCAATAGAATGTTACCCTAAATCATGATAAAAAAGCTTCAAATGATGACTAGCTAGCCTTAACACAAGCTCAAGCTCATCTTAGCTTCTTGTCAAATGCAAGAACATGTTTCAACAAATGCATTCAAGTGCCCTAACATAAAGAACGATTCCATGCTCTCACAAAGAAAATCAATAAAAGCAATAGGAATCAATGCAACTCTCCCTCTCTCAAAAGAGAAACACAAGCAAGCTTTGTCTCATAGGTTTGCTCATATTTTCCAATCGTCACACAACCTAGTTCATGCAATATCTCAAGGGTCTTTTCGACTTGTAATGGGGCCGAGGGTTAAGGTATGGTCAATTTGGATTGGTGAATTATACCTTTTCAAAGCATTGTTGCAATCATCATCACCTATTCTCAATTTCTTTTTCTTCTTTTTCATTTGAGAACTCAAACTTTGAATTTTCACTCAATTTATTTGGAATCCCATTTTATTTCATTCACTTCTCTTTTTTCAATTACATTTTCCAAGGCATTTTCATCCCGATGATATCATATATTTTATTTTATTTTTATTTTTCATAAGGAGAGGTTCATTCTCTTCGATAACACTTTCAAAGTTGAGTCTCATTTCATTATTCTTTTCTCTTCACTTGGCTTTTATTCTTTCTTCCTTTCCACACCCTAACTTAGGATTTTGGCCTAAGTTGGCATATTAAAACATCACAATGCTTCAAAAATGATCTTTGGTGAGAAGGTAGGGATAATTTGGTTCAATAGGATTTCTTTTGGTTGCCAACAAAAAGGTTAGGCTCAAATGATGCCAACATGGATTCACACTCTCACAAGATAGTCGCAAAAGCTTTTTATGGGCAATTTGGTTCTCTCATAAATTGTTGTCCAAGATCATGTCTCACATTCACCAAGATTCACACAATTGGACTGACAAGGCAAATTTTAGGACTCTACATGTATGCTTTCAAGAATACCTCACCACACATGGCTGTTCAAAATGAACTCATTTAGCACATCTCGAAAAGATCAAAGCGTACATGCGATGTTCATTGAAAGACTCACATCAAAACATATCTAGTCAACAAAAGATTTAAAGAGATCACTCAAAGGTGTAACCACATCGATTTCATTCTCGCAACACCAACATAGTGCATCATGCTAATCATGAGTACTGTTCAAGGCATCGATATTGAACATAATCGATCCTCAATTTTTTATTAATGAAAACTTCAAGCATTTCACAATCTTAAACTCTGGGGGTTGCAACATCTAGAGAGAACAAAATAGAAATAGAGGACAAACTTTACTTCAAAAGATCACTCTAATACTTAAAATAACTAAATACAGTAAAAAAAGGATACTAGTTTGGCCCATATACAATGTGCCTCACCCCACCAAAAAGGAAAGGGCAGTGTCCTCAATGCATAGAAATGTTATAAAGAGATGAAGGTAGAAGCACTACTTGAGCAATCACTCGTCGATGAACCGCTAAGTGGAGTCAGATCACCTATTGGGGATGTAGTGTAGGACAATATGTCTTTCATTTCGGCGGTCTACACCATGATCTCCCAATGTGCATGGATGGATTGTCTTTTCATGCATGGCCATCACTAAAACTATCACTGGGCTTCCCATTTTTCGTGCCTGATTAGGCGGACTACATCGGGTTCACCCAATGGCGTCAGTGCATCGCCTAGTAGGTCATGAGCATCACCAAAGTAGAAGGTAAGCACCTAAAGTTGAGCCTCCCATTGGGAGAACCCATTGGAGCTTTTCCTACTATACTCGACGCATCACCGATGTGCCCTTACCATCACTTATTACACAATACCTGCACATGTGAACACCCACGTTATTGAAAACAACTAACAATTGGGTTGCCTCCCAAGAAGCGCCTAATTTAATGTCGTGGCACAACATGGACATGTTCTTCAAACATCATCCAAATACACCACTTCAACAACCCGCATATCCTGGCTCTCTCCAAAGTAAGTCCTTAACTGTTTCCTATTAACCTTAAACCTTACTCCCTTTGCACCTTTAATTTTGATCGCTCCATTGCCATACACGCGGATGACATTGTGCGGACTAGTCCACTTGGACTTGAGCTTACCTAGGAATAACTTCAACTTTGAATTGAATAGTGGGACCAACTCCCACACTAAAAACTGATGAGTTAGTATCTTAGAATCATGCCACCGGTTGACCTTTTACTTGTATAGAGCAGAGCTTTCGTAGGCCTTCAAATGAAATTCATCCAAATCAAGGAGTTGGTGTATACGACCTCTAGAGGCAACATCACAATTTAGATTTATCTTCTTCAATGCCCATAAAGCCTTGTGATCTAAATCAACCGGAAGATGACAAGCTTTTCCAAACACTAACTTGGAAGACGATATCCCAATGGGAGATTTGAATATCGTACGGTAGGCCCAAAGAACATCATCAAGCTTGCTAGACCAATTAGTATGGTGGACATTCATAGTTTGGCTAGATTGCGCTTTATTTCTCAATTAGATACTTCAACTTGTCCGCTCGATTGTGGATGGTATGGAGTTTCCACTATGTGCTTGACCCTATATTTTTAGAGGAGGGCTTCAAACTGGTGATTGTAAAAGTGTAACCCTCCATCACTTATAATGGCCCTTGGGGTACCAAACCTAGTGAAAATGCTCTTTTTGAGAAACTTTGTGACACTTCGCGCTTCATTGTTTGATAAGGCTATCGCTTCCACCCACTTGGAGACATAATCCACTCCTACAAAGATGCACTTATTTCAAAAGAGATAGGAAAAGTTCCCATGAAATCAATCCCCCAAACATCAAACAATTTAATTTCAAGGATTTGTGAAAGTGGCAATTAATGTCTTCTTGATATACTCCATTGTAATTGACATTGGAACCAACACTTGTAAAATGCATGAGCATCTCTAAGCATTGTCGGCCAATAATAGCCACATTGTAAGACCATAGAGGCTGTAGTAATGCCCCCATGATGATCACCTGCTGGCGAGGCATGATATGCTTCAAGGATCTCATTCACTTCTACTTCCGGCACACAACACCGAATAATATTATCAACACACTCTCTAAAAAGGAAAGGTTCATCTCATATATACTTCTTCACATCAAATCATCAGGTAACATCCCACAAACAATAAAATTAGCAAAATCAGCATACCAAGGAACATAGGGTGTAGAAATTACCATAAGTGATTCATATGGGAAAGCATCATAAATGCCTTTCTCTTCAACCACTCTAGCATCTGCCTTCAACCTTGAAATATGGCCAACTACCTGGTTTTCACACCCCTTTCTATCCTTCACCTCGAAGTCAAATTCTTGAATAAGTAACACCCATCAGATCAGGCTTGGATAAGCTTCTTTCTTTGCCATTAGGTACGTTAAGGTTGTGTGGTATGTCTGAACAACCACTTTGGTACCCAATATATATGATCGGAACTTCTCTAAACCATACACTACAGTCAACACCTCTTGTTCCGTTATGGTGTAATTCTTTTGAGCATAATTCAATGTTTTACTAGCATAATCGATAGGATGAAAGACATTATTTTTGCTTTGCACAAGAACAACTCCTAGAGACAAACCACTAGCATCACACAACATTTTGGAAGGGAGATTCCAATTAGGGGCAATGAGTATTGGGGCTGAGATAAGTTTCTCCTTGAGTGTTTTGGAAGCCATCATGCAAGAGTCATAAAAAATGTGTTCTCTTTCTCAAGAAGTCTACACAATGGAATAGCGATCTTGGAGAAATCTTTAATGAACTTTTTATAGAACCTGAAATGACCAAGAAAGCTCCTCACACATTTGCCGAAATCGAGGGAGGTAATTTTCTGACTGACTTCAATACCTTTCTCGGATATTTTGTTCCCAATCATTATTCCCTCTTTCACCATAAAGTGACATTTCTCCTAGTTGGGTACCAAATTTGAATCCACACACCTTTTCAACACCATTTCCAAATACTTCAAAAATTCCTCGAAGAATCATCCATGAACACCTCCATAGAGTCTTCTACCATAATTGCAAAGATTGTAGCATACAACATTGAAATGTGACTGGGGCATTGCATATCTCAAAGGGCATTCACTTGAACGCGAAAATGCCTAATGGGCATGTAAATGTTGTCTTTTCTTGATCTTCCGGTGCAATGGAGATTTGGTTGTACCTGGAATATCCATCAAGAAAGTAATACCACCCTTTTTCGGCAAGCCTATCAAGCATCTGATCAATAAAGTGCAGAGGAAATGATCATTTCGGTCCATAAATTTAGCTTCCAATAGTTCATGCACACAAGCCACCTAGTAACGGGTCTAGTTGCAACTATTTCTGCCTTGTCATTAGGAAATACCATGATACCACCCTTTTGTGGAACACATTGTATCAGACTTACCCATTGGCTATCCGCAGTTGGGAAGATGACTCATGCATCTAACCATTTTATGATTTCTTACTTCACTACTTCTTGCATCGGAGGATTTAATCTTCTTTGATGTTCAATACTTGGTTTGCAATCTTCCGCCAAGTTTATTTTGTGAGTGCATACACCTGATGAAATACCCATAATATCAGCAATAGATCACCCCAAGGCTTTAATGTGCCTCTTCAACACTATGATCTACAACTCCACATGCCATTGTTTTATATCGCTTGCAATAATTATTGGAAGAGTGTTGTTAGCCTCTAAGAAAACATACATGAGATGAGACAGGATCTCCTTCAACTTTTATTTCATGGTTCAATGATGATGGTTTTGCCGGTGGTTCTTTTCGACTAGACAAATCTAGGTCGAGTTTAGCTTGGAAAGAATTGTGTGAACCCACACCTACAAGAGAAGCCACAACCTCATCATAGTTGCTAATTTGATATTGATCATAATTTAGAAGCACTTAAGCCAAAAGTTCACTACAATATATATGCATCAGTTCCAATATGATAAATTTGTGTAACGCTATCAAAGATACTTCATCCAATATTAAGCATCAACGATCATTCAATAGTCATATAACCCAACTAGTGAGTTAGGGCCGAGTCCCAAGGGAGTGGTTCGTACTCAAGAATCAATAGAAAATCATAAATATGCTCAAGTTAATCATAGCTAAAAAAATTTACGAAGAAAAGCATGGTTTAAATTATAGGTGACACAAGTGTCAAATATAAAGGAGGTTTGTTTGTACTATCAACTAAAATAGCAAATAACACGAAAATACGAATATAGAGACGGGATTCTTGGGATGTGATAGGATTATGGGCCAAGGTAAAAAACTGGGTAATTGCAATTAATAGTAAACAATTGTAAATCGGTGAATAAGCTAGACTTTACTGGGGTAAACTTTCTCTAGAACAATTTAGTCCATTCACTCTTCCGAGCTGAATTTGTGGAAAAGGGTTTAGGATTCACTCTCTCGAGCATAGCCCATGACAACCCAATACCCACAGACTATCAATTCAGTAATTTTGGTTTTAAAACCTCTCTCGAGCAAGCCAAAAACACGAAGTTAAGATTGTATTTGCAACTACAACCCATTAAATTCAACCACGATTACTGAACGAACTCACTTTTAAACAACAAATAAACTATCAATTAACAATACCCAGCAGTTAAATTAACCCATAATCACATAATCACACCCCAAGAATTGGGGTTTTAGCTAGACATAGTAAAAAGGTAAAAATCATTACCAAGTTGTGTTTCCATCAACTGGGTAGGATTGATATAGTCTTTACAAAGGTCTAAGATGAAGAATCTTCAACACCCACTTCCAATTTCTTAGAAATGGAAATCTTCAAAGCTAAGGAAATATTGTCTCTCTATTCAGTTCTCAACTCTAAACTTCAAAAACTAATGAATGTTCAATCAGATACTAAGCTAAAAATTTAAACAAGTATTTATAGTTGTCAAAAAATGTGTTGCGAAGGTTTAGTTGGCGCAGTAAGTTGGGATTGTTGATCCACTCGGTGATCCGCCTTTTGGTCATTTTCATCGCCATTTTGCTTTTGCCTTCAGCATCTTCAGGTTCTGTAACTTTTGGTGATATGACACTATATCGCGAAACCATTCGGCGACTCACCGACTAAATTTTCTCCTCCAGGGTTTGACACTCTGGAACATTAGGCGAGACCAAGGCCATTCGGTGACTCGCTCAATGGGTTAGGCGATTCTCAAGCCTTCTTTTCTTCATTCTTTCAGCTGCCTTGTTCCTTTTGCTCAATAATGTCCATGCTTTGTTCCTTAATCCAAATACCTGAAATTCAAGGATTTAGATCAGTTATTGGTACAAAATATGCATTTGAGGACACTAAATCTATTCAAATAAAGCCCTAAATAAGTCCTAATTGTGGACTCATCAACACCCCAACTTAAACTTTTGCTTGCCCTCAAGTAAAACTCAAGTTCAACAGTTCAACAAGGATGTCTCAAACAGTGCTACACAAGATTCAATCATGAATGCACACAAAAAGACTCAACTTACTCATGCAAGGATTAATTGTGCACTCAAAGAGTCAAGTTGTGACTCACCAATATCAAAGAATCTCAAGCTCACAATACTTGCTTCAAATGCAAGTTCAAGCTCAACAAAGGTACTCAAATGCCCTCACACAAAGAATGATTCCATATTCATACACAATGGTTCAACAATTTAATGTTCCGGAATCAAATGCAACACTCACACTCACAAAGATGAACACAATGTATAGTTTCACCCATAGGTTTGCCCGTATTTTCCAATCACCATTTGTTTCAGCTCACTCAAGATCACAAATGTCTTTTCAAGGCTTGTAATGGGGCTGAGTTCAAAGGTATGGTCATTTAGGCTCAATGGCTATAGTCCTCATGATATGTGGTGTGGACAACACTTCCTTTCCTTTTCTTCATCATTTTTTATTCGTACTCACAAGTCATCCCATTATTCACTTTCCATGGATTGTTGGAAACCCCATTTCCTTTTGTATTTCACAACTTTATTCCACAACTTTTTCATTCTTTTCTTCTTTTTCTCTCCCTTTTTTTGTATGGAGTGGTTCCATTTTTCTCAAAACATGGGTAAAATGGGACTTTCTTGCACTCCTTGATTTACCTTCTCTTTTCACCACACCCCAACTTAGGCTTTTGGCCTAAGTTGGCTATTCAAACAAACCACAAATCATGAGGATTATGGGTATTGGATCAAGAAAGGTTATTTTTTCATCAAGTTTCTTCCAAGAAAAGGTTAAGGCTCAAAAGGTGCTCAAAAGGAGTTCACACACTCACAAGGTAGGCCACAAAAAGAGGTATAATGTCAACTTGTTTCACACTCTTTAAAGTTGCCTAAGATCATGTCAAGAGTTCACATCACTTAGTCAACCGGACCAACGGGGAAAATTCTAGGTGCCATCACACATGGTTCACGGTAAGCTCATCACACAAGACATTAACACCAAAGCCAAACAAGATTCCACACTTTCGCTAGTGTGCAATGTTCATCATAAGAGACTCAATTTGATACTTGGCTAGTCACAACGAGATGCAAATAGTTCACATATTGACTATGCAACTTCACTTGGCCTCATCGTAGCCGCACATTCATTTTTGTTTGATTATGAGCACTATTTAAGTCATCGGTATTGATCAAAACTGCTACTCAAATTTGCAAAAGAACAACCACATTCAACACAAAGAAGAGGTGGCAAAATTTTTTGGAAGGGTCAAAAATCATTTACAATTAAAAACAAGGAGCCACAAGCTCAACCATCCACAAAAGCAGTGTAAAAACATAATTTTAACTCAAAAACCTAAGTATATAAACAAAACATCAATATTCACAAAAGATCACAAAAGGTAGGTCTTACCTCACTACAAATAAAGTCATTTGTCCTCAAATGCAAACACAAATATCCAAAAGTTAAAAATAAAGTAAGACAAAGAGGGGGGTAAAGAGGGGATCCTGTCTACACAGTCGCTCCATTTGTCTGGGCATCAGTGCCTGATGCATCAGTCTAGACTTGGGCATCAGTGCCCGGAGTCACCTCAGAAGGAACAACAGTACCAGACCTACTAGGAGCTGCCATAGAAGTCTCGGTTAGTGATGTCTGGATCACCGTCTGCATGATCGTCTCCTCAAGATCTGGAAAGTCTCCATATATGCTCTCCTCTCGTATCTCTATCTGCTCCTTGTCGGTCTCAGCATCCGACTCATCAACTTCTGCCTCATTCCTGTGTAGATCTCCGGTGGTAGCCGGAGGAGTCTTTAAAGTCTCAGGAGCATCCAAATCATATGCAGCCTCCAACAATGAAGTGAAGTCGGTAGACTTCAGATAGTCTACGTCCTTCCTCAAGTCTGCTACCTTGGAGGTGTCCCCCTGCCTGCTCTCACAAGCCTCGACTCTCATTGTGAGAGTCTCAATGGAAGTCTGAAGGGGGGTCAGTGCAGCTAAAATGGCAGCCTCAATCATAAGAGGGACGTCTCTCTCGAGTCTGGTAGCCCTCACGTCAGCTGAATGGGCTAGATTCCCCATCTTTAGGATCATCGCATGAGTAATCTTGGTCTGATGGGTGGAAGTGGATGTGCCTGGAGCATGTGAAGAAGTGGTAGGGGTAGAAGTACCTGAAGGCATGGAGGCCAGAGTAGGCAAAGATGCCTTTTACAGGTATAGAATCAACATCAACATCCAGAGAAGTATCTGTTGGAGCTTCTCTCCTCCTATCAGCCTCCTCACGAGTATACTCAGCCTCAATACGCTGGATGTCGTTGGAGGAAGAAGGTGCAACCTCAATATCTCTCGTATCATCCCGGGGCACTCCAGCACGCTGACATAATTCAATGATCAGGACTAGGAATGGCAAGGAGGTCTGCCTCTGCTTGGCCCTCATGTCCATCGCCTGCTCAATAAGGAGTCCCATGTCGATGCTCCTTCAGGATATGATAGACCCAAGGCATGCCGCCTTAGGATGGCGGAGGACAGACTTATTCTGGCTGACATAATGGTGTTGTTGTTAAAGCTAAACCAGAATCGGTCATTAACACTTAAGTCCCTCTTCTCAATAGGGGCTCCCACCTCGATCCACCTCGGGGTGGTATAGGAAATCAAAGGTGCCAACCAACCCTTCAAATCATCTAAGGACTGAGCAACATGAAATTCATCATAAGGGTGTGTAGAATGTAGAGTTCTACCCAGTATAATATTTATGTATTCACTATTGCACCCAACTTTCTTTCCCCGTACCATGACAAACTTCACCGATCTGAACTCGCTCGCCTATTTCTTGCTTTTTGGGACCAAGTCACCATAGGCTGTATAGAACTCCCGGACCCATGAAGGAATGTAAGGGCCACGGGGCCTGGTAAACTAATCAAACCTATGGTAGTGGAGGGTGTCCCTCATATCTGAGTACTTGCCTTCCAGGTCTTCTGTTGAGAGCAACTTCTCCTCTAAGATGGTTTGCAAACCATCACCTTTTAACTGGTTCAGAAGCCTGGGATGAGGAATGACAGGTGGCATAGGAGCCACGGGAGGTGCCGGAGCTGGTACTGAGTCTGCTGATGTGGGAACTGGAGGGACTATGGCTGAGTCAGGGCAAGATCTGGGTCGGAGCTCAGACCGCCGAAACTGTAGAGGCTGGTCATTCTCAGGCTCAGATAAAGCAGCCTGGGAACCAGTAGTCACCCTATTAGAAATGGGCCTCTTTCCCTTGCCTTTGTCTCTTGGAGGAAGCTCTTGTTTGCCCTTCTTTGGAGGATTTGATCCCCCTTCATTTATAGTGATACCCGGTACTCTTTTCCGGGGTGGCATGTCTATATTTGTTCGTACCATATCTGCAAAAACATAAGAAAAAAAGTTAGAAACATCTCAATTAAATTCACAGAAAACAGTTACAGACAGACTCGCCGAGTCGCCAAATCTCTTTGTCGAGCTAGATCGGGCTCGCCGAAAGGATATGCTCTAAAATTTCAAAAATAATTGGTAAGTCGGCGATGGGAAGGCCTTTCGGCGAATCACCGATAGCATTCGGCGAGTGAGGGTCATCCCACCGAATGTAACAGTGCAAAAAGGATACAGGTGTGCAGACAAAGGGCGATCAAGAAGACTTTCGGCGAGTCGCCGAGTGCCATCGATGACCTTAGGCTACTCGCCGAAAGTTATAGAATTCAACAATACATCTAGCATGAAATTAAAGGCGAGATGGGGACTTTCGGTGAACCGCCAAATAGTTCAGCAAGCTTGACCCAGCTCGCCAAACGACCCAATGTGCCTACTTTTAACCTAACTTCTCAAATTCAACCCCGCAACCCCTGAAAACAAAATCAAAGCAAGTAAAACTCAAATTAAAACTAGACCCATATCATCCATTACCCCGGGATACTCAGACTTCTCCCGATTTTGCCAAATTTTGTCAATTGACGACTTTTGCCCTTAAGAATGACGTCATTCGTTCTATCATTGGGCAAATTATGTCGTTTGGCACAAATACGGGCTACTCAGACTTCACCCAACTAAACAAAACGAAATGTAAGCACAACCCTATGAAATTTAATTCATTTTAGCGCATATAATTACGGGATTTCAACATTCAAAACATTACGAGTAGGATTATCGAATTAAAACATGCATTTAAACATTCTAATCCTATCAGAGAGGCCCAACACATGACAACAAGATCATATTGTTGCAAATGAGTACAAATTCGATAAAAATAAACTCAGGGTTTGGAAAACCAATCTTTTATACTGATTAAATTGATATTGAAATGCTAGGCGGCAATGTAATCCAACTTCGAGCACCAATCAACAACTCAAATATAGTAAAAATGTAAGAAATATAGAAAATACTAAATGGGTGTGAGTTTGTGAAGGTAGAAAGTGAGGGAAAGTGAAGAGTTTAAAAGTTTAAACCATTGGCCTTATAAAAACCGTCCAGTTGTTGCCCATTCAGCGACATTAGTCATGCTTGCTGACCCACTCGGCGACACGCCGAGTGGCCACTTACCTCGCCGAGTTTTACAAGCCCCTCAGTTGATTTGGGGGTCCAAACGGCGGATTAGATCGGGATCGCCGATCTGATTGGCGATTCGCCAATAATTTCCTGGGCTCGCCAAGTTTTACAGACTCCAATGTAAAATTGTCTTGAGTCCAACGGCGGTCTAGGTCGGGGTCGCCAACCTTTTCAGTGATGCACCGACTGGAGTTTTTGCTCGCCAACCTGCACTTTTCAACAACTTTTCCACTTAGACCGACACAAACACCACACCATTATTTCTTAAAGCTAAAATAAAGTGATAAACACTTGGGTTGCCTCCTAAGAAGCATCTTAGTTATAGTCGTGGCTTGACTTCCCCACTTAATCTTGATTTGTGGGGTAGAGACGAGACAACACATGACCCATTTGGGTCTCCAGCAACTGAACAGATATGGAATGGGAAGCAGTTATCTCATTCAGCAGTTCGACATTCTCCTTCATCTCTTCCACCATTTTGATAAATTTTAGCAGTGAGACATTTTCTTTAATCTCATTCAACACCTTGTTGTAACTTTCGACTTTGTGGAGAATGAGTGAGAGTATCTCCTCTATTTGTCCACCCTCATTCACATTGGGCTTTATACGCTCGTGAGGGGAAATGTACCGATCTTTCTTTGTATCTGGTTCTTCCAATTCCATGATCTTCTTGGCCACTAGATCCAGCTGAGTCAGTAGGGTGGCCAAAATATAGTCCTTCTGAGTCTCCTTGTTGGTCATGGCTATGTAATCAAGAAGTTAGGCTGCTATTGCATAGGGTAGTCGTGAGAGACCCCCCGAAAACATTTGGTCAGCCATTCTTCTATTTTCCGGGCCTAGACTTTTGTAGAAGCAGTCCAATAGCACATTATCTGGGATTCCATGAGCTGGGCACTGTAGGAAGAGTGCCTTAAATCTCCGCCACAACTCATGGATTGACTCGCCCTCCAATTGTCTGAAACTTAGGATGTTATCCCTAAGAACATCATCCTCAATTGAGAGAGGTCTATTTGGTCACAGTTGCTGCCCGACATGCTCACCTCCTTTATTTCAAAGCACAAGCATACAAAACAAAACTAAATATTAAATAAGTATCACTATAACTAACAAGATTAACATTCATCTTAACTAAAAATTCTCAAGTAACACCACTCCTCGGCAGCGGCGCCATTTTGATAAATTTGTGTAACGCTATCAAATATACTTCATCCACTACTAAGCATCAACGATCGTTCAATAGTAATATAACCTAACTAGTGAGTTGGGGTCGAGTCCCAAGGAAGTGGATCGTACTCAAAAATCAAGAGAAAAGCATAAATATTCTCAAGTTAATCATTGCTAAAAATATTTACGAAGAAAAGCATGGTTTAAATTATAGGTGACACAAGTGTCAAATATAAAGGGGGGTTTGTTTGTACTATCAACTAAAATAGTAAATAACACGAAAATACGAATATAGAGACAGAATTCTTGGGATGTGATAGGATTATGGGCCAAGGTAAACAACCGGGTAATTGCAATTAATAGTAAATAGTTGTAAATCGGTGAATAAGCTAGACTTTAGTGGGGGTAAACTTTCTCTCGAACAATTTACCCCAAATCAAATTGGTTTCTCTGGAACACCAATAAGCGGCAATGAAGCACAACCTTCGCTTTAGTCCATTCACTCTCTCGAGCTGAATGTGTGGAAAAGGGTTTAGGATTCACTCTATCGAGATGAACCCATGACAACCCAATACCCACAGACCATCGATTCACTAATTTTGGTTTTAAAACCTCTCTCTCGAGTAGGCCAAAAACACGAAGTTAAGATTGTATTTGCAACTACAACCCATTAAATTCAACCACGATTACTGAACGAACTCACTTTTAAACAACAAATAAACTATCAATTAACAATACCCAGCAGTTAAATCAACCCATAATCACATAATCACACCCCAAGAATTGGGGTTTTAGCTAGACATAGTAAAAAGGTAAAGATCGTTGCCAAGTTGTGTTTCCATCAACTGGGTAGGATTGATAGTCTTTACAAAGGTCTAAGATGAAGAATCTTCAACACCCACTTCCAATTTCTTAGAAATGGAAATCTTCAAATCTTCAAAGCTAAGGAAATATTGTCTCTCTATTCAGTTCTCAACTCTAAACTTCAAAAACTAATGAATGTTCAATCAGATACTAAGCTAAAAATTTAAACAAGTATTTATAGTTGTCAAAAAATGTGCTGCAAAGGTTCAGTCGGCGCAATAAGTCGGGATCACCGATCCACTCGGCGATCTGCCCTTTGGTCATTTTTATCACCGATTTGCTTTTGCCTTCAACATTTTTAGGTTCTGTAAGTTTAGGCGATATGGCACTGCATCGCGGAACCGTTCGGCGACTCGGCGACTATTCCTTTCTCTTGCCGACTAGATTTTCTCCTTCAGGGTTTGGCACTTTGGAACATTAGGCGAGACCAAGGTCGTTCGGCAACTCGCCCAATGGGTTAGGCGATCCTCAGGCCTTCTTTTCTTTATTCTTTCAGCTGCCTTGTTTCTTTTTGCTTAATAGTGTCTATGCTTTGTTCCTTAATCCAAATACCTGAAATTCAAGGATTTACCTCAGTTATTGGTACAAAATATGCATTTGAGGACACTAAATCTATTCAAATAAAGCCCTAAATAAGTCCAAATCGTGGACTCATCACAATACTTGCTACGGCTTCGTCAACTTAATCCAAGTGAGAGACACTACATGCATATCACTTGGGTATTTCATTGATTTATGAATATTAAAGCTAACTACCTCCTCATTGACTCAAAATTTCAACTCACCACCTTCTACATCAACCAACGCCTTACCCGTGGCAAAAAATGGTCTACCAGAATAACCGATATCTTGACATCAATTTCACAATCAAGCACAACAAAATCAGTAGAAAACACAAATTTGTCAACTTTTACTAGCGCATGATAGACCACCCCACCGCTTTCTTGATTGAACGATCATCCATTATAAGCCTCATATTTGTTGGTTTTGATCTATCAAGCTCAAGTTTATCAAATATCATCAATGGCATCAAATTTATGCTTGCACCAAGATCATATAAAGCTTTTGCAAAGGTACACTTACCAATAGTACATGAGATTGTGAGAGCTCCTGGGTCATCTCTCTTGAGGACATCATTTTTTGCCATTACTGCACCATATGTTTGCGGTACGACAATTTTTTCACAATCTATCACCCTTTTCTTTGTCAAAAACTCCTTCATGTATTTAGCATAACCCGACATATCAGTCAAGGCATCCACCAATGAGATATTCACTTTCAAGTCTTTCACTATTTCCACAATCTTTTGGAATTTTGCATTGTTATTTTTCTTTCTCAACCTTTGCAAAAATGGAGGTGTAATCTTGATAGGAGGTAATGTAGATGAAGTTTCAACACCACTTTTTGTCACATTTGTTGTTGGTGCACTTTCTTCTCCTTTCTCTTGATCTTGATCCATTTTCTTAGGTGATTCGTTATCAGCAATCACCCTTTGATTATCTACTTTGTCTGGCCTTACTACTTTTTGCAATGCTTTCCCACTTCTAGTAACAATGGTTGGAATATGGAATGAATTTCTTTGATCCCTATTTTCATTAGACGATTCACACTAATTAGAATTAGCATATGCAAGAGAGGATAACTGCCCTATCTTTTATTCATGTTTTTTTATGGATGATGTATATGAAACCACGATAGTGGACAAAGCTGAAACACCACTCTTCATCTCTTGAAAAATCATTTCTGAATCCTCCACCTTATTTAGAATTTTAGCCAACAAATCACAAGTGCGGGTCTTCATCGATCCATGATGACGTTCATATTTAACCTTTTCACCTTCTCCTCTGCGACACCTCTCATCAATACCATTTATCCAACCTTGATTTTCGTCAAGATTAAAATGACTTGGTCGAAAACCCTCCCTTTTTCCACCTCTCATGTACATCTCCTCATCATATCCACACCAGGATATTGCATTTATTCAGTTTGCTCTTTCTCTATGAACATGCTTGGATAAGATTTAAACTTGGGTGTGGTTAACCAAGCAATGCTTGTTTCATGCTCTTAGTTATTTTCTTCTTGTTCCTTGAATGCCCCTAGATGTGGAAGTGATACATAATCATCACTCATGTACCAAGCTTGCTTTATTTTTGTAATCTCATCAAGTAACTTTGTTGCTTCAGTGAATGACTATCTACTGATATCTCCTTACACAAGATGATTAACCAATCACTAATTCAAAACATCAAGACTTTGGTAAAAATATCGCAATATTAGCTCATCTGGAAACCATGTTTGGGACATTGAGACAATACTTACTTGAAACGTATCCAAGTTTCACGCCATTTTCCCCACTTATCCTTTCAAAATTTTGAATATTCTTTCTCAACTTCATAATTCTCTCAAGGAAAGTTCCCCTCAACTCTTCCCATGAGGTAATAGACATTCTTGGCAGTTCAATTAACCATCTACACTTCCGCCATTAAGGAAAATGAAAGCAATCTCAGTTGCATTGACTATTGTGAGATGCCTTCGATTGAAAAAGGATTACACACACTTGCAAATATTCGGAGGTGCTTGATAGGATCTTCGTGTTCTAGACCCCCAAACAATCCTTCCACGTTGATAAGTTGCACAGGTGGTAGACAAATTGTTCCCACGTCCTTGGTGGGGGTGAGAAACCACTTCCTCTTCTCTTCTAACATCATTGTCTTGTCAATGGTAACTAGAATCATTACCATGATGCACATTCATCATTACACCTATCAAGAGGTCACCACAAGAAACCCAAGCATACGACCGTTCAACTACAAAACAAATTAATATGCAAATTACTTCTTAAACTAAATTTCTAACTACCATTCTATGGCAGTGCCACCATTTTTTATAACACTCAAATTACTCTCCAAAATCATTTAAAAGAGTGAGTGATCGTCGTCAGTAAAAATACCTAATAAAGAGTCAAGGTCGAATCCCACAAGGAATAGTATATGGTTAAGAATTTAATTAGAGAATTAACAAGCAATTAATTCTAATGAAGTTGAAATAATAGTTGGGTGGAGAAGTCCACCAATCCGATTGGGGTATTGTAGAATTGCTCGTTACAACTATTCAATCACATATAAGCTAGATCATCGTAATTGACACAAATATTCTCTCAAACTCATATCAACCTTGAATAGAATCTCCTTAGGTCTCATCTATATATCATTCAAATCCACCCAAAACTTTAGATCTGCAATAAAGAAACCTAAACTACAACTATTGAACAAATTATCCACTTATATTGGTCTCTTTCGAGCACCACTACAAGAGCAAGGCTAGAATTAAGTTGACCACCTTAATTCATGAATTAATCACTCGGTAATCAGTCAAATCTATGATTAATAGTCATAAAACAGAGCAATTCAACAAACCCACTAGATGAAATCAACACCCAACCCCTTAATCACACCCATGAGTTTGAGGTTTTAGCCACATATTGTAAAGTGTAAATAGGTTATACATTGCATGAAAATAGTCGTGGGTAACTTGAATCTAAAGATTTAATAGCAAACCCACTGCAATTCCAACCTCAATTTTCCAAATCTTCATTTACACAATTGAAAACTTTTACAATAAAGTTGTTGTTCTTTAATGAAAAAGGTTTCTCTCTCTAGAATGTTCAGAATTTCCTTCTCTTTCTCTCTCCTCTAGGATATTTATTGTCATGATCCAGGGGTACCACCTAGATGTAACATGGCATATAAAACTACGAAGGACCCCATAAAAGCCACTTAGCTTTGATAACATAAGAAATAGAACATAAGAAGTAAAATAATAGTCTAAGTCCAATAGTTTTATAAAAGAAAGCGGAAGTCTAAAACACTTGTCTCAATAGCCATCTAGTACAATAGAATGAAATTGGTTCTAGCCCACACATCATGTTCAAAACTGAAAATAAGAAGGAAACTAGGAACAATGAAAATCCGTCCTCGAAGCATGAGGACTCACCAAAGCTTGGGAACCTCGAAATCAACCACTAGCCACGAAATTGAGAAACTTGACTGTCGGAACTTACATTTGGGGAAATGTAGGCAAGAGTATGCGTTAGTACAAAATAATGTACCAAGTATGATAGTTATGCGTAAAATATTTAAATCATGCTAAAAAGGGACATTTCATTTCATGACATGCAATTGACCAAGCTAAAACATGATATAAGAAAGTTAGAAAACAGAAGTCAGAAAACCATGGTCAATGCAAGCTAACATAGGTAAGGGATAATGTGATTGCTTCTAGAAACCCAACCTCTACTCGGGAGAATTTCCATCTCAATATCCTCTCGGTACTAAGCATAAATCTCATGGAATAGTCATTTCTTACTTATTCTTATTATCCATGGAAGGGCACGCCATCTTGCCAATCTAAGCTATCCATGTAAAGGTACAATTAAGTATCCAATCCAAGCTAAGTCATAAGACATCCATGGAAAGGTACCTTTAAATAACCAATCCAAGCTAAGTTCATTAGGATAGCTCCTTAAACCATGCATGAGAAAAACTTTTACCGTTCACGATCTTTTCATACTAGCTCATAAAGGAACATGGGTAATCGCCTTTTGCCTCTTCATGAGCTTAGCTTTTTAGCATTGGTCCATTTTAGGTGAGAAAGCCTTTCAACCCTAAGAACCCTTATTATGTGAGAATACCTCTCACAATCATGCATAGGTGTGTTTAAGAGAATATCCTTTCAACAACACAACAACAACAACATCATCATTGATACTTTACTCTCAAAGCATCCTTAAAATATTTGCATAGATTTCATAAGAAAATGAATAAGTCCATAATTCACCTTTCAAGGTTCAAAACTCACTTTCAATCAACAACACTTAAAAAACATGAGTTAGATATGGATTTCATCATTAATTCATGTAAAGCTAGCAATACATGCTCAATTTCATAAAACTCTCCCATTACAATCAAAATCCCATATCATATGAATCATAACTTGAAAACATGGGGGGTTACTTGGGTTCATAGGGAATTCATCATAAAACCATAGTATTTCATCAATTCATTCTTAAAAGATCATAATCCAATCATTTAAATCAATAATCAAAAGAACCCATGACAATTGAAGAAAACCCTAACTCAATTGGGGATTTCTAACTTTTGAAATACAGGAATTTGGGAACTCCATGAATGGAAGAAATCCTTGGGGATGAAAACTATCATACCTTGAATCCAAATGTTAATCTTCAATGGAGGAATTGAGGCTTGACCTTGACCCTAGCTTGAATCCTTTCTTCTTCTTCTTTAAGTTTCTAGAGAGAGAAATATTTTGGGGAGGAAAAACTTTGATTTCTTTTGTGTTTTGGAAATAATGACTTGAATGGGTGAGTTTTGGGGTTAAAATAATTTATATAGGGGTCCTAGGCTTAGGTAAAACGACACAGTATTAATTCAATTAAACCGGAAAAGACCCAAAAACCCCTGACTTAAAATTTGAAAATAAAGCTCACTGGAGCTCACCAAAGACCACTTGGCGACTCACCAAGTGAGCCTTTTGCTTGCCAAAATTTACAATAAGTCGATTTGGGGGCTATCAACTTAGGCGATGGGGGAGTCAACTTCGGCGACACGCCGAGCGGAACGGCCAGCTCGACTTAGCTCACCTAAAGTTACCGAAGACTGGATGTCGGAATCGAGCCAAAAAGGCAACGAACTCTACTTGGTGGATCGCCAAGTCACTAAGAAGTGAATATTTTTCCTTCTCTGAATTCGAGGTGTTACATTTATAGGTTCTCAAAGTTTTGCCCAAAAATTAGTTTTGTATCCCTTTCGGTGACGTTATCTCAGTTCTCCAACTGCATTTGGCAAATCTTAGGTTCACCTTTTTTCTTGCTTCACGCTTTAGGTGTTGGAGTCTCATTAGGTGATTCCGTCTAGGTTTTCTTTTGTCACTTTGGCGATTCACCGATTTCCTCCTCATATCGCCCTTTGAGTCATCGTTTTATCTTTTCAACTTTGGCGACAACCACTCGCTTTGTCTTATGTCTTTCGACGGGTCACCCTTCTTGCCTCACTTCACCGATTGACCTTGAGGGCTGACTCAGTGTAGTTTCATTTTGGGCGGTCTCAGATTACTTTGGTGACTCACCCTACTCGTTAGGCGATCTACACTCTGTAGTATGTACTTCTTTTGTGTTTTTGGTCATTCTTTCCATGCATTGATCCTCTCGCCTTGTTTAATTGCCTTCTTAGCTACAAATCATCAACATTCCATCAAAATGGGACAAAATTAGGCATTGAAGACACTATTAATTCAACTAAATGGACCTTAAATCAGTGCACCGCTCATCATCGAACAAAGATGAAAGAAATTTTTTCTAAATTGTAGTATATGTCACAAGCCTTACCACAATTCAAAAACTTTCAAATACACCACGGTGACTCCAAAAACTACTTTTTATTTTGTCAGAAATTACAGATAATGTCATTTTTTATATTTAAGTTGATTTTTAACTTAATAAGTTTAGGAACTGAAACAAGAACATATGAGGCATGTAGAAGTTCAAATTAGGTCAAATTTTATTTGAAAAAGTTCTCAATATACATGATAAAATGGACCTATTTTTGAAGTTATAACAACTTTTTGGGGATAAAACTAGTTCATTCTTAAATTATGCTTGTTGGTCATTTATGTTATTTCTCTATTGATATTTTTATGTCATTATGATGATTATCTAGTGAGTATTAAATGTTTTTCTGATGCGTTGCAAGTTAAGAATATTTTGTTACTATTTAATTGATTTTTTAGACTGGTGCGAAATTATTTGTTGTTATGTTTGTTGGTGCGGAAGTTTGAAATTATTTAACTATTGTGTTTTTTATTTGACTACTTTTTAGTTTAAAATGACAACAATTTAAATGTGGGTTTTTATTTATCGAAATGAGATTACTAATTTTCTTTAAAAATAATTACAATTTGAATGGTGTTTTTGTTGAATTGTGTTTGCTGAAATTTAACTATTGTTTTTACTGAAATTGACTGCAATATAAATTTTATTTTAAATAAATTTGCATTATTTTTGCTAAAAGATTACTCTAACTTTATTGATATTTCAGCTAGAATTTAGCTATTATTTTTTCTTTAAAAAACTTATTATCTTTGCTGATTTTCTGATTGATTCTAAAATTTGACGGTTGCTATTTTTTTTTTTTACTATTTTTTGGATGGTGAATTGCTATTTATATAAAATAAAACGTTGCTAAATTTTTTTATAATTATAATAAAAATTTAAAATCTTTCGAGTATCAATTTTTATATTGATACTTAACTAGAGTATATGATCAATCGCAATGAAATATAATTGTGCCAATAACTTTATCGAAAACAACAATGATATTCATTCATTTTGTATCCATTTATTACATAGATAAATAAAGGGTACACTTTCACGTGTTTATATTTCAAGTGATCTATCTAAAGTCTACATGCTAAAACAACAAGACCACACAATATAAATTACTATAACATACAACTTAAGTTTCTAATTAACCATATATACAAATACTTTTATTTAATTACAAACATAGTTTTAAAGTTACGGACATAACAAAATGCTTAATTTTACAATTAAATTAATTAATTATTTTTGAATTTTCTCTTCCCTCCTATTAGGATTATGTGCCTAAATTTGTGGATGTTAATTTAATTTTACACGTTACTATTCTCTTCATTGATAATTATGCCTTTAATATGATATTTATTTTTGTTTTATTCCTTTTGTGATACAATCAAGGTAAGATAAAAGTAAAACTTTTACTCTTTCCAAGATTCCTCCTTCCCTAGGTAGTTCAGACTTTCTAGAATTTTGTCCTTCTCTCTTCTTCCTTCGGTTTCTTTTGTTTCTCCATTGTTTTCCTTTTGGTCACACTTTCACCACTATTAACTTGTTGTTGTTGTTTATCTTTTTTTGATAGCTAGGACAGAAAAGTCCAAGGCTTAAAAAATCAATTGTAGTGATTGGTAGTCCGCCCATCATATGTTCTAGACCTTCATTTGAGTTGAACGTGTTCACTCAAACTCCGCTCAAAGAAGGTGAAAGAGATGACAATAAAATCGTTAAAGAAAAAAAATGAATTTATTGTCATCAATTCCTCATCAACCTGCAAGATTCAACACAAATCGTGTTCGATTGTCAATCCTAACAAGAAGGGTAAGGAAAAGGCAAATGAAGATTCTATTTCGGAAAACTATCAACACGATAGTGATTTTGAAGACAATTGCCAAAGGGTTAAGGTTAAATACAAATTCTAAATTATCAGAAAAATCCTGTCTAAAGGTACTTATTTTAACTTTGATTATGATTTTATTCATATATATGACATGCATTTTTAAATGTATATTTTTTATTGTTAGAATTCTGCTGGTATTGCTGCTAGGAAAGTTTCAAACCCAAAAAGGGCCAGATTGGTTAGTAAAAAAAAGGAATAAATTCACACCACCTTTAAAGGTAAGTTTTTTTTCCGTTTATTATATAAATTTTTTATTATTGTATTGCTTTACTTGAAATACTCTATTTTTAGTTTTATATTTATGATGTGCATTTTTTTGACAATGATAAATTTTTACTCTTTTTTATTTACTGTCATTATAATTTGTTTTTGTTTTATGTTTAAGTTTTACATTATTTTATAATGATATCTTGTTAATGTTTTATTTAATGTTTTTGATATAAAGAAGAAACAACCATGTTGGTGTTCGTATATCAACCTCAACGTATTCGTTGATATAAAAAATCGGCTTTCCAAAATTAATTGTCTTCATTTGTTTTAAAATTCGATTTTTGGATATCTTTTGGATTTACTACAAATGAAAGTGAAACCTCAGATTATCAAAAACTTGGTACATCATAAGTCGACTAATGATCGCGATGACATATTTGTTTTTAATTTAAATGGCAATGAACTTGAGTTTGGACTTAAGGAATTTAGGATTGTGATTGGGTTTAAATGTAGTGGGTTGATGGTTTTTAATCATGATCCTAAGAGTACATCAAACCTTATGAGTAATTACTTTCTGAATGCTACTAACAATGTGTTGAAAGCTTATTTTTAAGGGTTTTTAATGAAGACAGGTTGATTAGATCGGAAGACATGTTTAATATGACGATGATTTATTTCATCAGTACATTTATTTTGTCATCTCTACCAAACATTCTCTTGTTCCAAAAGATCACTTTCTTTGTGTCGAGTATAGACAATATGTACTATACACTTGTGGTAATCTGTCATTTTTTCAACTAAGGGATTCAATAACGAGTCAAATGGCCAAGGATCCTAGTTATGTGAAGTTTTTTTGGTTCCCTCTTGCGTTGCAAATTTGATTTTACAACTGTTGCAACAAAATTGATGAATCAATCGCCATTCGTACATGACATGTTACTCCCCACATATTCAATTGAGACATTTCGAAAAACAAGATTTATTTTGAGCATCTCAAGAAAGGCATGTTCAGAAAATAAGGCAACCAGGTAATACAAATTTGTCAGTTATAATTACTTAAGTTATTATATCTATGTTTGCACTTATACTTATAATTATTATTGTCATTATAGTATATGTTTCAAGATGTTGTGTTGATGGATGATGAACGTGCTGTTATTGAGATAGAAAACCTTAATGATCTGAATGATTCATCATTCAACAAGTTGAGAGAAACTGAAAACATAACGCAGTCTCACAGTCACACAAGGAAGAATGAAAAGGAGTTGCCTTACAATCCTTCACATTATGTTGGTGTTGATTTGAATTTAACAAGTAATGAAGATTTTCAAAAGCTGGCTCAAGAAGTTGTTAAGGTTCATCAAAGCATGAATGATCATTTACCTTTTATACCTATATATATATATATATATATATATATATATATATATATATATATATATATATATATATATATAGTAATATTATTTATTTCTTAATAGGTTTGTAACATCTCGCAAATTGAAAGAACTAGGGTGAAGTTAAAAATTGGAAATAGTCATTTTTGGAAAGTATATAAAAATCTGGAAAACTTGTGAAGTATGTTAAGTTGAGTTTTTGGTTAACTTCAAACGACCATAACTCCTAGCTCAGGATGATTTAGGTGTGCTTCCAGATATCATAGGAAATATCTTGGAATAATCTTTCCAACACCCCCAAGTTACATGATTCCGAGTTAGTATGAGTGAGATATGTCCATTGGAAGTTGAACTGTTCGATTAAGGAAAGTCCAATCCGAATTTGGAAGGGTAATTTGGTCTTTTCCATACCCAACTTAATTAATTCATTTTTGGTAATATTTCTAAGGGTCTAAACTGAAAAATTTCAGTTTACGCTTTTGAAATTAGAGATAGGGTTTTTGGAGAAAGAACGCAAGAGGAGAGAAGAGGAGAAAAGAGCCAAAGATCATCATTCGTAAGGTTTTCGCTTGTGGATTTCATCATGGGGTGATCCCTACGAGGTATGTGAGATCACAGAGAGTTGGGTTAGTTCACCCACGTGCCATGATTCAATTCATCAAAGTATATTAGATTTGAAAGTAAATCCTTTGAGTTCTTGATGAAATTTATTTGAATTTTTGTGGGTTGTGTTGTTGAAGTTTTCTTGAGTTTGATTCATGTTTTTAGGTGTCATTTGGAGTAGAATCTGATATATTTTGAGGGTGTAGTCGATTCTAAACGTTTGGGGAAAGAACCATTGGAGTTTAGAGGGTTTAGAGATAAAAAATGAAGGAGACAAATCGGGGATTTTCTGGGCAGGGGCGTAGGGAGTCGCGCCTCATAGAGAGCCCCACTTTATAGTCTAAAGTTTGGGCTCTGGGGAGACGCGCCAGCCAGAGCGTCACAACTTCAGCTCTGAAGTTTGTGCTCTGGCGCCGCGCGCCGCTCAGAGCGCTAGGGATGCTAGTTCTTTCCATTTCTTTCCCACCTTTTTGTACTAGTTCCTTAATAATGTACATATGTTTTCTAGTTGATTCCATCACTCTTAGGTACATCTAAACATCATGAAATCATCCATAAACATGAGATCGTGAACCTTGAATCCATAATTCAATTCAAGGAAAGTTAAGAGTCAAGTCTAGAAGTTAAGAAGCAAGTCAAGAGAAGTTTGTAAAAGTTTTCAAAAGTCTTTACAAACGTTTTAACTTTGTTTTAAGACTTCAGTTTCAAGTTAAGCAAAGAGTAAAGAGTTTAGTTCATTTCTCAAAAACCTCTAAGGGAACAAATTATTTCTAAGAGTTTAAAATGTTTTCACATTTGAACAAGAAAAGGAAACACCGATTTCCAAGAGAGTTTTTAAGCTAAAGTTTTGAGTAATTATCACAAACCAAAGAAAGAAGTTTTGATTTAACACATATGAGCTAAGTATATTTTGGGAGTACTATTGAGCACCGATATGGGGATGCGAGTTCATATTAACTCAAGTCTCCATAAACCATGTATCCATCATGGGTAGTAAATGATCATCCTTTTTAGATGACTCCTTAAGTTGCTTTTTAGCATAGACTAGTGGATCCACTTAGTTAAGGCGTTCTATATGACGACAAAGTATAGGACAGTTCTGGCAGCGTGGGCAAGACGTTGTATCACCACTTAGGCTCATAGTAGTGGTTGTCGGTTAGAGAAACTCCCACAGAAACTATATTACTTTATTACATGAGTAAGTTGAGTTTGTTATTGCATTTCTTTAACGAACTGAGTTGCTTTCTATTGTTTTAAAAGTTTTATATATATTGCATGTGTTTTATTGCTTTATATTGAGTTAAGTTGTTCAAGGGTTGAGTAAAGTCAAGGTAAGTGTTCCTTTCAGATTTTTTTCAAGCCTATGTTATGTTTAGCATTCCAACTCGTATACTCGTACATTCAATGTACTAATGCCAGCTGGCCTGCATCTTTTTTATGACGCAGACACAGGTAACCAGGATCACCACCCAGCGCCTCGTTGATCCAATTGAGCACTCAGAGTCAGTTGGTGAGCCTTTTTGCATTACAGAGGATTTCTTTTATTTTGCTTTCAGTATGTCATTGTTAGGATGATCGGGGGTCTTGTCCTGACATCCCTCTTTGTTTTAGAGGCTTCATAGACAGATAGTTATAGTTCTCTAGTCTTATTCATTCCAGTTGTATACATTTAAGACTTGAGTTTCCATTTTGGCTAAGTTATTGTCTTTTAAGATTATTGCATGGGTTGTATTTCTTAAGTTTAAGTCTTCTGCTGATTAAGTAAGTCAGGCCAAGGGTTTGCTTGGGGTCAACAATGGTTCTCGAGTGCCAGCCACGTACATGGTTTAAGCTCGGGGCGTGACAAACTTGGTATCAGAGCACAGAGTTCAAGAATCTTAGGGAGTCTATGAAGCCGTGTCTGTTGGGTCTTAGTTATCGCTGTGAAGCGCGCCACATCTATAATTAGGAGGCTGCAACATTTAGGAACTATCTCACTTCTTTCACACTCATTTCGTGCGTTAGAGTTTGATCTCTAAAAAGTTTCTTCTAATTCATACGTGCGCATGTTTTCAGATAATCATGCCTCCACGAAGAGCTGTTAGAGGTCATCCTGCTAGACGTAATGTTGAGGAGCAAAGGGTACCCAATGCACATGAAGTGAAACCCTAAGGGGAAGTTACTAATGTTGAGTTTAGATAAGCAATAAGGATGCTAAGTCAAGATGTGACTAACCAGGTTGGGCAACAAAGAGGTGCTCGACAAAAAGAGGCTGTCACTTCGAAGTTTCGTGAGTTCTTGAGGATGAACCCTCCAAGTTTCACTGGTTCAAGTACTTCTAAGGATCCAGAGAATTTTATTGAGGAGCTACAAAAGGTATTTGATGTCATGCACGTTGCTGATATTGAGAGGGTGGAACTAGCTGCATACCAAATGAAGGGTGTCGCTAGGATTTGGTTCTATCAGTGGAAAAAAACCTAGCTGAGGATGCACCACCTATGAGTTGGGCTTGTTTTGAGGAGGCCTTCTTGGGGCGTTTCTTTCCTCGACTCGAGAACTGAAAGAGGCTAAGGTACAAGAGTTCCTTACCCTTAAGCAAGAGTTGCTAAGTGTTCATGAGTATGGGTTGATGTTCACCCAACTATTCCGTTACGCTATGGAGATAGTTTCAGATATAAGGAGTAGAATTAGTTTGTTTGTTGCTGGGTTGTCCTGTCTATCAAGCAAAGAGGGCAGGGCAACAATGCTAATTGGGGACATGGATATATCGAGGTTAATGGTATATGTGCAGCAAGTTGAGGAAGAGATGCTGAGGGATAGGGAGGAGTTTAGAAACAAGAAGGCTAAGACAGGGAATGCGTCTGGGCAACAGAAAAGCAATGTGAACCGTTTGTCCTTTCAACAAAAGCAAGAGGGGCCTATTCCATTATCTGCTAGTGCACCTGCAACCAGAAACAAAAGTGAGTATAATAGCCCGAATTCCCAGTACTTCAGAGCTAGACCTGCACAGTCTCAGGGAAGTGTAGCACAAGGAGGTAACTGGGCTCCTGCATGTGCTAAGTGTGGTAGAACCAACCCAGGTAAGTGTCGTGATGGCCAGTCAGGTTGCTTCAAGTGTGGACAAGAGGGTCACTTCATGAAAGAGTGCCCTAAGAACCGGCAAGGTAGTGGGAATCAGGGCAATAGAGCCCAATCTTCATCAGTTGCTCCACCAGATAGGGCTGCACCTAGAGGAGCTACTTCCTGTACTGGCGGAGGAACAAACCATCTTTATGCGATCACTAGTCGTCAAGAGCAAGAGAACTCTCCAGATGTTGTCACTGGTATGATCAAAGTCTTTACTCTTGATGTTTATGCTTTGCTAGACCTAGGAGCAAGTTTATCTTTTGTGACTCGTTATGTTGCAAATAGTTTTGATGTTCTTCCTGAGAAACTTTGTGAACCCTTTTGTGTTTCTACACCTGTTGGGGATTCTATTCTAGCGGAGCGAGTATATCATGATTGTGTCATTTCCATCAATCACAAATACACCATGGATGATTTAATTGAGTTAGACATGATAGATTTTGATGTCATTCTAGGTATGGACTAACTTCATGCCTGTTATGCCTCCATTGATTGTAGAACTGGAGTTGTTATGTTCCAAATTCCAAATGAGCCAGTCTTAGAGTGGAGAAGTAGTTCAGCAGTGCCTAAGGGTCATTTCATTTTGTACCTTAAGGCAAGAAATTTAGTTTCTGAGAGTCGTGTCTATCACTTAGTCTGAGTTAATGCTCACATTCAGTCAGAATCTATAGTAAAAGAGTTTCCAGAAGTCTTTCCAGATGATCTACCCGGAGTCCCTCCTGAGAGAGAGATAGACTTCGGTATGGATGTCCTTCCAGATACTCGTCCTATCTCTATCCCACCATATAGAATGGCACCAACAGAGTTGAAAGAGCTTAAAGAACAGTTGAAAGATCTCCTTGATAAGGGTTTCATTCGACCAAGTGTCTCACCTTGGGGAACTCCGGTCTTATTTGTGAGAAAGAAAGATAGTTCCCTTAGGATGTGTATAGATTATTGTTTGTTGAACAAAGTTACCATCAAGAACAAGTATCCTCTTTCGAGAATTGATGATCTTTTCGATCAACTTTAGGGTGCTTCTTGTTTTTATAAGTTGACCTTAGATCTGGCTACCATTAGTTAAAAGTAAGGGAGTGTGATATTCCCAAGACAACATTTAGGACTCGTTATGGTCATTATGAGTTTCTAGTCATGTCGTTCGGTTTCACTAATGCACATGCAACATTTATGGACCTTATGTATAGAGTATTCAAAACTTATTTAGATATGTTTGTTATCGTCTTCATTGATGACATACTAATCTATTCAAGGAATGAAGAAGCTTATGCTAGTCATCTCAGAATAGTTTTCCAGTTTTGGCTTGAGTCTGTGGCATTCTTAGGCCACATTGTGTCTGGAGAGGGAATTAAAGTTGATACTCAGAAAATTGAGGCAGTGCAAAATTTGCCTAGATCCACATTTCCAACTGATATTAGGAGTTTCTTGGGTTTGACTGACTATTATAGAAGGTTCATAGAGGGGTTTTCATCTATTTCATCCCATTTGACCAAGTTAACTCAGAAGACAATTAAATTTCAATGGTCTGAATCTTGTGAGAAAAAGTTTCAGGAGTTGAAGAAGAGGTTAACTACTGCCCCAGTGTTGACCTTACCAGAAGGTACTCAAAGTTTTGTCGTGTATTTTCATGCATCTAGATTTGGTTTGGGTTGCGTATTAATGCAGAATGGCAAGGTTATAGCTTATGCCTCCACACAGTTGAAAGTTCATGAGAAGAATTACCCAACCCATGACTTAGAGTTGGCTGCTGTAGTATTTGCTTTGAAGATATGGCGTCATTATTTGTATGATGTTCATGTTAATGTATTCACTGATCACAAGAGTATTCAGTATGTGTTTACTCAGAAAGAGCTTAATCTCAGACAAAGGAGGTGGCTAGAATTACTCAAGGATTATGACATGAGTATTCTTTATCACCCAGGTAAGGCTAATGTGGTTGCTGATGCTTTAAGCAGGTTGTCTATGCGTAGTACCGCCCATGTTGAGGAAGAAAAGAGAGAATTAGTGAAAGATGTACATAGACTTGCACGCTTAGGAGTCCGACTAATTGATTCCACAGAAGGAAGGGTAGTGGTGATGAATGGGGCTGAATCATCATTAGTGTCAGAAGTAAAAGAGAAGCAGGACCAAGATCCCATTTTTCTTGAATTGAAGGCAAATGTTCATAAGCAGAAAGTTATGGCTTTTGAACAAGGGGGAGATGGAGGTATCAAGGCATATTATGTGTACCAAGGGTGGATGAACTCCAAGAGAGGATCATGGAGGAAGATCATAGCTCCAGATATTCCATTCATCTGGGTTCCACAAAGATCTATCACGATTTGAGAGAAGTTTATTGGTGGAGTAGCATGAAGAAGGACATTGCAGAGTATCGAATTTCCAACAAGTTAAAGTAGAGCATCAAAGGCCTGATGGTTTGGCTCAGATTATAGAACTTCCGGAATGAAAGTGGGAGATGATTAATATGAATTTCATCACAGGTTTTCCAAGGTCTCGCAGGCAGCATTATTCAATATGGGTGATTGTTGATAGAATGACAAAATCAGCCCACTTTTTGCCGGTAAAGACTACCCATACAACATAGGATTATGCCAAGTTGTATCTTCGAGAAGTGGTTAGACTTCATAGAGTTCCGGTCTCCATTATTTCAGACAGAGGTGCACAATTTATTGCACAGTTTTGGAAGTCATTCCATAAAGGTTTGGGTTCAAAGGTGAACTTAAGTACTGCCTTTCATCCTCAGACAAATGGGCAAGCAGAGCTCACTATTTAGACCTTAGAAGACATGTTGATGGCCTGTGTGATTGATTTCAAAGGAAATTAGGATGATCACCTACCCCTTATTGAATTTGCTTACAACAATAGTTACCACTCTAGCATCCAAATTGCTCCTTATGAAACTCTTTATGGGAGAAGATGCAGATCTCCTATTGGATGGTTTGAAGTTGGTGAAGCTGGGTTGATAGGACCTGATTTAGTTCATCAACCTATGGAGAAGGTGAAAGTGATTCAAGAAAGGTTGAAAACAACACAGAGTCATTAGAAATCCTATACTGATGTTAGGAGAAGGGAGTTAGAGTTTGAAGTAGACGATTGGGTATATCTTAAAGTTTCACCCATGAAGGGTGTTATGAGATTTGGTAAGAAGGGGAAGCTTAGTCCTCAGTATATTGGCCCTTACAGAATATCGAAAAGGGTAGGTAATGTAGCTTATGAGTTGGAGCTACCATAAGAGTTAGCCGCGGTTCATCCGGTATTCCACATCTCCATGTTGAAGAAGTGTATGGGTAATCCTTCATTGATCATACCAACTGAAGATATTTGGATCAAGGATAGCTTATCTTATGAAGAGATTCGGGTTCAAATTCTAGATCGCCAAGTTCGCAAGTTGAGAACAAAAGAGGTAGCATCAATCAAAGTTCTTTGGAGGAATCAGTTTGTTGAGGATGCTACTTGGGAAGCTGAGGAGGACATGAAGAAGAGATATCCACATCTCTTCTAATCCGGAGTAGTTCCAAATTAAGGTACTAATCCTTTTCTTGGTATTTATTTATAAGTTGGCATGTTGTTTTTGCATTTGTTTGTTGGGTGTTCGAACTGAATGATAGATGTCGCACCCTTAGCCTAGTAAGAGTAGTCTCATTCGAGGACGAATGTTCCCAAGGGGGATATATTGTAACATCTCGCTAATTGAAAGAACTAGGAAGAAGTTAAAAATTGGAAATAGTCATTTTTGGAAAGTATATAAAAATCTGGAAAATTGTGAAGTAAGTTAAGTTGAGTTTTTGGTCAACTTCAAATGACCATAAATCCTAGATCAGGATGAGTTAAGTGTTCTTCCAGATATCATAGTAAATATCTTGGAATAATATTTCTAACGCCGCCAAGTTTGTGCGATTCCGCGTTCGTATGAGTGAGATATGTTCATTGGAAGTTGGGTGGTTCGATTAAGGAAACTCCAATCCGGATTTGGAAGGGTAGTTTGGTCTTTTCCATACCCAACTTAATTAATTCATTTTTGGTAATATTTCTAAGGGTCTAAACTGAAATTGGTCAGTTTACGCTTTTGAAATTAGAGTTAGGGTTTTTGGAGAAAGAACGCAAGAGGAGAGAAGAGGAGAAAAGAGCCAAATATCATCGTTCGTAAGGTTTTCGCTTGTGGATATCGTCAAGGGGTGATCCCTACGAGGTATGTGAGATCACATAGCGTTGGGATAGTTTACCCACACGTCAATCGTGATTCAATCCAGCAAAGTATATTAGATTTGAAAGGAAATCCTTTGAGTTCTTGATGAAATTCGTTTGAATTCTTATGGGTTGTGTTGTTGAAGTTTTCTTGAGTTTGATTCATGTTTTTAGGTGTGATTTAGAGTAGAATCTAATGTATTTTGAGGGTGTAATCGATTCTAAACGTATGGGGAAAGAACCATTGGAGTTTAGAGGGTTTAGGTATGAAAAACGAAGGAGAAAAATTGGGGATTCTCTGGGTAGGGGATTGGGGCGTCGCGCCTCACTGAGAGCCCCACTTCAGAGTCTGAAGTTTGGGCTCTGGGGAGATATGCCACAACTTCAGCTCTGAAGTTTGTGCTCTGGCGCCCCGCACCTCTCAGAGCGCCAGGGACGTCAGTTCTTCCCATTTCTTTCCCAACTTTCCGTACTAGTTCCTTAGCAATGTACCTATGTTTTCTAGTTGATTCCAACACTCTTAGGTACATATAAACATCATGAAATCATCCATAAACATGAGATCATGAATCTTGAATCCATAATTCAATTCAAGGAAAGTTAAGAGTCAAGTCTAAAAGTTAAGAAGCAAGTGAAGAGAAGTTTATAAAAGTTTTCAAAAGTCTTTCAGAAACGTTTTAACTTTATTTTAAGACTTAAGTTTCGAGTTAAGGAAAGAGTAAAGAGTTGAGTTCATTTCTCAAAAAGCTATAAGGGAACTAAGTATTCCCAAGAGTTTAAAATGTTTTCACATTTGAACAAAAAAGGGAAACACTGATTTCCAAGAGAGATTTTAAGCTAAAGTTTTGAGTAATTATCTCAAATCAAAGAAAGAAGTTTTGATTTAAAACATATGACCTAAGTATATTTTGGGAGTAATATTGAGCACCGATATGGGGATGCTAGTTCATATTAACTCAAGTCTCCATAAACCATGTAGCCATCATGGGTAGTAAATGATCATACTTTTTAGATGACTCCTTTAGTTGCTTTTAGCATAGACTAGTGGATCCACTTAGTTAAGGCGTTCTATATGACGGCAAATATAGGGCAGTTCTGGCAGCGTGGAAAGATGTTGTATCACCACTTAGGCTCATAGTGGTGGTTGTTGGTTAGAGAAACTCCCAACGAAACTATATTACTTTATTACATGAGTAAAGTTGAGTTTGTTATTGCATTTCTTTAATGAACAGAGTTGCTTTCTATTGTTTTAAAAGTTATATATATTGCATGTGTTTTATTGCTTTATATTGAGTTAAGTTGTTCAAGGGTTGAGTAAAATCAAGGTAAGTGTTCCTTTCAGATTCTTTTCAAGCCTATGTTATGTTTAGCATTCCAACTTGTATACTCGTACATTCAATGTACTGATGCCAGTTGGCCTGCATCTTATTATGATGCAGACACAAGTAGCCAGGATTATCACTCAGCGCCTCATTGATCCAATTGAGCACTCAGAGTCAGTTGGTAAGCCTCTTTGCATTCCAGAGGACTCCTTTTATTTTTGTTTCAGTATTTCATTGTTAGAATGATCGGGGTTTTTGTCCCGACATCCCTCTTTGTTTTAGAGTCTTCATAGACAGATAGTTATAGTTCTTTAGTCTTATTTATTTCAGTTGTATACGTTTAGGACTTGAGTTGCCATTTTGACTAAGTTATTATCTTTTAAGATTATTGCATGGGTTGTATTTCTTAAGTTTAAGTCTTCCGCTGAGTAAGTAATCCAGGTCAAGGGTTTGCTTGGGGCCAACAATGGTTCTCGAGTGCCAGCCACGTCCGGGGTGTAGGCTCAGGCGTTACAAGGTTCTGATGACTTGAATAAATTTGAGAAAAGCGTAGATGCTGAGTTTATTAATATAAAGGCTTTTTTGATGCATCATTCAAGAGTATCATTGAAGAGATAAAATCTCTTAAAAAAGAAGCTTCAACAAATAAAGATTCAGATTCTCCAAAGGTTAGTTAAATACTGTTTTTATGTTTCTTTTTGTTTAAAATGTCATCCTCTTATTTATATTTGTATAGTTTATCTAGTGTTTTAGACCATAGAATATATTTGATTTATATGTTTTGTATACAATATGATGTTTCTTTCTAACACAAATGTTATGGAATAGACTTGAAAATTTAAATAGGTTAATACATGCGTTATTAGACTAGTAAGTTGTAGCAACTGAGTAGATCAACTGTGAATGAGTTGATGGTATAAAAGATTGTTTAGTAATTTTTTATTATTCAAGGCAGTTTTCAGTTGTATAATCTGTTTATCTATTGTCCTGTTTAATTATTTTGTTGGTGTCAAGGCAGATTTCAGTTATATAGTCTGTTGGTATATAGCTATGTTTAATTATTTTGTTGGTGTCAAGTTATGTATTGTGTTTGTGTCAAGTCAGAATCCAGCAGAATATTATTTTTCATGTTTTTTTTATAATATTATTAATGTTACTTGTTTAGTCTAGTATGATGGATCACATAATATATTTGGTTGCTATGTTAGTATACAATATGATTTTTTCTTTTATCAAATGATATAGTATCAAGAGAGTGTTAATGGTATCAAAG
This sequence comes from Solanum okadae, assembly GCA_036553675.1. Classification (NCBI taxonomy): domain Eukaryota; kingdom Viridiplantae; phylum Streptophyta; class Magnoliopsida; order Solanales; family Solanaceae; genus Solanum; species Solanum okadae. Next base: position 24,923,526 of record CM071689.1, read on the forward strand.
CATTGCCTGTATTTTGTTTTAGATCAATTCAGGTTTCAGTTATATTTTTTGTTTGTAAATAGCTCTGTGTTTAATATTATGTTGGTGTCAAGTCAAATTACAGTAGAATACCACTTATCATTATTCGTTGTTGGTGTAATTGTTCTTATATTATATATATGTATATAATTTTTTAGTGTGTTTGATCAGATAAAGTGTTGATGGTATCAAAATTTCTTTTGTAATTTGTTAGTCATCTAGTCAGATTTCTTGTACTTATTGTGTTGGTATATAGATTTGTTTTTTAATTTTTGGGGGTGTCAAATTATTGTCCCTTTACAATTATGATTTATTTATTGTTCATTGTCTTTTGAGAATATTAAGGTAGTATTTGAGGACCTAAGTAAAGAAATGTTTGATGTTCAAGATGAACCAAATCGAAGTCAATTCATTCAACAAGATCTATTCGGATCAGATCTACTAGCAATCGATTTACAGAACATTTGATGAAGATTTTGTTCATCAACATTTGTCTGATACCATATGTACATTTTTGTTTTAATTAATGGTCAATAGGGTTATTGTTAAAAAAGAAAAGTTGATTTTAATATATCCACATTTGATGATTTGAATCATTTATTAGGCGATGTTTCTGTGGTTGTGGAAAAGAATAAAAAAACTCCTACACTGGATGAATTTGTAATGCCAACAATGCGTGAATCACAATTAGTTGCTATAGAAACTGAAAAAAACATATGTGTCGTCATTGGTTGCAGTGGAATGTGAAAACACCAATGCGACACCACTGATAGCTACTGAGACTGAGAATTCACATGTTACACTGGTGCACAAGTTCGAACAAAGTTACCAGGAAAGTATTCCCAATCACCATACACTTATGTAAGTGAATCTGGTGGCACATCAGGAAAGGTGTTGAGCTACTATTTGTGGAACCACACATTTGTAAATTACATAGGGTTTAATGTGTACAATAATGTGATTCCTTCTTTCAAGAAATGAAATGATACTAAGCTATTTAAGTAGCAAGTATATATATTTATTTTAATGTTTTTTATTATTTTTTTGTAGCAATTATCCATGTTATAACTGAATATTATTTTTTTGTCAGAAAAAAACAGTTTCTTTAAAGTTGCTAGTATTCCAATTGATCCTCCTTTTGATTTGGGAGTTGGAAAGGTGAATGTAATGGATTGATTCTACCCTTTGACTTATCTAAGTCAACCTTGGAGAGATTTGGTAAATTTCTAATTTGTTAACTTTATGGTATACTAATTTAATTATTTTTGTAAGTAGTGTGTTTACTGTTGATTTGATATGTGCAATTATTCTCAATTTGTTGTAGGGTAAAGAGTAAATTTTTTGTTGTTAATTCATTGTTTATGTTCTTTATTTATATAGTCTATTATGTAACATTGTTTATAATAATGGTCATACTTAGACCATCTCCAACCAAACACCAAATTTTACACCAAATATAGATTTGGTGTAAAATTTGGTGTTTTGAGCTCCAACCCACACCAATTTTTACACCAAATTTGGTGTAACACTATTCATCACACCAATTCACTTTTTGAATATTTTAATATTATTTCATTATACAAACTTTTAATTAAACATTATATAAATTGTATGTTTTAATTAAATCTCTTGTATATTTAATTATTTTTTATGTAATATTTTTATAATATTTAATTATAGATATAAATTTTAGTTTTTTTATAAATTAATTTTTCTATTTATGACTTTTAAAATTTTTTTATGATAATTCTACTATAAATTATAATTGGATATAACTACAATTAACCTTCACAAAAAATAAAATGCAAACATTGCTCATTTTGAACTACGTAATGCATTAATAGAGCATTTATGGGAGTACCGTAGTGATCTTGAAAGTTGAATATTTATGTAGAATTTAATTTTTTTTTCAATTATGTAATTTTTATTTAGTTGTATTTCATTAATGATTTCACTTTTATTTGTATTATCCATTATTATGTATAATGTATAATATTTGCTAGCAATTTATATTATTTAAAAATTATGGTACAAAATAATTTTATATTAAGCGATTATAAAAGGAAATAATATGAATTATATATGGTGAATGTTTTAGAAAGAATTTGTTTTATGAAATAAGAAAATATAAATGAAATAAGAAATAATAATATAATAATGAAGAGAGAGAAAAATATTTCTTTTTGGTGTAAAATTTGGTGTAGTGGGTTGGAGTTGATTACATAAAAAATAGTGCTGACACCAAATTTGCTGTAAAATTTGGTGTTTGGGTTGGAGATGCCCTTAGTATATAAGCTAAATACAATTAGCCTTATATATATATAGGTTGTTGTTACTTAAAGTCATTTGATTTTGTATAAAGCATGTGGATGTGATAATGTACTACCTGCGTAATTTATGCAAGTATGGTCCTAGCAATACCTCAAAAGTGACTACAGACCCTTTTTCATCAATTGGATTTCACAAATACATGATGTTTGGGAGATTAATGGCAAAGATGAAAGGTTGATTAATACACAACATGAAGGGCTCGATATATTTGTGGTGATAAGATACTTGCTAATACTCCTTGGGTGGATGTTTATTTTGTATGCATTCCAATCAACAATAGTATGACATTTCACTAGTTTCTTGTTGTTTTTTTTTCCATTGAGAAAAGGCCTCTTTATAAATATGATTCCTTAAGTGGATTTGGGGGTAAAACATACCAAAGCAATCATGAGATCGGTGCAAAAACTATCAAGAATGATTCCTTTCTTCTTACTTTGCACTGATTATTATGGAAAAAGGAAAGATATCGACTGGAACACTAATGTCCATTATAGCAACATTGTTTTTGGAGAGCCTTTGGCATTTGAAAAGCATGAGAATATTCCACAACAAAATGATGAATCAAAGTAAGTATATTGTTATATTTTTAATAAATTTGTATTATAAAATTTCCCTGTAACACCTCGCTATATGAAAGAGCTCGAATTAGAAAGAACCATTTTTGGAAAGAATAAAAAAAACTGAAATTTGGCAAGTTATGTGTTAAGTATGAGTTTTAGTCAACTTCAAACAACCATAACTCTCAGTACAGGATGAGTTATGTGTGTCATAAGATATCAAATGAAAGGTCTTTGATTTATCTTTTCAACGCAACTAACTTTGCTAATTTTTGAGGTCGTATGAGGGAGATATGCCCGTTTAAAGTTGGGCTATCTAGATAAGAAAAGTCACCCCGATTTAAGAGGGGTATTTTGGTCTTTTCCCTACCCAATCAGTTTAATTCATTTTTAGTAAATTATTTGGGGTCTAAACTGATTTGTTTCAGTTTACACAATTACAAAATTACGCTAGGGTTTGAGAGAAGACAAAAGAGGAGAAGAGAGGAGAAAAGTCAAGATTCGTCGCGTTCCTGAGTTTCACTTGCGGATTTGGCCAAGGGTTAATCCCTATGAGGTATGTGAGTTCACATAGCATTGGGTTAGTTCACCCACGCGCCAATCATGATTTAATTTAGCGAAATTACGTTCTTGAAAGTAAAGGATTTGAGTTCTTGATGAGTTTTGTTGAAGTTTCTTTCATTATCTTGATTGTTGAGATTTGGATGTGTTCTTGAGTTAATCGCTTGAGTTTTAAGGTTGTTTTTAAGTAGATTCTTGTACACTAATGATAGGTAATTGAATTTAAGTGATTGGGGAAGAAACCACTCGATTATAGATGAATTAGGGTCGAAACGAGCATCAAAATTCATCAAAATTTATGGGAAAAGGGATGGGGCCGCACCACTCAGTGCGCCCCACATAAGTGTCTGAAGTTTGGGCTCTGAGGTGCTGCGCCACTCAGTGCACCCCAACCTAGGTTCTCTGGCACCCTGCGCCACTCAGTACGCCAGGTCCTCTACCCTTTCCCACTTCTTTCCGTTTGAGTTCCCTTAAATCATACCTATGTTTCCTAGTTGATTTCTACACTCTAAGTACGTCTAAACATCTAGAAATAATCCATAAACATGAATCATAACCTTGAATCCATAAATTCAAATTCGAAGAAATTTAAGAGTCAAGTCTAGAGAGTTCTTAGAGTTTTTTTAAGAAGTCTTTTACAAATGCTTTAAAATTGTTTTAAGACTTGAGCTTTGAGTTGAGTAAGAGTATAAAGTGAATTTCATTTTATTCAAAAGAATATATGGGAACTAAGTTCTCAAAGAGTTATTTTTTTAAACATATGAGCTAGTTACATTTTGGCAGAAGTATTGAGCACCAATTTGGGACGAGCTTGAGTTCAAATAATTCAAAGTCTCCATAAACCGTGTGGCCAGCAAAGGTAGAAAATGGTCATACTTTTTAGGTGATTCCTTAGTGCTTTTTAGCATAGACTAGTGGATCCACTTAGAAGTTAGGTTCTATACCCACGACAAGGTATAGGACGACCCTGACAGCATGAGGCAAGACATTGTATCATCACATAGCTCATAGTAATGGTTGTCGGTTAGAGAAACTCCTACAGATATATTTTGTATTCTTATATGCACAGTGTTATTTGCATTTTCATATACAAACTGAGTTATTTTTGTATTTTCAATATAGCGAGTTGTTATCCACATGTTTTAAAAGTTTTTCTTTATATTGCATTTATTTTACTGCTTTATATTGGAATGAGTTGAGACCAGGTAAGTTCTCTCAGTCCCTTTCAAGCTTATGTCTTGTTTTAGAGTTCCCCTCTCATGCTCATCCATTCAATGTACTAATGTCATTTTGCCTGCATATTTTATGATGCAGATACAGGTAACCAGGATCAACATACAGTGCTTCGTTGATCCAGTTGAGCTTCAGAGTTGTTGGTGAGCCTCTTTGATTTTGGAGGATCCCTTTTATTGCTTATTCATTTTAGTTTATTAGGATATCGTGGGTGTTGTACCGACGTCCATCTCAGTTATTAGAGGCTTCATAGACAGCTAGATATTGTTAGTTCATGAGTCTTATCCATTTTTAGTTTTAATGTTTAAAGACTTGAGTTGCCTTTTTGGGCTAGTTGAATGTTTCTTTTAAGACATTCTAAGTTTATTGCATGAGTTTATCTTTTGAGGTTGTTTCATGTTATTTAAGTCTTCCGCTAAGTTTAAGCCAGGCCAAGGGTTCGCTTGGGGATAGCAATGGTTCTCGAGTGCCAATCCCGCCTAGGGTGTAGGCTCGGGGTGTGACAAACTTGGTATCAGAGCCTAGTGTTCAAGAGTCCTAGGGAGTCTATGAAGTCATTTCTGTAGAGTCCTAGTTATCAGTGTAAAGTGAGCCATATCTATAATTAGGAGGCTGCAACACTTAGGAACTATCTCACTTCTTTCATACTCATTTCGTGCGATAAAGTTTCTCTCTAAAAAGTTTCTTCTAATTCGTGCTTGCGCGTATCTTTCAGATCATGCCTCCACGAAGAGTTGTTAAAGGTCCTCCCACTAGGAGGAATATTGCACCACAGGATCAAGAGGTACCTAATGCACTAGAAGTGCAACCCCAAGGAGAGGTCACCAATGTTGTGTTCCGAGAAGCTATCCGAATGTTGAGTCAAGTTGTGACCAATTAAGTTGGACAGAGAGAGCGTTGATAAGAAGTGGTTGATACTTCTAGGATCTGTCAGTTCTTAAGAATGAATCCTTCAAGCTTCACTTGTTCAAGTGTCACTGAGGATCCAGAAAACTTTGTAGAGGACTTCAGAAGGTTTTTGAGATTATGCACATTGTTGATGCTGAGAGGGTGGAACTAGTTGCATACCAAATGAAGGGTGTCGCTTGAATCTTGTTTGATCAATGGAAAAAGAATAGAGCTAAAGGTGCACCACTTGTGAGTTGGGCTATGTTTGAGGAGGCCTTCTTGGGGCATTTCTTTCCCTGTGAACTAAGAGAAGCAAAGGTACGAGAATTCCTTACTGTTAAGCAGGATTCAATGAGTGTGCATAAGTACAGCCTTAATTTCACCCCTAACTTTCCCTTTATGCCCAGAGATGGTTGCAGACATGAGGAGCATGATGAGTCTGTTCGTTGCTAAGTGTTCGAATTGCCAACAAGTCAAGGTAGAGCACTAGAGGCCCGGTAGTATGGCTCAGAACATAGAACTTCTGGAATGGAAGTGGGAGATGATCAATATGGATTTCATTATAGGTTTACCACGGTCTCGCAAGCAACATGATTGGATTTGGGTGATTGTAGATCAAATGACTAAATCAGCCCATTTCTCACCAGTAAAGACTACACATTCAGTAGAAGATTTTTCTAAGTTATATATTCAGGAGGTAGTCAGACTTCATGGAGTTTCGGTGTCCATTATTTCGGATAGAAGTGCACAATTTACTGCTCAATTTCCTGAAAGGTTTGGGTTCAAAGGTGAACTTAAGTACTGCTTTTCATCCTCAGACTGATGGTCAAGAAGAACACACTATTCAGACTTTAGAAGATATGTTGAGGGCTTGTGTGATTGATTTCAAGGGTAATTATGATAATCACCTACCGCTCATTGAGTTTGGTTATAACAATAGTTATCATTCAAGCATCCATATGGCTCCTTATGAAGATCTTTATGGAAGAAGATGTAGATCTCCTATTGGATGGTTTGAAGTTGGTGAAGCTAGGTTAATAGGACTAGACTTAGTTCATCAAGCTATGGAGAAGGTAAAAGTTATCCAAGAGAGGTTAAAAACAAGGCAGATTCGTCAGAAATCCTATACAGATGTTAGGAGAAGAGACTTAGAGTTTGAAGTAGATGATTGGGTATACCTGAAGGTTTCACCCATGAAGGTTGTCATGAGATTTGGTAAGAAGGGGAAGCTTAGTCCCCGATATATTGGTCCTTACAGAATATCCAAAATGATTGGTAACGTAGCTTATGAGTTGGAGCTACCGCTAGAGTTAGTAGCATTTCATCCGCTATTTCATATTTATATGTTGAAGAAGTCTATCGATGATCCTTCACTTATCATACCTACTAAAGATATTGGTATTAAAGATAGCTTATCTTATGTGGAGATTCCTGTTTAGAATCTAGATCACCAGGTTCACAAGTTGAAAACCAAGGAGGTAGCTTCAATCAAGGTCCTATGAAAGAATCGGTTTTTTGAGGAAGCTCCTTGGGAGGCAGAGGAAGATATGAAGAAGACATACCCACATCCCTTTGAGCCCGGAGAAATTCTAGATCAAGGTACTAATTCTCTTCTTAATACTATTTAATTGATATACTGAATGCGTTAGATTTACTTGTTGGGTGTTTGAGCTGAATGATAGATGTTACACCCTTAGTCTACTTAGAGTAATCTCATTCGAGGATGAATTTTCCCAAGGGGGAGATATTGTAACACCTCCCTATTTGAAAGATCTAGAATTAGAAAGAACCATTTTTGGAAAGAATAAAAAATCTGAAATTTGGCAAGTTATGTTGAGTATGAGTTTTGTGTCAACTTCAAATGACCATAACTCTCACTACAGGATGATTTAGGTGTCATAAGATATCAAATGAAAGGTCTTTAAATTATCTTTCCAACGCCACCGAGTTTGCTAATTTTTGAGCTCGTATGAGGGAGATATGCCCATTTGAAGTCGGGTTGTCCAGATGAGGAAAGATTTAAGAGGGTATTTTGGTCTTTTCCCTACCCAATTAGGTTAATTCGTTTTTAGTAAATTATATGGGGTCTAAACTTATTTGGTTCAATTTACACAATTACAAAATTATGCTAGGGCTTGAGATAAGAGAAGAGAAAAGCCAAGGTTCGTCACGTTCTTGAGTTTCGCTTGCGGATTTCGCCAAGGGTTAATGCCTATGAGGTATGTGACTTCACATAGCATTGGGTTAGTTCACCCACGCACCAATCATGATTTAATTCAGCGAAATTACATTCTTGAAAGTAAAGAATTTGAGTTCTTGATGAGTTTTGTTGAAGTTTCCTTCATTATCTTGATTGTTGAGATTTTGATGTGTTCTTGAGTTAATCGCATGAGTTTTAAGGTTTTTTTAGTAGATTATTGTACAATAATGATGGTTAATCTAATCTAAGTGATTGGAGAAGAAACCATTCAATTCTAGATGAATTAGTGTCGAAAAACTAGCATGAAAATTCATCAAAATATCTGGGAAAAGGGTGGGGCGCTGCACCACTAAGTGCGCCCCACATTAGTGTCTAAAGTTTGGCCTCTGGAGTGCCACTCCACTTTGTGTACCCCAACCCAGGTTCTGTAGTTATGGGTCTAGCGCCCTGCGCCACTCAGTACGTCAAGGTCGCGAGGTCCTCTACCTTTCCCACTTCTTTCCGTTTGAGTTCCCTTGAATTGTACCTATGTTTCCTAGATGATTTCTAAACTCTATGGTACGTCTTAACATCTAGAAATCATCCATAAATATGAATCATAACCTTGAATCCATAAATTCAAATTCAAAGAAATTTAAGATCCAAGTCTACAGAGTTCGTAGAGTCTTTCCAAGAAGTCTTTAACAAATGCTTTAAACTTGTTTTAAGACTTGAGCTTTGAGTTGAAGAAGAGCATAAAGTGAAGTTCATTTTCTTCAAAAGAGTATATGGGAAGTAAGTATTCCCAAAGAGTAAATGTTTTCACATTTAAACAAGAGAGGAAACACCGATTTCCTAGAGAGTCCTTGAGCTAGTTTTTGAGTAATAATCTCAAACCACAAAATGAGTTATGTTTTTAAACATTTGAGCTAGTTACATTTTGGGAGAAGTATTGAGCAACGATTTGGGGATGAGCTTGAGTTCAGATAATTCAAAGTCTCTATAAACCGTGTGGCCAACATGGGTAGAAAAGGGTCATACTTTTTAGATGATACCTTAGTTCTTTTTAGGATTGACTAGTGGATCCACTTACTAGTTAGGTTCCATACCCCCGGCAAAGTATAGGACGGCCCTTGCAGCGTGAAGCAAGATGTTGTATTATCACATAGCTCATAGTGATGGTTGTCGGTTAGAGAAACTCCCACAGATATATCTTGTATTCTTATATACACAAAGTTATTTGTATTTTCATATATAAACTGAGTTATTGTTGTATTTTCAACACAACGAGTTGTTATCCACATATTTTAAAAGCTTTTCTTTATATTTCATTTATATTACTATTTGAAGAGTTGAGTTGAGTTGAGACTAGGTAAGTTCTTTCAGATCCCTTTCAAGCTTATGTCTTGTTTTAGAATTCCCCTCGCATGCTTGTAGATTCAATGTATTGATGCCATTTGGCCTGCATTTATGATGCAGATACAGGTAACCAGAATCAGTATCCATCGCTTTGTTGAATCAGTTGAGCTTCAGAGTTGTTGGTGAGCCTCCTTGCTTCCGGAGGATCCCTTTTGTTGCTTATTCATTTTAGTTTATTAGGATGTCGTGGGTATTTTCCCGACGTCCATCTCAGTTATTAGAGGTTTTATAGACAGCTAGATATTGTTAGTTCATGAGTCTTATCCATTTTCAATTTTAATTGGTTAAAGACTTGAGTTGCCTTTTTGGGCCAGTTGAATGTTTCTTTTAAGACATTCTAAGTTTATTGCATGAGTTTATCTTTTGAGACTGTTTCATGTTAGTTAAGTCTTCCGCTAAGTGTTAAGCCTGGCCAAGGATTTGCTTAGGGGCATTAATGGTTCTCGAGTGTCAGGCCCTCCCAGAGTGTAGGCTCGAGGCGTGATAGTCGTAATCCTAACATATGGTCTTAATATTTTGTAGTGTTTGTGGTTTGTACACTTGTGCATTTGCTGAGTATGTTTGTCGAGGAGATTTGAACACATGAATGTCAATTTTTTATTCTGAAAATCTTCGATTATGATACGGAGCATTACTTTGGGACTATGGAAGAAGAAAATTGATACTGGAACACTCAACTGCGAAGGGCCGTCAATTAAGCCAGAAAGGGAATTATTAAAATGGAGGATCTTGTTTAAGACAATTTATATTTATGTTTTTTTATATTTTTTTTATTTAAAATGTTTTTGTCATACTTTTGGATAACTCTTTAATTGACATTTTTTACTTGTTTTGGTGCTTATATAATGTTCTGGTCACTACAAAAATATTGTTAAATGTTTTGTTTTATGTGGTGAAAAATTACCTTTTTAAGTTTGTTAGTTGTTTATAGTTTCTTTCTATGATATTTGAATATTTGGTGGTTATTACACCAATACTTTCGACACACTGTATATACCCTGTCAAAATGTTTTGTTCTATTGTGTTGTCAAACATGAGCACGTTAAGCAACCATGTTGGTTAAGTATTTATTTTTAGAATCAATGGTTAGGTTGTTATATAATACCAACAATTCAGTCTTTGCATACTACTTTTTACTGTGAACAATGTAATCTACTAGTATTGGTCCGTATATATCATTTAACTGACAAATAAATATAATGTTTGTGTGTATATTATGTTAAAATATTGTGTTTCATTACGGTGTCGAATCATTTTTTTCAACTATATGATTTTCACCAGAATATATTAAAAATTCATGTGAAATGTTGGTTTATATTACCAACATCAAGCATTATATGTTGGAATATTACACCAATATTGCGTAAATGACACACTTTGTTGGTAACAATCTATTCACAATTCATAACCATATATATCTGCATTTATGTATGATTACCTCTATAAATTTGTCTATTATAAGGTAAGTTCATACTTAATAAACACTCAACCCTCAATTATAATTACTAATCATATAACAATTAGTACTTCAATAATACCAATAAGAAAATAAACATTAATCAATTTTGAAGTAAATTTCAATTAACATTAAAAAGCATACTATGTTTGTCAAAACCATAAAGATTCAACTGCATAAGTTTTTATGTAACATTAACAAAAAAAAAAAATACCCCAATCCTAATTCTCATGTGCTATTGGGAGGTAAGTCTTCCTGTTATGCCCACATGTACCACATTTACTACAAGTGACTTTTCTCTACTTGCTCTTTTCTTCGTTAAATCCCTTCTAGAGATCATTTTTTTATGGTCTGCCCGGTTGCTTTCTTGAAACTGGTGGTAACAGTACCTCTTCCAAAACATGTGATGAACATTTCAAGTGCTTTCACAAGGCAATGGTTCAATTGGGATTGCATAAGTATCCTGATAATTTTTATTACTATAATAAGTTGAACAGTAATTCTCGCGATGCTTCTTTCTATATCTGATAGCAGCAATTGTATGATTACAAGCATCTCATCATCAGAGGCAGATCTAGGATTTGGAGGTCGTAGGTGCCACATCGTTCAAGTAAGATAAAAGGATCGGTTGCTATAATTTTGGGTTACAATTCGGGTTATTAATTTTATTTTTGTTATAAAAAAATCAATCAAATAAGCATGTTAGTAATATTTTCTTTTAGATATTCTTATGTTAGAGATAGTTAAACAATTCAATCTTTATTTCCTTTTTGGAATTAGATGTCTTTTTCGCTGAAACTTTGAGAAAAAAAGATTTTTCACATTAAAATTTGAGCTTGTATAAACCATCTAATAGTATTAACTTAATATATTCATATTCCGTTGACTTTATATGTTGTTGAAGATATATAGTACAGAAAGAATAACAATTGTAGTTTCAGCCTAGTCGTCTTACTTAGCAAGAACGTCGGTGAATATCAAAAGAACCTTTAAAATTTATAAAAAAAACTCTAATAATAATATTCATCATTTTTAAAACTTATATTTTTTAAAAACTACTATTTAAATATATTCTTAATAATATTTATTTGACGTTCATAATTCAATACTCATTAATTGATAAAGAATAAACATGTAACACTCATATTAAAAGATTAATAAATAGTGCAAGAGAAAGTAAAAAAAAGCTAAAAATTAATTATGAAAAGGAGTCAATTTGAATTAATAAAGAATAGTAAAAAAATAAGAATGAATGGAGGAAAAAAATTAAAGCCCTTTACACATTAATGAAAAAGACAAAAAAGAAAAGAAAAGAAAAGAAAAAAAGGAGGAAAAAAAGGAGCAAGAATTTTTTTTTGTTGCTAACAGCGAGGTTCGAACCCGCATTGGTTGTGTGGCAGGACGTCTCCTTTGCCAATTGAATTGTTCAACATTTCGATTATTTGGTGACAGTGTTACTATATATTAAATTATTATACATATATACATCATATATATATAACCTTTTTTCCAAGATCACTGGGTGTCGTGGCACCCCCACCTATCCATGTTGATCCACCCCTATTCATCATGTTGAAATCTGCCACAACTACACATTTGAGTATTCAGACATACCGTAAACCATTTTGCACCATCTATAACTGTATGAAGGTATTCAGTTGTTGCGCATACCGTCATTTAAAAACACACATTAATTATAATAAAAACAAAACATACTATCTATAATAAAGAATTGATAATACTTACAATCATTCGATGTGACAAATTTTTATTGTCTTCCAATATTTCATTGTATTATTTGTCAAGTTGTTGTAGTTTTTCCACCTTTTTCGTTGTGTTTCTCATTCCAAGCTCTAACTGTTTTACACACAAATTCTAACAAAGGAACCACTGACAACTTTCTTCCAACCAGAATTGCATTATTTATTGACTCTACAATGTTACTTGTCAGTGTCCAAGTCCTTTTTACTATTGAATGTGAACGTGATCATTCTCATAATTTGCTTTCATTAGATATGGACGGTATTTTGGATTAATCTAATTCATTCTCTCGTCAATTCATCAAACTGTTGAACAGTGTATGCTTTGCTAAATTGAAGAATAATTTTCTCACCTCTTTTGTATCTCTGTTTGTTTTCTTTAGTAAATTGGTCCACAGATGGTAAACGCATGCATAATGTCGGAATTCAAAATAAACAGCGGCAGTAGCATTCCATATACTCTTATTTCTACCAGAAACAAAGCACATATTATCTCTTTCACTGAATGTATTTTTGAAATTCTCAAAGAACCACAGTCATGAATTATCATTTTTCGAATCAACAATTGTGTATGCAAGCAGCAAGATGTGTGCTATAAAACAAATGTTTACACACTTAATACAACATAAATTATTTATATATATATATATATATATATAAATCAAATTTAAATTTAAGTATCAATAAAAATCGTACCTCCCGGGTCTAATGTGCTAGCTATCAACATTGTGCCTTCATAAGTTGATTTCAAATATGTACCGTTAACGACCACTATCGGTCGACAATACTCCCAATCTCTTATACTGGCATCAAGTGATGTAACTGAATACAAAAAATGATTTTCATTTGTTTTTTTTAATTCACAATTGTCCTTGAATATGTCTTTCCTAATATATATAAATACGTTGGAATTTTTCCATATGATTCGGAAAGATCACCTCTCAATTTCTTGAAATATTTTTCTTTACCTCTCCATGTTTGCATGTATGTTAATTAAATACCATGTACCCTTAGTATGTTTGCTCTTATGTCTGTTGGTGTGTAAATTGTTTTTGCATCCACATACTTTTCAATCAACATTGTACCTAGTACACCACTAGTTAACAGACACTTTGAATGAATTTGTTCCTTCAATGGTCAAGAATGTGTATCACATAATTTTTTCACTTTGAATAATTTAGAATTATTCAAACATGATGATTTAAAAAAGCTCATGAACAGTTCTTTATAGCACATTTCAAATAATATGAAAGATTGCAAAAATATATAAAAGAGATGTGCTGAATGTTTCATATATTTATCCCTCTGTTTAACACATGTATATATAGCAAAGCTTGAAATAATAAACTACCCAACTATCCTATATGTTAGCAACCTTAAACAACATACTAGTCCTATATACTAGATACCTTAAACATCATATCTGTAGTTACACGAAGTAAAAGTGGAAAAAAATCACAAACTACCCAACTATCTCCTAATTGTAAGTTACCTTAAATAATAAACTACTATTTACATGGAAGTAAAAATAAAAATAAGGAATCTGTAATTTCCAGATGGAAAAACAAAACTTAAACTTTTAAAAAAAAAAACTGGTGTGATTCTACTATGTTAGTAAACTTTGTGTCGTCTAAAAACATAGTCCCTTTTAACCTTTTTCATTCTTCTTTGTCACAAAATCATCATCCTTGAGCTTCTTCATCGATGAGTCTTTAATAAATCCAACACCCCTCCTCAAGTTGGACGGGGAGGAACGAACACCCAACTTGTTCAATAGGAAATGATGAGAAGTACCAGGTAAGGGCTTAGTAAACAAATCTGCTACTTGGGATGAAGATGGAAGAAAAGAAAGAGAAATCAAACCAATGAGGTATTGTTGACGGACGAAGTGACAATCTAAGTCAACATGTTTCGTCTGCTCATGAAAAATAGGATTTTTAGCAATATGAATTGCTGCTTGGCTGTCTGAATGGAAAGAAATTGGTAGTGCAAGAGGCAGAGACAGGTCGAAAAGGAGACGAACTAACCATGTTAGCTCAGCAACAACCCTTCTCATTGATCTGTACTCGGCTTCAGCGGATGAAAGGGAAAGAGAATGTTGTTTCTTTGATTTCCATGAAATAGGACTACCTCCAAGACTAATAAAAAAACCATTAATAGATCGTCTAGAATCTAAGCAAGTAGCCCAATCAGAATTGCAAAAAGCGAGGAGAGTTAAAGAAGGAGAGGAATTGAGAAAAATCCCCAAACCAGGATCAGAAAGAAGACATCGAAGAACATGGTGTGCAGCTGCAAAGTGTGCTTGATGTGGAGACTACATATATTGGCTAAGGTGCTGGACCGAAAAAGGGATATCAGGCCTTGTATGAGTTAAAAAATTTAATTGCCCAATGAGTCGTCTATAAACAGTGGGATCCGGAGGAGGAGAACCCATATTTGCTTGCAATCTTAGAGTGGGATCCAGAGGAGAAGAGGCAGGTTTGAATCCAAGGCAATCATATTCAGATAATAGTTCCAGAATGAACTTTCTTTGAGTTAGGATCAAACCATGAGGTTCTCGGATGACTTCAATGCCCAAAAAATAGTGTAAATCACCTAGATCCTTGATTTTAAATTCTGAATTAAGGAAAGATTTCAATGCTTCTAGTTTTGCCATATCATTACTTGTGAGCAAAATATCATCCACATAAATGGCTAATATAGATACAGCTACCAGTGCATTTATAAAAGAGGGAATAATCATTCAATGAATGTTGAAAACCTTTGAAACTCAATGCAACAGTCAGCCTTGCGTACCATTGACGTGAGGTTTGTTTAAGGCCATATAAAGATTTCTTTAGGCGACAAACTTGAGTAGGATCAGAAACCTTCAAACCTGCCGGGAACTTCATATAAACTTCTTCATCCAACTCGCCATGTAAAAAAGCATTATTTACATCTAATTGGTAAAGACCCCACCCTTTATTAATAGCGATTGCCAAAACACACTTTATAGTAGTAATCTTCACAACTGGGCTAAAAGTTTCAGTAAAATCAACACCTTCCTTTTGAACATCACCCCTAACAATCAACCGAGCTTTAAGTCTCTCCACAGAACCCTTAGAGTTGAGTTTTACCTTGTAAACCCATTTATTGGGTAAAGCCTTCTTTCCCGGGGGCAATGATACGACTTCCCAGGTGTCATTGGTGATAAGAGCATCTAATTCTCTTGTCATAGCCTTCTTCCAATCTGGATATAAAATGGCTTGGGAAAACTGGTAGGTTCTTTAATTTGTGAAAGAGAATTGATATATTGTTGATTAGACATGGACAAAGCATTAAAAGAAAATGATGTAACATAGATAGGAGAAGAGAAACAAATATCAGACACATTAGAAAAGTGTACACTATTACAAATGTAATCTTCTAAATATGCAGGGGTCTTGATAGATCTGGTAGATTTTCTCAAGGTGATAGGATTGATAGGAGGGATGGAAATCGAAGGTTGTGAAGGGAGAGTGGGTATGGAAGGTACAAGAGAAAGTTGATTAGGAGGAAACGAAGAAATAGATGAAGGAGAGGATATAACAAGATAATCAGGATCAGGTGTAATTAGTGAATCTGTAAGAGGAAAAACAGAAATAGGAGGCTGAATAGAAGAAAAAAGGTATATATCTTCATAGAAAACAACATTTCTGGAAACAAAACACTTTTGAGAATGTAAACTAAGTAACTTATACCCTTTTTTTCTAAATGGATAGCCAAGAAAGACACAAGGTTCAGCTTTAGGATCCAATTTAGATCTACCCTGGGAAAGAGTAGAGGCAAAACCAAGACAACCAAAACATTTCAGGTTAGAGTAATTTGGAGGATGACCAAAGAGTTTCTCATATGGTGTTTGAAAAGATAATAGTTTAGTCGGACATTTATTGATTAAATAAGTGGTTGTCATAAGACAATCCCCCCAAAATTTCGATGGAAGATGAGATTGAAAAAGCAAAGCTCTACAAACTTCCAAAAGATGCCTATGTTTCCTTTCAACCACACCATTTTGTTGTGGTGTGGCAACACAAGAAGTGTGATGAATGATGCCTTGTGTAGACAAAAAATTAGAGGTTTCTAAACTTGAACCCAATTCCCAAGCGTTATCGGATCGAATGACCTTAACTTTCTTATTGAATTTCCTTTCTATCATTGCAAGAAAAGATTTGAGAATAGAAAAAACATTACTTTTAGTGGTTAATAAAAACGTCCAAGTTCCTCTACTAAAATCATCCACTATGGTTAAAAAAACACTTATTGTCATCATAAGTAGGAATTTGATAAGGCCCCCAAGTATCAATGTGGATTAAATAAAAAATCTGTCGAGACGAAATATGACTAATAGGAAAAAGAAGTTTGGATTGCTTTGCTAATGGACAAGTAGCACAAGGAACAGAAAATTTCGAACAAACTGAAATAGGAATTCCATTGATATTCTGCATATTTGATAAAGGCATACGCCCTAACCTTACATGCCATAACTTGCTTTGAATAACAGAAAGAGAATTACATGACAAACTGGATTTATCATCCTTTAGGGAATCTAAACTAGAGCTAGACTGAAAGCAGGAATTGACAGAATAAGAAGCAACTGGAGGCCTATTCTTGAAGATGTAGAGACCATTCTGGATTTCACCAAGGAGCATTGGGCTCTTCATTGAAGGGCCCTGCATGAAACAATAAGAAGGTGTGAAGAATAATATATTAGAAAGTTGTCGACACAACTGGTGTACAGACAATAAATTGAAATGGAAACTAGGCATATACAACACATTATGAATGGTTAAATTTGAGAATAGTTGGACAGATCCTGAATGAGAAACCTTAACTTTTTGTGAATTAGAAAGCCTTACAGAAGTAATCCTAGGCAATGGTTTAAGATCGAGAAAAAAATATTTATTGTAACTCATATGCTCAGTTGCACCTGAGTCTATTATTCACATCTTGTTAGTGAACGTTTTACCATCAATAGTGGAATTTAGAGAGAAATGAGTAGGGCTTAAAGGAATACCAGTACAATTGGCAGAAGCTATGACATTAGAATTATTGTCTTGATCCTTAGTTTTCACCTGTTGAGCATCTGCATGACCTGTGCCAATTGCAACTGTGTGAGGAGTTTCTCATGCTCTTCTGATTCTACGCTAGTCAGGAAAGAATCTTAGAAAATTCATTAGAAATCACAGCATTACTCTTAATAGAATTGTGAAATTTTTTTGACTTAGTAAATGTAAAATCAGCTGGAAATCCATGTATCTTAGAACACTTTTCAATGCTATGCCCTATTTTCTTGCAATATCTGCAAACAAGATTAGACTTCTTGTTATCATAAGTCCCTTTTTGTCCCTTGAAATCAGTAGAAAATGATCGCGGACCATTGCTAGCAATGAATGAAGAAGATTCGCCAGGAAACTTTGGTGTATTCTGGACCTCCCTTTGCTTCTCCTCTTGCATCAACAATGCATAAGCATTTGGGATAGAAGGGAGTGGTGAAATCATGAGAATATTACCTCTAGGTGCACAATAAGAGTCATTAAGTCCCATTAAAAATCGAACGAAGTGCTCATCTTGCTTGGACTTAATGTTCTTTTCCTTTGCTCCGCAAGAACAAGAATAATTACATGGAATGAAGAAATCCAAAGCATCCCAAAGATGTTTCATCTTTGTGTAATAAGTCGCAATATCAGAGGAGCCCTGAACAAGGTCACTTAGTTCCTTTTGAAGCTGGAAAAGCTTAGCACCTGAACTTTGTCCAAACCTGGCTTCTAATTCTGCCCACAAATCTTTAGCGGTGGAAAAGTATAGAACACTTTCAGAAATTTCTCTAGAAAGAGAGTTCAAAATCCAGGAAATTACCATGTTGTTTGCTCTTGACCAGGCATTGTGCAGGTTTGTACCAACAACAGGTTCATGAGTTGATCCATCAATAAAACCCGACTTGTTTATCGTAGTCAAGGCTATGGAGTATGCCTCTCTTCCATCCCCCAAAACTTTTTCCATCAAAAGTCGTATTAACTAACAACATACTAGGAGAATTGGAAGGAGAAATAAAAAAAGGATGAGAAGAGTTTATGAGCAGAGTGGCCGCATTAGTTCCAGCAAGAATGGGAACTTGAGTCTCAGAAGATGTGGGGACATGATCTCCCATTGTAACAAATTATAGAGCAGGAATAAAAATGAAAATACGAGGAAAGATTTAAAACTTGACTTTTGATACCATGAAAGATTGCAAAAATATATAAAAGAGATGTGATGAATGTTTCATTTATTTATCCCTCTGTTTAACAGATGTATATATAGCAAAACTTGAAATAATAAACTACCCAACTATCCTATAAATTAGCAACCTTAAACAGCATACTAGTCCTATATACTAGCTACCTTAAACAACATATCTGTAGTTACACGAAGTAAAAGTGGAAAAAAATCACAAACTACCCAACTATCTCCTAATTGTTAGTTACCTTAAATAACAAACTACTATTTACATGGAAGTAAAAATAAAAATAAGGAATCTGTAATTTCCAGATGGAAAAACAAAACTAAAACTTAAAAAAAAATAAAAAATGGTGTGATTCTACTATGTTAGTAAACTTTGTGTCGTCTAAAAACATAATCCCTTTTAACCTTTTTCATTCTTCTTTGTCACAAAATCATCATCCTCGAGCTTCTTCATCGATGAGTCTTTAATAAATCCAACATAATAACTGTAAAAATACAATCATTAATAGGCATGGTAACTTGTTGAAATCTATATTTATATTTAATATCAAACATATATATCTTACCAGGTAGTACTCGACCTTTTAGCAATGAAACAAAACTCCCTCAAAAATGCATATCATTTCCTAACTTCTTATATAGTTTGCTTGTTTATATAAAGTTGATCCTCGGCCACCAAATCGTATTGAGGATTTGAGATTATTTCAGTTCCTTCATATTCTTCAATATAATCATCCAAAACAGGATCAATACCAGTCAAACATAATGTGTTGGATCTCAAAATATCTTTCCTTGTTTTTTGATCACTAGTTTGGTACTCAATGGATTCCATAGTTCTATCCACACATGTTACACATAAGGGGTACTTTGAAAAGAAATCAGAATTACATCTCTTTTGATCTAAATAAATTTGGACACCCATATCGTTATGAATCTTCATTGGTAGAGATGGACCACTCACGACATATTTGAGTTCTAAATGAAAAATGGTTGTGTCCATACCCAATTGGAAAGATATATTAGTAATCAAGCCTTCATATTTGATGTTTACATCATACATCACTCCTTCAATATCATAATCCACGTAATTACCTGTGTTAAATTACAATTTATTAATCAATTTCAAAAATTAGCATGATGCTTTTATGAAATTAAGTAAATTACGCAGTTTGGTATTTAGATTGGTAATTGATGGTATACAAAAGGTTGATGATTTAAAGTAGAACCAACATTTTCACCAAACTACTTACCAAAAATAAATCAGTAAATTTGTTGTATTTAAACAACCCAAAACAAACTATTTAATACCTTTGCAATGCCTTCTAATGTTTATAAAAACATAATTCACACTATCAATTAAATTAAATCATCTACACCAATAAATGTACCAGAATATTAGCTTGAAGTTGGGGTATATGTACACCAATAAATGTACCAAAATATCAATTAAACCATATCATCTACACCATCTCAACTAACAATTACACATAACAAATTACCATCATATATTAGACAACTTAATATTTCTTCAATCATGTTATCTATACCAAATCAGGTAACTTAACACACCAATAAATGTACCAAAATATTTGCTGAGAATCATGTTGGTATTCAAAATGGCTGATGAGACCTAAATTAGTTGTATAGAACTACATTTTCACCAAATCACTTACCAAAAAAAATATACCAGAATTTCATTGTATTCATACACCCCATACCAAGTTAGACAATTCAGTACACCAATTTAAAAATTCTTCAATTTGTTATCTGTACCAAATTAGACGATTAAATACACCAATTTAACATTTCTTCAACTTGTTACCTATACCAAGTTAGACAATTAAATACACCAATAGAAGTACCAAAATATTAACTTGAAGTTGGTGTTTCTACAAGGTTGAAAAAAAAATACTAATTACGCCAAACCACATACCATAAGCAATTTTAGAATTGTGGTACAAAATTCATTATCTACACAATTCAGACAAACAAATACACCAACACATGTACCAAAATATTAACTTGAAGTTGGTGTTTATGTAAGGCATGCAACATACCAATCACACCAGCTCACATACAAAAAGTAATTTTCGAATTAGGTGTTCATGTATGAACAATAACTTACGCAAGGGCACTAAACCATCTACACTATCAATGTCACATAATAATCGACCATCACAAATAAATAAGGATTATAACCAATTTTAAATTTCTTTCAACTTGTTGTCTATACCAAGTTATACAATTAAATATACTAATAAATGTAGAAAAATATTATCTATACCAACTCAGAAAACTAAATACGTCAATACATGTATCAGAATATTAACTTGAAGTTGGTCTTTGTATTAGGTCTAAAAAATACCAACAACAACATATCACACACCAAAATAAATTATTGATTTATGTTGTTAATATAAGGCATGGAACATACCAATTAAATCAGATCACACATCATAAGAATTTTCGAATTAGGTATTTATATATGGACAGTAACTTACGTAGGTGCACTAATCAATTAAACCTAATGTTATACCAAAAATTATTCACTGAATCAGATGTTTAATAACCACCAAAGTTGATTTCTCTATACCACCAAAAAATATCAAAATAAATAAATAAATGATGAATAATGGGAGAGAATAACAATTTAACCACATCATATCCACCATGTTCATTATTAATTAAACCTAATAGTATATCAAAGACGATTAACAATACTTAATGTTTATTCAAGAATTAAATCCAGCCAATCGATGCACCAGACTATTTAGTAAAGCATATGAGCTTTATACCACACCACAAAAACATACAATATAAACAAACGACTAATTACAAAAATGACTAAATGCAGATGGCGAGAAAAACCACCATACGAAAAAATCCCAAATATATAAAAATAACCACGTAAAATAATACAAAATCAAGCATTATTTATTCAAATACCTCATGCGTCCCATCACTCATTGTGTTGTATTAGAATTGATAAATTATTGGTATACATGTTTGAACAACCGATCAGAGTAGACAGAGAGTTTATTTTTGTTAGAAACCTCTCTTCATGGGAGAGAATATATAACAAATCTAAGTAAATCAGGAAGGTAAAATAATTGGAGAAAATCAAGGAAAATGTGATAAGTGTGGTTGACTATTTCTACGTTTCTTTTTAAAAAAAATATAAATTCTAGTTTTGTAAAAAAAACTATTGTTATATAACTGGAAAAAAAGTATTGTTATATGTTAGTAATTAGTAATTAAGGTACTTAAGTTAGATACTTAGGGGTAGTTTGGTGTGATGGATAAGATAAAATAGTCATGGGATAAACTTTAGTGTCTCTTATTAATCTCTTGTTTGGTTTCACAGGATGGGATAACTTATCCCAGAATTAGTAAATAGTACTGGAATAAGTTATCCCTCCTTTTTGGTGGAATAACAATCTCGTGATAAGTTATCCTGGATAATATAATTCAAATGACAAAAACACCCCTTTAATCCTTTTTAATATCACTTTTTACACCAGAGTTATACTGTTTTGCTTAGTGCAAATCTTGTTCAGTTTTTGTTGTTCAATCCTTTTTAATATCACTTTTTACATCAGAGTTATACTGTTTTGCTTAGTGCAAATCTTGTTCAGTTTTTGTTTGAACAGCCGATCAGAGTAGATAGAGAGTTTTATTTTTGTTAGAAACCTCTCTTCATGGGAGAGAATATATAACAAATCTGAGTAAATCAGGGCAGGTAAAATAATTGGAGAAAATCAAGGAATATGTGATAAGTGTGGTTCACTATTTCTACATTTCTTTTTTTAAAAAAATATAAATTCAAGTTTTGTAAAAAAACTATTGTTATATGACTGGAAAAAAAGTATTGTTATATGTTAGTAATTAGTAATTAAGGTACCTAAGTTATATACTTAGGGCTAGTTTGGTGTGATGGATAAGATAAAATAGTCATGGGATAATCTTTAGTGTCTCTTATTAATCTCTTGTTTGGTTGCACAGGATGGGATAACTTATCCCAGAATTAGTAAATAGTACTGGAATAAGTTATCCCTCCGTTTTGGTGGAATAACAATCTCATGATAAGTTATCCTGGATAATATAATTCAAATGACAAAAATACCCCTTCAATCCTTTTTAATATCACTTTTTACACCAGAGTTATACTCTTTAGCTTCGTGCAAATCTTGTTCAGTTTTTGTTGTTCAATCCTTTATAATATCACTTTTTACACCAGTGTTATACTGTTTTGCTTAGTGCAAATCTTGTTCAGTTTTTGTTTGAACAGCCGATCATAGTGGACAGAGATTTTTATTTTTGTTAGACACCTCCCTTCATGGGAGAGAATATATAACAAATCTGAGTAAATTAGGGATGGTAAAATAATTGGAGAAAATCAAGGAATATGTGATAAGTGTGGTTGACTATTTCTACGTTTCATTTTTAAAAAAAATATAAATTCTAGTTTTGTAAAAAAAACTATTGTTATATAACTGGAAAAAGTATTGTTATGTGTTAGTAATTAGTAATTAAGGTACTTAAGTTAGATACTTAGGGGTAGTTTGGTGTGATGGATAAGATAAAATAGTCATGGGATAAACTTTAGTGTCTCTTATTAATCTCTTGTTTGGTTGCATAGGATGGGATAACTTATCCTAGAATTAGTAAATAGTACTGGAATAAGTTATCCCTCCTTTTTGGTGGAATAACGAACTCATGATAAGTTATCCTGGATAATATAATTCAAATGACAAAAATACCCCTTCAATCCTTTTTAATATCACTTTTTACACCAGAGTTATACTGTTTTGCTTAGTGCAAATCTTGTTCAGTTTTTGTTGTTCAATCCTTTTTAATATCACTTTTTACACCAGAGTTATACTGCTTTGCTTAGTGCAAATCTTGTTCACTTTTTGTTTGAACAGCCTATCAGAGTAGACAGAGAGTTTTATTTTTGTTAGAAACCTCTCTTCATTGGAGAGAATATATAACAAATTTGAGTAAATCAGGGAAGGTAAAATAATTGGAGAAAATCAAGGAATATGTGATAAGTGTGGTTAATTATTTCTACGTTTCTTTTTAAAAAAATATATAAATTCTAGTTTTGTAAAAAAACTATTGTTATATAACTGGAAAAAAAGTATTGTTATATGTTAGTAATTAGTAATTAAGGTACTTATGTTATATACTTAGGGGTAGTTTGGTGTGATGGATAAGATAAAATAGTCATGGGATAAACTTTAGTGTCTCTTATTAATCTCTTGTTTGGTTTCACAGGATGGGATAACTTATCCTAGAATTAGTAAATAGTACTGGAATAAGTTATCCCTCCTTTTTGGTGGAATAACAATCTCATGATAAGTTATCCTGCATAATATAATTCAAATGACAAAAATACCCCTTCAATCTTTTTTAATATCACTTTTTACACCAGAGTTACTCTTTTGCTTAGTGCAAATCTTGTTCAGTTTTTGTTGTGCAATTTTTTTCTCTCCAGATTTTGCTATTTAAATGCAGTTTTTACTGTTTTGTTAAGTTTAGGCTATTTTGGTGGTTTTTTTTGTCAATTTTTTAATGTTGCTTTAATGGAGTGTTTGGTGAGTTTTGATCCAGTTTTGATTGTTATTTTAATGCAATTTTTATCCTACTATGCTTATATAAATGTAGTTAACGATTGTTTAGTGATCAAATCCTATATATTAAAATGAATACATGAAGATTAAAATGCTAGTTGTAGATATCTTCCGCAAGTGAAAAACATTCCAATTCTCTTTCTCTCTCTCTCTCTCTCTCTCTTTATATATATATATATATGCTTGCTGTAAATATCAATTTTTTTGCGTATTTTAGATAAAGCTAAAACCAAATTGTAGAATAATTATTTCTTATGGCCAATAGAATACTATTTTACAAATATTTAAGAGTAAAATATTGCAATGCCTATAACAAAAGCTCTATAAAAAATGTGTATAGAAGTTAAATAAGGTGGATGGTATTTTGTAAATAAACAATTTTTTCTTAGAAATGATGCAATGCCTATTATCTTTAATACACCAAACCAAACAATAAGTAAGAAATAACCTCAGGATAAGTAATCCTAGGATAAATAGCCCCATCATAACTAATCTCATCATAATTAATCCCATCATAACTTGTCTTCAAACCAAACGATCCCTTAAGTTTTTTGCCCTATTTTTTTTTTTATCAAATGAGACTATCACGATATTTTGATATTCTATTTGTACTTTTTTAAATCCTTCCACTTCTACTTTTCATGTCAAACACGATGCACTTCTTATAACTTATTCCTAGTTGATCATTTATCAACTCACGAAAATCAAAGTCTCCTACCTAGAGAATGAAGGGTGAAGCAAAATTAGTATAGCTTACGGATTATTTCAGAAAATGTAGATATTCAAAGTGAAGTACAAAGAAATAACTAAAGGAATGTCATCTATCTTTTTGTTTTGATAAGGAAAATAGACAAGAAAATTATTAAGCTTAATCATAAAATTATGATATTAAAGTCATTTGAAAAATCTTGAAATAATTATTTGGACATGTAACTACAATTAAATTAATAAGAACACCTTAATTCCTCTTTTTTTTTTTAAATAAAAATTATTAAATATAAATCTACATTATCGTTTACACTCATATGCAAAATATTTGTTTTCTCAATTTCCTGCTTTTTTATATACCCATAGTGCTAAGTATTTTCTTTTCAAGTAAGTAAGAACACCTTAAATTCTTTTTATGTTATACAATCCTAGGAGAAGATACATAGCAACACTGACACAATTTAACTTTTCAAAATTTCATGTATAAGATTATATTTATCGTCATTCTTCAACAAATTAATTTGATCAATCTAACTTTTTACTTGGTCTCATAAATATGTGAATATAATTATGAAAATTGAACGAAGAATGGGTGAAGAAAAACAAAAAAAATACGAATTTGTTTGTGATTAAGATTTAAGGGTGTGTTTGGTACAAAGGAAAATGTTTTCTTGGAAAAGAAGTGGATTTCTAACTTATTTTCTCATGTTTCGTTGGTGAGTAGAAAATATTTTTTGGAAAATACTTTTTTAATGTTTGGTTGGTGAATGAAAAATATTTTCCAGAAAATATCTTTTGTTTGTGGATTGAGACTAGAAAATACTCTTAAGAAAAATAATGAAATATTTTTCAAAACCAATTTTTATTTTAAATATTTTTGAGGGGGTGGCGAGAGGGGGGATGGGGGGGACTTAAAATATGAAATATTTTTCTAAAACAATTTATTTTATATATATATAAAAAAAAGAATTGTCGAGGGTGGCCTAGGTGGGGTGGGGTTTAAAAAATGATTTTTTTTTTTTTAATTTAAAATATTTTTCAAAAATATTTTTTTTTAGAAGGATGAAGTAGAGTTTTGAAAAATGTTTTATTTAATTTTTGAAGAGAAGTCATTTTTCTTAAATTTGAAGAAAATGAGTTGATTTGGAAAACATTTAAGCCAACCAACCATGGGAAAATTGGAAAATATTTTTCAGAAAATGTCTTTCTTTTATACCAAACACACCCTAAAGTAATATATTTTTGAAGGAAAAAGAAAATAGTGTGATATGCATGTGAGGGAGACTGTTGTTAAAAAAGTAACGGTGTTTAGGATTAGCACCAAAAGTGCATCACTTTATTAACAAAAAGGACTATTAGTGCTTCAGTTCATAGAATATATATTATCGTCAACAATAAGTCTCTCAAAGTCTATTAGGACTCTTGACATTAGTGCGGATACCAACACCTCTTTGTCCTTAGCCAATGTGTTGTCGCCTTTGTCGACAAAAACCTATATCTCACCACACCTCACCAAAACTCTGCAGGAAATGTCAGATATGCTTTATGAATCCTCTCATTTGTGTTTGTCAACCACGAAGGTTGATCTTCAATGTGTAAACCATAGACGTTGTTGTAATATCTCACACATCCTGTAGTCAACCTCTGTCATCCGGAATGGAGGAATATACTCAAGCCCAAACAGAAATTTGTTGATCGTAGTCGAAGAATTATCGACCTTTACCCCATGAACTGTCACATTCGATGGTAGCTGTATCAATTTTCCCTTAGGGTTTTTATCTAATAGTGTGTCATAGTTCGTTCACATAGAACTCGCGAACCATAGATAAATAGTACATACCAGGATACTGCAATATCCATTCCAATTTATATTCTTTGAATCGTGACTCGACGTTAGGATACTCTGGCAAGTCTATTGCTACTATCTTATCTTCCGCAGCTATGTTTCGCTTCAAGCTATTCTGGACTATGATGGTTAGCCCTTCCTAATAGTATCTAACTAAGCCCTATACTACCCACCTCAAGTTGTCATGAAATCTGGGTTCTTTGTTTTGATAGTTTCGCCTCGGATAGGTACTGGTAGATCAATTCTAGCCGCACTTGTAGCTGGTAGCCTTTCCTCCATGGAATTGAAAGAAGACCCCTCAAAAGTAGAGCTAGATTCTGAATCATCCTCATTTTCAAGGGATATGTCTGATGTTGCCTTGTCACGAATCTAGTCTATTATAGTTATTGATTACTGCTCCCAGGTATTACTACCTAGACATCCTCCTCTAAGCAATTGGATTATATCCTTTAATTTTCAGGTCATCCTCTTTTATGCACCCCATGGGTTGGTTTTGGGAGGCATTAGTACCTGTAAAGCAAAATATTAGTACACATGGATAGGGCAAAACACAAGCAAAAACTGAAACATTTCATTCATAGACACATCTAACAAAGCAAGTTGACAGACCATCAGAGGTGCGATGGGTATCGTCAGCCTGGCTATAAGTTGTACATTAGACAAGAAGCTGATGAGCGACAGTGGACCTGAAGGAACATCAGAGCTTTAAGAGACCGTCATTCCTATCTTCACGACTTTTGAGTAACTTATTTTAGGTGGCCAATTTGACAATTAATCTAACAACGTATCACAATTGTAGCGGTCTGTCAGGTAAGCCGTCAAGATTTTATCGGTGTGTCTTTTTTTGACTGGCTAAGTGACAGTGCCTGTGACGGTATGTCACATGTGAAACGACTCGTCAAACAGAGTATCATAAGTCAATTTCAACTTAGTTTCTCAATAGTTTGTTAATGTTTCACTATTTTACTAAGGTTATATACTCTCATGAGTTGTAAATATCATAATTTAACAAAATATCAACACAAATTAAGCACATTAAGGTTACTAAGACTTTTCCCTTACATTTATCTCGACAACACTAACGGGTACTTAGACTTCCCCGTGTCACAACAATACAATTACAAAAGTGACGATTTTCCTTAAGAATGTCGTCACTCGATCTATCATTGAGAACTGTCACTTAATATAAAAAGTCAAAATCTTTTTGTGAATTTCATATATTCAATTTTTTATATATATACATGCACAATTACGTACACACAGATATGAATACATCCAAGCACCCAAGAATCATTCAATTCATGATCACTCAGAATTCATCTTAATTTTTTTAACAAGTTAGCACAATTTCAACATATTATCATAAACTCACATTCAATTTTGAGATTACTTAGAATTTATCCCGTTTTATTCAATCACAATCATTCTACATCATAGTAGAAAATTTTTACAAGCTTGAAGTGTCAACATACCTTGTTCAAGATGATAGAAAATTTAGACAAGCAAGAAACGTCAACATACCTTGTTCAAAATGATCAATGGAGATGAGAAATTGAATTTGGACTTCACTAGATTAATTGAATTTTTTACCTAGCAACAAATTTGACTTTGGGAATTAAGATCAGGGACTGGTGTGGGTAGGAGTTATGTTGCGATAGACGTGGTTAGTTATGTGGTTTGTAATAGTTGAGTTATTGCGAGAAATAACAAGGGAGAAAATCGTGGGGAAGGAAAAAGAAGGGAATCAGAGTTGGGGGGGGAGGATGTTAACTAAAATTCGGGTATTTTAAAATTCCCAAATTTTAAATTATATGGATTTGGTAGAGTTTTGAGTCAGTGGGTTAATTGGATCCAATAAAGTTCCTTGGGTTATGGGTTGATAGGTCATTTTTTGCTCCATTTAGAATATAGGGTTTCATAAACGTACCTACATGTGATGGGCATCACGACGATCCTTCACACATGTGAGGTTCTGTTAAGAAACCCTTTTCCGTCGTCAAGTGTCAACAATGGAGTTGTTAAACTGGTGGGAATGACAGTTTGGTGTTACATGTCTAACGGTCCATCAGCCTTTCCGTCACCTATATTCAGAGGCCTAATTTTCTTTGCACTTCTGATAGTGGGAACTGACGAACCGTCATGACTCTAACGGTCTGTCATACCTCTACATTAAAAGTGCACTTCCAAGTTTTCTTCTATCTCAGTCCTACACACTTAGCATCCATTTAAGAAGATCAAACAAAATACATAATCTACAACAATGTATATATGCAAAATGTTATGTTCCCTCCAAATTAGCGCCTAATTGAACGTCGTGGTATGATTCTGGTTCCTTGATTACTCAAACTTTAGCAAGGTTTACAAACTCCATTACCTTCACTTGTTCGGGAGACCATTGTATTGCTCCACCTATTGGCCATTCACTTTAAAACGCTCACCTTTCTGATTTCTAGTTCCAAAGCTCCATATTGAAACACTTGTGCCACTCCAAATGAATCATACCATTTTGAACTCAACTTGTTCGGAAATAACCAGAGCCTCGAATTGAATAAGAGCACCAAGTCCCCCGGGTAAAATTCCCTTTTCGCGATCCTCCTGTCATGGTACAGATTCATCCAATCCTTGTAGAGAGCATATCTCTCATATGCCCGTAACCAGAAATTATCCTTTCATTGATCTGATCTAACCTCAGATTCATAGCCTTATTCAAACTCGGGTTCAACTTCTTCAATGCCCATAACGGCTTATGTTCTAGCTCCATAGGCAAATGACATGCATTTCCAAACACCAACTATATGGTGACATACCAACGAGCTTCTTGAAAGCCGTTGGGTATGCCCATAGTGCATCATCAATCTTTCTTGCCCAGTATGTTCTATTGGTATTCAGTCTTCACCAATACTGCCTTTATCTCCTTGTTGGACACTTCAATATGCCCACTCGACTGCGAATGGTATGAGGTGGCCATATTATTCTACTTCACTCCGTATTTAGCTAGCGAGGTCTTGAAGACTTTGTTGCAAAAACGTGACCCTCCATCACTAATAATCGCTCTAGGTTTGCTAAACCTAGAGAAAATATTTCTCTTCAAGAACCTGACGACGCTCTTGCCATCATTATCCGCTAGCGCCATTGCTTCAACCCATTTGGAGACATAATATATTGCCATCAAGATATATTTTTGGCCATAGGAACTCATGAAAGGTCCCATAAAGTTGATGCCCTACATATCGAATAGCTCCACCTTCAAGATTGGAGTGTCATTAGTCATGATGCCTTGATATTACCCCTTGTTTGTGACATTTATCACAACCTTTTGCCAGATTAAATGTATCATGGTAAATGGTTGGTTATTAGTAACCATATTGGAGCACCTTCTGAGCAGTGCAAGCCCCACCAAGATGTCCACCAATTGGGGAAAAGTAACAAGTTTCTAGAATACTCAACATTTCAACTTCCATCACACAACGCCTGATCAAATTGTCAGCATACAAACTAAACAAGTATGACTCATCCCAGAAGTATTTCCTTACATCATGCAAAAACTTCTTCTTTTGTTGGAAACTTAAGTTTTCAGGCATTATGTCATTGACAAGGTAGTTAGCAAAGTCAGTAAACAAAGGAATAAGATCAATAGTGGCGACTAATACTTGCTTATCCAGAAATGAGTTATCTTTCTCAAGCTCATCGTCATCCCTTTTCTGTGCCTCTAACATGGATAGATGTCTGCTACCTGGTTCGCATAACCCTTTCTGTCCTTGACCTCAAATCAAATTCCCATACAAAAAGAACCCATCTAATTAGCCTTAGCTTCACATCTTAAAATCAAATACCTCAATGCAACATGTAACTATCACTTTTGTACCCAATAGGTACGCTCCGAATTTCTTGAAGTCATAAACAACATCAAACAACGCATGCTCTGTGATAGTGTAATTCTTTTGTGCCCCATTTAGTGCCTTGCTTGCATAATATATGGGGTGAAAGATTTTGTTGTGCTTTTTCCCTAGAACAATACCCAAAGCAATACCACTGGCATCACACATCACCTCAAACAGCTCTGACCAATCTAAAACAATGATAATTGGAGTCGAGATCAACTTCTCCTTCAGACACTCAAAAAGCTTTCAGGCCTCATAAAAATGAACTTTATCTTCTTTTCCAACAATTTGCACAAAGGATGTGCAATATTGGAAAAATCCTTGATAAATTTTCATTAGAACCCTGCATATTTAAGAAAGATTTGAATATCTTTCACAAATATAGGAGGAGGAAACTTCTCTATGATCTCAATCTTGGCCTTATCTACATCCAATCCCTTTTCAGATATTTTATGGTCCAACACAATGCCCTCTACCATGAAGTGACATTTTTTCCTAATTTGGAACCAGATTAGCCCCTTCACATCTCTGTAGTGCCTGCTAAGATTTACCAAACATTCATCAAAGAAATCACTACCTACAGAGAAATTATCCATAAATGTGTATCTTCCACCATATCTGTAAAGATGGATACCATACCCCTCTGGAATGTTACACAATTTAAATGTCATGCTTGAAAATAAATGTTCCATAAGGACATGTAAAAGTAGTCTTCTCCTAATATTATGTGCAATAGAGATCTGATTATATCCAGAACAGTCTAAGAAACAGTTCTAGCCTCTACTTGTAAACCTATCCGACATTTGATCCATGAAAGGCATTGGGAAATTGTCTTTCAGGGTCCACTTGTTAACTATTGCTAGTCCATGAGAACTCGCCAGTTGACTAGCTTGAGAGGGATCAACTCATTTTTAGCAATTCTATATCTAGCCACTTTATGATCTCTTTTTCACCATCTCTTGCATAGGTGGGTTCAACCTTATCTAGTGCTCTATGCTCGGGTAGTCTGATGACTCCGAGGTTTGGACTCAGTTAAAGCTTTATTTTGATAGTTTTAGTGTCCTCAAATTCCTAATTTATGCTCTAAACTGATTTTTAAGTGTAGATTTGCAGCATTTAAGGCTAAGGAGCAAGGAACGGACACTATTGGGCAAAAAGGAACAAACAAGCTGAAGAAGTGAAGAAAAGTGATCCTGGTGATCGCCAAGACCACTCGGCAAACCGCCGAGTGGCTCTTTTAGCTCGCCTAAAGTTCCAGCGTGCCAACCCTGGTGAAGAACCAACTTGGAAATAGGAATGGGCAGTCGGCGTATCGCCGAATGACTTCGCGAGGGAAACTTTGACCACCCAAAGTTACAGGACCTGGAGGACTAATGACCATTGCAAATTGGCAATGGAAGGGAGCAAAAGGCGGATCGCCAACCTGTTCGGCGAGGCCAAACTTTTTCCTCCCAATGCCCTTTCACGCCAAAAATTGGGCAACTATAAATTGGAATTTTAAATGAAATTTGAGGAGTTCTTCCGGTTCCCAGACAGTTCCCATTCAGAGTTAGAATTTTCTCTTAGTTTTTGGGTTTCATTGTAGACTTTGAAGCTTGGGAGGCTCAAACTTGAAGATTGGCAAGTGGGGTTTTTGAATTTATTCAATTTGGACCATTGTAAAGACTTGAGAACCATTACCCACATCATGGCTAATGTATTTGGTAATCGTTTCTCTATTTTTATGATGTGTAGCTAAAACTCCAATTCTTGGGATGTGATCATGTGATTATTTGCTTAATTTGCTTATGGGTATTTGTTTTTAATGATTTATTTATTGTTTTAATGTGGGTTTGATTGATAGTTGAGTAGTAATTCATGAATTGTAGTTGCGAATACAATTCTAGTTGAATGTTTTGGGCTTGCTCGAGAGAGAGGTTTTAAAGCCAAGGTGATCAATTGATGATTGTAGTGAGT
Source organism: Solanum okadae (assembly GCA_036553675.1). Taxonomy (NCBI): domain Eukaryota; kingdom Viridiplantae; phylum Streptophyta; class Magnoliopsida; order Solanales; family Solanaceae; genus Solanum; species Solanum okadae. Next base: position 24,956,192 of record CM071689.1, read on the forward strand.
GGGTCGTTGTGGGTTCAACTTGAGGGAGTGAATCTTGGCTCTTTCCTACCTATCTAGCTCGAGAGAGTAGATATATTAAGGTTTTGGACTATTTTATAGTGTTAAGTTTGTCGATGTTCGAGAGAAATCGCCTGAATCGTAATAGTTGTTCGAGAGAAAACTATTGCACTTATAGTCCAGCCTACCCACACTGTTTCAACAAGTTATTGTTAAATCTCAATTACCCATACCGCGTAATTAGCTTATAATCGATCACATCCCGACACTTCCTCTTAATATTATTGTATCCCTATTTTCGTACTTGTTTTAGCTGTTAATGCAAACCAATCCCCCTATCTGATATTTCTTTTCACCCCTTTAGACTTGTTTGTATGTTTTCGGTAATTTCTATTACTATCACCGCTTAGAACACATTTTGTTGAATTCAAACATTGTACCGCTCCCTGTGGGTTCGACCCCAAATCTTAGTTGGGTTTTATACTAGATAACGATCGTCTTTACACCTAGAATTGGAAGTGGTGTAATCTGAGCGTTGATCAAAATGGCGCCGCTGCCGAGAAGTGGTGTTGTTTAGAATTTTATTATTGAAGTTGAATTGGGATCTTTTTGTGTTGTAGTTGAATTGACTTACTTTGGTTTGTGTTTGTGTTGAACAGAGGAAATGAGTGTGAACGGGAGTAATGGTAGCCAAGTGGGCCACTAAGACGATATTGGAAATCTGAATGATGTGAATGACCCAATTCAATTGGGTGATGTTGGTGCAATACGTCTACCTCCTGTCGAGGGGAATGTTGTCTTCCATGTTACTAGCACGATGCTACAACTCCTCCAAATGAAAGAATTATATGGAGGGCTCACCCATGAAGACCCTCATGAGCATATTCAGAACTTCGTGGACGCTTATGATCCGTTCTCATTCAAGAATATATCACAACAATTAGTCTCTCTCAGGTTGTTCCCATTTTCTTTGAAGGGTGAAAAGCTACCAAATGGTTGGTTGAATTACCGAGGGACTCCATCACCACTTAGGATGAGCTTACCACAGTGTTCCATGTGAGATTCTTTCCCCCGTCAAGATGATGATGCTTAGAGATAGCATCTAAAATTTCAAACGCTTGGACGGTGATCCAATCCATGAGACGTGGCTAAGATTTAAGAAGTTGGTACTTCAATGTCCGACTCACGGACTGCTAAACCATATATTGTTACAATACTTCCATAGGAGTCTTGACTCGGTGAACAAAGGAGTTGTTGGTCAACTTGTTCCCTGAGGTATAATGCAACAACCCTATGAAGTACTGTCTCAACTCCTTGATGGCATGACCTAGATAAATAGAGTATGGTACACTCGTGAGGACTAATTTCTCCTCTCACTTTTAGGATGACAAAAGACCAGATCGAGAATGTAACAACCCTCTCGGAAGGATGCTACTACTTAACAAGAAAACTAAGATAATACTTGCACATTTAAAAGGGATTAATCTAAGATACATAAATTATAATTAAATAGAGAAATTTATCCCAAAATAACAAGTGAAATGTATAAAGGCTTGTCATTTAGAAATTTAATTGATCTCAAATTTAAACAAGACAAGAGTCCCAATTTATGGCGGAAATAATTTTAAAAATACGCTAAGAGATTTTCATGTATTATCTATACTACTACAAGACACATTATCAATCATTACCAACTTCGGGGTACTGAAGCTTGATTGGTTCAGGCTTTATACAAACCTTCAAAATAAACTATAAATTTAATACATTACAAGGCTTGGGTTTACACACCCCAAAATAGTAAAACATGTAGTCATACTTATTTTATAACCCATGGTGACATGATCAAATTAGCCTTCAAAATTCCATGAAAATATACAACATATAGATCATGTACAAGTCCGAAGATTTATGCAAACTATAGATGCCTACATGCAAATGTGATCTTCCCATAAAGCTCGCAAAAACTCCATTTCCAATGACCAACTTCAAGTATCCCCTCGAACGTTCCCTACGATAGAAACAACTATCGCTAAGCATAAAGCTTAGTGGTGTAAAAACTATATGCGTGGAGCTGCTAGATTCACCAAGTTACCTTTCAAAAGTCATGGGCAGCACAATTGAAACATAACAAATCAATCAAGTGAACAATATATTAAGGGTATCAAGTTATATATTTTAAGATCCAAGTGTCAAGAACTCTCATAGCACCATTTCCCAAGAGATCCAATACCAAGGCTCGCCCAATATATACATCATACGGTCACACCCTGCATAATCAAGTATCAAGAAGGACCAAAGCCCTGTATCAAGAAGGGTCAAAGCCCAATAATCAAGAGAATCAAGAACCATATTAAAAATGACTTTCTAGTTCATACTTAAAATGGACAACTTCCATACTTAAGACGAACAAAAAATCCATAGTCAAGATGACAAATAATCCGAATCAATAGGCATGCCAATAGTGACAAAATCAAATCCACAAGAAGGACAAAGTCCCAACAAGAATGCCAGGTGATCAAGCAATCCGTACAAGTGGGCCAGTTATACTAATGTCTTGAAAGTCTTAGAGAATACCAATACGACAATACAACGTGACAAAAAGTAACCAAGGTATCGAGATAACCCTTCAAATATATAAGCAGATAACAAGAGTACAAGTACAAGTTCATACACAAACCTCGGGCTTTAGCATAAAAACAGTCCAACAAAACTTCAACAGTTCAAACCGTAGGCCGACCAACGTATCAAGGTCCTCAACTTGTACACGAGTATATATAACCTTAAAAATACAATTAAATAACTTCTTCAACTTCTATTAACTCATTAATGTTAACGTAAAACAGGATCATAATCACAAGTAAGCCTAGCATGTACAAATACAACTATGCTCCCAAAACAGTGAATTTGTCCACCCTGGTACCTCAAGACGCAACATTGTTTTGAAAAGGAAAATGAAAAACTGGACTGTACATCCTTCATGAAAGATGTAGGTACATCTCCTAAGGTAGAAAATAATCAAGAATCACCACAAAATATATTTTGTACAAAAATATATAATCAAAACACTAATAGTTGATCATACATGATTTCTAATTCCAAAATCTGGACAAAACTTGTCCTATGTTGTGTCCCATATTTCGAATCCATAACAGCTAAATTAGAGTTTTACATAAACATAAGAGTTATAGGTATATAAATTATATTTCCAAATCATATTATAGGAATTATGTGTCACTTGACCTATGATATGATAGATAATTGAATCCTCTTTCTAACACCACTGAGTTTGCTAAAATCCGACCTCCGAATAAAAAGTTATGCTTGTTTTAGTGAAGCCCTATCAGGCAGACTTGACCTACGACCCCAATCTACGGACCGTAGGTTGACCTACGGCCCATAGGTCCCGTCCGTCGGTCACTCTGACAACAGTTAAGTTAGGGGTCTTTTGGTCTTTTCCTATTTCATTGGACCCTTAAGCTACGTCATTTAGACCCTAAATTATGATGTTTTAGTCAGTTTAAGCCTAGAAACATAACTAGAACTTACCTAAGTTAAATCATTAATAAAAACTTAGAAAAAATAGTGCATAAGAGGAGAAGAGAAGTCAAGAACCCTAGTTCAAGAACGCAGCAAGATTCCATCAGTTCCAACCCCGAAATTGAAAGATTTCTCCATAGAATTCGTCACCTGGTATGTGAGATTTCACGAGTGGGTTCCTTTCACTCATTAGGTCCCTAGTTTTCAGTCAGTTTCTTGATTCCCTTATTATGACTAGACCTAGGGTTTCTTGAATGTTAGAATTGTTGGGTTCTTAGAATATCCAAATCAAATTAGTACGTTAATATTTAGTTTATTGCATGAATTTCAGAACCCTAGCTATGTATTTCTTTAGTTCTTGAATTACACATGCTAGGTCAGATATTTCAGTTATTCAGTTATACATACCTCAGTTATTAATGCATCAATATCAGTTTAATTGTTGCATCCTCAGTTTCCATGTTCAGTTTGAGCTATCCAGTAACTTACAAAAATTCAGTCATAATGTGTAAATTACTCAATCCAATAGGAGTAGCATAATATCGAGTTGGACTAGGGTTCAACGTACCTAAATAGTCCTAGAACTACTAGCCACGTAGGTTGTAAGTCCCCTCAGTGGGCATCATTTCAGTGATCACGTCATCATGCATCTATACCTCTGGCAGGGTATATTAAGTCCTCTCGATGGGGCGTATACATCGAACTCCACATTTAGCTCATGTGGTTTTATTATCGGTTATTAGTAGCTCCCATAGTTCAGTCATATTCTATTGCATTGACCATGTATTAGTATATTCAGTATTCAGTCTCAACAAGTTATAAATTGGTCATTACATTCAGTTAGCTCAGTATTCAATGTCTATATCATGTTCAGATTATATCATTGCTTATTTGCTTTGTTTAGTTATATGTTATGTCAACTTTATTCTATCCTGCATGCTCAATACCTTTCAAGTACTGACGCATACTCTGCGCTACATCTTCTCATGATGTAGGTTCAGGTTCTCAGCATCCAGATCACTCTTAGATCGGTTCCCGATCTCCAATTCAACATAATCAGTGGTGAGTCCTCATTCTCCGAGGACAATAGTCATGAGTTTCTTTTCAGTATTTTTAGTCCTTTAGTTTCAGTTTTGCTAGACTTAGCTGGGGCCTGTCCCAACATTTCTAGTCAGTTTTAACTGGGGCCTGTCCATGCAAGCGGGCACGTTGAATGATCCATCTAGGATCTCGGTGCCTCCGACTCCTACCCCTCCAGGTTCAGCTCTAGTGCCTATTCCAGAGCAGACAGTGGTCCCATCACCACCAGTACAGGATCCTCCTCCTCGGTCACTCAATCGGCTAAAGGCTGAGAGTTTGAGGACCATTCTAGAAGAAAAGGGATTGTCTACCGATGATGTGGTGGACAGATATCCAGAGGTGGAACACTATCAAGTTCCATAAGTTTGAAATTTTCACCAAACCCTAGGGCACCTACATTCCCAATTGAGTCCGGGAGTTTTATTCGACCTATGGTGAGCTTGTCCCTAAGTGGAAGAAGAAGGCCAGCATGTTCAGGCCGGTTGATTCTGTGATAGTCCGAGGCAAAAAGGTGAAGTGCGACAACTTTGACAACAATGTTATTCTAGGTGCACTTATAATTTCATGGATCAGTACATCAACTTGGTCTAGAGGAAGACCTTGGAGGATCTGAAGGGTTGGCTGGCACCCCTGATATCTAATGCCACCCCGAGGTGGAAAGAGGTTGGTGCACCGATAGAGAAGAAGAACCTGAATATTGTTGCCAGATACTGGTTCGGGTTCATCAGTAACACTATCATGTCATCCCAGAACGAGTCCATCCTCAGACACACGAAGGCAGCCTATCTAGGGTCCATCATTTCTCACCAAGTCATTGAACTTAGGGCTATTGATTGAGCAGGAGATGGCCATAAGGACCAAGTAGAGACAGACTTCACTCCTATTACCAGTGTTGATCACTAATCTACGCAAATAGGCCCATATTCCTTGAGATGAGAAGATGGATGTGGAGGTGACACGCATCTCCTCTATTAACATCCGGCGTAATGAGGCTGAGTACCAGCGGGATGAGGCTGATAGAAAGAGGGCAACACCGGTGGATACATCCCCGGAGGTCGATATTGATATGTTACCTACAGAGGAAGTCATTCCTAATCAGGCCAGTGGGCCCTCAGGTACATCTGCACATTCTACTTTTGAGACCCCGAGTATATCTGTTGCTCCCCCTTCCCCTAGATCTTTTGATGCTACTGATTTTACGTCCCAACCCCCTATCACCCAGGCCATGCTTTACAAGATAGGCCATTTAGCCCAATATGCTGATGTGCGTGCCTCCCAAGTTGAGGCTGCTATGCCTGGGATGATAGAGAGGGTGATAGCTGCTACCTTGGCCCCACTTAGGACTGAGATGAGGGATCACAAGTTAGCTTTGGATGCCTTATCTGTAAGAGTAAAGAAGTGTGAGAAGGGCTAGGGAGCCACTGATGTTGTGAAGGTCTTGAAGGCCGACATTACTGAGTTGAGAAAGGATGTGGACCATCTGAAGTCCACTAATTTTACCTCACCATATAGGACTGTGGAGATCCCAGATGTCTCGAGCACTGATGTTTTAGCTTATTCTTATGTACCTCCGGCTACCACCAAAGATGAGGTTAAAGCTGATGAAGTTGCCGCTGAGTTAGAGGCTGAGACGGATGAGCAGCAGCTTGGTATTTGTGAGAAGATAGTCTACGATGACCTAGTTGACTTGGAGGGTTCTATGTTTGAGATTCTAAGCAGGCATCACTTCAGGATACTTCTATGTTAGGCTCCAGTGGAGCCAAGGATGTTGCAACACCGGGCACTGATGCCCAGACAGTGAGAGTCCTGATAGTTGAGACACCTAGAACTGATGCCCATATAGAGGGAGTTGTGGACATGTAGACTTCACCCCAGGCTCAGCCTGGCAGGATGATTCTCTTTACCTCCTTTCTGTTCTCTTTTAGACTGCTTCTATTTTAGTTGCATTTGAGGACAACTTCTTGGTGGGGTGAGGTATTTCCATACCTACCTCTTGTGGGTTGTTTTATGAATATTGACTTAATTATGATTTTGTTTTGTGAATATTGGAGCTATATATATCTTGGTTGTTGAATTCTAGTTGTTGATAAATTGTTGCCCATTATTGTGATATGAAAATGGTTTTGCACCAAGTTTTAAAATTTTGCCACCTCTTTTGTGTGTGATTGTGGTTGTTCTTGTGCAAATTTGAGTGTCAGTTGTGGTCAATACCAAAGACTTGACTAGTTCTCTTAATTGAACAAAATGAATATGCGGCTACGATGAGACAAACTAAGTTACATAGGCAATATGTGAACTTTTAGCATCTTATTGTGACTACTCGGTTGTCGAATGAGTCTCTTGTGATGAACATAGTAGCTAGAAAGTGTGGAGTCTTGTTTGATAATTGTATCAATCCCTTGTGTGGTGAGGTTACTTTGAACATTGTGGTTGATGACACCTAGAATTTACCTCGTTGGTCTGATTGATTGAGTGAAGCAAGTAATTCAAATGATCTTAGGCTAGAATTTTGAAGAGTGAGCCAATTTGACAATATACCTCTTTGTGGCCAACCTTGTGAGACGTGTGAACCTTGCTTGGCACTTTTTGAGCCTATCCTTATATTGGAAGAAACTTGAAGTATTGGTTTGTTTAAATAGCCAACTTAGGCCAAAAGTCTAAGTTGGGGGTGTGGTGAAAAAGAAGGAAAGTCAAGAAGTGTGAAAATTCCCCCTTCGATGGATTGTTTTGAAAAAAAATGGAACCCCTCCATATAAAAAAAAAGAGAAAGAGAAGAAAGAAAAGAAAAAGACTGAAAAAGAGAAAATGTTGTGATATAAAGTGTGTGAAAACAGTAAAAGAAATGGGGTAACCGGTGATTCATGTTTAGTTGATTAATGGGGTGGACTATGAACATGTTTGAATGTGAAAGAGAAGGATAAAAATGTGATCTTCATGCCATACTTCATGAAGGTAGACGCCACTAAGCCTAAATGATCATACCTTTACACTCAGCCCCGTTACAAGCCTTAAAAAGACCTTTGTGATCTTGAGTGAGTTAAAACGAATGTTGATTGGAAAATAAGGACAACCTATGGGTAGAGTCATGCATGTGTTTATCTTTATGAGTGTTAGAGTTGTATATGATTCCAAGACTTTAAATTTTTGAGAAATTTTGTGTGAATATGGAATCATCTTTGTTCTGAGGGCATTTGAATACCTTTGTTGAGCTTGAACATGCATTTGAAGCAAGCATTGTGAGCTTGAGTACACTTGATAATGGTGAGTCACAATATGAAACTTTGAGTGCACAATTGAGCATTGTAGGTGTAGTTTGAACCTTGTGTGTGCATTTATGTTGAGTCTTAAGCAGCACTATTTCTAGGCATCCTTGTTGAACTGGTTGATCTTGAGTTTTTAGTTGAGGACAAGTAAAAGTTTAAGTTGGGGGTGTTGATGAGTCCAAGATTTGGACTTATTTAGGGCTTTATTTTGATAGTTTTTGTGTCCTCAAATGCCTAATTTTTGCTCTAAACTGATGTTAAAGTGTTGATTTGCAGCATTTAAGGCTAAGGAGCAAGGCAAGGACACTATTGGGCAAAAAAGAACAAACAAGCTTAAGAAATAAAGAAAAGTGATCCTGGTGATCGCCAAGACCACTCGGCGAACCGCCAAGTGGCTCTTTTAGCTCGCCTAAAGTTCCAGCGTGCTAGCCCTGGTGAAGAACAACTTGGCGATAGGAATGGACAGTTGGCGCATCACCGAATGACTCCACAAGGGCAACTTTGATCGCCCAAAGTTACAGGGCCTGGAGGACTAATGATCATTGCAAATTGGTGATGGAAGGGAGCAAAGGGTGAATCGCCGACCTATTCGGTGAGTCCTGACTTAATCCGCCCAATGGCCTTTCAGGCTAAACATTGGGCAACTATAAATTGGAATTTTAAATGAAACTTGAGGAGTTCTTTCAGTTCCCATCCCATTGAGAGTTAGAGTTTTCTCTTAGTTTTTGGGTTCCATTGTAGACTTTGAATCTTGGGAGGCTTAAACTTGAAGATTGACAAGTGGGTTTTTGAATTTATTCAATTTGGACCATTGTAAAGACTTGAGAACCTTTACCCAGATCATGGCTAATGTATTTGGTAATCATTTCTCTATTTTTATGATGTGTAGCTAAAACCCCAATTCTTGGGGTGTGATCATGTGATTATTTGCTTGTGGGTATTGTTGTTTAATGATTTATTTGTTGTTTTAATGTGGGTTTTATTGATAGCTAAGTAGTAGTTCATTAATTGTAGTTGCAAATACAATTCTAGTTGAGTGTTTTGGTTGCTCAAGAGAGAGGTCCTAAAGCCAAGGTGAGCAATTGATGATAGTAGTGAGTGGGTCATTGTGGGTTCAACTCGAGATAGTGAATCTTGGCTCATTCCTACCTATCTAACTCGAGAGAGTAGATAAATTAAGGTTTTGGGTTGTTTTGTAGTGTTTAGCTTGTCGATGTTCGAGAGAAATTGCCTGGATCGTAATAGTTGTTCGAGAGAAAAGTATTGCACTTATAGTCCAGCCTACCCACATTGTTTCAGCAAGTTATTGTTAAATCTCACTTACCCATACCGCGTAATTAGCTTATAATCGATCACATCTCGAGAATTCCTCTTAATATTGTTGTATCCCCTATTTTCGTACTTGTTTTAGCTGTTAATTGCAAACCAATCCCCCCATATGACATTTGTTGTTACCCTCTTAGACTTGTTTGTATGTTTTCGATAATTTCTATTCCAGGGCCTCCTTCTTCTGAACCAAAGACCTTGTATCAATAACGCTATAGTGATGTAAATTGTCTGCCGACTCAAAATTGACTATTTTCTTCTTTCTAACCAAGTCCTTGATGAACTTAGCATAACCTGACATCTATTATAAAGATTCTTCCAAAGGAATATTTACTAAAAGTTGAAGAAGAAAAGATATTAATTTTCAAGAACTTACCATCATCAACGTTTTTCTTCAGCCTCTATGGAAATGGAGGTGGTGGTCTAGGAATTTGTTGCAAAGGTTGTGATACCTTTGTTGCTGGATCATAAATGCTCTTAGCCCCTTCAACTTCTTTAGGTATAACTTACACCTCTTCTGGCTCACCAAAATCAATAAGAACCTCTTTATCAATCTCATTACTAGATCGAGTATCAATTTAAGCTTCAATTATCCTTTCTACTTACTACTTGTAGGTACTGGTCTTAGAAGTGACTTACCGCTCCTACTGGTAAGTTCTATGCATTTCCTATCCTCGCTTGGTTTCTAAACAGTATCCTGACAGTGTACCATTCGTTCTCTAATTTAATATGGTAGATAGTTTCCCCATCTGATGCTCCAACTACTGATGTCAAGTGTGAGTTCACCAATTGACTCATGTAGGAGAGATCACCTTTCAACTTCTTAACTCCAAAATCCGTAGATTAAATCCTTAGTAGTACCTTATCCAACATTTCTGCCATCCTAGATTTACCTTTTCCATTACCTACTCTGTCTATATTACTAGGAGGCACATATACTCCACTGAGATCATTCTTGAAGTTCTCTTTGTTGTGCCTATTTCATTGATCACGGTTTCCAGCTTTGTTATAGTAGCCATCCTATTGATAGTGGTTTCTTGAATTATAAGTTCAAAAAACCACCTGTTTATTTAGATACAATGCCCCCTTATCATAATAAAAATTTAAATTGTTATGTTGATCAGCTACTCCAACTACATTTACCTCTTTAGCACCACCAGCTAACAAGTGTTTGGTCAGCAAGCCCATTTGTGCCTTCATATGAGCCATGTCCTGATAACACTTCTCTTATCATCGATGCTGCTCAGCTGACATACCAATTGCATAATTGTGCCCGGTAATTTCAAAATATCTAGTGTAACAAGCTCTATTGTTCTTTGATACTCTATATAGCATAACTGCAATATATGTATAAGTTTGAGCCATGAATGACCCTCTAAAAATTGCATCAACAATTTTGGTCATAGAATTGAAAGATATGTACAAAGTCGCCATCAGGTGATCATCAATCAACTTATAGTTTGGGCACTACTTTAGCTTTTGGCTAAACCTTAACAAAGTTTTATGAAATACCTCAGTGGTAGTTGCCTGTAGTTGTTTATCTCATCCTTAAATTGCAACTTCTTCGAGAGCGGGAAGAACCTCTGTAGGAAAGCTTCTCTCAACTCTCTACAAGTGGTGATTGAATCATGTGGAAACTCATTTAGCTACATTATTGCCTCTCTAGACAGAGACAATGGAAAACTCTCAATCGAGTTGTGGTCTGGCTGACTCCAAGCTCTCAGAGGACTTGCAATTACCAACAAAACTCATTATGTTAATCCCAACATTGTTATTGTTACCATTTCTGGCATTTTCCCTGGCTTGAGCCTCAACAATTTCTCTAAACGTCAGTGCTTCACAGTCTTATGCATTCATTTTTCTACTAATAGACTTTCCAAGCTCAGGGTCGCAAGGAATTAATGGCTCGCTATTCCTTTGGGTACTTGGAATTCACTAACATGTACCCTTCAAAAATAAAAATAAGAAACAAAAAGCAAAATTAGGATATAAGACTAAGACTGAAATAACACACACTTAACTTAAGTGAGAATCATATTCTTTGGCAACGGTGCCAAAATTTGATATGCCCAAATTACACCTCCTTAAATAAGTATAACACAATTATTGTCAAATATACAACCCAACTAGGCTGGGTCAAATACCATAGGGAATAAGGAGAGAACATAGCCGTATGTGGTTATTTACTATTAGTTACTTATTTCTAGAATAAATGGGGAAGTATGGGGAAATTGGTATTTCTTTTTGGTGTCACTCTATAATATGTAACAATCAATAATTTCACCTTACATTGCTATTATACCAATTTATCGAACTCATGCTACATTTAAATATTTCTAAAACGATTTAAATGCATATCACTTTTATTCTCTCGAACTAAAAGTGTTTAAATCATTTCAAATATATTTACTCGAAGTTGGTAAATTTTGTTATATTATTAACCATTAAACGAGTTCAGATTCTCGAATCTTGTTATTAACTACTTTCCTAAGTTTTATACTTTTTTACACAAACAAGTCAAACTTAAAACAAGTTCTAATATTATAGATTTATACTAGATTTGCCTCAAATTTTTGACTCCGTCCTTCAGCCTTTTTCATATTAGCTTCCACTATTTCAAGAGTTTGTTGAGCTTCTTGTGGATTATGTCACCACCCTCTGATTATCTGATGGATGATGTGGCCAGAATGAAGCCACCACCACCTGACACCACACTAGTAGTGGATCCAACTACTTTAGATTCAAAGGCTTTTCATCCCACTCCCTCAGTGGGGCCTTCAAGTATAACTCCACCCTCTTTCTTGCCTTCTGGACTTTTTGTATCCTTCACCTCAGCTGCACCTCCTTCCACATCCCGACCTTCGTTGACACATGCTCTGATCTATCAAATGGGCGGCCTTGCCCATTCTTCAGATGTTTAGGCATCTCGCCTTGAGAAAGAGGTGTCTAAGATGATTTCCAGGGCCATTGAGGTTGCCATATGTCATGTGAGAGCTGAGGTTGTACCACTAGACTAATATTCCCATATAGGGAGATGTTGAACAACCACACAGCCTGAGTTGAGGAAAGAGAGAAGTGTGAGGGCAGTTCTGTCGGGCTATTTGAGTTGAGGACCGACATAGATGCTCTTAGGGTGGATGTAGACCAGCTAAAGTCCACTGATATTTCGATACTATGGGGTGAGGTTCCCTTGCTCGAGATGTTTGCGATTGTACCTTCGTTTGATCCAAGAGCTGATAAACCTTCTGGTTAGATGATCAGTTAGTGTATGATGATTATGAGATTGTTGATGAGGTGAAGAATGATTCACCTGAGGAGACTGATGATGAAGAGTTTAGGAGAGATCATGAGCAGGTGATTGTTGAGGCTTGACTTAACTACAGGACATTGAGGAGTCGATGGTGCATGAGACTTTGGAGAGATCTCATCAAGAGACCTATGAGATTAGCACTAGTGGGTTTTGTTCTTCAGACTCTACTATTCCTTTTCTATATGTGCAGGACATTGATGCCTTGTTGATGCTACATTGTTGCTTTTACCTTTAGATGTGCCGGGCACTGATGCCCGAGATGATGCCACTCCCTCTGAGCCTCATGATCAGAGTTCTTCGCAGGCATAGACTGTTAGGGGGACCTTTTTACTCATTCTCCTTCAGCATTTTTTATTTTTTATAGCATTGAGGAACTACTAGTACATTTTGGTGGGGTGGGAGCACTTGTGCCTATATTCCCCTTTTTGGATTGTATTTTTTTTATTTCATTTGTATTGTGAGATATTTTAGTATTTTTGTTTTCTTTATAATATTTGGTTGGATTTGATTTCATTCTGTCTCTTTATCCACTTCCCCATAAATTTTGGAGTTGTGAAATGATTGAGATTGCTTGTTTTCATTGTTGATGTTCGAGGATTGATTTTGTCCAATATCGATGTCTTGGATAATACTCATGATGAGAAATATGTTTTATGTTGATGTTGCATGAAGAAATTGGTGGGCTTTACTTTTGAATGATCTTTTTCATTCTTGTGTTGATTAGCTTTGTATTGATGTGAGCCTTGCAATGAACAACACATGCAAGCTTCTTGATTTTGTAGAGTTAACATTATGTTAAATGATTGTGTTTGAAGTGCCATGTGTGGTAAGATCCTACTTGAAGGCATGCTTATTGATTCCTATAATTTTCCTTGTTAGTCTAATAATTTAGCCTTGGTTAATGCAAAAGATGCCAAGATGGTTGCACATCCTCACAAGGTAGACACAAAAGGTATGAGTATTTGGGTTCCCTCTCAAAATTTGTGCTGTGTTGATTAGCTTTGTATTGATGTGAGCCTTGCAATGAACAACACATGCAAGCTTCTTGATTTTGTAGAGTTAACATTATGTTAAATGATTGTGTTTGAAGTGCCATGTGTGGTAAGATCCTACTTGAAGGCATGCTTATTGATTCCTATAATTTTCCTTGTTAGTCTAATAATTTAGCCTTGGTTAATGCAAAAGATGATCTTGGGCACAAATTTTGAGAGGGAACCCAAATACTCATACCTTTTGTGTCTACCTTGTGAGGGTGTGCAACCATCTTGGCACCATTTGAACCTAAATTGTTTGTTGGCAACATCATTAAAACCTCTTGAACCAAATATGTCTGTAACTTATCACTCATAAATCCTTTTCTAAGCATTGGTTTATTTGAATAGCAAACTTAAGTGAAAAGCCTAAGTTGGGGGTGTGGAAAGGAAGGAGGAAAGAAAGTCAAGTGAAAGTGAGAAAAGAAAAGTGAGACTGAACCTTGAAGTTTGAAACAAAAGGAAGGAACCCTTCCTTATAAAAATAATTTTGAGCAAATACATGAAAATGAAATGAAAAGGAAGGTTGTGATGAAATAAAGGGGGTTTATAATAAATTGAGTGAAAAATTGAGGATTGAGTCTCTAAGTGAAAAGAATGGAAAGAACTTGAGAAGTGGTGAACATGAGTACAACAATGCTTTGAAAAGGTGACCATACCTTTACCCTCAGCCCATTACAAGCCTGAAAAGACCCTTGAGATCTGGCTTAAACTGGGTTGTGTGATGATTGAAAAATATGGACAAACTTATGGGATGAAGCTTGCATGTATTTCTTTTCCGGAGAGTGAGAGTTGTATTGATTCCTAACTTCTTTGATTGATGTGCTTTGTGAGAGCATATAATTGTTTTTTGTTGTGAGATCACTTGAATGCTTTTGTTGAAGCATGGCTTTGCATTATAAGAGATCATTTGTGAGCTTGAAGCTTGTATTGATACTGGTTATTCATCATTTGAAGCTTCTTGAGCATGATTGAGATATTGCATATACTTGGTAGTAGTCTTGTGATGACACTTGGATGTTAACTCACATTGAGAACTGTTATTGAACTAATTGTGTTCTTGATTTTCTTGAGGACAAGCAAAAAATTACATTGGGGGAGTTGATGGGTGATAGATTTCCACTCATTTAGGCCTTTTTAATTCCACAATTAGTGTCCTCAATGACGGTTTATATCATATTCTAATGATTTTTTAATGTTTTGCAGATATGAAAGCTAAAGTAAAAGACAAGGATGAATCTATGGAAAATAGGCCAAAAACATTAAAAGGAGTGTAAACTCCCAGCTAGTAATCGCCTAACCTAAAGGGTGGATTGCCCAATATGTCAGACCTCAACCAAAGTGACAGTGTGCATATTTTAGAATATTCAAGACAGGTCGGTGAAGCGAAGTGGAAACAACGATTCGCCAAAATCATTGGGTGAGCTAAAAGTTCCATCGTCGAAGGTGAAAAACTTCTGAGTTAAAATGAAGGTTCAATAGGTGAAAAAGGTGGTAATCAATGATTCATCAAGTGTGAAAGACCGACTCGATCGAGTTCACTAACTGAGGTTCAAACACCTAAAACCTGAAGTTAAGGAAGGGCAAGCTAAATAGCAAACATCGATCTACCGAATCAGGCATGTGAGCCAGACTAACGTCGCCAATCAAGTCACACATGCAATTTCAGACTAATTTTTAGGGAAACTATAAGCAGCCCAAAGGAGAGAGAAAATGTATCTTTTTATCATTTTTATTCATCTTTCATACTTTATCAATTTATCAAATCTTTTGTCTTTGAACTCAGCTTTTGAACTTTTTACCTTTTTCTTAGTTTTGGGGTTTTGAACAACCTTGTAATTGAAAATTGTAGGTTCAATTCAAAGTGGGTGTTGAGGATTATTGCTGATTTCCAACTCTTTAATAGTTGAGAACATCATTGGTATACTTTATTTTCCTTTTATGATGCTTGGCTAAAACCTTAATTCTAGGGGTATGATTATGAAGGAGTGTTGATTTAATTTAGTGGGTCTTTTTTCTTGATTTGTTTTACTACTGTTCATCCATGGATTTGAGTTATTTAGTATGGGGTTAATTTAAGGGTTAAAGTTGTAAACTTAATCCTAGTCTAGATCTTTGATTGATGATCGAAAGAGATCAATTGAACTTGGTAAATAGCTTAATGCTTGCAATTTAGGTTTGATTTTTATAGTTTGCTCAAAAGAAAAATTGTGGTTCAATTCTAATTGCATGATCTGCTCGAAAGAGAGGCTTTAGTAAGGTATTGGGTTGATTTGTTATTTGCATAAATGAGATGGAAAAATAATTCTATGATATGATTCTTTGAGATCGAAAGAAGATTATGTCATTGAAGATTATCCAGCTTATCCATGTTTGTCTAGCATTGTTAAGTAAATACTTGTACCCCTATTTGATATTTATACTAATCCCCACACCCCTAGATCGTCTCTTACTTGTTTGAATCCCTGTTTTTACTTGCACTGCATGGGATTCCCACTTTCCACAGTTTTAGAGTGGAGGGGTATTGCAACTTGATTGATCTTGATAGTTCTCATAAATTCATGGAGGAAGGTTTAGAAGGGAGCTCCAAGGAGATGTTCAAACTATGAGAACTCATGACATCAATATAGTAGATGGTCATGACAGACATACACATAAGTTGTGCAAATCCTTTTCGTGGATGATGCGGGGCATTGTGTACACAATTGAATTTATTTTTCATACTCCTTAGATCTTGTGACTTAATCTTGGGAGTATAATGGTTACTTCCTTCAGGTGATATAAGGATTAATTTTCAGGAATGGAAACTAGGCTACAATTATCAAGGACATGATTATATGTTGAAGGGAATTACAAACAAGGTACGGACTGTGGATGCCAATAGGCTGGATAAAAAGCTAAGAGAGAAGGTATGCTATTCATGATCTAGGTGATGTAATAGAATAACAAGTGGAGAAGGAATCAGTTGTATGGTGTAACGTAGATTTACAGTACTTTTGATGCTTTATACTTGAATTTTTTTCATGCGTCTTAAGAATTTGTTAGTAGATGTGATGGCATTTTTCTTGAACCTTACAGGAAAATAGGTTTCGAAGCAGTTGGGATTGGAAAGTTGCATCATCAGTTGTTTTTATGATTGACGACTCGACCTACGAGCCATAGACTTTTCTAAGAGTCGTAGGTAGGAGTTTTGGTTTGAAGCGTTGATTTTTGGAGCTAAGTATATAACGACAAAAGCTAATGACGAGCCATAGTAACTTCTACGACCTGTACAATTGACTCGTGAAAAGGTTCAGAGAAGTTTAGCTCTAGTACCTAAATGACAGATAGCTAGGACAGGTCGTAAAAAGATCAACGGACCGTAGATCCTACTAGTAGAAAATTCTCTTAAGTATGGGAATAGCTGCTAATATACAGAAGGTACCTATGAACTATAGGAATTCTTACGAGTCATAGGTACGAACCATAGAAACAACTAACAGGCCAAATTTCCTTTTCCTACTTTATTTAGAATTTGATGTCTATAAATATTAGTTGTAATTTTCGTTTTTTGGTTGTTAGACAATTTGATACTTTTACTTTTTGGTTTTGAGAATTAACTTGCAAATATTTTGAGCATTGAATTCTTGAAGTGTTGGTTATAATATTGTGTTTTGTTCGTCAATTCAAGATTCCGGATTTCATCTACTCTAATTGTAAGTTCATAATTTATTCTATTACACATATTATGAATTGTGATCACCAAAGCATGAGTAGTTAAATCCACAACTCGGACTGTGGGAACCATGAGTAATTTAAAAAGTAGACCTAATAATCAAGTAATTATTAAATAGTGTTTATGCATGTATTGTTGATATCTCCATTTTGAATGTTTTTTTTAACGGTGCGCAATGTTAGGACTCGCTTTATTCCTACTTGCCCGCCCAAGAAGGTAATGAATGGGAAAAGAGATTAAACAATAAAGATTTAGAGTTGATAATCCGCTATCTAATAGCCTACCCTAAAGATGTGAGGGCTAATTTGGGTCAAGGGTAAGGGTTAGTAAAGCATACACCCGTAGAGCGACCAAGTTGCATGGTGAAATTTCCTACTTGGACGACCAATCACTTTGGAGACATCTTCTCAGCCCCCTATAGCTTCTCCACCGCTTCAGGAGCCTCTGAGGGCTACAGGACTTTCGGCTCCACCAACAGTACCACCTCTAGTTCCTCCTATTCCATCTGATCAAGATTTCAACAATGCAGTATGTATGTTAGCATAATTGGTAGTTGCACAGTGCCAACCAGTTGTGCCAGATGTTGCCGGACCTTCTGAAGGGCTCGGAAGTTCAAAAGTTCATGAATTTCTTGCCTTGAATCCTCCACAGTTTGTAGGGACAGATCGCAGAGAAGACCCTCAACACTTTATTGATCAGCTTCATAGGATCTTTAGAGTCATGCATGCCTCAGCGACTGAGTCAGTTGAGTTAGCAGCATTTCGATTGAGCGATCTTGCAGTATTGTGGTACGAGAGTTGGGAGAGATCTAAGGGAAAAGATGCATCCATACCCACTTGGGATGGCTTTACAAAAGCTTTCATAGATCACTATTTTCCTCGAGAGATTAGGGATGGCCGGGTGGACCAGTTTCTGAACCTCCGACAGGGCAGCATGAGTGTCCGAGAGTACGGGCTGAGATTTGATTCATTGGCTAGATATGCACCAGCATTTGTTAATACGATGCATGATAGGGTGTGTAGATTTGTGGGAGGGCTCGACTCATACTATATCGATGCTTGTTCTACCGCTGCATGAAATGATATTATGGATATCTCGCAAATTTAGGCATTTGCACAAGGCATAGAGGATGGCTGACATTTACAGTATATGAGTGAGAGGATCGAGGGAGAGAGACAGAAGAGGGCTAGGCCCGTTGGTTCACAGGGAGATTTTCAGGGTGGTCCCAAACCTCGATATTCTATTAGGCCACCTAAACCTCCACCACAGCAGTTCTAGGGTAGTAGATTTGATAGTCAGGAACAGACAGGCCCAGGTGAGGGTTCACGAGCATCAAGCTTGCCGCAGCAGAGTGGTTCAGGCCAGGCTAGGATAACCACTCCGCGTTGCGCTACTTGCGGTAGGATGCATTTCGGGAGGTGCAAACAGGGTTCCACATGTTGTTATTCTTGTGGACAGGAGGGGCATGGGTGGAGAAACTTCCCTACCATAGGTCAGGGTGGTATGGGTCAGTCGACCAGGTCAGCAGTAGGTTCCTCCTCATCAGCACAGTCTACAAGGCGTGGACCCTAGACTTCAGCACGTAGAGGTAGAGGCGGAGGCAGAGACGGAGCATCTAGTTCTGGTAGTGGATAGAACCGTACATATTCATTAACTGGCCGACAGGACTCAGAGTCATCACCAGATGTTATGACAGGTACATTGATTGTTTGCTCCTATTGTATTTATGCTTTGATAGATCGTGGATCTACTCTATCTTATGTTACTCTATTTATTGTGGGGAAGTTATGTATAGTAGCAGAGTCATTAGATCGACCCTTTATTGTATTTATACCAGTTCATGAGTCTATTATTGCCAGGAGAGTCTATCGAGGTTGCACGGTAGAAATTATCAACCGTCAGACCTCTGTAGATCTCGTAGAGTTAGAGATGGTTGATTTTGATGTCATTATGGGTATGGATTGGTTAGCATCTTGTTATGCTAATGTTGAATGCCGAACAAAGATTGTTAGATTCTACTTTCCATGATAGGTAGTTCGGGAATGGAAAGGCGATATAACAACGGCGAAAGGTAGGTTTATTTCCTATCTTAAGGCGAGGAGGATGATTACCAAGGGTTGTATTTATCATCTTGTTCACGTTCATTATATAGATGTAGAACCACCGACTCTTCAGTCTATTCCGATGGTTAATGAGTTTCTAGATGTATTTCCAGACGAGCTCCCTGGTATCCCTCCAGAATGAGAAATTGATTTTGCTATCGATATGCTACGAAGTACACAACCCATATCTATCCCTCCTTATAGAATGGCTCCTGATGAGCTAAAGGAGTTGAAGGATCAACTGAAAGACTTGCTGGATAAAGGCTTTATTAGGCCTAGTGCTTTACCATGGGGTGCACCAGTGTTGTTCGTAAGGAAGAAAGATGGCGCACTAAGAATGTGTATCTATTACCGACAGCTGAATAAGGCCACTATAAAGAATAAGTATCCCCTTCTAAGGATAGATGACTTGTTTGATCAGTTACAAGGTACTATGTTTCTCAAAGATTGATTTAAGTTCAGGGTACCACCAGATACGAGTTCAGGAGAAAGACGTTCCAAAGACAACTTTTAGAACTAGATATGGACACTTTGAGTTCTTGGTAATGTCTTTTGGATTAACTAATGCCCCATCAGTGTTCATGGACCAGATGAATAGTATATTCAGGTCGTATCTAGACTTGTTGGTGATTGTATTTATTGATGATATTTTGGTGTATTCACGTTCAAAAGATGAGCATGCAAATCATCTACGAGCAGTCCTTCAGATTCTTCGAGACCTAGAACTTTATGCAAAGTTATATAAGTGTGAGTTCTAGTTGGACTCTGTAGCTTTCTTAGGCCATATTGTATCAGATGCAGGCATTGCGGTTGATACACAAAAGATTGAGGCCTAAAGACTTGGCCTAGACCCATGACTCCAACTGAGGTTCGTAGTTTCTTAGGGTTAGCTGGGTATTACAGAAGGTTTGTAGAGGGGTTTTCTTAAATTTCAGCCCCATTAACGAAGTTGACTCAAAAAGCAGCTAAGTTCCAGTGGACTGAGGCTTGCGAGCATAGTTTCCAGGAGCTGAAGGACAGGTTGACTTCAGCACCAGTTCTTGCATTGCCAGATGGTTCCGAAGGCTATATGGTGTATTCTGATGCTTCTAGTGTTGGGTTGGGATGTGTTCTAATGCAACATGGTAAGGTTATCGCATATGCTTCAAGGCAGTTGAGAAAGCATGAGAAGAACTATCCGACCCACGATTTAGAGTTGGCTTAAGTTGTGCATGCGCTAAAGATCTGGAGACACTTTTTGTATGGAGTTCATGTTGACATCTTCATAGATCATAAAAGCCTTCAATATATCTTTAGACATAAGGAGTTATATCTGCGACAACATCGATGGCTTGAGTTACTGAAAGACTACGACGTGGACATTTTATATCATCCAAGAAAGGCGAATGTGGTAGCTGATGCCCTCAGTCGAAGATCTATGGGTAGTTTATCATATTTAGGTGTTGAGAAGCATGAGCTAGCGCAAGAGCTTCATCAGTTAGCTAGCTTAGGAGTCAGATTGTTAGAGGCAGAAAATAGTGGGGTAACAATTCAGGATACAGTCATATCATCTCTAGTTGTAGAAGTAAAGTCACGACAACAAGAGGATCCTAGCTTAGCGCAGCTTAGAGCCAAGGCTCAGAATCAACAGACTTTAGCATTTGATATAGCAGGAATTGAGTCCTTAGATATAGTGGTCGATTGTGTGTTTCGAATGTTGCAGGGCTTCCGCATCGGATTATGGAAGAGGCACATCATTCCCGTTATTCTATTCACCTTGGTTCGACGAAGATGTACCATGATATTAAGGAGATCTATTGGTGGCACGGGATGAAGAATGATGTTGCCGAGTTTGTGTCATAGTGTCCTAACTGCCAAGAGGTAAGGTTGAGCACCAAAAGCCCGCTGGGCTAGTTCAGGAGATAGCCATTCCTCTGTGGAAGTGGGAAGCAATTAATATGGATTTTATTATAGGGTTACCTCGATTGCGTCGCAAGTTTGACTCTATTTTGGTAATTGTTGATAGACTAAGAAAATCAGCCCACTTCTTACCAGCCAAGGCTATTTTTACGGTCGAAGACTATGCAGGGCTCTATATTAGGGAGATTGTTAGGCTACATGGTGTCCCAGTATCTATTATCTCTGATAGAGAAGCACAATTCACCGCTAACCTCTGGAAGTCCTTCCAGAAAGGACTGGGGACATAGGTTACTCTTAGTACAGCCTTTCACCCTCAGAAAGATGGTCAGGCTGAGCGCACAATTTTGACACTCGAGGATATGGTACGAGCGTGTGCGCTAGACTTCAAGGGGAGTTGGGATGACCACTTACCACTTATAGAGTTCACATACAATAATAGTTATCATTCCAGCATCGGGATGGCACCTTATGAGGCTTTGTATGGGAGAAAATATAGATCCCCCATTGGATGGTTCGAGGTAGGTGAGTCAGGGCTGATTGGACCCAACTTAGTATAGCAGACAGTGGAGCAGGTCAAGCTTATACGGAAGAGGTTGCTAACAGCTCAAAGCCGACAGAAGTCATACTCAGATGTGCGATGAAGGGACTTAGAGTTTTGCGTTGATGACTGGGTATTCTTAAAAGTCTCGCCTATGAAGAGGGTTATGAGATTTGGCAAAAAAGGTAAGCTTAGTCCAAGATTCATTAGGCCATACCAGATCCTTCGAAGGGTAGGACGAGTGGCTTATGAGTTAGAATTGCCTTCGGGGCTAGAATCTATTCATCCAGTTTTCCATGTATCTATGCTACAGAAGTGCGTAGGAGACCCTTCTCAGGTTGTCCCAATTGAGGATGTTCAGATCACAGAGGAGTTGTCCTACGAGGAAACTTCAGTTGCCATATTAGATCGGTAGGTCTGTAAATTGAGCACCAAAGAGGTGGCTTCAGTTAAAGTATTGTGGAGAAACAAGAACAGAGAAGAGGTGACTTGGGAAGCTGAGGATGGCATGAGGTCCAAATATCCGCACTTGTTTCATATCCCAGGGTGATGGCATATCAGTTTATATTGGTGCAGTGAGGTAAGATACTTATCTGATTTTTTTATATTGTTGCTTATTATTATTGTTGTTGTCATTGTATATTTGCTCGCACTATTATTGTGGAGCTATAGTTCTTAGAAATTTATGTCATCATGTGAGACGCCTATGTTAGACTTTTTGCATTTTAGGTTCCTGGATAGTTACAAACTTAACCACGTGACTTAGATTTTTTTATTTCATTCGAGGAAGAATGTTGGTGCTGCTAATAAACTCGAATGAGTATCTAGTAGTAACGTTCAGATCCTTCTTCTCAATCGGTGCACCTGCCTTAATCCACCTCGGAGTAGCATAGAGAAAAGAGGTGCCAACCAACCCTTAAGATCCTGTAGGGTCTTCTTCCTGACCAAGTCAGGGTAATCATGCATGAAATCCCAAGAACACCTAACTACTGCATTTATGTCCGAGTTATTGCACTTTACTAACAATTGCTAAATCTCAGTAGGTAGGCTAGACTATAGATGCAATAGCTTTCTCTTGATTAATTATTACAAATCAAGCGATTTCTCTCGAACCTCAACAAGCTTAACACTATAAACAACCCAAAACCTTAACTACTCTCTCGAGCTAGATAGGTAGAATTGTTTATCATTCACTCTCTCGAGATGAACCCATATCCACCCAAAAACTACAATTATCAATCGAAAACCTTAGTTCTAAAGCCTCATTCTCAAGCAAGCCCAGAACACGAAATTAGAATATCATTTGCAACTACAATTTATAGATTAATACACAACTGCCGATTAAACCCACTCAATTAAGCATTTAAATCAGTAAATAACAATACCCATAAGCTAATTAAGCTAATAATCATATGATCACACCCCCAAGAATTGGGGTTTTAGCCACACATCATAAAAAGAAAGAAACAATTACCAATTATGTTAGCCATGAACTAGGTAATGATTCCCAAATCTCTACAATGCTGCAAATCAACTTAATTCAAAATCCCAAATTAAAATTCCTCGAAACCAGGTCTCATAAGCTCAAAGTTCTACAATGGAAAACTCAGGAAAACTTCAAAAACTCAGAGGAAAACACAAAACTCTCAGAACTCTCAGCACTCCTTTTCTCCTATTCAAATTTCAATTTATAGTTTCACAAATTTTTGCCTTCAGGACCGTTAGGCGAAGTAAGTCGAGCATCGCCAACCAAGTCAGAGATGTGCCCTTGGCTCTATTCCATCGCCGGTTTACCTTGACTTTTTATCCTCAGGGTTCTGTGACTTTAGGTGATCAGGATCGAGGTCGCCGATCCATTTGGCAGTCCGCCGACTATCCATTTCCTTCGCCAAGTAGGTTCTCTGTCATGACCCAGGGGTACACCCTAGATGTAACATGGAGTACTTGATCCCGAAGGGGTATCATACAAGCACTTAGCATATCATAACATAAGATAATAGAAAAGTACAGAAATTTTAAAAACTTTATCCATACAATCGAAGTCTTTCATAAAAGCAAGCGGAAGTCTTACTACACTTTGTCTTAAACCATCTAATACAACTTTGAATAAACTCTTGGGACATAGCCCATACAATAGTCTCAAACATGAAAATAAAAGACATAAAGGAAATAGTGGTTTTGTCCTCAAAGCTATGAGGACTCACAAAATCTTGAACTCCTTGCTCCTTAGAAACCTATCCTCAAGAATGGAACTCAAACCGCCGAACCCTACATTTGATGAAAATGTAGGCTAAGTATGCGTTAGTATAAAAGTACTAAATATGATAGCTAGCATAACATCATAAGAGAATAACATAAGGGTTAGTCAACATAAGACATAATCCCTAAGCATAAGAAATACTTCATGAAACGTAAACTATAACCCTAAGAGACAATATCATAATCATAAGCAAAGTTTCCAACATAAGCATCCTATAAGAATTATTCTATCCTTAGTCATTCATATCACAATAGAACTACTTCTCAAGTAACCTCAAAGCATACTTGTGCAATGTATGAATAAGACCCCATAATCCCATCCAGGCTAAGTATCCCTTTTTGGTCATCATAAACATAGTCCATATCCATAGTCAAGTCTTAGGCTTTCATATCACAAGAGCACTATACTTCTAAATAACCTCAAAGCATACTTGTGCAATGCATGAATGAAACCCCATAATCCCATTCACACGAAGCATAACCTTGAAGTCATCATAATCATACTTACCCTCCTTTGATCTCATTCTTAGCTTACTTCATATAGACAAGGAGACTATCACCTTTAGTCAATCATATCTTGGAAGGTAACTATAGCAACAACCCAAGCTAAAAATACATCATATAAGAGAACACTTTATAAGTAGCTTCAAGTCATACTTGTGTAATGCATTGATAAGATCCCATATTCCTACCCATACTAAGTACCACTTTAGGCTATCATACTCAAATGATTACTATTTATCATTCTAGACTACCAAAGAATAGCACCCTATTAGGCTAGACCAAGCTATCATAGAAAACATATTAATCATGCAAGTCCAAGCTATTCTAGGAAGTGTACAAGTGTTCCATCCTAGCTACAATGAAATAGTCTTAGACCAACTAAGTCATGCTAACCTTACAAGCACACTATGATGCTAATGTAAGCTACCCTTAGGAGAGTATGATTCCTCAATCCTAAGCTACCATGAAATGGTCTTGGCCTAACCAAGTCATGCTATCATGAACACATTCTAAAATGCTAGTTCAAGCTACCCTTAGGAGAGTATGTGTCCTCAATCCTAGGCTACAATAACTACCACTAACTCAAGCTACCATCAGAGTATCCTACAATGCTAATTCAAGCTACCCTTAGGAGAGTATGGTTCCTTCATCCTAAGCTACCAATCTTGGTCTTGTCTTACCAAGTCAAGCTATACATGAAGGGATCATGTGTCATAACTTCAAGCTATTCTAGTCTAACATGCTTTGATTCATTTTAGGTTATTAAGACTTTCAACCTAAAATCATTCTATGTGAGAGAACCTTGCATCTCCTAGCATATTTATGCCTAAGTGTGTAAGTGAGAATATGCTTCCAACTATAGACAACATGATCACATCATATTAGCTTTACTCTCAAAGCCCTAACATTCATGAATACAAGCCTTACTCTCAAAGCTTTACTTCTTACAATCATCATTCATACCTAGATTTCAAGGCATTCTAATCACATTCTTCATTAGTAGGTGATTCTAGTCATAATTCATCATAAATGTTCAATTTCGACTTTATTAGTCATGATCCATCATATGCACTATAATCTAATTCAATTCATCTCTATATGTTCCTATTCTTGAACAATTACTACTAATAACATCAATTCTAGAAGATCATCTCTAAGTCTTCACTTTCACCTTTCATGGCATAAACCCACATAATATCAATTTCATCAATTAGACTAGGGTTAACCATGGAAAACATATAATATCATCATAAGCACTATAATCTAATTCAATTCATGTCTATATGTTCCTATTCTTGAACAATTACTACTAATAACATCAATTCTAGAAGATCATCTCTAAGTCTTCACTTTCACCTTTCATGGCATAAACCCACATAATATCAACTTCATCAATTAGACTAGGGTTAACCATGGAAAACATATAATATCATCATAATATCATGATTCAATACTAAAACAATCATAAGTAAGTACTATCCACTCAATTGGAATCATACTCAACACTACCCACAACATAGGAAGAAACCCTAACTAGAATTGGGTTTTATCTTCACAATTGGGGGAAATCTAGGGGGCTCTATGGATGGAAAAATCTATAGATGAATAAGCTAACATACCTTGGTTATAAATCCTTCACAAAGCTTGCATCAATGGAGGAATTTTCCCTAGCTTTCTTCTTTTCTTCTTCTTCTTCACTTCTAGAGAGAGAATTTCTTGATGGAATTTGGGTTGTTTGGTGAATCTAAATTAATGATTTGGAAATCATCTAATTAAGGGTCTATTAGGTATATATAGGTGGCCTAATTACTAATAAACCAACCCTACTTAATAACTAACTAATTCTAGAATATTCCCTAAGCCCGTAACTTAAGCTGACTTAAGAAAGATATTGCCCAACCCACGAGACCACGTCCACGGACCGTGGGTCCACCCATGTCCCGTACTGGTCATCTGTGGATGGTGGTCTGTGGCTAGATTTTGCAGGCACTGACCTACGAGACCACCCACGGGGCGTGGATCCCCCTACGAGGCGTCCCCCTCGTGGGTACTGCCTAGGCAGATTTAGGGACTATTTTGGGGTCCTCCTCAAGGACCCCTTTGGTTGGTCCTTGGGGAGTCGTACCTTGACATTTAACCCCTAAACCCCTCAGTCTAAGTACGGGAAGTGAATTCTACAACTCTAACCCCCACGTATAGCTCTAGAACCCTCACATAAGGTCCTAGTTTAGTCTACTAGTTTCCGGGGTATTACATTCTTCCCCAGGGCTGACATGCTGGAACTTTAGGAGAGCTAAAGAGCCACTCAGTGGCTCGCCGAGTTGTCTTGGCGATCACCAGGATTGCCTTCCTTCAACTTCTTTAGCTTTTTCGCTCCTTTTTGCCATGCACTATCCTTGCCTTGCTCCTTAGCCTTCATTGCTTCAAATCAACACTTTAACATCAGTTTCGAGCATAAATTAGTCATTGAGGACACTAAAACTAAGAAAACAAAGCCCTAAATAAGTTGAAATCTAAGACTCATCATCCACCTAAGCTATAAGTTCATGGTCCTTACCTTGGCAAGTAGTACAACCCTTTTCGATGTGGGAGACATCGAGGGATCATGTTATAGCTCACATGGTATCTATTACGGTTAAGGATACTTCCCACGATAATAATGAACTAAGGTTTTTTCAAGAAGTATCTCACATGTGTTCCAAGGTTTTAAAGATGTTATCTTGGTCATTGCATGTCATGAAACTGCCCTATATTAGCATGATTTAAATGTTTATATGCATGGCTATCATACTTGTTACATATTTTGTACTAACGCATACTCTTGCCTACATTTCTCCAAATGTAGGGTCCGACAATCAAGGTTCTCAATTTCATGGCAAGAGGTTGACTTGAGAGATTCGGAGCTTTGGTGAGTCCTCATGCTTCAAGGATGGATTTTCATTGTTTTTTGTCTTCTTTCTTATTTTCAGATTGGGACATGATGTATAGGCTAGGCCCACTGATTTCACATATCAGGACACTTCATCCAATACTAACTGCTAGGAATCGTTAGTCAGTAATATAACCCAACAAAATAAGTTGTGGTCGAATCCCACAGAGAGTGGTACGTGTTTAAGAATCAAAAGCAAAGTACTAATATGTTCACGTCAATCATAGGAATAGATATTAACGAATAACAACATAATTCAAATTAAAGTGACACAAGTGTCAAATAACAGGGGGGTTTGATTATAATTATCAACTACAATAGCAGCAAATTACACGAATTAACAAGTAATGAGATGGGTTCTTGGGATGTGATTGGATTATAGGCTAAGGGAGACAAATGGGTAATTGCAATTGTTAGTAAATAGTTGTAAATCAGTGAATAAGCTAGACTTTAATGGGGATAAACTCTCTCGAACAATTTACCTCGAATTAAGTTGGTTTCTCTCAAACACCAACAAGAAGCAATTAAGAACAACCTACGCTCTAGTCCATTCACTCTCTCGAGCTGAATGAGTGGAAAGGGAGTTAGGATTCACTCTCTCAAGTTGAACCCATGACAACTCAATACCCACAGACCATCAATTCAGTGATCTTAGTTTTAAAACCTCTCTCTCGAGCAAGCCAAAAACACGAAGGTAGAGTTGCATTTGCAACTACAACCCTTTAAATTAAACCACAATTACTGATTGAAATCACTTTTAAACATCATTTAAACTATCAATTAGCAATACCCATAAGTTAAATCAACTCATAATCACACAATCACACCCCAAGAATTGGGGTTTTAGCTAGACATCATAAAAATATAGAAATCATTACCAAATTGTGTTTCTATCAATTGGGTAAGATTAATTTTGTCTTTACAAAGGTCCAAGTTGAAGAATCTCAAAGACCCACTTCCAATTTCTCAAATATAGAAAAACTTCAATAATCTCAGTTCAAACTCAAAAATTACTCTAATGAATGTTCAGAATAAAATTTGATACTAAACATAATGTTTGAAAATGTATTTATAGTCACCAAAAATATGTTGTGAAGGGCCATTTGGAGCAGTAAGTCAGGATCGTCGATCAACTCGACGATCCGCACTTTGGTCAATTTCATCACCTTTTTGCTTTGGCCTTCAGCATCCTCAAATTCTGTAACTTTGGGCAATCCAACACTGCATCGCAGAATCGTTCGGTGATATGCCAAATGTTCCTTTCTCTCAACGACTTGATTTTCTCCTTCAAGGATTGGTACACTGGAACTTTAGGAGAAGTAATAGCAACTCAGTGACTCGCCCAATGGATTAGGCTATCAATGGTGAGTCCACAATTCAGACTCATTTAGGACTTCATTTTAATAAAATTAGTGTCCTCAAATGCATATTTCATCTCAATAACTGATGTAAATCATTAAGTTTCAGGTATTTGGAGTTTGAGGGAAAACATAGACACTACTTGGCAAAAAGGAACAAAATGGCTAAAATGATCAAGAAAAGAAGGCCTGAGGATCACCTAATACATTAGGCGAATCGTCAAATAGCCTTAACCTCGCCCAAAGTTCCAGTGTGCTGAGCCTTGAAGGAAAAGATCAAGTCGATGATGAAAATGAGCAGTCGGTGTGTCGCTGAACAGTTCTGTGAAGAAGTACTATATCGTTCAATGATCCAGAATGTGAAGATGTTGAAGGCAGCAACTAAAAAGCGATGAAGCTGATCAAAGGGCGGATCACCAAGTGCATCGGCGATCTCGAATAACTGGGTCGAGTGATCCTTCGCAGCACATCTTTTGACAACTATAAATACTAGTTTGAATTTTTATCTATGTTTGCAATTTCAGATACAACATTTTGTTTTTCTAAGTTTCAAGTAGAGAGACCTTTTCTTAGCTTTTCATGCTTTGAAGACTTCCAATTCCAAGAAATTGGAAGTGGGTATTGAAGATTCTTCATCGTAGACTCGTTTAAAGTGAAAATAAATCATACCCAGTTGATGTTACTTTGATTTGGCATCATTATCTTCCTTTTCTCTATGTCTAGCTAAAACACCAATTCTTGGGGTGTGATTTTGTTAATATGGGTTAAATTTACTATTGGGTGTTGCTTATTGTTGGTAGATTCACTATTTAAATGTGATTTTGTTTAGTAGTTGTGTTTGAACTTAATGAGATTGTAGTTGCAAATACGATTTCATCTTAGTATTTTTGGCTTGCTCGAGAGAGAGGTTTTAAAACTAAGACTACTAAATCGATAGTAGATGGTTATTGGGTCGTGGTGGGTTCAGCTTGAGAGAGCGAATCCTAGGCCCTCTCCCACACTTTCAGCTCGTGAAAGTGAATGGGCTAAGGCGGAGGTTGTGCTTAAACACAACAACTTGGTGTTCGAGAGAAACTGAGTTGATTCGGGTTAAGTTGCTCGAGAGAGAATATACCCCCGCTAAAGTCTAGCCTAGTTACAAATATTCAGCGATGTACTATCAATAGCATCTACCATAGTGTCTTTTAGCCCATATTCCTATCACAATCCCAAGAATCTCGTCTCCCTATCTCGTTTCCTTATATTTTTGTTGTTTTTGTTGATTAGCTAATACAAAAACCCCATTGATAATTGACGCTTGCGTCACCCCTTTAGATTTAGTATGTTTTTATTCGATAATGTTTATAGCTATGACTAATTAGAAATTGATTTTACTTTTCTATTAATTCTCAAAACCACTCCCTGTGGGAACGATTCTAACCCTTGGTTGGGTTATATCACTACATGCGATCATTGGCACTCGAACCAAAGTAGTGTCCTGATACGTGAAGTCAAAATGTCGCCGCTGTCGGGGAGTGGTGTTAGTTGAGAATTTTTAGTTAAGTTGAATTTTGTTCTTGTTAATTATAGTTGAAGCTACTTAATTTTTAGTTTTGGTTTTTGTGTTGTTGTTTTGAACAAAAAAATTGAGCATATCTGGTAGCAACAGTGGCCCAATGGACCACCCTCCTCTGAAAATGATGATGCTAAGGGATAACATCCTAAGTTTCAATAAATTGGAGGGTGAGTCATTTTATGAGTTGTGGCAAAGGTTTAAGGCTCTTTTGCAGCAGTGCCCAACTCATGGAATTACAAATAAGATGCTTCTGGAATGTCTCTACCCAGAGCCAAAAGAGGGGTTGCCTTATGAAAGTGAGGCAAACCCCACTAATGGAACTTAAGTGGGGACTTGCGTCATGCCACAACGTTAACTAAGGTGCTTCTTGGGAGGCAACCCAAGACCCCTTATCGCTTTATTTTTGCTTTAAGAAATAATGGTGTGTTGTTTGTGTAGGTCGAAGTGGGAAAGTTGTTGAAAAGTGCATATTGGTGAGAAAAGGTCCAGTAGGCACATCGCCAAAGAGGTCGGCGAACCGACCCAAACCGCCATTGGACTCAAGACAATTTTACATTGGAGTTTGTAAAAGTCGGCGAGCCCAGGATATTATTGGCAAATTGCTGATCAGGTCGGCGATCCTGATCTAATCCGTCGTTTGGACCCCAACATCAACTGATGATCCTGTAAAACTCGGTGAGGTAAGTGACCACTCGGCGTGTCGCCAAGCATGACTAATGTCACCGAATGGGCGAGAACTGGATGGTTTCTTAAAAGGCCAAAGGTTTAAACTTTCAAACTCTTCAGTTTTCCTCACTTTCTATCGTCATAAACTCACACCCGCACCTTAGTTCTATATTTTTGCAATTTTAAAGTATTTTAGTCGTTGATTTGTGTTCGTGGTAGATTACATTGACGCCTAGCATTTCAAAAGTATTTTAATCGGCATCTAAGGTTGGTTTTCCAAACCCCGAATTTATTTTTAGCAATTTTGTACTCATTTGTAATGATCTTATCTTATTGATGTGTGTTGGGCCTCTCTGATCTTAATTGTTTTTGCCTATGCCTGTGAAAATCTTGTATGTGTGTTTATATTGTTAAAATCCCATATTTTGTTCCTTAAAATCGGTTAAATCTTGTGGGGTTGTGCTTGCATGTTGTTGAGTCTAGCAGGGAGAAGTCTGAGTATCCCGAGATATGGTAAAGACCAATATTGTCATGCCACCCTGGAAAAGAACACGGGATATCACAATAAATGAAGGGGGGTAAAATCCTCCAAAGAAGGGAAGACAAGAACCTCCACCTGGAAATAAAGGCAAGGGCGCAAAAGGCCCATTTCTAACAGGGAGATTACTCCCCGAGGCCCCTATATTCCTTCATGGTCCCGGGGACTTTTCTCAGTTGTACGAAGATTTTTGGCGGATACACCCGTGGCAGCCCCTGATGAGTCTGGTGCTATTGCTCCTTTCATGATGACTATGGGCACTGATACCCAAATACAAACCGATACACCAAACACAGATGGAGCAACTGAGTAGACAGGATCCCCTGTTTACCTCCCTCTCTGTCTTACTTTCTTTCCATTTTTGGATACTTTACTTCATTTGCATTTGAGGAAAAATGATTTTTATTTGTGGTGGGGTGATGCCCACCTTTTATGTGAATATTGATGTTCGATGTTTTGTTTATATATTTGGGTTGTTATGCTTACAATTGTGTTTTGCACTGCTTTTAGCGGATGTTTGAGCTTGTGGCTCAGTGTGCTTTAATTGGAAATGATTTTGACCTTTCAAAAAATTTCACCCACTCTTGTATGTACTTGATAGTGGCTATCTTTAGCAAATTTAAGTATCGGTTTTGATCAATACCGATGACTTGAATAGTGCTCATAATTGAACGAACATGAATGTACGGCTACGATGAGAACAAATGAAGTTGCATAGACAATATGTGAACTCTTTGCATTTCGTTGTGATTAGCCATGGATCAAATCAATTCTCTTGCGATGAATGTTGCACACTAGCGAAAGTGTATAGTATTGTTTGACTTTAGTGTCAATGCCTTGTGTGATGAGCTTATTGTGAACCATGCATGACAACACTTAGAATTTACCCCATTGGTCCGGTCGACTAAGTAAGGCTATCTCTTGATATGATCTTAGACAACTTCGAAGACTGGGAGCCAATTTGACATATACTTCTTTTGTGTCCTACCTTGTGAGTGTGCGAACCTCTTTTTAACACCCCTTGAGCCTTATCTTTATTTGGAAGAAACTTGATGAAAACTAGACCTCTCTTAATCCACTACCTATAATCCTCTTGATTTGTGGTTGATTGAGTAGCCAACTTAGGCCAAAAGCGTAAGTTGGGGGTGTGGTGAAAGGATAAGGACAAGTCAAGAAGTGCAAGGAAAGTCTCCTTTAACCCATGGTGTTGAGAAAAATGGAACCCCTCCATACAAAAAAGGAAGATAAAAAAGAAGAAAAGAATGAAAAAGAAGTTGTGGAATAAAATACAAAAGAAATGGAGTTCCCAAATAATCCATGGAAAGTGAATAATAGGATGACTTATGAGCACTAAAGAAAATGATGAAGGAAGAGGAAAAGAAGTATTGTGAGCACCACATTTCATGAGGATGAAAGTCACTAATCCTAAATTACCATACCTTTGCACTCAGCCCCATTGCAAGCCTTGTAAAGACCTTTTTGATCTTGAGTGAGCTGAAACAAACATCGATTGGAAAATACGGGCAAACCTATGGGTGAAAGCATGCATAGTGTTCTTCTTTTTTATGGTTAGCGATGCATTTGATTTCGGAGCTTTAAATGATTAAACCATAGTGTGTGAGTATGAAATCATCATTTGAGTGAGGGCATTCAAATACTTTTGTTGAGCTTGAACTTGCATTTGAAGCAAGTATTGCGAGTGTGAGATTCTTGGGTAATGGTGTGTCACAACTTGAATCTTTGGGTACACAATTGATCCTGGCATGAGTAGATTGAGTCTTGTTGTGTACATTCATGATCGAACTATTTTAGACATCCTTTTTGAACTATTGAACTTGAGTTTTACTTGAGGACAAACAAAAGTTTAAGTTGGGGGTGTTGATGAGTCCACAAATTGGACTCATTTAGGGCTATATTTTGATAGAATTAGTGTCCTCAAATGTATATTTTGT
The DNA here is from genome assembly GCA_036553675.1 of Solanum okadae. Taxonomy (NCBI): domain Eukaryota; kingdom Viridiplantae; phylum Streptophyta; class Magnoliopsida; order Solanales; family Solanaceae; genus Solanum; species Solanum okadae. Next base: position 24,989,751 of record CM071689.1, read on the forward strand.
CTCAATATCTGATAAAAACCCTTAAGTTTCAGGTATTTAGATTTTGAGGCAAAGCATGGACACTACTTGGCAAAAAGGAACAAGGCGGTTGAAAAGAACGCAAAAAATTAAGGCCTGAAGATTGCCGAGCCCAGTTGGCGAGTCGACGATAGGCCTGGAGATCGCCTTTTGTTCCAGTGCGCTGAGCCCTAAAGGAAAAGGTCAAGTTGGCGATGAAATGGAGCAGTCGGCGTGTCACCTAACAGTTCCGTGAAGAAGTACCATATCGCCCAACGACTCAAAATGCGAAGAGGCTAAAGACTAAAGCAGAAAGGCAATGAAATCGACCAAACGGCGGATTGCCGAATGTATCAGCGATCCTGACTAACTTCACCGAAGGGTCCTTCGTAGCACATTTTCAAACACTATAAATATTTGTTTAAATTTCTAGCTTAGTATCCTATCACTATTATTATTAAACTTTTTACAGTTTTTGAGAGAGGCTAAGTTTTAGAGTGTTTTGGAGACTTTGTTTTAAGACCTTGAAGATTCAAAGGGTTTCAACTCCAAGAAGTTGGACTTGGGTCTCGAAGATTCTTCACTCTTGACGTGTTTTAAGACTTAATCCTTCATACCCAGTTGATGGAAACTGATATTGGTATAAATTTTTATCTCTTTTACATGTCTAGCTAAAATCCCAATTCTTGGGTTGTGATTTTGTGAATATGGGTTAGATTGTTTGTTGGGTCTTGCTTGTTGATGGTTTATTTGTTGTTTAAATGTGATTTAGTTTAGTAGTTGTGTATGAACTTAATGGAGTTGTAGCTGCAAATACGATTTCATCTTAGTGTTTTTGGCTTGCTCGAGACAGAGGTCGTAAAACTAAGACTACTAAATTGATAGCCGGGGGTATTGGATTGACATGGGTTCAGCTCGAGAGAGTGAATCCTAATCCTTCTCCCACACATTCAGCTCGAGGAGTGAATGGGCTAAGACGGAGGTTGCGCTTAAAGAGGCAACTCGGTGTTCGAGAGAAATCGTGTCGATTCGGGGTAAGTTGCTCGAGAGAGAATTTACCCCCACTATAGTCTAGCATAATAACAAATACTCAACAATTTACTATCAAAAGCATGTACCCGACAGTTTAGTTTATCTCGTATTCCTATCACATCCCAAGAATCCCGTCTCTCTATCTTGTTTTCTTATATTTTCGTTGTTTGTAGTTGTTAACTAATACAAAACCCCCCATTGATAATTGACGCTTGCATCACCCCCTTTAGATTTAGTATGTTTATATTCGATAATGTCTATAGATATGACTAATTAGAACTAAATTTTATTTTTCTATTAATTCTCAAAATCACTCCCTTGGGACTCGACCCCAACCCTTGGTTGGGTTATATTACTATTGTAGGATCGTAGACACTCGAATTGGAAGTTGTTTCTTTGATTACGCGAACATCAATCAACATGCCTTCTTTTCTTCGTTCTTTCAGTTACCTTGTTCCTTTTTGCCCATTAATGTCTATGCGTTGTTCCTCAATCCAAATACCTGGAAAACAAGGATTTTACATCATGGCACAAAATTAGCATTTGAGGACACTAAATCTATCCAAATAAAGCCCTAAATGAGTCCAAATTGTGGATTCATCATCACCCCCAACTTTAACATTTGCTTGTCCTCAAGTAAAACTCAAGTTCAGCACTTGAAAAAGGATGTCTCAAACAGTGCTACACAAGACTCAATCATGAATGCACACAAAAAGACTCAACTTATTCATGCAAAGATCAATTGTGCACTTAAAGATTTAAGTTGTGACTCACCATTACCAAAGATTCTCAAGATCACAATACTTGCTTCAAATGCAAGTTCAAGCTCAACAAAGGTACTCAAATTCCCTCACATAAAGAATGATTCCATATTCACACACAATGGTTCAACAATTAATAGCTCAGGAATCACAATTAACACTCACACTCACAAAGATGAACACAATGCATGATTTCACACATAGGTTTGCCCTTATTTTCCAACCAACAATTGTTTCAGCTCACTCAAGATCAAAAAGGTCTTTTCAAGGCTTGTAACGGGGATTAGTGCAAAAGTATGGTTAGCTAGGTTCAATGGTTGTAATCCTTATCAAATGTGGTATGAACAATTCTTTCTTCCCTTTTCTTCATCATTCTTCACTCATGCTCACAAGTCACCCCATTATTCACTTTCCATGGACTGTTGGACACCCCATTTTCTTTGCACTTTCACAACTTTATTCCACAACTTTTCATTCTTTTTCTTTTTCATTCTTTTCTTCTTTTTCACTCTTTTTTTTTGTATGGAGGGGTTCCATCTCTTTCAAAGTCATGGGTCAAAGGGGACTTCTTTGCATTTCTTGATTTACCTTCTCTTTTTTCCACACCCCCAACTTAGGCTTTTGGCCTAAGTTGGCTATTCAAACAAACCACAAATTATGAGGATTAAGGGTGATGGGATAAAGAAAGGTCACAATTTCATCAAGTTTCTTCCAAGAAAAAGTTAAGGCTCAAAAGGTGTTCAAGCGAAGTTCACACATTCACAAGGTAGGCCACAAAAAAGGTATAATGTGAAATTGTTTCACACTCTTCAAAGTTGCCTAAGATCATCTCAAGAGCTTGCATCACTTAGTCAACCAGACCAACGGGCCAAATTCTAGGTGTCATCACACATGGTTCACGGTAAGCTTATCACACAAGGCATATACACCAATGTCAAACAAGACTCCACACTTTCGCTAGTGTGCAATGTTCACCATAAGAGACTCAATTTGATAATTGGCTAGTCACAACGAGATGCCAAAAGTTCACATATTGCCTATGCAACTTCATTTGGCCTCACCGTAGCCGCACATTCATTTATGTTTGATTATGAGCACTATTCAAGTCATCGGTATTGATCAAGACCGATACTCAAAGTTACATGAGAACAACCACATTCAAACACAAACAAGAGGTGGCACAAATTTTTTTTTGGAAGGGTCCAAAATTCATTTACAATTAAAACAAGGAGCCACAAGCTCAATCATCCACAACAATAATGCTAAACACAATTTATAGCTCAAAAACCCAAATATATAAACAGAACAATAATCACACAAGGTGGACCTCACCCCAACACAAAACAAAAGCTATTTGTCCTCAAATGAAAGCAATAAAGTATCCAAAAGTCAATAAAAATAAGACAGAGAGGGAGGTAAAAATGGATCTTGTCTAAACAATCGCTCCATCTGTCGGGGCATCAGTGCCCGATGTAGTACTCTGATCTTGGGCATCTGTGCCCGGAGTCACATCCACAGTAGTAGGTCCACTAGGGTCAACCAAAGGCATATCTGCCAAACAAGTCTGCACAGCTGCATGGATCATGGTCTCCTTAGTCTCTATAAGGCCCTCGTAAGAAACCTACTCAGCAACCCCAAGTATCTCCTCATCCGTCTCTGCCTCAGACTCTGGATCAACTGCCTCCTTAACTCTAACATCATCTTTGGTGGTAGCCGGAGGCATATCTGGCTTAACTGGCACATCTGGGATCTCCACCATCCTGAAAATCATGGACATGTTGGTGGACTTCAGCTTGTCCACATCTCTCCTCAGCACAGCAATAGCAGCCTTTAAAGTTGTCACCTCCTCGATGGCCCCTTGGCCACGCTCACACACCGATATCCTGACCGCAAGCGGATCAATTGTAGTACTCAATGGTGTCACAACATCAGCAAGGGTTGTCTGAATCATGCCCGTAATGGAGGCCTCAAGTCTGGAAGCACGACGGTCAGCAGAATAGGCAAACTGCCCCATCTGGAGTAATGTAGCCTGAGTGAGCGGGGGCCGGGAAATAACAGCAGCAGCACATCTGGGAGGTAATGTAGCAACAGAGGAACTAGGTATATCAGAAGGAACAACACTGCATGTACTTGAAGGCCCAAAGGCCGGAGTAGGCAAATGTGCCTCTACAGGTAATGTGTTTGTGTCCACAACCGGGGAAGAGTCCACCGGGGCTGCCTTCTTCCTCTCCGCCTCATCTTTTAAATACTCCACCTCGATTCTTTGGATATCAGTAGAAGATGTGGGAATCACTTCCACATCTTTCTTCTCATCTCTAGGAACCCGAGCCCATCTGCACAGCTCGGTGATCAACACCGAAAAGATGAGGGAAGTCTGGCACTGCTTGGCCCTCATGACCATCCCCTGTGCCATAGTCATCCCCAGATTTATCCTCGTCTCATAAATAATGCAACCCAGACATGCTGCCTTGGCTAGGCAGAGAATCGACTCATTTTGGGATGGCATGATAGTACTGCTGATGAAGCCAAACCAGAACCTTGCAGCTATGTTTAGATCCTTCTTTTCAATCAGTGCTCCAATCTCAAGCAACTTGGGAGTACCATCTGATATTAGCTAAGCCAACCACTTCTTCATATTTTCCAATGTCTTTGTCCTGATCAGATGTTGGCAGTCATCATCAATATCATCAGGACATTGCAGGACAGCATTAATAGCCTCACTAACACACTTGACTTTCTTTCCTTGGACAACTACGTAGTCAATCAGCTTGAATACAGCTGCCTGCTTCTTTCTCTGTGGTACCAAGGCTCCATAAGCAGCGTAGAATTCCTGTACCCATTTAAGAATGTAAGGGCCACGGGGCTTGGTGAAGAGTTGGAAGTTGTGCGACTTTAGGTAACTCATTATCTCCGGGTAACTGTTAATAACTTCATCGGTGGATAGATGCTTCTCCTCGATAATGGTCCTCAGCCTCTCGGTCTTCAGTCTGTTCATCGACTTGGGAGGAGGACCATGTACTGGTGCTGCGAGGACCACGGCTAGTGCTAGAGCAGGAGGAGAAATAGCCTGAGGGGTCCTAATCGTAGACGGATCATTAAGCTTCTTGGAACACAGCTCTGCCCTCTGTGTTGCTAGTGACTCATCCTCTTCAGGCTCAGAACTGGCAACCTGATGCTCCTGGTTCTCACCCTCACTCTCAGAAGTGGTGAGGTGAGCAGCGTATATATCGTCACTATCGGAGATGGCCTCTGGTGACACAGGTGCCTTCTCTTTTCCCTTTCCTTTCCTACGAGTTACGAGAAGTTTGGTGGCTTTGGCCCTGGATGCAGCTGCATCTTCATTGATTTTTATCACTTTGGCCCTTTTACGAGGCGGCATGTCCCTACCAGCAACCATGTCCGCAAAAACATCAAAAAGAGTTAGAAACATTTCAAGCAAAAGCACAGAAAAGTTGTAGCAAACAGACTTGCCGAACCAGTCGGTGAGTCGCTGAATCTCTTTGGCGAGCCAGATCGGGCTCGCCGAAAGGATTGGCTCAAAAAGTTCTCAGACAAATGGCATGTCGGCAATGGGAAGGGCCTTTTAACATCCCTGACAGCATTCGGTGAGCAAAGATCAGCCCGCCGAAAGTTACAGTTCATTTTAGGGATTAGGGGCGCAGAAAAGGGCGATGAAGTAAGACCTTTGGCGAGTCGCCGAGTGCACTCGGCAAACTCAGGCTTCTTGCCGAAAGTAACAGAACCTAACTCAAGCTAAGCATGAATTTAAAGGAGATAAGGGGAACTTCGGCAAACCACTCGGTGGTTTGCCGAGCTCGACCCAGCTCACCAAACGATCCAACGTGCCTACTTTCAACTCAACTTCCCAAATTCAACCCCATAGCCCATGTAAACAAAATCAAAGCATGCACTATTAAAATTTAACTAAGACCCATTACACCGATGCCCCTGGGATACTCAGACTTTTCCCAGTTTGGCCAAATTTGTCCATTTGATGACTTTCCCCTTAAGAATGACATCAATATGTCATTTGGGCAAATTATGTCATTTGGCACAAATATGGGTTACTTAGACTTCACCCGACTAGACCCAACAACATGCAAGCACAACCCCACCATTTTAATCAATTTTAAAGCATGAAAAACTCAGGAATTTAACAATATAAGCATTACGGGCATGATATTCAAATTAAAACAAGCACACACATACACAATTATGATCAGAGAGGCCCAACACAAATCATTAAGATAAAAATCAATTGTAAATGAGTACAAATCGCTAAAAATGAATTCAAGGTTCAGAAAACCAACCTTAGATGCCGAATAAATACTTTGAAATTCTAGGCGGCAAAGAAATCCAACTCCGAACACAAATCTGACGACTAAAATATGATAAAAATGGAGGGAATATATAAAATATTATGCGGGTGTGAGTTTGGGAAGTTCAAAAGTGAGGAAAAGTGAAAGAGTTTGGATGTTTAAACCTTTAGCTTTTAAAAAACGTCCAATTCTCGCCCATTCGGCGACATAAGTTTCGCTGACCGACCCACTTTGAGACATGCCGAGTGGGCACTTACCTCATCGAGTTTTATAGGACCTTCAGTTATTGTGGGGGTCCAAACAACGGATAAAGTCGTGATCTTCGACCTTGTTGGCGATTCTCCAATCAGCTCCTGGGCTCGCCAAGTTTTACAGACTCCAATTTAAAAATGTCTTAAGTCCAACGGCGGTCCAAGTTGGGCTCACCGACCTTTTTGGCGAGTCGCCGACTGGACTTTTAGCTCGCCAACCTGCACTTTTCGAACACCTTCCATACTTTGACCTGCACAATCAACACTATTATTTGAAACTTAAAAAGAAAGCAAATAAAACTTGGGTTGCCTCCCAAGCAGTGCCTTAGTTAACATCGCGGTATGACGCAAGTCCACACTCAAACCTCATTCTTGGGGTTGGCCATAGTATCACTAGGCAACCCCCCTTGCTGTCGTGGGTTTAAATGAGACGAGATATAGCCCATTTAGGTCTACAACTGTTTGATCGATACTGAATGGGAGGTAACCGTCTAGCTGAGGGTCGACACATATTCTTTCATTTCTTTCAAAATCTTGTTCGACCTCTCAACTTTGTTGAGGATACGAGAAAGCATATCCTCCGACCGACCACCTTTCGAATCCTTTGGTTTCTGACGCTCGTGGGGAGGCATATATTTATCCCTCTCTCCATCCTTCCAATTGGGATTTCAATCCCTCCACTCTCGATCATGATCCTTTCAACCTTCATCCTTGTTCTAACCTTGATTTCTACCCTGCCTGGGGTAGTTTGAACGATAACCACCACCTTGGTTGGCTAGGAAGTTCAGCTCTTCGTTGTACAAAGCCTCAAACTTTTCCTCATCAGGTATAACAGACCCGACACCCACGGCATTCACTTCGAGCAACAGCTCCCATGACATTTTTGGACAAAATGTCAAGTTGTCTCATGATCTTGGCCATGTTCTGGTCCCTCTCTTGATCTTTGTCCATCTGCTCCTTGGTCAATTTAAACGTGAGAGGGGAGACCTGATCCTTGCAGGTGTACCACGCCTGATTGATTGTGGTCATGCCATCCAAAAGCTGAGTTGCTATCACATAAGGTTGCTGCATTAAACCTCCCAGAGAAAGTTGATCAGCAACGCCCTTGTTTACCGAGTCTAGACTTCGGTAAAAATACTACAGCAACACGTTGTCAGGCAAGCTATGAGTTGGGCATTGGAGCACCAACTTCTTGAATCGTAGCCAAGTTTCATGAATTAGCTTGCCCTCCAGACGCTTGAAGCTCTGAATGTTGTCCCGAAGAGTCATCATCTTCGAAGGAGGGAAAAATCGCACTTGAAATGCGGTGACCAGCTCCTCCCATAAAGTGATTGATTCACGTGGCAACTCAGCCAATCACTTACAGGCTTCTTCCATAAAAGAGAATGGAAACAACCTCAACCGGACCGAATCTTGGGATATGTTCTTGAATGAGAACGGTCCACAAACATCCACAAAGCTTCTAATATGCTCATGGGGATCCTCATGCGCCAAACCACGGAACAGCCCCTTCAATTGCAAGAGCTTCAACATAGTACTTATGATATGGAACACCGCGTTCCCTTCGACCGGAGGCAAGCGAATGGCACCAATTCCACCCATAAGATGGGGGTTATTAGCATTAGGCTCGTTAACATCGTTGAAGTTTACGATGTCATCTTGGTGGCCTACTTGGCTACCATTACTTCCGTTCACACTCATACTTCCTGTTTCACAACACAAACAAGCAAAACAAATCTAAAATTAAGTAAGTTCAACTATGACTACCAAGAATGAAATTCATCTTAACCAAAGAATCTTAACCAACACCACTCCCCGGCAGCGGCGCCATTTTGATTTCATGTATCAGGACACTTCATCCAATACTAAGTGCCAACGATCGTTAGTCAGTAATATAACCCAACAAAATGAGTTGGGGTCGAATCCCACTGGGAGTGGTACATGTTTAAGAATCAAGAGCAAAGTACGAATATGTTCAAGTCAATCATAGGAATAGATATTTACGAATAAGAACATAATTAAAATTAAAGGGTGACACAAGTGTCAAATAACATGGGGGGTTTGATTGTAATTATCAACTACAATAGCAGAAAATTACACGAATTAACAACTGATGAGACGGGTTCTTGGGATGTTATTGGATTATAGGCTAAGGTAGAAAAATGGGTAATTGCAATAGTTAGTAAATAGTTGTAAATCAATGAATAAGCTAGACTTTAGTGGGGATAAACTTTCTCTCGAACAATTAACCCCGAATCAAGTTGGTTTCTCTCGAACACCAACAAGCAGCAATTAAGAACTTCCTACGTTTTAGTCCATTCAATCTCTCGAGCTGAATGTATGGAAAAGGGTTTAGGATTCACTCTCTTGAGCTGAAATCAGGACAACCCAATACCCATACACCATCAATTCAGTAATTTTGGTTTTAGAACCTCTCTCTCAAGCAAGCCAAAAACACGAAGGCAGAGTTGTATTTGCAACTACAACCCTTTAAATTAAAACACAATTACTAATTCAAATCACTTTTGAACAATAATTAAACTATCAATTAGCAATACCCATAAGCTAAATCAACCATAATCACATAATCACACCCCAAGAATTGGGGTTTTAGCTAGACATCATAAAAAGATATAAATCGTTACCAAATTGTGTTTTTATCAACTGGGTAAGATTAATTTCATCCTTACAAAGGTCCAAGTTGAAGAATCTCAAAGACCCACTTCCAATTTCTCAAAAATGGAAAAACTTCAATTCTTCAAAGATAAGAAAAATATTGTCTCAATACTCTCAATTCAAACTCAAAAATTACTCTAATGAATGTTCAGAATAAAATTTGATACTAAACATAATGTATGCAAATGTATTTATAGTCGCCAAAAATATGTTGTGAAGGGCCATTTGGCACAGTAAGCAGGATCGCCAATCAACTCGGCGATCCGCCCTTTGGCAAGTTCCATCGCCTTTTTTCTTTGGCCTTCAGCATCCTCGAGTTCTATAACTTTGGGCGATCCAACACTGTATCATGGAACCGTTCGGTGACACGCCGACTGCTCTTTTCTCTTGGCAACATGATTGTCTCCTTCAAGGCTTGGCACACTGGAACTTTAGGCGAGGTAATAGCCACTCGGCGACTCGCCCAATGGATTACGTGATCAACATGCCTTCTTTTCTTCGTTCTTTCAGTTGCCTTGTTCCTTTTTGTCCATTAGTGTTCATGCTTTGTTCCTCAATCCAAATACCTGGAAAACAAGGATTTTATATTAGTTATTAGCACAAAATAAGCATATGAGGACACTAAATCTATCCCAATAAAGCCCAAAATGAGTCCAAATTTTGGAATCATCACCCACTTTCATTCTATTGTACTAGATGGCTAATGAGACAAAGTGTTTAGACTTCCTCTTTACTTTTATAAGAACTATTGGGACTTGAAATGTATTTCTCTACTGCTTTTGTTCTATTTCTTATGTTATGAATGCTAAGTGGCTTGTACGGGGCCTCTCGAGGTCCTATACATCGTGTTACGCCTAGGGGGTACCTTAGGTCGTGACAAACTTGGTAATTAGAGCACAAGGTTTAGAATGGTCCTAGGATGTGTCATAAGCCACGTCGAGTAGAGTCTTGTTTATGAGTGTGAAGCACACCACATTTATGAATGAGAGGCTACATGTCCACTTTTTTCATTACTTTAAAGTCATGTGATAGAGTTTAACCCTATAAGGACTCTCTCATAAACCTTGTCTGATGCTCTACAGGATATCGCTACTTGAAGAGCTTATGCTAGAAGGAATGTGAGGGAGAATTCGGAACAAAAACTCCTCCCCAAGCTCCTCTAGTTCCGGTCAACCCTTTGGTCAAGCAAGTGACTAATGCGGAGTTTAGGGCTGATTTCTAGGTATTGGCTCAAGCCATGACGACCCAAGACAATAGGGAGGTTACGGTTCCCATGAACCCAAATGTGGGTACGGTAGTATCTAGAGTGAGGGACTTCACTAGGATGAATCCTTTGGAGTTTCATGGCTCTAAGGTTGAGGAAGATCCTCAAGAGTTCATTGATGAGGTTTACAAGGTGTTGATAATCATGGGAGTGACACCGGTTGAAAAGGCGGAGTTGGCCGCTTATCAACTTAAGGGTGTTGCACAAATTTTGTTTAACCAATGGAAAGAATGGAGACCGGAAGATGCGGTCCTCTTTATTGGGAAAGTGTAAGGTTGTTTTTCTTGATAGGTTGTTTCCCCTTGAGATGAGGGAGGCAAAGGTGGTTGAGTTCATCAACCTTCGTCAAGGAAGTATGAGCTTGAGGGAATATCTTTGAAGTTCACACAATTGTGTAAATATGCCCCCGCAATGGTTGCCAATCCTATGGCAAGAATGAGTAAGTTCATTTTGGGTGTGTCCAAAATGGTGGTTAAAGAATGTCGTACCACCATGCTCATTAACGACATGGACATCTCTCGTTTCATGGTTCATGCTCAACAGATCGAAGAGGAGAAATTTATGGAAAAGTCTTGGGATACAAAGAGAGCTAAAACCAGTGATGGTAATTTCTCTCATGCAAGGTCTAATGGACATGTTCGACCTATATTTTGACAAATGTTTTCCGACCAAAGTTCCTCCAATTCCCCTCTTAAGTTCAACAAAGAAAGGGTGTCTAACCCTAAGCCTCAAGGAGGGAATGATAGTGGATCTTCATTGCCTATGTCTACTTGTGCTAGGTGTGGAAAGAAGCACGGGGGTAAGTACCTAGCCGGCACGAATGGTTTCTTCGATTGAGGTAAAAGTGGTCATAAGATGAGGGATTGCCCAATGCTTACGGCTAAAGGAAGAGAGGGAAAGAAAGCTCCTTCTAGTGGTTCAGGTTCCAATACTCCCAAGCAAAACCGATTCTATGCACTTCAGTCTCATGGTGAATAAGAGGGTTCTCCCGATGTGGTTACTGGTATGTTGAAAGTATTCCAACTTGATGTTTATGATTTACTTGATCCCAGTGCTACCTTATCTTTTGTGATACCATATGTGGCTATGAGGTTTGTTCTTCTGGATGTGTTGTTAAATCCTTTTTCTGTCTCTACTCATGTTGGTGATTCTATTGTGGCTAAAAGGGTCTATAGAAAGTGTCATGTCTCCTTGTCCTATAGAGTTACTTTTGTCGACTTGGTAGAGCTTGATATGCTAGATTTTGATGTTATCCTCGGTATGGATTGGCGTCACTCATGTTATGCTTATGTCGATTGTAGAACTCATGTAGTCAAGTTTTTGTTCCTGAATTAGCCTGTCTTAAAGTGGAAGGGGGAAATTCTATGCCTAAGGGTCAGTTTTTCTCTTGTCTTAAAGCCAAAAAGATTATTTCTAAGGGTTGCATTTACCATCTAGTTAGGGTGAGGGATGTGGATTCTTAAACCCCTACTCTTGAGTCAGTCCCCATTGTTAATGAGTTTTAGGAAGTATTCACAAATGATTTACCCGGTATCCTTTCTGTAAGGGAAACAGACTTTGATATTGACCTTCTCCCAGATACGTAACCTATTTCTATTCTTCCCTACCAAATGGCTCCGGCAGAACTAAAGGAGCAAAAAGAACAATTGAAAGACTTGTTGGATAAGGGTTTCATCCGAAAAAGTATCTCTTCGTGGGGTGCTCCAGTTTTGTTAGAAAGAAAGATGGTTCTCTTCGTATGTGTACTGACTATCGTCAGTTGAACAAGATGACCATTAAGAATAAGTATCCTCTTCCAAGGATTAATGATTTGTTTGACCAACTTCAAGGAGCAAGTTACTTTTCTAAGATTGACCTTCGGTGGGGTTGTCACCAATTGAGGGTGAAGGAAGATGATATTCCGAAGATGGCTTCTTGAACTCGGTATGGTCATTATTAGTTTTTGGTAATGTCATTTGGTTTGACTAATGCTCCAGCTGTATTTATGGATTTGATGAATAGGGTGTTTAAATAATACCTTGACATATTTGTGATTATGTTCTTTGATGATATATTGATCTATTCAAGGAGTGAGGATGAGCATATTGATCACTTGAGGATTGTGTGAAAATTTCTCAGGGACCAACAACTCTTTGCAATGTTTTGCAAATGTGAATTTTGGCTAAGGTCCATAGCTTTTTTTGGTCACATTGTTTCAAGTAAGGATACTGAGGTAGATCCTAAGAAGACGGATGCGGTCAAGATTTAGGCTAGACCTCGATCTCTTTCAGATATTAGAAGTTTCTTGGGTTTAGCTGATTACTACAGAAGGTTTGTTGAGGTTTTTTCTTCGATTGCTTTTCCATTGACAACATTGACTCAAAAAAGGCTAAGTTCATAAGGTCTGAAGCATGTGAGAAGAGGTTTCACAAATTAAAGGATACACTTACTTCCTCTTCAGTGTTGACCTTACCGAAAGGGACTAATGGTTTTGTTGTTTATTGTAATGCCTCGAGAATTAGGCTAGGATGTGTGCTTATGCAAAAATGGGAAAGTCATTGCCTATGCCTCAAGGTAACTTAAGGTTCACAAAAAGAATTATCCTACCCATGACCTTGAACTAGTGGTGGTTGTTTTTGCCTTAAAGATTTTGAGGCATTATTTGTATGGTGTTCATGTAGATGTGTTTACCGACCATAAGAGTTTGCAAAATGTGTTTGATCAGAAGGATCTAAATCTTCGCCAAAGAAGGTGGCTTGAGTTATTGAAATATTATGATATGAGTGTTCTCTATCACCCCGGTAAGGTGAATGTGGTGGTTGATACTCTAAGTCGGTTATATATGGGTAGTGTTGCTCATATCAAAGAAAATAAGAAGGATTTGGCTCGAGATGCTCATATACTGGCCCAGTTGGGTGTTCATTTAGTTGACTTTTTTCCAAGGGTGGTGTTTTGGTTCACATTGGCTCAGAATCGTCTTTTGTGGTGGATGTGAAAGCCAAGCAAGATTTTGACCCAATTTTGGTTGAATTGAAGGAAGTGGTGCTTAAAAATTTCGTAGAGGCTTTCAACCAAGGGGGAGATAGTGTACTTAGATATCAAGGTTGTTTGTGTGTTCCTAATGTTGATGACTTGAGGGAACAGATCTTGTCAGAAGACCATTGTTCTCGGTATTCCATACACCCAGGAACCACCAAGATGTACCGTGATTTGCGGGAAAACTATTAGTGGAACGGGATGAAGAAGGATATTGCAGGATTTGTGGCTAAATGTCCTAATTGTGAACAAGTGAAAGTTGAGCATCAGAATCCGGGAGGTTTATCCCAAGACATTGGCATTCCTACCTGGAAGTGGGAAGATGTAAATATGGACTTCATTGTTGGTTTGCCTCGCACTCGGCGACAACATGACTCAATTTGGGTTATAGTAGATCGAATGAAGAAATCAACTCATTTCATTCCCATCAAGGTTTCTTACTCGGTGGAGGATTATGCTAAGTTGTACTTGAGAGAAATGGTAAGGTTGCATGGAGTGCCTTTGTCCATTATTTCCGATCGTGGTACCCAATTCACTTCACCATTATAAAAATCTTTTCAAAAAGGTCTTGGTACTCGTGTTAAGCTTAGTACAACCTTTCATCATAAAACTGATGGGCAAGCGGAGGTACTATCCAAAACCTTGGAACATATGTTGAGAGCTTGTGTGATTGATTTCAAGGGTAATTGGGATTATCACTTGCCTTTGATTGAGTTTTCTTATAGCAATAGTTATCACTCAAGTATTAGTATGGCTCCATTTGAGGCCCTATATATTAGGAGGTGTGTTTTATTTAAAATAACGAAGTATTTTAGAGTCGCCACTAAATTTTTAAAGTAAAATTAAGAAAACTATAGTTTTCAAAAGATTAAAACAGAAAATCTAACGAACATTTTAAGAGGGTTTGGTGTTCATATTAATGTTTTAGGAAGGTTTCGATAAAGCACCTAAAACATCCGTTAACTTGCGGTTATTCGGTAATTAAACTATTTGGCTAATTACTTTTAAAAGCATACTTAATTAGATTAAGAAAATAAACATACAAAGGCTTAAAGTCCTTTTTAGGGAGAGGAAAATATTATAAGGATAATATTTAAGTAAAATATTAAAAAGCAATTTAAGTAACAATTTAAGTATAATTATTTAACCCTTAAAACAATAAAAGTAATTAATTCAAAACGGCAATCTTTTGGGGAATTGATTTAGGAAAAAACCTTAAAATTAAATAAAACAATAAAACACATACTAACAAATAAATAGATAAGAAAAGAAAAGGTTTGGGCCCAAGTCTGGTTCTATCCGCCTCAGCCAGTACTTGGGCCTAATTTCATTTTGGGCTTTTGACCCATTTGAATCACTCGTACATGTCCTAAGCTAATAAAAAAAATAACTTTCCTTTGGGCCTTAGTCCCAATTTTCACCTGTCCTAAACTAACAAGATAATAATAATTAAAATGACAAAGGCTTAGGCCCAAAACAACAAAATACAACTCTAAATAAAGGGGTGGGCTTCTGGGACCAATTCTGCCATGTATATTGATGTATGTCCTTGTGTATCAGCTCTGGTTCCTATACTTTTTCTTCTGAACACCTGTAACTTTGATTTTCACGGCTGTCCGACTCAATAAAGGTGGAATTTGAGCCTTTATGGATCTCTCGAAATGTAAGGGGAAGAAGATAGGAGTTTGTGGTGAACTCAGACAAATTTTACATGCAAACAAAAAGCTACAAGAGTCAATGTGTAGTCTGACTTAAAATAATTATAGGAAGAGTAGACCAACTTCTGTAATGGCTACTGACGCAAATAATATAGATGAACACACAACCCCACTAAAGGGAATCATACAGGAACACAATGGACAGTAATAACTATAAAGAGATGATTAGGAGGGCCCAATAGTCACTTAGTCACTAACAATTAATGAACTACCATACTAACTAATAATACACATATGAAAGGCAGAATCATGCATCCAAGTGTAAAAAAAAATTGAGGAAGTAACATGCATACTACACTAATCCACATCTTAAAACAAAATTAGACAAGAATTGATTATTAATTGTCTTAAAACAAAACAATTATTAAGACTTGCAACTTCATGCCATTAAATATTTTTTTAAAACACTAGACGGAGGCATACGATTACTAAAATTTAAAACACGCAAAGCGTAAACAAGGAACACATTGCATGACTTAATCCAAGTTGAGTTACATTTAGGATAATACAGCAAGCCACAAATTACAGAGACGTATACCAAAAACGAACAATGAATGATTAACATGAAACAATGACTTACAATCTATCCTTAATACTGGATTACCACTTTTGCATGAGGAATTGTCATTAATCATGTAAACTAATGCAAAGTCCTAAACAAATAATAGCAAAGAGGCATCTCAAAGGGTTGTGAAGAACAATGACCAATCTGACATAACTTTGAAAGCAATAACCACATAATTTAAGCGATAGTATTACCCAAATTTAGCAACATACTACAGATAGGAATATACACTACAAATGCACATACTAAAACTTCTTAACAAAGTCAGACTTCGAAGACTTAAGGAGATTGAGAATACGAGCATGCCACAACTTTCAAAAAGAAACACAAGAACCAGAAAAACAAGTAGAGCAATTCTGAACTATATAATGTGCAGCCATGAGGGACAGAAAACATGGAGCAATAGCACATTTAGATCAGCAAAACCATCTATGACATGAACCAAACCGAAACTACCTATCACTGGTACTGAACACAGCCTAAACAAGACAGAATAATAACTTAACTCGCAATCATGATTCGAACTGAATTCAATTAGATTAACATCCAAAGAAACAGGTTCATAATACTCAAAAACTATTCAAAATAAAGCATAATGAACGAGCAAATTGGCCAACAAGCAGACACATGGCACACAAATTTGCAAAACACAAAACTGTAGGAGAGTAACAGGAACAGTAGACGGCAAGCTTGAAGAGAAAGAAAAGACTAGAAACAAAGCATACTTAATCTGGAAAAAGAGAACACAAATGCTCTTTGAAATAGACTCAACAAAACAACCAAGCAAAGGATCAAAATGAGTAGTACCGAATGCAATATAAGAACTCAATATAGTAACAAATATAACACCCAAACTCGGAATGTTGACATCTTAGTTCATTCATTCAACTTGAGGTGAAAGAATGAAAGATAAGATGTCGAATGCTAAGCAGCAATAAAGATAAACCGACATTCAAGAAGTAAGATCAGGAAGGGAAACAACATACAAAACTTCGAATGAAATAGTAGGGGAATACCAACAATGAAATATTCGAAGCTTTAAATCGATATTACAGCAAACTCACGAAAAATAAGAACATATACATAATATTGAAACATCATTAACTCAATGGTAACTTAACAACAACAAAACCCCAAAATAAATGCTTTCAACCATCATAATGTCACTCTAAAATAGAAGAAGAGGCAAAAAGAATATTATGAAGAAGAAGATGTTACCTTTCTACAGGCAGCAAACTAGAGATAGTGACGAGCTTGGAGAGGACTTCACCACCGAGCTAGAACTTCAAACGAACTTAGAAGAGCAATAGACAACCCTAAAAGTGAAACTAAGACCCAAAACGAGCTATTTTCTCTGCTCTAGAGTATATTTCGTATGTATATTTTCTTTACTGTTTTCCCTGAGATATTCTCTTTTTTCAGTTTAAAATTGTCAACCCTTACAATGAAGAATAAAGAGGCTTAAATAGGGGAAATTAGGGCAGATTTGGGGGGAAGATGAGGGCAAAATCGGCTTAGAAGAAGGGAATTTGAATTTCCAACTCTAAATTTCTATCCAAAAATAGAGAGTATGCCGAATGATGCCAAATTCTCAATGAATTTCATAATAGAGAGGGGCAAGGTGGACGATGAAGATGAATCCCATGTCCTTGCTACGCTACGTGGCTTCAATCCCGCACGGCAAGGATGAGACGCAGCTACTTTCTGCTAGTACGAGGGTAGAGAAACGTGCCAAAAATATGTACCAGGGCATGAGGAGGATGACACAGCGTACTGTACGCGTTCCTAACTGCTGCTTTCTATGTATTTTGATGGTGTTTTGAATTTGTGAAAATGTCGCATGGCTTCGTTTGGTCGCTGCTTGTTTCTATGAAGAGGTTTTTTGTTGTGGCTGACACCATGAATTGTCCCTTTGAATTGTATTCATTGTTGTTGTCGCGTAGTTGGAATCATGTTAACGTTGCTGCTTCATTGTGTATTGACGTTGAAAGAGACATTAGAAGTTGTTGGGTCTTCTTTGAAGAGCAAATTGGGTTGGGTAGCTGATCTTAGTGGTCTGGCTGAAATTAGAAATGGGCTAGGAATTTCTAACTGGGTTGGAAAGGTTGGGAATTGTATTGAGAAGGTCCAACATTTTGTCCCTTAAGGTGGGTTGAAGAAAAAGGTTAGATTTGGCTAAAATTGTAATAGAAATTAATTAAGATTTTATCCAAATGGATTAAAAAGGTAACCAAAAGAATTAATCTTAGTAGATTCGGCTAGAATTTCAAGTAGGACGAATTAATATTAATTAGTTAACAAGCTTCTAAATTTTAACGAAGTAAAACAATTAACTTAATTATAAAATAATTAATAGCTACAAATTAATTAACTCAAAATTATAACTATAACTTAAACCGAACTAAATTAATAAATTATTTAACTTAAAACGTAAAATCTTTTGAGATGATCTTTAAATATTTATAAAATCTACTAATTTTATATATATATATATATTTATTTATTTATTTATTTATATATATATATATTTATATTTATATATATATATATTTATTTCTTAAAAACTTATAAAAATCCGATTGAAATTACTTAAAATAACCTTAAAAAATATTTGAATTTTATAAAGTTAATTATTCTAAATTGTTTGAAAATTGAGAAGCTCAAAGACTAATCCATATCGTGGAGGGTCAAAACTGGTGTCAACAATTGTCCCTCGTTTGACTTGGATTGATGAAAGAAATCCAAGGAAAATAAAATAGACCAATCCAATTTTGACCAACCACATCCTCATCAAAAGTAAAAGGATTTTCGTATGGACTTTAGGAATTATGGACGAACCCCAGAAATGGGTTTCCTACATATCTCAGGCTATATGAGAATTCAGGCCAATTGTAGTTCGATATGCTTGATTTGATGCATGATTTCGAAAGAATTTGAAAGCCATCCCGATATCAAATTATGGAGAAATCAGGATGCTCGAGAATAAGATTTAAGAGCGAGTGTTGGAGTACACCCGAGTTTTCAATGTTGATCATGCCTACATATCCTTCAACTTAGGGAATCGGGCAGCTTGTAGTTCGACTCAATCGGTTGAAAGGAAATCTCTTATGCTAAGATATCCTTCGGTTCAGAAAAAGTGACAAAGTAAGTCGAGTATGAAAAAGAGGCTTGTAAACTCTTAACCATTAGTGTGGCGCACTTCACACCTATAATTTAGAACTTACATGAACATAATTTCCAAAGCTCTTGGCACATTGTCACTCGGATTGGAAAACTATTTCCAGTGGACACCAAAAATTCTGGATGCAAAACTAAAATTCATAAACCTAAGAAAAACCCACATGCCTTCTGATAGGGGTGTATTTTGATTGTGGTGGAAGTCGCTCCTCAGATCGTGTCCTAAGAGTTTGACATTCCTCTTTAGACTGTTTCGCAGTTTGCTGCTAAGAAAAAATTTCACGTTGTGCTGCATGCTTTTTGATGTCATCCGCACATGTGGTTTGTTTTGAGAATTCATCCTTTCGGATTCTTTCGACAAAGACTGAGATAAAACTCATTAGCATTAAAATGTAATACGAATGGGAGATAGCATCTATTACCGTGTTGACACTTAATTGCTTTCCTTGAACATTTGACGTCAACTTCCTCTAGTTTGACGTAGAGCAAATAAAACTTGTATCTCATATTTGCAATATAATTCTTCAATATACTCTTTCTTTGATATCAAAGTAATAAAATAGACTAGCGTATTATGTTGATGGTTTTCATTGCGATGCATGAAGATAGTGCTTCCTTGAGAAATGTTGTTGGTGCTGATTTTCTCGCAATGCATGAAGATATTTCTCGTGATGCATGACTCTTCCCGCGATGCATGATTCTTTTTCAGGATGCATGACTCTTTCCACGATACACGATTCTTTCCCGCGATGCATGAATCTTCCCACGATGTATGAAAGTAATACTCCCTTGAGAACCGCAGCAAATTATGATTTTTCCGTGATGTATGAGAATAATGATGATCTTCTAGGTAGAGGTATCGTCTTCATTCGACAATGCAATGTAAATAACTCTTAAGGGATATTATCATCTATGATAATATGATGCAGATAAACTTCCTCGAGGTATCTTTAATAGCTGGAAAACAATAATATTGCTTTCTTCAAAGTTTTCATTTGTTCCATCTCCGGACATAGTTGCATGTTCATTATAAACCTCGCCTTGCTCAGAATTTTACTGAAATAATGCTAATCATATTCCCAATTTTTGGTATAAGAAGCACAAAACTTATCCTGCATCCACAAAAAAATAGTTAGTTTAAAATGAATTGATCTATGTCGACCTCTTTGGTTGTCTGCTCCTTGTCCTGCTATCTTTAGTTGATTTCTCCGATCTTCCGCTTCTTTATAGATAAGACAAAACATTTTCATGCAAAAATAATTAGACCACAAAAGAAAAGTTTTAAGGAAAATAGATTTTCAAAAAGTAACATTTGAAAAATGTCACTGCCTAGTGTCATGTCACGTCAAGCTTAGCGAATGTCTTTGAAGTTGATGCTTCGGGGTCTATCTGATAACTTGTTGTAAAGATTCTGAAGATTCTTGAAGTTTGGGTGATCTGACTCTTGAAGTGTCAAAGATTCCTGAAGTTAACTTATGATCTTGTAATGGACTTGGGGATCATTTGAAGTTACTTCTAAATTTCTGATCATGTTGGAGGTATTCAAAGTTGTTCTAAACTTCTGATGAACCCTATTGAAAATATTGAGGTCATCCAAAAAAAAAATTGTCCTAGTTAACTATCTTGACGTGTCTTGAATTATCGATGAGTAAATCATGGAATTGTTTTAGATCTTCTCAAAAAATTTGTCCCAGTTGCAATTCTTGATATCACTTTAGTCTTGACTTGTTGGAGAGATCTTCTTGAGAATTTTTGAGTTCCTCTCAAAAATTATGTCCTAGTTTCTATTTTAAAGAAAAATAGAAATCTTACGGGAGATATGACCGAATCGTTGTGGCGCCTACAAATCCCGTTGAGGCAGGAATCAGGTCAAACATAGTTCCCCCTCGAGGACTAACAAAAATAAGAAATTTAACTAAGGAAACAACCGATACCGACATAGGCCGCCTACATATCTCATTCTCAAGAATTCAGGTCGAACGTAGTTCAAGTACAAGCAAATATTAAAAGGGATAAGAGGGAGACCGACGCCGACATAGGCCGCCTACGTATCTCATTCTTGAGAATTCGGGTCAGACGTAGTTCATTATAGAGAGATAAAATTATAAATAAAACGATTACAATCAAATAAGAGCGATTACAAGGAAATGACAAAAATACAAATTGAAACTTCACACATAATATATCTTGACAACATCTGAGTTGATCAGTTTTGGCAATTCGGTGCCATCTATCTCTAACAAGGCCAAGGTACCTCCAGATAACACTTTGCAAACGATGTAGGGTCCTTGCCAATTTGGTGCAAATTTCCCTTTTTACTCATCCTGATGAGGGAAAATGCATTTGAGAACCAACAGACCAATTTCAAAAATCCTGGCTCTTACTCTTTTGTGGAAAGCACGAATCATTCTGTGTCAATACAGTTGACCATGACAAACTAAAACCACTCTTCTCATCAATCAATGTTAGTTGATCAATCCACTTGCGAACCTAATCAACATCACTCAATTCAGCTTCCTGGATGATTCTCAATGAAGGTATTTCGACTTCTATAGGTATAACTACTTCCGTTCCATATACTAACAAAAGTATGGAGTTTCTCCAATTGGCATTCTGATAGTCATTTTGTAACCCAACAAAGCATATGGAAACATCTCATGCCAACCTCTGTGATTGTCAATCATTTACCTCAAAATCTTCTTGATGTTCTTGTTGACGGCATCTACAGCTCCATTCATTTGCGGGAGATAAACGATTGAGTTTCGATGAGTAGTCTTGAATTGTTCACATGTCTCTTTCATCAAATAACTATTGAGATTTGCTCCATTATCAGTAATGATGGAATCTAGTACTCCGAACCTACATATCACATTGTTACGGACGAAATCAGCAACCACTTTCTTGGTTACCGACTTATACGAAGTTGCTTCCATCCACTTGAAAAAGTAGTCGATGGCAACCAAAATGAATTTGTATCAGATAGAGGCAGCTGGTTCTATTGGACCAATGACTTTCATGCCCCAAGCTACGAAAGGTCAAGGCGAGCTCATAACATTGAGTTTGTGAGGTGGCACTCGAATCAAATCTCTGTGCACTTGACATTTGTGACATTTTTGCACAAACTTGCAACAATTATGCTCCATAGTCATCCAAAAATAACCAGCTCGGAGGATCTTCCTCGCCAAAGTGAGTCCATTCATATGAGTACCACAAACTCCAACATGTATCTGTTCCAAAAGTTTTGCAGCTTCACTAGCATCAATGCATATGAGGAGGCCTAGATCTGGAGTCCTCCTATAAAGGATTTCCAAGCTTGGAAAAAAATTGTTGGCCATACGGCGTATCGACTTCTTCTGGTTGAACGTTGCATTCTCGGGATAAGTCCCGGTCTCCAAATACTTCTTTATGTCAAAAACAAGGCAAACCATCTGGTTCCGCATCAACGTGTGAATAATGAACAGGCTAGTATTTTTCCTCTATATCCAAGGGATCAATATAACTTCTATTTGGATGTTTAATCATCGAGGCAATGGTGGCAAGAGCATAGGCCAACTCATTCTGTATCCTGGGAGTATGCCTAAATTCAATCTTACTGAATCTTTTGCACACCTTTTGTATATACTGCACATATGGTGTGATCTTTGGGTTCTTTACGGCCCACTTTCCTTGAACTTAGTGAATTAGCAAATCTAAATCTCCAATAACTATCAACTCATGAACGTTCATATCAATTGCCATCTTCAGATCGAGGATGCAAGCTTCATATTCAGCCATGTTGTTTGTGCAATCAAGTCGGAGTTTAGCCGCCATAGGATAGTGTTGACCAGATTCTGACACTAAGAACGCTCCAATACCTTTCCCTTGGTGATTTGGTGCTCCATCAAAGAATACCCTCCAACCAGGGTATTCTTCAAAAATGTCTTCCCCTACAAACACTACTTCTTCATCAAGGATGTAAGTCTGGAGTGGTTCATACTCTTCATGAACCGGATTTTATGCGAGGTGATCAGCCAAGAATTGTGTTTTTATCGTCTTTTGAGTCACATACACAAAATCAAACTCACTCAAAAGCATTTTCCATTTGGCCAACTTCCCGGTCGGCATCGCTTTCTGAAAAAATATACTTCAATGGGTCCATTTTGGAAATCAGGTATGTAGTATAGGAGGACAAATAATGTCTCAATTTCTGAGCAATTTAGGTCAAAGCACAACATGTCATTTCTAAAAGAGTGTATCAGGCCTTATATGGAGTGAATTTTTTGCTCAAGTAGTAGATGGATTGCTCATTCTTCCCAGTCTCATCATGTTGACCAAGCACGCATCTAAATGCACTATCTGAGACAGACAAATATAGTAACAACGAACCTCCTTCCCGTGGAGGAACCAACACCAGTGGATTGGACAAATAATTCTTGATGGCATCAAAGGCAGTTTGACATTCTCCAGTCCATTTAGTTAGGGCATCTTTTTTCAACAACTTAAAGATGGGCTCACACACCAAAGTGGATTGATCTATGAACCGTCTAATGTAGTTCAACCTTCCCAGGAAACTCATCACCTCTTTCTTGGTCTTCGAAGGAGGTAACTCTTGAATAGCTTTGATCTTAGAGGGGTCAAGCTCAATGCCCCTTATACTGACTATAAATCCCGACAACTTGCCACCTAGCACCCCAAAAAGTGCATTTAGCAGGATTTAGCTTCAAATTGTACTGACGCTGGCTATCAAAGAATTTCCTCAAGTGGGTCAAATGATCTGAACTATCTCGGGATTTAATTATGACATCATCTACATACATCTCGATCTCCTAGTGAATCATATCATGAAAGATGGTCATCATAGACCTCATATAAGTAGCACCAGCATTCTTGAGACCAAAAGGCATCACCCAAAAATGATATACACCCCAAGGCGTAATGAAGGATGTCTTTTCTGCATCTTCTTCATCCATCAAGATTTGGTGATAACCAGCATAACAATCCCCAAATGGCTGCATCTCGTGTTTAGCACAATTATCAATGAGAATGTGAATGTTTGGCAATGGAAAATTATCTTTCGAGCTAGCTTTGTTAAGATCTCTATCATCGACACAAATTCTAATCTTTCAATCTTTCTTGGCCACTGGAACAATATTGGCTAACCAAGTCAGATATTGTGTCACTTATACTACTTTAGATTAAATCTGCTTTGTAATCTCTTCTATGATCTTCAAACTCAACTTTGGCGTGAACTTCTGAGTCTTCTGCTTTACCGGACTGAAATTGGATTAATCGGTAACTTATGAGAAACCATGTATGTACTTAGCCCTGGCATATCCTTATAAAACCAGGCAAATACGTCGACGTATTCTCTAAGAAAATGAACTAGTTCCCTTCTTTGAGCTTCAGTCAGATGGACACAGATTCTCACTTCTTTGATGCATTCCTCATCTCCCAAATTTACGGTCTCAGTTTCTTCTAGATTCTGCTTGTGCTGGTTCTCAAATTGTCAAAACTCCTCAGCAACATGTTCGGGTATCGCAGTTTCTTTTCATAGCCCTTGCATTCATCATCATCTTCCTCATTTTGTTCGTTCGGCTCGTGACATGACATAACATTGGTAGGTTTCAAATTACTATTACTGGAATCATAAACAAACAAAGTTAGATAAGTAATACATAAACAGATAGGTAAATAAACAAATTTTCGATAAAAGAGGCTTTTCATTTAAACTTAAAATAGGCACAAACTTTGGTCAGGGCCAAGGGCCAATCAGCCTACTTAAACATTACGGGGAATTTAGTGACTTAAACAACTACAATTTGCATAAAAGGTGGGTCTGGGGCCTCTTCCTGACTACCACCAATTTTGTAAAAACAAACATAAATGCATGTCCTCTCTACCAAGATGAACAAGGAATCAGAATCGGTGTGGAGGTCCAGTTTGGCAATTACTCCTCCGGCTCAGCATCACGGATGCCCGATGTCTCGGCCTTTTCCTCAATGATCGTGTCAACTTACTCGAAAAGGCCCCAAATTCCTTCCTTGAGACCACTATCATTGACATAATCTCGTACTGGAATGACTGGTACAAATGAGGTATTGGCCTAGCCAATGCTCGATCAACATTCTTGTTCATCATCTCTGCCTCATCATCATCTGTAGGGACATACCCCAAACCAGACTTTTCTCCTCTGGCGGGAATTTGAATAGGCTCGATAATTTCTTAAAAATTCTTCCAAATCTGAAACCTAGTTCAAAACCGCTTTAGAGCAAGACAATGGCTATCATTTTATAGAACGAAGGCATAGGGGAATGTGGAGCCAAATCATCACCGGTGGCATTTACCAGCTCCACCGTGTAGAAATCACAACCTCGGGAGACCTTATCAACAATCGACGCATACCCATTAGTATGGCTTCCTTCACCATAAATGACCAATTCATGGTCCTTCCAGATGAACTTTATCAACTGATGGAGGGTGGACGGCACAACCCGACCATATGAATCCACGGTCTTCCCAGGAGCAAGTTGTAACTGGTGTCGATATCCAGAACCTGAAATTCTACACGAAATTCTATAGAACCTACCTCAATTTTCCAAATTTACTATTCCCAACATATCTCTTTGCTCTCCATCGAAAGCCATTACATTGACTTGGTTCTTGTGAACCTTTCCCAAGTCAAACTTTAACTGCTTCAGAGTTGAGAGGGTACAAATGTTGAGACCAAACCCATCATCAATCAAGATAGTATTTATAATCTTGTCGCGACACTTGATTGTAACATGTAGAGTCGTCTTGTGCATTGAACCATCAAAGGGTAGCTCTTCGTCACAAAAGCTGATGTGGTGCCCCCGAATTACTCGGCTAACCATTGCAACCAAATTATCATTGTTTTTACCCACGGGTACGTAAGTGTCATCCAAAGCTTTCATGAGGGCTTGCCTGTGTAGTTATGAGCTCATCAATAAGGCCCACACAGAAATCTGAGTTGGTGTCTTCTCCAGATGCTTTACGATTGAATAATCTTTCGATTGCATTTTTCTCCAGAACTCTTCCTCCTCGGCCTCACTAATTCGCCGTTTTGATTTATCCTTTTTGTTTCCCCATTGGGCCAATTCTTTTGGCATATAACATCTACCGGATCTAGTCATGCCTTGAGTAGTAGCCATTTCGATCACGAACTTCTCTCAAGTGGGAATTTCTCTTGGCACCAAGGCAACAACCTTCTCAGGTGTCATAATCGCAAATTCCTTCTTCTCTTTTATGCTTAGAGAGGCCACAACCTTCTCAAGCTCATAAGCAGCAACTGGAACTATCGTTTTTGTCACGCACCACTCTTTCTCTGTCTCTATCATATTGATAGTGACGCCCCTATGATTTGGCAAAGGATTACTATTAACATTAGGTGCGGTTGTCTGGAGGGTGACCACTTTCTGGTCGATCAGGTCCTGCATCTTGTGCTTTAGATTGATACAGTCCTCGATATCATGCCCAACATTGTTGGAATGATATGCACACCTTTAATTAGGTCTATAAAATATCGAGCTAGTGTCAAAAGGCTTGGGCCCAATTGGATGAATAAAACATGTCGCACTCACTCGCTCAACCAACTTTTTCCAGATTTCAATGAGTGGAGTGAAATTTCTAGTTGACTTTTTCTCAAATCTTAGACGAGGAGAATTGTAATTGCCTTGTTAAGGGGGAGGCATTTGACAATAATTTGGAGTGTTTTGACAGGGAGCTTGATGCCTTGGATATGAATTTGTTGGATAATTTGGTTGTAGATCTTGGTAATTCGGAGGGTTATTTTGGTACTATGGAGGTGGGGTTTGATAAATGGGGGTAGGAGCTTGGTAATTCTCTTGGATGTTCGCATAATTAGGGGCGACATTTTGGTAGTGAGGAGGTGGGGTTTAGTACACTGGAGGTGGATTTTAGTAACTAGAATGAGGAGTATTTTGGCAATTCGGGGGAGGGACATTTTGGTAATTTGGGGGAGGGGTATTTTGGTAATTCAGGGGATGGGTTTGATAATCAGCCTGAGCATAACAATTCGAGAATGAATTATGTAAAGGTCGAGAACAACCTTTGTGCGGCAAGGATTTCCTGGAGTGCTTCTTTCCCTCAAATGCATAGGAAATAGAAGACATGTCTTGTCTCTTCTTCTTCAACAATCTCGAGGATCCAGACAAGGCAGCAATACAGGCAATCTTCCCAATTCTTAGTCCGTCTTTGATAGTCTCACAAACTTTGACTATCTCTACAAAATTTTCTCTAATGAGCAACATAATCCTATCATAATACTCGGTCTCTTGAATACGTACAAATACTTCAACATTCTCTTTTTGAGACATAGGAGGACAAACTCTAGCTGCCTCCTTTCTCCATCTATATGCATATTCTCTGTAACTTTCGGTCAATTTCTATTTGATATTCTCCAAGGGATAACGATCAGGAACGATCTCTACGTTGTAGGCGAATCGTTCGACAAAATCCTTAGCCAGCGCAGTCCAGCTATGCCATTGTTTCATTTCCTGAGACGCAAACCATTCTAGTGCTTCTCCGTTCAGACTTCGGCTAAAGAGTCGCATTAATAAAGCGTCATTCCTTCCAACTCCCATGAGCTGATCACAGTAGGCCTTCAAGTGCACTAAAGGATTTCCTATTCCTCCAAAAATGTCAAATTTTGGATTTTTAAACCGTTTCGGGAGGTCCAGATTTGGATGGATGCATAGATCCTCGTACCTTAACCCAATGACCTCAGGAATATAGTGCAGCTTCTTCATGGCTTTCCTAATCTCTTCTTGTATATTTAGCTTGGCTACCTCTTCATTTTTCCTCTACTCTCTCTCTTATTCCTCATAGCTATCGAGATCGGAATAGTTGGAATAGGGTTCATTTGGGATTGGGATTTGAAAAGTGGTCTTTTGAGGCAAGGGTAGAGCAATGGAGGGATTCTGGGTATTTTGAGGGGCTTGGTAATTTTGGGGGAATGTCTGGGGATTAGTATGTTGATTTTGGTGATGGAAAGGTTTGCGGATTGTAACATTTTCGCTTGAGGGGGAGCGCAAGCCTGCGGTTTGGCATTTTGAGGAGGAGGGAAGGTTTGAGGCTTTGTATTTTGAGGGTAAGGAGGTGCTTGGTAGGAAGTGGAGGCGTGATGGGGATTTGAAGCAGTTAGATCAATGATGAGGGATTTTGAGCGGGGTTAGAGGGTGAGTTCTACACTTGTTCCGCGTTTGGAACAGGAAAGTGGAGTGGAGGTCTTCCATCCTCTGGAGCATTGAAAGCGAAAATTGGATTAGGCAAATCTTGCCTTCTCTGCATTTCAACTCTCATTTCGGCAATCTATTGGATCAACTACATAATTAATTCATTTTGATCAGCGGCGGCGGGCTGAGCCACAACAACA
Source organism: Solanum okadae (assembly GCA_036553675.1). Taxonomy (NCBI): domain Eukaryota; kingdom Viridiplantae; phylum Streptophyta; class Magnoliopsida; order Solanales; family Solanaceae; genus Solanum; species Solanum okadae. The sequence goes on from CM071689.1 coordinate 25,017,917, forward strand.
TCAGTCGGGCCAATCTCATCATTGTTATTACACATTACTACCTTTCCTTTCTGTGAACTTTGATCGGGGAAGGAATCTTTGAGAGCCTTAGATCTTGTGAAATAAGGATGATCAGCCAGCTTATCAACACAAATTAGTTCTAAGTATCTGTAGAAGGAAAACAACTCAAAGGAAAATCTGTTAATTTTAATTCATGACAACATGATGCAAAATATCACATAGAAGGCATATAAACATGTAAGATTTGCTTTGTTTGAGGACATGTTAACCCGCGAGTAACGGGGACTGATTTAAATAAGCAGGAATTTTCTCATTTGATTTTGAGACTAGTGAATCAAGAAGGTTGATTTGTGTTGAGCTAAGGTCTTCCTACTGTATCTCTCGACATTTGTTAATGTAAACTCAATGCTTCCTTGTAGAATGAAGGGGAAAAGAAAATTTTAAGAGGATAAGGGTCGGGCCTTAAAAGGCTGCCTACGTATCTCCAAAGGAGAAATCAAGCCCTACGTAGTTTGAATACGAAGATGATTTTGATTTTCATTCATTCGAAAGTGAAAACATATAATAAAACTCTTAAAACACAAACCATGCCTTTGTCAAGGCTTCTTCTTTCCAACAGCCAAGACCTTCTTTTGTCAGCATCTTCAACGATGATAACGGGGGAAACTTGACTTAGATCCTCCCTTTGTTGATCAACGATTCCACATCATAATGGAACACAAGACATGTTTCAATGTTGTGATCCTTAGTGCCATGATAAAGGCAACCTTCAAAGATTTAATTTCCAAAGGAAAAGACCACTCTTGCGTTCTTTTTAGGAGGGGTCAGAATCCCGCCTCGTACAAATTTAAGGTAGATGCTTGCAAGCGAATCTTCAAAAGGTGTGAAGTAGTGACAGCAAAATGTGTTCTCTGTGGCCGATATACCAGGATCCAGTTTATCACAAGTAAAGATAGTGTAGTGACCCCACATATAGGTAATTTTGTCAATGTTGATCAGGTCGCGGATCGTGGTCTTCAGCTCCATACATTCTTCTATGGTGTGCCCCTTTTGGTCTTTATGGTAGGCACATGTCTTATGTGCGTTTTCAGGTTCAACCTCCGTAGTGATATTCAAGATGACTAATGCTTATTGTTACCAATGACACTAACCTACGGTTCAAGTGTCTACGATCGTCGATAGTATAGTAACCAAACTAAAGGTTGGGGTCGTGTCCCAAGGGAGTGGTAGTGAAAATAGTAGATAGGCTAGAATTTTGTTCTAGTTAGTTGCAGTTTGAGAAATTATCGAATAAAAACAAAGTAAATTCAAGTGGTTGACAACAAAGTGTCAAGTATCAATGGGGGTTTGTCACAAGTATAGCTAAAACAACCAAAAAAAAAGAAAGATTCAAGTTTGGGGAGAAGTTCTTGGGGTGTGACCGCAATATATATTGATATAAATCATTGGGTACATGCTTTCGATAAGAAATTTGCAAGATAATTGTGACTAGGCTAAGCTTTAGATGGAAATAAGTTCCCTCTCGGGCAACTTACCCCTTTTCAAATGGGTTCCTCTCAGACACCCATTTGCCGCATGAAGGCCAGCCTACGCCTTACCCCACTCACTCTCTCGAGCTAAGTGTAAGGATATGGGACTAGGGCTCACCCTCTCGGGCTGAACCTCATGTCGACCCACTTCTTAGGCCATCAGTCTAGCGATCTTAGTTTCGCGACCTCTCTCTCGAGCAAGCTGAAAACACATAGGTAGTTTTGTATTTGGAACTACAAATCCATTAAATTAAACCACAACCACTAGGTTAAATCACCATTAAAATACATCTAACCTATCAGCAAGCAAGACCCAACAATAATATCAACACATATTTGCTAAATCACACACCAAGAATGGGGGTTTTTAGCCACACATCAAGAAATAAGAAATTATACCTAAAATGATAGAGAAATCAAATGGGTATAAGAAATTAAACCTTAATATAAGAAAAGGAAGAAGAATGGAGAAGACCCACTTCCAATTTTGGGAAGATGAACTCCTTCTCTCTTCAAGTCTCCCAAACACCCTCTCCAAACTTGAGAGAAAATATCCCCAAAAAAGTACTATTCTATTCTGAAATTTATAATAATGGTTCCACAGCCTAAAAATTAATAACAAGTTTAGTATATATACACTTCAGTAAATAGTGTTGGCGGATCTTTCGGTGAGGTTAGTCTAAGTCGCCGAGTCATTCGGCGACTCTCCCTTCTTTTGTCTCTTCGCCGTTTCGTGCTTGCCTTCAGCATCTTCACCTTCTGGACCATTGGGCAGTATAGTACTACTTCGCAGAAATATTCGGCGAAGCGCCCACTGCTTCTTTCATCGCCTTTTTGATCGTCTTCCTTCAGGGCTTCGCATATTGGAACAAATGGCGGAATATGTCCCTTCGGCAACTCGCCAAGTGTGCTTGGTGATTCTCAGGCTTAAGTTTCTTCGTTCTTTTCGGCCTTTTTGTTCCTTTTTGCGCCTAAATGTCCATGCTTCTGCTAAAACTTCAAATACCTGAAACTTAATAGTTTTCATCAGATATTGAGACAAAATAAGCATTTGAGGACACTATTTCTATTAAAATAAAGCCCTAAATGAGTCCAAATTGTGGACTCATCAAAACCCCAAATTAAACTTTTGCTTGCCCTCAAGTAAAACTCAAGTTCAGCAATTCAAATAGGATGTCTCAAACAATGCTACACAAGACTCAATCATGAACATACACAACAAGACTCAAACTACTTATGCAAAGATCAATTGTGTACTCAAAGATTCAAGTTGTGACACACCATTACCAAAGATTCTCATTCTCGCAATACTTGCTTCAAATGCAAGGTCAAGCTCAACAGTAGTATTTGAATGCCCTCACATAAAGGATGATTCCATATTCACACACAGAGGTTAGTCAATTTAAGATCAGGAATCAGATGTAACGCTCACACTCAAAAAGAGGAACAGAATGCATGTTTTCACCCATAGGTTTGACCTTATTTTCCAATCGATCTTCGGTTCAGCTCACTCAAGATCAAAAAGCTCTTTCCAAGGCTTGTAATGGGGCTGAGTGCAAAGGTATGGTCATTTAGGCTCAGTGAATTTTTCCTCATGAGATGTGGTCTTCTCAAGACATCTCCTTCTTTTCCTTTATCAATTCCTTTTCTAGTGCTTCTAAGTCATCTCTTTATTCATCTCCATGGATTGCTTGGAAACCCTATTTCTTTTGTGCTTTTATTCCACAACTTTTTCTTTTTCATTCTTTTCTTTTCTTTTTCTTTTTCTTTTTTTTTATATTGAGGGTTTCCATTTTTTTGCAACACCATGGGTTAAGGGAGACTTTTCTTGCACTTCTTGACTTCTCCTTTTCCTTTTTCACCACACACCCCCCCCCCAACTTAGGCTTTTGGCCTAAGTTGGCTATTCACTAAACCACAAATCAAGAGGATTATAGGTAGTGGATAAAGTAAGGTCTAGGGTTCATCAAGGTTCTTTCAAAGAAGGTTAAGGTTCAAGGGGTGTTCAAGAGAGATTCACACACTCACAAGGTAGGCCACAAAAGAGGTATATGTCAAATTGACTCACACTCTTCAAAATTGCCTAAGATCATCTCAAGAGAAAGCTTTGCTTAGTCGCCTGGACCAACGGGACAAATTCTGGGATCTATCATGCATGTTTCAAAGTAAACTTAGCACACTAGGCATCGATACTAAAGTCAAACAAGACTCCACACTCTTGCTAGTGTGCAACGGTCATCTCAACAGAATCGATTTGATAAATGGCTAATCACAACGAGATGCAAAGAGTTCACATATTGTCTATGCAACTTCATTTGACCTCATCGTAGCCGCACATTCATGTTTGTTCGATTGAGAGCACTATTCAAGTCATCGGTATTGATCAAAACCGAGAATTGAATTTGTACAAGAATAGCAACTTTCAACACAAGAGGTGGCAAAAAAATTTGAAAACTGAAATTTTTTCGAAAGGGTCAAAATTATTTTTCAATTAAATCCAAAAGAGAGCCATAAGCTCAAACAATCGCAAAGCAGTTTTTAAAAAACACAATTAAAAATAGACAACCTAAATGTACACCAAAACACATGTATCTGAAACAAGCAAAACAAGGTGGGCCTCACCCCACCACATATAAAAGCATTTGTCCTCAAATGCAAATAACAAAAAAAATCATTGCAAATGAGTACAAAATTGCTAAAAATAAATTCGGGGTTCGGAAAACCAACCTTAGATGCCGATTAAAATACTTTTGAAATGTTAGGCGGCAATCTAATCCACTCCAAGCACTAATTATCGACTACACTACTAAAGGCAAGCAATAATCTAGAAAATATTACCTTGCTGTGAAGTTGAGAAGTTTAAAAGGAGGGAGAGTGGGAAAATTTAAAAATTCTGATATTTTTGTCACTTTATAACCGTTCAGTTCTTGTCCATTCGGCGATGTTAGTCAACTCGCCTACCCACACAGCGGTCCGCTGAGTGATCATTTATCCCCCCTTTCTTCAAAATCTTCAATTTTCTGGGGGGTGAGATCGGCGGTCTGCATCAAGATCGCCAAGCAGGTTGGCGATGCGCCAGCTGCTTTTTGAGTTCGCTGAGTTTTACAGGTTCTATACAACTCTTGTATTGAGCTAAATGGTGGATCCAGTCGGGCTCGCCCGACTCACAGAATAGACTTTCTGCTCGCCAACCTGAGATTTTCCATACTTTCCTCAATTTATCTTCCACTTCAACACACCATTATTTATAAACGTAAAATCCTAAATTTACGACCTTGGGTTGCCTTCCAAGAAGCACCTTATTTAACATCATGGCTCGATGCAACTCCTCACTTAAGTTCCATCAGTGAGGTTTGCCTCATTTTCATGAGGCCACCCCTCTTTTGGCTCTAGGTAAAGGACCTGCATACACAAAAAATAAACAAAGAAAAACAAAACTAGAAGTAAAATTAGTAAAAATTACACTAAAAAGAAAAAAAACTCTAGGAGAACTACATCTTCACGTAACACCACTCCCCGGTAGCGGCACCATTTTGATGCTTATCGTGACCAACGATACTAACCTACGGTTCGAGTGTATACGATCGTCGATAATATAGTAACCCAACTAAAGGTTGGGGTCGTGTCCCAAGGGAGTGGTAGTGAAAATAGTAGTTAGGCTAGAATTTTGTTCTAGTTAGCTGCAGTTTAAGAAATTATCGAATAAAAACAAAGTAAATTCAAGTGGGTGACACCAAAGTGTCAAATATCAATAGGGGTTTGTCACAAGTATAGCTAAAACAACCAAAAGTAAAGAGAAAACTCAAGTATGGGGAGAAGTTCTTGGGGTGTGACCGCAATATATATTGATATAAATGATTGGGTACATGCTTTCGATAGGAAATTTGCAAGATAATAGTGACTAGGCTAAGCTTTAGATGGAAATAAGTTCCCTCTCGGGCAACTTACCCTGTTTCAAATGGGTACCTCTCGGACACCCATTTGCCTCATGAAGGCCAGCCTACGCCTTACCCCACTCATTCTCTCAAGCTGAATGTTAGGATATGGGACTAGGGCTCACCCTCTCGGGCTAAACCTCATGTCGACCCACTTCTTAAGCCATCAATCTAGCGGTCTTGGTTTCGCGACGTCTCTCTCGAGCAAGCCGCAAACACATGGGTGGTTTTGTATTTGCAACTACAAACCCATTAAATTAAACCACAACCACTAGGTGAAATCACCATTAAAATACATCTAACATATCAGCAAGCAAGACCCAATAATAATATCAACACATATTTGCTAAATCACACCCCAAGAATGTGGTTTTTAGCCACACATCAAGAAATAAGAAGTTATACCTAAAATGATAGAGAAATCAAATAGGTATAAGAAATTAAACCTTAATATAAGCAAAGGAAGAAGAATGAAGACTCCTTCTCTCTTTAAGTTTCCCAAAAACCTTCTCCAAACTTTAGAGAAAATATCCCCAAAAAAGTACTATTCTGTTCTGAAATTTATAATAATGGTTGCACACCCTAAAAATTAATAACAAGTTTAGTATTTATAGACTTCAGTAAATAGTGTTGGCGGATCTTTCGGCGAGGTTAGTCTAGGTCGCCGAATGACTCGACGACTCGCCTTTCTTTTGTCTCTTCACCGTTTCGTGCTTAGCTTCAGTATCTTCACATTCTAGACCATTGGGCGGTATAGTGCTACTTCGTGGAACTATTCATTGAATCGCCGACTGCTCTTTTCATAGCCTTTTTGTTCCTCTTCCTTGAGGGCTTCACATACTGGAACAAAGGGCGGAATTTGTCCCTTCTGCGACTCACTAAGTGTGCTTGGCGATGCTCAGGCTTCAGCTTCTTCGTTCTTTTTGGCCTCTTTGTTTTCTTTTTGCGCCTAAGTGTCCATGCTTCCACTAAAACTTCAAATACCTAAAACTTAATAGTTTTCATCAGATATTGAGACAAAATAAGCATTTGAGGACACTATTTCTATTCAAATAAAGCCCTAAATGAGTCCAAATTGTGGACTAATCAATGCCAAACGCCTTAAGATTCTCATAAATGAGAGCACATGAAACGACTTATTTCCCCATGTTTTGGTTTTGACAATATGCTTGGAGGGTGATTTTTTGTCCCCTTCTTTCAATTGTCCTAAGAAAGGAGTCGTGTCACTAACTTCTTCCTTGGGTTTTGTTTCAGCAACTTTAGGTTTATTGTTTTCTAGAAGGGTAACATTAACCTCTTCATCAAGGGAAGGGTATTTTTCTCGTAGCCAATGAATCTCCAGTGTTGCGTCCTATAGCTATCTCTTTGTCTACCACAACCAATCTCATCTTTCTTGCCGCAATCTCCATGCCTATCGCAACACTTTTGGCTAACGCGGCTGCAGTGGCGAAGTGTACTTCCATTGTCCTTTTCTTGACCTCTCAGATCCCCTGGTTGATCCGGTGCGGTTTCAACATCAGTTCTTACTCAGTCAGCTAAACTTCAACATTCTAGTTTCTTTCCATCTTAGCGGCGATTCAACCTTTCCTGAGATGATAAAGTAAGGTTTAGGATTTGGTTGTGGAGTTTAGTTTTGGCTGAGAAACTCAAGACTGAAAGAATTTTTTTGTCGAACATTGAGGTAGTGGCTTGCTTTCTGTATTTGTGAAAATTTTTGTAAAATTTTCAAAAAGGGGTGGGCTATAATGTCCTCATTCAAAGCAACATATCACATAAATAGTTAAAGTACACAACAAGATATCGCGCATCCTAAATAGATATGTGAGCCTTTTGTGCCTAGGGTAGGCCTAGCGATTTGAAGGATGATTGAGCCATTTAAGAAAAAATTATTGCACCCCCAAAATAAGATCCATAAATAATTAGAGAAGTCATTACAAAGTTAACAAAAGGGGTACATCTTTTAGGGAAAGGGATAAAAAGCATATACAACAAAAATCAATCTCGCACAGGGGAAAAGGATAACTAGAAGGTCTAAGGTTCCGCTGCTCTTTTCGCTTTCTCCACTTCTTCTCGGATGAGGTGATTGCTAGTCACCACATGTGGCTCGGCGAACACGGCTTTGGAAGACATCGAGTGTCTGACCATCCAGGTTTGAGTCCAAACGGATTAGGCATGCCCTTGCATTGGCTAACTCTTGTGTGACGAAAGCTAAGGCTCTTTGACTTTCATACTCACTTTTCTTGAACTCTTGTTCCTTACACAGATATTCTTGCTCTATTTGGTCCCACTATTGTTGAAAATGGTAGGCTTGAAGTTGGAGCCTTACTTTGACATCTTCGATCTGTCGACCCATAGATGGCCCCGAGTTGAGTGTACTAAGTAAATCATCCTCTAACCATTTCTTGTACTTATCCACATACCCAGATTGATACCTATTTGCATACATGCTTTCCTTTAGGTTGACACACCCGGCCCATTCTTGGCGAATTTCTTTAGCGTGAGGGATCTTATAATAACCATTATAGTCGATGACATATCGGCTAGTGTCTCTTTTCATAGGTAGGATATGTTTCCTGTCAAACTTCTGCATAACTCTACTAAGATTATAGGGTCACATCCCTCTAATGCCCAGGAGAATCAGGAAAGGACACACAGCCCCTCGAGACACTATTTTTTCTGACATGAGATCCTCAAACATCCATTGAATATTTTCCTCCTTTATGTCGTAGAAGACTTGGGCCCACGCTTTCCTTTTGCGGAGGATCTTGAATTTGTGGATGCTTAAATGGAGCTCATAGTGGTCAAGGTGTCTCAAATTTTTTGGCCTGGCCAGCTCCTGCTCTTGAGTCTTGTTCGTTTTAACCAGATGTTTAAACATCCATCATTGAAGCAAGATATTACACACTTGAAAAAATGGATATCCGCCTTTGCATTTACCCAAAGCTCGATAGATGTCGGCCAAAATGATCGGGGACAAATTAAAACATTTCCTATCTTTTTCTTCTTTACCAATACCCTCAAAGATAGCGTGTGTAACCATTACAACCCGAGTATCAATTTCATTTTCTTCGTTCTAAGGAAATATCATTGTTCCTAAGAGGCATTCGAAAAATGCCAGGGTTTGAGTCTTGCTCCAAGTACCGTGATTGAGAAACTCATTTGGAAAATTTTCATAATAATTCTTGTGCCTCCATCATTCAAAGAATTTCATAAACGGAATACTCGGGGTATCTAACCATTCTTCATTTACTAATAAAAGCTTGTCTTTCAATTTCAAGCTAGTCGCCTTATCCGGTAACAAAATGTGATAGATGATTTTCCCTCTTATTGCACATCCCGATGGTGTCTAGACAATCTTCAATATCCTCAATAGTTAGGGTTAATTCGACATCCCCGAATCAAAAAAACCATTCTCTCATCATCCCAGTACTGAGTGTCACTTCAATGAACTCGGCCAAACTTTAAGATTGATTATTGACGGGAGGTGGACCAAGTGGATTGAAATTCCCTTTTTCGAATATGCATTTAGGCAGCTCCACCAAAAACGAATGAGGTTTGGCGTCTTGGTGATCATTTTAAAACTCAGGAACTGTTAGGACATCTACAAAAACATACAAAAGATTAGCAAACCCCACAAACCCAAGGCATAACAATTTTTGACAAACAACACATACATCATTTAAACACGTAAGTATGAGCATTCGTTTGGGCCGGAAGCCCTTTGGACTCAAGGTGGTCTATCTAATGGGCCCAACACACCTTGGGTTTTGGTCATCTTAGGCGAATGCGCTACTTTTTGGGATTGGACTTCGTTCTACGCTAGTTTGACTAAGAGTGAGCTTTATTTTTAGTGGATCGGTTACCCAAGGGGACTACTTGGACTGGGGAAGTTAGCGACTGTTGACCATCCAATGGCCAACTACATTCGCCAGGGTACCCCGAGAACAATTTGGTTAATGATCGACTGCAGTCCACATGATCGTCCGTTAAGTGGAAATTAAAAGAAGTGTCGTTTGACGGAATATGTTATGTCATGAATGCAACAGTTTAATATTACGAAAATTTAAACAAACAAACAATAGCCAAATAGATTATTTTTTAAGGTTAGAACCCAATTCAAATCCCCAGCAGAGTCGTCATTCTATTTTATTTAAAATAATGAAGTGTTTTATAGTCGCCACTTATTTTTTTAAAGTAAAATTATGAAAATTAGTTGTTTCGAAAGATTAAAACAGAAAAATCTAATGAAAACTTTAAGATGGAGTCCAAAGTGGACTCGAATGGATGTCACATGTAACAAAAAGAATAATATAGATTAATACACGAGAAAGGGACCTCGAATCAATTAATAAATTCACACAAGCAATTTTAAAACCATAACTAATTCATATATCCAGTATGCCATAAATATTTGCACCAAGTTACCTAATAAATTGATGAATTTATTATGTACAAGAAATCATTACCATACTTGAGATGAGTTAATCATGCATAGTTTAGATAAATTCCATTTAATTTGAATAGGAATCAGTAGCAAGTTTCATGATGAAATCAACCTAAGCTAATACACTCGAATGTAAGAATGAATTTAACTAAAACATATCACACTAAGCCATAGAGATAATAACCTAAGGTAAAGTTTAAACCAACATCAAATGTGCATACCAACAAAACAAAGAAAATAATACTAATTAAACTAAATAGCACCATCAAAACTAAATGAGAGCATTTGCAAACGTGGTTGGATTATAACAAACCAATAGAATATCCTTTTAACAAGCAAATTTAACTCTTAGTCAAGAACTCAAGACTACCACCTAAATCGAATATCTAAGAAGCAAAGGCAGTAACTAGGCAGTAAAGAATTAATGTAACATATGAAATGCTAAACAAAAATAAATAACCTAGATAGAAATAATAGTAGTTGCTTGACAAAAGAATGAAGAAATTAATATTTTCATGACTCAAGATAGTAAGAACTCAACTCTTTTAAAGCAGAAAATCAAAAATCGAAGCTTAATCATAACAATAGTTGGTTTGAATAGTAAATAGCACCAAAAATATTAAATCTTAGCACAAAATTAAACTATGTAAAAAACTTACAACAGACAACGAAAATGCAAACAAAATCACAAACAAACACATATTTAATGCATACTAATGGAATGAAACATAATAAAAGAAAAAGAGATTACCTTTTTTAGTGCTTTGAACTGAGACAAGCGAGCCAGCAATGAGCTTCCATGGCAACATAAAAAATTCAGACGAACTCTGTCTAAAGAATGACAAACAGAACAAGAGAGCAAAGCTCAGACTTAAGCCTCTCAGACTCAATCTGTAAAAAAAATGCTATTAAGCTTAGGTTTCCACTTTCTTTTTGTTTGTATTTCATAGCTACTCTTAGTGTATTTTTTTCGTGTGTCTCTAACCTAAAAATTGAGGAAAAAAATGTCTTATATAGAGGGAATTTAGGACTGAAATTTGGGGGGGGGGGGGGAGGAAGTCGGGTGAAAATTGAATGATTTCGAATTTGAAATTCAAATTTCTCTCTGGAGGATAAGGTTGAAAGTTGGAATTCATACTAATCTTCAACAAAATGGAAACGATAGTCATTAATTCGAGGAGCGAGGAAAGATGAAGCAAAAGATTTCTTCCACCTGGCTCGATCAAGAAAGAGATCATGTACGGAGAGGATAAGGATGAACGGGGAGAAGGACACGCGTGAGCTGGGCTCGATTTGGACTGGTTTGGGATCGTTGCGATTCTGCTGGACTGTTAGAGTTTCTGGGTTCGCTGCTATTCTGCACGTAAAGAAGAAGACGAAAATGTATTGAGGGTAAATCAGTTTTGGCATTGCTATAGTGAATGGTATCGAGTGGGCAAAAATTGTTGTTGGTGTTGTTTGAGAATTAATAGTGGGCCAAGTTAATTGTAATAGGAATTTGGGTTCAGACTAGAAAATTGGCCCGAAGCTTGGCTTAAGGCAAAATGGGAGTGCCTAGATTTTGCAATTACAAAATGTCTAAATGGATTGCAATTATAGCCATAAAGAATTCAAAACATAGCCGAATTGAGTTAATTTAGTGAATTCGGCTAGAATTTAAAAATGATGAATTAATATTAATTAAATAACAAGCTTCTTACTCTCACTGAAAATAAAATAATTAACTTAATTATGAACTAAATGAATTAAGAATATAAACTATAATCTTTAAATTAAACTAATTAAATAAAAAAATATTTAAGTAAGAAATAAAATCTTTTGAGATGATTTTCGAATATTCACTAAATATATAAAAGACATATTTATCATTTAAAAATTAAAATAAATGACAAAATTATTTTTAAAATAACTTGAAAATATTTTAGATTATTTTAAATCATTTGAAATTGAGGAAGCCTGATGATTAATCTATATTGTGGAGGTACAAAATTGGGTGTCAACAGAGGATTACCCATGTCTTGGCTAAGTATGAATTGAGGTTACTTCAAGAAGTATTCATTATATGTTGATATGATCTATTATATGCATTGATTATGCTTTATGACTTATGTTGTCTAACTCTTATGTTTATGTTTGATGTTTTTGCAAGTTATCATATTTAGTACATTCTTGTACTAACGCATACTCTTGCCTACATTTCTTGTCCAAAGGTAGGGTCCGGTATTCCTGACTCTCATCCCCGTGGTTAGGATCTATAGTAGAGGCAAGATTGAAGATTGGTGAGTCCTCATAACTTTCGAGGATTTGGCCATCATTTCTCTTTTGTTCTTTCATTTTATGTTTTGAACATTGTTGTAAGGGTTGTGTTCCATGAATCTTTTGTATTAGATGGTTTTTGAGATAATTGTATAAGACTTCCGCTTTATTTTATGAAACTTTGGTATTGTTGAAAATGTTTTAATTTTTACCAAATTTCTATTAAATTGACTATGAAAGCTAAGTGGCTTATATGAGGCCTCTCGGGGTCTTGTATGTCATGTTACATCTAGCGGTACCCTTGGGTCATGACAACTGCATTTATGGATTTGATGAATAGGGTGTTCATACAATACCTTGACATGTTTTTTATCGTGTTCATTGATGATATATTGATCTATTCGGGGAGTGGAGATGAGCATACCGATCATTTGAAGATTGTGTTGCAAGTCCTCAAAGACATACAACTCTTTGCAAAATTTAGTAAATGTGAGGTTTGGTTGAGGGTTGTAGTTTTTCTTGGTCATATTGTTTCCGGTAAAGGTATTGAGGTAGATCCTAAGAAGACAGATGCAGTCAAGAGATGGCCTAAACCTCTATCCCCTTCATATATTAGAAGTTACTTGGGTTTAGTCGGTTACTATAGAAGGTTTGTTGAAGGGTTTTCATTGATTGCCTCTCCATTTGACAGTATTGACCCAGAAGAAGGTTAAGTTCATATGGTTGGAAGCATGTGAGAAGAGTTTTCAAGAATTGAAAGATAGACTTAGTGGAGTGTTGCCTTTACCAGAAGGAACCGATGGATTTGTTGTTTATTGTGATGCCTCAACAACTGGGTTAGGATGTGTACTTATGCAAAATGGAAAACTAATTGCCTATGCCTCAAGGCATCTTAAGGTTCACGAGAACAATTATTCTACCCATGATCTTGAACTGGCAGCAGTTGTGTTTACTCTTAAGATTTGGAGGCATTATTTATATGGTGTTCATGTAGATGTCTTTACCGACCATAAGAGTTTTCAATATGTGTTTAAGCAGAAAGACCTACATCTTCACCAAAGAAGGGGGTTAGAATTACTAAAGGATTGTGACATGAGTGTTCTCTACCACCCCGACAAGGCAAATATGGTGGAGGATGCTCTTAGTCGGCTATCGATGGATAGTTTTTCTCATATTGAGGATGATAAAAAGGAGTTGGTTCAAGATGTTCATAGATTGGCCCGATTGGGTGTTCAGTTAGTTGACTCTACTAAGGGTGGTATTATCACTCACAATGGTTCTGAAATCATCTTTTGTGGCAGATCTGAAAGCCAAACAAGGTCTTGATCCGACTTTGGTTGAATTGAAGGAAGCAGCACTTAAAAAGTCAGTAGAATATTTCTCCCGGGGGAGATGGTGTGCTTCGATATCAAGGTTGTTTATGTGTTTCCAATATAGATGAATTGAGAGATCAAATCTTATCATAAAAGCCCATAGTTCTCGATATTCCATTCACTCGAGAGCCACCAAGATGTACCGTGACTTGAGGGAGGTCTTTTGGTGGACTAGGATGAAGACATATACTGCAGGATTTATGGCTAAAAGACCCAATTATCAACAAGTGAAGGTTCAGCATCAAAAGTTGGGAGGTTTATCTCAAGATATTAGCATTCCTACTTAGAAGTGGGAAGATTTGAATATGGACTTCATTGTTGGTTTACCACGCACCCGGCTGCAACATGACTCGATTTGGGTCATCATATATCGAATGATGAAATCAGACCATTTCATACATATCAAGGTTTCTTATTCGGCGAAAGACTATGGTAAGTTGTATTTGAGGAAAATGATCATGTTACATGGAGTGCCCCTATCCATTATATCCTATCGTGGTACCCAATTCACTTTTCTATTTTGGAGATATTTCCAAAGGGTCTTAGTACTCGTGTTAAGCTTACTACGACCTTTCATCCCCAAACTGATGGGCAACCGGAGCGTACTATCCAAACTTTGGAAGATATGTTGAGGGCTTGTGTAATTGACTTCAAGGATAATTGGGATGATCACTTGTCTTTGATTGAGTTTGCATACAACAATAGCTATCACTAACGTATTGGCATGGCTCCATTTGAGGCTCTATATGGTAGGAGGTGTAGGTCTCATATAGGGTGGTTTGAAGTGGGTGAAGTTGCTTTGATAGGTCCTGAATCGGTACATGATGCTATAGAGAAAGTTTTGCTTATTAGAGAAAGGTTGAAAATGGCTCAAAGTTGACAAAATTCCTATGCTGATGTTAGAAGAAGAGATCTTGAGTTTGAGGTGAATGATTGGGCCTACTTAAAAATTTCACCCATGAGGGTGTAATGAGATTTTGTAAGAAAGGGAAGCTAATCCCAGTTATGTGGGCCCATATTAGATCTTGAGGTAGGTTGGTAAGGTTGCTTATGAACTAGATTTGCTTAATGATTTGGCATCAGTGCATCTTTTCCATGTCCTCTTGTTAAAGAAATGTGTTGGAGATCATCTATAGTTCCCTTGTTGAAGAAATGTGTTGGAGATCAAACATCTATAGTTCCGGTAGATATTTTAGACCGAAAAGTCAAGAAGTTGAGAAACAAAGAAGTTGCTTCCATAAAAGTTCTATGTAGGAATCAGTTAGTTGAGAGTGCTACTTGGGAGGCCGAGGCCGATATGATGTCCCGTTATCCTCATCTCTTTCCTTCTACCTCATATTCTAGCTTGAGGTGTTTAGTTTCTCATGGTTTACTATTTTGGTGTCATGTGTCATAGATATTCATCTCTTTCCTTCTACCTCATATTCTAGCTTGAGGTGTTTAGTTTCTCATGGTTTACTATTTTGGTGTCATGTGTCATAGATATTCTCATGAATCCCTCATATATGCATGTTCATGAAAAGCTTAAAATTTGAGAAAATGAGTTAGTTGATTGAAATCTTCATGTTATGTGCAATTGAGTATGAGTTGCATATAGACTTCATGAAATGATGTTTTGAAAATGCTTTAGCTTGGAGTTGATGTTTCCTCCTCGGATATGTGCATTTATGTGATTTCATGCATGCTAGGCTAATAGGTTTGAGTTCCTACCGTCCTTATGATGTTTCGAATCTCATTCGAGGACGAATGCTCCTACGGAGAGATATTGTAACACCTCAAATTTTAGAAAGGCTGGAAAGAGACCAACTGGGAAACTCACAAACCAAGCTTGGACCAAGGGACCCTTGACGGATCCCCGAACGGCCGTGAAAGGGACCACTGTCTGTGGTGTGGATCATGGTAAGTTTCCACGACCAAATAAGCATGCGTTCCTCCCATGGAGGCCTAAACGGCACGTAGAGGGTGTTGACGGGCCATCATCTAGGTCGTTAGGTAGTCGTCAGCAATGGGATTTTTCCCTAGCCACTGGACAAGGACCACGACGGCCATAATGGCCTGTGGAACCTTTGAAAAACCGTTAAGGCTCTCGTGGGATGGAAACCATGAAGCCCTCCATCAAGGACCTCTTCACGACCCAAGTCAACGGGCCTTGAAGGCCAACGTCCAGTGAGTCTGTCAGCTTTTAAACCAGGAGATTTTGGGTCTTTTCCAGATTATTGTAATTCAATACCATGTGATTTTACCCTTAACCCAAAGCCTTATATAAATGTTTGTAACCCCAGAGTCTTCCAAAGCAATTCACTCTCTCAAATTCTAAAAAGAAGAACAAGTTATCCTCTCAAATATTTCTCTCTCTAATGGAGCCTTTCCTCCATTGAATTCCTAAGTTCCCCAATTTTGAAGTTAGAAATCTCCAATTGAAGTTAGAGTTTCTTCTATGTCATGGGTTCCTTTCAATATTGAACTATTTGTTTGTTTTATGATCTATTACGCATGAATTGAGATAATTTCATGATTTTAAGATGATTCCCCATGAACCCATGCGTAACCCATGTTTTCTAAGATCTTCATGAATAAAAGTGGGTTTTGAACTATGAAAGGTAGATGATGGAAATATGCATGTTCTAATGAAATTGATGAAATATGATATAAGTTGCATTGAGAGTAAAGTATAAATGATGTTGTTGTTGTTTGATGAGTGTGAAAGGATTTCTCACATAATTACTCAACACATGAATGTTAAAGGGTTTCTCACATAAAGGATTCTAAGATTGAAAGGTCTTCTAACCTAAAATGAATCAAAGTTAAGGAGCTATTCTAATGATGAGGCAAGCGGCGATTACCCATGCCCTTTAATGCAAAGAGAGGTGATTACACATGTCTTATGAATGTTAAGAAAAGTTAAGAATAATGAATATAATGTGGGAGTTATGCTTAGCACCGAGTGGATAAGTGGCAATTACCCATGTCCCATAAACTATGTGCCACCATAGGTTGTCTAGATAAACATTAGCTAGTGGATCCATGTAAGCTATAAGTTTATGGTTCTTACCTTGGCAAGTGAGGACACTTCTTTTCGATGTGGGGTAGACAGTGTATTCCATGTTAATAGCTCACATGGTCTTACATGTCGATTAAAGGTAAATCTCTCACACTAATGAATCAAGGTTACATCAAGAAATATCTCATAAACTACTTAATGAAGTTAACTTAGATTGACCATGTTTTATGACTTATGTTTTCTAAATCTTTTATCTCATGTTCTAACTTGGTCATTGCATATTATGTAAATGTCCCGTTTTAGCATGATTTCATCTTTTTATGCATTGCTATCATACTTGGTACATTTTTGTACTAACGCATACTCTTGTCTCAATTCTCCCAAAATGTAGGGTCCAACGCTCTAGATTTGCATTTCAGTGGCTAGGGATCTTATAGTAGAAGTTTGATTATTGGTAAGTCCTCTTGATTCGAGGACCAAACCTTTTTTCATTATGTCTTGACATTTAAGTTTTGAACTTGATGTATGGATTACTCCCCGATCACTCATTTTACTAAATGGCTTTGAGATATCTTCTACTTCATTTTATAAAACTCCTAATTGTCTTTTAAATCTTGTCGTTTATGATGTATGCTAAGTGGCTTGTGTAGGGCCTCTCGGGGTTCTATACGCCATGTTACACCTAAGGTATACTTTGGGTCGTGACAAAGCTTTCGTTTCTTTCCAAACCTCCTCACACCCTTCATAGATGAGATTTTCAAGTAAACCCAATCATGAACATCAAACTCAAGATCTCTCGTTATAACATCGTCATAAGACTTTTGTCGACTTTGAGCTGTTTTCAACCATTCTCTAATAAGTTGAACTTTTTACATAGCCTCATGTACCAATTCGGGACCTATCAAAGCAACTTCACCCACTTCAAACCAACCTATAGGAGATCTACACCTCCTACCATAAAGAGTCTCAAATGGAACCATACCAATGCTTAATTGATAGCTATTATTTGTCACGACCCAAAGTATACCCTAGACGTGACATGGCGTATAAGACCCCGAGAGGCCCTACTCAAGCCACTTAGCATACATCATACAAGATAGTTGAATTAAAGAGTTCAAAAGACAGTTTTATTTCATAAAGAGTTTGACCAAATGTAGCGGAAGTCTAACATAGTCTCAAAGCTATCAAGTACATCAAGAGTGATTGGGACGTAACCCATGCATCACATACAATACCAAAAAGTAAAGATAATAAACAATAAAGGGTTCGGTCCTCAAAACATAAGGACTCACCAATCTTAAAATCTACTAAAGTGATCACTAGCCACAAAGATGCAGAGTGGGAACGTCAGATGCTACATTAGTGAAACAATGTACGCAAAAGGATGTGTTAGTACATGAAATGTACTATGTATTTGGGGAATGCAATAAAACATGAGACATGATCATAAACGGGAAAATTCGAAAACATGGAATGCATGACCAAGTTAAAACATAGTATAATCATTTAAGAAGATTCATAAAACATGAACATGGTCAATTCATCTTTAAATCATAAAGGAAGCTTCATAAACATTAGAAATCAACATAGTTCTTTTTGTGGGAAGTTTACTATAAACCAACATATAGACCATGGGAGCTACAACATGGAATCTAGTGTTTGCCCCACACTAAAAAGGGGTGTCCTACTTGCCAAGGTAAGAACCATGAACTTCTAGCTTATGTAGATTTAATAGATAATATCTATCTAAGACAATCATCCTATGGAGGCACATATGTATGCGATAAGAAGATTAGTACTAGAAACCCGGCCTCAAGCTACGAGAGAGCTTCCATCTCAATATCCTATCAGTGTTAGGCATAAATCCCACGGACTAGTCATTAATCTTAACTTCTCTTATCATTATGGGACATGGCTATTCGCCTGTTGTCTTATCATTATGGGACAAGGATATTCGCCACTTGTCTTATCATAGGATAGGTCCTTAGACCATGCATGAGAAAACCTTTCACCATTCATGATCTTTTCATAATATCTTTTAAGGCCCATAGTCATTCACTTCATGCTAGAGATGCCCTACTACTAATGGAAATAGTTTTGAAAGCGTGACCTATGATCATTGATGACATATTTGCATACCATACTAATCAAGACCTGATTTTGTAAAATAGCCCAAAAAACATTGAAGGCAAATCTAGATGTCATTCATGTCATGTGGCTAAGCTTCATAGAACATATAGATACCTCCGTCTATAAGCTTACTTGAGTCATACACATTGCTTTCATAAAAACATGCATAATTTCATAAAACATATTCATAGATTTATGCTTCTTCATAAATTCATGTAAATTAGGGTTCATAGTCAAAATTCTTACATAAATGCATGGCTTCACATGGAATTAGTTGAAAATCATGAAATTAAATCCAAGTTATCAATATAAGATCATAATGAAACAGTTGAATCCATACAAATAGAACCCATGAGGAATTAAGTTAAAATCTAATCAAAACTTGGGAAATTAAGCTAGAGAATTGAAGAAACTTTGGGGGATCAATGGGTGAATTGAACTGATTGATGAAATCCATACATACCTTGATGGAAGCCCTAAGAAATAATGAAGAAAGAGGCTTGACCATGAATAACCCTAGCTTCTTTTTCTTCCTTGATCTAGAGAGAATATATTTTGGAGAGGATGAATTTGGTCAATTTTAGGGAATTTAGGAGAATGAATTGAAATTGGTAGTTTTTGGGTTTCATTTGCTTATATAGGCCTTGAAATAGGGTTTAAAACGATGTAGTTTGGGTACCAAACACTTTGAGAAAAGACTAGCATGACCTTAACTTAAAACTGACGAGGTGACTTAGAAGAAGGGCATCACGAGCCGTCTAAGGCTTCACGGGCTGTATTGCCGGTTATGAAGCTTCAGTTGTCTGAAGTGCTTCACTAAAACGGGTATAACATTTTACTCCGGGCTTGGAATTAGGAAAACTTGGTGGAGTTGGAAAGAGGACTCAAAGACCTTTAATTAAATAGGTGATGGGCAACCTAATTCATTATGTGCTAAAAGATATGATCGTTTGAAGTTGACCCAAAAATCTAAAACGTTATCAACCCCTTTAACATATGACTTCATGGTCCATGTGAAACTCCACGGACCGATTAGGTGATTGTGGTCCTTCAGAGTAGCTTGGGGGTTCTTTGCCTCTTTTCATGGACCACCTCACAGTTCGTGTGATGCTCCACGGACCGTCGAGGCGTCTGTGGTCATATATAGTGGCTGGGTGCAACATCATGAGCAGGGTGATGTGTCGTGGTCCTCCTCACGGCCCATGGACCCCTCTGTGGTTTGCCCTTCTCCCTTGATCAATTCTAGTTCAAATGTTTGGGGTATTACAATATATCCCCATTGGGAACTTTTGTCCTCGAATGGAACTCAAACTAGCACGAAAAGAGTAAGAGAGAAACTAACAACCCAAGATTAATGCAACTTCATAAAAATGCACATAGCCAAGTAGGTACCTCGACTCCAAGCTAAAACATACTTTTAAAAATATCTTTTCATAAGACAAACATGCAAATCATACTCAATGCACATAATCATGAAACAATCAATCAAGCTAAATCATATCTTTGAAAAATAAAATTTTCATGAGCATGCATGCATAAGGAAACACGAGAATGATCAAACACAAAAATCCTAAAGAGTGAACATGAGCGACTAATGCATCAGCTAGACCCGAAGATAAAGGAAAGAGATAAGGATACTAAGACATCACTGTCTCTGGTCTTTCACATACCAATGCAAATCAAGGAACCCTTCCAACAATTTAAATAGTCCCACACACACTCCAACCATGAAGCACACTATCTCTCCCTTGGGAGCAAACCTCTCTAGTCTTTTCAAATCTATCTCTCTTAACCCAAACATAGTACTAAAGTCTCAACAACCATGAAATCATTAATACAAGTTAAAACTTAAGGAATTTCCATGAAAATTTCAATATCCACTTCAAACACAATTACCACACATGGAGTCTTACCATAGCCAATGAAACACCCAATATCAAGCAATGCACAACAACAAGATAAAAGACCATAACTTACCAATTACCACATCCGGGGAACCCTCATGATCTTGTTGAGTCTAAA
The DNA here is from genome assembly GCA_036553675.1 of Solanum okadae. Taxonomy (NCBI): domain Eukaryota; kingdom Viridiplantae; phylum Streptophyta; class Magnoliopsida; order Solanales; family Solanaceae; genus Solanum; species Solanum okadae. Next base: position 25,038,607 of record CM071689.1, read on the forward strand.
GAGCATAAAACCTATTCTATTTTAACCACCACTATGACCTGAAAAGGTAAGGTTGAGTCCGCCGACGATTATCTCCCTCATTCTTGGCAATCGTAGGACAATCCCTTATCTTATGATCCATTTTTTCACAACCGAAACATGTATTATAACCAGCTAGACACTCACCCCTTTGAATTTTTCCACACCTTTGATACTCAGATACCATTTGCTCACTAGAACCATTACCTTGAAAATGATTACTTCCATTGGACCCTGAATGTGAAAAATCACCATCATCCCTTCTTGCCCTCTTTGAATCCCTAGTGTTCTCCTTAAGTTTTTCCTCTTCTGTTTGTTGTGCATGAACCATTAAATGGGATACATCCATCTCCTTAACAACCATGGCAGTTAGGCATTCTTTGATCACCAAGTCGGAAGCACCCGACACAAACTTACTCATCATTGCCCTTGGATTGGCAACCATAGTTGGAGCGTATATGGACAGTTGCGTGAATTTCAAAGCATAATCCTTCACACTCATATTCCCTTGACGAAGGTTAATGAACTCAAGTGCCTTTGCCTCCCTCGTCTCAAGGGGAAAGAAACTATCAAGGAAAGCAACCTTAAATATATCCCAATCAAAAACACACATTTATCGCCCTCTCTTCCTTCCATTGGTTAAATCAAACTTGAGCAACACTCTTAAGTTGATAAGCGGCCAATTCCACCTTTTCTACTGAAGTGACATCCATAATTCCTATTATCTTATAAACCTTATCCATGAACTCTTAAGGATCTTCCTTGACTTTTGACCCATGAAATTCTAGAGGATTCATTCTAGTAAAGTCTTTCACCCTGGTTGCCAACGTACCCACCCTTGGGTTCACGAGAACTACAACCTCTCTATTTTCTTGAGCCGTCATATCTTGGGCCAATGCATGAAATGCGGCTCGAAACACATCATTAGTCACTTGCTCGCCAAAGGGTTGACTGGCACTTGGGAACCTCTTGTCTCACATTTTCACAAACATTCCTATTCATTCTCATGGGATTCCTTCGTGGAGGCTTATTCTATAAAGAATAAACATAGGTTAGAAGAGGAGGACCTTTATAGATTTAAACTCTATGGCACAACTTTAGAATAATGAAAGAAGTGAAGTTTCCTAAACATATTATAGCCTCTTATTCATAAATGTCTCTCACTTCACACTCATGAACAAGACTCTACTCAAGGTGGCTTATGAGACTTCCTAGGACCTTTCTAAATCTAATGCTCTGAATACTAAGTTTGTCACGACCCAAAGTATATCCTAGACGTGACATGGCATATAGGACCTTGAGAGGCTCTACAAAAGCCACTTAGCATAAATCATATAAGATATTAGAATTAAAGAGTTCAAAAGACATTTTTATATCATAAAGAGTTTGATAATATGTAGTGTAAGTCTAACATAGTCACAAAGTCATCTAGTACATCAAGAGTGATTGGGACATAACCCATGCATCACATACAATTTGAAAAAGTAAAGACAATAAGCAATAAAGGGTTCGGTTCTCACAAAATGAGGACTCACCGATCTTCAAATCTACTAAAGTGATCACTAGCCACAGAGATGTAGAGTGGAAACGTCAGACCCTACATTAGTGAAACAATGTAGGCAAAATAATGCGTAAGTACATGGAATGTACTAAGTATGAGGGAAATGCAATAAAACATGAGACATGATCATAAAGGGACATAATCGAAAACATGGAATGCATGACCACGTTCAAACATAGTAAAATCATTAAGAAGATTCATAAAACATGAAAATGGCCAATGCATATTTAAATCATAAAGGAAGTTTCATAAAACATTAGAAATCAACTTAGTTCTTTTTATGGGAAGCTTACCATTAACCGACATATATACCATGCGAGTTATAACATGGAATTTGGTGTCTGCCTGATACGCTCAAATTACACTTCCTTTCAGAAGCATAAGCGATCGTTATCAAGTAAAGAACCCAACTTGTAGGTTGAGGTCGATCCCACGAGGAAACTGGTTTAGACTTTACTTTTAACCAACAATTATATTCAATTAGTCAAATTATTTCCAGAAACAGGTAATAAAAAGGGGGGTTTGTGCTTGTGTGAAACAAATAGTAAGAACTTAATAAGTAATCAATAATTAAACTCAACTTTGGTTGTTATCAAGATAAGAGAAATAACTAGGGTATACGTGTTCCCCATAATCTCATAACGCAGTAATCCTAGCAATAGCAATCCTTTTCTAGTGTATCACATGCAAAGTGATAAGTTAGGTATCTCTAAATCCTTGGTCCGGCATCTAGAGAATTTCACCCCGCACCTTGGTCCGGCTACGTATGTATAATTTACTAACCCTTACCTTTACCTCATATTAGACATCATAATCGATGTTTGGCTTAGTTATTACTTCGCACCAATCGACACTAGCCTATTAGATAGTATCACACTAAATCTATGTTGATAATTCTTTTCTTGTTAATTACCTCCTTGGTCCGGCAAGTAGTAACAAGGCGAGTTCTAACGTTGGCCACCGTTAAAAAGACTTCTAAACGAAAGAATTATCAATGCATGCAAAATACTAGTCAAGAATTGCTTATTTACTATTCATACTTTGTTAATCGATCATGGTTCCCACAACCCTAGTTGTGGATTTAGTTACTCATATTGGCAAAAACACAATTCATAATTGTAGATGAAGAAATCATGAACTTACTTAACGAGAATAATAAACCCAGAAAATTAACTTGAATTTCGAAGCCAAAATCTTCAAAACGAACTTGGGAAATCAATAATTGCTAGGGTTGCAAATTAATCTCCAAAGTTACAAAGCAAAAATATAATAATAGTGTCTAACCTCCAAAAACGAGGTTTACATGTCCTATTTATAGAAAACAAATCCTAAATAAAAAGGGAAACAAATTAAGGAAAGTTTTGTTCAGGTACGCGTCTTCGATCCACGAGACTGACTTACGGACCGTCGATGGATCTACGGTCCGTAAGTCCCTTCCGTCACTCGGGACTTAGAAAATATTTCAGCTTCCAAAAAATCATCTTCTCTGAAGCAAACGACGGACCAACAGTACGGACCGTATATCGATCTACGGTCCGTCAATCACCACCGTAGCTTCATACTTAGAATCTTCAAAAATCAGGTACTGGAACCCTCGCAGCCTCACTCTACGGATCAACAGTACGGTCCGTAGATCAATCTACGGTCCGTCAATGGGCGCCGTGGTTCCACACTTGGTCAGATTTCCCTGATTTGTCCTCAACACATTCCTGCTGATCTACGGTCATCACCTACGGACCGTGAATGGACCTACGGTCCATAGATGACCTCCGTGGATGCCTTTTTCTGCATTTCCTTCAGCTGTCTCTAAACTTCCGCACCTGAACACCTTTCCTACAAAACATGATAAAACACATAAAAACCAATATAAAAAGGCCCTAGACACACACAACTTGTAAGTGAAATGTATTAGAAATACCGTAAACTCACGGTATATCACTGCCCCACACCAAAAAGGGGTATCCTACTTGACAAGTTAAGGACCATAAACTTCTAGCTTACGTGGATCTACTATCTAATGTCTATCTAAGACAATCATCATGTGGGGGCACATAGGTATGTGATAAGGAGGTTGCTACTATAAACCCTGCCTCAAGCTAAGGGGAGCTTCCATCTCAATATCCTCTTGGTGTTAGGCATAAATCCCACAGAATATTCATTACGCTTAACTTCTCTTATCATTATGGGACATGGGTATCCGCCTCTTTTCTTATCATTATGGGACATGGATATTCGCCACTTGCCTTATCATAGGATAGCTTCTTAGATCATGCGTGAGAAAACCTTTCACCATCCATGATCTTTTCATAATAGCTTTTAAGGCCCATAGTCATTCACTTCAAGCTAGAGATTCCCTAATACTAATGGAGGTAGTTTTGAAAGCGTGATCTATGATCATTGATGACATATCCAGATACCATACTAATCAAGATCGTATTTAGGAAGATAGCCCAAAAAGCATTGAAGGCAAATCTAGATGTCATTCATGTCATGTGGCCAAGATTCATAGAACATATAGATACATTCATCTATAAGCTTACTTGAGTCATAAACATTGCTTTCATAAAAACATGCATAATTTCATAAAACATATTCATGGATTTAAGCTTCTTCATCAATTCATGTAAATTAGGGTTCATAGTCGAAATTCATAGATGAATGCATGGTTCACATGGAATTAGTTGAAAAGCATGTAATTAAATCCAAGTCATCAAAATAAGATCATAATAAGGCAATTGAATCCATACAAATAGAACCATTGAGGAATTGAGTGAAAATCTAATCAAAACTTGGGAAATTACATTGGAGAATTGAAGAAACTTTGGGGGCTCAATGGGTGAATTGAACCCATTGATGAACTCCCCACATACCTTGATTGAAGCCCTAAGCAATGATGAAGAAATGAGACTTGAACTTGAGAACCCTAGCTTCTTCTTATTCCTTGATCCAGAGAGAAGATTTTTTTGGAGAGGATGAATTTTGTCAAGTTTAGGGAATTTAGAAGAATGAATTGAAATTGGTAGTTTTTTGGGCTTAATTCACTTATATAGGCTTCGAAATAGGATTTCAAATGATGAATTTTAGGTACCAAACACTTTGGGAAAAGACCAATATGATCCAAACTTAATAACTTACGAGGTGACTTAAAAGAGGAGCTTCACGTGCTGTATAAGGCTTCACGAGCCCGTATATTCGTTCATGAAGCTTCACCTGTTTGCAGTGCTTCAATAAAAACGGGGATAACTTTTTACTCCGAGTTCGAAATTAGGCAAACTTGGTGGCATTGGAAAGAGGACCCGAAGACCCTTAATTTGATAGATCATCAACCACCTAATTCATTTTTGTCTTGAGACATTTGATCATTTGACAATGACACAAAATTTTAAAACTGATAGGTGACTTGTATGGACCCCTAGACAGGTCGTCCAAGTCATCACATGACGTCTAAGGTTCCTTCTAGGAAACCCCTTCCCAGGCAGACTCTAATGGTCATTCACGATGCGCTAATTCATTTTGTGCTAAATGATATGATCTTCTGAAGTTGACCCAAAACTCCAAAACCTGATCAGCTCCTTTCATAAACGACTTCACGTTTCGTGTGAAGCTCCACATACCCTTTAGGTAATCGTGGTTCTTCATAATAGCTTAGGGGGGTTATGTGCCTCTTTTCACAAACCACCTCACGGTCTGTGTGATGCTCCATAGACCGTCTAGGCGTCTGTGGTCATCTACAGAGGCTGCGTGCAACACCACAAGTAGGGTGACGGATCATGGTCCTCTTCACGGCCCGTGGACCCCTCTGTGGTTTGCCCTTCTCCCTTAATCAATTCTAGTTCAAATTTTTGACGTGTTATTATTATACGGAAACTCAATCAACGGCAAATGATCATCCCAATTGCCCTTGAAGTCAATTACACAATCTCTCAATATATCTTCCAAAGTATGGTTATTACACTCCGCTTGCCCATCGATTTGCTAATGAAATGTCGTACTAAGCTTAACACGGTACCAAGACCCTTTAGAAAAGATTTCCAAAATTGAGAGGTAAATTGGGTACCGCGATCGGAGATAATGGATAAGGTCACTCCATGCAACCTAAACATTTCCCTTAAGTACAACTTCACATAGTCCTCCGCCAAATAAGAAATCTTGACTGGAATGAAAATGAGTTGATTTGGTCATTCGATCCACAATAACCCAAATCGAGTCATATTGACGCCGGGTGCGGGGTAACCCAACAATAAAGTTCATATTCAAATCTTCTCTCTCCCAAGTAGGAATACTAATATATTGGGATAAACCTCCCAACTTCTGATGTTCAGCTCTCACTTCTTGACAATTAGGACATTTGGCCACAAATTCCACAATATATTTCTTCATCGCATTCCACCAATAGGCCTCCCGCAAGTCACGGTACATCTTCGTGGCTCCAAGGTGAATGGAGTATCAAGAACCATGGGCGTCTGATAGGATTTGCTCCTTCAAATCGTCAACATTAGGAACACACAAACGACCTTGATATCGAAGTACACCATCTCCCTCTTGGGAGAAAGCCTCAATGTATTTCTTAAGCACCACTTCCTTCGATTCAACAAATATTTGATCGAGACCTTTCTTGGAATTCACATCTGACACAAAAGATGATTTTGAACCATTATGTACCATAACACCGCCTTTGATAGAGTCAACCAACCGAACATCCAATCGGGCCAATCTATGAACATCTCTAACCAATTTCGTCTTACTATCCTCAGTATGAGGAACACTACTCAATGATAACTAATTAAGAGCATCTACCACTACATTTTCTTTGTCAGGGTACTAGAGACCACTCATGTCATAATCCTTTAGTAACTCAAGCCACCTCCTTTAGCAAAGATTTAGATCTTTCTGCTTGAACACATATTGCATACTTTTTTTGTCAGTAAATTCATCAACATGAACACCATATAAGTAATGTCTCCAAATCTTTAAGGGAAAAACAACTGCTGCTAGTTCCAAATCATGTGTACGATAGGTCTTTTTGTTAATCTTAAGTTATTGTGAAGCATAAGCAATAACTTTCCCATTTTGCGTTGTTGAAGCCCAAATTTGGCTCTCCACATTTATTTAACTAAAGTTTTATTAATAATATTAATAATAACAATAATAAATATATATATTATGAAATTTTTGTAGGAATACAAGATTTTAATTATTTATTTCATAAATATTATTATTTATAAAAATTAAATGTATTATATAGATATTACTACTTACTTTCTCATTTTGTTTTAAATTTTACGTGAAATAAATATTGTTCTTAAGGATTAACTCAATTTTTATATAATTTCTATCGTTACAATAAACATTTTTCGACATTTTTTAAAATTAGGAAAGCTTAATTAATTAATGGGTTACTAATTTATATTAATTTTATTTTTAGAATGACTAAATTTATCAAATAAGCTAGTCTTGCAAATTAATTATTTTTAATTTAATAATTATGGTTATTTAATAAAGAAGAGATTATAATTTTAATAGATTTAATTTGAGCAAAACTTGGCAATCCAAGTCTTTTAAATTCAGTCAATCCGCATGCGCCACGTAGGAAGCACATGGATTGTGCTTTTTCAGCTTAAATCTTGGCCCTACGATCTAATCTAACAGCCTTAATTAATTCAAGTCAAGAAAAGTTGAGAGTCAAGTCAAGAGAAGTTAAGAGTCAAGTCAAGAGAAGTCAAGAGTCAAGTTAAGAGAAGTTCATAGAGTTTTCCAAAAGTCTTTTACAAATGTTTTAACTTTGTTTTAAGACTTGAGTTCTGAGTTGAATAAAGAGTAAAGTTTGAAGTGCATTTCTTCAAAAGAGTATATCGGGACTATGTATTCCCCAACAGTAAATGTTTTCACATTTAAACAAGAAAGGAAACTGAGATTTCCAAAAGAGTCTTTGAGCTAGTTTTCAGTAAAGAGTAAGAGTAAAGTTCATTCTTCAAAGATTATATGGGAACTAAGTATTCCCAATAGTTCACATGTTTTCACATTTGAGCAAGAAAGGAAACTGAGATTTCCAAGAGAGATTTTAAGCTAAGTTTTTGAGTAATTATCTCAAACCAAAGAAAGAGTTTTGTTTTTACAAATATATGAGCTAAAGTATATTTTGGAAGTAGTATTGAGAACCGATATAGGGACGAGCTTGAGTTCAGATAACTCACGTCTCCATAAACCATGTAGCCATCATGGGTAGTAAAGGATCATACTTTTTAGATGACTCCTTAAGATACTTTTAGCATAGACTAGTGGATCCACTAAGTTAAGCGTTCTATATGACGGCAAAGTATAGGATAGTTCTGGCAGCGTGGGGAAGACGTTGTATCACCACTTAGGCTCATAGTGGTGGTTGTCGGTTAGAGAAACTCCCACAGAAACTATATTACTTTATTATATGAGTAAAGTTGAGTTTGTTATTACATTTTCTTTAACGAACTAAGTTGTTTCCTACTGTTCTAAATGCTTTGTATAAATTGCACTATTATTGTTGTTTTACACTGCATTTTGAGTTGAGTTATTCAGGAGTTGAGTAAAGCCAAGGTAAGTGTTTCTTCCAGATTCTTTTCAAGCTAAAGTTATGTTCAGCATTCCAACTCGCATACTGGTACATTCAATGTACTGATGCTAGTTGGCATGCGTCTTATTATGATGTACACACATGTAACTAGGATCAGCATCCAGCGCCTCGTTGATCCAGTTGAGCACTCAGAGTCAGTTGGTGAGCCTCCTAGATTTCCGGAGGATCCTTTTTATTGCTTTCAGTATTTTAGTTCATTAGGATGTTGTGGGTCTTGTCCCGACGTCCATCTCAGTTGTTTAGAGGCTTCATAGACAGAGTTAGTGATGTTAGTTCATGAGTCTTTACTTTTCCTTTTCAGTTAAGTTGAGACTTGAGTTGTCACTTTGGCAGTGAATGTTATTATAATAGATTCTAAGTTATATGTTGAGTAGTTCAGTTTTACTTGTTTTAAAAGTATTTATCTTGAGTAAAGTCTTCTGCTGAGTAAGTAAGCCAGGCCAAGGGTTCTCTTGCGGCCAGCGATGGTTCTCGAGTGCCGACCACATCCAGGGTGTAGGCTCGGCGTGTGAGACCCATGATGTTGGTAGAAATATCTCGATCATTATCCCTCTGCTCTAGAGGATATGATCACTTTAAGGGAAGTAACTTGTTGCTACAGATTTGGGCGTCGGAACACTTCTATCAAATAAAAGCAAAAAATGGCACTGAAGCAGACTTACACAACAAAATCAGAAGTCATGCGATGAGATTGAGCATGTGGGATGCCCCAAATAATGAAGATGGTTGGCGTTTTTCCTAACCCACCTCACAGGAACCATATTCAGTAGTGACTACCATGGGTCCATGGCCGAGCTCTGTTGAGAACTAACCATGCATATTTCATTGAGTTGATTGGGTTGGAAGGCTTCCAGCCTTATGCACCTCTAAGAGTCCTCCGACAGTTTGGAATTACCTATAGAGGTCGATTATGAAGGAAGAATTCTGATCGAAAGGATCGCTACTTTGGTACAAGGATGGTATGACACTCTTGACTTAGGCATGGGGGTTGAGTCATGATGCACTCCTGAATATTATACTTGGCTTATGATGGGAAGAATTCTCGCAAGGCCCACTTGTGACGGGATCTTGGGGATCACAGACACCCAAAGATCAAATCAAATTGGCACGGAGCTATTGAACCTCATGCCCATCACCACAACCATGTATCATTTGGTGACCCCACGGTCTGTCGACCATCTCATACAGGCAGTTGACGATGAACCAAATGAAGAGACAGAGGAAGACCTAGAAAATGATCCTAAAGAGCCAAATGAGGAGATGGAAGAGGATTCAGAAGATATTCAAAGCATGACCCTAACTTGTATGACCCTAGAAATGAAGGAGTGATGCATATGGAGAATGAACCGGTTCCAACAGTAGAAGACGCTCACTCAGAATATGGTTCCATAGGGTTTGATGAAAGGGAAGATTCAAACAACTGGAAATGGAAGATCGACAAATCCCTAGAGTACCACCCAGGGCCATATTATGATGGGGATGATGACGGTGACGATGCCCCAACTTTGTCGTAGGTCATCTTCTTTTTCGACCTTTCTCCTCAAAGTGTCGTAAGACCTATTCCTCTTGTATGCCTTATGGCCACCCCTATACTTTCATTTCTTAGGTTTTTGATTGCCTACATCAGTGTAATAGCCATATTGCCTTGATCAATGAAGTTATGTTTGCTCCAAATCTAAAATGTGTTTAAATGGATCATTTATTATCAAACTAATTGCAACGTAGGCCTACCTCAGGCAAAAAGAGGTTATATATTAGGACGCGTCTTGAATGTCGCCAAATTGGTGTATATATGTGTTACAATTACATATTTGTTACGACTTTCAATATTTCCCAAACTAACATAGTTTCTTTTTTTTTATTTTTTTCTTTCTTTTCATCATTTGTCCCCAAAAGTACGTTGATTTGTGTCGACTTGCAAATTGGCTGACTCACGATACAACCTTCGATCAACAGGAAAGATGATTGATAAAGACGAGTTCAACGTTGCTGTAAACATAATGATACCTATTGAGAACCCCGAAGGTTCTCGAAACATGAAAGACATCCAAAATGAAGAGAAAATGGCTCATATGGAGCAAGAACTCTAGATCTTGAGGGAAGAATTACGCCAAGTGCGAGACTTGGCCAAACTATCAGCTACCACTTTCCCTACTTTAAAGACGCCTATCTACTTCACAAAGGCTGACTTGCCTTCTGCCTACTTGCCAAATCAGCCAGAACAAACTCAACATGCTCTCGCACACGGTTAAGTTCCACCAACTTCTCCAACCCTAGTCAGGACCATTCCTGACCTCTCTAATCGCGACCCTACCATACCTACAATGCATCAGATACTTGGGGAACATGTCGCCGCTCCCTATGGTCCACATGTTCCACCTGTATATGTCGTTGGAGCTCCTACCTTCACAACGCCAGTTGTGGTTAATGTCTCGTACGAGGTCGATCAATATGCAGAAATGGAGAAAGATGCTCGGTTGAAAGAGGATGCATCGATCAATGCCCAACTTCATGGTCTGATAAAGGCATTGAAAAGCTTACAAGTAACTAGAGGAACAGAGAGTCTGGATTATGAAATCATGTGCATTCATCCAGACATTGACATGCCGGTAGGGTACAAACCACCGAAGTTTGACATGTTTGATGGAAAGGGTGACCCTCACGCACATTTAAGGGCATACTGTGACAAGTTAGTCGGTGTAGGGAGAAATGAGAAGTTGAGGATGAAGTTGTTTATTTGGAGTTTTTCTGGAGAAGCATTAACCTGGTATACCCACCAAGACCCTCGCAAATGGTGTGATTGGCAGGAAATGGCTGAGGATTTCATGACTTGTTTCAGATTCAATACTAAAATTACTGCTGACAGATTCTCATTGGCCAACATACAAAAAAAGCCATCAAAGAATTTCCAGGAGTACGCACAACGTAGGAGAACTGAAGCAACAAGAGAGCAACCACCAGTAGATGAGAGTGAGCTCTCGAAGTACTTTATTCGAGCTCAAGAAGGTGTCTACTTTGACAAGATAATGTAAATGATGGGCCAGAAGTTAGCAGAATTGGTCAAGATGGGAGACTTTATATAGGATGGTGTTAAATCTGGGAAGATTCAGTCTATGGTCACGTTGCAAGCTGCAAGTAGGGCCATACAGTCAGGTGTCATTGGAGGCATTAAAAAGAAACAGGAGGATGTTTCAGTTGTCACTTACAAACAAGGAGGACCATCCCACCAATACCCCAATAATCCCCAATTTGTTGCACATACTTCATACGTCCCATACCAAGTATATAATACCCAACTACACTATAATCCGCCCCGAGCACGAGCATACCAAAATCCTCCAAGACCATATGTCCATGTTCAAGCACCAATCCACCAAAATAGACCAACATATGCATCGAGACCACGTCCAAATCTCGAAGCTAGAAATGATCGCGTTTACACACCTATTGCCGAACCTTATGCCCAATTGTTTGAGAGTTTAAGGACAGCATGAGTGTTGCAACCAGTAGAAGGAAAACTTCCCGATCCAATCCCTCGTAACTTCGATGGAAACAAGTGATGTGCTTACCACTCGAGAATCTAAGGACATAACATAGAAGATTGTTACAGTTTGAAAAACCAAATCGAGTCTTTGATCAAGTACTTCAATCGACATTGCTGTGGCTTAAGGGATGACTAGGTCGGGGAGGTGTTATGCCCCAAAGGATCTAAATCAAAGAGTTCTTAGAAAAGAACAGAATCCAAAGAAGAATGTTACCGATGTTGAAGCCGCAAAATTTTGGAAGAAGATGCAGCCTAAAGACTATTCAATCGAAGAGCAACTGAAGAAGACGCCAGCCCACATATCCATTTTGTCTCTGCTTATGAGTTTTGAAGCTCATAGGAATGCTTTGATAGAAGTATTAGACAGAGTGAACATTCCAAAAGAGACCACAAATGAAACCTTTGCTTCAATGATTGGAAGAATAGTGGAAGCTAAGAAGATTTATTTCCATGATGATAAACTGCCTGCAGAAGGGGCTGGGCACAACAAAGCGCTTCACATCGTAGTCAAATGTGCTAATAAGATTGTGACTCGAGTTCTAATTGATGGTGGTTTCGGATGCAACATCTGTCCTTTCACCACTCTGAGGGATTTGGGTGCAAATATGGGAGAGATAAGGGAAAGTCGTGTGAATGTTATAGCCTTTGATAGAGCGCAAAGAAGTGTCATTGGAAAGGTCTATCTCACATTACAGGTGGGGCCAGCTGAATTCCCCATTCTATTTCAAGTGATGGATGTATCATCTAACTACAAATTGTTGTTGCGAAGACCATGGGTTCACTTTACGAGAGAGGTTTCTTCCACTCTTCATCAATGTGTAATGTTTGAATGGGATCGCACAGAAGTTACCATCTTGTAACACCCCGGAAACTAGTAGACCAAACTAGAGCCACAAGTTAAGGTTCTAAGGTTTGATGTATGTGAAATAGAGTCGTAGATGAGACTTTACGTGCTAAGAATGAGGGGCTTAGTAGTTGAACATCAAGACACGTTTTAGACCCCATAGTTTAGAAGGTCATCTATGGAGTGGTATAGGGTTGCAAGGGCAAAGGCCAAGGCCAAGGGGCAAGGCCCTAGCCAAGGGCCAAGGCTGCCCAACCTTGGCCAAGTCTGCCTCAAAGACCACGACCACTTTCACGGCCAGTGGTCTTGAACACATACCATGAAGTGGTTCGTTAAGATGACTTAGGATGGTGGGAGGCAAGGCCATGAGGCCAAGCTACTGCCCCAAGTTCACGAACCACTTCACGAGTCGTTGGCTTGACCACGGCCCATCAAAGTGCTCGTGAACGTGCCTTAATGTTATAGGGTCTTGGCTGGTTGTGGGAGCCACTAGTCAAGGACCCACGGGCACCACCACGGGACGTGGTACCCTTGATGAGCCGTCATAGTGTTCGTGGTGCCTGGACCGGACAGCCAAGTTGATGGACTTTTGGGTAAATTCATATTCGACTAGGTTTAAGTGGGGGTCATTTTGTACGTCTTTTATTCACATATTTAGACTATTTTAAGTCATTAGCACCCAAGTTTAAGTCACTTTACATTAGACACAATTCAAAACCCCAAATCACTCCTCTCTCAAATATTTCTCCCTCTAAGAAGAACCTTCATTGAAGAAGAAGGAGCTAGGGTTGAAGCTAAGGTCAAGAACAAAGGCTCCATTGCTAAAGGCTTGTGCTAGGGCTTTGATTAAGGTATGTTTAAATCTTCATCTATGGGTTCTTCCACCCATAGAGTCCCCTAGAATTTCTCCTAATTTGTGAAGAAGAACCCCAATCAAGTTAACATTACTTCCAATGTATGGGTTTTAGGTGGGTATGATTCCAAATAGTTGGATACTACTCATATATGGTTAATTTAGTTTTTATTCATGATATTATGAAGATTTTATATGAATTCCTTGGTTAACCCTAATTTTCAAAGTATGTGGGTTTATGCTTTTGGATGAGAAATTGATGATTCTTGCTAGATTCTCTTGGGTTGTTATCATGTATAGAGCTTATCCAAGAATGTGAATATGAAATCATGAATTGAACTAGACTTATGCATGTATGTTAGAACATGAAATGAAATGATTAAGAATTGGGACTTTTGATGAATTATGCTTAGAATTACCTATGACTAAGGCTTGTGACTAGTATGTGTGGTGATTTAGACTAGTATGATGATTGTGGAGTAAAGCTAGAATGTAGGGCTTGAAATCATAATGTTGGTCACTAGGGCTTAATGAGTAAGTCTAATAGGATGAACTAGTTTGCATTGATTTGATTCACAATATAGATAGAGTTATGGTGGAAGGCTCTTACCCACATGACCTACTTAGAACTATATGTATGCATGTATGTAGAATGCGAAGGGTTAATTACCTAAAATGAATCATGCTTGTTAGAATAGAATAGCTTGAGGTTGAGTTTTATGATTCCTTCATGGATAGTTGAATTATGTAGCTTGGGATGGTAGATCTCATGGTAGCTTGGGATGGAGGAATTAAGCTCTCCTAAGGTTAGCTTGAACTAGCATTGGTAGGATGTTTTTCATGGTAGCTTGCATTAGTAAAGGGATGGTAGCCTAGGATTGAGGATCTATACTCTCATATGGGTAGCTTGAACTAGCATTGTTAGAATGCACTTCATGGTAGCTTGATTTGGTTAGGCCAAGACCATTTGTGGTAGCTTAGGATTGAGACACCACACTCTCCTAAGGATAGCTTAGGGTTGAGGATTCATACTCCCCTAAGGGTAGCTTGCATCATATTGAATGTTTGCATGGTGTCTAGGTTGGTATACTTGTATCCTTCCTAGGATAGCTTGGATTGCATGGTAAGGTGTTTTCCATGGTAGTTAGGTCTAGCCTACTATGTGCTATTCTTAATGGTATAGAATGATAAATAGTAAGCATTGAGTAAGCTAGCCTAAAGGAGTACTTAGTGTGAGTGGTAGTATAGGATGCCATTCATACATGGCACAAGTATGACTTGAAGCTACTTATGAAGTGTCCTCTTATGTGATGTATGCCTAGCTTGGATTGTTGCTATAGTTGCCTTCCATGATATGATCGACTTAAGATGATAGTTCCTTGTCAATATGAAAGTAGGTCAATAGTGACACTTAGTAATGGTAAATATGAATATGGTGACCTCAAGGGTATGCTTAGTGTGTGTGGTATTATGGGATTCCCCACATGCATTGCACAAGTGTGCCTTGAGGTTACTTAGGAGTATAAGTGCTCTTATGATATGAAAACCTAGGTCTTGACTATGAAGGTGGACTATGACCAAGAATGACCAAAGAGAGGTACTTAGCTTGGATAGAATTATGGGATGCTATCTTTGCCTTGCACAAGTATGCTTGGAGGTGGCTTGTGAAGTAGTTCTCTTGAATATGAAAGGCTAATGGTTGGAATATGAACTTATGAATGTCTTATGTTGACTTGTGATGGTATGATGCTTATGTTGGAGTTTATGTTATGAATATGTTATTGTCTCTTATGCTTATGTCTTATGTTGACTAACCATTTGAGATTCTTTATGATGTTATGCTAGCTTTCATACTTGGTACATTTTGTACTAACGCATATTGCCTACATTCTAATCAAATGTAGGGTGTTGGGAGATTGAGTTGCTTGGAGGCTAGGTTCCTAAGTGCAAGAAGACTTGAAGATTTGGTGAGTCCTCATAGCTTCGAGGACAAACCCCTTTATGGTCCTTTTTATGTATTTTCTTATGTTTTAGACTTTATATGGGCTGCGTCCCAAGACTTTTATTCAAGTTATTCATAGATGGTTTGATACAAAGATTTTAGTAAAGACTTCCGCTTTTATGAAATGCTTTAGATTATATGTTTAAAGAAAGTTTTAAATTTTTCCCTACTTTTCTATGATCTTATGTTATGATGATGGTAAGGGCTTGTATGCGACCCCTTCGGGGTTAAGTACGCCATGTTACATCTAGGGGTTACCCCTGGGTCATGACACATCCACGGGGAGCTCAGTCACCCCATCCTTTTTGTTAATTCTATCCCAGTCACTGATGAGTTAGACGGAACCACTTTTCACACTTTGGAAATCATGCAAGCTGTAAGGGTCAATATGGAAACAGAGCCAGATAATACAAAATTGTCAAGTGCAGCAAAAATGGTTGCGTCAGAGATATTGAAGTATGGGTATCAGCCAAAGAATTGACTTGGACCAAAGTCCAATGACATAGTTGAGCCAATCCAGCTGAAGCATCAGAGAGGCACCAACGGACTCGGATATGAGCCTACCTCGGGAAGAGTCCACCAGGGGCAAAGCAATACAATCTTCGTACCAGAAAAAGCTTTGATTCCAGATCAACCTGGTGATGATCACATCGTAGAAGGAATAAGCAATCTATTCGTGGCCATGGCTGGAGAAGAGGAAGAGATAAATCTCAGCAAATTGACCATTCGTGATGCCGAACATGGAGAAATCTTGCAGAACTGGACCATCAGCCCGTCCCTATTTCAACCAAAGTCCTGGTAGTGTGGAAATGAAGGTTTTATTTTAAAATTCGCATGATCAAATTGAGTCTTGAATCATGCCTAATCTTTTGTTGCTTGCCTCTTCTAAAAGCTAGAATGCTTTGAAATAAAAGTCTTTATTTTTCTTTAAAAATTTTCTATTGTTCAACGGTTATGACATGTAACGAATCTACCAAGCAAGGTGAAAGTGATAAAGAAGATCACGAAGAGTACAATGAAAGCATGATGCCTGAAAATCTACCACATGAGATCGAACAAGTTGAAAGTCAGAAAAATACCAATATAGATGAAACAGAGGTCGTCAACTTAGGAGAGGAGGAAATCGTGAAGGAAAAATGAGTCAGCATACATTTGGTGGTTGAAAGAAAACAAGAATTAATAGAGTTGCTTAAGCAGTACGTTGACGTATTTGCTTGGTCTTATGATGGCATGCCATGATTAAGCACTGATATTGTCTCGCACAAATTACCAATTGATCCCACTTGTCTACCCATTAAGCAAAAGACAAGAAAGTTCAAGCCGGATTTGAGTTTAAGGATCAAGGAGGAGGTAACTAAGCAAATCGAGGTGAACGTTGTGAGGGCTACAAACTACCCCACATGGTTAGCCAACATTGTGCCTGTGCCAAAAAAGATTGGAAATATCAGAATATGTGTGGACTATCGAGATCTCAATAGAGTCAGTCCTAAGTATGACTTCCCTCTTCCAAATATTCATATACTCATTGATAATTGTGCAAAACATAAGTTGCAATCATTTGTCGATTTCTTTGCAGGATATACCAAATCCTGATGGATGAAGATGACGCAGAAAAGACAGCATTTATCACTCCATGGGGAGTGTATTGCTATAGAGTAATGCCATTTGGTCTCAAAAATGTTGGTGCAACCTACATGAGGGCCATGACTACCCTTTTTCACGAGATGATCCACAAGGAAATTGAAGTGTACGTGGATGATGTCGTTATCAAATCCAAAAGAAGTTCAGACCACCTGGATGACTTACGAAAGTTCTTTGAGAGGTTGCGTAAGTATAATCTAAAGTTGAATCCAGCAAAGTGTGCATTTGGAGTACCCGCGGGAAAACTATTGGGATTCATCGTTAACAGGAAAGGCATAGAATTGGATCCATCAAAGATAAAAGCAATCCAAGAGTTATCTCCACCCAAGACCAGGAAGGACGTGATGAGTTTCTTGGGAAGACTGAATTACATTAGTCAGTTCATAGCTCAATCTACAGTGATCTGTGAACCCATATTCAAATTACTGAAGAAGGATGCTGCCACGAAATGGACAGAGGAATGCCAAAAGGCTTTTGATAGAATCAAAGAATACTTAACCAATCCATCAGTGTTGGTCCCACCAGAGCCTGGAAAGCCTTTGTTATTATATCTATCTGTCATGGATAATGCATTTGGATGTGTATTGGGTAGCATGATGAGACAGGTAGAAGAGAGCGAGTTATTTACTATTTGAGCAAGAAGTTCACACCATAGGAGGAAAGATAAACCTTGTCGGAACGAATATGTTGCGCTTTGACTTGGATTGCGCAAAAATTTAGGCATTACCTGTCTGCATACACCACGTACTTGATCTCAAGAATGGATCCACTCAAGTACATCTTTCAGAAACCAATGCCTATAGGTAAGCTAGCAAAGTGGCAAATTTTGTTGAGTGAGTTTGATATCGTGTACGTGACACAGAAGGACATCAAAGGAGAAGCCCCGGCTGATCACCTCGGAGAAAACCGGATGGACCAGGGTTACAAGCCGCTCATGACTTACTTCCCTGATGAAGATGTTTTGTTTGTAGGAGAAGACATATTAGAGTCGTATGATGGATGTGGATGTTCTTTGATGGAGCATCAAACTCTATTGGAGTTGGAATAAGAGCAGTCTTATTTCGGAAACAGGTCAGTATTACCCAATCTCGGCCAAGATTAGGTTCTACTGTACCAATAACATGGCGGAATATGAAGCTTGTATTTTCGGACTCAGGATGGCCATCGACATGAACATCAAAGAACTCTTGGTGATAGGAGATTCTAACTTATTGGTTCACCAGGTGCAAGGAGATGGACCACTAAGAATGTCAAGATCCTGCCTTATTTGCATTACATAAAAGAGTTGAGTAGGAAATTCACAAGGATAGAGTTCACGCATGTCCCTCGAGCTCAAAATAAGTTTGCCGATGCTTTGGCCACATTGTCCTCGACATCCAGACAAGAATTACATTGACCCTATCGATATAGAGATACATGATCAACTTGCATATTGTTTTCATGTAGATGAGGAACTGGATGGAAAAACACGGTACTATGGCATCAGAAGATTGATAGAAGCACAAGAATATCCTGAAAATGCCACAAGCAACCATAAATGGACTCTGAGGAGGATGGTCAATCATTTATTCCATAACGGAGAAATCCTATATAGGAGAACTTCGGATTTAGGATTGCTAAGGTGTGTCGACGCCGCAGAAGTGACAAGGCTTTTGGAAGAAATACATGCAGGGACATGTGGACGCCACATGAATGGGTTCACTCTGGCAAAGAAAATTCTAAGAGCTAGGTATTTTTGGATGACCACGGAGAGAGATAGCATCTAGTATGTGCAAAAGTGTCATCAATTTCAAGTACATGGGGAATTTATACGGGTACCACCGAATGAGCTCAATGTGATGGGTTACCCTTGGTCATTTGCCGTTTGAGGCATGGATGTTATTGGACCCATAGAGCCTCCCGCATCAAATGGACATCGTTTCATTCTAGTGGCTATCAATTATTTCACAAAATGGGTTGAAGCTTCGACATACAAGGTAGTGACTAAGAAGATAGTTGCAGACTTTGTTCGCAACAATATAGTTTGTCGGTTTGGAATTCCAGAATCAATCATAACAGATAATGCAGCCAACCCCAACAACGATCTTATGAGGGAAACTTGTGAAAGGTTCAAGATTGTTCATCGAAATTCCACAGTTTACCAGCCACTGATAAATAGAGCAGTTGAGGTTGCAAATAAGAATATCAAGAAGATTTTAAGGAAAATAGTGGACAATCACAGGCAATGGCATGAGAAGCTAACATATGATTTACTTGGTTATCGCACCATAATTAGAACATCAACTAGGGCAACTCCTTATATGTTGGTTTATGGTTCGGAGGCAGTAATACCTACCGAGGTGGAAATACCATCTTTAAGGATTATCCAAGAGGTTGGTCTAGACGATGCAGAATGGATACGTAGAAGGCATGAACAATTGATGCTCATCGATGAAAAGAGGATGGACGCAGTTTGTCATGGACAACTCTATCAGAACAGAATGACCAAAGCATTCAACAAGAAAGTCAAACCCCGACAGTTCACACCGGGGCAGTTAGTATTGAAGAATATCTTTCCTCACCAAGGAGAAGCTAAAGGGAAATTTGCACCAAATTAGCAAGGACCCTACATGGTTCAAAAAGTACTCTCTGGAGGAGCAGTAATCTTAGCAAAAATGGACGGCAGAGTGAACACAAAGCCAATCAATTCAGACGCCATCAAGAAATACTACATTTGAAGACCTCAAGATTAGTGCTTATTTCTTGTACTTTTGCATTTTTCAATGTAACAGAACTATGTCTAGACCTAACTTTCCACGGTGGGGTACATAGGCAACCCACATCGGATCTGGTCTCTCTTATAAAACCCAAAATCATCATTTCCATGTATTTAGAACTACGCTCGACCTGAATTCCCTCGGTGAGATACGTAGGAAATCCTTGTCGGATTCGGTCCCTTGCATATTTTTCACTTTCCTATTGTATTTGAACTGCGTCCTGACCTGATTCTGCTTGCATGCGTAGGCAGCCTGAGTCAGGATCGGTCATTGCATAACATGTTTCTTACTTTTCCTTCATAGTTTTTAGTCTTCTATTGTAATTGAACTACGTTACGACCCGATTCTACTTGGATACATAGGCAGCCTGAGTTAGGTCCGATTATTGCATTTCATATTTTCACTCTCCCTGTTGTATTTGAACTACGTCCTGACCTGATTCCACTTGGATATGTAGGCAGTCTGAGTCAGGTTCGGTCATTGGATTATATTTTTCTTACTTTTCCTCTTTTTTTCATTCTTCTTTTGTAATTGAACTACGTTACGACCTGATTCCACTTGGTCATTACATTACATAATTCTATTTCTCCCACTTGTATTCAAACTATGTTGCGATCTGATTCCTACTTGGGGATACGTAGGCAGACTGAGTCAGGTTCGATCAATGCACTGCATATTTTCCACTTTTTTTTGTTACCCTTAGGAAACACATCCTCATAGTTGGCGTAACCTCGGAATATGAAGAATTTTGATCGTTGCAGTGTCTGCAAAAGAGATTGGAAAGCTTCATCAGGAGTGTAAAAGCTACAAGAAGACTATGTTGGATATAGTCAACAAAATTTAAATCTCGATGGACTTCGTAACATGTCATAATCTAAAAAATGCTGGAGAATTACTATATATATATATATACATAATATATACGTAATACACTTATTTGCTAGAAAAACAAGCTAATTCTTTTCAAAAGATTTTTATACTCTTCCACCTGCCAAGTCTCTAGGTTAAGCAACTATGTACAGGACAAAAAAGGTACCGAAGGATTCCAGTTACGAGGCTTCAGTCCGCGAGTCGATACAAATCAACACCCCCTCCCAAACAAAATAAATGTCTTTGGGTGCAGGAATACATGAATCAAGAAAGATAACATCAAGCCTCGGGGCACGACCGGAGGCACCATTCGACTTCTCACAATCATGAGCCAAAATACTCTTTCCCTACTTTATTTCCTAAAAATAACTTCAACCTACATATTATGTCTAAGAATATTTTTTTAAAATCTTTGCAGGTACGCTCAAGATCTAGACCTAATATTGAAGAAAAGAGG
The DNA here is from genome assembly GCA_036553675.1 of Solanum okadae. NCBI lineage: Eukaryota > Viridiplantae > Streptophyta > Magnoliopsida > Solanales > Solanaceae > Solanum > Solanum okadae. The sequence continues at coordinate 25,059,760 of CM071689.1, forward strand.
ATCTTCGTAGAAAAATAGGATAGTTAGCTTTCTGTCACAATAACTCCACCAACTGGAGCTTGTAATCTAACCTCATAAACAACTCCGCCAATCGGAGACCACCGTCAAACATCGTCAAACTCCGCCAACCGAAGGTTGTACATAGCAAATATCGATCGACCTCCACTAAATCGGAGCATGTATATAAGCAAAAGAAGAAACATTCCGCCAATCAGAGGCTAACATCCTAGTGATGTCACCAAAGCTCCACCGATCAGGGGAATGCAACCATAGCGACGCTGTCATACACTGACAATCAAATGTTACATTACAAGTTTTACACAGCCAGATACATGCTTTTACATTACTATAACCCTGTTGGTCGGAGGTTTTACATTACAAGCTTTACACAGCCGGAAGCAGGCTTTTACATTACAATAGCCCCGCCAGTCGGAGGCCTTTACATTACAAGTTACTTTACCTATGTCACATTCACAACACAATAAGAAGACATCAACAATCATTTGAACATCTACACTCTACTCTTTACATTACTATTTCAATTTATAGTTTTTGAACCGCAACAGGTACTTTTCACCCTTTTACATGTTTTGCAGGACAACGCATTACAACGAGGAACTCCCTCTAAGAAGCAAACTAGGGCAAGTTAGTGAGATGTCAAACATCACTAACTACGTCAAGGATTCACTTTCGAAACTCAACTCGACTCGATTTTCAGGAATTCAAATTTAAATCTTACTTATTACTCTTTCATGTCTCAGTTCATTATAACTCGACACTGGGGCATCCTTTTGAAAATTCATCTATCTACCATAAGTCTTTAGTAGTATTTGCTACAAAGCATTTTTCATCCAAGTTTTTTAAGGACTATGTCACATCCCTCTATTCTTGCTAATATCTTCATACCTCACCATCAAAAGATTTTAGTATTACCATAATTCCAAACTGGGCAAATTTTATTTAGAATTTGCTATGGTCTTACACTCTCGAACTACATATGGCCTGATTTCTCATGAAACCTGAGATATGTAGGTAGCTCAGAAGCCAGAGTTCAGCCATTACTCCATAAACATTTCTTGCCAAGTTGTTTCTCAAAGTATATTTTGGTGGTTGCCTAAATTGGATCGTGTCAAAATGTCTTTGTCCACGTCTTCTCTACTCTCCTTCATGGACAAAGAAATAGGCAAGTTGTTAACACCCAATTTTGGCTCTCCACATTTATTTAACTAAAGTTTTAATAAAAATAATAATAATAATAATAATAAAATATATATGTTATGAATTTTTTGTAGGAATACAAAAAGATTTTAATTATTTATTTTATTTGATAAATTTAATTCATAAATATTATTTTTCATAAAAATTAAATGTATTATATAAATATTACTACTTACTTTCTCATTTTTTAATTTTACGTCAAATAAATATTGTTCTTAAGGTTTAACTCAATTTTTTTTGAATTTCTATCGTTACAATAAACATTTTCGACATTTTTTAAAATTAGGAGAGCTTAATTAATTAATGAGTTACTAATTTATATTAATTTTATTTTTAGAATGACTAATTTTATAAAATAAGTTAGTCTTGCAAAATAATTATTTTTAAATAAATTATGGGTATTTAATAAAGAAGAGATTATAATTTTAATAGATTTAATTTGAGCAAAACTTGGCAATCCAAGTCTTTTTAATTCAGCCAATCCGCGTGCGCCACGTAGGAAGCACATGGATTGTGCTTTTTCAACTTAAATCTTGACCCTACGATCTAATCTAACGACCTTAATTAATTCATCCTTTTACTATATATATATATATAATTTATTTTTAAAAAAAACTCTTTTTTTTAACCGTCCGATCAAACAATCGGACGGCCAAAATTAAATCAATACTTTTCTTCTTTCCCAAAATAGACTCTACCATCGCCCTATACTCTTCTTTTCCACAAGTCACGATCGTTCATCTTCTTCTCCTGAAAAGATGCCTCAATACTCTTCACCTTTTTCAGAAAACACGTCTGCCCCGTCACATCCCCCTTGTTGCGTCTTCTTCCTTGGGAAGAACAGTGACCACTCGCATCAATCCGGCAAACCCTGAAAAGCTACAGCAAGCGGCGCCGACGGTACAACAACACGTGTTCTCCCATCGCGTCCAGCATAGAAACGGCTCTAGGCCGCCGAAAAAGGCCTCATCAATCACTCATCCTCTCAAATCGACCAGAAAAGGTCGATTCTTGAGAGATTTGGTCATCCCCTTCATCATTTCTTTCCTGTTTCCTCTAAGATTAGCTTTTCCAAGAATTCAAATTTTGATTTCTTGGAGCCAAATTTGGGCTATAAAAGGGAACCTATTCGGTTCTCATGAGGGATCATCCGGAATATGTTATGAAGTTGTGTTCAAAATTCTAAGTGCAAGACAGTTGATCGATTCGATTATGTTATGAATCTGTGTTCAAAATTCTAAGCATTGTCTCATACTTCATGTTCTAAAAATAAAAATCGAATATATCCATGTTAAGGAATATATTCATAGTTTGGTGTTAATTAACTGTAAAGTATGTCTTCATTTTGCTATCGTATTTTAGTATAAACTTGGCTCGCGCAGGATCGAACTTGTCTTGATCAGCGATTAGCCTTATCGAGTAAAATGTCTTCTTGTTAATATGTTTTTCTCTTAGTTTTGGTTGAGAACTTTCAGGCTGTGATTATAGGGAGATACCCTTTTATTGAAACATCAAATCATGAATTAAATTGATTTGGCAAATTGTAAATCAAGTCTCTAGTTATTTGTTTTTTATTTTGAGAAGGCTCATTTACACTATTGTATATTTCCTCTTGTGAAACATAACATATATGACCTTCATATTTAATATTTTTCTGCAACTTTTCCTCTGTTTGTAGTTTGGCTAAGAGATTTAGACTTGAAAATGGACAATAATGAATGGATGCCTGCTTAAAACGTTCTCTTATGTATACATATAAAGAGAATAAATATAAGTGAGGACTTATTGAAATCAATACACATTTGCTTAAGATTACCTACTTGTCCAAGTGTCTGAATATGGGCTAAATAAGAATGCCAATACTAGTTATTCTCTTCTACTTCCTTTTTTTGGGATTATCTTTGGATTCTTGTGTGTACTAAGATAAGAAACTGTTGTTTGTTAAGTCAACAAAATCGTTCATGATTACTCAAGCTTGAAATCTACCCATAACCTTAGAATCAAACGTTTTCATTTTTTTATTGGATACGACCAAACATGTAAAAGTAATGTAAACCAAATGGTAATCTCTAAACATCGACCAAAGGTTTGTGGTCACTCGTATGATAAATCCTGTAAGTTTTAATGTTCTATTGCTAGAATTCTAATTTTGTTGATCATGTAGTTTGATTTGCTTAAAATTGCGGTACATGTTCCTTAGGAATTTTGACAAACAAGTTTTATGTAGTATGCTTAGTATGTGTTTAAAATTCGAGAACGTATTGTATGATAATTTGTTTCTCATAGTATTTTTTTTTAAGAAAAAAAAGTTGCAACTCGTTCAAGTACATTTCATTATTTGTTTGTCATTCATGTTATGTTAAATATAAAATTTATAATCTTTCTTTCTTCTTATGTTTCATGTACAACCGGAGGGCTGGAGTTTCTACTTTGGAACTCGTCATTAGCCTAAAAGGCTAACATCAATTAGGATCATCGCAACACTTGGAGTCTCATAAATAGGAGTCCAACGTTCTTTAGCCTCCCCTTTTATGATTTTAATTATATTGTTTTGATATGTTGACTAACCTTTACTTATGTCTACATAACACTTAAGTTTTGATAGATTAAATTGTTTGCCCTTTTATTTTTGAAGATTATTTATGTGACCTAATGTTATTTGCTAACAAGATTGAAGTTATACTGTAAGCTCTTGGGCAACACTTTTAGAACAAAAAAAATGATAAAGATATTTTTTCTTGAAAATAGGTTAACTCATAGCATTTTTAGGCCTTTCAAAGTTGAGAAAAAGAAATTCATATCGACTTAGGCCTTCATGTTAAGAAAAACTTATTATTTAAAAACTTCCAAAATGACTTTGAGATTAGTTTAAATGCTTTAATAATTACCTTTTAGGAAACATATATATTTTTAGAAAATAAATAGGGAAGTAGGCCTATATATTTTATTAACAAAATAAATATAACTATAGAATAAGTCCCAATAGTTAGGCTATTTTATATTCTTTAGATCTTTTTTTTTTATCAAACTTGAACAGATGTCCATTTATTAACCATAAAACTCCAGACTTGGGCTAAAGGAAACCCAAGAAACACTTCACAAAACGGAAAGTACATAATGTTGCTAAAAAAATATTTTAATCTCTTCACATGCTATTTCATGATTTTAGATATGCCAATAGGTCCAAAATACAAGGCACATACATATATATGTCATGCACATAAGAGGTATAAATTCTATATTTTATATTTATTTTCTCTACACATGACCTATTATTTTGTTAAACTTTATATTATTTTTCTCATATCCACTATCCTCTTTACGAATATTATTTATTTTTATAATTTATAAATCCTTACACTTTCACATACATATTATTTTACTGTATATAACCTATCATCAACTTATCCCTACATGTAAATAAAACAATAAATTTCATAAGTTTTAAACAACATACATATATATATACTATACTTTACAATAAATATATTCAAGATCACAAACTTTATATAATATTTTTAACATTTAGTATCATTATTATTTATTTTATTCATTTTTTTTTTTGGAAACTCTATTTTACATATTTTCATTCAAATTATATACCACACATACTATTATATACTTATTCCGACTATTATCTTATTTTTTATGTCTAATTTTATATAAATAAAAATGAAAAATTTCCATATCCTTTAGACTCAACATTTATATATTTTGGATAAACTTACATAAGACACATCCATATTTTCGAACATAAATTGTCGTATATTTTAAGTCCATAGATTTATTTACTTATTTATTTTACTGTAGGATAAATATACTACTAGTAATTTTATTTTATAGATGTATATATGTAATACCTTGTATTTACCCCTTTTTTTTAATTAATTTTAAATTTTAAAGCAAATAAATTGAATAAATTTTCGTAATTATTTTTCCTAAATTGAGTTTAATGACTATTTTCTGATAGACTCTGAGGGATGCTTAATACTTCCCCTCGAGTAACCAAAACCCTTACTCAGAATCTCACTGGTTTCGCAGATTAAAACAGAGTTTACATTCATATATTTAAAAAATGGTTTTTCCTAATATTTTCCTTAAAATTTAGGTGGCGACTCTAAAACAAAACAATTTTTCCAAAAATCAGAGTGGCATATTATGTTGTGAACTGTTTCGGCTAGTTCGAAATAGGGATGCGACATGCGTATGAAGACACCCTAGCCCAACTCTTGAAGCATCATAATAAACCACAAATCCATCAGATCCTTTTGGTAAAGTCAACATCGGAGAAAATGTAAGCCTATCTTTCAATTCTTGAAAACTCATTTCACACGTTTCAGACCATGTGAACTTAACCTTTTTTTGGGTTAATGCATCAATGGAAAGTCAATCAAGGAAAATCCTTCAACAAACATTCTATAGTAACTAGCCAAACCCAAGAAACTTTGAATATCCGAAGGGGATAAAGATCTAGGCCAACTCTTAACCACATTTATTTTCTTAGGATCTACCTCAATACCTTTAGCAGAAACAATGTGACCAAGAAAAGCCACGGATCTCAACCAAAACACATATTTGCTAAATTTTGCAAAGAGTTGTTGGTCCTTGAGAACTTGCAATACAATCCTCAAATGATCGGTATGATCATCCTCACTCATTGAGTAAATCAAGATATCATCAATAAACACAATCACAAACATATCAAGCTATTGTCTAATATTCATCAAATCCATAAGTGCGGCCGGAGCATTATTCAAGCCAAAGGACATCACCAAAATCTCATAATGATCATACCATGTTTGAAATTCCATCATCGGAATGTCATCTTCCTTCACCCTCAATTGGTGGTAACCCGACCGAAGTTCAATCTTAGAGAAGTAACTTGTTCCTTGTAGTTGATCGAACAAATCATCTATCCATGGAAGAGGATATTTGTTCTTAACGGCAACCTTGTTCAATTACCAATAGTTGATATACATACGAAGCGAATTATGTTTCTTTCGAACAAACAAGACTGGAGCACCCCATTAAGAGATACTCGGTAAGGTGAAACCCTTATCCAACAAATCTTTCAGTTGCTCATTTAACTCATTGAGTTCTTCTGGGGTCATATGATAAGGAGGAATAGAGATAGGTTGCGTATCTGGAAAAAGATCAATGCCGATGTCTATTTCCCTTTTGGGGGGAACATTTGGTAAATCATCAGGAAAAACTAACATAAATTCATTAACAATGTGGACCAACTCAAGGAATTTTTTGATCTAGGGTTCTATGAGAGGGCCCTACAAGACGTAGAAGTTTCCACCCGTATGACGGGTTTTGTGATTTTTTATTAAAGTATTGGTATCCACTACCTTGTTCTATGGACGACTAGGATAGTTTGTAAAGGTTTATATGGACCAAAGGTCGATACGTAGAAGCTATCTGGCAATTTTTATTTAGGGTTATTTGGGTCATTTTCTACCATTTTAACACTTAAACTACGTCGTTTTAGAATATTCTAAGGATGACAACTACTTTTACTCTTCAAATCTACCTAATTTCCTCTCATTCACTCAAAACCATCAAAATTCCCCCAAATGTCTTTTCCTCCAAATTTTCTGCAAAGCTCTCAAGAAAGCTCCAAGCTTTCTCTTGCAATTCTAGGACTTTGATTACCCAAGGTATGTGAGAACATTAATGGATCATTTTCCATCCATTAAGTCCCAAAGATTTATTTTCTTATGGGTGGGTTGAACATTATACATAGGGTATGTAGGTTGTTGATAAGATTAAGGAGGTATTTGATATAAAGACATTTGATATGGTGCAATAGGTGCATGATATGGGAAAGTCTGGTATAAAGAGGGTGTTTGATATTGAGGAGATGGAGGATATAGTGCTATTTGATATGAGGGTGTTATACAATTTGGAGATTTTGGGGTGGAATTTAGTAGGTTTAGAGTAGGATATGTAGGTTCAGAGGTACATGTTTGATATTGGGGTGGACATGGGTAATTTGGAAGTTGGATATGAATAGAGTTCAATTGATTGTGAGGATGAGAGGTAGGATGAATTGGTAGAGACTGATTTTGGAGAGTGGTCTGGTTCATAGTAGTATAGTTATCCATGTTTTCCCCAAAATGAGTGTTGAGAGATATTATTTAGCCCGATTGCGCATACTAGCCATTTCTTATTCTAATGTCATGATTTTCTGGTCCATCCATAAAACCAGCTCATTGGAAGTATGTTCTCCTTGAGAAGTGTCAACCTTTTTTGTAATACTATTGTTATCAATTAGTTTTTCCTTTCCTTTGTGATTCGAAATTGAAAAAGGAAGAGCCCTTTTTTATCATGTGTGGTATGCCATAGTGCATAGATCAACCCTTGGGGGAGGGGAAAACAAAATCAATAGAAAAATCTTGCTCGGAGAGTAAAGCGTTATCATAATAATAAACACGTTGTTTCACTAAATAAATTTTCTAAATGCAATGGACCTTATTGAGCCAGAAGTAGGCCTAAGAAGACAAATAAGTAATTCACGATAGTTAATTCAAAATATATTTTGTCATTTATTGAAGTTTAGAATTAGAATTAAAAGGAAAACAAACCATTCAATTTATTAAATTAAAGATAATAGATTTATTGGAATGAAAAATCAAGAAAAACAGAAAAATAAAAACTAAGGAAAAATGAGATGACAAGGGGGAAATCCTAAAGTTCATGTAACGACCCTAAAAATGAACTAGTGAAATTAGAGCATAACGTGTGTTCGTTTGTGTTCGTATTGAGTTTTGATAGTGTTTGATGTTGTGCCGATTCATGGTTGAGCAATTTAGGGGTTAAACGTCCGGGTACGACTCCATAAGGACAACCCAAGGGGTCCTTGAGGAGGACCTCAACACTGCCCAAAAGTTGTCAAAAACAGCTTTGTTCACAGTGGCATATCACACCCCATAGACCAGTCCACGCCTCGTAGGTCTTGGGCATGGGTTAGGACTTAGCCTAGGAAGGCTTGGTCTTCAATTGCAAGCCACAGCCCCAAACCATGGACCACCAGGACGGTCCGTGAGTGGACTCACGGTCTGTGAGTGGTGGGCGTAAGTCAAAGGCTGAAATGCTATCAAGATGTCAGCCAAGGTAAGTGAGGGTCAACTTCAAATGGTTATATCTCATAGCTCAAAATGAATTAGGTGGTCCATTACCTATCCAATTAAAGATCTCTAACTCCTCTTTCCAATGCCACTGAGTTTGCCTAATTCCGATCTCGAAGTAAAAAGTTATGGCCCAAATAGTGAAGCACTGTCAGTCTCAGGTCTAATCGACTGACCCAAACTATGGATGGTAGATCAAATTGTTACACCCCGAAAATTCTATGACTTAAGTAAGAGCCTCACCTTATGAATAATGACTTAAAAATATTTAAAATGATATTTATAAACCTAAACTAATGTAATTGACTTGGTTTGGAAGAGTAAAAGTCTAAACGTCAAGAAACGACCACGACGTCCGAAAACTAGAGAAGAATGTGTTCTAGTGTGTCCTTAGGTTTTGGGCAGGTTTGGGAGTGTCGTAAGATGGTATAATCTGGTGAAAAGGTTTAAAATAGGTAAATATATTCTCCTAGGGTCAAAACGTTCAAATACGACTCCCCGGGACCACACTAAGGGACCCCGAGGAGTACCCCAACCTTGGCCAAGCAAGCTGCCAAGGCAGCTTGCAAGTTGTGCATAGAGGGAATGAGGGCGCCTCGCGCACTTGCTCCCCCAAGGAGAAAAAAGTCAGTTCGCGACGCGGTCGTGTCGTGGACTCTACTATCTCGAAATTTAATTCCAAATATCTTCAGGGAACAGCTCCGCGTCACGGACTTGTTCCGCGACGAAAATGCAGAAATTCAGAAATCTAGTTTTACTTCATTAAAGAGTCCATTTAAGTGAGGGGTATTTAGGGTACTTTAGGGGACATGTATATAATGATTTTTAAGTCAATTTAACTCACTTTTATCACTCAAACACAAAACCCCAAAGATCTAAACCTAAAGTTCATCATTCTCTCTACTCTCTCTCTTCTAAAGAACTCCATTGAAGAAGATTGGAGCTTCAAGAAGAAGACCAACTCTCCAAGGTTTCGACTCGGATTTTCGTGGTTAATTCATCAATAAGGTATGGTTGCTTATCACTCTTGGGATTTCTTTCCCCAAGAGGCCCCTTCAAGATGAATTTCAAAATCTCCAATTTCTAGGTTTCAATCCAAAAACGTGAGTTTTCTTTCTAAAGTAAAATTGATGTTATAAACTGACTTTGATTGATGTTATATGAACAATTATGGATGAATTAATGTTGTATTGGTGATTCCTTGAAGAATTTCCCATGACACCCATGTTTCTCCTTCTTTTCCTAATTCTAACCCTAATTTGTGTTGGATATTGATTGAAGGCTATGAATTGAATGTGATGTTATGTAATTCATGTTTGCATGATGATTCTACCCTAGGATATGTATAATTTCTATGAAATTAGGGTTGAGTCTTTGAATGAAGCCTTGAAGGCTATGAATGGAATGTGTCAATTGCTTCTATTGATGTTGATTATGTTATTACTTCATGAATTACCTTGTATTAAGTATTGGTTATGAATTGCTTGGTAATTGAAGTATGGATGTCCCACAAAGGGCAAGAAGGTATGAAGGTTGGTTCTTCTTTGAACTCAAGTAAGAAAGGTGAATTACTTAGATTGTAATGATGCTATACCTAATGTGTTATTGTGGTGTTGATGACCTAGTTTCCTCATCCTTAACCCTCTACGCTTGAATTAGCTATGAAGTATGTATGTATATTATGGTATGATTGCTATATGATTGAAAGGTAGTTCTCATGATTGTAGTGTAATGTAAAGTGAAAGGTTTACTCACTTGCTAAGTGTCTCTAAAGTGAAAGGATTGTTACTCACTTATGAACACATATGAGCTATTATGGTAAGATGTCTACATAAGAGTCTGTAAAGGCTAATATGAACTTATGTGATGACTAAAGATGATTACTAAAGGGAATTAGATGCTTAGCACCGAAAGGGCATGTAAATGAGATGGGGGTCTCACGTTTAGTAAGTTCGGCTCCCCACATAGGTTTCCTCACATTTATCAAGTCTGGATTACCTACGGTATGTGTTGTCTCATGAGATGGAAACCCCCACGTTTAGTAAGTTAGGGTTTCTAGAAGCAATCTCCTTGACCCTTAACTATGTGCCCACATAGGACTCTAGCTTAGTGGATCCACCTAGATAGCTATGTACGAATGGTTACACCTTGGGCAAGTGTTGACCCTCTCTTTTCGGTGTGGGAGTAGAACACCGGATTCCATGTAGCTCTCATGGTCTATGTCGGCTATTGCAATATTTCCCTAATGTAAAAGTTAATTAAGGTATGAAAGGTGTGAACTCTTACTAGGGCTTTCTTAAGGGTTTCTACATAGTGTAAGGGAGGGTATGGGACTTCTCTTGCACATTGCACTTGTGGGATCCTAAGGGATGGTTGTAGTAGTGTTCTCTAATGATTATGATTATTATGACTTATGTATGTTGAAGCTATGTTATGTATGATCATTATGAATGTGGTAAGTTATGATGAAATATGATCTTATGAATATATGCATGAAGTAAGTTGCTTAATGCGATACTTGGCTTTGAATAAGGTTATGGGGTTCTATTATTTGCATAGCACTAGTATTGCTTGGGTTGTCTACATGTTGGGATGATATTATGTTGGTTTGGACTATGATACGTAATTTGTGTGCATATTGGATTTACTTGGCAAAAAGCATGTTTTGAATAGAATGTCCTTTTATGCATGTTTCAATGGTTCTTATGCATAGTAGCCATACTTAGTACGTGTGTTGTACTAACCCACATTTTCTCTCTTTTCCCAAACATTTAGGTTCGGGCCGTTGAGGATTCAAGCTTACTTCTCAAGACCCTTGGAGTTGCTTCCCCAAGTTGGTGAGTCCTCAAGTCCGAGGACAAGACCCTATGATCTAGCTTCTATGTTTAGTTCTTTGCTTATGTTGAAAGACATTGTTGTACTTCCTATTTGCAAGACTTCTTATTGATGTAAGGGCTAAGTCCTAATTTCAATACTTCTATGTCTAGATGGTGCATTGTGACGAAGTTAGATTCTATTTTTCATATATGAAGTGAAGTTGAACTTCCAAAGTAAGAGTTTTAAATTTTCCGTGATTTTATTCTATGATACATGTTATGATGAATGCTAAGGGCTTGTATAAGACCTCTTCGAGGTCGAATACGCCGGTAACGACTAGGGGGTTCTCTCGGGTCGTTACACAAACGACGGTCTGTAGATTGGGGTTCATAGATGCTGCCAGTTTTTGACATTTTAATTTTAAACTGGGGCTTTGAGAATTAATTAGTTAATAAATTAAGGGCTTAGGGGGTCGGTTAGGAGTTAATTAAATGACTTATCTAAGTTTAATTAGTCCCTAAAACTAAGTCTTTAACTCACCTCAAGTCAAGACCCTAAATAAAATAGAATTTCCCTCACCTCTCAAATATTTCTCTATAACTCAAGGAAGAAAAAGAAGTGGGAGCTAGGGTTTTGGATTCAAGGCTTTCTTCATCAAATTTCTTGGGAGATCTTAGCAAAGGTATGGTGATCCTTCATCTAGGGTTAGCTTTCACCCTAGAGCCAATTTCAAAGTAATCTTTTAAAGATTTCAAGTTCATGAAAACCTAGGGTTTTACTCAATCTCATGGGTTCTTTCACCAAATGGATTTAAAAGGCTTCTAATGGCATATTATTATTATATTGTTGTTATATTGATGATTTAAGATGAAAATACTCCATGAAACCATGATTTCTCTCTATTCCTAGTTATTGCTTTTATGAAGTGGGTCGCTTGATAATGAATGTATATGAATAGAACTTGTTAAATGGCTTTAGATTGTTGAAGTATGTCATTAATCATGCTTATTTTATGATGCATTGTTGGTGTATTAGTATGTGAGGGTTATGGCCTTAAAGGCAAGATATGAGAAGCTACTTGTTGATTTAGAATTGTTTACTTGATATTGATCCACTTGAAAGGTGGAGGTGTTTACCTATTATGTACATTGTGACCATGGCCTTGAAGGCATAGTATGAGAAATTGAAGTGTTATCATGACACTGTATGAATGGGAATTCAATGGAGCTAAATGAGATCATGTTATGACTGTAAATGTGTTATTATTGAAAGGCTCTTTCTCAATTTGACACTCATGAATGTTGATGATAGAATATGAAGGATTCTTCAATATATTGTATGTCTCAAATTGGTAGAGCTTGTACATCCTTTTCTTGTATAAATGATTATATTGTTGGTTGTTGAATCCTTTGATCGGTAGGCTAGTAGCACCCTTCCACTCATCATAATAATGAACTTTGGAATCGGTAGGCTTATGGCACCCTTCCATTAATGATGGTAATGAACCTTGGAATTGGTAGGCTTATGGCACCCTTCCATGAAGGTTAATGATGAGACTTGAACCGGTAGGCCTATGGCACCCTTTCAAGAGGAGTTAATGAGCTTTCCTAAATAAACCTTGAATTGGTAGGCTTAAGGCACCCTTTCATGTGTTAATGAATGAATTGGAGTCGGTAGGCCAATGGCACCCCTCATATGTGATAATGTCAAGGTAACGAACTATTCTATGGGAATGTAGGCTAAGCACCGAGTGGATTTGGTTAGATGGAAACTCCCCCAATGGTTAGGCATGAGTTTCATGATCATCTACCTTATCCCATAAACTATGTGCCCGCATAGGTAGCTAGTGGATCCATTAAGCTATATGTACCGGTCTTCCTTAGGCAAGTAGACCACCTCTTTACGGTGTGGGGACTTATGACACCGGATTCCATGACAAGCTCTCATGGTTTATGTCGGTTAAACGCTTACTTCCCATCATGTGAGATTTCATTATGGTTTCTTGATAGGTTCTACAAAGTGTAGGTAGTAGTATGGGATGCTACCTATACATTGCACGAGTAGGCTTAGAGAGGGTCATAGTGAGTTTCTCTAAATCCTAATGATTGTGACATGAATGAGCCCTAAATGAGGTTATTAAAGAATGTTGGCTCTTAAATGCTTAATATGATATGCATGCTATACTTGGGTTATATTATGAGTTATTTTCCCTTGTCATGTCTTTTAAATGATATATATCTTATGTATGAATATTGTGCAAAGGTGAAAAGAAAGGAATGATGAGTTTACTTTAGGTGACCTAAATGTGGTGCCCTAGTATGGATGGTGGTATGGGACGCTATCCATACATTGCACAAGGTATAGCATAAGGGTTGCTTGAGGTGAAGGTCCAAGATAAAGGTAAAGGTTTTCATGTTGATATTGTTAAAGTGTGATATTTTGACTTACATGATGATTATACTTGTCTTATATGTCTTTTATGCAATTGTTCATGATATTTCAAAAAGTGGCATAATGCATGGTTTCTAACCAAAATGTCCCTTTTAAATCATGTATTGCATGGTCATCATACTTAGTACATTTATGTGTACTAACCCATATGCTTCATGTTTTTACTACAAGTGTATGTTCCGGCAAGTGATTCCTCCTAACTAGTTTGAAGTGTTGGATTGCCTTCCTCCAAGACTTGGTATGTCCTCATGGATTCAAGGACAAGACTTTTAAGTTTCTTTTGTTCATGTAATAGACACTTTTAGTTATTGTTTCAATTGTAAAGGGTTGTGTCCCTACTTATGTTTTGAGATTGTGTCTAAGATGGCCATGTGAGACTTAGACTTTCGTTGTGTCTTTTTAAAGTTGTTTTAATGAAGTTGAATGTTTGGATTTAAATAAGTTTTAATTCTGCACTATGTTTATTACCTATGCAATGAATGAATGAATGATATGAGGTTTGTATAAGACCCCTTCGGGGTCGAGTACGCCGGTTACGACTAGGGGGTGCTCTCAGGTCGTGACAGTTCAATACCCATATGTCACTGATTCTCAAAGCTTGGAGCAATTTGCCTTTTCATCTTTGGAGTGATATTGTAGGAACGATTTAATAGGTCGTGTGCCCAAGCAATTTTCTTCTCATCTTAAACCCTTGATGTCCTTCTCTACTACAATCCACACTCTCAGTATCTTATAGAACCCACACGTAATACTCAAGCGTGCAAAAGACTTGTTCATTACAAACACTCATAGTCATTAACTTTTCCCACTTTTGTAGTATGTGGTGATTTTTTGGGATCTTTGTCCCAAAATCATATTCATATTTACCCATGTTTGACCACAATGGAATGAATCGGGTTCGCTTAAACTGACGAAACATTCATAGAGTAGCATACGGTTGGAGACCCTCTAGGCCAATGAGCTTGATCTAGTGAAGCTCATGACCTCTTATAAGAGCACTGAGGGAGGACAACCAAAATTACATTCATTGGATGCGATAATCAAAAAGTTTCTTCATGAATGCCAATCTTCGGCTCCTACGGGTTCAATAAATTTAGCCATTCTTCGTGAATGTGTAATAATTTTGCCGCCAACTCTGGTGAGAATGTCTGTCATGTTGGGCCGCTTGTTAAAGTGTTCTATGACCCAAGGTTGAAGCAAAAAGTTGCATTCCTCAAAAAATCTCTTTCCTTTAGCACATTTGGATAGAGCCCTCAACATTTATGTCAATATCATTGGCACCAAGGTTACCTCAATGTTGCAACCTCCTGAGGCTAAAACTTGGACCACGAAGCTTAAGCGTGTATCAATTTTTTCATTTTCTTTAGGAAAAACAAATGTTCCCAACAATGCGAAGACAAAAACATTCAAACACTTTTTCTCCCACTTTTCAGTCGAGCACGAAATTTTTTGTTGAATGTTTTATAGTCGACCTTGCAATTAAAGATTTCATACAAAAATCCAAATATGCCAATATGGCATTCTTTTTTAATCCTAGAGAACTTAAGAACTTGTTTTCATATTGTCTGTGAGATACAATAATGCTCTTCTCACGGTATTGCAAATCAATGAACCCACCAGTTTCCTCTATGGTGGGTGATAACTCAAAATCGCGAAATCGAAATACCACTCTTATAGGATCCCAGAACTTTATCAAAGCTTTGATCAGGTATCGATTAGGGGCAACATAAATGAGCAATGTTAAGAAACTCAATAGTTGACGAACCTCCCTAGCATGATCTTGTTTAATATTCTCCCACCATTTGTTAAGCTTATGTGACACTTCCACCACCATTTGAGTATTGACAAAATTTGGTGAAGCCATTGTGAATATGCAAATAAAACAATAAAAATCTAATTTATCATGATCACATTGACACATAATTATGCATTTGTCTAGTGGGTGTCGGAACCTTTGAGACAATAAGATGACGTCTAATAATGTGGATTGACACCAAGGGTCAAACCACCTAAGCCTGATGCATGCTTGACCTAATTATAAGGTGGATATAGCATGATCTCAAGTTTCTAAGAATTGGATAGATACAGACGAAAGATATTCTTATTCAAGAAGGTACATGGTTCCATAGTAGAAAAACTATGCGCTCCACCATGTGTATGACAACTCTCTAAAATGGAGTTTTTGAAAAGAATTTGTGACAAACCTAAAGTCCCAACATCACATATGTATTGATTGAAAGTAAGACTTTCATGAACGAAATGTCAGTTATGAAAAACAGTTACAACTAGCATATAGATAAAAAAAAAAACACATAGGCAATTTAAGGGAAGTTATAAATAAATAATTGCGATAAAATAATGCAGGTATCATAAATTAATGGAAAAAATAGCATTAATGTCTGACCATCACAAAATGAAGAGGTTAAGACATGTACTTCATTCGTCCACTTTTAATTGTCGTGGTTTCCTTTTTAGATTCAAACTATAAGAATTTTGACTAATATTTTACGATGTATTTTTCATCATTTTGATAAGCAAGAAATTACAATTTATAGTACTTTTAGTATAATTTTTAGATATCTAAATTTTTTCTTTAAAATATCGAATTAATCATATATTTATATAAAAGAGAACCCTGAGCCCACCTAGGTGGCGCCACCACAAACCAAAATTCCCTTTTAATTTATTTATTTCCAAAACTAGCCTTCTCCTTTAATGAAAAGTTGTGACTTTTATGAAAAGTTGTGACTTCTATGAAAAGTTGTGACTTTTATGAAGAGTTGTGACTTTTATGAAAAATTATGACTTTTATTAAAGGTTGTGACCTTTCCGAAGAATTGTAACTTTTCCAAAGAGTTGTGACCTTTCCAATAAGGCACAATAAGGATTTGTTCACACTACTCTTTGTTGTCTATAAATAGAGAAATTTACTGCCACTATTATTTGTAGGTTTTTTTCCACTCTAGGGTAGTCGAATTCAAATTTATTAATTAAGGTTTTTATGAAGTTTGTTTCATTTCTCAAAGTTTTCTTCCTCCTTTTTCATGGAGCTTAATCTTTACTTTAAGTCATAGTGATTCATGTAACTATGACAATTTCTTTTTGCTATTTTATTGACTTTTTTTTAACTCTATTAAAAATTTCAGCAAGGTTGATTGAAAATTGATCGTCTCTTTTGTCTCTTTCTACATGTATCTTCATATAAACAAAGAAAATTAATTTCCATTACAATACGACATTACTACTGTTGCACCTCTCAATCCACAACAGATAACGCTACTGAAATGATTGAATTCATTACATTTGGTTCTTTAGTAAACAAAACTTTTATTTCTGCCACTATTATTTGTAGGTTTTTTTCCGCTATAGGAGAGTTGAATTCAAATACATGAATTAAGCTTCTTATGAAGTGTTTTTCATTCCTCAAAATTTTCTTCCTCCTATTTCATGAAACTTAATCTTTTACTGTTAGTCATAGTGATTCATGTATCTATTGCAATTTCTTTTTGTTATTTTGGTGACTTTTTTTTAACTATGTTAAAAATTCAGTGAGGATGTTTGAAAATTATCTTTTCTTTTGTCCCTTTTTACATGTTTCTTCATATACTTTTTGGGAAAATTGCTTGTGGGTTGTGCTATATTTTATAGCACACAACAACAAATATGTGATAACTAATACAGAATCAATGATGAAGTTTGTTATAAGAACCAAAAGGATTGCTCTCTTGCTTGCCACAATTAGTATATTATTTTGATTGTTTTTTCTTAGGTAGAAACATTTTATATGTCATTGCACTCTTCCTAGAATATTACTATAGAGACAATTAGTACACTTCTTTTAACGCAAGTTAACGAATTAGCCATATTTCTTCGTCTCTTCTTTTTGGGCATAATAAGAGATCAAGTTTTCTTGAACCTAACAAATGTCCAAAATACACTATAACAAAAATAGTTTTTATCTGCAGTAAATGTGCACATTAACGAAGAGTGCTAGAGCCTTTATTGACATTAATTAATCCTCATTAGATTCAATGTTGCTATAGACTTTAGGAACATTTATAGAGAGTACCAATTGCCTTTGAAAATACATATTTAGCGACAATTAAACTATTAATAGTCGTTAATGATCATTTTTGCTTTAGTGACAACTCTTTCTTTTGATAAAGTTTTTTGTTTTTTTTTTATAAAGAAGTAATAACTCTTTCTTTTGACTTCTTTCAATTGAATTTGTGAACTGTAAATATGGATACAACCTTTGAAAAATATGTTAAGCAACATGCCTTTTTCTTCTTGATTGTTAGGAAAGTAAGATCGTTATTATTATTATTATTTGTGGATATTTGTGAGTTCAAGTGCTCAGAAAATCATGCTCTGAGATTTTGATATGTTATGTATCAAAATTTTGGTTTAGAATATCCAGTTGTGAACAGTTCCATTCAGATGCCACCTACTTCTTGGTTGATAATTGCATTAATTATTTGTAATTGCATACTATAACCATAACAATAACTATGGTTCAATTCTAAATAAGTTGGGGCAGGTGATATGAAATCTAAGCAATAGTAATGACTATTTTGAGACAATGAGGAAAAATATTTGTGATACTAACAATTTTAGGGTCATTTTTAACATTTACATGATACAACATATACTATAATAAAAAAGAGATTGATGGAGGTTCATAAGAAAAGAGCCGAAAGTCCTCCATTTGAATTTAGTTAATTATGTTCTTGTATGGACATGATGTTTCATTTTATTTGGGAGTGTTGTTGTTCGACACTTTTTTTGTCTCTTCTTTAACGTCTGATGTTGTTCTGTATAACTTTTTGGAATTTAGAAAATTTGATTACTTCTGATCAACTATTTCCATGTAGATTTTCTTAGACTTCTTTCTTATACTTCAAAATCTCTCTATGACTCATAATTTTTGTATAACAAAGACGAAAATTAAAAAAATATAACACTTTAAGATTTCGGAGGACCGCTTTACCTTAAGACAAATTGTTTTTTACAATGTAGTGTATATATTGAAAATACGAATATTACTAAATGGTCATATGTAAGCTTAATAAAATAGTTCAATCCCGTGCGAAGCACATGTAATTTATCTAGTATAATATAATTTAACTTTGACAACGCTAAATTAACTTTAAAAAACTACGACAAATAAAAGTGGACGGACATAGTAACATAGTTATGACTTATGAGATGTAAAATTTTGAGTGCAACAAAACAAAACCATCCGCGTAGGGTAAGAAAAGAGAAGTTAAGAAAAAGGTAGCATTAATGATGAGAAAATAAAGAGGTGGGAGAGAGAGCGAAAGAAAAAGATTTGGAGAGGAGAGGGGTTGGGTTAGGGCACGGCAAATCTTCCCAGCCACCTCCCAAACCCCATTGAATTCTCTCTGGATTTGTTGATGCCTTAGACGTATTATTATCATTATATATGTATATGTATGTATGTATGTATGTTTAAATTCTGGAAAAAAAATATGAGTAGCCAAGTGCCTCCAGCGCCCAGGCGCAATAGTTTGGTACAGAAACGAAACGTTTCAACTTTGAAGAAATCTGTCAATCAATCTGACACCAATCCTACTAGCCAGAGCAAGCCTTCTTCTCCACCTCACTCGTAAGATACAAATATCTCTTTCTTTCTATGTTTTATTATATGGAAGTCAACCTATTTGCTTTTCATTCAATCTACTACACCTGATCCGATTAACCTATTATCTATTGAAATTAAAGCAATAAATCCTCAGAAACTTCAATATATAACAACAGAAAAAACTCAAGAAAACATAGTGAATTTGTGTCGGTTAGAGGCAAGGAAGCTACAACATGTTGGCAAGGTCAACAGCAGGTGCAAAATATATGGCTCGAAAGAAACATGAGATGCTTTGAATGAAGGCCAGACCATATTTCTTTTCTAAAGCTTAAATGTTTACAAATTCTGTATTAAATGTTCAGACAATTTTGGGAAATCTTTTTGACTCAATAGGGAAATCGTAATTTTATCATCTTTTCTAGTACCTTCTTGCTACTGTTTTAATAATATTACCTTTACCTTTACAAAAAGTTTCACTAAGTTTGAAAGAGAACTTTTGGTAACAAAAAAACAGTTGTTGTAGGGGAAACCATATAATTTACAAAATGCTAGTGTGCATCTTACTTTTGTGATAGTGTGTATGCATGGTGGTGGGTGTGTTTTGTTCATTTGGATGCTCACATGTCTTCTTTTAGGTCCGTTGCTGGGGAGAGAACAGTGAAAAAGCTAAGGTTATCGAAGGCACTGACAATTCCGGAGGGAACCACCGTGTCCGAGGCATGTCGGCGGATGGCAGCGAGACGAATTGATGCTGTTCTACTGACTGACGCAAATGCCTTACTCTCTGGCATAGTAACTGACAAGGTCTTCTGAAAATGATCATTTTCTTGCTCCCTTTATCTTTTTTCATTTTATGTTATTGCTTTGGTGAATGCATTCACATGTTTGGTGTACTGCTTCTTGTATTTTTTTTTTTTTAAACTCTAGGGTTTATGCATCTCTGCAGAACTTAGTTGGTTCAAGAAGAACAAAAATATTCATTCTATCAATTATAGAGTGATACCTTTATCAAAAAAATAATTATTGAGTTTTGTATAATTAACATTCAATGAACTTGATAGTGTTCAATGAGACCAAACAAATAGATAAGTAGATCAGGAGGCTGTTATATCTTTTTCTTTTTTTTTTCATTTTATTTGAGTATTTTGTTCTAGATATGGTAAAACCCAACTCTTCTCCCCAAAATCCACAGGAGCCCAATGGTGTCTTTTTCCTGCTTTTCCCTTGGTGACAAGAACCCCCAACTTCATGGCAAGGCTATTCCTCCCTTATCTATGAGTAGACTAGAGAGTTGTTAGACTATTAAAATGAAGGGAAGTGACAACTCTTAGGGAAGGTACATTTACAAAAGTAAAACTAAAGACACTTTTAGAAGCATTGAGAATTAGTTCTTTCTCGCTTTCTTGCCTTATTGATTTTTTACATTCGGATTTCTGTGTAGGATATTGCAACTAGGGTTATAGCTGAGGAGTTGAGGCCTGAGCAAACAATTATTTCGAAGGTCATGACCAGGAACCCCATTTTTGTGACTGCAGATTCATTGGCTATTGAAGCCCTTCAGAAGATGGTGCAAGGTGTCTTTTTTGACATATTATATTCATATTATCTCTCTCCCCCATTAAAAAAGAGCGGAGATCATAACAAATGTTCATAGACCTGGACCTAGTTTCATCAATGAATTACTTTAAAATTAATATAGCAGGATTAGTATTGCCTTTTCCATTCCTGTGACCGTGACTAGCATGAAAATTGTGAAGTAGCAATTGAAACTGGCACAGGACAGGGCATATTGCTTTAGTTTACGAAGTTGGAAGCTGCTTGTTAATGGGCTTGTCTTGTACTTGAGATACACGTTGATCTGGTGTTAAACCTGCTAGATTATTAATACTGGTATTTCTTTTTCCTAATAGAACTTTTATACCCTACATTCAGTGTGTATTTACAAATTTCTACCTTGAAGTAATCTGATAAGAGACTTATTTCTTTATTCTGATTTTTAAGTTGTCTTGTTTTGCTCATATCAACAGGTAAATTCCGCCATCTTCCTGTTGTGGAAAATGGTGAAGTTATAGCATTGCTGGATATCACAAAATGCCTTTTTGATGCTATATCAAGGATGGAGAAGGCTGCAGAACAGGGAAGTGCAATTGCTGCAGCTGTTGAAGGAGTTGAACGACAGTGGGGGAACAACTTCTCGGGTTAGTTGTGCTCCATTTGATAATACTGCTTGGTGAAAGAGTTAGTTGCTGCGATCATGTACCAAAATTAATATTATGCGTTATCTACTGTCTCCCTGATGATCAATGGGGAACAATCAAATGACCCTGTAGCCATCAGGGGATCTATTGTGGACTTCTGCCAAAATCTTTACAAAGAAACAGAAAACTGGAGACCTTCTTTGAACATACCTGAAGTACAAAGAATCTCAACAGAGGAAAAAGAGAGTTTGGAAGGAGTTTTTGAGGAAGAAGAGGTACTTGCAGGTTTTAAGATGTGTGTTGCAGATAAAGCTGTTGGCCCAGATGGCTTGATTATGGCTTTCTTCCAAGCCTTTTGGGAAACATCAAAGGGGGAACTGATGTAGACACTCCATAGATTCCACTCACACCAGAAGTTTGAGAAGAGCTTCAATGCCACTTTTATAGCTTTGATCCCTAAGAGGGTAGGGGCCAATGATCTAAGAGACTTCAGACCCATCAGCTTGATCTTTGGGGTCTATAAAATCATAGCAAAGGTGTTGTCGGAGAGACTAAAGAAATTAATCAACAGGGTTATAAACAACAATCAGATGACTTTCATCAAAGGGAGGCAAATAATGGATGTTGATCTTATTGCTAGTGAGTGCATTGACACTAGGATTAGAGAAGAAGTTCTAGGAATTATGTGCAAGCTAGAGTGCTAGTCATAGAAAAGGCTTTTGATCACCTTAACTGAAATTTCTTGTTGAATACAATTAGGAAAATGAGATTGGGGAACAGGTGGCTTAAATGGATAGCATTCTGTATTAAAACTACCAGGTTCTCCATTCTGATAAATGGAAAACCTGCTGGTTTTTTTCCAGGTGAAAGAGGCCTTAGACAAGGGAATCCCCAATCCCTTTTCTGTTCATTATAGCTATGGAGGGGTTGGACAATCTGATGAGGAAGGCTGCAACAAATAACTGGATAAGGGGTTTCACCATTAAGAACAGGAACAACGAAATTTTGGAGGTGACTCATCCACTATATGCTAATGACATAGTGTTCTGGTTTAAAAGCCAATTGTAAATATAGTTGTCTTTTTGGTTTTGAGTATGATGGCACCCCTTGGGGGTTTGTAAATCCCACCTCATCGATTCTGATGAGTTCTTTTATGTCAATACAAAGTTACCTATTTAAAAAAAAAAAGAATATATGTGATGGAATAATAGAGAAAACAGAGAAGAAACTAGCTCTGGAAATCACGTGGTAGAGTTGTATTGATAAATGTAGTCCTAGACTCATCGCCAACCTATGTGATGTCCTTATTTCCCATCCTTGACAAGGTGGTGAAAATATTGGACAATCTGTCGAGGAACTTCTTGAGGCAAGGAAACAAGATTGAGAAGAGTTTTAACTTGGTGAAATGGATCACAGTCCAACAAAGTAAGAAATTTGGAGGATTGGGAGTGAGGAACCTTAAGTTGCAAAATAAGAGTTTGCTCAAAAAACGCCTTTGGAGATTTGCCCAAGAGGAGCATTCCTTATGGAAGGAGGTAATTTTGCGTAAGTATGGCCTGAAGGGCCAGAGGTACACAAATGAGGTGTCTGACACCTATGGGGTGGGGGTTTGGAAGCCAATCGGGAATCTCTGGTTGTCATCCCTGGTTCTCTCAAGCCTAAGAGTTAAAATTGGAAGGTGGAGATAAGGTTCTATTCTGGAAAGGGAATTGGAGTGGTCATGGGAATCATCAATCTTTGTTCCCTAGCTTTTTTTAATTAGCCTGAATCCTAACTTCAACATACAAGAAGTGGTCTCCTCAAGGTCGGAACTTGATCTTTAGAAAGTTCTTAAATGATTGGGAAGTGGCATGTGTATCAAAACTCCTATCCTTGATAGGAAATTTACCAGGTACTAACTTGGACCCTAACAACCTCATCTGGGGGCACCACAATAATGAGTTCTACAGGCAGGTCAACAGGACCATGTACTACTATCTGGAAGAGTGTGGTTCCATTAAAGTGAAGTGCACTTGGCTGGTAGCTAGGAAAGCATGCTCGACACATGAGGCACTACAAAAGAGGGGGATCAACATAGCCTCTAGATGCTTGCTATGCAAGGAGGCATTAGAAACCAGCAAACACCTATTCCTGCATTGTAAAGTTACAACACAAGTATGGGCATTATTCACTACTATTGTCGGAATACTTTGGATCATGCCTGAGCACACTGCAGACCTGCTTAGTTGTTGGATCAGGAGAGGAGGAAGTAAAAGCCAGAAAAAATGGTGGAAGACCATCCCAGCTTGCATCTGGTGGAACATTGGGAAGGAGAGGAACTAGAGGATCTTTAAAGGAGAAGAGTGCTCTTTACAGAAGATTAAGTGGAAAGTTATTACCGCTCTAGGTTTTCGGTGTAAAGAACAAAATATAGAAGAGGAAATCCAACTAGTGGATTTTTATAGGATCTTTGTAAGTGTTTTTTCAGTCTTTTACTGTAAACTTTTTGGTGGTGGCCAACATACCCCTTGATGCTGAAGAATACAAATTACCAGTTCAAAAAAATAAATTATAGTCAAAATATTGTTTTTCCATTTTTATTTTTACGGAACTGACCCGGAAAAGGTGATTTAAATAATTAGTGATCTTAGAAAGATAAAAATATATATTTTATTCTAAATAAAGCCATGTGGACAACAAAATCCATGTGGCAGCGTGTGTCACACATTCATGGATTGTAAGCGTTCAGGGGGGTTGTGGCTGTGAAATAACCAAGTTGAGGGGGATAATTAGGCCAACGCGAAGTTTTGGTGTGCACCAAATAAAACTCGACAAGTTTAGGGTGGCCACAATCTATTCTGCCTAATTTGATGTAATTAAACTTTTTATAGACATCATTACTTAAAATTATTTTATGGGTGGTGCAAAATGTAGTTAACATTTTAAATTTAAGAACTCAAACATTAAAGAAATGTAATATTGTACAAATTTCTTGAATTTAATGTTGATTTATTTTATAATTTTTAGATTTTTGCCTGAAAGTAAAGTTCTATGTTGTGTTCAATATTAAGTTAATGCTATTTAAATTTGAGTTCTAATTTCAACTAATAATATGTATAATTCAATCAAACTTGAATGCATTCACCAAATTAAATTACTAATACTTATATTTTTCTTAACCAATCAATTTGTTATATATATATTTTTTTTAATGGAGTAGCACTACGTAGAACTGAACATTAAAGAGACTTTGACAGCTTGGTTGAGATCGGTTCAACCCCTAGGCCTATTTAAGAGAGCGTAATTTAGGAACATACTGTGTATATTAACTTTTTTTTAAATGTTTTTTTTTTTTTTAAAGTAAAGTGGGCTAGAATTGCCATTACATTTGAAGTGCTATTTGGTAGAGAGTTATGATTTATACATCTTTTAACAGCAGGTATGCGACCAAATGCTAGATCAATGCTTGTGATGTGCTTTTCATGGACTTTTTTGGCCTTAGAAAGGCCATTACCAGTGAATGGATATGTTGAGTTGAGTGTTTTACTTTGAAACAAAGTTGATGATTAGGTAGACATGGACCCAAGTTTGCTTAGCTAACATATACAAGCAATATAAGCTCTCTATACTTGATGCTTGGTCAATTTGCATTCCTCTCAATTTGTTGCTTACAGCAGATTGCTCCTGATTACTTTGAGCTCCTAGTAAACTTATATGTCCGAAGTATGGTAATCTGCCGCCTTATGGTTTCTGCACTCTGTTTCAGCTCCATCTGCATTTATAGAAACCTTGCGGGAGCTGATATTCAAGCCCTCTTTGTCAGCCATTGTTTCTGAAAATACCAAGTACAGTTCAATTTTCCTCCACCTCTTAAATTTGAGAATGTGTTCAGATTGACTTTTAGTGCCTGATTTTGATCTTGTTATATGTCATCAGGGTGGCAATAGTATGCCCCTCAGATCCTGTGTATGTTGCTGCTAAGAAGATGCGAGAATTACGGGTCAACTCAGCTTTAATTACTGTTGGAAACAAAATTCAAGGGATATTAACGTATTTACTTTTCCTTAACAAGCTCCAATTCTATGTACATCTACTAATGTTATTTTCTTCTCATGCCAACCGCTTGGCAATTATGTAGTGGATAGCTAATAGATGTCTGCTGGTATTGTGATGCAGCTCAAAAGATATTCTTATGCGTGTTGTAGCACAAAATCTATCCCCTGAGCTGACACTGGTGGAAAAGGTTTTGTTTTCTCCTCATCTCTAGCTATCTTAATTCCATTGAGTTCCAAATATTTTCTGTACTCTGCTGTTTTTGACAGCACAAAGTGCAAAAACATACAAAACCTATGAGGCTTAAATTCATAAGTGAGAAGTGAAGCACACAATTCTTACCGAAAGTTAGATACTACTGACTGTAAATAGATTAAAGGACTTATAATAATCAAGTGCAATTAAAATTATTTTGTCTTATTATCTAGTATATAATAATGATGAAATTATTAGAAAAAAGTTTCAAATGGAAACCATTAAAAGATAGCTTCAATCACAGGAAATAAATTTTCATTTACAATTAATCAACCCGAAACATAATTAATTTGCAATATTAAATTCTAGCTTTGATTACTTTAGTAATTATATTAGGAAAGTAGAAAAGAGAAGTTAATAAAGATTAGACGTAGCAGAATAAGAGGACTTGCATACTAGAAGAAAAGAAAGAATGAGTCATTTCATTGAGAAGAGAAAAGGTAAATAAAAAAAAGTTGAGAAATACTAGTCTTAGTGTCACTACCCAAAGTACACTCTAGATGTGACATGTCAAATAGGACCTCAACAAGCCACTTGACATAAGCATGACACTATGAATATCAAATAAAAAGATTTCAACATAAGGACGAGATATAAGTTTCAGAACTCTTTCCACTCATAGGAAATATCAAAAGAGTACATGACTTAACATAATGCGAAAATCAACTATGTCTGACAAAGCCTTCTACGGCAATAGATGTGGTTAGGACAAACCCCTAAACCTCGTACAAAGTTTGAAAATTGAAAAGACATCAAAAGCAACAAAATGACAATGGCCTTGCCCTCGAACCATGAGCACTCACCAATCCAAGTGCTAAGTGGAGCAATCCAACTAGCCACGACCAGCCTGAGGAGCGTAAGATCCTATATTATAAAACAATATAGGCACAATATGCATTAGCACTTTGAATGTACTGAATATGGGAAACATGCATTAACGTAAATGTGATAATATGGCAAGTTCAAAACATGATAATGCATGACCAAGTAAAACATAGTAAAGCTTATCAAGCAAAAGCATGAATCATGGAACAAAGTCAATGCAACATTTGAAAAGTCATAGGAAAGCTTAACTCAAATCATTAAGGAAGTTGTAAAAACCTTTGAAGAAAAACAAAGTTCTTTTGTGGGATATTTCACCATTAATTGACATAGACCATGTGAGTTATAACATGAAATTCACCGAAAAGAGATTGTCCTACTTGCCAAGGTAAGGACCATACATATTAGCTTCGGTGGATCCACTAGCTATGTCTTTCTAAGATAAATCCTACGGGGCACGTAGTTAGGGACAAGGGAATTGCTTCTAAAGACCAAGCCTCTACTAACAGTAGGGCCTTCATTCCAAAGTCCTCTCGGTGCTAAGTAAACCCAACAAAAATAAGCATAATCATAATCATATCATAATACTTGGAAAAGTAGGAATCGAGTCATAGCAATCCAATCATTACTTCATATCATAGAATAGCTCCTTTCAAAAGCATGATTTTATAACATATTCATAAGAAACTTAACTAAGCAGAAGAAACCACGATAAAAAACCATCTGAGATGGGCTCGAATCAAAGTGAAAGGCCCCATTGAAAATAATCCCAGGGAAGTTGAAATTCAAGATGGTGGTTTGATTTTTTCCCTTCAAGTTTGGGTTGAAGCTCTGACAAGATTTCGCAGATCTGAGGTGGTTAAGCTTGACAGCCAAGAAGTCAGTCCTAGGCTAGAAAAGGAAAGGGATAAAGCTGCTAACTCCATAAAGCAAATGTTGACTTCCCAGGGATTAGGGCAAATGAGAGAGAGAAAGGATCTTGTGGATAATGATATGCATTTAAGGAATGTTGTGGGGTCCAGTAGCCATGTGGATAAAGCTGCTGATGCCATAAAGCAAATGTTGACTTCACAGAGAATTGGGCTAAGGAGAGAGGGAAATGATCTTGTGGATGTGATGGGACATGCATACGGGGGCCCCACTGCTGCAGGTCAAGTGAAACCCCAATCAAATTATTTGGGCTAGCCGACCCATTTAAATAAAAGCCCAACAAAGGTTGTTTAGCCTTTTATTAAAGATATTAACATTTGGTCAGTTAATACAGAAGCCCAAAATACACTGTCAACATGCATAGAACAAAGTATGTGGAGTGAAGTGTTAAGAAGAGCTATTCAGACGAAGTCTCTGCATCTGGACGATATAGAGAAGCGTCGTTCAAAGTTGATTATGTCGGAAATAAGGGAGACAATTGATAAAACTAAGGAAGGGGAGGTAAAGGGGAGTTCTCAACAATTAATTCCTCTTAGTGATCCGACACCTCTCAATTGTGATGCCTCTGAATGCATCAAAGAGGTAGAGGGGAAAACAAACCAATGGGTACAAGACAATATCCTCCGACTCAGCCAAATGTTTGGAATGTCTTTTGATGGTTGGTTTGGGGAAGCTTTGACCCTTCTGTTAAAAATTGATCAAAGAAGGGAAAAGGAAGGCTCCTTAGCCTCGAGTGCTACAGAACATAAGGACAATTAGATAATCCCTAAAGAGCTCAAAAATTTGATCTTCGATGTGAAGTTCAAAGATGGAGAACCTAGGAGTGAATCTAGAAGCAAGGGGGGAAATTATGCCACCCAGTTACAATGAATTTAAAAATTCTATCATGGAATGTTAGGGGTTTAAACATGGAGAATAAAAGAAATTTGGTGAAAAGCAGAATACAACCGGAGGGGGTAGATATTATAGTTTTGATGGAGACAAAGCTAAATGGGGCAGTGGGGGATTATATACAACAATTAGGGGGGAATAGGTGGATGGGGGGAATATGGCTGGAAGCGATCGGCAGCAAGGGTGGAATTTTAGTTAAGTGGGACAAAAGATCATGGAAAGGGGAGATGGTGGAATATGGGAACCAATCAATTACTTGTAAATTATGTGGAGTTAATCAAGAACTAGCTTGGTTTCTCACAGCAGTTTATGCATCTTGTGATAGAAATGAAAGGATGGAGTTGTGGGAAGAATTTGGAGCTATGAGGAGTCTGTGTGAAGGGCCCTGGGTAGTATGTGGGGATTTCAATACTACTAGGTTTCCTTCCGAGAAAACCAACTGTATCAGGCTTTCTAGAGCCATGATAGATCTGTCCAGCTGTATCAATGAATTGGAGCTGATTGACCTCCCTTTATTTGGGGGCTCATACACTTGGAGAGGAGGGCAAACCATAGGAATGCCTCCAGGATTGACAGATTTTTATACTCGTTCCCATGGGATGAAATGTTCCTTCAAATTAGGCAATGTACTCTGCCTAGCTTGGGGTCTGACCATAATCCCATTATCTTAACATGTGGGAATAATGCCTTCAGGAGATCTTATTTCAAGTTTGAAAAGTGGTGGCTTAATGTAGAGGGTTTCAAAAGTAAAGTTCATGAATGGTGGAGCTCCTTTGAAGTGTCCAGAAGACCGGACTACAAACTAGCTACTAAGTTGAGGCTGCTTAAAACAAAACTGAAGGAATGGAGTAGAGAGAATAGGGGGAACTGGAAGGCAAGGAAGGAGCAAATTTTGAGTCTGATAGGGGACATGGAAGTTACTCAAGAGTCTAGATCTCTTACTGATGATGAACAGATACTAAAGGTACACTTGGCCATGGAATACGAGGAGGTGGCAAAAAATGAAGATTTTTTTTGGAGACAGAGGTCCAGAATTCAGTGGATCAAGAATGGCGATAAAAATACGAAGTATTTCCATAGAATGGCAACAACTCACAAGAGAATCAACACCATTGAGTCATTAATGATTAACGAAGAGTTATCCTCTGTGCCCGTGGAAATCAAGAACTCTATTGTGGATTTTTACCACCATTTGTATAAGGAGGTAGAAAACTGGAGACCCTCACTAAATATTCTTAACGTACAAAGAATAACAATGGAGGAGCAGAGCTGGTTATCTAGAGAATTCAGTGAGGATGAGGTGCTAGAAGGGATAAGATTGTGTGCTTGTGATAAAGCACCTGGGCCTGATGGTTACACCATGGCCTTCTTTCAGGCATTCTGGGAAACTATAAAGGAAGATCTGATGCTGACCTTCCAAAACTTTCACTGTCACCAAAGTTTTGAGGAGAGTTTCAATGCTACCTTTGTGGCTCTAATTCCTAATAAGGCGGGGGCAAATGATCTAAGAGACTTCAGACCAATCAGTCTCATTACTGGGGTTTATAAAATAATTGCCAAAGTGTTGGCAGAAAGGCTGAAGAAGGTGATAGACAAGCTAGTCAACAAAAATCAAATGTCTTTCATTAAAGGGAGACAAATAATGGATGCTGCTTTAATTGCTAGTGAATGTATTGATACTAGGATTAGAGGAGATGTGCTAGGGGTAATGTGCAAACTGGATATTGGAAAAGCCTATGACCATCTTAATTGGGACTTCCTGATCAACACTCTTAGACAAATGGGTTTTGGCCCTACATGGCTCAAGGGGATTGAGTTCTGTATTAAAACCACCAGGTTCTCTATTTTGGTTAATGGAGAACCTGTAGGTTTTTTTCCTACTGAAAGAGGTCTTATACAAGGAGACCCTTTGTCCCCTTTCCTGTTTATCATTGCCATGGAAGGGTTGGACAGTTTGATGAGGAGAGCTTCTCTAAACAACTGGATTAGGGGTTTCAGAATCAAAAACAGGGTTAATGAGGTGATGGATATGACTCATTTATTGTATGCGGATGACACAGTAATTTTTTGTGAAGCAGAGCAGGAACAACTCTGTCACATCAGAATTATTCTGGTAATTTTTGAGGCATGCTCTGGACTTAAGGTGAATTGGAGAAAAAGTAACATTTTTCCTATTAAAGAGGTCCAACAGATTCAAGCTTTGCCCAACATATTGAACTGCAAGATAGAGAGGTTTGCCTACAGTTTATCTAGGTCGGCCATTGGGTGCTAAGCATAAAGCAGTTAGCATCTGGGATGGTGTACTAGAAAAATCAGAGAGGAGACTGGCACTTTGGAAATCCCAATATCTATCCTTGGGGGGAGAGTCACTTTGATTAATTCTGTTTTAGACTCTTTGCCAACATATGTGATGTCACTTTTTCCCATTCCCGGCAAGGTAGTCAAAGCTATAGACTCATTGAGGAGAAACTTCCTTTGGCAAGGTAACAAGATTGAGAAGAGCTACAACTTAGTTAAATGGATGGCGGTTCAACAGAGCAAAAGATGTGGGGGTTTGGGAGTAAGAAACCTAAAGATACACAACAACAGCTTACTTACCAAATGGTTGTGGAGATACAATTTGGAAGATCAAGCTCTATGGAAGGATCTCATTCAACACAAGTATGGTCAGGAAGATCAATGGTGTTCAGAGGAAGTGACAGAAACATATGGTGTGGGAGTATGGAGAACTATAAGAAACTTATGGCTGGCTTTCAGAGACAATGTAAGGATAAAGGTTGGTCGAGGAAATAAGGCTTTGTTTTGGAAGGAAGACTGGACTGGTCAAGGGTCCTTGGAAAATTTATTCCCTAGGTTGTTTTCCATTTGCCTGAATCTTGACAGCAAAATACAAGAAGAGGTTTGGTCCCCACAAGGATGGAATTTGCTCTTTAGGAGATTTCTTAATGATTGGGAAATAGAGTGGGTATCGGATATGCTAGCTTTGATTGGAGATTTTCCTGGCACAAATCTAGAAACAGATAAATTGCTATGGAGGCATCATACTGATGGTCAATTCTATGTGAACAGAATGTATAAAAGGGATCTAGCCACAATTGCGGGGAAGAAATCGGGGCCATGGAGTGCTATATGGAAGAGTGTATCCCCTACTAAGGTGAAGTGTTTCACTTGGTTGGTAACTAGGAGAGCTTGCCTGACACATGATAAACTTCAAAAAGAGGGGAAAAATTATTGCCTCAAGATGTTATCTTTGTAAAGAGGCTCTAGAAACCAACAATCATCTGTTTCTCCACCGCAAAGTAACAACACAAGTATGGGCTCTATTCACCAATATAAAGTGCCTAAATTGGATTATGCCAGAACATACAACAGTAGTGAGTGCCAGCGGAGGTGGTGGAGAACAGTACCTGCTTGAATCTGGTGGATCATTTGGAAGGAGAGAAATCAGAGAATTTTTGTAGGGAAAGAATGCATTATAGAGAAGATTAAGTGGAAAGTAATTACCACTAGGTTTTTGGTGTAAAGAAATGAACATAGAAGAAGAAATTCAACTAGTGGATTTCATAGGAGCTTTGTAGTAGTTCTCTTTTTTTTTTGTTGGTTTTTCTATGTAACTAACACTTTTGGAGTTGGCCAGCATAGCCCTTAATGCCGAGGAATACAATGTTACTAGTTTCAAAAAAAATAAAATCATGATCATCATTTGTAGTGAGAAAACCTTTCACAAATCATTTTGATACTTTATCTAAACCATCCTTTATTAATAAATTCCTCAATTTCATGATGTATGCACAATTTCATAATCATAGTTCACAATTGTAGCATGGGTTCATATGAAATTCATTCAAAAACATGTAATTGAGTCAAATCATGCATAAATGGATCAATTACAGGCAATTCAATCATAAACAATTGAACCCAGGAAGAATGACATGAAACCCTAGAAAATTGGGTTGTAATCATAATAGAAATTAGTTTCTTTTGGACCCAATGGATGAAAGGAATCCATTGGTGAAGTTCCCACATGCCTTAGGTAAACAAAGCCCTAAAATGGAAGAGGAAGAGACCTTGGAGCTTGAAACCCTAGTTTTCCTTCAGAGCATTGAGAAAGAATTGGAGAAGAAACCTTTAAGAGAATTTGAGGGTTTTGAGTGAGTGAGTAGCTTTTGAAAAGTAAAAGTAGTTATAGGAGTTAGTTTAACGACGACATAGTATAGATATAGAAATGATAGGAAAAGACTCGAAAGTCTTTGGCTTAAAATTGCCGGATGGATTTCTACAGACCGACCTACGGTTCGTATAACCTCCTACAGTTGGTCGTCCGTAGGACCAATTACTGGAGACCACTTTGGGTCAACTTCCCACGGCCCGTTGAAACTTCTACGGCATGTAGGCCCCTCCTCATAGAACCCTTTGTCCAAAATTCTTCAAGTCCAATTCAGTTTCCACGGCCCGTTGAACTTTCTATGGACCGTCTTGGTGGTTCGTAGGCCCTCATATGGGACTTGACATTACAAAAATTTTCAAGACCTCTTCTACGCTGCCTTCTACGGGCCGTAGAACCTTCTATGGCCTGTAGATAGGCCCGTAATAACTTGCACCAACAACCCTTTTTCTGAAGTTTTTCCCTTCCAACTCAACTTACCAATTTTCGAAGTCACACTTAGAATTGGCAGTACAAATCTAGAAGGCAGTACAAGTATTGTGAAGAGGTGATTAGACAAGATTACACATCTTCAACTTATCAGGGACATGACCTTAGATAAGAGGGTATGAAGGTCGTGGATAAGGGTAAAATGTTAATGTTCCACACCGATTTGTTTTGTACTAGCCATATTATTATATATCTTGCATTTGATATCTAGCATTGTGTTGTTTACTGTGTTCCGATTATCGCACTATTTTGTTGTTCTTGTTCCTTTCTACACTGGATTCTTCTTCTTTGTGTTTGGATTTGCTGCACATGAGCCGAGAGTCTTTTGAAAACAATATTTCTACTACCACGAGGTAGTTGTAAGGTCTGTGTACACTCTACACTATCCACTTATGGGATTTCACTGGGTATTTTGTTGTTGTTGTGGTAGTTCAATCCCTTCAATTAGAACCATTAACCTCTCAATTAGGCTAATTCTTTGTTAGTTAATTTACCAATCCTAATCCACCTTCCTCAAGTGTGAATCGAGATGTTTAGGGCATAAACCAATATTTCCAATCAGTTATTTGAAATATAAGCAAAAAATTAACTAAATAACATTGAACCTAATCATAAATAAGCTTGTATGTATTAATCCATCAAGTTCTCAACCTAAGGTTGTAAACCTAGTAAAAAAAGAGAAATTACAAAAGAAATTAAACTAATAATTATAATTAATGCTATAAGGTAAGAAAACCCAAACACAATGTAGAAGATCCCCCAAATCCTTCAAAAATAGGCTAACACTGTTGTAATCTACTCACAATGTTGAAAGATAACCTAAAAATAGCCACACCCAAGGTTGTAGTTTAGTGGTCAATGAAGTGGGTTGAGAACTATGAGCTCTCAAGTTTAAATCCTAGTGGCGACCGACTAAGTTGCTCGGACTCGGGTGCGGGTATCTGAGACGGATGCGAATCCGACTCTCGGATTCGGCAAAATCCAAATTTTAAGATTCGTGGGTGCGAATCCGAGTATGGATACGGGTGCGGGGATACGGCTAAAATTTTTCAATATTATAAAAATATAGTATATAGATATATTTCAATAACAATATATCTAGTATAATCAAATAAGTGGGATATATATATATTATAAAAATTGAATTATACCATACATACTAAGTACTAAACAATTGCATAAAATATTACTAAAAATATTTATAAAATATATATAATGATTAATTGCATATTTTGGTACAATTACATAAAAAATAAAAGGAGTATAATTGTTAAAAGATGAGAGAGAATATATAACATGAAAAATATAATTTATTTTATAAAAAAGTACACTTATTTTGAGAAACCCTTCGTTTCTGTCTCTTGGAGTTCTTTTTCAAGAAAAATTGAAAAGACTCCATACTTTTTCAAGAAAGATAAAAAAAAGACTGTTCCGTGTACTTTTTCAAGAAAAAACTCTTCTTTCTTCTCTTCTCTGTACTTTTTCAAGCTTTGTCCTCTTTAGGTCGCCGGAAACTGATTTTTTCTTCCCCAATTTTTTTCTCGGCTCTGATCAAAGTGTCCGGATCGGATACGCACCCCGCACCCACGCCTGCACCAGTGTCGCGTTGAGACGGGTTCGCCTGCAAATATGAAGAGTCCGCACAACATAGGCGACCAACATTGGGATTTCTTTCCATTTGTCCAGTCCTTGATGGGCAAAGTTACTTGATACCTATGCCGATGGGAGGTAGTAGGAACCCATTAGAATTAATTAAGGTTGGGGTGTTTATGGTACAATATTGAAAACTTCAGTTAGGTAATCATAGTTTTCAATTTTAAAAAATATTTTATCATTACTATACCAAATTAATTTGGTATGTTAAGTTACCAATTTCAAATAAAATAAATAAATAAATTTGGTATGATTCAGTAATTAGAAGTACATGGGCTGTACTAGGGCCATATTTACAAGTAATTCCAGAACCTATGATCCTGTGTCTATAATGAGTCTTACACATCAATAATAGATACAGGATCATTAGACCAAATCTAATTACACCAAAAACATAGAATCAAGATACAATTCAATTTGATCTGCTCTATACTATTCTCTATGCTCTCAAAACACCTTTTTTTGATAAGGTAAATTTTTTTTTTTGATAAGGTATGCTCTCAAAACACCTAGCATTTC
Source organism: Solanum okadae (assembly GCA_036553675.1). NCBI lineage: Eukaryota > Viridiplantae > Streptophyta > Magnoliopsida > Solanales > Solanaceae > Solanum > Solanum okadae. Next base: position 25,094,938 of record CM071689.1, read on the forward strand.
TATCCTTCCAAATTGTCCACCATATGCTGGCTGGTATAATTCTCCACCTACTTCTGCGTCTTGCTTGAACCCCAGCTTCTTCAATACCTTACACATGCAAAAATAGAGAAATATTTTCAAGAAATGTCTCAACTATATCATATCAATACCTTAAACATGCAAAAATATTCAAAGAAAGCAAATCCTTTGAGAAAACTAGATTAGAATCATTCTCAATGAGAATGAGTCCCTCAGAAGTGATCCCATTTATTTCATCAGGTCTCGAGCATTTCAATGAAGTTCTCATTCTTACTTTAAAATGTTTATAGTGAGCTGAGGGTCTATGAAAAACCACCTCTTTGCCTTTACAAGATAGGGGTAAGGTCTGTGTACACACCACCCTTCCCAGATAGCACATGCGGGATTACACTAATTATGTTATTGTTTACAGATTCTTATAAGTAAGAATGAAAAGGTACACAACTCTATAAGTTGGGTGTCTAAACTAATGTGGCAATTCCCAAGATGGTATTGCCGTTTTGGTAGTAGTACTATTTTATCATTTTAAATTATAAATATTTGTTAGTTCTAATCAAATATTATTAGTCTTTTAAATATTCTCTAATCAATTAAATTTAGGATTTTAGACCTTTAATTAGTTGATGTTTAGATTAGAATATTTAATATTATAAAATATTTATTGTATATGTAATTAAATATTTTGGTTCAATATTTGATATTTTGGTATTTTTTGTAAATACCGAATTCCGTGCCGATTACCAAACTTTTAAAATTGCATACCAAATATTGTAAAACAGAAATCGTGGCACTGAAATTTCAGCTTCTGCAAGGTAATTCGGTATATACCAAATTACGCACAGGACTACGTCGAGGTGTGTGCAAGCTGGCCCGAAGACCATGGATATTAAATTCATGAAATCTTCAAGGTTGGTGTTTATACCATTGAGAAGTAGAAAAGACAATTTGTAAAACTGTGGTCAGAATATATTCGATGATTAGTAATAGAAAATTTAAGCTGATCTGGCCAAGTTCACACATTGAGGAAGGTTGTATTGCAGCAGGGATGTGAACATTAGGATCGTGGGGAAGTGCAGTTGTGTCTCTCAGGTTAAAATGGGAGGGGACAAGTCCCTAACTATTGCATTATTATTAAGTCAGTGGAGGATGTAGTCCATTGTTAAATAAGTGACCTGATAGTTGAGGAAATAACATGTTATTTGGTACTTCGGCCTTGAATTCTTTGGACTTTGTCGAAAGCTTTTACTAAAAGAACAATTTTGATACTCCTTCTGTCCCACTTCACACTCGGAACACACCCTTCTTATAGATAATACATGCTTTCATATCTTCTTAACTTGAATAGCTTGGGAGAGGAAAGGTTTCTTTTGGTCTACATCTTGGAACTGATAGCATTCAAGAATATGCAGGATTATATACAAAAATTCTTTTTTGGTTCTCCTTAGTCGTATGTCTCTTATCCAAGGAAGAATAATTCTACTAAGACTTAGTCATATTTTCAGGTAATGACCTCAAACCCTGAATGCGCAACACTAGAGACAACAATACTTGAAGCTCTGCATATAATGCATGATGGGAAGTTTCTACACCTTCCTATTATAGATAGAGGTGTGTGTTTGCTTCTTGACATTTTCTGCATTTTTCTAGCTCTGATATTAATAGTGAAAAGTGATTTTTGCTGTCAAGTTTAACCTAGATTTTTGCAGATGGATGTGTTGCCGCCTGCATAGACGTATTGCAGATAACTCATGCAGCTATATCTATGGTAAACTTCTAATCATTTCTTATGTTATAGGTCTGAAAAGTGATGACGGATGAATTCCTAGTTTGTAAGTTTGGCTTATAGGAAGTGAATTTGATCGTCGTAATGACCTCTTTCTCATGTATGATTTTGCACCCTGTTGCTCTGATACACATGTGGGCACTTGACATGGGTGAGGATCTAGCAGTCAGATTCATCATCAGCTAAATTTTATATTTTTTAGAAATTCGGGGATATAGGTGTACAGGTACGAGTGTTTAGATATAGAGAATAAATGTATATTACGACATATATAAGTAAATATTTTGATGATTAATTAAAGTTTTACTTTAGTAAACTAATAGCATGTTTGGACTTTGGCCAAATTTTTCAGAGGCGAAAAGTGTATTGTTTTCCATATAGTGCTTATTTAAAAAAGAGAGGTGTTTGTCCAAGCTTTTAAGAGAAAACAAGTGCTTATAGGAAGTGGCAGAAGTTGTTTTTCAGAATCTAAAAAAAGTAGCTTTTTCCTGAAAGTATTTTCTTTAAAGCACGTTTGAAATGAATACACTTAGAAGCACTTTTAAAAAGATTGATCAAACACTAATTGTTGCTCGAAAGTGTTTTTTGAATTTATGGGATATGCAAAGTTCTTCTCACCAAAAGTATTTTTTTGAAAAACACTTTTGGAAAGAGCACTTTTCAAAATAAGATGATTTTACAAGTTTGGCCAAACTAGCTATAAAGCTAGTACAATTAAATTCTTTGTAGACACTTATATCACATAAACTCAAATCAGACCAATAGTCAACCTATACTTCTTTAGCCACAACGTATTCAAAGAGCACAAGTTAGGTTGACTAAATGTATTGTGGATCCCACACACATACACACAAAAATCATGTCAGGTCAACAGAGTGCGGCAATGATTTTGAAGGATACGAGCTACATAGATTCCCTTTAGAGCTCTGTCCAAGTGTTTTTGGGTTAATATGGCATGCAGACCAGTATTCAATAGTATTGAGCATCTAGATGTTCTATATTATATCGTTTCATTAGATGGTGATCCTAAAAGTTTTATATTTTTATAAACCTATCGTGGTTATATTTTCTGCATTAGGCTTCTATCCTAGAATGTATCAACTCAATGGAGGGATCAATTTTGAAATAGATAGAAGACACATGTTGTATTCTTGAAGAAGGCACACTTGTTTTATTCTTTCCAATGTTTCTAAGCTAGCATTTGACTATAGATTCCCAAATATATTTGGGATACTAGGTTTTAGTGAAGTTTGGATTGAAGTACCAAATTATGTTTGACCATAGTTTATGTTTGACCATAGTTTTTGAAAACAACATAAAGCATGACTTATACACATAAGTTCTAAAAACTATCAAAAACACACAAGTTTGGCACAAAATTATCATTTTTATAATGAACTAAATAATAATCATCCTAAAATCATAACACGATATTGAAAGAATAACTACTAATAACACAATTACTAGCTTCTACAATTCATCAAATTACAATTTGTCTTTGTTATCAAAAGCAAAAAGGCTCTAAGGTCCGTGGGGGCTTTAAGCGCAAAGCGCAAATAAAGTGTGAGCTTTTTTAATGAAAAAAGGCCCAAAGGGAGGAAAAAACACAAATGTATACATTTAGTCCAAGACTAATAATTATAAACATGATTACAAATATATGACCAAAGAAATTGAATTATTTTTTATGATAAAGTGAAATATCAATTGTTTAGTGTCACTTCTTCATAAGAGGCTCATTGGCTAGGAAGAGTTTGTCTTAGAACCTTGATGAAGGCACTGAAGCGCACATAAAGCGAGGCGAAACGCTCAACACGTTTTTGAGCCTCGCTTCTAGGCTTAAGCGTGCCTTTGATATGAAGATCCATCAGTGGTGAATGAATAATGAAGACGGTAGTAACTAGCTATTCTTTAATATAATTTTCCCATATTCTATGAACAATCTCTTCATGGTGAGCATGCATTTCCAGAGCAGAGGACCAACAAGGGTGGATAGAATTAGCTGGGGTCATAAATAGATAGTTTTCTTTTTTTAATAAATTAATACTCCCTCCGTCCCAATTTATGTGACTTACTTTCCTTTTTAGTCAGTCCCAAAAAGAATGACACATTTCTATATTAAGTAACAATTTAACTATAAAATGTCTATTTTACCCTTAATGAAATGATTTACAGCCACACAAATTTCTATCATTCATTTTGGACCACAAGTTTTAAAAGTCTTCCCTTCTTTCTTAAACTCTATGCTGAGTCAAACTACCTCACATAAAATGGGACGGAGGGAGTATAAGTTTGGGGTAAGCTTTAAAATTTAAAAAGATTTTGCCCAAAAAAGGCGAGTAATTCAACGTCCAGATTGACATAGGATATCTATCTAAAGGAGCGTATCATAGTTTTGAGGAAGGAGTGCAATACCGAGAAGGTTGTCTTATATTTGCTGTTTTTCTAAAGGTGGAGAACAGCTCAGGTGCTGTCAATGAAATGGCCAATACTATGATGCAGAAGTTTTGGGATTCGGCACTTAACCTGGAGCCACCTGACGATTGTGATACTCTCAGGTACTTATGCTTCCTAGATGTTGCTTTCATGACCTGGGCATATAAAAGCTAACCGTGCTTTGTTCATTTCCTTATCATACAGTGAGATGTCTATGTCTCAATTGATGATGTCAGAAGGGGCAGAAGCAGGAAAATCTGGATATCCATCATTGGGTCTTGGAAATACATTTGCTTTCAAATTTGTTGACCTTAAAGGTCGTGTCAACAGATTTAATTTTGGTGAGTGCTGCAGACTTTATTACATTGTGCACTAGGAACATTATTCAACCTTCTGTATCATTGAATTTACTTGATTTTCCTTCACAAGAAGATATACTGCCTCCATTTAAATTTGCACCGGACCTTACTTTTTGTCTGATCTATAATATATGCCACTTTTCTATATAGAGTAGATCTGAAATACCAACATTCCCATTTGACCAATAAACACTTCCGAGTTCACAAGATTCAAAGAGTTTTCTTTGGCATGTTATAACACTTTTAGCTTAGAACCATATGATTCAAAAGTCTTCTCACATTCTTAAATTTTGTGGTTAGTCAAACTAAGATTCATAAAATGAAACAAAGGGAGTAGTTTGTTTGTTTCTACTTGTGATTGTTTCATTATTAGAAATACTTTGGTGAGTGTATGTTTTTGTTGTGAACAGCTGTGTTTTGCGATAGATAATTATCACTTTTAGCAATCTGAGGTGCTATGAAGCTCATTTAGATATCTTCCAGCAACTGTATTTGATAATATTTTTTCATTTTATCATGAGAATATCCTCCCTAGCCATTGGAGAATGTAGTTTGTGGTTCATTGCCGGAGTCCAAAAGTGGAGAATTTCTGAGGTTTTTGTTTTGCTGAAGTTTTGTACTAAAAGACTAGAGTCTGACTAAGCCTTGAATTGTGCGAGCTGAAGAGACTGGAACTTCAATTATTAAAGCGCTGTAAATTTTGGTTGAACAGGACAGATTTCCTTGAATAAGGTTAAAATGTCTGATTGAAGCAGAGGTCTGATGCTGGAAATGGTGCATATTATACAAGCTTTTAAAAAGCTAATATTAGCAACTTGAAAACCTGAAAGAGTTTGGCCCTATGTTATTGACTGAAATCTTTGCCATTCAGTAGTCTTATCACGTTCATGGTTGTGCTTTTACAGCTACAATGCAGGATTCAAAGTGGCTTAATGAGGTGGATTGTTTTCTAAAACATTACTATCCAGTAAAGTAAATTTAGTTATAAGAAGCAACACCAAAGAGTTAAGTCTTTTACTGCATAGGAATTCCCCCTAAAATCTTACGAGGTTCTATTCATGCACTAGTTTAACTTAATTCTTAGAGCATACATCTGACCCTCCGCTTCTTCTTTCTCAGGCTCAGAGAGCTTACTGGAGCTTGTCACTGCGGTTATGCAAAGATTAGGTGCAGTAGATGAACAAAACCGTCCTCAACTTTTGGTAGGTGTTGAGAAGAATCTTGTGCCGCCTTGATGAATTCTCTTTTCTGTTTTTTCATGTAGTATATGGAGATGAAGGTGGTATGAAACTTTTTCTGTTCTTATTGTAGTATGAAGATGATGAAGGCGATAAAGTTCTGCTGACAACTGATAGTGATCTTGTAGGTGCAGTTAGCCACGCCAGATCACTAGGACTAAAGGTATGCTGATGCTCATTGTTTATGCTTTTCCTCTTGTGTCGACTTCAATACATTTTAAGTTACGGTTGTCAATTTTGAGGATGATCATGTGGGCACAAGCAATTACATCCCGTTGTTGAAGAATGAATTTGTGATCATAATGCATGAGGGAGTTTGATAATTAGCTGTACAAGGCACTAAAATGAAACCAATAATTTTAACAATTTGTATGTATATGTTAATTCGTCCGGAAAAAAGCATCAAAAGTCAGCGATTATGAGAAAAATTCCAATTCTATCTGTTTTGGTCAGTGGATCTGTCAAATTTCATGACTGCTACATTTATTTTGTAGGTGTTAAGATTGCATCTAGATTACTCTGATGTAAAATCAGTGCAAGAATTGAGTAGTACCTGTGTAGAGAAAGATGGATGGGGTTCAGTGCGCATGGGGATTTTTGCAGGTGCTGTTGTGCTAACAAGTGTTGGTGTATTGGCCTACTTGAAGCGCACCAATACTTGGTAAGCCAAATTTTAAGGATTCTATTCTGCTAAAAAGGCGATAGATCCCGTTGATTGGTGTGATATTTTGGTGGCCTGACTTTTATTATTGGTCGAGAAGGGAGGTGTCTAAACAGCTGATATAACAGTAGGATGAATTTTCTCCCACTCCCTAATGCCAACTGGTTGAGAAGAGGGGTAAAATAAAAAAGAAAAGGAGAATTTATCAGTCTAAGTTACAGCAGTAATCTGACATACGATGCCTGTTGAAAGATCAATCAATTTTGGTCGAATATTTAACCATTTCATCTTACTTTTGCTGGAGTTTGTAAATTCTTCCCAAGTTCCAGGGGATGTCGACTACTCTAAATAACAGCATGTGTATCATGCTGCTCATCTTATATTTTAACTCTTTTAAAATTCAAATTAAACTAGAGATGTCCTCTGTTAATAGTTTGATTTTAAAATGACCCTTGTTATTTAATGGTTTTTAAAAAAATAAATATATTATTTGAAAAACACAATTCTTTTTGTGATAATACATTTTTTTACTAACAAATATTTATCCTATTCAAATAAGATTTAAGAAATACAAATATTTTATATTTTACTATATATTTTATGTTATTAAAATGAAAATAATAATTGATTTATTTGTGATATTATATATATATATATATATATATATATATATATATATAGTTATTCTATGTTAATTGATTAAAAAGAAAAAAAAAATCATTTCTTACTTTATACTGTTGAAAGGCCCAAATCATTTGTAGCTTTAAAAGTTGCCTTCTGAATTCACTTAAACACTTGAATATTTTTTGGAAAAATTAATTAAATGACAAATTAAAGATTTTTTATTACTAGTACTAACAGGACTTTGTAGTTTTCGATATATAACATTAGATTTTTATTGATACTTAACAAATTAATAAATAAACTTTAAAATAGAAATGAAAAACATTTTTTTTAATTCCTAACGTATTTCCCTTTAATCAACTAATATTCTTTCCATAAATATAATATTTTGTAACTTGCAGAATATATTGATTAATTTTCTCCTAATCGGTTAAAAAAGATCTCTCCTTTCTAAAATATCTCTCTCCAATATTTTATCAACCTAATCTTCTTCCATAATTCAAGAGAAAAATAATTGTTCCTAATCTTTTTCCAAAAAAATATAAATCTCTCTTCATCCTAAAATATCTCCCCTTAATATTCTCACACAATTTTTTTCCTTTAAATATATTCAGTACGATTTTTTTCTTAGATTTTTCAAACACGATTTTTTTTTCCTCTTCCCTGTTTGTCTTCTATATAATTTGTATGCTTTCATCCATGATTTTTTATTTTTTTTTAAAATCCTGAAAAGTAACAAATTTTTTTTCCAGTATTAGAGATGCTACCGTTCATTCAATCTTGATTCAATACGAATATAGAAAACATGAATTCTTAATTCAAACTGATCAAAAAATGATTTAAAGAAATTATTAAAACCTATTTAATGAATTCAAGAAAATATTGCAGTTATAAAAGAAAAGAAAAAAAATTATTTAAAAGAACCCTCCCATCCACTCAAATTCTTCCCTCTCCCGATTCTGATTGTAGAAACCTCACATGGTAACCCTGCCCCGCCCTCCCCCTACATTGTAATCCCTTCCCCTCCCATAGCTTATAATTGAACTGTGACATTCTTCTTCCTCCCATTTTTAGTACGAGGGGGATAAAATTTAGCTAAAGAATTAATAAATTTTTATCAACATTATTAGAAAAAATTATGATATGTTTTAGAAACTAAGTTTAATATTTTTTATAACTTGTGAATTGTTTTTGAAAAAATAATAATAATAGTCACAACATAATTTTTTTTAAAACTAAGATAATCATTTTACAAAAGGTATTTCTAAAAGAACATTTTAAATAAACTAGAGTTGGATAAGAGTTCAAGTGATCCTCTAAGAAATGTTTTACACAATTTGTTGACACGCGGTTGACTGACAGATTAAATACATTGGCTAACTCAATAGAAAGATTGTGAGTTGTTCAAATAGAATCTTTTGCTACTTATACATTCATATTATTTCAAGTAATGAAACAATTCAAATGTTAAAGTATCAAAATATAATTCTAACTTAACAATTTATCCAAGTTGAAGTTTTTGAGTCAAATATTTCACACAAACACATGAACATGAATTTTAGCTATTAACTATGAAAGAATATGAATAATTCTCAAGTTTGTCTCGAAGGTTAAGTTGCCTAATTTAAACGATCATATGAACAATAAATTTCGGGTATCCATCCAAGTAAAACAAAATATTGAAATGTGAGTATTAAAAATCAACTATTTAACATCCTAATGATATTGTACTCCTTGTTAATTAACCCTCAACTAATTCAGGTTAATTGTCATACTAATCTGGCCATAAAGAACTTAAACACCGAATTTTACACAACATGGACTAATAATAAATTGAAAGAAATGTTATCAATCCTACAAGTAATTTTTTTAAAGAGATTATCGATCAAAGTAGAATATTGAAAGCACACTGGATTAATTGAAAAATATTATATCTTTCAGTTTCTCTTTCATAAATAAATCTAAACAACATATCAAACTCAAAAGTCTAAGGTGATTTGTTAAGAATATAGAGACTGGAATATTGGTAAGTTTTTATAATTGCAAAGATGGTAATTTAAGTAAAACCAACATTTATATTCATCACACTAAAATGACAAAACATAATCTTGAAAGACTATTACATACAACAAATTATGGAACTTAAATAGTCTCACTAACATAAATGAGAAAGACACAACTTAATCGATGAATCTTTCAAACCATTAAACGAAACAAACTGCCGTTGTTTTTTAGGAAAGAAAGAGCAAACAACCATAACCGATACAATTTAACTTAAAAGAAAAAGACTGTTTCAGCAAGTATCACTATTGATTTTTGAACAAATTAATGCTTCTCTTAATCACTTAAAAGAACAACAAATCAAAGACAAATATCATGCCCTTGAAATCCAACATTTCTGTAAGAAAAAGTACAACTGCAGAGTTAAAGACCTTGCAAGGACATAATACTTTTTCTTTGTGGCTGACCAGATTTGAGTGTGACTCTTGTTCACATTTCTATTTGCGGATGCTGACATTCACGTACAATGGGGCACAAAAATTCATACAACACGTCTCTGATATTTGGGACAGAAGATGAGCAGAGATGGAATGATTCAGAGTAGGCACCTTTGCCTTTTGCAAGGGCTGGTGGTCCGGAAAGCAGTAATATTGTTTATCCAGTGGACAATAAGTCAATTGACGGGGCACACCATTCTTCTTAGGGGCATGCCTCTATGCCAAGTGGATATTCTTCCTCGAATCCAAATATGGAAATTAAATTCCAGACTGTCAGCCGCATGTTCAAGGTCCTAATCTTCCTGATCCTTTTCTGCATTCAGGTACTGGAGGCTTTCATGTGATCCATGAGAATTATCCACATCAAGCATCTTCATCACCCCATGGAGGCCAGACATATCATGGGGTGGATGGTGGCCTTGTTGACCTCACAATGGGTAGTGGGAGAGGGCCGTTTAAACGAAAGAGTCCAGGTGTACCTGCAGGTGGCAAAAGTGGTAGTACGAGCAGATGCTTTGATGCTGGTTGTTCATCTGATCTCGCTTCTGACTCTTGGCAGGAGAAACAAAATCCATACCCTCATTACACAACTTGGGGTTTACATCCTAGTTACAGAGGTAATAGTCTGTCTATTGGAGGTGAGGGTTCTCAGAAGAATGTAAAAAGCAGAACTACATTTGATCTACAAAATAATGTAGGAAGGGCTTATATAACAAGTACTCCTTCACATCACTCTAATAGCAGTAGAACTTCAACTGATCATTGTAGTTCAGTGAATTATCCAGTTCCAAGTAGTAATTGCCATGCAATGTCCATCATTTCATCATTCTTCAGATTCTGGATAGTACTGCTGGAAAGTGTTCCTTGTTAGTGCGAAATTGCACTTGAAGATAATTAGCTGAGTTGTTGCTCAATCTGTCTAATCGATACCGCATGTGAATATACCTTTTGCCTAATGCTCGATCAGTCAGTACGTATCTCTTTCATATTGTCATCAGTTGAGTCAAACTTTTTCATCATCTTAGCCATCATATACTCAATGCGATTCAAATTTGATCCTCCATCTCGATTCCTTGGTGGAACTCTTATCGTTTCTGTTATTATACCCATTCATGTTATAGTTGTTATCACGATTATAGTTCCCATCACGATTGTAGTTCCCTTTACAATAATAATTACTGTAGTTCCGACCCTGATAACCTGGACCCTGGCACCAATTATCCTGATTGGATGCTTGGGGGCGTAGGTCCATAAACCTCCCGTCTGATCATTCACAAAATTTGCATCTTCTTCATACATATACTCATAAGCCACTGGAGCCCTATTCTGATAATGAACTGCATTAACTTTCTCCGAATTTCCACTCACATGTCTCAGTACTAAGACAACCTCTATTCTCAATTGCGCCATCTCTTCACGAATATCATCATTGGATTGATTTTGTGTTGCTTGTGTTAAAAAAGTTCTCTTTGTGGTAGATGAAGTCTAATGCTCCACGCTTTATTATTTCTGGTAATCTTTTCCAGCTTCTCTGCTATTTGCAGAAATGTGTTAGCTTCATATGATCCTTTAGAAATAGTGTCCTACACTGCTTTACCATTTTCAACTATTCATTTGTAAAAGAACTCCTTGAGCGATTCATCATCAATTCCGTAATGTGAAACTCTCCTCATATAGCCGGTGAATCTTTACCATGCATCACTAATTGATTCTCCAGGTGAAGCCATAAAATTATGGATTCTATCTTTAAACTTCATCTTCTTTGACACGATAAAATACTTATCCAAGAACACCTTGTGTAGCTCATCTCATGTAGTAATTGAGTTATACACAACTTAGATAACCATATAGAAGCATCACCTATCAATGATAGTGGAAATACCCTTAGCTTAATTGCATCCATGTCTAGATCTCTCACACTACTCTTACAAACATTGGTGACTTTACTTAGATGAACATATAGGTCCTCAGATGGTATCCCAGCAAACAATCCTACCCTCTGGACATAAGCATTTACATCAAACTACTAGTGACAACAAACGTAAGACCGGGCGGCAATGAAGGTACAACTATGGCACCCATTGATCCTATAATATTATGGCTAACCATGTAGTTATGATGCACATCAGGTGCTTGTCGATTTTGCACTCTCACAGGGTTATCAAAGAGAGGGTTATTGTGAATGTTTCTAGGCATTTCCACTACTCCTAGAAGTTGGACTCTAGGAACCTCATCACGACCCTCTCCGTTTGGATCATCGTTCAGTCCCAAATTATGACCTGGTTTGGCCATTCTTCATAGAGTTCTTCTTAATTCAGTATGTCGGGGGATTCCCTTGACTTTGTGTACTTGGCATACACTAAGAATAAAACTTGTAGAAAACAAAAATAAAATAAAATGTAAATCAGGAAATAATTGACTAAAGTGCAATAACAAAAAAGGAAAAGGGTCAAATATGCCCCTAAACTATTTGAAAATGTCTAAATATACCCCTGCTTGAAGTTTGGCTCACTCGTACCCTCGCCATCCAACTTTTGGCATAAATATGCCTTTATAGGCGTTAGTTGGTTTGCTGGAAATATCCAGCTCATTTTGCATTTCTTTAAATGACAAATGGAATAGCCACGTTCTTTTTAAATTAACACATGGCATTTATATTTAAAATAAATAAATGAAAACACCTCTTTTAAATAACCTATTCGACCCGTAAATTAACCCCTTTTACTCCTTCGTATATGCCATCCCTTCTTCATTACCCCCATCGATTTCATTAAACCCGTTCATATAAATTAACCCATTATCTCGTCTCCAAAGCTTTCTTTTCACGAGGAAGATTATCGTTTCATTCTTTAAATTGTGGATGAGATTTGCAACTCTAGGATGGAGTGGATCATCAACCCATTTCCAATAATCACATTTATAACCCTGCACAATTATGAACTTGAAATCAATAATGACCAAAAATATGAAAATTAATGAAATTGTATGATAAATTTACATTAGGCTTAGAACACTTATAAAAGTGTCTTCCAACATTAGTTGGAGGGAAAGCCGTGAAAATCCTCGTTGCAATACCACATTGACAGTTTATCGTCGACCAACTCATTTTTTTTAAAACTTGAATGGTGAAAGATGACTAGAACACTCTTCCTATTGTCGTGAGAAATTCTTGAAATGAAATCGATGGGGGTAATGAGGGCTCTCAAGAACCCTAGCATCACGATTTTGAAATGAAACCGATTGGAGTAATGAAGAAGGGATGGCATATACGAATGGGTTAAATGGGTTAATTTATGGGTCTGATAGGTTGTTTAAAAGAGGTGTTTTAATTTATTTATTTTTAATATAAATGCCATGTGTTAATTTAAAAAGGACGTGGCAATTCCATTTGTCATTTAAAGAAATGGAAAATGAGCTGGATATTTCCAGCAAACCAACTAACGCCTATAAGGGCATATCTATGCCAAAAGTTGGACGGCGAGGGCACGAGTGAGCCAAACTTCAAATAGGGGGGGGGGTATATCTAGACATTTTTGAATAGTTTAGGGGAATGACCCTTTTCCCTAACAAAAATAGTCTAATCTAAAAGCTTTATTCCCCGGCAGTGCCGCCATAATTTGATACACCCAACTTACACTTCCCTAAAAAGTATAAGCAGTCGTTGTCAAATAAAAAATCTAACAAAGGTTAGGGTCGATCCCACGAGGAATATGGTCTAGACTTAGACAAATTTACTATTGATTGTACTTTTGGTCAGATTATCTCCGTAAAAAAAGGGATGTCTCGCAATGGGCTACCTCCACTTGTGGTACCTTGCCGGTACCCTCACTTGCAGTTGTATCTAGCCCCTGGCTAGTTGTGGTCTGTCTAGTGTCAGTCATCTCTATTTGCATACAAGTATCACTTATAAGCCAGAAACCTTAACCCTTAAGACACCGCTCTATAGCACTAGGTAAGCAAAAGAAGGATAGTCATTCTAACATGCCTGGTAGCTTCTTGCTTATCGGATGTGCTGCACAACACATTTATAAATAAGACTCTACTAGACATGGCTTACAGACTCCCTAGGATACGACGTTGCTCTGATACCAAGTTTGTCACGCCCCAAACTCGAGGGGCGCAACTGGATCCTAATGCCAAAACTCAGGCCCGACCCGACCCTGCTGAACCATTTGTACTAGCGCATGGCAGCCACACGCAATCAAGAAAACAAACAAGTATATCTCGGCTTAAAACTAATCCTTCTGCCGGCAAGGCCCCGGTCAACTGATCTATAAAAGAAACAACTACTCCCAGGAGATCGTATAAATAAATAGCCAACTAGCACAAAAGTCCTGATTGGGCCGTCAAGGCAATCATGATATCTATACCAAAACTAAAAGCATGTATATATCAATACAATACATCAAACAACTCACAAGCTTCAACAAACCAACAACATAGGCCAGTATGGCCATAACGTAGCTATACACCCCACACACTAGTCTGCAAGCCTCTAAGAGTAGTAAAGATTAGTGGGACAGGGCCCATGCCTACCCATAAAGAAATATACAACAAAAGGTAACAAACCTCCCAACTCTGGCAGCCCCGGAGGAAAGGAGCTAGCCAACCAAATAAAAGTCAATCCTGCTACTGAGGAGGTCTACTCGGTCGTTTGTCAGAACCTGCATGCATGAATCCAGCGCCCCCAAGGCAATAGGGTGTCAGTACAAAATAATGTACAGAGTATGAAAGGCAATAGACTATGAGGAGGTATCCTGATATACTGGAATAATCTAATAAATAAATCAAGGATAAGATAAGTGTACTGACCTTCTCCTAAATCTAAACTTATCAAAAATAATAAAACAACAACCTAACCAAGCCCCCATAAGCTCGGCAGGTACAAAAGCACGCAAGACCACCTACTCAGGCCCCCATAAACCCGGAAGGTGCCAATCAACCTATATACCCCTATCGGTAGTCCCTTAGCCCCGTAGGCAGTCACATAGACCTCTTAGGCATTAATATAACCCCATAGGCAACACATAGCTCTCTTAGGCATTAACATAGCTTATAGACAACTCATAGCGCTCTTAGGCAACAACATGGCCTTGTAGGAAGCACATAGCCTTCGTAGGCGTGAATATAGCCCTGTAGGCAACTCATAGCCATTTTAGGCATCCATATAGCCCTGTAGGCAGAACATAGCCCTTCTAGGCATATATCATATTCCTACAGCTAACCACAATAGCCCCAAGGGCAACAATAACAATCCAATAGCTAAAAGAGAGCAATTTAGTTATTAACGACCTATACAAATAGCCTCTAAGTTGAGTCCAACATAGGGACGCTACTAACTGAATAAGAATCCCGACAAGGGAGGATTATATCAACTCGAGCAGCCAACAATCAACAATAATGGCTACAAGTGTAACAAGGATAACAACCCAATTACATTGCTCCTAAGCTTTAAGGAATCATGTCGTAAGTAGGGAATAGCCTTAACATACCTTTCCAATGAACGCTCGAAAGACTGTAGTTCCTTCACGAAAGTTGTTCCTTATGTCCTAAGCTTCGCAAATGCTATATATACACAGCTGGTATGCACCTATAAATAGTTCATAATTAATCTTAAATCGGCAGATTTTCCATATTGCCCCAACTTGTCGAAACGTCCATAGAAATTCATAAAAACAACCATAAAAGGGTCCTGAGATGATTACCTTAATTAACCAAGTGTAAACCTTGAATAAACACCAATAAATACAAATTTATATCTTCAAAAAACCAGCTCCAAACGCAGCTAATAGAAGGGAAAAATGATTGCCATGTGTAGTGATTACGTTTCTAGGCACGGGGGAAATGTTTAATGGTAGAAATCGTCAAAAACTAACCTTCATCATGCTAGAAATCCATAGGAACCCTCTCTTAAGCTTTCTCTCTGGTTTGGAACTGAAATGAAATGTTTTCATGGCTTAAAACGTTAAATAAGCCGACATACCATTTTTTGATCCGACCCGGATTCTGCCCCGGCAATCCCTAGTAAAACCCTCATAACTTTTTACTCTAATGTCGGTTTGATACGGGGTTTTGTGCGTTGCAAACTAGACTCGTAGGCCTTCGATTTAATGGCTGATATGTCTTCTAACTCTTTCTATATTGGGAGAAAACATCCAAGACATTTGACCCAAAATTTAGAGAAATCTTTAAAAAGGAACTTACGTTAACTTTCACCAACTTTTATTTTGCCACTTACTTAACTTCAAAACTTGAGATACAACCCTTGAACACTTAAAATATGACATACCACATCATTTTTAATTTATTACCCACCCTCCTTGTCTTTCCAGGAAGATACGAGTTAATTTAGACGTTTTGAAAAGTCGGGGTGTTACAGTTACCACTTGCTTTCTTTTTGTTCATTCCATAATCTGCAAGCACACATTCAAACATAGGATTTATGATGGTTAGTTGAAATAAAACTCACTTTGAATCAAAGTTCAAAAACTATCCCGAGGCTCTCCTAACAGGAAGACGGATCACGAAAAAGGATCAGCGGGCTCCGGTGAGCTCACCAAATTAGACGGTAGTAAAAATCCCAGGAATCAGTCATACAAGGCGGATCAATTCCATCTCGGCGGTTAACCGAGTCACTTTTGGTGGGCTAAGACAAGTCCGCCAAAAATGATAGTGCAAATTGGAAAAAGATAGGCATCAAAGGCGATGTCCACCCCTACTCGGTGATTCAAATCTTGAATACGCTTGAAATTTTGGATATAGGTTTGAAGTTTAACCATCTTTGAGGGTGGAAAGAATATCTCCAAGAAGTCATCATTTAATTCCTCCCACAAAGCGATAGAATCATTTGGCAATTCTGCCAACCATCTTGAAGTTTCTCCCGTTAGCGAGAACGAAAATAACCTCAACCTTACAAACCCTTGAGAGATATTCTTGAACACAAATGGTCCACATACATCTATGAAATTGCTAAGGTGTTCATGGGGATCCTCATGAGCTAGGCCCCCAAAATTTCCTTTCCGTTGGAGCAGTTGAAGCATTGTTCCAGTTATGTTAAACATAACCCTCCCGTCTGTGAGAGGTATCCGAATGGCTCCCGTTGTTTGAATAATATTCATATCATTTAAATCACCCATATTGTCATTTTGACCATAGTGACTATCATTGTCACTACCATGATCACTCATTGTATAAAACATCCAAATCAGCCAATAACAACACAAAACAACAATCTACTGCAACTAAACAAAATTAAAAACTAATTTCTCAATTATAATTATCAACCACCACTCCTTGGCAGCGCCATCACTTTTGATAACACTCAAATTTCCTCCTTAAAACAAATAATATGCGACAACGGTCATAATCAATAAAAATCCAACAAAGAGTCAAGGTCGAATTCCACTGGGAATGGTATATCGTACAAAATTCGTATATAGAAATTTGGATTCTAGTGTGTGTTTGATATGAAGGAAAACATTTTCTTAAAACAAATAATAGGCGACAACAGTCATAGTCAATAAAAATCCAACAGAGAGTCAGGGTCGAATTCCACTGGGAATGGTACATCGTACATAATTCGTATATAGAAATTTGGATTCTAGGGTGTGTTTGATATGAGAAAATGTTTTCCAATTTTCTCATGTTTGGTTGGTTAAATGTTTTGGAAAATGTTTTCCAAATCAACTCATTTTCTGCAAATTTAAGGAAAATGACTTCCCTTCAAAACTTAAGGAAAACATTTCCAAAACTCTCTTCCAACATCAAATTACAATTTTATTTTTGTTGAAAAAATCAATTTATTTTTGTTGAAAAAATCAATTTATTTTGTCACTACCCTCAAACCAGCCCCCCCCCAACCACCCCCCTCCCCAATTTTTTTTAACTTTGTTTTAAAAAAATATTTTCAACTTCAAAATTTCATTTTTTCACCCCTACCCTCGACCCCCCCCCACCCCCCAAAAAAATTTCAAGTTTGTTTTTAAAAAATATTTTCAACTTCAAATTTTTATTTTATCACCTCTACCCTCGAACCCCCCACCACCCAAAAAAATTATGTTTGTTTTTAAAAAATATTTTTGATTTAAAAAATTATTTTCTACTCTAGTAAAAATAAAAGATATTTCTCAAAAACATTTTTCATTCATAAATCATACACTAAAAATCTTATCCAGAAAATATTTTCTATTCACCAACTAAACATGAGAAAATAAGTCAAAAATCTACTTGTTTTCCATGAAAATATTTTCCTTCATACCAAACACACCCCTAAAGTTGCTCATTTGTAATAGTAAGAACATGTCTGTGGATGATACAACCAATTTAATAAAAAGCTTTGGTTATCAATTATCATGATTAAACTAAAATTTTGGAGAATTCAAGAGTTAACAATCAATCTCGGGGTGCAGGGATCGGAAATCAATGTCACATAGGGGTAATTGTGCTGCTCTATAGTGATGAACATTCATGAATAGGCTAAGTAATCTTTATTGACGTTAATCCTCTTTCGATCTCAAAGCATCTATACATAGAATCTCCTTTCGATCTCATCTAAATGCCAATCTAAACAACCCAATACCTTATTCTATTCTCTTTTTTGATGCAGAAAGAGGGCAAATAGATCTGACCCATGACCTCTATTTTCAAGAAAGTTACAAATATCAAACTTAAATTGCAAGTATTGGACTAATTACCCACTCCAATCAATCTCTTTCGAACATAGATCGGAGGTAAAAATTAAGTTTGAAACCTTAACCCATAAATTAACCTCATGCTAATTAGACCAAATTCATGTATGAACAACAATAAAATAGAGCATAGCACACTAACCACTACATTAAATCAACACCCAACCCCATAATTTCACCCCTAGATCTTGAGGGTTTAGCCACCCATCACAAAAAGTAAAAAGATTATACCTTCCATAAAAGCATTCATTGGTAACATGAAATTAAGTGATTAAAAGTAAACCCACTTTGGATTCAACTTAAATTTGTCAATTTGAAGAAAAAAAGTTGAAAACCCCAAAAGTTAGAAAGTGTTATTCACAAAAGTTAAGTGTTATCTCTCAAAACTCAAAATATTTCTCGCTCTTTCTATGTTTCAAAACATAGGATTTTGCACTTAATTTCTCTCTTCTTTGGACTATTTATAATTTCGCAAAATTAGGCCCAAAATCCAATGCGTGTCTCATTTGACGACCTTAGTTGGGCTCACTGAGCTCATTCGGCGAATCGCCCCTTGCTCTTCAGCTCGCCATGGTCTAGGCTTCAGGTGTTTGAACCTCAGTCGTCGAACTCGTTTGAGTCAGCCTTTCATATTCGGCTAATCACCGAGTACTACATTTGTTTAAATTTTCAACATTCAATCTTTTCTTTTAACACTGTTATTTTCGACGAGTATTAGTGAGGTCGCCTTTCTCATTCGGTGCGTGGCCTTCTCGTTTAGATTTCGCCGACTTGTTTGGATAGACATAAGTGCTATGTACTGTCATTTTGGGTAAGGTTAGGCTCACTAGGCGATCTGTCTTTCTCGTTTGGCGATCAACAATGTATAGTTTGCACATATTTTTGCAATTGTAGCCATTCTTTCAAACATCAATCCTTGCCTTCTCCATTTGACTTCATAACAGCAAATCATCAACATATCATCAGAATAGAAAAAAATTAGGCATTTAGGACACTAATTATTTAGCTAAATATACCTCAAGTAAGTGTAAATCTACCACTCATCACTCTTGTTGTTGCACACAAGTTGGAGTTATATCTTTTGCTTGGGCGCAAAGGCTAGTGGCTAGAAGGTAATTATCTTATTTGATCTATGTGTGTGATGTGAGTAGGGAGGTCCCTCTAGATGAGTCAGTTCTAGTTGTCCGTGACTATGTAGATGTGTTTCCTGCGTACCAACCTAGCCTAACCCTAGAACGTGATATTGACTTTTTGATTGAGCTTGAGCCGATAATTCAACCTTTTTCTATTCTGACATATCAAATGGATTTTGCAAAGCTCAATGATCTTAGTGTTAAACTTCAGGATATCTTCGGTAAGGGACTCGTTGGGTCTCGTGTATCACCTTGGGGTGCTCTATTCTCTTTGCGAAGAAGAAGGACCGTACGATGAGCATGTATATTGATTATAGACATCTGAATAAGGTGACGGTGAAGAACCATTACCCCATGCCTAGGATTAATGATCTGTTTGACCATCTTTAGGGTGCCTTAATGTTTTTTAAGATTGATCAGAGATTTGATTACAATCAGTTGAGGATTAGGGCATCGTACATCCCTATGACCGCATTTTGGACTCGATATGGCCACTATGAGTTCCTTGTGATGTCTTTTCAGTGGACTAGTGCCACTTCCTCCTTAATGGACTTGATGACACAGGTGTTTAGGCCTTATCTAGACTTATTCATTAGAGTTTTTATAGAAGATATCCTTGTATACTCCTGGAGCAAGAGAGATCATGAGAACCATTTGAGGACTATGCTCCGAACATTAAGAGATTAGCAGCTTTATGCCAAGTTCTTAAAGTGCGAGTTTTTGCTTGACTCTATAGCATTCTTGGGGCACATTGTGTCAAACATTGGCATCATGGTAGATCCGATAAATATTGATGCTATTTGTGATTTGGCAAGGGTCACTTCGTTACTGAGATTCAGAGCTTCGTTAGTTTTGATGAATACTACAAATGGTTTATGGAGGGATTTTCCACTATTGAAACACCTCTTACACAGTTGACTCGTCTTCATTTTCCTTTGAGTGACCTAAGAAGTGTGAGTTGAGCATTTAGATGCTGAAGAAGTTGCTAACCACCACTCCTATGTTGAATCTTCCAGCTGATAGAGAGATCTTCACGGTATATTCTGACACATCCAATATTTTTCTTGGTTCTGTATTGATGTAGCGGGATTGAGTATAGCTTATGAATCAAGGAAGCTTAAGCTACATAAGTGAAACCACCCCACTAATGACTTGGATTTGGTGTCGGTAGTTTTCGTGCTTAAGATTTGGAGGCACTACCTGTATAGAGTTCTTTGTGAGATCTACACTGATCACATGAGTCTTTAGTACATTATGAGCCAGAGGGACCTTAATTCAAGGCAGCATTGTCGGATTGAACTTCTGAAGGAATATGACCTCTCTACTCTATGTCATTCGGGCAAGGAGAATGTAGTCGTGGATACCTTGAGCCAGAAGGCGGTGAGTATGGGCAGTCTAGCCTTCCTGTCTACTATAGAGCGACCTATGGCTTTGGACATTAGTCCTTAGCTAATCAGATGATTCAGTTAGATATTTTAGATTCTAGGAGTATCTTAGCCTATGTAGGAATTATCAGGTCCCTGGTCATCAGTTTGAGGATGAGACTTTTGTGGTGCTTCTAGATCGAGTGTTAATAAGGGACGCCGGTCAGGCTACCTTATATTTAGATAGAATTATAAGGTTTGCTGGCCTAATTTATGCTTTGAAAATTGGGGATTTGATTCGTTGATACTTCGTGAGGCCCATGATGTTAGATACTCTATCCACCCAGCCACCACAAAGATGTATCTCGACTTGAGGTAACACTATTAGTGAAGCGACATAAGGAGAAATAATGTAGATTATGCATCCTATTGCCTCTACTGCTATTAGGTGAAGGCTGAGCATTTGAGGTCTGATTGTGAGTTTGAGAGATTACCCATTCAGGAGGGAAAGGGGGACCACATCACTATGGATATTGTTGTGGGTTTGCCTCGAACTTCTAGAGGTGTTGACAGCATTTGGATCATCTTTGATTGATTGACCAAGTCATCACACTTCCTCCCTGTTCAATCTTCATTCAATACTACGAGGATGTACCATATATACATTCGAGATGTGGTTCATCTTCATGGTGTGCCTATATATATCATATTAATTAGATCAGGGTGCCCAATTCACTTCTAGCTTTTGGAGGACCATTCAGGAGGAGTTACGCACCCATGTCGATCTTAACACCGTTTTCCACTTGCAGACTGAAGGTCAACCCGAGTGTACTATTTAGGTTCTTGAGGATATATTGTGGGCTTGTGTTTTGCAGTTCAGAGGCCAGTGGGAAAAGTTCTTGCCTTGGAGGAGTTTACATACAACAACATCTACAACAACATGTGACATGGGTATTCTCCTCTTGTCTCTCTATAAGGATCATGGGTACTTACCTCTTAACCAAATCATATCTTAAGAACATGGGGAGTCGCCTCTTGTTCAACTTTAAGGAATAAGGGTAATCACATCTTTATTCTACTTCATGGAATAGGGGTAATCGCCTCATATCCATCTCATTTGGAGGTCATGGAAATCACCTCTAGCTTCATCAATATCTTAGTCATTAGCATTAGATTCATTTTAGTTGAGCAATCTTTTTAACCCAGAATAATTCAAGGTGATAAAACCTTTCATATGCATAACATAAGCAATTCATGTGGGAACTATCCCTTCCACAACAATTACATCAAAATTCAACAATTGACAACATAAGCTTTACTCTCAAAGCACTATATCTCATAGTCATTCTATATGCTCAATCTCAATCAATTCAATATCATTATCATAACATAAGCTTCAATCTCAAAGCAATCTTAATCATGATTCATCATATATAGGGTTCAATTCCAATGTATCTCATCAATCCTAGATTGAATACATCTAAACCCACATATACGGTTCGTAGTCCCTTCCACGGGTCGTGGGTGGCCGACGTGGGTTGCACTTGCAAATTTCTGGGAATTGGTTTCATTTCCCTTTTCCAGATACGGGGTGTTACAATATCTCCCCCATTGGGACAATTCATCCTCGAATGAGATTCAAGCTGGTTCTAAAAGAGTAGGAGATGAACTAACAACCCAACCTACAAGGCAATGCATACAACCAAGGAGAAACTATCGACTCCAAGCTAGGACGTTCTCAAAACATCATAGGAGGGGTGAAATTAAATCTATCAGCCCATTATGCATGCAATGCACTAAACAAGGAGGAAACATCAACTCCAAGCTAATCATACTCAAATGCATTATAAGGAAGTATGAACTATATCTTGCAACCCAATATGCATGAAATTTCAAAATTTCTCATATTCAAGGAGGAACTACCTTCTCCAAGCTAAAAACATGCTCAACACAATCTCATGGAGCCCATATGCAATTTACTCTCAAAAAGCATAGCGAAAGCATGTTCATCAATTCATATCATGAAGTCTATAGGCAACTCATACTCAATGCACAACAACATGAGAAAAATCAATCATATAAACTCATTTTATTTCAAAACACAAGTTTTCATGAACATGCATCATATAAGGAAATCATGGAAAGACATAAAACACATGACTTCCCAAAACAAAAGACAAACCAAGAGGAACTCATTACCTCAAGCTAGAGTAGAAGTATAAGGAAGGAGATGAGGATATCGGGACATCATATCGGCCTCAGCCTCCCAAGTAGCACCCTCAACTAACTGATTCCTCAACAATACTTTCACAGAAGCTATTTCCTTGTTTCCCAACTTCTTGACTTGTCGATCTAGTATCTCTATCAGAACTTCCTCATAAGAAAGACTTTCATCAACTCCCAACCCTTCTAAGGGAACTATGGATGTCAGATCTCCAACACACTTCTTAATCATAGAGACATGGTAAACATGATGCACTGTTGCCAACTCATTTGGAAAATCTAACTCATAAGCAACCTTACTAACACACCTCAATATCTGATATAGGCCTACATATCGGGGAGTAAGCTTCCCCTTCTTACCAAACCTCATTACACCCTTCACGGGTGAGATTTTCAAGTAAATCCAATCGTTAACATCAAACTCTAGATCTCTTCTTCTCACATTGAGATAGGACTTTTGCCGGCTTTGAGCCATTTTTAACCTCTCTCTAATAAGCCTAACTTTCTCCATAGCCTCATGAACTAACTCGGGTCCTATCAAGGCAACTTCACCCACCTCAAACAAACCTATAGGAGATCTACACCTCATACCATAAAAAGCTTCAAAGGGAGCCATACCAATACTAGAATGGTAGTTATTATTATAAGCAAACTCAATCAATGGAAAGTGATCATCCTAATTTCCCTTGAAATTGATGACACACGCTCTCAACATATCCTCTAAAGTTTGGATAGTCCGCTACGCTTGCCTATCGATTTGTGGGTGAAAAGTCGTACTAAGCTTCACCTTAGTGCCAAGACCCTTTTGGAATGACTTCCAAAACTGGGAAGTAAATTGAGTACCTCTATCGGAGATAATGGACAAGGGTACCCCATGCAACCTTACCATTTCCCTCAAATATAACTTGGCATAGTCCTCTGCCGCATAAGAAACTTTGACGGGAATGAAATGGGCCGATTTCGTCATTCGGTCTACTATGACCCAAATCAATTCATATTGTCGCCGAGTACATGGCAACCCTACTATAAAGTCCATATTCAAGTCTCCCCACTTCCAAGTAGGAATGTTAATGTCTTGGGATAAACCTCCCTATTCTGATGCTCAACTTTCACTTGTTGGCAATTTGTACACTTAGCCACAAATCCCGCAATATATTTCTTCATCCTATTCCACCAATAGACCTCTCGTAAATCACGGTACATCTTGGTGGCTCCAAGGTGAATGGAATATCGAGAACTATGTGCTTCTGTCAAGATTTGTTCCCTTGAATCATTAACGTTAGGAACACATAATCGACCTTGATATCTAAGTGCACCATCTCCCCCTTGGGAGAAAGTCTCAACAGACTTCTTGAGCACCGCTTCAATTCTACTAAAGTTGGATCTACACATTTCTTAGCTTTCACATCACTCACAAAAGATGATTCGGAACCATTATGGACTATAACACCACCCTTGGTGGAACCCAGTAGCTGAACACCCAAACGGGCCAATCTATGTACATCTCGTACCAATTCTTTCTTATCATCATCAATGTGAGCAACACTACCCATAGACAACCTACTAAGAGCATCCACTACCACATACGCCTTACCGGGGTGATAGAGATCCCTCATATCATAATATTTCAATAACTCAAGCCACCTTCTTTGGCGAAGATTCGGATCTTTCTAATTAAACATATTGCAAGCTTTTGTAGTCGGTGAACACATCTACATGAACACCATACAAATAGTGCCTTCATATCTTTAAGGCAAAAACCACCGCCGCTAATTCAAGATCATTGGTAGGATAATTCTTCTCATGAATTTTAAGTTGCCTTTAGGCATAGGCAATAGCTTTCCAATTTTTCATACGAACACATCCTAACCCAATTCTTGAGGCATCACAATAAACCACAAAATCATCCGTCCCTTCCGGTAAGGTCAACACCGGAGCGGAAGTAAGTCTATCCTTCAACACTTGGAAACTCTTCTCACATAATTCAGACCATATAAACTTAGCCATCTTTTGAGTCAAAGCCGTCAATAGAGAGGCTATAGAAGAAGACCCCTCAACAAACCGTCGGTAATAACTAGCCAAACCCAAGAAACTTCTAATGTCCAAAGGTGATAGAGGTCTAGGCCAACTCTTAACTGCATTCGTCTTCATAGGATCTACCTCAATACCCTTACTTGAAACAATATGACCAAGGAAAGCTACAAACCTTAACCAAAACTAACACTTGCTAAACTTTGCAAAGAGTTGTTGTTCCTTAAGGATTTGGAACACAATCCTCAAATGATTATTGTGGTCATCCTCACTCCTTGAATAGATCAAAATATCATCAATGAACACAATTATGAACATATCAAGTTATTGTCTAAACACCCTATTCATCAAATCCATAAATGTCGCCGGAGCATTAGTCAAGCCAAACGACATCACCAAGAATTCATAATGACCATATCGGGTTCTAAAAGCCTTTTTTGGAATATCATCTTCTTCCACCCTCAACTGGTGATAACCCGACCTAAGGTCAATCTTAGAGAAATAACTTGCACCTTGGAGTTGGTCAAATAGATCATTTATCCTTGGAAGAGGATACTTATTCTTAATGGTCACCTTGTTGAATTGCCGATAGTCGATACACATTCAGAGTGAACCATCTTCTTCTTAACAAACAAACCTGGAGCACCCCATGGAGAGATACTCGGTCCGGATAAAACCCTTATCCAACAAATCTTTCAATTGTTCCTTTAACTCTTTAAGTTCTACCGGAGCCATTCTATAAGGAGGAATTGAAATAGGCTGCATATCTGGGATAAGGTCAATACCAAAATCTTTTTCCCTTTCTAGGGAACACCGGGTAAATCATCTGGGAACACTTCCAGATACTCATTTACAATGGGGACCAACTCAAGACTAGGGTTTTAGGAATCCATATCCCTCACCCTAACTAAATGGTACAAGCAACCCTTGGAAATCATCTTTCTGGCTTTAAAATAAGAAATAAACCGACCTTTTGGCATAGAGTTTCCCCTCTTCCACTCTAGGACAGGCTCATTCGGGAACTGAAACTTGACTACTCGGTTTCTACAATTAATAGAAGCATAGCAAGAGTGTAACCAATCCATCCCAAGGATGACATCAAAATCTAGCATATGGAGCTCTATCAAGTCAACAAGAGTAACTCTATGGGATAAGGAGATGGGACACTTTCTATAAACTCTGTCCGCCAACATAAAATCACCAACAGGAGTAGAGACAAAAAAAAGGATCTAATAGCACATCGAGGAGCACATCAAATCCTACAGCCACATATGGCGTCACAAAAGACAAATTAGCACCGGGATCAAGTAAAACATATACATCAATTTGGAAAACTTTCAACATACCGGTAACCACATCGAGAGAACCCTCTTGTTCAACTCGAGTCTGAGAAGCATAAAGCCTATTTTTCTTAGGAGCATTCGAACCTGAACCACTTGGACCGGAAGAAAGATATGGTTGAGCCCTACGACGATTATCTCCCTCATTCTTATCAATCGAAGGACAATCCCTTATCTTGTGATCCGTCTTACCACAACCAAAACAAGCATTGGAAACTGCTAGACATTTGCCTTCAAGCTTTCTCCCACACTTAGCACAATTAGGCAAAGAAGACCCATTACCACCTCCTTGAAACTTAGGGTTAGACACCTTTCATTGTTGAACCTTGGGGGATCCTTAGAAGAACCTCTCCCGGAAAATCTTTGTTGAAACCTTGAACAATGACGTCTACCAGACCTAGAGTATGAATAGTTACCATCATCCGTTCTTTCCCTTTTTGATTATCTAGACATCTCTTTGAGCTTTTCCTCTTCATATTGGGCATGGACCATGAGACGAGAAATATCCATGTCATGGACAAGCATAGTCGTACGACACTATTTTACAACCAATTAGGACACACTCAAAACGAACTTACTCATCCTTGCCATAGGGTCGACAACTGTAGAAGGAGCATACTTAGACAATTTAGTGAATCTCAAGGCATATTCTTTCACACTCAAATTTCCTTGTCGAAGATTAATGAACTCAAGCACTTTAGCCTCCCTCATCTCAAGGGGAAAGAATCTATCAACAAAAGCGGACTTAAACCTCTCCCATTCTAGGGGACCCACATCTACCGGTCTTGCTTCCTTCCATTGGTTGAACCAAACTTGTGCCACACCTTTGAGTTGAACAGCGGCCAATTCCTCCTTTTCTACCAGAGTCACCCCTATAATAGTCAACACCTTGTAAACCTCATCAATGAACTCTTGAGGAACTTCCTTAACCTTTGAACCATAGAATTCCGGAAGATTCATCCTTATGAAATTCCTCACTCTTGATGCCGCCATACCCACATTTGAGTTCACGGGGTTCATAACCTCCTTATCGGCTTGGACCATCACGGCTTGAGCCAACACTTGAAAATCCATTCTAAAGTGTGCATTAGCCATTTGGTCGGCCAAAGGGTCAACCAAAGTTTGAGGAGCTTGGGGAGGGGCTCCTTGGTTAATCTCTTCTCTTTCGGTCCTTCTAGCAAAAGCTCTTCTAGTAGTCATATTCCGTAGACCATCAAGTAAGGATTAGGAGAAAGGCCTTATAGAGTTAAGCTCTATCGCACGACTTAAGGAAATGAAGAAGTGAAGTTTCCTAGGCATCTAATAGCTTCTCATTCATAAATGTTGCGCGCTTCACACTTATGAATAGGACTCTACTAGACGTGACTTTGAGACATCCTAGAACCACTATAAACCTTGTGCTCTGATTACCAAGTTTTTTACGACCCAAGGGTACACCCTAGACGTAACATGACATACAAGACCCCGAGATGCCTCATATAAGCCACTTAGATTTCATAACATAAGATAATAGAAATGAGCAGAAATTTAAAACATTTTTCAACCAACATCAAAGTTTTATATCAAAAGCCGAAGTCTATTACACTTTGTCTCAAATCATCTAAAACATGAATATCTTGGGACACAGCCCATACAATAATGTTAGAAACATAAAATGAAAGAACATAAGAGAAATGATGGCCAAATCCTTGAATGCTATGAGGACTAACCAATCTTTAAGTCTTGCTCTACTAAGATCCTAGCCACGGGGATAAGAGTCGGATAGGAAATGTAGGCAAGAGTATGGGTTAGTACAAACATGTACTAAATATGATGGGTAGCATAAACATCAACATAAACATAAGAGTTACACAATAAAGGTCATAAAGCATAATCAATGCACATAAGAGACCATATAAACGTAAGAGGAATACTTCTTGAAGTAACCCCAATCAACCTTACTCATCATGGAAAGGCAACTCAAGCAACAATCCAAGCTCATCATTCATCATAACCTAGTCTAGCTTATCTCTTATAGACATCAGGAATCACCTATTTGCCTTACTAGAAAGGAACATGGGTAGTTGCCGCTAATCCTTCTCAATATATGGATTATGGGTATTCACCTCTTGTCCAACATACATATGGACATGGGTATTCTCCTCTTATCCAACAACATGTGACATAGGTATTCACCTCTTGTCATTCTATAAAGATCATGGGTACTCTCCTCTTGACCAAATCATATCTTAAGAACATGGGGAGTCGCCTCTTGTTCAACTTTAAGGAATAAGGGTAATCACCTCTTTATTCTACTTCATGGAATACGGGTAATCACCTCATATCCATCTCATTTGGAGGTAATGGGTAATCGCCTATAGCCTTATCAATATCTTAGTCATTATCATTAGAATCATTTTAGGTGATCAATCCTTTTAACCTAGAATAATTCAAGGTGAGAAAACCTTCAGATGCATAACATAAACAATTCATGTGGGAACGATCCCTTCCACGACAATTACATCAATAGTCAACAATTGATAACATAAGCTTTACTCTCAAAGCATTATATCTCATAGTCATTCTATATGCTCAATCTCAAACAATTCAATATCATAATCATATCATAAGCTTCAATCTCAAAGAAATACTAATCATTATTCATCATATAGGCTTTGATTCTAATGTATATCATCAATCCTAGATTGAATACATCTAAACCCATAAATTCTCCTTTCTCATGGCATAAAACCCATCTACATTAACTTCATCATTCTAGACATGGGTTAGGCATGGGTACATGTAAATTCATCCTAAAAACATGTATTCCTATCAATTTAATCATAAACAATCATAACCCAATCAATTGGATCAACATTCATCAATACCCACAACATTGGAAGAAAACCCTAACTCAATTTGGGGAATTTCATCTTTTCAATTGGGGATTCTTAGGGACTCCATGGATGGAAGGAATCTATGGATGAAAAGCCATCATACCTTGATTACAAAGCCCACAAATTCTTTAGGAATGGAGACTTGACCTTGACCCTAGCTTCAACTCTTTCTTCTTCTTCTTCTTCAAGTTCTAGAGAGAAATATTTGAGAGGAAGACTTTGGGATTTCTTTTGGTGAATTTGAGAGAATAAGTTGAATGAACTAATTTGAGGGTTGAAATAATTTATATGGGGGTACTAGACATGGGCAAAACGACGTAGTATAGGAACTAATTAATTAGGGAAAGACCCAACTGCCCTTTGACATAACTATTGACTGTCACCGACCTACCAACCACGGACCCCAGTCGACGGACCGATGTCTGACCTACGGTCTGTCCTGGTGGACCGTCATTGGTGGTTAGAAATCAGGATCTTGGGGCTTTGAACCACAGGCCCTCAACCATGGGTCGTGGTCTGACCAACAATCCGTTGGTCATGCCATGGTTCTTGGCCCTTAGAGCACTGCTAGGCTGCCCAACCATGGACCATAACTACGGTACATGGTCCCTTCCATGGGCCATGGGTGGCCGGCGTGGGTTGCACCTACAAATTTCTAGGGAATTGGTTTAATTTCCCTTTTTTGGATACAGGATGTTACAGCCAACCTTTCTTGTCTTCAACTTTTCCGCTTCTTTTTGCCCGGTAATGTCCTTGCCTTGCTCTTTTGCCTTCATTGCTGCAAATCAACACTTAAACATTAGTTTAGAGAATAAAATAAGCATTGAGGACACTAAAACAATATATATTAAGCCCTAAATGAGTCGAAATCTCCGACTCATCAACACCCCCAACTTAAACTTTTGATTGTCCTCAAGTAAAACATGATATCAATAAGTTCAACAAGGATGTCTACAAACAGTGCTACTCGAGACACAACATGAATGAACACGAGAGGTTCAAACTACCCATGCAACGGTCAAATGTGCACTCAAAGTAGTCATCATCAAATAGAACTCAAGCTCACAATGCTTGCTTCAAATGCAAGTTCAAGCTCAACAAAAACATTCAAATGCCCTCACAACAAGAATGATTCCATACTCACACAAAGATCATCAAGTTTTCATACTTTAGGAATCAAAAGAAACTTCACACTCCCAAAGATAAACACATGCATGACTTTCCCCATAGGCTTGCTCGTATTTTCCAATCAACATGACATTAAGCTCAATAAAGATCACAAAGGTCTTTCAAGGCTTGTAACGGGGATGAGGGTAAAGGTATGATCATTTTGGTTTAGTGACTTCTACCTTCATGAAGCATGGCCTCCATTTCACATTTTCTCCTTCTCTTTCGCTCTTTTTTATTTTAGCAATCCACCTTATGTTCTTTTAAGCATGACTAAATGGATACCTCATTTCTTTTGTCCATTTCACAAACTTTATTTCAACAATTCTTTTCTTTTTAGATCTTCTTCTTCTTTCACTTTTTTTTTTTACATGGAGGGTTTCATCTTTTTCAACATGATTGTTCAAGGGAGAATTTCTCAAGCTTCTTAAATTTCTTCCCTTTTCACCACACCCCCAACTTAGGCTTTTTTCCTAAGTTGCTTATTCAAATGGACCAATTTCCATATTTTTCAACATGATTCTTCAAAGGCGAATTTCTCAAAGTTCTTAACTTTCTTCCTTTTTCACCACACCCCCAACTTAGGCTTGGGCCTAAGTTGGCTATTCAAACGGACCAATACTTCATTACGATTTTAGGTGGGAAGGAAAAAGATCAAATGTGTGCTCAAGTTTCATCCAAAGAAAAGGGTAGGCTCAAACAGTGTCAAGCAAGGTTCACACTCTCATACGGTGGTCACAAAAGGGGTATACTAACAATTTGTTTCACTCTTCACAATTTTTCCTAAGATCATCTTTATCATTCGCCTACATTAGTAGATTGGACTAGCGGGGTAAGTTCTAGGTATTACCAAGCACATATTTCAAGGAAATCTCACCACACATGGCATTCAAACCCCATCATCAAACAAGACTCTACAATTTTTAGCTTGCGTGCAACGATCATCACAAGATGTTAACTCAACAACCGGCTACTCACAATGAGATGCTAAGATCTCACATATGACTTATGCAACTCAATTTGCCTCATTGGAGCCGCACACACATATCGTTCAATCAAGAACACTATTCAAGTCATCGGTATTGATCATAACTGATATTCAAAATTGCAAGAGAACAACCACATTGACAAACATCAAGACGTGGCAATTTTTACTTCGGTTCAAAACCAACATTAACATTAAGACAAATGATCAAAAGCCAATATATACCAAAAAAATCCAGCATTCACACAAATAATCACACAAAACACATAATATCCATAAAATATCCCAAAAGATGAAGGTATGAATATACCTCACTCTGCCAAACTAGACTAGAAATTGTCCTCAAATGCAAAGAATAAAAAGTCTTAATAAGGAACAAAAAGAGAGTCAAAATCCTCCCGTCAGGCTAAGCCTGGGTGAACTCTGCATGTCTATGACTCCCTCAGTCTGGGCATCAGTGACAGGCTCAACACCATCTTTCGCTCTACTGGAGCCCACCATAGACTTGTCTCTCAGAGATGCCTCCACAGTTGTTTGTACCATAGCTCCCTCGATGTCCTCTAAATAATCATATACATATGCATCTTAAACACCTAGCTCCTCCTCATTGGTCTTGGCCTCTGACTCAACATCTGCCTCATCCCTAGCAACATCTCCGATCATAGTAGTCGAAGGGATTTCAGAACTAGTCGGGAAATTTTTACTTGAAACCTCTGAAAGATCCACAGTGTCGAATAACATCGAGAGATAAATGGATTTCAGCTCATCAACATCGAGCCTCAGCCCAACCATATAGGCCTTCAAGGTCGTCACATCCTCAGACACATTTGTGCCTTGCTCACAAGCTTTCGCTCTCACAGTGAGGGCATCCAATGCCAATTCATGCACATCAATCATCTCTATGTGCTCTCTAAACTCTGCCCTGATAGGGGCTAACGCAACAGCAATCGCTCTCTCAATCAGCATATGTACAACAACCTCTACCCGGGAGGCACGAACATCAGCAGACTGGGCCAGGTGGCCCATCTTGTATAACATAACCTTGGTAATCGGGGGTCGGGAAAAAGCAATAGCAGCAACAAGGAGGAGGAGCAGTAGTAAAACCAGAAGGGACAAAAGTGGAAGTGTTAGGGGTACCTGTAGGCTCACTTGTCTGAGTAGGAAGATTGCAATATCGGCAACATCTCCACTTCAACTACCAGGGAAGTATCCATCGGTGCAGCTCTCCTCCTCTAATCCTCATCCCTTATGTACTCAGACTCTGTCCTCCGAATGTCAATAGAGGAAGTGGGAATCACTTACACATCCATCTTTGCAATTAACGAAACTCAGGTAGGCTTGCTGTCACGACCCGGGAGCACCCCCTAGTCGTAACCGGCGTACTCTACCTCGAAGAGGTCTAATACAAGCCTCTTAGCATTCATTCATCGCATAGACACTAAAACCATAAGGAATTAAAAACTTTCTTTACCAAGAAAACATTTCATAAAAAAATATATATAAAGCAAGCGGAAGACTTTCTAGACTTTATACTTGATGTCTCAAAACCATCTAATACTTTAGAGTACAAAATTCGGGACTAATCTCATACACAACTTAAAAAATACTAAAAAGACATAAAAGAACATATGGGGTATTGTCCTCGAATATATGAGGACTCACCAAGTCTTCATCTTCAACACTTAGAAACCTATCAAATAGCCATAACATGTCATCATCTCCAAATCCCTACACTTTAGTCCAAAAAGGGAAAGAAAGGGGTTAGCACAATTAAGTACTAAGTATGGAGACTATGCAAAAACATGCCAAAAAGGACATTTTCAAGGAAGTAAATGCTTTCATATCATTTGATAAAACCTTTCCTTTACAAGTATAAGAGACATAATACAAGTCAACATTAACATATAAGACCATAGCCAATCATACATATACTCAACATATGTCCATATACAACCCATGCTTAACTTTAAAAGAACACATGTCATTTCATTACCATAGGAACTCTACCTAATATAATCTTAAGACACACTTGAGTGAGACAAGAAGTGACCGCCCATACAACCTCTTCAAGCACACTTAAGTGTTCCCCAAGATTACCTTAGATAAGGACATTTCCTTCACAACCTAACATCAATAGACCAACATTCTTTAAGAAACCATTTTGGAGACATTCAAGCACATAAGGGGACTTTCACATAATAGTCGTTAGACTTAGGGAACTCACTTTAGTATCTTCAAAGCCTACTCGTGCCATGTGTAGATAGCATCCCATACTACTACCTACACGTTGTAGAACCTATCCAATAACTAGAGTGCACATCCCACATGATGGGAATAGGCATAACCGACATAGACCATACTAGCTAGGTATGGAATCCGGAGTCTATCCTACTCCGTGGAGGTTGTTCTACTTGCCAAAGGTAGAACTAGTAAGCAACCCATGTAGGCACATGGTTTAGGGGATGTCCAAGGAAGTTCATTATGCCTAATGTCATACTCAACTAGGCCACCTTCCTAACCACATCCACTCGGTGCTAGCCTTGTTTCCCATAGAGTATTCAATCACATATGTACTTAGAGAAGGTTCCTTTTCTAGTTCAACCAACTCATAGTACCTCTTCCCAAGAAAGGCCCCATTTCTTAGTCATGGCCAATCAAGGTTCATAAGGATAGCTCATTTGACTTTCTTAGATAAGGATTATCATGCCGTTCCGGCTCCATCCATCTCTAAGTCTATCATCTCACTCAAGAAGGGAACTTCGCCCTAAGGCCCATCCTTCAAGGTTATACATTTACATAGGAAAGCTAGACTTATGAAAGGGCACCATTTCTTAGTTCTGCCGATTCAAGTCTTGGCCTAGAATTCCTCTTTTAGCATTTCTAGAAAGGGCACCATTTCTTAGTTCTGCCCACTTCACACATTTATGCATTCAAGACTTTAAGTAACAAGGAGAGACACTTTAGTCTACCAATCAAGTCACAACATTTTCATTTAAGGATACTTCATAATCCAACATCATTTCATATATACATCATGAGAAATCATACTTTAACTCACAATGCTATCCACTTTACATAGGATCATCACAAGATCACATAAAACTCATTCACATCATACCTTCACATATAGCTTCACATAAAACTTTACATATAGCTTCATTTAGGACTTTACATATAGCCTCATTTATATATATAATAATACAACAATATAATAACATTCACATAATGCCCTTCATGGCCTCAATTCACAATAATACAACAAATAACCACCTCCACCAAAGGTGGATCAAACCAACCAATAACAATTATATTAATACTAAGAGATCAAGCCATCTTACCACCCTTTTCAAAGGCCATAAGCCACAATACTCAATTCCATGCCAATTATACAATATTTATCAAGTTTGATCAACTTACCTTCTTTCCATGGCTATCTTCATCATCCTCATATTCCAACAATTAACAATACAATAACAATGATAATAACAACATTCAACTATACAAGCTAAGCTAAGCATAAGCCAATAATCAACATGAAGACCAATTCACAATTTTGTCCATTCAAGGCTAACATCCCACATCCTTCAATTCACTAACAATTCTTAACAATTCCACATAGATAAATACATATATGAACGGTCCACAACAATCTACACAATAATCGTCCATCAATTACACAAAATCAATACACCCACTTTAGGCCAAATTTAGAGAATTTGAGAAGACATGGGTTCATGGGGATTTCTTTCTAAAAACCATTAATAATCATTAATAACCATATAAATCATCATTTAAAACCTTTTTTATGCAAGAACCCATGCTAGAATCGAAATAGGTTTTTGTGTGTATTTGAAAAACCTTGAAAACCTTTTGATTGGGTTCCTTGAAAGAAAGAATAATCAAGGATAAGGATCCCAATACCTCTAAGTTGAAAACCCACGAAAATTGAAGAAGAAGCACTCGAAATCTTCAACCCTAGCTACAACTCCTCTTCTTCCTTGAGTTAGAGAGAAATATTTGAGAGAGGGAATGATTTGGAAATTCTAAGAGGAGAAAGAAGTTATAACACTCATTTAAATGATCTAATATACCTAAAATAATAAAAACAACTAAAAAAAAAAAATTCCCAAACTACCCCTCACTTAGTTGGACCCACAAAGTCTTGACTTAAAAAAATGTTCACTAAACCCGTCTAAACTCGTCCTTTTGGACAGTGCTTCACTATTTCGGGCATTACTTTTTACTCCAAAGTCGGAATTGGGCAAACTCGGTGGCGTTGGAAAGAGGACTCAGATACCTTTAATTGGAGAGGTAAAGGTCCACCTAATTCATTTTGAGCTAAAAGTTATGACCATTTAAAGTTGACCCTTACAACTCACTAGTTCAAATGACTAGTTTCCGGACGTCACAGTCATTTCTCATCATTTCATCAAGTTCTCAACTCCAAACTCACATGTGAGGCTCTAGTTTCACTAGTTCGTTTCTAGGGTCGTTACACTTGCACATCTCCGTAATTAGGACTAGGAATGTGAGAGAGGTATAGCTCTGCTTAGCCCTCATGGCCATCTCCTGCTCCATGATCAGACAGAGATTAAGGCTCTCTCGATCCATGATACAGCCCAAGAAAGCATCCTTCAGATGTTGAAGTATCGACTCGTTCTGTGATGGCGTCAATGTGCTGTTGATGAACTCGAACCAATATTTGGCAGCCACGTTCATATCCTTCTTCTATATAGGTACACCTATCTCAATCCACCGCGGTATAATGTCTAAGATCAGCGGCGCCAACCAACCCTTCAAATCGTCGAGGGTCTTCTTTTGTATCTGATCCACCAAGTAGTGGATCACATTCATCATACAACTAAGCACATCATTGATGTCAGTGTTGCTGCATTTTACTTTACGGCCCCATACCACTACATGATCTACCGGCTTGAACGTGCTAGCCTTCTTCTTTCCTTTAGGTACCAACTTTCCATATTCAGCATAAAATTCTCGGACCCAAGTAGGAATGTAGGAGCCTCAGGGATATGTGAAGATCTTGAACTTGTGGAAATTGATAGTATTCCACACCTCCGGGTACCAATCTACTACTCCACCAGTAGACAATCTCTTCTCCTATAGAATGGTCCTCAAACCCTCGGCCTTCAGTCTATTCAATAACCGGGGTGGGGGTGCCTAAACTGGTGGCACCGGAGGTACTTGCTTGACAGTTTGAGCTGGAGGTTGAGGATGAGTAGGTGGCACTAGGATCTTGGCTGGATCATGCAAAGATTTGGAGCATAGCTACGCTCTCTTGGTTTGGAGGGCCTGATCATCCTCCAGTTCAGACACAGGGGTCAGCAATCTATCACTTGAGTTGCCCTCACTTACTGAAGTAGTGAGGTGGGTGGCGTATATGCCCATTCTATCGAAGCTTGCCTCCGCTGTCTTTAGCATCACGAGCCCCTTTTCCTTGCCTTTTCCTCCTTTTGGAGAAAGTTTAGCATGTGTAGTCCAGAAGGGTGCACACCCTTGTGAATAACAATCCCCCTGCATGTTTTTGGGACGATTGATTTCTCCCAGGTACCTTTGGTCTAGCCATACCTGCAAGATAACATCAAATAGATCAATACGTTAGAAGCAGTTCAAAAAATGATCAAAGTTCCAGGAAATGCAGGAACCTCTCCGAGTTGTTCGGTGAGTCACCGAACCCATTTGGCGAGCCAAGTAAGGCTCGCCAAATGTTTTAGACTTAAAATTCTCAGAAATCAGCATAAGTTAGTGATGTCTAGGGCCTTTTAGTGATTCGCCGACACCATTCGACGAACTAAAAGTAGCTCGCTGAAAGTTACAGAACAATTCTTAAAAACATTGGGGCGCAAAAGGGCAATCTGAAGGACATTTGGCGAGTCGCATAGTGAACTTGGCGAGCTCAAGCATATCGCCGAATGTTACAGAATTATTTCAACAATTTTGAAGGATAAAAAAGGTGAACCAGAGGTCATTGAGTGAACCGTCAAACCATTCGGCCTGCTCGACTCAGCTCGCCGAATAGTCCATCGAGCCAGATTTTGACCCCAACCTTACATTTCTAACCCGCAACCCATGAGAGTAAAATTAAACACCTATTCAATGCAATTAAACCAAGACCCACATCATTAATATCCTCGGGTACTCAAACTTCCGCCAATTTGTCCAAAATTGACCAATCAACATCTTTTGCCCTTAAGAATGACGTCACCCGCTTTATCATTCGGTAAAATAAGTCAATCGGTGCAATTGGGGTTACTAAGACTTCACTCACAGCAGACCCAACAACTTTACAACATAACCCATAATTTTAATCATGCATACACACAAGATTTCACTAAACTAGGCTGAAAAATATAATACGAGGCATCACGGGCACAGACTAACAACAATAAATCCAAACAAATAATACTATGCAACTGAATCAAGAGGAATACAATCATGCATTTGAACTTACAAAAATTTAAAAGCGGGGTTCAGATAACAAACCTCAAGAGTAGATAACGAATGCTAGGCTAGAGAGTCGACAAACGAAAGTGTACAAAATCTCCCCGAGCAATTGATCCCATGCAAAACAACAAGAATTTCAATCTAAAATCTATATGTGAAAGTGCAAAAGTTGGAAAATAGGAAATGAAGGAAATTTTTGAATTTATAAACGGTTTTGGCCTTTTAACCCTTGAGTTCGAGCGCCAGTCAGCGACGATCACTTATGTTGCCTACCATTCGGTGATGCACCGAATGGTTCTTTTGTCCGCCAAAGTTTATAGAACCTCCAGCCATTTTATTGGTCAAAAAGGTAATCCAGATCGAGCTCGCCGACCTATTTGACGAGTCGCAGATTGGTGCCTAGGCTCGCCTAATTGCTCCTTTTCCCAAAATTTGGATTTTTCAACATGAACATTCAACATCTGTTATTCAAGAAAAAAATATTAAAAGTTCAAAAACTTGGGTTACCTCCCAAGAAGCGCCTTATTTAACGTCGTGGCATGACGAGGATACACTTTCAAGGTTCATTCTTTGGGTTAACCAAGGTATCACTTGGTAGACCCCCTTTGTGCCTCACGTTTAAATGAGATGAGATTTGGCCTACCTCCGTTACCAGCTGTTTAATGGACACCGAGTAAGAAGTGAACGTCTGGTTTAAATTTGAGACGTCCTCCTTCATTTCTTTGAGCACTTTGTCCGACCCTTCTACTTTATTGAGAATGCGTGCAAGCATATCTTCAGTGCATAAATTTTCTGGGTTAGGCCTTTGCTCTTTTGGCTTTTAACGCTCATGGAGAGGTACATATCTCTCTTTGTCACCGTCTCGCTCCCTCCAGTTTGCATCACAGTCACGCCACTCCCTATCACAGTCCTTCCAACCTTCATCGCGCTCTCTATTCCAACCTTGGTTCCCGCCTGGCCTTGGATAATTTTGGCGGAAACCTCCTCCCTGATTTGCTAGAAAGTGTACTTCTTCATTGTACAAAGCTTCAAATTGCGCATCATCGGGATTTACTCCACTAACTCCAAATACATTCACAGCCTTAGAACTACTACCCATGATATGTTCTGACAAAAGATCCATTTGGGTTATCATATTAGCCATTTTTCATCCCACTCTTGGTCCTTTTCTATTTGTTTCTTTGTCATCCTGAAATTCAAAGGAGGCGCCTAATCTTCCCTAGTATACCAAGCACGATTTATCTTTGTCATTTCATCAAGGAGAGTCGACGCAATTTCAAAAGCTTGATGCATAATTCCACCTTGGACAAGCTGGTTAGCCACACCCTTGTTGACGAAATATAGACTCCAGTAGAAATGTTGTAACAACACGTTGTTTGGGAGTTCATGAGTTGGGAGTTGAAGTAACAGCTTCTAAAACCTCAGCCATGTCTCGTGGATTGGTTCACCATCCAATTGTTTGAATCCCTGAATATTATCTCTCAATGCCATCATCTTTGAAGGAAGGAAAAATCTTATGAAGAACGCCTCAGTAAGCTCTTCCCAAGACGTAATTGAATCCCTTGGTAGGTCAGCTAGCCACTTTGTCGCTTCCCCTATCAAAGAAAAAGGAAACAACCGAAGCCGGAATAACTTTTGTGAGATGATCTTGAACGAAAATGGACCACACACGTCTACAAAATTCCAAATATGGTCATGGGGATCCTCATGAGACATCCCTCCGAATAAACCCTTCAGTTCAATAGTTGCAACATTGTGATAGTCACATGGAATACCGCATTTCCCATGACCGGAGATAAACGAAGAGCACCTACACCACCCAATTGAGCTTCATTGACATTATTCAAGTTACCAATGGCGTCATGATGTCCAAGTTGGCTAGGTTTCTCCTGTTCACACTCATCTCATCACTTGTTCAACAACAACCAACAACAAACACAAACAAAGTAAGTCAATTCAACTACAAATAAGATTAGATCACAGCTAAACTTTACTAAAAGAATTCTAAACACCACTTCCCTGACAGCGGCACCATTTTTTATAACGATCAACTACACTTCATCTAATTCTAAGTGTAGGCGATCGCAATCTAGTATAAACCCAACGAAGAGTCAGGAGTGATACAGTAGAGAATTAAATTACGAAGTGAAAGACATGTTCTTAATGATTGTAGGAATAGAATTTATCGAAACAATTAAAGTAATAAATTAAAGTATATTACAAAGGTTGACAACTAGTGTCAAATGGGGGGATTAGATATGCCGATTAACAACTATGAAAATAGGGGAGTAATCAAGTAAATATGGATTCTTGGGATGTGATCCATAATTGCCAATTTTGTTATACGAGTGATTACTAATTACTGAAAATCGTTGAACCTTAGTGGGTAGGCTAGACTTCAGATGCAATAGCCATCTCTCGATCAACTATCACGATTCAAGTGAGTTCTCTCGAACCTCAACAACCATAACAATTATGAACAACCCAAAACCTCAATTAATCTACTCTCTCGAGCTAGATTGGTAGAATCGAATTAAGGATTCACTTTCTCAAGTTGAACCCACAACAACCCAATCACTACAATAATCAATTGATAACCTTAATTCTAAAACATCTTTCTCAAGAAAGCATAAAATACTAGGCTAGAACTGCATTTGCAACTACAATTCATGAATTAAAACTCAGTTATCAATCGAACCCACTTTAAAACAACAATTAAATCTGTAATTACTAACACCCATAAGCTAATTGAGACAATTAATCACATAATAACACCCCCCAAGAATGGGGGTTTTTAGCCACACATTATAAAAAGTAGAAAATTATTACCAACTATTTCTAAGTCTTCACAATGCTTTCAATCAATTAAAAATCAAAACCCAACTTAAAATTCTACTCAAAAACTCCAAGGACAATGTTTGGGATCAAAAACTCAATGTACGAACTCTCATACACTAAGAATATTTGTTCAAAATTTTGGAACTCCTTTCCATCATTTAAAATTTCGCATTTATACTCTTCCAGATTCTCAGGTTTTGGACAAATCAACGGAATTAGTTGAGCATCGCTTACTAGGTCGGTGATGCACCTAGTGTCTCTCTTCATCTCCGTCTTGACTTGCCTTTTCACCATTCAACTTCTATAACTTTAGGCGATCAGGGTCCTTTTTGCCGATCCATTCAGCGGTTCGCCGAATTGCCATTTCCATCACCAAGTTGGATTCTCCCTAGGGATGACACTCTGTAACTTTTGGCGAGCTGAAGTACCACTCGGCGAATCACCGAGTGGTCTTGGCGATCATCATCCTTTCTTGTCTTCAACTTTTCCGCTCTTTTTAGTCAGGTAATGTCCTTACCTTACTCTTTTGCCTTCATTGCTACAAATAAATACTTAAACATTAGTTTAGAGCATAAAATATGGATTGAGGACACTAAAACAATGAATATTAAGTCCTAAATGAGTTGAAATCTCAGACTCATCATGGGTCCTCTAGATTGGGAAAAGTTCAAAGTTTCTTTCCTTGATAGGTTCTTTCCCCTTGAGATGAGGGAGGCAATGGTGCTTAAATTCATCAACATTCGTCAAGAAAATATGAGTGTGAAGGAATGCACTTTGAAGTTCACACAATTGTCTAGGTATGCCCCTACTATGATTGTCGATACTAGGGCAAGGATGAGTAAGTTTGTTTCGGGATTGTCTGAGATGGTGGTTAAGGAATGTTGTACCGATATGCTTGTTAATGATATGGACATTTATCGTATCATGGTTCATGCTCAACAAATCAAAGAGGATAAACTTAAGGAAGGGCCTAGGGAGGAAAAGAGGGCTAAGACCGGTGATGGTAACTTCTCATACCCGTGGTTCGGTAGGCATGTCGTTCTGACTTCCAAGAAAGGTTTTCCAGCCAAGGATCGTCCAATGCTCCTCCTAAGTTCAACAAAGAGAGGGTTTCTAAGGTGTCTAACCCAAAGCCTCAAGGAGGAAATGGTAGCGGATCTTCATTGCCTACTTGTGCTAAGTGTGGAATAAAGCATGAGAGTAGATGTCTCACGGGTTCCAATGCTTTCTTTGGTTGTGGTAAGATGGACCACAAGATAAGGGATTGTCCCTCAGTTGCTAATAATAAGGGAGATAATTATCGACGGGCTCAACCTAATCCTTCATCCTGTCCTAGTGGAAGTCAGAAGCAAAATAGATTTTATGCACTTCAGACTCGTGGTGAACAAGAGGGTTCTCCAGATATGGTTACCGGTATGTTGAAAGTCTTCCAACTTAATGTTTATGCATTACTTAAGCCCGGTGCTACCTTGTCATTTGTGATGCCATATGTGGCTATGAGGTTTGATATTCTTCCAGATGTATTGTTAGATCCTTTTTTTGTCTCTACTCCTGTTGGTGATTCTATTGTGGCTAAGAGGGTCTATAGAAAGTGCCCCATCACCTTACCCCATAGAGTCACTCATGTTTACCTTGTAGAGCTTGATATGCTAGATTTTGATGTTATCCTTGGTATGGATTGGTTACATGCATGTTACACTTCTATTGATTGTAGAACCCGTGTAGTCAAGTTTCAGTTTCCAAATGAACCTATCCTGGAGTGGAAAGGGGAAAATTCTATGCCTGAGGGTCAGTTGGTCTCTTGTCTTAAAGCTAGAAAGATTATTTCGAATAGTTGCATTTACCATCTAGTTAGCTGAGACCCCTA
Organism: Solanum okadae; assembly: GCA_036553675.1. Lineage (NCBI taxonomy): Eukaryota > Viridiplantae > Streptophyta > Magnoliopsida > Solanales > Solanaceae > Solanum > Solanum okadae. The sequence goes on from CM071689.1 coordinate 25,137,528, forward strand.
CTCTTGAGTCGGTCCATGTTGTAAATGAGTTTTCGGAAGTGTTTCCAGATGATTTAGCTGGTATTCCTTCTGAAAGGGAAATAGACTTCGGTATTGACCTTTGTCCAGATACACAACCTATTCCTATTAGTCTTTATCGTATGGCTCTAGCAGAACTTAAAGAATTAAAGGAGCAATTGAAAGACTTGTTGGATAAGGGTTTCATCCGACCAAGTATCTCTTCATGGGGTGCTCCCATTTTGTTTATTAGAAAGAAAGATAGATCACTTCGTATGTGCATTGACTACCAACAATTGAACAAGGTTACCATTAACAATAAGTATCCTCTCCCAAGACTAGATGATTTGTTTGACCAACTTCAAGGAGCAATCTACTTCTCTAAGATCGACCTCCGGTCGGGTTATCACCGATTGAGGGTGAAGGAAGATGACATTCTGAAGACGACCTTTTGAATTCGGTATGGTCATTATGAGTTCATAGTAATGTCATTTGGGATGGCTAATGCTCCGGCAACATTTATGGATTTGATTAATAAAGTGTTTAGACAATACCTTGACATTTTTGTGATTGTGTTCATTGATGATATATTGATCTATATGAGGAGTGAAGACGAGCATACAGATCATTTGGGGATTGTGTTGCAAGTCCTCAAGGACCAACACCTCTTTGCAAAGTTTAGAAAATGTGAGTTTTGGCCAAGGTTCGTGGCTTTTCTAGGGAATATTGTTTTTGGTAAGGGTATTGAGGTAGATCCCAAGAAGACGGATGCGGTCAAGAGTTGGCCTACACCTCTATCCCCTTCAAATATTGGAAGTTTCTTAGGTTTAGCCGATTACTAAAGAAGGTTTGTTGAAGGGCTCTCCACAATTGCTTCTCCATTGACAGCACTTACTTAAAAGAAGGTTAAGTTCATATGGTCCGAGGCATGTGAAAGGAGTTTTCAAGAATTCAAGGATAGACTTACTTCTGCTTCGGTGTTGACATTACCGGAAGGGACTAATGGTTTTGGTGTGTATTATGATGCCTCGAGAATTGGGTTAGAGTGTGTCCTTATGCAAAATGGAAAGGTTATTGCCTATCCTTCATGGCAACTTAAGATTGATGAGAAGAATTACCCTACACATGACCTCGAACTAGTGGCGGTCATTTTTGCCTTAAAGATTTGGAGGCATTACATGTATGGTGTTCATGTAGATGTCTTTATCGACCACAAGAGTTTGCAATATGTGTTTAACCAAAATGATCTAAATCTTCGCCAAAGGAGATGGCTTGAATTATTAAAGGATTATGACATGAGTGTTTCTATCACCCCAATAAAGCGAATTAGGTGGCAGATGCTCTTAGTTGATTATCGATGGGTAGTGTTGCTCAAATTGAGGATAATAAGAAAAAGTTAGTTTGTGATGTTCAAAGATTGGCCCGATTGGGTTTTTGGTTAGTTAAATATTCCAAGGGTGGTGTTATGGTTCACAATGGTTCAGAATCATCTTTTGTGATCCATGTGAAGGCCAAAAAAGGTCTTGATCCGACTTTGGTTGAATTGAAGAAATCGGTGCTTAAAAATTCCATTGAGGCTTTCCCCCAAAGGGGAGATGGTGTGCTTAGATATCAAGGTTGTTTGTGTGTTCCTAATGTTGATGACTTAAAAGAGCAGATCTTGTGAGAAGCCATAGTTCTCAATATTCCATTCACCTGGGAGCCACCAAGATGTACCGTGACTTGCGAGAGATCTATTGGTGGAATGAGATGAAGAAGGATATCATGGAATTTGTGGCTAGGTGTCCTAATTGTCAACAAATGAAGACTGAGAATCAAAAATCGGGAGGTTTATCGCAAGATATTATCATTCCTACTTGGAAGTGGGAGGTTTTGAACATGGACTTCATTGTTGGTTTGCCTCACACCCGACGACAAAATGACTCGATTTGGGTTATTGTTGACCGAATGATGAAATTGGCTCATTTCATTCCCTTCAAGGTTTCTTATTTGGTGGAGGACTATGTTAAGTTTTATTTGATGGAAATTGTGCGGTTTCATGAAGTGCCCTCATCCATTATCTCCGTTCGTGGTACCCAATTCACTTCTCAGTTTTGGAAATCTTTCCAAAAGGGTCTTGGTACTTGTGTTAAGATTAGTACAACCTTTCATCAACAAACTGACGAGAAAGCGGAGCGTACCATCAAAACTTTGGAAGATATGTTGAGAGCATACGTAACTGACTGTAAGGGTAACTGGTATGAGTGTTTGCCTTTGATTGAGTTTGCATATAACAATAGTTATCACTTAAGTATTGGCATGGCTCCATTTGAGGATTTATACGATAGGAGGTGTAGATCTCCTATAGGTTGATTTGAAGTGGGTGAGGTTGCTTTGATAGGTCCCGAATTGGTACACGAGGCTACGTAGAAAGTTCAAATTACTAAAGAAAGGTTGAAAACGTCTCAAAGTTGACAAAAGTATTATGCCGATGTTTGAAGAAGAGATCTTGTGTTTGATGTTAATGATTGGGTTTGTTTGAAAATGTCACCCATGAAGGATGTAATGAGGTTTGGTAATAAAGGGAAGGTTAGTCCCCAATATGTGGGCCGCTATCAGATTTTGAGGTGAATTGGCAAGGTTGCATATGAAGTAGAATTGCCTAATGTGTTCGCATTAGTACATCAAGTTTTCCATGTTCCATTGTTGAAAGAGTTTGTTGGAGATCCGACATATATTGTTCCCTTAGAAGGTTTGGAAGTTAAGGAAAATATTTCTTTTGAGGAAGTTTTGATTGAGGTTTTAGACCGACAAGTTAAGAAGTTGAGAAATAAAGTAGTTGCTTTCGTGAAAGTCCTTTGGAGGAATTAGTTAGTTGAGGGTGCTACTTTGGAGGCAGAGGCCGATATGATGTCCCGTTATCCTCATCTATTTCCCTCCGTCCCTACTCAAGCTTGAGGTATCTAGCTCCTCATGGTCCACTCTTTTTGGTGTCATATGTCTTAGATATTCTCATAATTTCCTCATTATGTATGTTATGAAAAGCCTAAACCTTGAGAAAAATGAGTTTACTTGATTGATTGTTACTTGTTTATGTGAATTGAGAATGAGTTGCATATACACTTTAGGATATGATGTCTTGAACATGTTTAGCTTGGAGTTAAAGTTTCTGCCTCGAATATGTTCATTAATGAAATTGCATGCATGATGAGCTGCTAGATTAAGTTTCTACCTTTCTTATGATGTTGTAAACCTCATTCGAGGATGAATGTTCCCAAGGAGGAGATATTGTAACACCTCATATTCGAGAAAGGCCTAAAATGGGGTAATGGGGAAGAACACACAGGTCAACACCTAAACCATGGACCCTCCACGGAGTCCTAGATGGGTCGTGAAGGGGACCACGGTCCATGTCGTGGCCCGTGGCAAGTCCCCCAGGGCATGCTAAGCAAGGACCCTTCCCACGAGGGCCTTAACAGCCCGTGGAGAAGCAGACAGGTCGTTATGACACCCCTGTGGGGGAGGCAGAACCTACCCCGAAGTTGTCTTCTTCTCACGAGCTGCTAGACGGTCCGTGAAGAGCCAAATGGCTTATCAAGGTTGTCGTGAAGGAGAAAGGCGACAGAGGACCTCTCCCCAGCCCACTGGTCAAGGACCACGGCAGCCACAATGGCCCATGAGGTCCCTGATGGCTCATGAAGAGCATCATATAGGGTTGCTTCAGCTTTAATTCAGGGCTTTTGGGTCTTTTTCTAATTATTCTACCCCAACACTATGTCGTTTTACCCTTACCTAGAAGTCCTATATAAGTGTTTTTATCCCCAAATTTCACCAATTGAAATCATTCTCTCAATTTCCTAAAAGAAGAACAAGTCTTCCTCTCCCAAAATATTTCTCTCTCTAGAAAGCTTGAAGAAGAAGGGATCAACCTAGGGTTTTAAGTCAAGTCTCCAATTCCTCCATTGAAGTCAAGCTTTTGGTATTGAGGTAGGATAGTTTTCATCCATGGAGCTCTTTCCTCTATGGAGTTCTCAAATTCTCCAATTTACAAAGTTAGAATTCCCAAATTGAGTTAGGGTTTTCTTCCAAGTCATGGGTACCTTTAAATATTGATCTATTTGATTGTTTTATGATCTATCAAGCATGAATTAAGAGAAGTACACGATTTTTAGATGATTTCCCATGAACCCATGTTTTCTAGATATTTATGATTTGAAAATGAGTTTTGAACTATGAAAGGTGAATTATGGAACTATGCATGTTCTTATGGAATTGATCAAATATGATGTAAATGGCTTTGAGAATGAAGCACCTATATTGTTGTTATTGTTAATTCTCGTGAAGGGATTTCTCACATACTTATCTCATGCATGTATGTGAATGGTTTTTCTCACATTAAGAATTCTAAGTTGAAAGGCCTTCTCACCTAAAATGAATCAAAGATAAGGAGCTATTCTAAGAATGAGGCAAGCGGCGATTACCCATGACCTCTAATGATAGACTAAAGGTGATTACCCATGTCACGTGATGTAAGGACAAGAGAATATTACCCAAGTCCCCTAAAGAAAAGATGAATAAGAATAATAGACATTCTGTGGGAGTTATATTTAGCACCGAGTGGGCAAGTGGCAATTACCCATGTCCCATAAACTATGTGCCAACATAGGATTGTCTAGATAGACATTAGCTAGTGGATCCACGTAAGCTAGAAAATTCATGGCTTTACCTTGGCAATTAGAACACCCATTTTCAGTGTGGGAGACACTGGATTCCATGTTAATAGCTCACATGGTCTTATATTTTGGTTATGGCTACTTCCAACAAATAAGCTATGATGAACTAAGGTTACGTCAAGAAGTATCTCACATGTGTTTTAAAATGATGTCTACTTGCATTGACTATGTTTTATGATTTGTGTTTTTCACCTTTTATCTCACGTTTTAGCTTGGTCATTGCATACCATGAAATATATCTCTTCTTTAAGCATGTTTTAAAATGTTTAATGCATGGCTATCATACTTGGTAAATGTTTTGTACTAACACATAATCTTGCCTACATTTCCTTAAATGTAGGGTCCAACCATACAGATTCGCACTTTCGTGGCTAGGGAAATCATATAAAAGATTGAAGATTGGTGAGTCTTTATCAGTAGAGGACCAAACTTGATTTCCTTTTTATTTTTACTTTAAGTTTTCGAACTTGATGTACGGGCTACGACCCAATCAAACTTATGTACTAGATGGCTTTGAGACGATGTTTACACTTCCATTTTTCTCTATAAAACTTTGTTATGATTGAAACTGTCGTTTAAATCTCTTATATTATAATATCTTGTGTGATGAATGCTAAGTGGCTTGTATGGGGCCTCTCGGAGTCTTATAGGCCATGTTACGCCTAGGGGCTACCTTGGGTCGTGACACCAGTATGATGTAGTAGAGTTGGATGATTGTTTGACTTTTGTGGAGGAGCAAGTTGCTATTCTAGCCAGATATGTGTGATGGTTGCATTCGAGAGATATTCTTATAGTTAAGGTCCATTGGAGGTATCGTATAGCTGAGGAGGCTACTTGGGAGATCGAGAATGAGATGCGAGAGCAGTTTGCTATCTTCTTTAAGCCTTTAGGTATTTCTTAACTCTTACTTTCACTTATGAATGTCCTTTTAGTAGTGGATGTTGTAATGGCCCTCTAGGTCATTTATGTTTTTATGCCATCTGTTAGTCGTTTAGAGTATTCCTATAGCAACTCGAAGTCATTTATGAATAGCTAGGACTGATAATTTGGTAACCTAGTCATTCCTTTAGTGTTTGTCTGAATTTCTTCATTTTGGAGCTTTTGAACCTTGAACAGTCATTTTTTATTAGAAGGTTAGAAAGATGACTTCAAATATAATTATGACAATTTGATTAGCCTAGAAGGGCCATTTAGACTTGTAACATGGTTGACACGACTCCTAAGGCTTTTGGTGTGAGTTTGTGTGATTAGGCATTTTAACTTTCAAGTTAATGTATAAGTTTGACCTTAGTAAACATTCTTGGCAAACATGCCCGAATGAGAATTCCGTCACACAGTTAGCTCTAGAGTTTCTAGTTTGGTCTAGAACAACCCTTCGTGCTGATATCGAGACTTTCAGGCTAATTATGAGCTACCTTATGGATTTAAATAGAGTTTGGGTGTGGGGACCATTTTTTGTCGAGACGACCTCATATTGAAATTTCGACTACTTCATAGAGTTTGAAATATCAAGTTTTGTATGGTAGCATATTTTGTTTGCGCTCACAGGGTTCCATATTGTTATTACATCCTCTTCAGAGTCGAAATGCCCCCGAGTTTATTCTTGCTAGTTGGGCGGCTGAACCCCTAGAAGTTTACTAACGAGTTGAGTGGCCTCATTATTGGTTACTTCCAGTTCGAGGCCAATTATTACGGTTCGAGGTTGTCACTTCTGATTTGAGGCCGATGAATAGGGTTCGAGGTCATTACTTCTAGTTCAAGGCCCATTATTAGGGTTCAAAGCCATTACTTCTAGTTCAAAGCCACTGATTATGGTTTGAGGCCGGTATTCCCAATTCGATGTTGATGCTTACAGTTCAAGGTCGTTACCTCTAGTTATATTCAATAACTTTGGGTCTGAGGCTGGGCATACACATATTGGATCTAGACTTGTGGCACTTCACTCTTGTAGTTTTAACTATTATGTGTCCATGTCGGGATTATGGGGTTGATGAGTCAAGGATTTCAACTTATTTAGGGCTTAATATTCGAAGATTTAGTGGTGCCCTCAATGCCTATTTTATGCTCATAACTGATGATGAAATGTTAATTTGCAGCAGTGAAGGTAAAAGAGAATGGCAAAGACACTACGAGGAAAAAAGGAGCGAAAAAGCTGAAAAAGCTAAAGGAAAGAAATAGTGGTACTCCCCAAAGTCACTCAGTGAGTCGCCGAGTGGACCTTCAGCTCGCCCAAAGTTCCAGCGGGCCAGTCCATGGAAAAAACTGACTTGGTGAGACGATTAGTGGTTCGGCAATGCGCCGATAGGATCGGCAATGTCGATCTAGATCGCCTAAAGTTACATAAAAGAGATGGTGAAAGGCCAAGCCAAGAAGATGATGAAAGGGGGGAACTCGGTGCATTGCCGACCAGGTCGGTGAAGCCCGACTTACTTCACCGAGTGACTCCGATGTTGAAAGTTTGGGAACATATAAATGCGAATTTTAAAAGAAGAAAAAGAGTTCCCATATTGTCAAGTTCTAGGTTTTTGATCTTCAACATTCTAAACATTGTTTTGGCACTTTTTGAGTAGAGATTTAAGGTTTGTTTTATTTTTAGTTTCAATTTGAGCATTTGGAAACTTGTGGATTGTTGCCCAACTTGATGGAAAACATAGTTGGTAACGATTTCTTATTCTTTATTATGTTTGGCTAAACCCTCCATTCTTGAGGGTGTGATTATGTAGTTGAATGTTTCAATTAGCTTATCGGTGTTAATATTTACTGATTTTATTCTTGATTTGAAGTGGATTTAAGTAATAGTTTGTGTTTTAATTGATGAATTGTAGTTGCAAATGCAATTCTAGTTTAGTACTCTAAGCTTGATTGAGAAAGAAGTATTAAAGTTAAAACTCTTAGTTGATGATTGTAGTGATTGTGTTGTTACAGATTTAGCTTGAGAAAGTGGGTCTGAATGCGATCCTACAAATCTAGCTTGAAAAAGTAGATTGATTAAGATATTGGTTGTTAATATGTGTTGTGATTGTCAAGGTTCGAAAGAACTCGCTTGATTTGTAATAGTTGATTGAGAAATGGAGATTGCACCCAAAGCCTAGCCTACCCACTGAGGTTCAATGACTTTTAGTAAATAATAATCACCCATTTAGTGAATGTGGCATTCAATTTATCATACTCCCAAGAAACCCTCTCTACTTGTTTACTCCTGGTTATTTGTAGTTGTTAATTGTTCACCCGAATCCCTCCATTTGACATTAATTGTCAAAACCTTGTTATTTACTTTATTGTTGCGAAAAAGTCTACATCTACAAACGATTAGAACACCATTTTACTTCGTAATCATTTTCCTTACTGTATCATTCCTTGTGGGATCGACCCTAACTCTTAGTTGAATTTGTACTTGTTAGAGATCGCCTACACTTAGAATGGGATGAAATGTAGTTGAGCGTTATAAAAAATGGCGCCGCTGCTGGAGAATGGAGTTTAAAATTATTTTAGTGAAGTTTAGTTATGAACTAATTTTGTTGTAGTTGAATTAACTTATTTGTGTTATTTGTTGCCTACTCTTAACAGGTGAAGAGATGAGTGTTAATGGGAGCAATGCTATCCAACTTGGGAACAATGATGCCATCGGTAATTTGCACGATTTCAATTAAGATCAGTTGGGAAGTTCTAGAGCTATTTGATTGCCTCCGACTGTGGGCAATGCGGTGCTTCATGTGACCAACACTATGTTGTACATGTTGCAAATGAAGGGTCTTTTTGGAGGACTTGCTAATGAGGACCCTCATGACCACATTTGAAACTCCGTGGATGTGTATGGGCCATTTTCTTTCAAGAACATCACTCAGGAGTTGGTCCGACTTTGTTTGTTTCCCTTTTCTCTAATGGGGGAGGCAACGAACTGGTTGGCCAATTTACCAAAAGAATCAACCACTTCTTGGGAGGAGCTCACTGATGCGTTTTATGTAAGGTTTTTCCCTCCCTCAAAGATGGTGAAGTTGAGGGATAATATTCAAAACTTCAAGCGAGTGGATGGTGAACTTATTCATGAGACATAGTTGAGGTTCCAAAAGTTGTTGCTCAAATGTCCGACTCACAGACTACCGAACAATGTGTTGCTACAATATTTCTATCAGAGCCTCGACTCAGTCAACAAGGGTGTGGCATACCAGCTCGTTCGAGGAGGAATCATGCAACAACCGTTTGACATTGAGCCTACCCTTCTTGATGAGATGACAAAAATCAATCGTGCTTGGTACAGTAGAGAAGATCAGGTGTCTCCTTTGAACTTTGGGATGACAAAGGAACAAATGGAAAAGAATCAAGAACGAGATGAAAACATGGCCAAGATGATGACCCAAATGGACCTATTGACGAAACATGTCATGGGAAGTGGTTCTAAGGCTGTGAATGTGGTCGGAGTTAGTGGAGTGAATCCTGATGAAGCACACTTTGAGGCCATGTACAATGAAGAAGTAAATTACTTAGCAAATCAGGCAGGAGGTTTCCGTCTGAACTATCCAAGACCGTGTGAAAATCAAGGCTGGAATAGGGATCGCAATCACAGTTGGAGAGACCGAGATAGGGAATGGCATGACCATGGTACGAATTGGAGGGAGTGGGATGGCGAAAAAGAATGGTATGTGCCTCCCCATGAACGTCAAAATCCAAAAGAGCCAAGGGCTGATTTTGAAAATTTCCGTACTAAAGATATGCTTGCTCGCATTCTCAACAAAGTGGAAGGATCGGACAAGGTGCTAAATGAAATGAAAGATGACGTCTCTTCTCTAAACCAAATAGTTACTTCAAACTCAGTATCTATTAAGCAGTGGAAACACAGATGGGTCAAATCTCGACTCATTTGAATCCAAGACCAAACAGAGGTTTACCGAGTGATACCATGGTTAACCCAAAGAATGAATCTTGAAAGCATATTTTCGTCGTGCCACGATGTTAAATAATGCTCTTCTTGGGAGGCAACCCAAGTTTTAGTTTTTATTTTTGCTATTTGAATAACGGTTGTTAGATGTGCAGGTTGAAAATTCAAAATTTGGGAGAAACAAGCAATTGGGCAAGCAAGTACCATTCAGAAAATCCCCGAAAGGGTCGGTGAGTCCTATATGGATTGCCTTTTTTACCATCCAAAACGTTGAAGTTCTGGTAACTTTGAAGGGCAAAAGTACCATTCGGCGCACCGCTGAATGGGTCAGCGAAATAAGTGACCACTGCCGATAAGGGAGCAAACTGAAGGGTCAAAAGGGTTTCTAACCATTTCAAATTCAAAACTTCCCTTTATTTTGCATTTTTTGACTCTTGCACTCTTAAAATTTCAATGTAGATCATATTTTGCTTCATTATTATCGTGTGGGTGTCATTGCTTGGTTGGAATTCACATTTGCTTTCGTATTTTTTTGCCTTATTTTTGTGTCTAACTGCTTCTAAGGTTGGTTTCTTAAACTTTCTTAGATTTCTTGTTGATTCCTATGCATGCTCGTATAATTGTTAGATCTATTGTATGATCTTGTGTATTTTGTTGATTTTGAACTCTGGGCTACTATTTTATCGTGTTAAATTTAATGGTTAGCCCTATATATTTTGAATTTCGTGTTTAAATTGCACGGAATTATGGGTGTATGGTTGTAGTATATTGAGCCTGGTGTGGGTGAAGTCTAAGTAACCCGATTTGTATCGATCAACTAAACTTACCCAATGATAGAGCGGGTGACGTCCGTCTTAAGAGCAAAAGACGTTGTTTGGCCAATGTTTGCTAAATGGGGGAAGTTTGAGTATCCCGGGGTTGGTAATGATATGGGCTAGGTGTTAATTTCATAGAATAGGGCTTTAATTTTGTTCTCGTAGGCTGTGCATTAAAAATTGGAAGTCAGGGTAGAAATATGGCACGAGAGGTTGTTCAGTGAGCTTAGTTGAGCTCGTTAACTGACTCGGTGGTTCACCAAATGTCTTTGTGATCGCCCTCTTTACCCTGAGATTCAGCTGTTAGCCTCTGTAACTTTCGGCGATATGCATGTGCTCGCCGAGTTTACTCAGCGACTCGCTGAATGCCTTTGTGATCGCCCTTTTTCAGCCTAAATTTCTTTAAATTCATTTTTTTGTATTCGGCGAGCTACCCTTGGCTCACCGATTTACTTCAGCGACTCACCGATTAACCATGAACCTCACCGAATTGAACTGAATTATGTTCATTTTAGTTCTGGAACTTTCGGCAAGCCCTCTAAGGCTCGCCGAATGAGTTCGGTGACTTGTGGAGCTAGTCGGCGAGTTTTTCTGCAAATTTTAAACAAATTTATTTCTCTCTGACCTATGTCTAATGCGTGTACTCGATATGTGTTGTTTTGCAGATATGGCTAGACCCAAAGTACCTGGAAGAAACCAATCTCCCTGAAAGAGAGCACGAGGAATGGTTATTTCTAAGGAGGCTACCCCTCCATGATCAACACGACTCAAACTCTCTCCATCAGGGGAGAAAGGGTACATATAAAGGGAAGGGACCTGCGGAGCCGAATCTTATTGTTTCCAGCTCGGATAGTATGGGCATCTATGACACCCACCTCACCACTTCATAATCTGATCGTGAGGACAATTCGGGGTCTAGATCTTCGGCCTCTGCATTAGAGCCAGAGGATGACCAAACTCTTCAGCGGAGACGGGCTGAGTTGCACTCCAAAGCATTGCATGATTCAGCTAGACTCCCAATCACTCCGACACCTCCTCATTCTCCAACGCAGACAATTGAGCAGGCACCACCAGTGCCCCCGGTACAAACACCTCCACCGCGTTCGATGAATAGGCTAAAGGTGGCCGAGTTAAGAACCATTTTGGAAGAAAAGAGGTTATCCACTGATGGGGGTAGAGGATAGGTATCTAGATGTGTGGGACACCATTCGGTTCCACAAATTCAAGAGGTTTACACAGCCCCGAGGCTCATACATACCTTCTTGGGTTTGGGAATTCTACACAGAGTATAGGAAAATGGTCCCGAAGGGCAAGAAGAAAGCCAGATCGTTTGCACATGTTGACCATGCAGTAGTTCGAGGAAAAATGGTGAAGTGCAACAACTCGGACATTAGTGAGGCATTGGGGTAAACGTTCAATATAATACACTTCTTGGTAGACAAGATCCAGAAGAAACCCCTAGACGACCTCAAGGGATGGTTGGCTCCATTGATTTATGATATTACACCATTGTGGATCGAGCTAGGGGTCTAAATTAAGAAGAAGGACATGAATGTAGTTGCACGGTACTGGTTCTGATTCATTAGCAGCACACTAATGAAATCCCAGAATGAGTCCATACTCCAGCATCTAAAGGCAGCTTTGTTGGGTTCCATTAGTGATCGGGATAGACTAACTCTCGGGATGATCATTGAGCAGAAGATGGCCATGAGGGCCAAGCAGACCCAGATATCACTTCCATTCCTGGTGCTGATCATGGAGTCGTGCTGGCGAGCAAGAGTGCCTTTAGTTGCAAAGATGGATGTGGAAGTGACTCCCACGTCTTCTACTAACATCCAGAGGATTGAGGCCAAGTACACTAAGGATGAGGCTGAGCAGAGCAGAGCAGCGCCGGTAGACACATCCCCGGCGGTGGATGTAGATATGTTAGAGGTAGACACAACCCCTCTAACTCAGGTCGGTGAGCCTTCAGGTACTCCTAGTTTATCTTCTCCTTCTACATTTGCTACTAGTACTATTTCTGTTGCTGCTGCTTCTTGCCCCCCATTGACATAGGCAATGCTTTATAAGATGGACCATCTAGCCCAATTTGTTGATGTACGTGCTTCCCAGGTTGAGGCACATATCAACGGACTGATTGAGCGGGCTATTGCTGCTGCCCTAGCACCTATCCGAGCTGAGTTGCAACAACATTGGGAATTGATTACTGCACATAGCCTAGCCTTGGACGCCCTCGTTGTACGAGTTGAGGTATGTGAGCAGGTAGGTCTCCAGTCTGATGTTACGGCCTTGAGAGATGATGTTGCAGGACTGAGGCGTGATATGGATGAGCTCAAATCCACAGATTTGTCTATGTTGTTCGGCACTGTGGATCTTCTTGAGGTTCCGAGTATAGAGATGCTAGCTATTTTTGAGTTCCCTCTAGCCACTACGATCGGAGATGTTGCTTTAGCTGATGATGATGATGAGTTGGACACTTCTGAGACTGATGAGGAGGAACTTGGGACTCGTGATGCGGCTATTTGTGATGATCCCGAGGATCAAGAGGGTGTGATGGTGCAGACGACTATAGAGGCTTCTCTTCGGGACACCTTGATGATTGGCTCCACTGGAGAAAAGGTTGCTGGTGGAGATGATTCGGGCACTGATGCCCATATTGAGAGAGCCCCAAATGTGCAGCATTCACCTCAGGTTTAGCCTGACAGGGGGATCTTGGCTCTCTTCTTATTTTACTTTTGAGACAGTTACTTTCTTTTGCATTGAGGACAATGTTTTGTTTTGTTTGGCGGAGTGAGGTATCTTCATACCCATCTCCTTGGGTTGTATTTATCGTGTTTTGGATGTTTATTATTGTGACAATTAGTATTTAGTTTGAATGTGAATGTTGGTTTTTTATCCAAATTACAATCCACCTCCTGATTTTTGTGTTTAGTGAATGTGTGGTTGTTCTTTTGCATATTTGAGTATCGGTTGTGATCAATACCGATGACTTGAGAGTATTGCTCTTAATTGAATGGTATATTTGTGCAAATCCAATGAGGCAAGTTTGAGCTGCATAAGTCATGTGTGAACTCTTAGCATCTCATTGTGACTAGCAAATTGTAAAAATGGGTCTTGTGATGATTGTTACATGCGAGCTCAGTTTGTAGAGTCTTCGTTGAATGCCTTGTGTGATGAGATGTCATTAAAATTTGTGCTTGGTGATACCTAGAACTTGCCATGTTGGTCCAATTGACTAACATTGGTGAATGAAAGATATGATCTTAGGCACAAATTTTAGAAAGTGAACCAAATGGCTATTATACCTTTGACCACCTTGTGAGAGTGTGAACCTAGTTTGGCACCATTTGAGCCTAACCTTTTCTTTTGATGAAACATGAACACATTTGGCCTCTTTCCTCCCTACCTAAAACCTTCATGAAGCATTGGTCCATTTGAATAGCCAACTTAGGCCAAAAGCCTAAGTCGGGGTGTGGTGAAAAATAAGGAGAGTCAAGAAGTTTGTGAAAATTCACCCTTGAAGGAGGGTGTTGAAAAAGATGAAACCCCTCCATATAAAAAGAAAAGAAGAATAGAAAAACAAAAGAAGAAAAAGATTGTAAAAGAATGTTGCTATGCAATTTGTGCATAAATAAAAGAAAAGAGGTGTCCAATGAGTCATATAATAACTCTATGCTTGAAAGAACTTAGGGGTAGATTATGAAAATAAAAAAGAGTTAAAGAAAATGAGAAGAAGTGAAATGCAAGTCATGCTTCATGAAGGTAGAAAACACTAAGCCAAAATGACCATAACTTTACCCTTAGCCCCGTTACAATCCTTGAAAGACCTTAGTGATCTTGATTGAGCTGAATGTCATGTTAATTGGAAAATATGGGCAAGCCTATGGGTAGAATCATGCATGTGTTTATCTTCGAGAGTGTGAAAGTTGATTTTGATTTCTTAATTCTTGAATTTTGATGAGCTTTGTGTGGGAATGGAATCATTCTTGACGTGAGGGCATTCAAATATTTTTGTTGACCTTGAATTTGCATTTGAAGCAAGCATTGTGAGTTTGACTTCTATTTGATGATGACTAGTCACAGTCTGAAACTTGTAATGCATAATTAAACATTGCATGGGTTGAAACTCATCTGCATTCATGTTGAGTCTCAAGTAGAACTATTTGTAGACATCTCTGTTGAATTGATTGATCTTATGTTTTACTTGAGGACAAGCTAAAGTTTAAGTTGGGGTGTTGATGAGTCGAGGATTTCGGCTCATTTAGGGCTTAATGTTCAAAAATTTAGTGTCCCCAATGCCTATTTTATGCTCATAACTGATGATAAAATGTTAATTTGCAGTAATGAAGGCAAATGAGCAGGGCAAGGACACTACGAGGCAAAAAGGAGCAAAAAAGCTAAAAAAGTTGAAGGAATGCAACAATGGTACTCGCCAAAGCCACTCGGCGAGTCACCGAGTGGACCTTCAGCTCACCCAAAGTTCCAACATGCTTGCCCATGGAAAAATTTGACTTGGCAAGACGATTAGTGGTTCAGCGACGCGTCGAAAGGATTGGTAAAGTCGATCTCGGTCGCCTAAAGTTACAGAAAAGAGATGGTGAAAGGACAAGACAAGAAGGCGATGAAAGGGGGGCACTTGACGCATCGCCGACCAGGTCGGCAAATCCCGACTTACTTCACCGAGTGACTCCAATGCTGAAATTTTGGGAACGTATAAATGCAATTTTTAAAAGAAGAAAGGAGTTCCCACATTGTCCAGTTCTGGGTTTTGATCTTCAACATGCTAAACATTGTTTTGACACTTTTTGAGTAGAGATTTAGGATTTGTTTGATTTTTTAGCTTCAATTTGAGCATTTAAAGACTTGTGGATTATTGCCCAACCTGATGGAAAACATAATTGGTAACGATTTCTTGTTCTTTACTATGTTTGGCTAAAACCGCCATTCTTAGGGGTGTGATTATGTAGTTGAATGTTTCAATTAGCTTATGGGTGTTAATATTTATTGATTTTGTTGTTGATTTGAAGTGAGTTTAATTAATAGTTTTTATTTTAATTGATGAATTGTAGTTGCAAATGCAGTTCTAGTAGAATGCTCTAAGCTTGCTTAAGAAAGAAGTATTAGAGTTAAAACTATTAGTTGATTATTGTAGTTATTGTGTTGTTACAGATTTAGCTTGAGAAAATGGGTCTGAATGTGATCCTACAAATCTAGCTTGAAAAAGTAGATTGATTAGGGTATTGGGTTATTAATATGTGTTGTGCTTGTTGAGGTTCGAAAGAACTCGCTTGATTCGTAATAGTTGATTGAGAAATGACTATTGCACTCAAAGCCTAGCCTACCCACTGGGTTCAAGGACTTTTAGTAAATAATTATCACCCATTTAGCGAAATTGGCATTCAATTTATCACACTCCCAAGAAACCCCATGAACTTGTTTACTCTCGGTTATTTGTAGTTGTTAATTGTTCACCCAAATCCCCCCATTTGACATTAATTGTCAAAATCTTGTCATTTACTTTATTGTTGAAAAAAAGTCTACATCTACAAATGATTAGAACACCATTTTACTTCGTAATCAAATTCTTTACCGTATCACTCCATGTGGGATTCTAACTCTTAGTTGGGTTTATACTTGTTAGAGACCGGCTACACTAAGAATCAGATAAAACGTAGTTGAGCGTTATCAGGGGTCTGTTCGGGTTTACTTAAACTTGCATATGAGTGTACCTTCTGGGCTTATGGGGTCCAGTTAGGTTTAGTTTTGTTGCTCTTAGTTTTACTTCTGGTACTCTCCTGTGCTTTTATTAAATTCTGCTTGGACCTTTGTTGTGTTAGATTCTATCTTTTCATATTGTATTTACCTTTGTCGTCAATCGTCCTATGATGCCTATTGAGTACCTTTTTTTGGTACTCATGGTACATTCTGCATCTGTTTCGTGATGTGGGTCCTAGTACTAGCAACCAACGGTGATCATTCGTGCCAGTAGCAGCTTTTGGATCAGAGTCGAGAGTGAGCACTTGGCATCCTAGACTTGTCTGTCTCCTTTTATAAATTGTATAGCTAGTTTTTTTTTTATTTTGAGATAAGCTTTGTTTTAGGTTGACTTTTGGGACTTGCAGTCTTTTGTTAGCACAACTATGTACTTGTGACTTCCAGGTTCTAGGAGTGATTTTTATGTATATAGTTTTAGTTTGTGTCCGCTCTTGTTTCCGCTTATTTCTACCCTTATACTCATTGCTTATCATTCTGGGTTACATGTTGACTTACCTACATATGAATTCTAGTAGGTGTCTTCATGACTCGAGGAATTGGATTGTGACATGTGCGTAGGAGGATTATGATGTTGAGTGTATACTAGGTGATAGAATTCTAGCGCATGGAATGAGATGGAGTGAATAACATTGGATACATGGTTGGGGGTTTGGGTTCTGAAAAGATTATTGTTTCCCAAATATTATAAAGATTTAATGGAGTTCCAATGGTAGTAGGCACTCTGCGGTGGTTATGAAAGGGAGTATATGATGTGGAGTGGCATAGTTGGTAGATGTTATTTATTAGGATCTTGGTTGTTTAAGGTTATGTCAAAATTATGCCATATATCTTGGTGGTAGAGCATTTTGTGAATAGGAACACAGTAATGAAGTGACTGATATTTGTCTACTTTATATAGTGTGGTGAGAATAAGAATAAATTGTATAATTGATAGATATTGAGAATACGAAAAAAATAAAAAGTAGAATGGGAAAACATTAATGTTATAATTGACATTTAAGAATATTTGCCACAAGGTTCATTCAATTGAATTTTATTCGTTTAATTATAATTAATAGAAGATCAATAAGAAAAAAAACAAACAAATAAAAGTTGAAATGGGAAAAAATCGATGTTACAAATGTAAGTAATGACATTTATATTGAAGCCACATCTAATGGAATTGAATTTTGTTCATATAATAGAGATATATTTTTAATTTTGAAGAATTAAATCTAATGTAACATTTTTATAATTAAAATATTATTATTTAATTTGATTTCGATTTAGTAGAGGAGCAAAATAGTAATTCAACTTTAATGATAGTATATATATAAATATATATATATACACACTAAAAAGTCTGTATATTTGTATGCTTTCTTAATCAACTTGTGAAGCTTGAAATATAGAAGTACCTTGTGGATTTCAGTCGAAAATTATGTAATGATGGTGTATTTATTTTTCTATTCATAATTGTTACTCCGTATTATTTTTTTTAGTTAAATTATGTTGGGTCAAGACCATTTTATTAATTAAGCCAAAAAACAAATAAACAAAAGACCAAAGGTCATATCCTACACAATCCAACTAAAAACGTTCAGGAAAGTAAACTTAAAGAAATTTGGGAGCTCAAACGTGTGTTTCTTCTTCAGTTCCTCCTTCTCTATTGAAACGGTAAGTTCTTCTTTTGATGCTCGATTTATTTTCTTTCAATTGCTTCTCCATAACTCTGACTTGATTCCAGACCTTCTATTGTTTTTGCTAGCCTTTCTCTAAGATATTCAATGTAACTTGAAGGACTTGGTCGAAGCTTCGGCATTCATCTAGTAAATTTGTATTGTCTCTGCTAGATCTAGGTAAGATTGACCTGAATCTGTGAGAACTTGTACTGAGGTCTTTGTGTTGTGTTGCTTTCTACCACGAGTGTATCATTATTTATCGATTGTTTTGTCATTGGGTCTGTGTGCTCAAATTGTTTACCAGGTTAATTCTTCTAGTTTTAATTCTCATATTTGGAAGCTGAGATTTATCATTGTTTAGGATCTTCCTAACTTGTATTGGGAGTTTTAGAAATGTGGTATATTGGATCAACCTTTATAGTTCATAGCATGGTTAGCTACGAAATCTGCTAATCCGTTACCTTCTCTAAACGTGTGTTTTATCTGAGCATGAGTAGTCTCCATATACTTTTGTATTTCCTCTATCATATCTGGCAGCTCCCACAGGGGTTTCCAATGCTTCTGAATAATGTACGCACTACCTAACGAATCTGTTTCTATGATAACATTGTGAAGATTGATTCGTTTACAATATTTCGTAGCTTCTAGTATTGGCATTATCTCTGCTTCTGTATTAGTAGTCTTGTGAATCTCTTGTGTTTGAGCAAAAATCAGATTTCCTCTCTCGTCTCTTAGGCAGAAACTGTATGAACTCCTCCCAGGGTTATCTCTACTTCCCCCATCTGTGTTGACCTTCGGTCTGCCTGTTGGTGGGATGACTAAAGTATTACGGAAGATATTTTGTATATTTTATTTTTTCTTCTTTATTGATTTTTTGTGCTGTCTCTATTAGACTTCTTTAAATTAATTATTTTATGAATTTTTTATTATTGTCTGTACTTTTATTTGGACCCAAATTAATCATATATGACGTTATTGGATGTTTGTTAACTATTGCCCAAAGTTAAAAATCTACGGTACTTGAATGCTTAAAAGGAACTGATTTGAAACATTAAAATACATTTGATTATTTGGTTTTTTTGTCATACTTTAAAAGATTTATTTGTAATTGTTTTTTTTTTTTTGAAACTTGGTAACTTAATTTATTTATTTGTTTGTAATTGTTACAATTTATTACTCATCACACACATGTTTATATAGAAATATTAATCATTCTAACAAATCTATAAAAAAAATTATGAGACATACATGCATTGCACGTGTCCAGACACTTGTTAAAACTCAAACATTGAAGAGGAATTCCTAAAGTCCCTTCTTGAACTTTGAGATGAGTTCGCTTAGATCCTAGGTTTTGATGGTAGATCTTTCTTAGGATACACAATTATATATTAGAATCAATTAGAAAGTATGAGAGTATGATTACCTTGATGTGGAAGTTGGTATAATCTCTTTGATATATGTTAGTCTTGATGAAATCCTAGTCTTGAACTCTAGAAGTGAGTTTCTTATTTTTCTAGAGATAAGAGGAATATTTGATGTGAGAACCTTGTCAAGATTTATGATTAGAAATTAAGAATATTTTGAAACACTTGAGATACATGGGAGGAACATATTTTAATGTTGGAGGTGGAGGAGAGGAGAGAATTTGAGAAAAACCAAACACTATGCCTTTCAAGATGAGTTTCATAATGAACCAACACATAACTTAATAAATAGAGTAACTTAACATCATGTACACTTGAAAATGGCTTGACGCGGCGCACCCATGCTACCAGGCATGCGTCGTGCACGGCCAATCTGGCTGTCCTTCAATAAATATGCATAACATTTAACTCAGAAGTTGGATTAATGAGTGATTGGAGGCGCTATAAAGAAGACTAAAAAACCCTTGATTTGGTGGGTTAAAGGCCA
Organism: Solanum okadae; assembly: GCA_036553675.1. Lineage (NCBI taxonomy): Eukaryota > Viridiplantae > Streptophyta > Magnoliopsida > Solanales > Solanaceae > Solanum > Solanum okadae. Next base: position 25,157,275 of record CM071689.1, read on the forward strand.
CACAACTTTTTTATATTCTATGATATATGCTTGTTTGAAATTGATCCAAGTAAGAACATAAATTGAAACTCAATCTGTATGAAAACTTTCAACTCAATTTTGACCTAACAGGTTCCTTTGACCTTAATACATCTCGAAAGCTCTTTCCACACTAAAAAGTTGACTTTATCACTTATGTACAACTAGAAATTATAGGGTTCAAATTTATATGCATATGAAGAATTGTTTGAGTCTTAGCCTAGGATTTGCGGGGTATTACAATGTCTCTCCATTGGGATCATTCGTCTTTGAATGTAGGTCTAGAATGAAAAATGCATTGAACTATTGTGGCTATCAAGTTAGAAGATGGTGTTTTCTTACCTCAAAGGTCTTGGAGCTCTATTCAATGGATGATCTTTTTTGTATCTAGTTGTTCATTTGAGTTAATTATTTTTTGTACTATATGTGTTTGCATTTTTATTCCATTTTTATCTATTTGTATTCCTAGGAATTCTATTTGGTTTTTTCATTATGTCTGCTTCCTTTTTACTTAGGCTTATGCCTGAATATAATATGTATAAACTTTTCTAATAATCTTATATGTTCATCCTGTGTTTTGGAATATATTACCATTTTTCGGTGCGGAGTTGGTAACTGGGGAATTCATAGTGTGGTAGGTGGTAGTGTGGAATTCATATACTTTTTAAGAAGAATTATTTTTGGTAGGTAAGGAATACTTTTGGTAGGTGAGGAGTTCATAATAATTTTTACTAAAGCTTTTATTGTAATATTCTTTTACTAAGTTATTTAATCTTATGGATAATAAGAAACATGGTAAGAAAAATACTAGTAGAAATTTAAGAAAAATAAGAAGAAAATTAAACAAATTATATCCGGAATATAAGCAACTTAATATCACAAAAACTGATAACGAAAAAATAAATCAATTAATAGATAATATATCTAAAGTAGAATATAAATATATTCAATATTTAAAATTACAATGAATAACGAGAATAACGAATATAGACAAAAACTTAATGAAATAATTATAGCAAAAAGACAAGAATTAGCACATAGGCAAAATAGACTTAACAGTAATATATTTGCAGGAATTTGTCACAAATCTATAATAGCACAAGAAAGACTATTTTATATCTAGAAATGCAAATAAATAACTTAGAATATAAACTACAACATAATTTATAAATGAATAAAGAAGAATATGCAATAGATGAAAAAACATACGAAAACTATGACGGATTAACAATAAAGATAATATTTTCTAATCTAGGAAGAAGATATAAGAAAATAGGTGACAATCTAAGTTTAATGTTAGAAAAAGAAACGGTAAAACTAGAAGATAGTTTAACTGTTATGATAAGAATAACAAAAGAAAATGAAGAAATAGATAGAAAAACGGAAATTGAAAAACTAAAACAACAAGCAAAAAGTACAACAATTAGAAGAAGTAAAAAATACTAAAATAATAGAGCTAGAAAAAGAGCTAACAATATTAAAAGAAATGTATGAAATTAAACAAAAAGAAAAAGAACAAAAAATAAAATTAGCAAATGAGATAATTAAATTTAAAGAAAAATTGCAATTAGAAGATGAATTAGAAGAATTAGAAGAAAAATAAGAAAATAACCAAAATAATCTACCTGAAATAAAAATTGATGAAATAAATAACAATGATTCGGATGAACAACGTTCGGAAACAAGCGAAACTTATACGGAACTTTTAGCAAACATGGACAATACAAAGGATTTAGAAGTAAATACAGGAGACGTTGACATGGATGAAAAACCTAGTACATTAGGAGTAAAAAACTCAAAAAATTTAAATCCAAAATATTATAATGAAAACTATGGACAATATGATAGAGAAAAAACTATATGGGATAAAAGATTAAATAAAAAATAGATACCTAAACCAATAACTGAACGACATGATTTTTTAGATTTAGATTGTGTAGCAGATATAAATAAAACAATCCAATTATGGATAGGATATAAATCAAAACAATTAATAGATAACAAAATAGTAATAACAGAGACACCAGGATATATAGAAAGAACGCTTATAGGAACAGTAAAATTATGGCTACAAAATTTATCAGATGAAAGTTTAAAAACTTTAAGAAGTAATAAAAAATTTGATGGTGAATTAGCTACTACAACTATGGAAATATTATATAAATACGAAGTAGCGATAAGAAATGAATTCAGTAGTATGACAACAGAAACAGAAGAACAAAATAAAGAAAAAATCATAAACCGGAATCTAATGACAAAATTAGCAATATGTAATATGTGTTATATAGATGAATAAACATGTGCATTTAGAGAACACTATTATAAAGGAACATATAGTACAGAAGAAAGTAAAGAAATAAGAAAATTATATTTCACAAAATTACCAGAACCTTTTAATTCAAAAATAATAAAAAATTGGAATGAAGCAGGACTAACAGATACCTTAGGAGCTAGAATAAAATTCTTACAATTATGGTTTATGGAACTATGTGAAAAACATAAAGAAGAAATAAAAATAGAAAAATTACTAGTAAAAACTTGGCATGTTGCAAAAATAAAATAGCACATCAATTTGGTTGTACGGATAGGTATTATAAAAATAGAAAGAAATATAATAAAAAATACAGATCAAAATATAAATATAAAAAACCGAGAAGAAGATACTATGTAAAAAACTACAAAACCAAAAGACCATATAGACCAAAAAGAAAACTAATGCAATGTACTTGTTATAATAGTGGAAAATTAGGACATATAGCTAGAGATTGTAAATTACCTAAAAATCCAAAGAAAAAATAAATATCAGAAATAATAATAGAAAATGAAAAATATACACAAATAGAATACGTAGATTATGAATTAGAAAGTGAAGATAGCATATATGAATTATCAGAAAACGAAACAGACGAAATGAAAAATAATTCATTAATAGAATCAGATAATAAACACTATATAAATGACTGAGACAGATATACAAACAATAACTAAAGAAAAATATCAAGATGAAGAATCGGCAGAACAAAAAATATTATTTGATAATAATATATTTAAACAAATAAAAGGAAAAGAATTAGACCTAAGCGTAGAAAAAATATTCGAAATACCAACAATAAGAAACTGGTTTAAACGACAAAAAGAAGAATATTATGTAGTAAGTCAAAGAGAACATATCATAGATTGCAAATACACCAAAGGAAAGGCTAAAATACCAATAATAAATAAACGAATAATAAATAAAGAAATACAAGATATTAAGGCTAAAAATCCAATTAAATATGTACATTTAGGAGGAACAAAAATATTAATAAAAACATATTTTAGAAAAGGAATAGATACACCCATAGAAATATACTTAGCAGATGATAGGATCATACAACCTATAGAAAAAAGTATAATAAGCGCAGTAAAAGGTAACCTCATATACCAAAAATTTAAATTTACAATAAGTGCTAACTACTCAGTAGCAGTAAATGACAGAAATATAGATAAATTATTAGTATTATATTGAAAAATGTCAGGAATAGAACTAGCCCCGGGAAGTAAAATATTTACAGCTAGATGTAAAAACTTATATGTTCTAACAACAAAACATAAAATAACAGCAAAAAATAAAATAGATAAAATAAAAATAGAAGATCCCTTTGAAAGAATAGTTACAGTCATAGATAATAATGATTATAGTTATAATGAAATTGATATAGAAGAAGATTTAGAAATAGTAAAAGAAAGACTAAGTACATCGAAAAGAATAAACAATGAGATACCCCAAATATCATCAAAAATGAGTACCTCAAAATGAATAGATAAAACCCCACAAAAATCAATGGAAGAAGAAATAAAACCACATCATTACTACATAACGGGAATAATGGAACAACGAAAATATTTAATATTAATAAATACAGGATTAGAAGAAAACTATATTACAAGAGAATTAGTGACGGAAGATGAAATAATAACTACTGAACAATCATGCCCCGAACTACCAAAAGCATTAACATATACCGAAGAAACTACGGAAAATGAAATAATCATTGGAGGAATACCAATAATAATAAAGTTTAAAGTATATCAAGGAGATGAAAATATCACTTTAGGAATAAAATGGCTAGAACAAGTAAAACCATATAATCTAGAAGACAAACAGTTAATAATAAATTATGAAAATAAAAGAGTAATAATAAAAAGGACTTCAGTATGAAAATATATATACTTGCAAAGATAATAATAGAGGGATATTACAATAGATATTATACACCAATGATAGATATGGGAGCAGAAGCTAATATATGTAAATATAATTGTTTACCAGAAGATAAGTGGGAAAAGTTAAAAACACCGATAGTAGTAACAGGATTTAATAATGAAGGAAGCATGATCACATATAAGGCAAAAAATATAAAAATACAAATATGGGATAAAATATTAACTATAGAAGAAATATATAACTTTGAATTAACTACAAAAGATATGCTATTAGGAATGCCATTTTTAGAAAAATTATACGCACATATAATAACAAAAACACACTGGTGATTTACAACACCATGTAAACAAAAAATAGGAGCAAAAAGAGTAAATAACAAAAAACGAAAGACGACAGAATGGATAAAAGGAAGTGAAAAAATTACACAAAAATTAGAAAATATAAAAGAAGAAGACCCCAAGATAGAATAAATTATATTCTCTATAGATAAAGTAAAAATAATCCAAGATAAGTTAGAATTATTATATAGTGAAGATCCTTTACAAGGATCGGAAAAACATAAAACAAAAGTAAAAATTGAGCTAATTGATAATAATAGTATAATAACCCAAAAACCATTAAAGTATAATTTTAATGATTTAACCGAATTTAAGATACATATAAATGAATTACTAGAAAAAGGATATATACAAGAAAGCAATAGTAAGCACACAAGCCCGGCATTTATCGTAAATAAACATAGTGAACAAAAAAGAGGAAAAAGTAGAATGGTTATTGATTATAGAAATTTAAATGCAAAAACTAAAACATATAATTATCCGATACCAAATAAAATACTAAAGATAAGACAATTACAAGGATATAATTATTTTAGCAAATTTGATTGTAAATCAGGATTTTATCACTTAAAACTAGAAGAAGATTCTAAAAAACTAACAGCATTCACTGTACCACAAGGATTCTATGAATGGAATGTATTACCATTTGGATATAAAAATTCACCAGGTATGTAATGACCCTCCAGGTCATTTTTAAATTAAAGAATTATTTCCCTCGTATAGAGCATTCCTGTAGCGACCCCAAGTCATTTATGACTTGCTGGCACTGACTGTTCGGTCGCCTGGTCGTTCGTTTGGGTTTTAGGCCTGTTTCCCTGTTTTGGAGATTTTTATAACTTGAAAAGTTGACTTTGGTCAACCTTTTTGGAAGGCGTGCTCAGATGAAAATTCTGACAGCTAGGTTAGCTTCGGATGATCGATTTTGGTCTAGAACGACCCTTTGTTCACTTCCCGAGGCTTTAGATGGCAGTTGTGGAATCTGGCTCAAATGATACTGGGTGTGGGACCCACTTTTCATCGAAGCGAGCTCCAAATGGAAATTCCACCTTCACTGTTGAGTCTGAAATATCATTTTCAATCAGATTCCATAAAAGGTTTGTATTTTTCCGACTCCGAACGAGTCCGAAACATCGAAATTTAAGTTTGAAGGGTTGTAGAATTTTGACGCGGCGGTGACGTGGCAGAGCCACGCGACGCCACGTGGCAGAGGAGTGGAAATCTGGAAATTTCCAGAATTTAGGACGAACTTCGTCCATTTTTTTTCCTTCAACTTCAACTTAAGATTGCTCCTTCATTTTGAGTCCAAATTAAGTGATTCAAGAGGAAAACTTCAAGAGAATCTCGTGGGGAATCTAGCGGTGATCTCAAAAATGCGAGGGGAGGCTTCGTTTGAGGTAAGAAATCGATTTTAGCCACTGCTAGGGTGATTTCCGGATTGAATTGTGTTGAATTTTGAAATGTGAGATCTTGATCATCTTAAGTCCGTTTTGAGTCATTCTTGAGGCTAACTTGTAGAGTTTTTCGCAAGGATCGTCGTGGTATAATCTGTTTGGGTTGAAAGGATCTCGTTTTTCCAGAAATTGATGATCAAGGGGCTGTCCATTTTAATTGTTGTGGCTGATTTGCGGTGTTTTAGGCATCTGTTTGTGCTAAAATTTTGGGGTATTAGTTTAGTAAGGTATTTGGGACGTTTCCACGGATTCGATTTTGAGATTCTAATTGTGGGCCCCACAATCCCGTTTTAGACCCGATTTTGGGTCCGTCTCCGAAAAATATAATTTTAATGTCAATATATTCGTAATGACGAGGTGATTAACCTTTTGTTAGTGGGGAAGCATTTGGAGACCGTTCGGAGGGGAAAAGATCCGATACCGTGAGTTGGAGCACGCGTGGTCGGCTTTCAGGTAGGCTATGGCTTTCTCTCGTGAGATTGAGCATGTTTAGGAAATTGTTTATTGATTTGCTTGAGTATGGAGGGGTTCGGGTGTCAAGCATGCTAAATTTCTATAATTCCTGCCTTAGACCTTATTTCGGGAAATTGTTGGATTATGACAGCATGTCTCTTGATATTATTGAACATCCATACTTTGTGGTGTATATGATAATATTGATTTGAAGTATGTTTGGCCTTAGTCTAGGCTTAGACTAGTGTTGCCATAGACTTGCGAGGTTTCGGATGTCGTTGGGCAGTAGAACTTTTTCCGACGTCGTTTCGGACGGTTAGCTCCTTGTAGACTGATATAGCAGACTTGAGTCTGATAGTCTGAGCCTTAGCTAGGTGGTAACTCAGCTTATGACCTTGTATTCATAATGCCCTGGTTTTCTATCGGCTACAGTACCCGGTTAAAGTCCGTGGTCTAGCTTACTCACTTTTGGATACTTCCTCGGCGATTTGGGGTATATGAGGGTCGTAGTGAATTGATTATTTATGGTAATCGGTTTGGTGATATTTCCCGCGACATATGGTTGGACATTGATTCTTAGCTACAGTACCCGGTTAGAGTCCGTGGTCCAGCTTACTTATGTCCAGGCTTAGCTACAGTACCCGGTTAGAGTCCGTGGTCCAGCTTACTTATGTCCAGGCTTAGCTACAGTACCCGGTTTGAGTCCATGGTCCAGCTTACCTGTGATCTGGTTTTGGCTACAGTACCCGGTTAGAGTCCGTGGTCCAGCCCACCCGTGCCCGACCTTTGGCTACAGCACCCGGTTCGAGTCCGTGGTCCAGCCCATATAGGTTGACTCATTAGCTATAGTACCCGGTTCGAGTCCGTGGTCCAGCTTGCACGTGGTGTATTCCCAATTCCTCACTAAAGCTTCAGTTTAGTCTTGATTACTCTCATCTGTAGGTTGAGGTTTTGGAGGTTGGAGAGATTTCGATTAAAGTCCGGGACGTAATGAGATCCTGGAATATGATTGGGAATGGTTCAGTTAAAAGTTCGGAAATTGGTAATATTGTGATAGACCTTCTAGCTCCATTATTTTACTTTAACTGCCGATGCATCTGCCGGGCTTATGGGGGTCCGTGCAGGTGGTTTCTTTTATTGTGCACGAGCGTACCCGTCGGGTTTATGGGAGCCCGGCGGAGTTAGTTAGATTACTTGTCTTTGTTGCCTGTACGCTCGTGTACATACCCCCATTTACTACTCTTTGCACTTGATGTGACCCTTTATTTGCATTTCGGTTCACTTTTGCTTATCTTGCTCAGTCGGCCTATGATGCCTACTGGGTACCTGTTGTTTTGGTACTCATGCTACGCTCTGCATCTATTTCGTGATGCAGGTCCGAGCACTAGTATCCAGCGTTGATCGAGCTTGGAGTAGACTTATCCGGAGACGGGGGTGAGCACACGGCGTTTTGTACTATTTCAGTCTCCATCTGTATATATAGACTTGTCTCTTTCCTTTCGAGACAGTCCAGTCTCTGTTGTCCAGTTTTGGGACTTGTACTCATTTTGTAGTAGTTCTGTACTGGTGACTTCCAGGTTCTGGGAGGGATCTTTAATTATATATATATTTTTGGTTTGCTTCCGCCTGTTTATATTGTTATTTTCCTACTTTTGTTTGATTTCTACCCTCAGACCCATTACTTATTGTTTCGGGTTACGGGTTGGCTTACCTGCTGGTGGGTTATAGTAGGTGTCATCATGACTTGATAAATCGGGTCGTGACAAGATAGATACCAACACTTTATGGATAACTATTTTAAACAATTAGAAAATTGTGTAATATATATTGATGATATATTACTATATTCTAAAATCCAAGATGAACACATAAGATTATTAGAAAAATCCATACATATTATAGAATATTCAGGCATAAACCTAAGTAAAAAGAAAGCAGACATAATGAGAAGCCAAATAGAATTCCTAGGAATACAAATAGATAAAAATGAAATAAAAATGCAAACGCATATAGTACAAAAAATAATTAACTCAAATGAACAACTACATACAAAAAAGAAATTACAATCATTTCTAGGACTAGTAAACCAAGTAAGAGAATACATACCAAAATTAGCAGAAAATTTAAAACCATTACAACAAAAATTAAAGAAAGATGTAGAATACCAGTTTGATAAGAAAGACCAAACACAAATACAAAAAATAAAATTATTATGTAAGAACCTACAAAAACTATATTTTCCGGATGAAAATAAAAAAATTACTTATATAGTAGAATCAGACGCCAGTGAAAAAAGTTACGGAGGAGTATTAAAATACAGGTATGAAGAAGAAAAAATAGAACATTACTGTAGATATTATTCAGGAACATTTACTAATGCAGAAATAAGATGGGGAATAAATAGGAAAGAATTATATTCAGTATATAAATATTTATTATCATTTGAACCATATATTGTATATAACGAATTTATTATAAGAACAGATAATACACAAGTAAAATGGTGGCTAACAAGAAAAATACAAGATTCGGTAACAACAAAAGAAATAAAGAGATTGGTATTAAATATATTAAATTTTACATTTACAATTGAAGTAATAAAACCTGATAAGAATGTTATTGCAGATTACCTATCACGACAAAGCTACTCAGACTGAGACTGAGGAAGAAGATACAATCGAAAAGATACTCAAAGCTATTATTACACTTTGTACAAAAGTGATAGTATGGACAATGAGATACAAAAGCTAAAGACTAATGAAGATAATCTGAAGTATAAAGCTAGTCAGCAACATGACTATAAAAATGCGGAGCTACATCGATCGGAAGACGGAAAAAACCCAGAGCTAAAAGGAGACGATGGGAAACTCCTTAAAACCCATAATGTTTGTTTAAATACAGCTGCATGTACAAGCAAACAAGTTAGCGATAAACAACATAAAAATGCAAACTTAAACCAGCTATTCGCAAAACCATTTACCCAAAGGACACCCAGACATATGTCCATAGAACCACAAACATCTACATACGCAGATAGTTTGCAAAACCAAAATGAGAAAAAGACATATAACTACATCACACGAACCTATATCGAAAATATACACAAAATCCAAACTTATTTAAACCGCAACCCCATGTCAACTACAAAAGAACTAAACCAAGATTATTTGACACAAAAGTTACAAGGATATAACAAGCTAATTGCACGGCCAAAAACTAACGCTAATTTAGTAAGAACATGTTACAACTACGGACTGTTGAATACCGTATACACATACGACGGAGAAGAAGTTAGTGGAATACCAGAACTACACAAGGCATTCATCACATACAAAAGAGTTACAAAAGGAAATTTATTTTATATAAAATTCTATACAGCACCAGCGGAGATATTATACGAGGAAATAAAACCTCAAATACAGGTTATCAAGATAGGACTGACTAAAGATATGATTATACTCGAGGACATCGGACAACAAGAAGAGATATGTAAAATAGAGATACCAAGTTTTTATGCCAACAAAAGAATAATTGGTATATCAACTATCATACATGAGCTAGCAAATAATTATTTAAACGAAAACGCTATATGGAGCTACTATGCAAGAGATCATCTAATTATTTATTCCAATTCAAGGGAGCTAAGGAAAGCAGATATGGATGAAGTCCAGAGATGGATTTTGTCATTACTTAAGCCAGAAGAACGACCTACGACGAGAGCACTAAAGGCAGGATTTATTTTGACAGAGTTATTAATCAGATATTAAAAATTAATTGAACATAAATATCCTGATCACATATGTTCAAAATGTAACAGAGAAGATAATATAATTCCAGATGTCCAGCTGGAATGATCTAATAAGATAAAGGCGGAAGAGGATAAGAAGAAGAAGACAAGAAAAAGAAGATAGAAACGGAAGGAGATAAGGAAAAGAAGACACTTGTAAATTTTATTAAGTCTTATTATTAAATATAGTGTAAAATAGTCAATAAAGTAGGGTAGTATGCATGTGCATATTAAAAGTAATATGTACAAGTGTAAAACTAGTATGGGTAGGTATGGGATTGTAAGACAAGTGTAAAGAATAAGTATGGGATTGTAAAAATGCCATCAAGTAGTGTAAAAAAGTCATAGGAGTAAGTAATGTAGTAGTATTATTAGGTGACAAGTGTAGTAGTGCATTATTGTAAGTAATGTAGTACGTATGTAAATTCCTTTCTATATAAAGAAAGGTATATGAAAATGAAAGAGCAGGCAACGCCTAAATAAAAACTTTCCTATCAAAAAACTCTCTTAAAGATACTAATTACTAAAAAGTTAATGGATAAATCTAAAATCCAATCAGATATTTCAGATAGCATGGTTAAGCAAGAGGCAAAGGTATATTGTTCAATAAATATGCAGAACTAATTTCATATATTCCTGAATATCATATATATGATTGAATAAATTTATGTTAGTTATTATGTATTAGAATTATTTGAATCATGATTTCTAGTTTATTAGCACACTGGAAACAGGGAGAAAACTTCTATACTATGTCATCCTAATGTTGAAACCGGTAGGCGAGGAAAGCTGTTTAGAGAGTAAACAAAGTTGAGGCGCTGATAAGAAGGAAGTATCCGCTAAAGTACGATGCTAGTAGTGACAGGAAAACATGATAAAGATAATCTAGTTCATAATGATCTAATATGAATTTAATCAATTATTAATATGATAGGAAGGAATAATTTGAAATAAAAAACCTGCATAATATAGAACACGACTACATACGTTCATGATGAAATGATAAAAAACTATGAAACTTTAATCTTATATATACTTAAAGATATAAAAATAATTGAATTAAGAAGAATCATATGGGAAAAAATATTTAATGATAACGAATCATAAGATAGATTAAATCAATAATGGTATGAAATAGACCTACATGATTTAGACTATGAAAGAATAGAGTGGTACGATTTAGAAATAAATTCAGACTAAAATGAACTACGAATATTTAAAATATTGGACAGAAGCTATGGAAGATATAAAGCTATTAGAACAATTAATGGAAGAAAATTTATACATGTATCAAAGAACCCAAGATATGTTATATCTAGAATATATCATAAATAATATTAAAGAGATATCAAGATTAAATAACTTAGTAAAAGAATATTACAATAAAAGCTTTAGTAAAAATTAATATGAACTCCTCACCTACCAAAAGTATTCCTTACCTACCAAAAATAATTATTCTTAAAAAGTATATGAATTCCACACTACCACCTACCACACTATGAATTCCCCAGTTACCAACTCCGCACCGAAATATGGTATTTCCATAGTTGTAGTAGCTAATTCACCATCAAATTTTTTATTACTTCTTAAAATTTTTAAACTTTCATCTGATAAATTTTGTAGCCATAATTTTACTGTTCCTATAAGCGTTCTTTCTATATATCCTGGTGTCTCTGTTATTACTATTTTGTTATCTATTAATTGTTTTGATATATATCCTATCCATAATTGGATTGTTTTATTTATATCTGCTACACAATCTAAATCTAAAACATCATGTCGTTCAGTTATTGGTTTAGGTATCCATTTTTTATTTAATCTTTTATCCCATATAGTTTTTTCTCTATCATATTGTCCATAGTTTTCATTATAATATTTTGGATTTAAATTTTTTGAGTTTTTTACTCCTGATGTACTAGGTTTTTCATCCATGTCAACGTCTCCTGTATTTACTTCTAAATCCTTTGTATTATCCATGTTTGCTAAAAGTTCCGTATAGGTTTCGCTTGTTTCCGAACGTTGTTCATCCGAATCATTGTTATTTATTTCATCAATTTTTATTTCAGGTAGATTATTTTGGTTATTTTCTTATTTTTCTTCTAATTCTTCTAATTCATCTTCTAATTGCAATTTTTCTTTAAATTTAATTATCTCATTTGCTAATTTTATTTTTTGTTCTTTTTCTTTTTGTTTAATTTCATACATTTCTTTTAATATTGTTAGCTCTTTTTCTAGCTCTATTATTTTAGTATTTTTTACTTCTTCTAATTGTTGTACTTTTTGCTTGTTGTTTTAGTTTTTCAATTTCCGTTTTTCTATCTATTTCTTCATTTTCTTTTGTTATTCTTATCATAACAGTTAAACTATCTTCTAGTTTTACCGTTTCTTTTTCTAACATTAAACTTAGATTGTCACCTATTTTCTTATATCTTCTTCCTAGATTAGAAAATATTATCTTTATTGTTAATCCGTCATAGTTTTCGTATGTTTTTTCATCTATTGCATATTCTTCTTTATTCATTTATAAATTATGTTGTAGTTTATATTCTAAGTTATTTATTTGTATTTCTAGATATAAAATAGTTTTTCTTGTGCTATTATAGATTTGTGACAAATTCCTGCAAATATATTACTGTTAAGTCTATTTTGCCTATGTGCTAATTCTTGTCTTTTTGCTATAATTATTTCATTAAGTTTTTGTCTATATTCGTTATTCTCGTTATTCACTGTAATTTTAAATATTGAATATATTTATATTCTACTTTAGAAATATTATCTATTAATTGATTTAATTTTTCGTTATCAGTTTTTGTGATATTAATTTACTTATATTTCGGATATAATTTGTTTAATTTTCTTCTTATTTTTCTTAAATTTCTACTAGTATTTTTCTTACCATGTTTCTTATTATCCATAGCTCTGATACCATTTTTCGGTGCGGAGTTGATAACTGGGGAATTCATATTGTGGTAGGTGGTAGTGTGGAATTCATATACTTTTTAAGAAGAATTATTTTTGGTAGGTAAGGAATACTTTTGGTAGGTGAGGAGTTCATATTAATTTTTACTAAAGCTTTTATTGTAATATTCTTTTACTAAGTTATTTAATCTTGATATCTCTTTAATATTATTTATGATATATTCTAGATATAACATATCTTGGGTTCTTCGATACATGTATAAATTTTCTTCCATAAATTGTTCTAATAATTTTATATCTTCCATAGCTTCTGTCCAATATTTTAAATATTCGTAGTTCATTTTAGTCTGAATTTATTTCTAAATCGTACCATTCTATTCTTTCGTAGTCTAAATCAAGTAGGTCTATTTCATACCATTGTTGATTTAATATATCTTCTGATTCGTTATCATTAAATATTTTTTCCCATATGATTCTTCTTAATTCAATTATTTTTATATTTTTATGTATATATAAGATTAAAGTTTCATAGTTTTTTATCATTTCATCATGAACGTATATAGTCATGTTCTTTATTATGCAGGTTTTTTATTTCAAATTATTCCTTCCTATCATATTCATAATTGATTAAATTCATATTAGATAATTATGAACTAGATTATATTTATCATGTTTTCCTGTCACTACTAGCATCGTACTTTAGCGGATACTTCCTTCTTATCAGCGCCTCAACTTTGTTTACTCTCTAAACGGCTTTCCTCGCCTACCGGTTTCAACATTAGGATGGCATAGTATAGAAGTTTTCTCCCTGTTTCCAGTGTGCTAATAAACTAGAAATCATGATTCAAATAATTCTAATACATAATAACTAACATAAATTTATTCAATCATATATATGATATTCAGGAATATATGAAATTAGTTCTGCATATTTATTGAACAATATACCTTTGCCTCTTGCTTAGCCATGCTATCTGAAATATCTGATTGGATTTCAGATTTATCCATTAACTTTTTAGTAATTAGTATCTTTAAGAGAGTTTTTTGAAAGGAAAGTTTTTATTTAGGCGTTGCCTGCCCTTTCATTTACATATACCTTTCTTTATATAGAAAGGAATTTACATACGTACTACATTACTTACAATAATGCACTACTACACTTGTCACCTAATAATACTACTACATTACTTACTCCTATGACTTTTTTACACTACTTGATGGCTTTTTTACAATCCCATACTTATTCTTTACACTTGTCTTACAATCCCATACCTACCCATACTAGTTTTACACTTGTACATATTACTTTTAATATGCACATGCATACTACCCTACTTTATTGACTATTTTACACTATATTTAATAATAAGACTTAATAAAATTTACAAGTGTCTTCTTTTCCTTATCTCCTTCCGTTTCTATCTTCTTTTTCTTGTCTTCTTCTTCTTATCCTCTTCCGCCTTTATCTTATTAGATCATTCCAGCTGGACATCTGGAATTATATTATCTTCTCTGTTACATTTTGAACATATGTGATCAGGATATTTATGTTCAATTAATTTTTAATATCTGATTAATAACTCTGTCAAAATAAATCCTGTCTTTAGTGCTCTCGTCGTAGGTCGTTCTTCTGGCTTAAGTAATGACAAAATCCATCTCTGGACTTCATCCATATCTGCTTTCCTTAGCTCCCTTGAATTGGAATAAATAATTAGATGATCTCTTGCATAGTAGCTCCATATAGCGTTTTCGTTTAAATAATTATTTGCTAGCTCATGTATGATAGTTGATATACCAATTATTCTTTTGTTGGCATAAAAACTTGGTATCTCTATTTTACATATCTCTTCTTGTTGTCCGATGTCCTCGAGTATAATCATATCTTTAGTCAGTCCTATCTTGATAACCTGTATTTGAGGTTTTATTTCTTCGTATAATATCTCCGCTGGTGCTGTATAGAATTTTATATAAAATAAATTTCCTTTTGTAACTCTTTTGTATGTGATGAATGCCTTGTGTAGTTCTGGTATTCCACTAACTTCTTCTCCGTCGTATGTGTATACGGTATTCAACAGTCCGTAGTTGTAACATGTTCTTACTAAATTAGCGTTAGTTTTTGGCCGTGCAATTAGCTTGTTATATCCTTGTAACTTTTGTGTCAAATAATCTTGGTTTAGTTCTTTTGTAGTTGACATGGGGTTGCGGTTTAAATAAGTTTGGATTTTGTGTATATTTTTTATATATGTTCGTGTGATGTAGTTATATGTCTTTTTCTCATTTTGGTTTTGCAAACTATCTGCGTATGTAGATGTTTGTGGTTCTATGGACATATGTCTGGGTGTCCTTTAGGTAAATGGTTTTGCGAATAGCTGGTTTAAGTTTGCATTTTTATGTTGTTTATCGCTAACTTGTTTGCTTGTACATGCAGCTGTATTTAAACAAACATTATGGGTTTTAAGGAGTTTCCCATCGTCTCCTTTTAGCTCTGGGTTTTTTCCGTCTTCCGATCGATGTAGCTCCGCATTTTTATAGTCATGCTGCTGACTAGCTTTATACTTCAGATTATCTTCATTAGTCTTTAGCTTTTGTATCTCATTGTCCATACTATCCACTTTTGTACAAAGTGTAATAATAGCTTTGAGTATCTTTTCGATTGTATCTTCTTCCTCAGTCTCAGTCTGAGTAGTTTTGTCGTGATAGGTAATCTGCAATAACATTCTTATCAGGTTTTATTACTTCAATTGTAAATGTAAAATTTAATATATTTAATATCAATCTCCTTATTTCTTTTGTTGTTACCGAATTTTGTATTTTTCTTGTTAGCCACCATTTTACTTGTGTATTATCTGTTCTTATAATAAATTCGTTATATACAATATATGGTTCAAATGATAATAAACATTTATATACTGAATATAATTCTTTCTTATTTATTTCCCATCTTATTTCTGCATTAGTAAATGTTCCTGAATAATATCTATAGTGATGTTCTATTTTTTCTTCTTCTTACCTGTATTTTAATACTCCTCCATAACTTTTTTCACTGGCGTCTGATTCTACTATATAAGTAATTTTTTTATTTTCATCCGGAAAAATATAGTTTAGGTAGGTTCTTACATAATAATTTTATTTTTTGTATTTGTGTTTGGTCTTTCTTATCAAACTGGTTTCTACATCTTTCTTTATTTTTTGTTGTAATGGTTTTAAATTTTCTGCTAATTTTGGTATGTATTCTCTTACTTGGTTTACTAGTCCTAGAAATGATTGTAATTTCTTTTTTGTATGTAGTTGTTCATTTGAGTTAATTATTTTTTGTACTATATGCGTTTGCATTTTTATTCCAGTTTTATCTATTTGTATTCCTAGGAATTCTATTTGGCTTTTCATTATATCTGTTTTCTTTTTACTTAGGCTTATGCCTGAATATTCTATAATGTGTATAAATTTTTCTAATAATCTTATGTGTTCATCTTGGGTTTTAGAATATAGTAATATATCATCAATATATACTACACAATTTTCTAATTGTTTAAAATAGTTATCCATAAAATGTTGGTATCTACCTGGTGCATTTTTATATCTAAATGATAATACATTTCATTCATAGAATCCTTGTGGTACAGTGAATACTGTTAGTTTTTTAGATTCTTTTTCTAGTTTTAAGTGATAAAATCCTGATTTACAATCAAATTTGCTAAAATAATTATATCATTGTATTTGTCTTATCTTTAGTATTTTATTTGGTATCGGATAATTATATGTTTTAGTTTTTGCATTTAAATTTCTATAATCAATAACCATTCTACTTTTTCCTCTTTTTTGTTCACTATGTTTATTTATGATAAATGCCGGGCTTGTGTGTTTACTATTGCTTTCTTGTATATATCCTTTTTCTAGTAATTCATTTATATGTATCTTAAATTTGGTTAAATCATTAAAATTATACTTTAATGGTTTTTGGGTTATTATACTATTATTATCAATTAGCTCAATTTTTACTTTTGTTTTATGTTTTTCCCATCCTTGTAAAGGATCTTCACTATATAATAATTCTAACTTATCTTGGATTTTTTTTACTTTATCTATAGAGAATATAATTAATTCTATCTTGGGGTCTTCTTCTTTTATATTTTCTAATTTTTGTATAATTTTTTCACTTCCTTTTATCCATTCTGTCGTCTTTCGTTTTTTTTTATTACTCTTTTTGCTCCTATTTTTTGTTTACATGGTGTTGTAAACCACCAGTGTGTTTTTGTTATTATATGTGGGTATAATTTTTATAAAAATGGCATTCCTAATAGCATATCTTTTGTAGTCAATTCAAAGTTATATATTTCTTCTATAGTTAATATCTTATCTCATATTTGTATTTTTATATTTTTTGTCTTATATGTGATCATGCTTCCTTCATTATTAAATCTTATTACTACTATCGGTGTTTTTAATTTTTCCCACTTATCTTCTGGTAAACAATTATATTTACATATATTAGCTTCTGCTCCCGTAACTATCATTGGTGTATAATATCTATTGTAATATCCCTTTATTATTATCTTTGCAAGTATATATATTTTCATACTGAAGTCCTTTTTATTATTACTCTTTTATTTTCATAATTTATTATTAACTGTTTGTCTTCTAGATTATATGGTTTTACTTGTTCTAGCCATTTTATTCCTAAAGTGATATTTTCATCTCCTTGATATACTTTAAACTTTATTATTATTGGTATTCCTCCAATGATTATTTCCTTTTCCGTAGTTTCTTCGGTATATGTTAATGCTTTTGGTAGTTCGGGGCATGATTGTTCAGTAGTTATTATTTCATCTTCTGTCACTAATTCTCTTGTAATATAATTTTCTTCTAATCCTATATTTATTAATATTAAATATTTTCGTTGTTCCATTATTCCCGTTATGTAGTAATGATGTGGTTTTATTTCTTCTTCCATTGATTTTTGTGGGATTTTATCTATTCTTTTTGAGGTACTCATTTTTTATGATATTTGGGGTATCTCATTGTTTATTCTTTTCAATGTACTTAGTCTTTCTTTTACTATTTCTAAATCTTCTTCTATATCAATTTCATTATAACTATAATCATTATTATCTATGACTATAACTATTCTTTCAAAGGGATCTTCTATTTTTATTTTATCTATTTTATTTTTTGTTGTTAGAACATATAAGTTTTTACATCTAGCTGTAAATATTTTACTTCCCGGGGCTAGTTCTATTCCTGACATTTTCCAATATAATACTAATGATTTATCTATATTTCTGTCATTTACTGCTACTGAGTAGTTAGCACTTATTGTAAATTTAAATTTTTGGTATATGAGGTTACCTTTTACTGCGCTTATTATACTTTTTTCTATAGGTTGTATGATCCTATCATCTGTTAAGTATATTTCTATGGGTGTATCTATTCCTTTTCTAAAATATGTTTTTATTAATATTTTTGTTCCTCCTAAATGTACATATTTAATTGGATTTTTAGCCTTAATATCTTGTATTTCTTTATTTATTATTCGTTTGTTTATTATTGGTATTTTAGCCTTTCCTTTGGTGTATTTGCAATCTATGATATGTTCTCTTTGACTTATTACATAATATTCTTCTTTTTGTCGTTTAAACCAGTTTCTTGGTATTTCGAATATTTTTGTTACGCTTAGGTCTAATTCTTTTTTTTTTATTTGTTCAAATATATTATTATTAAATATTATTTTTTGTTCTGCCGATTCTTTATCTTGATATTTTTCTTTAGTTATTGTTTCTATATCTGTTTCAGTCATTTATATAGTGTTTATTATCTGATTCTATTAATGGATTATTTTCCATTTCGTTTGTTTCGTTTTCTGATAATTCATATATGCTATCTTCACTTTCTAATTCATAATCTACGTATTCTATTTGTGTATATTTTTCATTGTCTATTATTATTTCTGATATTTGTTTTTTCTTTGGATTTTTAGATAATTTACAATCTCTAGCTATATGTCATAATTTTCCACTATTATAACAAGTACATTCCGTTAGTTTTTTTTTTTGTCTATATGGTCTTTTGGTTTTGTAGTTTTTTACATAGTATCTTCTTCTCGGTTTTTTATATTTATATTTTGATCTGTATTTTTTATTATATTTCTTTCTATTTTTATAATACCTATCCGTACAACCAAATTGAGGTGCTGTTTTATTTTTGCAACATGCCAAGTTTTTTACTAATATTTTTTCCATTTTTATTTCTTCTTTATGTTTTTCACATAGTTCCATAAACCATCGTTGTAAGAATTTTATTCTAGCTCCTAAGGTATCTGTTAGTCCTGCTTCATTCCAACTTTTTATTATTTTGAATTAAAAGGTTCTGGTAATTTTGTGAAATATAATTTTCTTATTTCTTTACTTTCTTTTATACTATATGTTCCTTTATAATAGTATTCTCTAAATGCACATGTATATTCATCTATATAACACATATTACATATTGCTAATTTTGTCATTAGATACCTGATGCATTTTTATATCCAAATGGTAATACATTACGTTCATAAAATCCTTGTGGTACTGTAAATGCTGTAAGTTTTTTAGATTCTTCTTCTAACTTTAAGTGGTAAAATCCTGATTTACAGTCAAATTTACTAAAATAATTATATCCTTGTATTTGTCTTAGCTTTAATATTTTATTTGGTATTCTGGTAAGCAATTATATTTACATATATTAGCTTCTGCTCCTGTATCTATCATTGGAGTATAATATCTATTATAATATCCTTCTACTATTATATTTGCAAGTATATATATTTTCATGTTGTCATAATAAAGTTCTTTTTATTATTACTTTTTTGTTTTCATAATTTATTGTTAACTGTTTATCTTCATCTTCTAGATTATATGGTTTTACTTTTTCTAACCATTTTATTCCTAATGTGATATTTTCATCTCCTTGATATATTTTAAATTTTATTACTATTGGTATTCCTCCAATAATTATTTCTTTTTCTGTTGTTTCTTCAGTATTTATTAATGCTTTTGGTAGTTCAGGATATAATTGTTCAGTAGTTAGTATTTCATCTTCTATTACTAATTCTCTTGAAATATAGTTTTCTTCTTGTCCGGTATTTATTAATATTAAATATTTTCGTTGTTCCATTACTCCCGTTATGTAGTAATGATATGATTTTATTTCTTCTATCATTTGTTCTATTAATTTTTGTGGAGTTTTATCTATTCTTCTTGAGGTACTCATTTTTTATGTTATTTGTGGTATTTCATAGTTTATGTTTATTCTTTTTGATGTGCTTAATCTTTCTTTTACTATGTCTAAATCTTCTTCTATATCAATCTCATTATAACTATAATCATTATTATCTATAACTGTAACTATTCTTTCAAAAGGATTTTCTATTTTTATTTTATTTATTTTATTTTTTGTTGTTATCTTATGTTTTGTTGTTAAGACATATAAGTTTTTACATCTAGCTGTAAATATTTTACTTCCTGGTGCTAATTCTATTCTTGACATTTTTCAATATAATATTAGTGATTTATCTATGTTCCTATCATTTATTGCTACTGAGTAGTTAACACTTATTATGAATTTAAATTTTTGGTTTATTAGGTTACCTTTTACTGCATTTATTATACTTTTTTCTGTAGGTTGTATTATTCTATCATCTTCTAAGTATATTTCTATAGGTGTATCTATTCCTTCTCTAAAACATGCTTTTATTAGTATTTCTGTTCCTCCTAAATGTACATATTTAATTGAATTTTTAGCCTTAATATCTTGCATTTCTTTGTTTATTATTCGTTTGTTTATTATTCGTATTTTAGCCTTTCCTTTGGTGTATTTGCAATCTATGATATGTTCTTTTTGACTTACTACATAATATTCTTCTTTTTGTCTTTTAAACCAATTTCTTATTGTTGGTATTTCGAATATTTTTTCTACGCTTAGGTCTAATTCTTTTCCGTTTATTTGTTCAAATATATTATTATCAAATATTATTTTTTGTTCTGAAGATTCTTCATTTTGATATTCTGCTTTAGTTATTATTTGTATATCTTTTTAGTCATTTGTATAGAACTCATTATCTGATTCCATTTCTATTTCATTTTCTGACATTTAATGTATGTTATCCTCACTTTCTAATTCATAATCTATGTATTCTATCTGCATATATTTTTCATCATTTATTATTATTTCTAATATTTGTTTTTTCTTTGGATTTTTAGGTAATTTACAATCTCTAGCTATATGTCCTATTTTTCCACAATTATAACAAGTACATTCTGTTAATTTTTTCTTAGGCCTATATGGTCTTTTAGTTTTATAATTTTTTACATAGTATCTTCTTCTTGGTTTTTATATTTATATTTTGATCTGTGTTTTTTATTATAATATCTATCTGTACATCCAAATTGGGGTGCCGTTTTATTTTTGCAACATGCTAAGTTTTTTACTAATATCTTTTCCATTTTTATTTCTTCTTTATGTTTTTCACATAGTTCTATAAACCAGCGTTGTAAGAATTTCATTCTAGCTCCTAAGGTATCTGTTAATCCTGCTTCATTCCAGTTTTTATTATTTTTGAATTAAAAGGTTCTGATAATTTTGTAAAATATACTTTTCTTATTTTTTACTTTCTTATGTACTGTATGTTCCTTTATAATAGTATTCTCTAAATGCACATGTATATTCATCTATATAGCACATATTACATATTGCTAATTTTGACAATAAATTTCTATTAATAATTTTTTCCTTATTTTGTTCTTCTACTTTTGTTGTCATACTACTAAATTCATTTCTTATAGCTATTTCGTATTTATATAATATTTCCATAGTTGTTGTTGCTATTTCTCCATCAAAGTTTTTATTACTTCTTAAGGTATTTAAACTTTCGTTTGTTAAGTTTTGTAACCATAATTTTATTGTTCCTATAAGTGTTCTTTCTATATATCCTGGTGTTTCTGTCATTCCTATTTTTTTTTATCTATTAGTCGTTTTGATATGTAGCCCATCCATAGTTGGATTGTTTTATTTATATCTTCTACACAATCCAAGTCTAAGAAATTATGTTGTTCCGTTATTGATTTTTATGTCTATTTTTTATTCAATCTTTTATCCCATATAGTTTTATTTCTATCATATTGTTCATAGTTAGCATTATAATTTTTTGAATTTAAGTTTTTTGGATTTTTTATTCCTAATGTACTGAATTTTTCATCCATTTCTACATCACTTGTATTTACTTATGGATTTTTTTTTCATGTTTTCTAAGAGTTCTGTATATGTTTCACTTGTTTCTGAATGTTCTTCATCTAGATCAGCGTCGTTTATTTCATCAACTCTTATTTTAGGTAGATTATCTTGGTTGTTTTCTTCTAGTTCTTCTTCTAATTGCAATTTTTCCTTAAATTTATTTATCTCATTTTGTTTTTTGTTCTTTTTCTTTCTGTTTAATTTCATACATTTCTTTTAATACTGCTAACTCTTTTTCTAGTTCTATTATTTTAGTATTTTTTATTTCCTCTAATTGTTGTACTTCCTTTTTTGCTTGTTGTTTTATTTTTTCAATTTCCATTTTTCTATCTATCTCTTCATTTTCTTGTGTTATTCTTATCATAGCGGTTAAACTATCTTCTAATTTTACTGTTTCTTTTTCTAGCATTAAATTTATATTTTCTCCTATTTTCTTATATCTTCTGCCTAGATTAGAAAATATTATCTTTTTTTTTAATCCGTCATAGTTTTCATATGTTTTTTCATCTATTGCAAATTCTTCTTTATTCATTTATAAATTGTGTTGTAGTTTATATTCTAAGTTTTCTATTCGTATTTTTAAGTATAAAATATTTTTTCTTTGTGCTGTTATAGCTTTTTTACAAGTTCCTGCAAATATATTACTTTTAAGTCAATTTTGCTTATGTCTTAATTCTTGTTTTTTTGCTACAATTGTTTCAGTAAGTTTTTGTCTATATTGGTTATTCATTATATCTGTAAATATTGAATATATTTATATTCTATTTTGGATATTTTATCTATCAATTGTTCTAATTTATTATTATTAGTTTTAGTGATATTAAGTTGTTTATATTCTGGGTATAATTTGTTTAATTTCCTTCTCATTTTTCTTAATTTTCTACTAGCAATTTTCTTTTTATCCATAGCTCTGATACCATTTTTGGGGGGTGCGGAATTCATTCGGTTTTTATGTTGTTTGGCTAAAGATTTTGTTGTAATATTCTTTTGCTAAGTCTTTTAATCTTGATATTTCTTTAATATTATTTATGATGTATTCTAGATATAACATATTTTGGGTTCTTAGATACATATATAAATTATTTTCTATTAATTGTTCTACTAGTTTTATATCTTTTATAGCTTCTGTCCAATATTGTAAATATTCGTAGTTCATTTTAATCTGAATCTTCTATTTCTAAATCATATAATTCTATTCTTTCGAGGTCTAAATATAAATCATGTTGGTCTATTTCATACCATTGTTGGTTTAGTAAATCTTCTGATTCGTCGTCATTAAATATTTTTTCCCATATGATTCTTCTTAATTCAATTATCTTTATACCTTTAAGTATATATAAGATTAAAGTTTTATAGCTTTTTATCATTTCATCATGCATATATGTATTCATGTTCTTTGTTATGCAGGTTTTTGTTTTCAATTATTCCTTCCTATCATATTCATAACTGATTAAGATCATATTAGATCATTATGAACTAGATTATCTGTTTATCATGTTCTCCTATCACTACTAGCATCATACTTTAGCAGATACTTACTTCTTATCAGCGCCTCAACTTTGTTTACTCTCCTATCACGGCTTTCCTCGCCTTACCGGTTTCAACATTAAGATGACATAGTATAGAAGTTTTCTCTCTGTTTCCAGTGTGCTAATAAACTAGAAATCATGATTTCAAATAATTCTAATACATAATAATTAACATAAACTTATTCAATCATATATATGATATTCAGGAATATATGATATTAGTTCTGCATATTTATTGAACAATACACCTTTGTCTCTTGCTTATCCATGATATCTGAAATATCTGATTGGATTTCAGATTGCTCCATTATCTGTTAAGTATTGAATATCTAAAGTATTTGAGATTATTTTACTGAAGGCTTTTATTATATTAGGCTTAGTCTGCCTTACAATGTTTACAAATGAATGATATATAGACAATGCAAGTCTACTATTCTAGATGCTCTAATAATGCGCTCTACTATTTACTTATGACTAAGCATCTACTATTTACTTTATATTGTACACTTTACGTCTTTTAAGCAAATAATTTACATCTTTACATTATTTGCTTTATCTTGTCGGTCATCTATCTTGTATCTATCTTCTTTTCTTTATTTCTTGGCATCTGTTGAATGTCATTGTCTTCTTTTTATCTCTTTGTCTTTGCTGTATCATTCCAGTTGAACATCTGGAATTATATTATCTTCTCCGTTACATTTTGAACATATGTGGTCAGGATATTTGTGTCCAATTAGCTTACAATTTCTGGTCAATAACTCTGACGAAATAAATCCTGCCTTTAATGCTCTTGTTGTAGTAACTCCATATAGCATTTTCGTTTAAATAATTGTTTGCTAACTCTTGTATAATAGTTGATATACCAATTATTCTTTTATTGGCATAAAAACTTGGTATCTCTATTTTTTGTATTTCTTCCTGTTGTCCAATATCATCAGGTATAATCATATCTTTGGTTAATCCTATCTTAATAACTTGAATTGGAGGTTTTATCTCCTCGTATAATATCTCCGCTGATGCTGTATAAAACTTTATATAAAATAAGTTTTCCTTGGTAACTCTTTTATATGTGATAAATGCCTTATGTAGTTCTGGTATTCCACTTATTTCTTCTCCATCGTGTGTATATACAATATTTAATAGTCCATAATTGTAACATGTTCTTACCAAATTGGCGTTAGTTTTTGGCTGTGCGATTAACTTGTTATAACCTTGTAATTTCTGGGTTAGGTAATCTTGATTTGGTTCTTTGGTTGTAGTGGATCTAGGGTTAAGGTTCAAATAAGTTTGAATTTTGTATATGTTTTCAATATAGGTTCTTGTGATATGGTTATACATTTTCTTCTCATTCTGTAGACTACCTGCATATGTAGAGGTTTGTGGTTCTGTAGTCAATATATTTCTTGACGTTCTTGGGGTAAATGGTTTTTCAAATAACTGGTTTAAGTTTGTATTCTTATGCTGTTTTTCACTAACTTGTTTGCTTGTACCTGCAACTGTATTTAAACAAACATTATGGGTTTTAAGGTGTTTCCCAACGTCACCTTTTAGCTCTGAATTTTTGAAGTCTTCCGATTGACTTAGCTCCGCATTTTTACAGTCATGCTGCTGACTTGTACTAGCTTTAGACTTCTGATTATCTTCATTAGTATTTAGCTTTTGTATCTCATCGTCCATACTGTCCACTTTTATACAAAGTGTAGTAATAGCTTTGAGTATCTCTTCGATTGTATTTTCTTTCTCAGTTTGAGTAGCTTTGTCTTGATAAGTAATTTGCAATAACATTCTTATCAGTTTTTATTACTTCAATAGTAAATGTAAAATTTAATATATTTAATACCAATCTTCTTATTTCTTTTGTAGTTACTGAATCCTGTATTTTTCTTGTTAGCCACCATTTTACTTGTGTGTTATTTGTCCTTATAATAAATTTTCTATATACAATATATGGTTCAAATGATAATAAACATTTATATACTAAATATAATTCTTTCCTGTTTATTTCCCATTTTATTTCTGTATTAGTAAATGTTCCTGAATAATATCTACAATGATGTTCTATCTTATCTTTATCATACCTGTATTTTAAGACTCCTCCATAACTCTTTTCACTTGCATCTGATTCTACTATATAAGTAAATTTTTTTTTTTCAATTGGAAAATATAGTTTAGGTAGGTTTTTACATAATAGTTTTACCTTTTGTATTTGTATTTGGTCTTTTTTATCAAACTGATATTCTATATCTTTCTTTAATTTTTTTTGTAATGGTTTTAAATTCTCTGCTAATTTTGGTATATATTCTCTTACTTGATTTACTAGTCCTAAAAATGATTGTAATTTCTTTTTTGTATCTAGTTGTTCATTTGAGTTAATTATTTTTTGTACTATATGTGTTTGCATTTTTATTCCATTTTTATCTATTTGTATTCCTAGGAATTCTATTTGGTTTTTCATTATGTCTGCTTTCTTTTTACTTAGGCTTATACCTGAATATTCTATAATATGTATAAACTTTTCTAATAATCTTATATGTTCATCCTGCGTTTTGGAATATAGTAATATATCATCAATATATATTATACAATTTTCTAGTTGTTTAAAGTAGTTATCCATAAAGTATTGATATCTACCTGGTGCATTTTTATATCCAAATGGTAATACATTCCATTCTGTTGTTTTTCATTTTTTATTGTTCACACTTTTTGCTCCTATTTTTTGTTTACATGGTGTTGTTAACCACCAGTGTGTTCTCGTTATTATGTGTGGGTATAGCTTTTCTAAAAAGGGCATTCCTAATAACATATCTTTTGTTGTAAATTCAAAGTTATATAGTTCTTCAATGGTTAATATCTTATCCATATTTGTATTTTTATATTTTTTCCCTATATGTGATCATGCTTCCTTCATTATTAAATCTTGTTACTACTAAAGGTGTTTTTAACTTTTCCCATTTAGCTTCTGGTAAGCAATTATATTTACATATATTAGCTTCTGCTCCTGTATCTATCATTGGAGTATAATATATATTATAATATTCTTCTACTATTATTTTTGCAAGTATATATATTTTCATGTTGTCATAATAAAGTTCTTTTTATTATTACTTTTTTGTTTTCATAATTTATTGTTAACTGTTTATCTTCTTTATCTTCTAGATTATATGGTTTTACTTTTTCTAACCATTTTATTCCTAAAGTGATATTTTCATCTCCTTGATATATTTTAAATTTTATTACTATTGGTATTCCTCCAATAATTATTTCTTTTTCTGTTGTTTCTTCAGTATTTATTAATGCTTTTGGTAGTTCAGGACATAATTGTTCAGTAGTTATTATTTCATCTTCTGTAACTTATTCTCTTGTAATATAGTTTTCTTCTTGTCCGATATTTATTAATAGTAAATATTTTCGTTGTTCCATTACTCTCGTTATGTAGTAATGATATGGTTTTATTTCTTCCATCATTTGTTCTATTAATTTTTGTGGAGTTTTATCTATTCTTCTTGAGGTACTCATTTTTTATGATATTTGTGGTATTTCATAGTTTATGTTTATTCTTTTTTATGTGCTTAATCTTTCTTGTACTATTTCTAAATCTTCTTCTATATCAACCTCATTATAACTATAATCATTATTATCTATAACTGTAACTATTCTTTCAAAAGGATTTTCTATTTTTATTTTATTTATTTTATTTTTTGTTGTTATCTTATGTTTTGTTGTTAAGACATATAAGTTTTTACATCTAGCTGTAAATATTTTACTTCCTGGTGCTAATTCTATTCCTGACATTTTCCAATATAATACTAGTGATTTATCTATGTTCCTATCATTTATTGCTACTGAGTAGTTAACACTTATTATGAATTTAAATTTTTGGTATATTAGGTTACCTTTTACTGCACCTATTATATTTTTTTCTATAGGTTGTATTATTCTATAATCTGCTAAGTATATCTCCGTAGGTGTATCTATTCCTTCTCTAAAACATGCTTTTATTAGTATTTTTGTTCCTCCTAAATGTACATATTTAATTGGATTTTTAGTCTTAATATCTTGTATTTCTTTATTTATTATTCTTTTATTTATTATTGGTATTTTAGCCTTACCTTTGGTGTATTTACAATCTATGATATGTTCCTTTTGACTTACTACATAATATTCTTCTTTTTGTCTTTTAAACCAATTTCTTATTGTTGGTATTTCTAATAGTTTTTCTACGCTTAGGTCTAATTCTTTTCCTTTTATTTGTTCAAATATATTATTATCAAATATTATTTTTTGTTCTAAAGATTCTTCATCTTGGTATTCTTCTTTAGTTATTATTTGTATATCTTTTTCAGTCATTCGCATAGAACTCATTATCTGATTCTATTTCTATTTCATTTTCTGATATTTCATATATACTATCTTCACTTTCTAATTCATAATCTATGTATTCTATCTGCCTATATTTTTCATCGTTTATTATTATTTTTTATATTTGTTTTTTCTTTGGATTTTTCGGTAATTAACAATCTCTAGCTATATGTCCTATTTTTCCACAATTATAACAAGTACATTTTGTTAATTTTTTCTTTGGCCTATATGGTCTTTTAGTTTTATAGTTTTTTACATATTATCTTCTTCTTGGTTTTTTATATTTATATTTTGATATGTATTTTTTATTATACTTCTTTTTATAATATCTATCTGTACATCCAAATTGGGGTGTCATTTTACATTTGCAACGTGCTAAGTTTTTTATTAATATCTTTTCTATTTTTATTTCTTCTTTATGTTTTTCACATAGTTTTATAAACCAACGTTGTAAGAATTTCATTCTAGCTCCTAAGGTATCTGTTAATCCTGCTTCATTCCAACTTTTTATTATTTTTTGAATTAAACGGTTCTGGTAATTTTGTAAAATATAATTTTCTTATTTCTTTACTTTCTTCTGTACTGTATGTTCCTTTATAATAGTATTCTCTAAATGCACATGTATATTCATCTATATAGCACATATTACATATTGCTAATTTTGACATTAAATTTCTATTAATAATTTTTTCCTTATTTTGTTCTTATACTTCTGTTGTCATACTACTAAATTCATTTCTTATAGCTATTTCGTATTTATATAATATTTCCATAGTTGTCGTTGCTATTTCTCCATCAAATTTTTTATTACTTCTTAAGGTATTTAAACTTTCGTTTGTTAAGTTTTGTAACCATAATTTTATTGTTCCTATAAGTGTTCTTTCTGTATATCCTGGTGTTTCTGTCATTCCTATTTTGTTATCTATTAGTTGTTTTGATATGTAGCCCATCCATAGTTGGATTGTTTTATTTATATCTTCTACACAGTCCAAGTCTAAGAAATTATGTTGTTCCGTTATTGGTTTTGGTGTCCATTTTTTATTCAATATTTTATCCCATATAGTTTTATTTCTATCATATTGTTCATAGTTAGCATTATAATATTTTGGATTTAAGTTTTTTGGGATTTTTATTCCTGATGTACTGGGTTTTTCATCCATTTCTACATCACCTGTATTTGCTTCTGGATTTTTTGTCATGTTTTCTAAGAGTTCTGTATATGTTTCACTTGTTTCTGAATGTTCTTCATCTAGATCATCGTCGTTTATTTCATCAACTCTTATTTTAGGTAGATTATCTTTGGCTGTTTTCTTCTAGTTCTTCTTCTAATTACAATTTTTCCTTAAATTTATTTATCTCATTTGTTAATTTTGTTTTTATTCTTTTTCTTTCTGTTTAATTTCATACATTTCTTTTAATACTGCTAACTCTTTTTCTAGTTCTATTATTTTAGTATTTTTTATTTCCTCTAATTGTTGTACTTCCTTTTTTACTTGTTGTTTTATTTTTTCAATTTCCGTTTTTCTATCTATCTCTTTATTTTCTTTTGTAATTCTTATCATAGCGGTTAAACTATCTTCTAATTTTACTATTTCTTTTTCTAGCATTAATTTGACATGCTATTGGTATTCTAAATCCTTATATATTGAGAGATATTCTCATCCTAAGTTAGCCCATAAAAAAATTATATCAAAACTCTTATAGTAAATTCATCGCTTGAGATTTTTGTTTCAAGACTCCCTTTAGCCTCTAACTTCCGTCTATGAATTTCAAGTGACTTTATATAGTCATTCCTTGATATAACCATCTAATTATTATTATTCTTCCGACATCTCAATGATGGTTGACACTTGACAAGATATACGATAAATCAGTCGTCAAATATAAAGTTGCTATCTTAAATGTTAAAAACTTATGGGGTGTTACATGACATATTAATTATCAATGTTTTATTATACGATTTAACTATATTTTTGTTAAATGTTTTAGTACAATGACATCACTTATCTCATATTTTCGTTGTATCTTACTATGATTCCAAGGAAAAATTTGAAGTACAAGTTATATGTTATGTTTGGAGACTTAATTAACAAAAAATGTGAAGAATCCAAGGTTGAATATTCCACTTTTATTGATTTGGTTTGGTCTATACATTTAGAAACCGACACAATTAATTTGGTATGGTATTTGAAAAATTCAATCCAACGTGACCTATGTACACCCTTATCACCAGGCCTTTTGGGGTATTTTGATTGCAATTCCACACTAAAGTAATTTTGAGACATACTTAATGATTTTATCATTGTTTATTGTTACTTTATGCATGTTAATAATAAAAAAAATGGAGAAGGGCCTAAAATGCCCCTCAAGTATTTGAATTGGTACAAAACTATCCTCCATCCATCTATTGGCCCTAAAATACTCCTTACGTCCACCTTTCTGCTCACAACTGGCCCTAAAGTAGAGTTGTTGGTTGTGCCTCTACCATGATAAAACTTTTCGTGCAGTTATGTATTAAAAAGCTAAAGCAGATGGGAAATGTATTTGTAAAATGTACGGGAGATGGGAAATGTATTTAATTTGTGAAATAATAATTAGTTAGTAGATCTCCTTAGGAATGCTATTACGCCTAAACCTGCAACTAATGCAGCACCAGCTACTACGGAACTGTAAGCTGAAGCCCATGCAGATTGTGTATCCAAACTGTTGGAGCTTGAACCCTTCCTACGCCCATTCTTTCCTGAATAGTCTAAGTGCAATCTTAATCCCTGTTGAAGTTCATCATTTCTCTCATTACATCATATCATGTTAATTAAATGTAGCTCTGAGTAGTGATTTAAGGAATATTCAATTTGATCCATATATATATACCTTCCAACCTGCACATCTTGCATGGTCAACTGCAGCTGTGAGATCACTTTCTGTTGCTAGAACAACCTTGTCATGGTCTTCATCTTCATACTGCAACAGGGTATATATTACCAATGATTATATCATCAAGTCAGGAGAAACACATGCACAATTACAACCAATCCCCACCAGAATTTGAGGAAGGTTCTTCCGCTTTATGTCATCCCCCACTCTTTGAATAATTGCTGTTATCAGATCTCTCATGCTCCCGATGTCTGAATAAGTATGCAACTCAAAACATCACCTTTACTGATTTGTATATATTTCAAGTCATCTATACATGACAAGTTCTTATTAAGATTGAAAATAACATACTGCAGTTGAATCTGTGCATCCTTCCTGTTCTGTCTTGAATCTTGAATGCAAAAGTATTATGCAGGCTTGACGAAGGATAAGAAATACATCTTCTCAATTCTGCCCCTTCAGAAGCCAATTTCAAGGAA
This sequence comes from Solanum okadae, assembly GCA_036553675.1. NCBI lineage: Eukaryota > Viridiplantae > Streptophyta > Magnoliopsida > Solanales > Solanaceae > Solanum > Solanum okadae. Next base: position 25,188,953 of record CM071689.1, read on the forward strand.
GAAATGCTGACATCATGTCATATAAATGAGTGTTCGAGTTAACTATAAAATTTTGTAATTAACACCGATATAATACCAAAGGAAGTTTCTAACCTTCGTGTCTCTTCCTCATCATCTGGAGACAATTCCATAGCTGAATCCCAAAACTTTTGCATCCTAGTATTTGCAACTTCATTATTCACTCCAGAAGTATTTCCCACCTAGTTAGTGAGCAGTAGATAACGAATATATAAAGCTTGGGTAACAAGAAGACATAATATGTTATGTGTAGACATAATTCCATTTCTTAAGAAAATATCAATATTCAGCAATATTTATATGGGAAACTAACATACATGATAATTTAGCCCGTTACAGAAACAAGACAGTTGAATACTAGCACCACATCCAGAAAGGCCATAATCAGTAGCAAGAGTTTTGGTAATATCCTCAAGCAGACAACATTCAACCAAGCTTAATTCTATACATATATTTCAACAAAATATGAAATGAACTCCATTAACTTTTGTCCGCTCATAGGCTTAAAAGAGGCAGATAACCTATATATGACGGACAGAATAGACAAACAAAATATTAGCCAAAGGTACTAGGTTAATATGAACCTGTAATTAAGGCTCTAAGTTTTCGTAGTCGTTCTTTATTTTGGTTTTCCACCCGGTGTCTGGTATCTGAATTGGAGGGCGACTTTTCCAGATGCACTCCCGCGTAGGGAAAACATATTTCTTTTTCCTATTTTTCATTTATATGCTTCTCTTACAAAAATATCCAACTTTAGGGAATGTCTCTGAAGGGACGGACTACTTATTTAGAAACTTGGTTATTTGTCGTGTTGTTTGGACTCTCCTGAAATGTTGTTGCACCTGTGTTGGATTTTTCAATAATGGACTACTTTTGAAGGATTTTACGCACACACAACATCTTTTAAGAGTCGGAGCAACACAGATGATAAATATTTTATTCATGTCAAATGCCTAAAAAATCCAGACAAAGCTTACTGCTATCTCATATTTTAATAGGGGAATCATTGTACCTTATCATTTGGTCGGCTACCTAAACTACCACCTTGTTGTTGAGGGTACAATTCCTCACACTGTAATTCCCTACTGGTTAACATTTTCCCAGACAAGACCAATTGTGAGTGCATGATCTTGAGAAATTTACATGAGCAAGTGCGTGTGCGTTCAGTGCTAGCTAAAGTAGAGACATGATGAGGTGGATACTTTCTGGAGATTCTAAACTCGTTGAAAGATACTAGAAATGCATAGCGACAACATTTGGAATCTGTCACGAAAAAGTAACATGTGTGTCTGCTGCATGCCTTACCGTGGCTACAGCTGCATGAGTGATATGAAGCACATCAACCACAGCAACTACAATTCCATCTGCAGCAAATGTAATAAGATCAGGAAAAGATGATAAACACTTGTAAAATGTACACTGAAAGGTCAATGCTGCCTACCTTTATCAATTACAGGTAGGTGTAAAAATTTCCCGTCATGCATTGTATGTAAAGCATCAACAATAGATGTATCTATTGTAGCACATTCAGGATTGGGAGTCATTACCTGGATGGATGACGTAAGTCATTAAGTATGAAAGTTTTCAGGGATCAAGTTTTCTTCTAACACCCAAACATATGAAGCAAAGAATAAAAAGTAGTAAAGAAATAATACAAAAGTTGTCAATTTCTTTGATTTGAATTAATTATTATTGTAAGAAGACTGATATACAAGAGTAACTACATACCCTCTCAACAAGAATGGACTCTGGTGAAAGATCTTGTGCTATGACTCGCATCAGTATGTCCTTTGAACTGCAGAGACCTCGAGGAATCTCTTTTTGGTGGTTAGCATGCCATTCATTACAACACTATACATAGTTTGGCTTGTTAATATGGGGAGAATACTCACGTTAAAATTCCTTGTGGTTTCTTATCAACAGCCACAATAGCCGAGCTTGTTTGAGATTCAAACATCTTTTTTGCTGCGTCTAAAACAGTATCGTTTGGTTCAACTGTGTAACAGTTCTGGAAACACCGTAAAAAATGGCTGGTCACTTGCAGAAAATCTATTTTCAGTTATATTCTTTAGGAGATTAAAAGTGAAGATATTACCTACTTTGGATTCTCAGAAATGATTGTAGAGAGTGAAGGCCGAAACATTCTCTCCCGAAGGGTTTCAATAATGAATCAGAACCTGAAAAAGGTTAACAAATGTCACTTGCAATGAGCATCAATGAGTCACATGAACTGGGTAAAGTCATCAGTAACACAAGACAAAATGTTCGACAACCAACCAGAAGCAGATGCTCCCCAGTTTTTTTCAACTCCCTCAACAGCAGCTACAATTGCCTTTCCTTTCTCTGCTGCCCTTTCAAGGCGAGCAATAGCATCATAAAGACATTTTGCTATATCAAGCAAAGCAATGACCTCACCATTTTCTACAACTGGCAAATGTCTAAATTTTCCTTCAGTGAGTAAGTAACCAACCATACTCAGAGTGAGATGTAGCATAAAGTTGCAAAATATTAATACATTTCGTTATTTCAAATACACCAACCTAGCACCATTTTCTGCAATGCTTCTACAGCAAGTGTGTCTGAAAGCACAAAAATGGGATGTTTTGTCATAACCTTTGAAACGGGTGTTTCCTGAATATTGACTTCACTTGCAATAACTCTGGTTGTTATATCCTTCGGGAAGAAAGAAACACGATTACACAAAGGAAGAGTAAGTCAACTATATCAACTTATACTTGAGTCTACTGAGTGAAAAACATGATTGAGTTTAACCTTATCCGTCAATATACCACATAGTAATGCATTCGAGTCAGTCAACAATAAAGCATCAACTCTGTGAGCAGCCATCTTGCGGCAAGCATCATAAATACTTGTAGAATCAGCTACCATTAGAGCTTTAGAAAGTCGGAGTCTCTTCACTGTTATCTCTCCAGTCAAACCCCTGTTTCATATGTCAGAGAGAAGCAATCATCTAATTTGAAAAGTAATACACAAGTAAACCCGAGCCTATGATTATATAAGTTAGCAAGTACGTAATCCCATATGATTTTAGAAAATCAAGTATATTTACTAGCAAGGAAATCTCTTGGCGATGACTTGCATAAAAGAAATTTTCGCTCGATTGATCAACATCTTAGGTCTAAAGAAGTGAATATACTTAAATGACTAAAGAACCCTAAAACAGAAGAAGCAAGGCAAATTTTTTTTTTATTTTTTTATCATTCACCAACTGCACAAATCGGCAGAAACATTACATGTAGTCTGTGTTGAATTTTGGTGATTTAATGCAGCTAGTGTATGAAGTTCGATACAATTTCAAGCAGCTTTTCCATGTCCTTTGGAAAATCTTAATGGAAGTATCACTACTTAAAAGTCACCATTTTCCCATTGAATTCCTACTGAAAAATGTTTAAGTGGTTATTCCCATGCATATTGTGAAAAGGAAAAAATAGTAATTATTTCATATGGTAAAATTAGGAAGCTTCCCACTACTTTAGTGAGAATCTATTTGCTACAACGCAGTTTTCCACTGGAGTTGGTTAGTTTAAAAATGAATGGGCAAATCATATTCTATAGCACAAATTTCCTGCGAAAAAACCTTTGTTTCTAGTAGCGTATGATACCACCCATCTGAAGTGTTCAATAAGGCAATGAAATCCAGATATAGACCCTCTTACTGGCTACAATATTAGCTAATTTGCAATTGCAATACATTTAATGCCGAAGCTTATAATTTCTACATTGTCATTTAAGCAATATTTATAATAGGTAACATCTTTTACGGATACATCAGAAATTTAATCAATCTTGGGACAGACTTTTCCAAAATTATTAATAGGCGAACGTGAAGCAATGACATCAGCAGCTCCCAAAATTACAAGCTCCAGAGGCAAATTCTACATTATATACATATATGGTTCAATGGGAGGACCAATACTACATTCAACCATCTAAATGAGAATGTAGCTACGATAACAAGTTGATGAAAATAAAGATTTATGTGCTCATCCAATAAATTACGTTGTAGATATATATGTAATGAGGCAATGAAAAGAAAACATACATGGAACGAGAAGAGAATAGAGATTTCCGATGAGGAGACACAGGGAGTCCCCCAGCATTACTGACTGTTGTTTTCTTTTTCGGATGGGAGGATAAGCTTGTCATTGACAAGCTTCTCCTCGATGCCGTTCTTCCTCCTACACTCGTTACCATCTGCGCATGCATACATTGCACAAACAAATTAATTTCGAGAAAAATAGAATGGATATATCAAAATTAACAGAGTGAACGTTACATTGAACACAAGATTTCAACCAAAATTCTTCATTTTTTTCAAAATGATCAAAAACTGAATTGAATGAGTGTTTGGAGGATGTTGCGCGTGTTCCTAGAGGTTTTTGGCATACCACATCATTCCACGTCAACCATATAAATCAACATTGGGCAATGCAATTTCCAATTTCACAACCATATATATAGTATTTATTTAATTTCCACCACTTTCTCTCTCTATTTTTAAACTTCTTGAGGTGTCACACCACTGTATTTCTTCTACTTATACTTGCTTTTAAATTACATCGTCTCTCTCCTTTCCCCCTCTCCCAATCTATTTTGTGTTTTCACTCTCTCTCTCTATATTTTTATATTTTTTTAAGGTGTTAGACAATTGTATATGATGTATTTCCACCTTTCTCGATATATATTCATCTGCTCTTGTTGTATTTTATATTTTCACCCTTCTCTATTGTATTTCGACATTTTGAGGTATCAACGATTGTACTTATTATATATACTAGTCTCGGGACACGTGTGTTTCATGTAAATTTTTATAGATTTGTTGGAACAATTAAAATTTTGTGCAAATCGTGTGAAGTGAGTAGTATTTTTTTTAATGTGCATCAAGAAACACCAAATGACAGGCACATTGTAATGTTTAAAAGCAATTCCTTCGAAGGTACCATCAGTAAATCAATTCCTTTGAAGCTATTGTCGGTAATTTTTTAACTTTGTTTAGTAGTTAACACACTTTCAATAAAGTCACAAATGACTAATTTGAGCCAAATAATAATACAGACTTACGATAATGATAAAAAAAATTCATAAAAATTAGATTGGTGAAGTCTAATAGAGAAAAAACACACAGAAAATAGAAGAAAAAAACTTTATTCATATAGATTATAGATAGAAAATAAATATTGAATCAATAAGTTATCCATATTCGGAATTCGGAAGCTACAAGTTTAAAGAGGAAAAACAAAAGGCACAGACCATGAGAGAGAGAAGTAATTGCACTGACAAATCCTATAATTTGCAAATTATGTATAATGAAGTATGCATCATATTTTTCTCCAGAATAAGATAATACTTATTTCTGACAAAAATAGAGACAATTTACCAGCGATGCTTGACATCACATTCATTACTTCACACACCATAACATATATATATACTAATTACATGGAACATGCGTTGCATATATATTTTCAGATTTTATTATAATATTTGTGTAACAAAATAATAAATCAAAAATGTGTTTTAAAAATTATGTCCGTTGAGAAAATATTTGTCGTTATGATACAAAGACACCATTTAAAATTTGTGAATATAAAATTTGAACTTGTATTGTATTTACTGTAATTCATGACTTTAGATATTTATTTGCTAAATAGAAATAAACTCAAAAAAGAGGACAAACAAAGTTACCATCCAACACTAAATACGTGAAGAAAATCAATATCATATAGCCCCATAATGGTATATAGAAATATATGTCGATTGAATTTCATGCTCTAGATTACTGTAAATGCATGTAAATACCTCTAAATACTCAATTAACTAAAAGAATTGAAATTTAAAGACAAAAGAAATCTTAAAAATTATCGATAACTAATCAAACATGATGAATAAGCATATTTCTCGACAAAACTTGCTAACAAAGCAAAATAGATGTACATTTATCAATTCAGCCCAAACGTTTAAATTTGTTGTCTGATTTTATAACTATTTCTTTTATAATAATAACATATGTCGTGAAATCCTTCCAGGGAGTGTAGGGTGTGCACAGACCTTACTTCAATTCAGAAGACCCTCAACTTCAGTCGAGTAGAGCAAATCAAAGTAAATGTGAAAAAGAAAAAAATGACAGTGAAGAGAATATAATATAATATAACAACTATAATGAAAACAATAACAAGAACAAGAAAAAAGTGCAATAATCGAAACATAATAAAAACAATTGGTGGTACAAAGCAAAAGCAAGACAGTACAAGAATAAAAGTACTACTACGGCAGATACCACTACGCCTAAACCCTTAGGAAAACAAGAGAACACTCCACTACAACCTTCTACCTTAATCGACGATCTCCATGCTTAAACATTTTAATGTAATTGATGAAATTCGTTTCTTTTTTCTTCTGAGCTCTGAAAAGCGAATTAGCTTCTATATTTGCCAATAATAATTTTACCTCATGCACATGGTATTTATAAGCCAAAAGTTTGCCTAGAATTCTGTAGAAAGCTCAAAAGATATGTTGGAGAATGGAGAGACATGAAATTGATTCTAGCTAGTAATACGGAATTAAAGGTACATCCATGGTGCCTGAGTGTATTTCATGGATTAGTAATTAAACAATACAATTACGCTCTTTTTGTCTTCTTGATAATAATAACTAACTACAATTTAATAATATAAATTCACCATAAAATTTGCAACATATATTTAATTTTAGGTACAATAATAACATAAAAGTTATTATAGGATTAAGGGGTAAAAATATTAATAAACTTTTGATTGATATTTTAGTAATTCTATTTTTGACTTAGTATATTATAAATGGAAAGTCCCAAAATGAAAAATTGAAAGACAAAGATAATCATCAAATGTTAATATTTTGGCCTCAAACCAATCATTGATTTTAAAATATTTAAGTGCAAATTGTAACTATACATTCTATAAACATAACAAATAAAAAATTTAATAAAATTCAAAAAAAAAAAAAAAAGGAGTAAAGAGACGTGGAAGTTGTATGGCCATAGCCTAAGCCCATAGTAAATGAATATGCAAATGGTTGGACTTCACATTATAGTTACTACAATCTTTTAGTGCAGTTTTGTTTAGTTAATCAATTTTTAAGGGTTTATTATTATTAATTATTTCTATTAATATTATTATTAGGATCAACTTTTGTCTTTAATACCTTTCCATTTTTAGTATTTAATATAATATAATATAATATAATATGATATAATTATTATTTAATATTTAATTGCTTAGATATTTTATAACATTTTAAATTAAGATAGGAGTAAAATAGTATTTCAAAACTTTTACTTTTGTGGCTTCCCACTTTTAGTAGATATATATATATATATATATATATATATATATTTCCACCACTATCTGTCTGCATTTCTATATTTTTGAGGTTTCAAGAGACTAGATTTGTTGTATTCATAGGTGCTTTTAGATTGCATCCCTCACTCCCTCTCTCACCATCTCTCATTGGATTTTAATTATATTTCATCTCTCCTTTTGTATATCTATATTTTTTGAGATGTTGGACTACTGCATTTGTTGTATTCATTCGTGCATTTAGGCTATATTTCGATATATTTTGAGGTGTCAAGGGACTATATTTATACGTGCATGTTGGCTAAATTATGTGTTTTGAGCTCTCACTCTTATATCATTTATATTTTTTCTCTTTTGTATCACTTGTACTTGTATTCATTCACTCTTATATTATTTATGTTCCTTCGCTCTTGTATCACTTGTACTTATTCAATCTTGTATCACTTTTATTCATTCAATCTTGTATCTAAAGAGGCTTAGTCGTATGATAGATACATATTGTTTCTCTCTAATGGACACACGCAAGTGTACGTGATCACAATAGTAATATAGTGGCTCTTTTAGAGCCAGATTTTTGAACCCAAAAGACTTAACAATCAATTTACATCTAATTCAACTCAATCTACAATTTAAAGCAAGTGTAGTTCAAGAATTTGATTTGTTTGTTATTACTACTATGATTGCAATTATTTAATACTTGAAAGTAATTAACAATGGACAACTTCAATTTCGGTATTAAAACAATAAAAGGGACCATTTTAGGGCTGCAACATGCTAAGGATTCATGTATCACATCTCTTTCATGGATTTCTTATAGGTATCAAATTCTTGATTTAGAGGGTTGATATTATAATCATGATCTCTCGACCTCTAACGACCTACCCCAATTGACCGCCTAACTACATCATTGAGTGGGTATCGAAAAACTCAATTGTAGAGCATTTATTTTTCATCTTGTTTCTTAACCAAGCACAATGTTTGTCTGAGTCTCAATCCTAAACACAAATCTAAACAAGTGGTATGCAAGAAAGATCACGCTCCTTGTATTCTATGGTTCTATCTACCTATTCTCCTCTCAAGTTCAAGAATAGATAATGGATTTATCTCAATGGTAATCAAACATGAAAAACTAAAACAAGAATACATCAATAATTTATATGATAACCAAAATCATCCATAAAAATGATGTTCGACAATCATCCATGGCTACTGATAAACGCTCAACTACACCTCATCCAATACTAGGTGTAGATGATCGTAATCTGGTATAAAACCCAACAAATAAGTTGGGGTCGAACCCACAAGGAGCGGTGCAAGTTTGAATTCAGTTATGAAGTTATAAAGCGATCTGATCGATTGTAGGAATAGAAATTATCGAAAACATTTAGATAAATCGAAAGGGTGACACAAATGTCAGATGGGAGAATTGGTTTGTCAATTAGCAACTAAAACAATTTCGACAACAGGGAAAACAATAAGTAGGGAGGAATTCTCGGGGATGTGATCGATTATAGGCTAATTTTGCTATATGGGTAATTGGAATTTACTAACAATTGCTAAATCTCAGTAGGTAGGCTAGATTATAGATGTAATAACTTTCTCTCGAACAACTATTACAATTCAAGCGAGTTCTCTCGAACCTCAACAAGCTCAGTAATATAAACAACCCAAAACCTTAATTTATCTACTCTCTCGAGTTAGATGGGTAGAATCAAGTTTAGAATTCACTCTCTCAAGCTGAACCCACATAAACCCAATAACTACATTCTTCAATTGAAAACCTTGGATCTAAAACCTCTTTCTCAAGTAAGCCCAGTACACTAAATTAGAATTGCATTTGCAACTACAATTCATAGATTAATACACATCTATAGATTAAACCCACTTCAATTAAGCATTTAAATCAATAAATATCAGTACTCATTAGATAATTAAGCCAATAATCACATGATCACACCCCAAGAATTGAGCTTTTAGCCACACATAAAAAAAAGGAAGAAACAATTACCAATGATATTAGCCATGAACTGGGTAATGGTTCCCAAATCTCTACAATGCTTCAAATCAAGTTAATTCAAAAACCCAAATGAAAATTCTTCAAAACTAAGTATCAAAAGCCCTAAGTTCAACAATGGAAAACTCAGGAAAATTTCAAAAATACAGAGAAAAACTCAAAACTCTCGGAGCCCTTTAAAAACTCTTTTTAAATTTCAATTGATAGTTTCACAAATTTTCTCCTTCAGGACCATTAGGTGAAGTAAGTCGAGCATCGTCGACCAAGTCGGCGATGCGCCTTTTGCTCCATTTCATTATCGGTTTTCCTTGACCTTTTATCCTCATGGTTCTGTGACTTTAGGCAATCCCAGTTGGTGTCGCCGATCCATTCGGTGGTTCGTCGAATGTCCAAATCCATCACCAATTTGGCTTCTCTCCAGGGCTGGAAGACTGGAACTTTAGGCGAGCTAAAGAGCCACTCGACGGCTCACCAAGTGGTCTTGGCGATCACTAAGATTGCCTTTCTTCAACTTCTTCAGTTTTTTTGCTCCTTTTTGCCCGGTAATGTCCTTGCCTTGCTCCTTTTGCCTTCTTTGCTGCAAATCAACATTTTAACATCAGTTCGGACCATAAATTAGGCATTTGAGGACAATAAAACTAAGAAAACAAAGCCCTATATGAGTTGAATCTCAGACTCATGAACACCTCCAACTTAAACTTTTGCTTGTCCTCAAGTAAAACTCAAGATCAATAAGTTCAACAAGGATGTCTACAAACAGTGCTACTCAAGACTCAACATGCATGCACACAAGAGGTTCAAACTACACATGCTTCAATTGTGCACTCTAAGTTTCAAATTGTGACTTACCGTCATCAATTGGACTCAAGCTCACAATGCTTGCTTCGAATGTAAGTTCAAGCTCAATAAAAGCATTCGAATTCCCTCACAACAAAAACAATCCCATCTTCACACAAAAAGCATCAAATTTTTCAGAATGTAGGAATCACAAACAACTCTCACCCTCTCAAACACAAACACATGCATAATCATTTCCCATAGGCTTTCCCGTATTTTTGAATAACAAGATAATAAGATCGTTCAAGATCACAAAGGTATTTCAAGGCTTGTAACGAGGCTGAGGGTAATGGTATGATCATTTAGGCTTAATGACTTCTACCTTCATGAAGCATGGCTTGTATTTCAATCTTTCACCTTCTCTATAACAATTTTTGATTCTCAAAATTCACACCCTATTATTTCAATCAAACTTCATTGGATACACCATTTGATTTTCTCATTGCTCACACTTTATTTCAACAATTCTTTTATTTTTCGATCTTTTTCTTCTTTTCATATCTCTTCTTCTCTCCTTTTTTTTATTATATGGAGAGGTTCCATTTTTTTTAACACAATCTTTCAAAAAATGGGGGGAAATTTCTCAAACTTCTTGATTTGCCTCCTTTTTCACCACACCCCCAACTTAGGCTTTTGGCCTAAGTTGGCTATTCAAAAACAACCAATACTCCATGAATATTATAGGTGGGAAAGAAAAGGGGTCACATGTGTTCAAGTTTCTTCCAAAGAAAAGGGGTAGGCTCAAGTGGTATCAAGTTAGGTTCATACTCTCACAAGGAGGCCACAAAGAGGTATAATGGCAGAATTGGCTCACTCTTCACAAATTGCCTAAGATCATTTCTATCGTTCGCTCACACTAGCCAATTGGACCAACGAGGCAAGTTCTAGGCATAACCAAGCATGCATTTCAAAGTCAACCCCACCACACACGACATTCAACACAATCATCAAACAAGGCCTTACCATTTTTGCAAGCGTGCAACGATCATCACAAGAGTCCCACTCAACAAATCGCACAGTCACAGTGAGATGCTACGAGTTCACATATGACTTCTGCAACTCAATTCGCCTCATCAGATTTGTACATACATGTCGTTCACATAGGAGCACTATTCAAGCCATCGGTATTGATCACAACCGGCACTCGAAATTGCAAGAGAACAACCACTTTCACACACATCAAGAGGTGGAAATTTTTAAAATTGGTTCGAAACCATTTGCACATTAAAAACCATGGACCAATATGGATAAATAAAACAATATATATATATATATATATATATATATATATATATATATATATAGGAAAAAGATTCATCCTGCCAGGCTAGACCTGTGGTGAAGTCTGCATATCGATCACTCCCTCTGTTTGGGCATCAGTGCCCGACTCCTTAGCATCCTTGGCTCCACTGGAGCCCACCATAGAAGTGTCCCTCAAAGAGGCTTGCACAACTTTCTCAGTCATTGCACCCTCCAGGTTTGCCAAATCATCATGCACGACCTCCTCTCTAACACCCAACTGCTCCTCATTTGTCTCTATCTCAAACTCTACCTCTGCCTCATCTACCCTTGCATTATCTTTGGTCGTACTAGCCAAGGGACCTCAGAATAGGCTTGAATATCAGTGCTCGGGACCTTAGGGATATCCACTATACCAAACAACATCGATAAGTCAGTGGACTTCAGCTCATCCACATCTCTGCGCAGCCCAACAATATCGGCCTTCAAGGCCGTCACAGAATCGGTAGCACCCTGGCTCTGCTCTCAAGCCTCAACACGCACTGTAAGGGAATTTAGAGCCATCCTATGGCTATTGATCAAGTCCTGCTACTCCTTCATATCAACCCTAATAAGAGCTAGGAGGGCAGCAATTGCCCGCTCTATCAGCCCAGCATAGCAGCCTCTACCCGGGAGGCACACACATTAGTAGATTGGGCTAGATGGCCCATCTTGTACAACATGGCCTGGGTGATAGGAGGTCAGGAGGCAGCAACAACAACAGAAGAAGAGGGAGGGGTGCAACAGTAGTACTAGGAGTGCCATAAGTAGAGGGACCCGATGTACCTGTAGGCCTACTAGCCTGAAGGGGCATGATGTCCTTGGTCGGCAACATATTGATTTAACGTTTTAAGCACAACTCATCCAATTCTAGGTGTTCAACGATCGTAAATATGTATAAAACCCAACTAAATGAGTTGGGGTCAAATCCCACATGGAGCGGTACGTGTTTAAGATTCAATTGGGAAGTATAAATGCGGTCAAATCAGTCATAGAAATAAAAATTATCGAATAAAGACATCATTCAAATTAAGGGGTGACACGAATGTCAAATAGAGGGTTTTGGTTTTGATTATCACTTACAAACAACATCACAAACAATAAGAATTAACAATAATGAGATGGATTCTTGGGATGTGATTGATTAAAGGCTATTATAGACATATGGGCAATTGCAACTATTAGAAAATAACTAGATATTAATGAGTAGGCTAGGCTATAAGGGAGGTAAATTTTCTCTTGAACAATTTACCCCGAATCAAGTGATTTCTCTCGAACATCAACAAGCATGCAAAATAAGAGCAGCCCGCACCTTAGTCCATTCACTCTTTCGAGCTGAATGTGTGGGATTGGGTTTATAATTCTCTCTCTCGAGCTGAACCTAGGTCAACCCAATACCCACAAACCATCAATAAAAAACCATAGTTCTAAAACCTCTCTCTCGAGCAAGCCAAGAACACAAACATAAAACTGCATTTGCAACTACAATTCTTAAATTAAACCACAATTAATGATTAAACTCACTTTTAAATAGCATTTAAAATAACAATTAGCAATATCTATAAACTAAATCATCCCATAATCAGATAATCACACCCCAAGAATTGGGGTTTTAGCTAGACATTATAAAAAGTTAAAAACCGTTACCAAATTGATTATCCATCAACTGGGTAATAGTGATTTCATCCTTATAATACTCTAATTTGAAGGTTCTCAAAGACCTACTTCCAAATTCTCAAAAGTGAATTTCTTCAATCCTCCAAAGCTAAGGTAAACTAGAGAAAACTGTCTCCAGATGCTCAGAACTTAATAATAATTTTTTCTAAAGTTTATTTGATACTAAACTAAATGTTTAAAAAATATTTATTGTCGCCAAAAATGTGTTGTGAAGAGTCAATCAGTGAAGTAAGTCGGGCTCGTCGAACCATTCCGTGAGCCGCCCTTTGGTCTCTTCTGTCGCCCTTTTGCTTTGGCATTCAGCATCCTCAACGTCTATAACTTTGGGCGATCTATCACTGCATCACGGAACTACTCAGCGATCCACCGACTTCTCCTTTCTATCGCCGACTTGGTTTCTTTCCTCAGGGCTTGGTACACTGGAACTTTAGGCGGTCAGATAGCCATTCGGTGATTCTCTAAGTGAACTTGGCGATCACCAGGCTTGCCTTTCTTCATTCTTTCAGCTCGTTTTGTTCCTTTTTGCATGTTAGTGTCCTTGCGTTTTTCCTCAACCCATATTCCTGAAAATCAAGGATTTAACATCAGTTAGTGGCACAAATTAAGCATTTGAGCACACTAAATCTCTATAAACAAAGCCCTCTATGAGTCCAAATCTCGGACTCATCAACACCCCCAACTTAAACTTTTGCTTGTCCTCAAGTAAAATCAAGTTCAACAGTTCAAATAGGATGTCTCAAACAGTGCTACAAAAGACTCAATCATGAATGCACACAACAAGACTTAACTTACTCATGCAAATATCAATTATGCACTCACAGATTCAAGTTATGACTTACCACTATCAAGGATGCTCAAGTTCACAATACTTGCTTCAAATGCAAGTTTAAGCTCAACAAAGGTACTCAAATGCCCTCACAACAATGATGATTCCATATTCACGCACTATTCTTCAACAATTCATAGCTCCAGAATCACATACGACTCTCACACTTACAAAGATGAAGACATGCATGACTTCACCCATAGGTTTTCCCTTATTTTCCAATCAAGTTTTGTTTCAGCTCACTCATTATCAAAAAAGTCTTTTCAAGGCTTGTAACGGGGCTGAGCGTAAATGTATGGTCATTTAGGCTCAGTGGTTGCTACCCTCATGAAATGTGATTTGAACATCACTTTCTTTCTTTTCTTCAACATTTTAATCATGCTAAAAATTTACCCATTATTCAACTTCCAATGGAATATCGGACACCCCATTTCTTTTGCAACTTTCACAACTTTATTTCACAACTTTTTCATTCTTTTTTTTATTTTTATTTATATATGGAGGCGTTCTATCTTTTTCAAGACCACGATTCAAAGGGGAATTCTTAACATTCTTGATTTACCTTCTCTTTTCACCACACCCCCAACTTAGGCCAAAGGCCTAAGTTGGCTATTCCAACAAACCACACTTCATGAGGATTATGGGTGAATGGATAAAGAGGGATCACAATTTCATCAAGTTTCTTCCAAGAAAAGGATAAGGCTCAAAGGGGTTCAAGCAAAGTTCACACATCTCACAAGGTTGACCACAAAAAGAGGTATATTGTCAAATTATTTCACTCCTAAAAATCGTTGCCTAAGATCATTTCAAGAGCATGCATCACTTAGTCAACCAGACCAACGGGGCAAATTCTAGGTGTCATCACACAAGGTTCACGGTAAGCTCATCACACAAGGCATTGGCACCAATGTCAAACGAGACTCCACACTTTTGCTAGTGTGCAATGTTCATTAGAAGACACTCCATTTGATAAACGGCTAGTCACAACGAGATGCAAAAAGTCCACATATTGTCTATGCAACTTCATTTGGCCCCATCGTAGCCGCGCATTCATTTTTTATTAAGAGCACTATTTAAGTCATCGTTATTGATCATAACCGATACTCAAATTTGCACAAGAACAACCACATTCAAACACAACACGAGATGACAATTTTTTTAGATGGATGAAATACCAGTTTCATTCATAACAAGGAGCCACAAGCTCGAACATCCACAAGATAAAATCAACACACGATTTAAAACACAAAAAATCAATATATATACAAAATATAGTCAATAAGAGGTAGGTATGGAAATACATCACCCCACCACAAACAAAAAGCAGTTGTCCTTAAATGCAACACAAATAATCAAAAGTCAATAAAAACGACAGAGAAGGAGGTAAAAAAGAATTCTGTCTACACAGTCACTCTGATTGTTG
The DNA here is from genome assembly GCA_036553675.1 of Solanum okadae. Lineage (NCBI taxonomy): Eukaryota > Viridiplantae > Streptophyta > Magnoliopsida > Solanales > Solanaceae > Solanum > Solanum okadae. Next base: position 25,204,381 of record CM071689.1, read on the forward strand.
GGGAATCAGTGCCCAGTGCAACACTATGATCTTGGGCATTAATGCCCGGTGTAATAGCAACACTGAGCCTGCCATGGACGCCTCTGTTAGCGATGTATGAATGATCAACTGTACAATCGTCCTCTCTAGATCAGGCAGGTCCTCATAGATGGTCACCTCCTAAGCATCAAGCTGCTCCTCATCTGTCTATGCCTCTGACTCAGCCGCAACCACATCATCCATAGGCACGTCTTCGATAGTAGCCGAAGGCATCGCAGAACTAGCTGGGGCATCCTGATCCTCAGCTGACTCAAAGAGGGAAGTGAAGTCTGTGGACTTCAGATAGTTCACATCTTTTCTCAAATCTGAAACCTCAGCTTTCAAAGCTATCACCTATGAAGTAATCCCATGTCCTCTCTCACATATCTCTACTCTCGCTGTAAGATCATCAATCGACATCTGGAGGGGGTGTTAACGCAGCTAAGATGGCTCGCTCAATCATCCAAGGCACCTCGGCCTCGAACCGGGTAGCCCACACATCGGCAGATGGGCTAGGTGCCTCATCTTGAAAATCATGGCCTGAGTAATCCTGGTGGGCTGGGAAGCAGCAAAAGAACTAGGAGCCTGGGAAGAAGTGGACGCGGGTGTACCTTAAGGCCCGGAAGCTAGAGTAGGCAAAAATGCCTCTGCAGGTATAGACTCAACATCGACTTTCGGGGATGCATCCATCAGAGCCGCTCTCCTTTTATCTGCCTCATCCCATGTGTACTTGGCCTCTATGCGCCATATATCGGTGGAAGATGTGGGAGTGACCTCTATGCCTTTTTTCTCATCACGAGGAACTCCAGCACACCGACATAGCTCTGTGATCAGTACTAGGAAATGAAGGGACGTCTGGAGCTGTTTGGCCCTCATGGCCCTCTCCTGCTCAATAAAGAGTCCCAAGTCAATGCTACTCCGAGCAATGATTGACCCAAGATAGGTTGCCTTTTGATGGTGGAGGATGGACTCATTCTGTGAGGGCATAATGGAGCTGCTTATGAACCCGAACCAATATCGAGTGGTGATGTTCAAGTCCTTCTTCTCAATGGGTGCTCCTGCCTCAATTCACCTCGGGGTGGTGTCGGAAATGAGATGAGCAAGCCACCCCTTTAGGTCATCCATAGGTGTCGTAGTGGTAGTCAAACTTGGGTAGGAAAAGTTTGTCCCTCTATCAAGTACAATGTTTATATACTCTCCACTGCATCTTATTACTTTCCCCCTGACCATGACAGACTCTACTTGTCTGAAGGCACTGGCCTTCTTCTTTCCCTTAGGTACCAGGTCACCATATGCCGTGTAGAACTCTCAGACCCATGTAGGAATATAGGGGCCATGGGGCTTCGTGAACTGCTCAAACCTTGGAACCGGAGAGTGTCTCACACATTGGGGTAACTGTCCACTACACCGTCTGTGGAGAACTTCTTTTCTTCAAGGATGGTCCTCAATCCCTAGTCCTTTAGCCTGTTAAGAAGCTAGGGAGGAGGACCCTGAACTAGTGGCACTGGAACCACTGTTTGTGTTGGAGCTAACACTATATCAGCAGCAGATGGGGTAGACTCCGGGGTCCTAGACGAACCTTGATGAACTCTGGAACGAATCTCAGCTCGCCAGGATTGAAGAGGTTGGTCATCGTCAGGCTCAGAGAATGCAGCCTGGGAATCAAAGGACTCTCCATCACTGCCGAAGTTGTGCTCCGGTATCTCAGCTGTGGGCGCTTTGCCCTTTCCCTTGCCTCCTTTTGGAGGTGCTTGTTTCCCTTTTTAGATGGAGCAGCTGCTCGTTCATTAATTACGATGCCCCGTGCTCGTTTGCGGGGAGGCATCGTCCAAGTTGGTCCTAGCCATAGCTACAAAACACACCAAAAAAAAGTTAGAAACAGTTCAAGAAAAATGCAGAAAATAGGTTCCAGAAAGACTTGCCGAACCGATCGGCGAGTCGCCGAACCGATCGGCTTTGGCGAGCCGGATCGAGCTCGCTGAAAGGACTGGTTAGAAAATTTCCTAGAAAAATGGTAGGTCGGTGATATTCAGGGCCCTTCGGTGAATCACCGACACCTACGGCGAGCTCAGACTAGCCCGCCGATAGCTCCAGTGTGTTTTAAGGGTTAAGGGCGTATAAAGGGCAATCAAGGGAGACTTTTGGCGAGTCGCCGAGTGAACTCGGCAACCTCAGGCTTCCCGCCAAAAGTTACAGACTCACACTAAGCCAAATCATGAAATTAAAGGCGATCTAGGGGGACTTTGGCGAACCACTAAGTGGTTCGGCGAGCTCGACCCAGCTCGCCTAACTGCCCAACGTGCCAATTTTTGACCCCTCTTCCTAAAATCAAGCCCGCATCCCCCGAAAACAAAATCAAACAACACACTTATTCAATTAAACCCAGACCCATACGAACCATGCCACCGGGGTACTCAGACTTCCCTTGGTTTGGCCTGAATTGACCATTTGCCGACTTTTTCTCCTAAGAATGACGTCAAACGCTCCATCATTGGGCAAATCACGTCATTTAGTACAATTTGGGTTACTCAGACTTCACCCGACTAGACCCAACAACAAAATACCGCAACCAATAATTTAAGATCACTTTTAAAGAACAAAACTTGGGAAATCAACAATATAAGCATTTTAGGCACGATATCAAAACTAAAATACGCAAGCAAGCACACAATTACGATTTCAGAGCAGGCCCAACACACATCAATAAGATTTAAAAAATTGCATTTGAATTTAACCGTTATTTAAGAGTTTAGGGTTTGGAAAACCAACCTTTTAGCCGAAATACAAATTTGTAAAGCTAGGTGGCAATGTATTCCAACTCTGAGCACAAGATCAACGAGCAAAAAGTGATAAAAGTGCAAAAATAAAGAAAATATATAGTGCGGGTGTGATTGTATGAGGCTAAAATGCGGGAATATGAAAGAGTTTGAAATTTTGAACCTTTGGCCCTTTAAAACCTTTTGGTTCGTGGCCCTTCGGCAATATTAGTCGTTCCCGCCGAACCATTCGGTGACACGGTGAATGGTTACTTACCTCACCGAGTTTTACAGGACCTTTAGTTAATTTGGTGGTCCAAACGGCGAACAAAGTCGGGCTCGCCGACTCGTCCATGGGCTCATCGAGTTTTAATGACTCTCACCTGTGAGTTTTAGGAGTCCAATAGCGGTCCAAGTCTGGCTTGATGACTTATTCGGCGAGTCGCCGACTGGACTTTTGGCTCGCCAACCTGCACTTTCCAAACACATTCCACTTTTCCACACCTGCACAATCAATACCCATTATTCGAAAATAAACACAAAGCATTAAAAACTTGGATTTCCTCCCAAGAAGAACCTTAGTTAACGTCGTGGCACGACGCAAGTACCCACTCAAACTTCATTCTTGGGGTTTGCCATAGTCTCACTAGGCAACCCTCCTTGTTGTCTTGAGTTGAGATGAGACAACATATGACCCATTTGGGTCTCCAGTAGCTTAATAGATATGTAATGAGAAGCAATTATCTAATTTAGCATTGAGACATTCTCTTTTATCTCTTTCAACACTCTGTCGTGTTCTTTGACTTTGTAGAGAATGCGTGAGAGTATCTCTTCTGTCTGTCCACCCTCATAATCCTTGGGATTTTTACGCTCATGAGAAGGAATGTACCTATCTTTCTTTTTGTACAGTACTTCAAATTCCATGATCTTTTTGGCCAAGAGATCCAGCTGGGTCATTTTTTTGGCTAAATTTTGGTCCCTCTCTTACTCCTTGTTGGTCTTAGTCATGTGATCAAGGAGTTGAGATACTATTTCATAGGGTTGTCGATTAGACCACCCGGAGAAAGTTGGTCAGCCACTCCTCTATTCTCAGGACCAAGACCTCTATAAAAACAATCCAGTAGCATCTTATCTGGGATTCCATGAGTTAGGCACTGCAACAATAGTGTCTTATATCTCAGCCACAACTCATGGATTGTCTCACCCTCCAAGTGTGTAAAATTTAGGATGCTATCCCTAATAATTATCACTTTTGAAGGAGGGAAAAATCGCACTAGGAATGCGGTGACAAGCTCTTCCCACGAAGTGATAGAATCTCTTGGCAACTCAGCCAACCACTTACATGCTTCTCTTATTAGAGAAAATGGGAACAATCTCAACCGGATCGATTCTTGAGATATGTTCTTAAAGGAGAACGGTCCACAAACAACAACAAAGTTCCTTATATGCTCATGGAGATCCTCATGAGCCAACCCACCAAACAAACCCTTCAGTTGTAAGAGTTGCAACATGGTGCTTTTAATGTGGAACACAACGTTCCCTTCAGCTGGAGGCTAACGAATGGCACCAAATCCACCCACTAGATTTGAGTCGTTGACATTCGGCTCATTGAATCATTGAGATTCCCGATGTCATCTTGGTCGCCCACTTGGCTACCATTGCTTTTGTTGACACTCATTTCCTCTGTTTTAACAAGCAACACAAAAACCAAAACTAAAAGTAAGTAGATTCAACTATAACTAAAAAGAACACAATTCAACTTCATCAAAAGAATTTCAACCAACACCACTCCTCGGTAGCGATGCCATTTTGATTTAACGTTTTGAGCACACCTCATCCAATTCTAGGTGTTCAATGATCATAAATCAGTATAAAACCCAACTAAATGAGTTGAGGTCGAATCCCACTGGGAGTGGTACGTGTTTAAGATTCAATTAGGAAGTATAAATGTGGTAAAATTAGTAATAGGAATAAAAAATATCGAATAAAAATATCATTCAAATTAAGGGGTGACACGAATGTCAAATGGGGGGTTTCGGTTTTGATTATCACTTACAAACAACAGTCACAAACAATAAGAATTAACAATAATGAGATAGATTCTTGGGATGTGATCGATTATAGGCTATTATAGACATATGGGTAACTGAAACTATTAGAAAATAGCTAGATATTAATGAGTAGGCTAGGCTATAAGGGAGGTAAATTTTCTCTTGAACAATTTACCCCAAATCAAGTGATTTCTCTTGAACATCAACAAGTATGCAAAATAAGAGCACCTCACACCTTACTCCATTCACTCTCTCGAGCTGAATGTGTGGGACTGGGTTTAGGATTCACTCTCTTGAGATGAACCCAGGTCAACCCAATACCCACAAACCATTAATCAAAAACCTTAGTTCTAAAACCTCTCTCTCTCGCAAGCCAAGAACACAAACATAGAACTGCATTTGCAACTACAATTCTTAAATTAAACCACAATTAATTATTAAACTCACTTTTAAATAGCATTTAAACTAACAATTAGCAATACCTATAAACTAAATTAGCCCATAATCACATAATCACACCCCAAGAATTGGGGTTTTAGCTAGACATTATAAAAAGGCAAAAACCGTTACCAAATTAATTATCCATCAACTAGGTAATATTGATTTCTTCCTTACAATGCTCCAATTTGAAGGTTCTCAAACACTCACTTCCAAATTTTCAAAAGTGAATTTCTTCAATCCTCCAAAGCTAAGGTAAACTAGAGAAAACTGTCTCCAGATGCTCAGAACTTAATAATTTTTTTTTCTAAAGATTATTTGATACTAAACTAAATGTTCAAAAATGTATTTATAGTCACCAAAAATGTGCTGCGAAGAATCAATCGGCGAAATAAGTCGGGCTCGCCGAACCACTCGGCGAGCTGCCCTTTGGTGTCTTCCATCCCTCTTTTGCTTTGGCATTCAACATCCTCAATGTCTGTAACTTTGGGCGATCTATCACTGCATCGCGGAACTACTCAGTGATCCGCCGACTGCTCCTTTCTATCACCGACTTAGTCTCTTTCCTCAAGGCTTGGCACACTGGAACTTTAGGCAGTCAGATAGCCTTTCGGTGATTTTCCAAGTGAACTTGGCGATCACCAGACTTGCCTTTTTTCATTCTTTCAGCTCGTTCTGTTCTTTTTTGTATGTTAGTGTCCTTTCTTTGTTCATCAACCAATATTCCTGAAAATCAAGGATTTAACATCAGTTATTGGCACAAATTAAGCATTTGAGGACACTAAATCTCTATAAACACAACCCTAAATGAGTCTAAATCTCAAACTAATCACATATCAATGCCATTTACCGGGGACACATCCATCGGTGCAACTTTCCTTCTATTGGCCTCATCTCTCAAGTACTCAGCCTCAATGCGTGGGATGTCAGTAGAAGAGGTGGGTGTCACCTCCACATCTGTCTTCTCATCCCTCGAAACATGGACCCGCTGGCACATCTCGGTGATCAAGACAGGGAAATGCACAACTCTGCTTGGACCTCATGGCTATCTATTTCTCAATGAGCAGCCCCAGCCTCTACTGAGATATAATAGACGCAAGACAAGCAACCTTTGGGTGTCGTAGCATCGACTCATTCTGCGAAGGCATGACGGTGCTGCTGATAAACCCGAACAAGTACCAAGTGGCTACATTCATGTCCTTCTTCTCGATCTGTGAACCTCCCTCAATCCACCTTGGAGTAGCATCAGAAAGTAGGGGTTCCAGCCAACCCTTAAGGTCCTCTAAGGTATTCTTCTTAACCAAGTCTGGGTACTCATGCATGAAGTCCCGTGAACACTCAAGTACAATATTTATGTCCGAGCTGCTGCACTTTACATTCCGGCCTCGAACCATCACTTCATCCACCAGCTTGAGCATGCTGGCCTTCTTCTTCCCTTTAGGGACCAGCTCTCCATATGCTGCATAGAACTCCTGGACCTAAGTAGGAATGTATGGCCTCAAGGTAAAGTAAACACCTCAAATTTATGGAAGTTCAAATTGTTCCACATCTCAGGACATCTGTCAACCACACCATCGGTGGACAACTGCTTTTCTTCCAATATAGTCCTCGAACCCTCTGCCTTTAATTTATTGAGTGACCGGGGAGGAGGACCTTGAACAGGTGGGGCCTGTACTACTGTCTGAGTTGGGGCTATAGCTAGAGGAGGAATAGTAGGCATCGGAGGCCCCAGGATCCTAGACGGATCATTTAAAGACTTGGAGCTTAGCTCCGCTCTCTTAGCCTGTAGTAGCTGATCATAATCCAGTTGGAAGATGGTGGCTGGAGAACTATCATCAAAACCACCCTCATTGTCAGAGGGAGTTAGGTAAGTGGCATAAATCCCCTCACTATCGGAGCTCTCCTCCACTGGTGTGGGCTAACTGGGCTCTTGCCCTTTCCTTTTCCTCCTTTTGGAGGCAGATTTATAGCTGGGACCCGGGAAGCAGCAGCTTCCTCATCTATGACAATCTCTCGAGCCCGCTTCCGGGGAGGTTGATTTCTACTAGCGACTTTGGGTCTAGCCATACCTGCAAAATAATATTGAAAACGTTAGATGTAGTTGAGAAAATTTAAAAAACACAGGATAGCAGTTGCAGAAAGACTCATCGAACTGGTCGGTGAGTCGCTGAACACCTTTGGCAAGCCAAGACAGGCTTGTCGAAAGTTTCAGAACAAAAATATCCCAAAATAAGCACAGGTCAGCGATTCCCAGGGACATTCAACTGATCGCCAACACCATTCGGCGAACTAGAGGTAGCTCACCGAAAGTTAAAGAATAGTTTACTGGGAAAAGGTTGCAGGAGGGACTTTCGGCAAGTCGCCGAGTGAACTCGGCGGCGAGCTCAAGCATATCACCTAAAGTTATAGAACTCAAACCATTAAAAGAGAGAAGTAAAAGGCAATCTAGGGGACTTTAGGAGAACCACTGAACCACTCAACAAGCTCGACCCAGCTCGCTGAATAGTCCAACCTGCCTATTTTGCACCCCGACCTTAAAAATCTGGCCTACAGCCCACGAAATCAAAATTAAACTATTGTTCTACCCAATTCAACTAAGACCCATAAGACCTAAGTCCACGGGGTACTCAGAGTTCCCCCGATTTTGCCAAAATTGGCGATTGCCCTTAAGAATGACGTCAGCTGCTATATCATTAAGCAAAATTTCGACAATTAGCATAATACGGGGTTACTGAAACTTCACCCCACTAGACCCACAACAATTTCAACGCAACGTAACAATTTTAATAGGCTAATACTCATGAATTCATTATCTAAGGCCAATAAACACAATTTAAAACTAACTAAGGGCAATTATAACATCGCACGTGATTTGACATTTCAAGCACACCTTATCCAATTCTAGGTGTTCAACGATCGTAAATCAGTATAAAACCCAACTAAATGAGTTGGGGTCGAATCCCACAGGGAGCAGTACGTGTTCAAGAGTCAATTAGGAAGTATGAATATGATCAAATCGGTCATAGGAATAAACATTATCGAATAAAAACAACATTAAATAAAAGGGGTGACATGAATGTCAAATGGGGGGTTTTGGTTTTAATTTTCAACTACAAACAATGGCAAATAATACGAAATAACAATAATGAGAAGGGTTCTTGGGATGTGATTTGATTATAGGCTAACATAGACAAATGGGTAATGGCAACTATTAGAAAATAACTAGATATTAATGAGTAGGCTACACTATAGAGGAAATAAACGTTCTCTCGAACAATTTACCCCGAATCAAATTGATTTCTCTCGAATATCAACAAGCATGCAAAATAAGAACAGCCCACACCTTAGTCTATTCACTCTCTCGAACTGAATGTGTGGTATTGGGTTTAGGATTCACTCTCTCGAGCTGAACCTAGGTCAACCCAATACCCACAAACCATCAATAAAAAACCTTAGTTCTAAAACCTCTCTCTCGAGCAAGCCAAGAACACAAAGTTAGAACTGCATTTGCAACTACAATTCTCAAATTAAACCACAATCAATGATTAAACTCACTTCTAAATAGCATTTAAACTAACAGTTAGCAATACCCATAAACTAAATTAGCCCATAATCACACCCCAAGAATTGGAGTTTTAGCTAGACATCATAAAAAGGTAAAAACCATTACCAAATTGATTATCCATCAACTGGATAAGAGTAGATTCGTCCTTACAATGCTCCAATTCGAAGAATCTCAAAGACCCACTTCCAATTTCTCAAAAGTGAAAAACTTCAATTCTTCAAAACTTAGGAAATACTAGAGAAAACTTGTCTTACAGTTCAAAACTCGATAATAGATTAAGAATATATGAGCTAAGATACTAAAATAAATGTTCAAAAATGTATTTATAGTCGCCAAAAATGTGTTGCGACGAGTCCTCAAGTAAAACTCAAGTTCAATAGTTCAAAAAGGATGTCTCAAATAGTGCTACAAAAGATTCAATGATGAATGCACACAACAAGACTCAACTTACTCATGCAAGGATCAATTGTGCACTCAAAGTTTCAAGTTGTGACTCACTATTATTAAAGATTCTCAAGCTCACAATACTTGCTTCAAATACAAGTTCAAGCTCAACAAAGGTACTCAAATGCCCTCACAATAAAGATGATTCCATATTCACACATAATGGTTCAACAACTTATAGTTTCGGAATCACATAAAACTCTCACACTTACAAAGATGAACACATGCATGACTTCACCCATAGATTTGCCCTTATTTTCCAATCAACATTCACTTAAGCTAACTCAATATCAAAAAGGTCTTTCCAAGGCTTGTAACATGGCTAAGTGTAAATGTATGGTCATTTAGGCTCAATGGCTGCTATCATCATGAAATGTGGTATGAACATCATTTTTCCTTCATTTTCTTTAGCATTTTCGCTCATGCTCAAAATTCACCCCATTATTCACTTCCAATGCAATACCGGATGGTCATTTAGGCTCAGTGGCTGCTATCATCATGAAATGTGGTATGAACATCATTTTTCCTTCATTTTCTTCAGCATTTTCGCTCATGCTCAAAATTCACCCCATTATTCACTTCCAATGGAATACCGGACACCCCATTTCTTTTGCACTTTCACAATTTTATTTCACAACTTTTTCATTCTTCTTTTTTCATTCTTGTTTTCTTTTTTTCTTTCTTTTTTTTTTGAATGGAGGGGTTCCATCATTTTCAAAACCATGGATCAAGGGGGACTTCTTCACACTTCTTGATTCACCTTCTCTTTTCACCACACCCCTAACTTAGACTTTTGGCCTAAGTTGTCTATTCAAACCAACCACACTTCATGAGGATTATGGGTGAATGGATAAAAAGGGGTTTCAACTGCATCAAGTTACTTCCCAGAAAAGGGTAAGGCTCAAAGGGGTTCAAGCAAAGTTCACACATCTGACAAGGTTGGCCACAAAAGAGGTATATTGTCAAATTGTTTCACTCTTCAAAATTGTTGCCTAAGATCATTTCAAAAGCTTGCATCACTTGGTCAACTCGACCAACGGGGAAAATTCTAGGTTTCATCACACAAGGTTCAGGTAAGCTCATCACACGATACATTGACACCAATATCAAACAAGACTCCACACTTTTACTAGTGTGCAATGTTCGTCACAAGAGACTCCATTCGATAATCGGCTAGTCACAACGAGATGCAAAAAGTTCACATATTGTCTATGCAACTTCATTTGGCCTCATTGTAGCCGCACATTCATTTTTGTTCGATTAAGAACACTATTCAAGTCATCAGTATTATCATAACCGATACTCATATTTGCACAAGAACAACCACATTCAAACATAACAAGAGGTGGCAATTTTTTTTAAATGGGTCAAAATCATTTCTATTCAAAACAAGGAGCCATAAGCTCAAACATCCACAAAATAGAAATCAATACACAATTTACAACAGAAAAACTCAATGTATACAAAAGATGTAGTCACAAGAGGTAGGTATGGAAATACCTCACCCCACCATAAATAAAAATGCAGTTGTCCTCAAATGCAACAAAATAGTAAAAAGCAATAAAGATGACAGAGAGGGAGGTAAAGAAGGGTCCTGTCTACACAGTTGCTCCATCTGTCTGGGAATCAGTGCCCGGGGTCACATCAGCAGCACTGGCTCCACTACAGCTTGCCATGGACGTATCTGTCAATGAGATTTGCACAGATGAATCCGCCAAGTTGCTCCTCATCAGTCTCTACCTCAAACTCTGCAGCAGCCACCTCCTCAACTCAAACATTATCTCTGGTGGTAGCCGGAGGCACATCCATATTTGCTGGCATGTCGGGGATCTCCACAGTCCCAAAAATCATGGACTTATATGTGGACTTTAACTGGTCCACGTCCTTCCTCAGCTCAGCTATTGCGGCCTTTAGAGCCGTCACCTCATCATTGGCCCCTGGCCTCACTCACACACCGCTATCCGTGCTGCAAGGGCATCAATAGATGCACTAAGAAGTGTCATAGCAACAGTAAGGGCCCTCTCAATCACCCCAGGGAATGTGGACTCAAGCCTGGAGGCAGTCCTATCAGCAGAATGGTCTAGATGCCCCATCCAAAGTAACGCAGCCTGGGTGAGTGGAGATCGGGCTACAGTAGTAGCAGTAGCACCAGACCTAGGTGGCAAGGGAGCTGTAGAGGAACTAGGGGTCACAGAAGGAACAACACTAGATATACCTAAAGGCCGAGGGGTAAGAGTAGGAAAAACTGCCTCTGCAGGTAGTGTCTTAGTATAAAAAACCGGGAAAGAATCCACTGGGACTACCCTCTTCTTCTCACCTTCATCCTTTAGATACTCAGCCTCAATCTACCGGATGTCGATAGAATATATGGGAATCACTTCCATATCCTTCTTCACATCAAAGAGCACTCGGGCTCCTGTGTATAGCTCGGTGATCAGCATCGAAAAGGGAAGAGAAGTCTGACGCTTCTTGGCCCTCATGGCCATCTCTTGTGTAATGATCATGCCTAAATTTATGCGCTTCCCTTCAATGATCGATCCAAGACAAGACGCCTTTGTGTGGTGGAGAATAGACTCATTCTGTGATGGTATAATTGTGTTGCTGATGAAGCCAAACCAGTACCTCATTGCTAAATTGAGGTCTTTCTTTTCTATGGGTGCTCCAGCCTAGATCTACCTAGGAGTACCGTCAGATATCAGGGGAGCCAACCATACCTTCAAAGTTTCCAAGGACTTTGTCTTGCATGTACTCGTAGTCATCAACAATGTTGTCAGTGCACTCTAACACAACATTAATGTCATTGCTATCATACTTCACTTTCTTTCCTCTAACAACTACATAATCTATTGGTTTGAAGGCTGCAACCTTCCTCTTTCCCTGCAGCACCAAGGCTCCATAGGCAGTATAAAACTCCCGGACCCAGCTAGGAATATAGGAACCCTGGGGTTTAGTGAAAATCACAAACTTGCGTGCTTTTATAGTGCACCAAATCTCTGGGTACGGGTCTATTACTCCATCCATCGATAGCCTCTTCTCTTCTATGATCGTCCTCAGTCCATCGGCCTTCAATTTGTTCATAGACCGGGGAGGAGGACCTTGTGAAGGTGGTGTTGGGACCACAACCTGATCTGGAACGGGAGAAGGAGTAGTGTCCTGGGGAGTCTTGATCCTAGATGAATCATTCAGCCGTTTGAAATGCAACTCAACTCTCCGAGCTAACAGTAGATCATCATCCTCAGGCTCAGAAATGGTGGCCTGAGGATCTTGGTGCTCACCCTCACTCTTAGAAGTGGTGAGGTGAGTGGCGTATATTCCATCACTGTCGGAGCTGATCTCCTGTGATGCAGGAGCAGGTGCTTTGCCTTTCCTTTTTCCCTTCCCACCTGTGGTAGGAAGTTTTGTCGCCCTTGCCCGTGATGCAACTGCATCCTTATTTATAGTAATTCCCTTTGCCCTTTTGTGGGGCGGCATGTCTCGTCCTGCTACTTTTGGTCTAGCTATATTTGCAACACACATCAGAAATAGTTAGAAGTAGTTCAAGAAAAGTTGCAAAAATCAGGTTGCAGAAACACTCGCCAAATCGATCGGCGAGTCGCCGAATCACTTTGACGAGTCAAATCGGGGTCACTGAAAGAATTGGCTAAAATATTTCCCATAAAAATGGCATGTTAGGGATGAGAAGGGCCTTTCGGCGAATCGCGGACCTCATTCGGTGAGCACATACTAGCCCGCCAAAATTTACAGTGCATTTTAGGGGTTAGGGGCAGAAAAAGGGCAATCAAATGAGGCTTTCGGTGAGTCACCGAGCTCACTCGGCGAACTCAGACTTTTCGCCAAAAGTTACAGAACCAAACTCAACAAAACCATGAAATTAAAGGCGATCAAGGGGGATTTTAGCGAACCGCCGAGTGTTTTGGTGAGCTCGACCCAGCTCTCCAAACTGCCCAACGTGCCTATTATCAACTTCAACTTCCAAAATCAACCCCGCAGCCCCCAAAAACAAAATCAAACCACACACATTCTCAATTAAGCTCAGACCTATTAGACCCATGCCATTGGGGTACTCATATTTCTCTCGGTTTGGCCAAAATTGGTCATTTGATGACTTTAGCCCTTAAGAATGACGTAAAATGCTCCATCATTGGGCAAAACATGTCATTTAGCACAATTTGGGTTACTCAGACTTCACCCGACTAGACTAAGCAACAATTAAGCACAACCCACAAGATTATGATTACTTTTAAAGGATGAAAATCAGGGAATCAACAATTTAGCATAATATCAAAATTAAAATTCGGCTAACTAGCACACATTCATGATTTCAGAGAGGCCTAGCACACATCAACATAATTTATAACAATGCATTTGAGTTTAACTGCTATTTACGAGTTTGGGGTTTGGAAAACCAACCTTTAATGCTGAATTATGATTTGAAATGCTAGGCGACAAAGAATTCCAACTCCGAACAGAGAATCATCGACCAAAAAGCAAGAAAATGCAAAAATATAGGAAATTTGAAGTGCGGGTATGATTGTATTGAATTTAAAAGTGAGGGAATGTAAAATAATTTGAAAGTTTAAACCTTTGGCCTTTCAAAACCGTTCAGTTCACGCCCTTTCGGTGATGTTATTTTTCCTCGCCGAACCACTCGGCGTACTTATCTCGCTGAGTTTTACAGGAACTCCAATTAACTTGGGGGTCCAAACGGCGGACAAAGTTGGGCTCGCTGACCTGTTCGGTGATTCGCCGACTTGTCTCTGGGCCCGCCGAGTTTTACCGACTCCAACCTGATAATTTCTTGAGCCGAACGGCGGTCCAAGTCAGTCTCGCCGACCTCTTTGACAAGTCACCGATTGGACATTTTGCTCACCAACCTGCACTTTTCAAACACATTCTACACTTCAACTTGCATAATCAACACACGTTATTCCAAAAACAAAAAGAAAGCAAATAAAAACTTGGGTGTCCTCCCAAGCAATGCGTTATTTAACGACGTGGCACGACACAAGTCCTTGCTCAAACATCATTCTTGGGGTTTTTCCATAGTATCACTAGGTAACCCCCATTTTTTGTCTTGGATAGGGACGAGACATCATATGACCTATTTGGGTCTCCAGTAGTTGAATAGACATGGAATGAGAGGCAGTCATCTGATTCAACATAGATACATTCTCTTTTATCTCTTTCAACACTTTATCGTGTTCTTCAATTTTGTGAAGAATGAGTAATAGTACCTCTTCTATCTGCCCACCCTCGTACTCCTTGGGCTTTCTACGCTCATGAGGGGGAATATACCAATCTTTTTTTTGTACGGTACTACCAATTCCATGATTTTTCTGGCCAAGAGATACAGCTGAGTCAACAGTGTGGCCAAATCATGGTCCTTCTCTGTCTCCTTGTTGGTCTTAGTCATGTGATCAAGGAGTTGGGCTACTATTGCATAGGGTTGTCGTATTAGACCACCAGAAGAAAGTTGGTCAGCCACTCCTCTATTCTCAAGACCAAGACCTCTATATAAGTAGTCTAGTAGCATCTTATCTGGGATTCCATGAGTTGGGCATTGCAACAATAGTGCCTTAAATCTCAGCCACAACTCAAGGATTGTCTCACCCTCCAATTGCTTAAAATTTAGGATGTTAACCCTAAGAATTATCACTTTTAAAGAAGGGGGGTCCACTGGGTTACCGTTGCTACAAGATATGCTCATTTCCTTTGTTCAACAAGCAACACAAAACCAAAACAAAAAGTAAGTAGATTCAACTATGACTAAAAACAACAAAATTCAACTTCACCAAAAGAATCTCAAACAACACCACTCCCCGGCAGCGACGCCATTTTCATTTAACGTTTCAAGCATACCTCATTTAATTCTAGGTGTTCAACGATCGTAAATCAGTATAAAACCCATCTAAATGAGTTGGGGTTGATCCCACAGGGAGTGGTACGTGTTCAAAAGTCAATTGGGAAGTATGAATATGATTAAATCAGTCATAGGAATAAATATTATCGAATAAAGACATCATTAAATAAAAGGGGTGACACGAATGTCAAATGGGGGGTTTTGGTTTTAATTTTCAACTACAAACAGTTGCAAACAATACGAAATAACAATAATGAGAAGGGTTGTTGGGATGCGATTCGATTATAGGATAACATAGACAAATGAGATTATTGCAACTATTAGAACATAGCTAGATATTAGTGAGTAAGCTACCCTATAGAGGAGATAAACTTTCTCTCGAACAATTTACCCCGAATCAAGTTGATTTCTCTTGAACATCAACAAGCATGCAAAATAAGAACAACCCACAACTTAGTCCATTCACTCTCTCGAGCTGAATGTGTGGGATTGGGTTTAGGATTCACTCTCTCGAGCTGAACCCAGGTCAAACAAATACCCACAAACCATCAATCAAAAACCTTAGTTCTGAAACCTCTCTCTCGATCAAGCCAAGAACACAAAGTTAGAATTGCATTTGCAACTACAATTCTTAAATTAAACCATAATTAATGATTAAACTCACTTCTAAATAGCATTTAAATTAACAATTAGCAATACCCATAAATTAGATCAGCCCATAATCGTATAATCACACCCCAAGAATTGGGGTTTTAGCTAAACATCATAAAAAGGTAAAAACCATTACCAAATTGATTATCCATCAACCGGATAAAAGTAGATTCGTCCTTACAATGCTCCAATTCGAAGAATCTCAAAGACCCACTTCCAATTTCTCAAAAGTGAAAAACTTCAATTCTTCAAAACTTAGGAAAAACTAGAGAAAACTTGTTTCACAGTTCAAAACTTGAAAATAGATTAAGAATATATGAGCTAAGATACTAAACTAAATTTTCAAAAATATATTTATAGTCGCCAAAAATGTGCTGCGAAGACTCACTCGGTGAGCCGCCCTTTGGTCACTTCCATCACCTTTCTTCCTTGGTATTCAGCATGCTCAAGGTTTGGAACTTTGGGCGAGCCAGCACTGCATCGTGGAACTACTCGGCAATCCCCCAACTGCTCCTTTCCATCGCCGACTTGATTTCTTCCCTCAGGGCTTGGCACACGGGAAATTTAGGCAGTCAAATAGCCATTCGGCGATTCGCCAAGTGAACTTGGCGATCACCAGGCTTCCTTTCTTCATCCTTTCAGCCTGTGTTGTTCCTTTTTGCTTGTTAGTGTCCTTGCTTTGTTCCTCAATCCATAGACCTAAAAATCAATGGTTTTACATCAGTTATTGGCACACATTAGGAATTTGAGGACACTAATTTTATATAAACAAAGACCTAAATGAGTCCAAATCTTGGACTCATTAGCACACATAGTAAATCAGCAATTTAAGCACATAGATCAACCACATAATGATTATGCATTCTCACAACCATCTAGCGGGGTTGATTAACGTATCAAGTGGCATTTCATCTAATACTAAATGTCAATGATGATTCTTCAGTATAATAACCCAACTACGTGAGTTGGGGTCGATCCCACAGGGAGTAGTGTTTCCTTCGAATTACTTTAATAAAAGTACAATGACAATCTCTTTAATAAAATATTTCTTGCACGATTAATTTTAAAATCTCCAATTTCGGGTATTAACTACCAATTCAAACTTATAGCTCAACATAAACAATCAAAGATTAGAGTAAAACTCGGGGAATTGATCAGCCAATTATTAAATCTCAACAAAATGGGTAAACATTACTACTCATAATAGACTAATTTGTTGTGGGTAGGTCGAACTATATATAAAGTAATTTTCTCTCGAACAATTACCTTTTCTATGTTGAATTCTCTCCAACTTCAACACTGATTGACTAAAATCCAACTCTTTACCCTCATCAAATCTACTCTCTCGAGCTAGATACAAAGGAAAGGTTCATGGCTTCACTCTCTCGAGCTGAAACTAATGAAACCCACTACTAAGGACGCTAAGATTGCCACCTTGGTCTCATACCTCTCTCTCGAGCAAGTGCACAACACTGAAATTGACACACGAAGTAACACAATTCAATCTCGAAACACAACAACAACTTAGACCCACTTTAGATTAGCACCATTCTTCGCAATTAACAAACACCCATTAGGTAAATTCAACAATTGTCTTCATGATCAAAATCCCAAGTAAAGGGTTTTAGCCACTCATCTCAAAAATAAATAAATCAAAATTAATTATCACTCCCATAGTTGGGTACAAAATGAGAATTATAGATGAAATTCAATTTATAATTTTCTCTCTTGCAAAATCTCTCTCAAAATCTTGCTAAAATCGCTCTTCCCAACCCTTTGGTAGTGTTTTCTCTCTAAAAATTCATTTTCCTCTTTCTGAATGCCTCTCTCTCTGGCCAAAACTAATTTAAACAAGTCTGAAATGTCACTGCTCAGGGCTACTCGATGAAGTAAGTCGGATATCGCTGATGGGTCGGTGATTCGCCGATTGCTCTTTATCCCGCCTTTATTTTTGCTTTTTTTTGGTCTGGCTATTGTAACTTGAGGCGATCTAGGTCGGTATCGCCAAATAACTTCGCGATTCACCTATTATCCTTCCATCTCGCCTATCAGCACTTGCTTGTATCTTTTTCCATTCTTTTGGTGACCTAGTTGTCCTTCGCCGACTAGATCGGCGATACGCCGATTATGGTTGCTGCTTGCCAAGTTTGCCTCCATTTTTGCTCCTGCATTCTGTAACTTTAGGCGGTATCTTGGTGATTTGGCATTTCACTGAATGATATTGGAGATTCGCCGAACGACATCATCAATCATCAGACCTTCTTTTATTCATTCCTAAGGCTTTCTTTGTTCCTTTTTGCCCAACAGTGTCCATGCTTTGTCTCTAACTCAAAATACCTGAAATCAAGGGTTTACATCAGTTATTGAGACAAAATATGCATTTGAGCACACTAATTCTATTAAAAGATAGCCTTAAATGAGTCCAAACTGTGGACTCATCAACACCCCAACTTAAACTTTTGCTTGTCCTCAAGTAAAACTGAAGTTCAGTAGTTCAAAGAGGATGTCTCAAACAGTGGTACACAAGACTCAATCATGAATGTACACAACAAGGCTCAACTTACTCATGCAAGGATCAACTGTATCCTCAAAGACTCAAATTGTGACACAACATTGTCAAAGATTCTCAAGCTCACCCTACTTGCTTCAAATGCAAGTTCGAGCTCAACAAAGGTATTCAAATGCCCTCACACAAAGAATGATTCCATATTCACACACAATGGTTTAATCATTTAAAGTTCCGGAATCAAATGCAATGCTCACTCTCGCAAAGAAGAACACAATGCTGCTTTCACCCATAGGTTTGCCCATATTTTCCAATCAACAATTGTTTCAGCTCACTCTAGATAAAAAAGGTCTTTTCAAGGCTTTTAATGGGGCTGAGTGCAAAGGTACGGTCATTTAGGCTCAGTGACATTCATTCTCGTGAAATGTGGTGCTTTCGACACTCCCTTTCCTCTTCTTTCATAATTTTCTTTAGTGCTCATAAGTCATCCCATTATTCACTTCCATGGATTGTTCGGAACCCCGTTTCTTTTGTACTTTATTCCACAACTTTTTCATTCTTTTTCTTTTTCTTTCTTTTCTTTCTTTTTTTTTTGTATGGAGAGGTTCCATTTTTTCTCAACACCATGGGTTAAAGGGGACTTTTCTTGCACTTCTTGACTTGCCTTTTCTTTTCACCAAACCCCCAACTTAGGTTTTTGGCCTAAGTTGGCTATTCAATCAACCACAAATCACGAGGATTATGTGTAGTGGATTAAGAAAGGTCATGTTTTCATCATGTTTCTTCCAAAGAAGGGTAAGGCTCAAGGGGTGTTCAAAAGATGTTCACACACTCACAAGGTAGGCCACAAAAGAGGTATATGTCAAATTGGCTCACACTCTTCAAAGTTGCCTAAGATCATATCAAGAGATAGCCTTACTTAGTCGACCGGACTAACGGGGCAAATTCTAGGTGTTATTGTGCATGGTTCACAGTAAGCTCATCACACAAGGCATCGACTCCAACGTCAAACAAGATTCCATACTTTTGCTAGTGTGCAACGTTCATCACAAGAGAATCAATTTGATAATTGGCTAGTCAGAACGAGATACAAAGAGTTCACATATTGACTATGTAACTTCCCTTAGTCTCATTGTAGCCGCACAATCATGTTCGTTCGATTATGAGCACTATTTGAGTCATCGATATTGATCAAAACCGAGGCTCAAATTTGCACAAGAACATTTACATTTCACACAAACAAGGGGTGTTTTCAACGCTGAGGACATTGAGACATGAGCCGTGGAATGAGCAGTCTCCACATCCCACCAAAAAATAGTCAACATTGTCCCCAATGTGGGTAGAGAGCGGATATTTATTGCAAGTAAACTAAAAATTGACAAGGAATGAAAACAATTTAGTGTGAAAACAGGTAGAGCAGGGTCACAAGGAATCTTTACTAAATTGCCCGGTTGTCTATGGAGTGAACTGATCGTCAAGTGCTCGTACTAGCCGTAATAGTTCGGTGACTCACCAGGAAGACTTCTGTCTCGTTCATGATCCCTACTCCTGCAAAATCAATACACATTATTCAAAACACTAACACTTTGGTTGCCTCCCAAGAAGTGCCTTATTTAACGTCGTGGCCGGATGTGAAGATGCTCTCAAGCATCTTCCAGGTACACCACCTCAATTAAAGAAATCTCCTGGCACTGTCCAAAGTATAATTTTAAGTGTTGCCCATTCACCTTAAATGCAGGTCCCTCTGGCCCCTCAACTTCTATGGCACCATTGGTTAGTACTCTTTTCACTCTAAATGGTCCTGACCACTTGGACTCTAAAGTCTTGAATTGTATAGTAACACCCAGTCTCCCACTCTAAACTCCCTTCTAAGTATTTTAGCATCATGCCACTTCTTCATTTTTTCCTTGTAGAGGGCTAAACTTTCCTAACCTCTGAACCGAAATTCATCCAATTCGTTTAACTATTCCACTCTCTCCCTTGAGGTCTTTGTCCAGTCCAGATTTAAAGCTTTCAGTGCCCACAATGCTTTGTGTTCCAACTCAACGGGTAGATGACAAGATTTACCAAAAACTACTTGATACAGAGACATCCCAATAGGTGTTTTGTAAGTGGTTCGGTATGCCTATAGTGGTTCATCGATATTTCGAGACCAATCGATTCTGTTGGCATTCACGATTTTGGCCAATATGCTTTTGATCTCCCGATTTAACACTTCAACCTGGCCACTTGTTTGGGGATAATATGGGGTTGCCATTTTGTGTTTCACCCCATACTTGCTTAGTGAAACGGAGAACCACTTGTTGCAAAAGTGGGATCCTGCATCACTAATAATTGTCCTAGGAGTGCCAAATCTCGCAAAGATGTAGCGTTTCAGAAATTGGACGACGTTTTTTCCTTCGTTGTTTGGAAATACAATAGACTCCACCCATTTGTAAACATAATCATAGCCACAAAGATATACTTATTTCCAAACGACATCACAAAGGGGCCCATGAAATCGATTCCCCAAACATCAAATAGTTCCACTTCTAAAATAGGAGTAAGGGGTAACTCGTGCCTTTTATATACTCCACCTTGCTTCTCACATTGGGCACATTTCTTTACAAATTCATACGCATCCTTGTAGAGGGATGACCAGTAGTATCCACTCTGGAGAACTTTAGCGGCTGTACGCACACCGCTATGGTGGCCTGCCACTAGTGACGCATGACAAGCATGGAGAATTCCTACTGCCTCTTCTTCTAGAACACATCTTCTAATGATATGACCTGCACATTCTCGAAACAAGTAAGGTTCATCCCAGAAGTACTTTTTAATGTCAAACATGAACCTCTTTCGTTGGTAGAAGTTCAGCTCATCCGACATTAGTCCGCACACAATGTAATTTGTGAAATCTTCATACCAGGGGTTTTTTCAAGGGAGATTGCAAACACTTGTTCATCGGAGAAAGAATCGTCTATGTCAGTTTCAGGGTCATCATTCTCCATGCCCTCCAACCTTGATAAGTGGTCAGCCACCTGGTTCTCGCAACCTCTTCTATCTTTGACCTCAAAGTCAAATTCTTGTAATAGTAGCACCCACCTTATCAACCTTGATTTTGCATCCTTCTTTGCCATCAAGTAACGGAGTGCAGCATGATCAGTGTGAACAATTACTCTAGTGCCTTACAAGTATGCCAGTAATTTATCAAATGCATAAACTACCGCAAGCAACTCTTGTTCGGTGACTGTATAGTTACTTTGAGCACTGTTTAGAGTCTTGATCGTATAATAAATTGGGTGAAAAAGCTTGGTGCGTTTTTGCCTCAATACCACTCCCAGTGCTGTGCCACTAGCATCACACACACTTCGAAAGGTTTAGACCAATTAGGGCTGATAATGACTGGGGTGGGTACTAATTTTTCTTTCAAGCATCAAAACACCATCATACAAGTGTCATCAAAATAAAACTTCACTTCCTTCTCCAAGAGTTTGCATAGGGGGTGTGCAATCTTTGAGAATTTTTTGATGAACCTTCGGTAGAAATCGGCATGTCCCAAGAAGCTGCGAACACCCTTAATTGAAATCGGCGGGGGTAATTTTTCAATCACCTCAATTTTTTCCTTATCGACTTCCAATCCCTTTTGTGACACCTTGTGCCCAAGAACTATGCCTTCCTTCACCATGAAGTGGCATTTCTCCCAATTCAGAACTAGGTTTGTTTCCACGCATCTTTAGAGTACTTTCCCCAAGTGTGCCAAACATTCTTCAAATTTATCACCTACGACTGAAAAGTCGTCCATGAATACCTCCATGGAGTCTTCTACCATATCCGTAAAAATGGATAACATGAAACGCTAAAATGTCGTTGGGGAATTACATAACCTAAATGACATTCTTTTAAATGTGAACATTCCATAAGGACATGTGAAGGTGGTTTTCTCTTGGTCTTCCGGCGCAATAGAGATTTGGTTGTAACCGGAGTACCCATCTAGAAAGCAGTACCATCCCCTCTCTGATAGCCGGTCAAGCATTTGATCCATAAAGGGCATTGGAAAGTGATCCTTTTCAGTACATGAATTTAGCTTCCTATAATCCATGCATACTCTCCACCCGGTCACCGGTCTAGTCAGCACAAGATCCCCTTTTGCATTTGGGACTACAGTGATACTTCCCTTTTTCGATACACATTGCACCAGACTTACCCATTTGCTATCTGCAATAGGGTAGATCACACATGCGTCCAACCACTTGATGATCTCCTTTTTTACCACTTCTTGCATTGGTGGGTTCAATCTCCGCTGATGCTCTACACTAGGCTTACAATCCGTATCAAGCTGAATCTTGTGAGTACAGATACCAGGGGGAATGCCTACTATATCAGCGATGGTCCATCCTATAGCTTTTATATGCTTTCGCAATATTTCAATGAGCAAACTCACCTGCCATTCAAGAAAATCAACTGTAATGATCACTGGTAAAGTGTTGTTTACCCCCAAGAAAGCATATTGGAGATGATAGGGCAGGACTTTTAATTCCAGATTAGGTGGTTCCTCAGTTGACGGCTTTGCATGAGGACTTTCTCTATTTTTAGGTCAATATCCAACTTGATTGGATTCTTTGACTATGCTCCTAATCCTGTTAAGGCAGCTACTACTTTTTCATAGCCCTGAACTTCGAATTCATCATAATTAGTAAGCACAGATTCAAGTGGTTCAGTCATGCACATCAAATGGCTCACACTAGCTACCACCTCATCAATAAAATCCTCAGTAGACACCACATGAATATCACTGGGGTGTTTCATGGATTTACAAATATTGAATGTTACCCCATCATCGTTCACCCGAACCTTCAATTTTCCACTTTCAACATCCACCAATGCTCTCCCAGTTGCCAAGAATGGCCTTCCTAAAATAATGGGGATTTCACCATCGATCTCACAGTCTAAAATCACAAAATCAGCCGGAAAGATGAACCGATCTACCTTTACCAAGATGTCGTAGAGGATCCCCACCGGATGATTGATTGATCGGTCTACCATCAGGAGTCTCATGGTGGTTGCTTTTGGTTCTCCCAAACCAAGTTGCTTGTATATTGCATGGTGCATTAAGTTAATACTTTCCCCCAAGTTGCACAAAGCTTTCGCGAATTGGATCATGCCAATGGTGCAAGGGATGGTGAATTCCTCAGGGTCTTCTCTCTTTGTGATCAACTCTTTAGTCATAATTGCACTGCAATTATGGGACACCTCAATTGTTTCACAGTCCAAGTTCCTTTTCTTTGTGACTAGCTCTTTCATGAACTTGGCATATCCCGGCATTTCCAATAATGCTTCCACCAACGGAAGGTTTATTGATAGCTTTTGAAATACCAACAAGAACTTCTTGAAATTCTCATCTTCATTATTCTTTTTTAAGCATAGGGGAAATGGTAGAGGTATATTTGGTAAAGGTTGCATACCTTTTGGAATTTGAACAAGTTGTTCCACTTCGTTTTGCGGTTCTTTAGCAAGATTTTGTTGAATAAGTGATTCTTGTTCCTCCATGCCTTTACCTACTTCATGCTTTTGAGTATCTTCATTTCCCATCACATTGCCTATTGCCACCTTTTCGCTACGTGTAAGTACAACCAGCCCTCTCTCATCATCTTCCATCGGTATATTTGATGTCAATTGAACTAATAATAGACTCAGTTGTCCTTAAAGTATTTTGATGGCATCGGCATGAGAATTTACTTTACTATTCAATGATGAAAAGTCATCTTTCATTCCTTTCAATAAATTATCCGACCCCTCAACTTTATTAAGTATGGGTGATAATAAATCATTCACCCGGGGGCTGCCTGCACTCCCATTTGATTTTGGGCTTTCACTTGAGTGATTATGGTTCTCCTCATGATCATATCCCTTTTTCCAGTAATCATCTTGCTCAGCCCAATCTTGATAATATCTTCTTGGTTCTTCTCCCCTTTGATAGTTCCAACATTGATTTCCATCTTGTTGTTGATGGTATGGGTGGAAACCCTCCTCATATCTTTTGAAGTTCCAACCTTGATTCTCCCCCGGCCTTGAGTAACCGGAAGAAGAACCCTCCTCAACTCGAAATAATCCACATGTCCCCTTCATGTGCTCTTGTAGAACTTCCATTTGAGTTAACATCTTCTTGATGTTCTCATCTTTCTCTCTGTCTTTATCAGGTTGTTCTTGCATTAATCGAAAATGAAATGGAGTGACCTGATCCTCTTAGGTGTACCATGCTTGGGTTATCCTAGTCATTTCATCTAGAAGAAATGAAGCTACCTCGAATGATTGTAACATTATTCCTCCTCGTACTAATTGATCAGCTACTCCTTTATTAACCGAATCTAGACTCCGGTAGAAATATTAAAGTAACAAATCATTTCGTAGCCCATGAGTTGGGAATTTAAGTAGGAGCTTCTTGAATCTCACCCACGTTTCATGGATGGGTTCTCCCTCCCATCGCATGAAACTTTGAATTTCGTCTCTAAGTTTCATCATCCTTGATGGAGGAAAGAATCTTGGGTTAAATGCTACAACCAGCTCCTCCCATGATGTGATGGAATTGTTTGGTAACTCGGCCAACCATTTATTAGCTTCTCCTATTAAGGACAGTGGGAATAACCACAACCGAATTGACTATTGAGACACATTTTTGAATGGAAAAGGGCTAGAAACCTCAATAAAATTTCTCACGTGCTCATACGGGTCTTCGTGATCTAGCCCTCCATATATTCCCCTCATTTGGAGAAGATGAAGAGTTGTGCTAGTGACTTCAAATATCACACTCTCATCAGTTCGTGAAATGCAGATTGCACCCATCCCACCCGATTGAGCTGGGTTGTAGACACTATTGATGTTGTCTAAACCTTCTCGATGACCTGCCCGACTATCATTCATCTCTTTTTCACTAATGTTCACTTTCACGTAGTCCAACCACTACCTACACAAAGCAGCCGAAACTACTTCAACTACTTCAACTACAGCCAATGAATTTTTAGTGTCAAATCTTCAATCAAAGAATTCTAAGTAATGCTACTTCCTGGCAGCGGCACCATTTTGATTAACGTATCAAGTGACATTTCATCCAATACTAAATGCCAACGATCGTTCTTCAGTAAAATAATCCAACTACGTGAGCTGGGGTCGATCCCACAGGGAGTAGTGCTTCCTTCGAATTACTTTAATAAAAGTACAATGACAATCTCTTCAATAAAACATTTCTTGCACAATTAATATTCAAATCTCCACTTTCGGGTTTTAACTACCAATTCAAACTTCTAGCTCAACACAAATAATCAAATATTAGAGTAAAACTTGGGAAGTTGATCAGCCAATAATTAAATCTCAACAAAATGGGTAAACATTACTGCTCATAATGGACTAATTTGTTGTGGGTAGGTCGAACTATATATAAAGTAATTTTCTCTCGAACAATTACCTTTTCTATGCTGAATTCTCTCGAACTTCAACACTGATTGAATGAAACCCAACTCTTTACCCTCATCAAATCCACTCTCTCGAGATGGATACAAAGGAAAGGTTCCTCGCTTCACTCTCTCAAGCTGAAACTAATGAAACCCACTACTAAGGATGCTAGGATTGCCACCTTGGTCTCACACCTCTCTCTCGAGCAAGTGCACAACACTGAAATTGACACACAAAGTAACACAATTCAATCTCGAAACACAACAACAACTTAGACCCACTTTCGATTAGCACCATTCTTCACAATTAACAAACACCCATTAAGTAAATTCAACAATTGGCTTTATGATCAAAACCCCAAGTAAAGGGTTTTAGCCACTCATCTCAAAAATAAATAAATCAAAATTAATTATCACTCCCATAGTTGGGTACAAAATGAGAATTATAGATGAAATTCAATTTATAATTTTTTTCTCTTGCAAAATCTCTCTCAAAATCTTGCTAAAATCGCTCTTCCCAACCCTTTGGTAGTGTTTTCTCTCTAAAAATTCCTTTTCCTCTTTATGAATGCCTCTCTCTCTGGCCAAAACTAATTTAAACAAGTCTGAAATGTCACTGATCAGGGCTACTTGGCGAAGTAAGTCAGATATTGCTGACGGGTCGGTGATTTGCCGGTTGCTCTTTATCCTGCCTTCATTTTTCACTTTTTCTTGGTCTGGCTACTGTATCATTAGGCAATTTAGGTCGGTATCACTAAAGAACTCTGTGATTCGCCCATTATCATTCCATCTCGCCTATCAGCACTTGCTTGTATCTTTATTCATTCTTTCGGTGACCTGGTTGTCCTTTGCCGACTAGATCGGCAATATGCCGAATATGGTTGCTGCTCACCAAATTTGCCCCCATTTTAGCTCCAGCATTTTGTAACTTTAGGTAGTATCTTGGCGATTTGGCGTTTGGATGAATGATATTGGCGATTCATTGAACGACATCATCAATCATCCGGCCTTCTTTTATTCATTCCTAAGGCTCTTTGTTCCTTTTTCCCCAATAGTGTCCATGCTTTGTCTCTAACTCCAAATACCTGAAATCAATGGTTTACATTATTTATTGAGACAAAATAAGCATGTGAGGACATTAATTCTATTAAAATATAGCCTTAAATGAGTCCAAACTATGGACTCATCAGGGGTTCGGAAAACCAACCTGAGATGCTGAATAGTTGTAAAGCTAAGCTAACAAAGAAATATAAAAGTCCACCATGAGGAAATGATCCCAAACAAAAGTAAAAACAAAAGTACGAGAACAACAAAATATATAAGCGGTTGTGAGAGTTCAGAAGTTGAAAAGTATGAAAATGAAGAAATTTTGAATTTATAATGGGTTGGCCTTTAAATACTCTTCAGTTCAAGCGCTAGTCGGCGACCACGACTTATGTCGCCGACTTACTCGGCGATGCACCGAGTGGAACTTTAGCCCGCCGAGTTTTACAGAACTCCTAGCAAAATAGATAGTTCCAACAGTGATCCAAATCAGGCTCGCCGACTAGTTTGATGAGTCGCCGACTTGATCTTTGGCTCTCCTAATTGCTCTTTTCCCAAAATTTCAACTTTTCAACCTACACATTTAACACCCATTATTTAAACAACAGGAATAAAAGCATTAAATCTTGGGTTGCCTCCCAAGAAGCGCCTAATTTAACGTCGTGGCACAACGTGGATACGCCTTTCAAGATTTATTTTTTGGGTTGGACAAGGTATCACTTGGTAGACCCCTTTTGGCCTAGGGTTCACATGAGATGAGATTTGACCCATTTGTGTTTCCAATTGTTTGATGGATACTGAGTGCGAGGTGACCATTCGATTGAGTGTGGAGACATCCTCTTTCATTTCTTTCAAAACCTTGTCTAACCCTTCCACTTTATTGAGAATGCGAGCAAACATGTCTTTCTTGTGAAAATTCTCCGGGTCAGCCCTTTGCTCCTTTGGTTTTTGCCGTTCATGGGGTGGAACGTATTTGTCCTTGTCACCATCCCGTTCCTTCCAATTAGTCCCACAATCAAGCCATTCTCTGTCACAGTCTCTCCATCCATCATCCCTTTCTCAATTCCAACCTGGATTCCCACCTAGCCTTGGATAGCTCAGACGGAAACCACCTTCTTGACTGGCAAGAAAATTCACTTTCTCATTATATAGAGACTCAAAGTGTGCCTCCTTAGGGTTTATTCCACAAACACCAACAACATTTACAATTTTCAACCTACTACCCATCACATTCTTTGATAAAATATCCAGTTGGGTCATCATTTTGGCCATATTTTGGTCTCGCTCATTGTCCTTCTCGATCTACTTCTTTATCATTCTACAGGTTAGAGGAGACACCTGGTTGTCTTAAGTGTACCATGCTCTGTTAATTTTGGACATCCTATCGAGGATATTAGATGCGATTTTGAAAGGCTGTTGCATTATATCCCCTGGAACAAGTTGATAAGCAACACCTTTGTTCACCGAGTCAAGACTCATATATAAGTGTTGTAACAAAATGTTGTTTGGAAGTCCGTGAGTCGGACATTAAAGTAACAACTTCTCATATCTCAGCCACGTCTCATAGATTGGTTCATCTTCCAAAAAGTTTGAAGCCCTAAATATTGTCTCTTAATGCCATTATCCTTGAAGGAGGAAAGAACCTTACAAAGAATTCCACGGTAAGTTCATCCCAAATAGTAATGGAGTTTCTCAGTAGACAGCTAACCACTTGGTAGCTTCCCCCATAAAAGAAAAAGGGAACAACCGGAGACAGACTGATTCTTGAGAGATGTTCTTGAATGAAAATGGACCATAGACGTCTACAAAATTCTGAATATGCTCATAGGGATCCTCATGAGCTAGCCCTCCATATAATTATTTAATTTGCAAGAGTTGCAAAATTGTGGTAGTCAAGTGGAAGGCAGCATTCCCCTCAACATGAGGTAGATGTATAACACCAACACCACCCAATTGATTTGGGTCATTAACATCATTCAGATTTCCAATGTCATCTTGATGCCCAATTGGGTAGCGTTACTTCCGTTCACACTCATCTCGTCCTCTGTTCAAACACAACCAACACAAACACAAAACAAAGTAAGTCGATTAAACTACAACACAAGAAGATCACAATCTAAACTTATATAAAGGAATTCTAAACACCACTCCCCGGCAGCGGTGGCATTTTTGATAAACTTTCAACTACACCTCATCGAATACTAGGTGTAGACAATCGTAATCTAGTATAAAACCAAAAAATGAGTTGTGGTTGAATCCATAGGGAGCGATACAAGTTTAAATTCAGTTATGAAGTTATAAGTGGCTGGCTAGATTTCCACGAGACTCTATCACTTCGTGGGAAGAGCTTCTCACCGAATTTCAAGTGTGATTTTCCCTCCGTCGAAGATGAATACTCTTCGGGATAGCGTCCAAAGCTTCAAGCATTTGGAGGGTGAGCCAATTCATGAAACTTGGCTACGATTCAAGAAGTTGGTGCTGCAATGCCCAATTCATGGTTTGCCCGACAACGTTTTGTTGCAGTATTTTTACCGAAGCCTTGATTCGGTGAACAAGGGTGTAGCTGACCAACTTTCTCCGGGAGGTTTGATGCAACAACCTTATGTTATAGCAGCCCAGCTCTTGGATGGTATGGCCATAATTAATCAGGCTTGGTACACCCGCAAAGATCAGGTCTCCCCTCTCACGTTTAAATTGACCAATGAGCAGCTTAAGAAAGACCAAGAGTGGGACCAAAACATAGCAAAGATCATGATGCAACTTGACATTTTGTCCAAAAATGTCATGGGAGCTGGTGCTCGAAGTGTCAATGTTGTGGGTGTCGGGTGTGTTAATCCCGATGAGGCCAAGTTTGAAGCGTTGTACAACAAAGAGCTGAACTTTCTAGCCAACCAACGAGGTGGTTATCGTTCAAACTACCCGAGGCAGGGTGGTAACCAAGGTTGGAACAGGGATGAATGCTGGGAAGATCGTGATAGAGAGTGGAGGGATCGTAAACCCCATTTGGAAAGAAAGAGGTGGGGAGAAGAATAGATATGTTCCTCCCTACAAGCACCAAAATCCCAAGGATTCCGAGGGTGGCTGATCTGAGGATATGTTGTCTCGTATTCTCAACAAGGTTGAGGGGTCTGATAAAATTTTGAAAGAGATGAAGGAAGATGTGTCGACCCTTAGCCAGACGGTTACTTCTCATTTCGTCTCTATCAAATAGTTCGAGAGCCAGATGGGTCATATTTCTTCCCATTTAAACCCGAGACAACATGGAGGGTTGCTTAGTGACACTATGGCCAACCCCAAGGATGAAGTTTGAGTGAGGACTTGCGTTGTGCCATGACGTTAACTAAGGTGCTTCTTGGGAGGCAACCCAAGTTTTATTTGCTTTCTTTTTGTTTTTGAAATAATCGTGTGTTGATTTTGCAGGTTAAAGTGTGGAATGTGTTTGAAAAGTGCAGGTTGGCGAGCAAAATGTCCAGTCGGCGACCTCGACCCGGACCATCGTTGGACTCAAGGAATTTTGAAATTGGAGTCTGTAAAACTCGATGAACCCATGGACTACTTGGTGAATCGCCGACCAAGTCGGTGAACATGACTTTGTCTGCCATTTGGACCCCTAAATTAACTAGAGGTCCTGTAAAACTCAGTGACGTAAGTGCCCACTCGGTGAGTCGCCGTGTGGGTTGTTGAGCAAGACTAATGTCTCCAAATGGGCAAGAACTCGATGGTTTTAAAGGCCAAAGGTTTAAACTTTCAAACTCATTCACATTCCCTCACTCTTCAATTTTCCAAACTCACACCCGCACTTTATTTTCCTATATTTTCATGTTTTTACCACTTCCTAGTCATCAATCTTGTGTTTGGAGTCGGATATCTTTGCCGCCTAGCATTTCAACTGATTTATTCGGCATTAAAGGTTGGTTTTTTGAACCCTGAACTTGTATTTAATGATTTTTACTCATTTACAATTGTTCTTATCTTAGTGAAGTGTGTTGGGCCTCTCTGATTCGTAATTGTGTGCTTATTTGCCGAATTTAATTTGAATATCTTGCCTAAAATGGTTAATTCATTATTTCCTGAAGTTTCGTGCTTTAAAAATTGGTCGAAATCATTGGGTTGTGCTAATTTTTTGTTGGGTCTAGTCAGGTGAAGTCTAAGTAACCCAAAATATTGCCAAATGACATATTTTTCCTGATGATGGAGCGTTTGATGTCATTCCTAAGGGCGTAAGTCGTCAAATGGCCGATTTTGGCCAAATTAGGAGAAGTATGAGTATCACGGTGGCATGGGTCTTATGGGTTTAGGTTTAATTGAATGAGTGCATGTTTTAAATTTGTTTTCGGGGACTGCGGGGTTGATTTTGGAAATCGGGGTTGAAAGTAGGCACGTTGGGAAGTTTGGTGAGCTGGCGAGCTCACCGAACCACTCGAAGGTTCGTTGAATCCCCCTATATCGCCTTTAATTTCATGTTAATCTTGAGTTTTGGTTCTGTAACTTTCGGCGAGAAGTCTGAGTTCACCGAGTGCACTCGGCGACTCGTTGAAAGTCTTCTTTGATCTCTTTTTCTGCGCCCCTAATCCTTAAAATGCACTGTAACTTTCAGCGGGCTGGTCTATGTTGGCCTAATGCTATCGGCAATTCGCCAAAAGACCCTTCACATCGCTGACATGCTAATTTTTCTGAGAAATTTTGAGTCAATCCTTTCGACGAGCATGATCTGGCTAGCCAAAGTTATTCGGCGACTCACCGATGGGTTCGGCGAGTCTGTCTGCAACTGTTTTTCTGCAACTTTGTTTCAACTATTCCTTACTTTCTATAATGTGTTTGCAGATATGGCTAGACCAAAAGTGGTTGGTAGAGACATGACTCCCCGCAAGAGGGCAAAAGGAATCAAAATCAACAAGGATGCAACTGCATCCAAGGCTAAGGCTACCAAACTTCCCACCATAGGTGGGAAGGGAAAAGGAAAGGGCAAGGCACCTACACCTGCATCACCGGAGGTCAGCTTTGATAGTGACAAGATCTATGCCACTTCTGAGAGTGAGGGTGAGCACCAATATCCTCGGGCTACCAATTCTGAGCCTAAGGATAATGATCTACTAGCAGCCTAGAGGGCGGAGCTATGATCCAAGAGGATGAATGAACCATCTAGGATCAGGACTCCCCAGGCCACCACTTCTCCTTCTGCTCCAGCATAGGCTGTGGTCCTAGCACCACTGGTACAGGGTACTCCTCCATGGTCTAGGAACAGACTGAAGACTGAGGGGTTGAAAACCATTATAGAAGAGAAGAGGTTGTCTATTGATGGCATCATAGACAGGTATCCAGATATCATGAGCTGCTTGAGGTCCCACAAGTTCCAGTTGTTCTCCCAACCCTGAGGCTCTTATGTTCCAAATTGGGTCCGGGAGTTCTACACTGCTTACGAAGCCTTGGTTCCACTAGGGAAGAAGCTGACAGCCAAATTCAAGTCAGTTGACTATGTGGTTGTTAGGGGTAAAAAGGTGAAGTGTTATAATGATGCTATCAATGCAGTCTTGGGGGTTTCAACACGAACTGAGGATGACTGCCAGTATAAGATCAGGACAAATACATTAGAAAACATGAAGAAGTGGTTGGCTCCTATGATATCAGACGGTACTCCCAAGTGGCTTGAGGTTGGAGCACCCATTGAGAAGAAGGACCTAAATATAGCAGCAAGGTTCTAGTTTGGCTTAATCAGCAGTACCATCATGCCATCCCAGAATGAGTCGATTTTCCACCATGCCAAAGCAGCATGTCTTGGTTGCATCATTGCTGGGACAAGGCTGAACCTGGGGATGATCATTGCACATGAGATGCTTATGAGGGCCAAGCAGCGCCAAACATCTCTACCTTTCCCGGTGTTGATTACCGAGCTATGTTGACAAGCTCGGGTACCTAGAGATAAGAAGAAGGATGTGGAAGTGATTCCCACATCTTCTATCGACATCCGGAGAATTGAGGCGGAGTACTTGAAAGATGAGGTCGAGAAGAAGAAGGCAACCCAGATGGATACATCCCCAGTTATTGATATTCAGGCACTACCACCAGAGGCAGTATTGCGTACTCCTGCCCCTGGGCCTTCTGGTGCATCTAGTGTTGCCCCTTCTGTTACTCCCAATTCCTCCACTGCTTCTTTGCCTCCTAGACCTGGTACTGCTGCTGCTGCTGTTCGACCTCCACTCACCCAGGCTGCATTACTATGGATAAGACAGCTAGCCCATTCTACTGATAGGCGTGTCTCTAGGCTTGAGGCCACTATTCCTAAGCTGATTGAGAGAACTCTTGCTGCTGATGTGACACCCTTGAGTGAGGATATTGATGCCCTTGCGACACTGATAGCGGTGTGCGAGTGTGGCCAAGGGGCTACTGAGGAAGTGACGGCTCTAAAGGCCACTATTGGTGCGCTGAGGAGAGATGTGGACCAGCTGAAGTCCACCAACATGTCAATGATTTTTGGGACGGTGGAGATCCCAGATATGCCAGTTGATCCAGATATGCCTCCGGCTACCACCAGAGATGAGGTTTGAGTTGAGGAGGTAGTTTTCACTGAGTCTGATACTTAGACTAATGAGGAGCTACTTGGTGTTGCTGAGGAGGCTTCTTATGATGGTCTTACGTTGGTTGAGGAAGCCATGGTGGATGCAGCTGTACAAATCTCATTGGGATACACACCCACTGGACCTATTGTTATTGTTGTGACTCCGGTCACTGATACCCATGATCAGAGTGCTACATCAGGCACTGATGCCCCGACGGATGGAGAGACTGTGTAGACAGGACTTTTCTTTACCTCCCTCTCTGTCCTTTTTATTGACTTTTTAGATATTTTATTGCATTTGAGGACAAATTGATTTTTGTTTGTGGTGGGGTGAGGTATTTCCATACCTACCTCTTGTGATTATTACTTTTGTTTATATAATGGGTTTTGTGCTGTAAATTGTGTTTTAACACTGTTTTATGGATATTTGAACTTGTGGCTCCTTGTGTTAATTGCAAATGGTTTTTGGACCCTTTTGAATTTTTTTTGCCACGTCTGGTGTATTTAATTGTGGTTATTCTTGTGCAAATTTGAGTATTGATCATGATCAATACCGATGACTTGAATAGTGCTCTCAATCGAACAAAAATGAATGTACGACTATAATGAGGCCAAATGAAGTTGAATATGCAATATGTGAACTTTTTGCATCTCGTTGTGACTAGCCGGTTATCGAATTGAGTCTCTTGTGATGAACATTGCACACTAGAGAAAGTGTGGAGTCTTGTTTGATATTGGTGCTAATGCCTTGTGTGATGAGCTTACCGTGAACCTTGTGTGATGACACCTAGAATTGCCCTGTTGGTCCGGTTGACCAAGTGATGCAAGCTCTTGAAATGATCTTAGGGAACAATTTTAAAGAGTGAAACAATTTGACATTATATCTCTTTTGTGGCGTACCTTGGGAGTGTGTGAACTTTGCTTGAACACCCTTTGAGTCATCCCCTTTTTCTTGGAAGAAACTTGATGAAAATGAGACCTCTCTTTATCCCTTCACCCATAATCCTCATAAAGTGTGGCTTGTTTGAACAACCAACTTAGGTCAAAAGCCTAAGTTGGGGGTGTGGTGAAAAGAGAAGGTAAATCAAGAAGTGCAAAGAAATTCCCCTTTTGATCCATAATTTTGAGAAATATGGAACCCCTCCATAAAAAAATAAAAGAAGAGAAAAAGAAAAGAAGAATGAAAAAGAAAAAGAACGAAAAAGTTTTGAAAAATAAAGTTGTGAAAGTGCGAAAGAAAATGGGGTGTCTGGTAGTCCATGAGAATTGAATAATGGGGTAAATTTCGAGCATGAATGAGAATGATGAAGAAAAGGAAGGGAAATGATGTTCATACCATATTTCATGAAAATATCAGCCATTGAGCCCAAACAACCATACCTTTACACTCAGCCCCGTTATAAGCCTTGAAAAGACCTTTTTGATCTTGAGTGAGCTGAAACAAGTGTTGATTGGAAAATAAGGGCAAACCTATGGGTGAAGTCATGAATGTGTTCATATTTGTGAGTGTGAGAGTTGTTTGTGATTCCGGATCTATAAATTGTTGAACCATTGTGTGTGAATATGGAATCATCTTTGTGAGAGGGAATTTGAGTACCTTTGTTGAGCCTGAACTTGAGTTTGAAGCAAGTATTGTGAACTTGAGAATATTTGGTAATGGTGAATCACAACTTGAACCTTTGAGTGCACAATTTATCCTTGCATAAGTAAGTTGAGTCTTTTTGTGTGCATTCATGATTGCGTCTTGTGTAGCACTGATTGAGACATCCTTTTTGAACTGCTGAACTTGAGTTTTACTTGAGAACAAACAAACATTTAAGTTGGGGGTGTTGATGAGTTCGAGATTTGGACTCATTTAAGGCTTTATTCATAATGATTTAGTGTCCTCAAATGTCAATTTTGTGCCAATAACTGATGTAAAACCTTTGATTTTCAGGTATTTGGATTGAGGAACAAAGCAAGGACACTAATTTGCAAAAGGGAACAAAGCGAGCTGAAAGAGCAAAGATATGAAAGCCTGGTGATCACCAAGTCCCTTTGGCGAGTCGCCGAACGACCTCTTGACCGCCTAAAGTTCCAGTGTGCCAAGCCCTGAAGGAGAAAATCATGTTGGCGAGAGAAAGGAGCAGTCAACAGATCGCTGAGTGGTTCCCTGATGCAGTGTTAGATCGCCCAAAGTTACATACCTGGGGAATGCTGAAGGCCAAGGCAAAAAGGCAATAGAATTGACCAAAGGGCAGATCACCGAGTTGATCGGCAAGTCCAACTTACTATGCCGAATGTCCCTTCGCAACATATTTTTGGTGACTATAAATACTTTTTTGAGCATTTAGTTTGGTATCATATTTTCATTACATTGAATTTTCCGTTGAATATTGTAAGAATTCTGAGAATTGAGACAAGTTTTTCCTTAGCTTTGAAGAATTGATGTTTTTTCACTTTTAAGAAATTGGAAGTGGGTCTTTGAGATTCTTCAATTTGGACCTTTGTAAAGACGAAATCAATCTTACCCAGTTGATGGAAACTCAATTTGGTAACAATTTCTATCTTTTTATGATGTCTAGCTAAAACCTCAATTCTTGGGGTGTGATTATGTAATTATGGGCTGATTTAGTTTATGGGTATTGCTAATTGTTAGTTTAAATGTTGCTTAGAAGTGATTTCAATCAGTAATTGTGGTTTAATTTAAAGAATTGTAGTTGCAAATGCAGTTCTACCTTTGTGGTTTTGGCACGCTCGAGAGAGAAGATTTAAAACCAAGATTATTGATTGATGGTCTGTGGGTATTGGGTTGTCATTGGTTCAGCTCGAGAGAATGAATCCTAAACCCTTTTCCACACATTCAGCTCGAGAGAGTGAATGGACTAAAGTGTAGGCTGTTATTATTTTGTATTCTTGTCGATGCTCGAGAGAAATCGACTTGATTCGGGGTAAATTGTTCGAGAGAAAGTTTACCTCCTCTATAGTCTATCTTATTCACTAATTTACAGCTATTTCCTAACAATTGCAATTACCCATTTGTCTACATTAGCCTATAATCGAATCACATCCCAAGAACCCATCTCATTATTGTCATTTTCATATTGTTTGCTGCTGTTGCAGTTTATAATTAAAACCAAAACCCTCTGATATTTTACATTCTTGTCACCCCCTGATTTAAATTAGGGTTTTATTCGTAAATGTCTATTCCTATGACTGACTTGATCATATTCGTACTTTCCTATTGAATGTTAAACACGTACCACTCCCTGTGGGATTCGACCCTAACTCATTTAGTTGAGTTATGTATTGACTAGCGATCGTTGACACTTAGAATTGAATGAAGTGTCTTTGAAATGTTAATCACCTCATCGTAGCCACACTTTCATTTTGTTCCATTAGGAGCACTATTTGAGTCATCAGTATTGATCACAACCGACACTCAAATTTGCACAAGAACAACCACAATCACACACAAAAGAGGTGTGAAAAATTCTTAAATTAGGTTCAAAACCAATTTCATTCAAAACAATGGGCCACAAGCTAAAACATCCACAACATAATTCAACACCCAAGATATATATCAATAAACTCAAAATAGAACTAGTATGCACAAAATAGTCATAAGAGGTAGGTATGGAAATACCTCACCCCCACCTAACAAAAATAAGCACTATTCCTCAAATGCAACTAAACAAAAAAAAAGTATAAAATGATAACAGAGAAGGAGGGGAAAAGTCATCCTACCAGGCTAAGCCTGGGGTGAAGTCTGCATCTCGGCGACTCCATCTGTCTGGGAATCAGTGCCCGGGGTCACATCAATCTTGGCTCCACTAGAGCCTGCTATGGAAGTATCCCTCAAGGAGGCCTGCCTAGCCTTCTCGAACATGGCACCCTCTAAGTCGATCGGGTCCTCATAAACAGCTTCATCTCTCACCTTAAATTGCTACTCATCTGTCTTGGCCTCAGACTTAACAACAACAACATCAGCCCTAACATCATCTCCGGTGGTAGTCGGAGGCACCTCAGCATAGGTTGGAATATCTATACTCCCAAATAGTGAAGTAAAGTCTGTGGACTTCTGATAGTCCACACACTTCCTCAGCTTAAAAACATCGGCTTTCAAAGTCATCACCGCATCAGTAGCACCTTGCCCTCTCTCACAAATCTCTACTCTCGCTGTGAGGGCATCAATAGAAGCACTGAGAGGTGTCAATGCAGCAATAATATCTCTGTCAATCATCCTGGGAACCTTAGCCTCTAACCGGGAAGCACACATATCAACAGAATGGGCTAGGTGCCCCATCTTGAGAAGCATGGCATGGGTGATCGGAGGCCTGGAAGCGGTAGTACCAGCAACAAGATCTAGGGGGCCAGGGAGCAGTAGAAGAAATCGGGGCCTTAGAAGGAGTGGAGCTAGAAGTACCTGAAGGTCTAGAAGCCGGAGTAGGCAAGACTACCTCTGTAGGTAGTGTATCGATATCAACTTTCGGAGATGTGTCTATGGAGCTGCTCTCCTCTTATCAGCCTCATCCCGTGTGTACTCGTCCTATATACGTCGGATGTCAGCAGAGGAGGTGGGTGTGATTTCCACATCCCTCTTCGCACCTCGAGGAACACCGGCCCGGTGACATAATTATGTGATCAATAACGGGAATGAAAGAGGTGTCTGGCGCTACTTGGCCCTCATGGACATCTCCTACTCAATGATCAACCCCAAATTTAGCCGTTTCCTGGCTATGGTAGATCCAAGGCAGGCCGCCTTTGGGTGGCATAGAATGGACTCATTCTACGATGACATGATCGTGTTGCTGATGAACCCAAACCAGTATCTAGTAGCTACATTTAAGTCCTTCTTCTTTTTTGGCACTCCGGCCTCAATCCACCTCGGGGTGGTGTCAGAAACCTGGGGGGCTAGCCAACCCTTCAGGTCATCCAAAGTCTTTGTAGTAATCATACTATGGTACTCATGCACGAAATCTGTAGCCCTCTTAAATACAACGTTGATATCATCGCTGATGCATCTAACTCTCCTCCCTCGGACCATCACAAATTCCACTAGCCTGAAGGAACTAGCCTTCTTCTTCCTCTGAGGTACCAGATCACTATACACTGAATAGAATTCCCAGACCCAAGTGGAAATGTATGGGCTACGGGGCCTGGTGAAAACCTTGAATCTTTGGAACCTGAGGGTGTCCCACACTTCTGGATACCTATCCACTATTCAGTTTGTGGACAATCTCTTCTCCTCCAAGATGGTCCTCAATCCCTCGGCCTTTAATCGGTTGAGTGACCGGGGAGGAGGACCCTGAACTGGTTGTGCTGGAACCACCGTCAGTGCCGGAGGTGGCACTAGAGCTGAAGTTGGAGGGGTCGGCTCCAGAATCCTAGAAGGATCATGGCGAGCTTTGGAGGGTAACTCCACTTGTCGGGCCTATAATAACTGGTCGTCCTAAGGCTAAGAGAATGAAGCTTGAGAATCATACGACTCTCTCTCACTGCCGGAGTTGTACTTCGGTGTCTCTGCTATGGGTGCCTTGCCCTTTCCCTTGCCTCCCTTCGGAGGTAACTTCTTGCCCTTGGCATTGGAAGCAGCTGTTTCCTCATTTATTACGACTCCACGTGCTCGCTTTTGGGGTAGCATGCCACTATCATTCAAATTGGTTCTAGTTATACCTGCAAAAAAATGAAGAAACACTCAGAAAAATTTTCAAAAAACTTACAGAAAATGAATTGCAGAAAGACTCGCTGAACCGTTCGGCGAGTCGCCGAGTAACTTTGGTGAGCCAGATCAGGCTCGCCGAAAGTACCACCGCAAAATATTTCAAAAATGAAGACAGGTCGGCGATGTTCAGGGCCATTCGGTGAATCACCGACACCAATCAGTCAGCTAGAAGTGGCTCACTAAAAGTTACCGTGTATTTTAGGGGTTTAGGGGGACAAAAAGGCTATCGAGAAGGCATTTCGGTGAGTCGCCGAGTGAACTCGGCGAGCTCAAGCATCTCTCAGAAAGTTATAGAACAAACTCAACCAAATTTGGAAACCAAGGGCGATCTGTGGGGGACTTTGGTGAACCATTGATCCACTGAACCACTGAACCACTCAGCGAGCTAGACTTAGCTCGCCAAACGGCCCAATATGCCAATCGTTAACCCCAAACTTTAAACTCAAGCCCGCAGCCCCCGAATTGAAAATTAAACACAAACGCCATTCAATTAAGGTTAGACCCATACTACTGTCACGACCCGGGAGCACCCCCTAGTCGTAACATGGCGTATTCGACCCCAAAGGGGTCTTATACGAGCCACATAGCCATTCATTGCATTCAATACTGAAAATAGTGCGGAATAATAAAAAAAACTTATTTACATCCACACATTTAAACTTCATTAAAACAACTTTAAAAACACACAGCGAAGTCTAAGTCTCACATGGCCATCTTAGACACAGTCGCAAAACATAAGTAGGGACACGGCCCTTTACAATCAAAAGAAGTCTATTACATGAACAAAAGAACTTAAAAGTCTTATCCTCGAATCCATGAGGACATACCAAGTCTTGGAGGAAAGAAATCCAACACTTCAAACTAGCTAGGAGGGATCACTTGCCGGAACCTACACTTATAGTAAAAATATGAAGAATATGGGTTAGTACACAAAATGTACTAAGTATGATGACCATGCAAAACATACTTAAAAAGGGACATTTTAGTTAGAAACCATGCATTATGCCACCTTTTTGAAATATCATGAACAATAGCATAAAAGACATACAAGACAAGCATAACACCAAGTAAGTCATAATATCACCTTTAAACAATATCAACATGAAAACCTTTACCTTGGACCTTCACCTCAAGAAACCCTTATGCTATACCTCGTGCAATGTATGGATGGCGTCCCATACCACCATCCATACTAAGGCACCACATTTAGGTCACTTAAAGTAACTTATCATTCCTTTCTTTCACCTTTGCACAATATTCATACATAAGAGGTATATCATTAATTAAGACATGATAAGGAAAAATAACTCGTAATATAACCCAAGTATAACATGCATAACATATTAAGCATTTAAGAGCCAACATTCTTTAATAACCTCATTTAGGGTACATTCATGTCACAGTCATTAGGATTTAGAGAAGCTCACTATGACCCTCTCCAAGCCTACTCGTGCAATGTATAGGTAGCATCCCATACTACTACCTACACTTTGTAGAACCTGTCAAGAAACCATAATGAAATCTCACATGATGGGAAGTAAGCGTTTAACCGACATAGACCATGAGAGCTTGTCATGGAATCCGGTGTCATAAGTCCCCACACCGTAAAGAGGTGGTCTACTTGCCTAAGGAAGACCGGTATATAGCTTAATGGATCCACTAGCTTCCTATGCGGGCACATAGTTTATGGGATAAGGTAGACGATCATTGAAACTCATGCCTAACTGTCGGGGGAGTTTCCATCTAACCAAATCCGCTCGGTGCTTAGCCTACATTCCCATAGAATAGTTCATTACTTTGACATCATCACACATGAAAGGGTGCCATAAGCCTACCGATTCAAGGTACATTATTTAACACATGAAAGGGTGCCATAAGCCTACTGATTCAAGGTACATTTAGAAAAGATCATTAACTCCTCTTGAAAGGGTGCCATGGGCCTACCGATTCAAGTCTCATCATTAACCTTTATGGAAAGGTGCCATAGGCCTACCGAATCCAAGGTTCATTATAAGCATGTG
This sequence comes from Solanum okadae, assembly GCA_036553675.1. Taxonomy (NCBI): domain Eukaryota; kingdom Viridiplantae; phylum Streptophyta; class Magnoliopsida; order Solanales; family Solanaceae; genus Solanum; species Solanum okadae. Next base: position 25,245,422 of record CM071689.1, read on the forward strand.
TGGAAGGGTGCCATAAGCCTACGGATCCAAGGATTCAACAATCAACAATCAACAATATAATCATTTATACAAGAAAATGATGCATAAGCCCTACCAATTCAAGGTATACTTTATATTGAAGAATCCTTCATATTATATCATCAACGTTCATGAGTGTCACCAACACATCTCTGGATTTCCATACATCTCATAACTCAAACTTTAAAGCATCGATTCATCAATTCTCCATAGTTGGACATTTTGTCAAACACCTTGAAGGCATGTAATGGAATCAAAGAGCATGGAAAATAGGGTAGTAATTATGCAACCAAACCAGTGAACAACCTACAACAACACCTTTACATTCATAACATGATCACATTATCTTCATTGAATTCTCATTCATATAATGTCATGATAACGCTCCAATTTCTCATACTATGCCTTTAAGGCCATAAGCCTCACATACCAATACACCAACAATACACCATAAAATAAGCATGGGTAATGACATACTTCAACAATCTAAAGACCTTTAAACAAGTTTGATTCATATACATTCGTTATCTAGCAACCCACTTCATAAAGGCATAAACTAGGAATAGAGAGAAATCATGGGTTCATGGAGTATTTTCATCTTAAATCGTCAATACAACAACAATATAACCATAAAGTGCCATTAGAAACCTTTTAAAACCATTTGGTGGAAGAACCCATGAGATTGAGTGAAAACCTAGATTTTTCATACTTTGAAATAGCTTTGGATTTGGCTCCTTGAATGGAAAATTAGACAAGGATCAAGACCACCATACCTTTGCTATGATCTCCCACAAAATTTGATGAAGAAAGCCTTGAATCCAAAGCCCTAGCTCCCACTTCTTCTTCTTCTTAAATGGAGGATTGTAGAGAGGGAAATGTTTTTAGGGATGGGAATTGGATTATGGTATCTAGGAAATAATATAAGTCCTTTGAAAAAAAATGGTCCAACACTTATAAAAAAAATCAGGCGGGTGAACAGTAAATGAACAGTAAAATCAGCTACTGGAATTTCCCTTTTTCTGCCGGACAGATTTTACGAAAATGGGCATAACTTCTTCGTCCGAACTCCGAATGAGGTGAAACGAAGTGCGTTAGGTAGCTAACTCAAAGGGATTTCCATGGATATATTATTGGCCACCCAAATAATTTGTGTTCTAGGAGATATGACCCTCCAAAGTAGACCCTCGAAAAAGGCTTCACTTGGAAATTTCGGATTTTGATACGGTTGCTCTAAAATTTGGATTAGACCCATTTCCCACTCAATTTGACCCCCTAAACAAGAATATGAAGTCGGATTTTCGAAAAACGAAACGGATCTTTTAATATACAGCTAAACAAGTTTCCGGTAACTTCCGAAGCACATTTTTTTTAAGAACTTTTGGGTCAAATTCAAATATAATCATTTCATTAAGTTCTCGACTCCAAACTCACATGTGAGGCTCTTGTTTCACTCTATCATTTTCCGAGTGGTTACAACTACCTATCCCCTCGGGGTACTCAGACTTCTCCCGATCTGGCCAAAATTGGCCATTAGACGACTGTTGCCCTTACGAATGACGTCAAACGCTCCATCATTGGAAAAATTATGTCATTTAGCACAATTAGAGGTTACTTAGACTTCACCCCACTACACCCAATACAATTACACCGCAACCCAATGATTAAGAATCGATCAAAATTTAAGGCAATTAAGCACATATTTTAATTCATTACATGCAATCTAACAATTAAACACGATTATAATCAACTACCTAACAAACATCAACATCAATTTACCTATTGCATTCAATTTCAACCACACAATTAAAGTATGGGGTTCATAAAACCAACCTTAATGCCGAATTTAAGAGTTCTATAGCTAGGCTGAAAAGTTCCACAATTTCGAGCAATGATTTCACAAAATGAGCAGGTAAAAAAAAGAAAATAGGCAAGATCTAAAGTTGGGTGAGAGGTTACGATAGTTAAAAATAGGAGAAGATGAAGGATTTTGAAATTTTAAACCGTTGCCTTTAAAACCTTTCAGTGAGTAAGTTGTTCTCGCCGAACCACTCGGCAATGCGTCGAGTGGTATTTTACCTCGCCGAGTTTTACAGGACTCCCAACAATTTGGGGGTTCAAATGACGGATAAAGTCAGGCTCGCTGACCTGTTCAGTGAGTTGCCGATTGAGCATATAGGCCGCCCAGTTTTATCGAGTTCCCCTTCATGCTTGGTGGTTCTAGTGGTGGTCTAAGTCAGGGCTCACCGACCTGTTTGGCGTGTTGCCGACTGGACTTTTGCTTGCCAAACTAACCATTTTCCAACACTTTTCACTTTTCAACATGCACAATCAACACCCATTATTAAAAATTTAAAACTAAAACATTAAAAACATGGGTTGCCTCCCATGAATCGCCTTAGTTAACATCATGGCACAACGCAGATACGAATTTACATATTATTCTTTGGGTTTTCCAAGGTATCACTTGGCAAGCCCCCTTTTGTCCTTGGATTCAAATGAGAAGAAATTTGACCCATTTGGGTCTCCAACTGCTTGATTGACACGAAATGGGAGGTGACCGTCTAATTAAGTGTAGAGACATCCTCCTTCATCTCTTTCAACACTTTGTCCGACCCTTCACCTTTGCTGAGAATACGTGAGAGCATGTCATCTATACAAACATTTTCAGACTCCTTGGGCTTTTGAAGCTCATGGGCTAGGACGTACCCGTCCTTGTCATCCTTTCTTTCCTTCCAAGTGATGTTACGATCACGCCAATCCCTGTCACAGTCTCTCCATCCCTCATCTCGATTCCAACCCAGGTTTCCACTCGGCCTTGGATAGTTTGCTTGATATCCACCTCCTTGATTAGCTAGGAAGTTCACTTCCTCATTGTAAAGCGCTTCAAAATGAGTTTCTTCGAGGTTTTCTCCACCAACACCCACAACATTAATACTCTTCATACCACTGCCCATCACATTTTTTACCAAGATGTCCAGCTGGGTCATCATTTTGGCCATGTTTTGGTCTCTCCCTTGATCTTTTTTGCTCTGCTCTGTTTTCATTCTAAAGGTGAAAGGAGAGACTTAGTCTTCACGAGTGTACCACGACCTATTGATCTTGGTCATGTCATCAAGAAGTTGAGATGCTACTTCATAGGGTTGTTGCGTTATACCTCCGGGAACAAGTTGATTACCAACTCCTTTTTTCACCCAGTCAAGGTTCCTATAGAAGTACTGCTCCAATATATGATTTGGCAGCCTGTGGGTTGGACATTGAAGTACTAACTTCTTAAACCTCAGCCACGTTTCATGAATAGGTTCACCTTCCAAGCATTTGAAACCTTGGATACTATTCGTAAGTGTCATCATCTTTGACGGGGGAACGAATCGCACATAGAATGTTGTAGTATGCTCATCCCAAGAGGTGATGGAATCCCTTGGCAACTCAACCAACCATTTACTAGCCTAACCCATTTATAAAGAGAATGGGAACAACCTGAGATGGACGGATTCTTGTGATACATTCTAGAATGAGAACGGACCACAAAAGTCCACGAAGTTCCCAATATGCTTATGAGGGTCTTCATGAGCCAATCCTCCATATAATCCCTTCATTTGGAGGAGTTGTATCATTGTGCTAGTGACATGGAAGACGACATTCCCTTCAATTGGAGGTAGACGTATTGCACCAACACCACCCAATTGAATTGGGTCATTCACGTTATTAAGGTTTCCAATATCGTCTTGGTGGCTCACTTGGCTACCATTACTCCCATTTACGCTCATCTCTTCCTCTGTTCAACACAAGCAATACAAAACAAAAACTAAAGTAAGTCGATTCAACTACAACCAAAAAGATCACAATTCAACTTTGCTAAAAAAAATTCAAACACCACCACACCCCAGCATCGGTGCCATTTTGATTAACGTTTCAAGCACACCTCATCCAATTCTAGGTGCAAATGATCGTTAAGTAGTTTAAAACCTAATGATGAGTTGGGGTCGAACCCACAAGGAGCGGTACGTGTTCAAATTTAGTTATAAGGTACAAATGTGATCTAAATAGGTATAGGAATGGAAATTATCGAAAAGACATATAAACAAGTCTAAAAAGGTGAAAACGAATGTCAGATGAGGGGGTTTTAGTTTGTAATTATCAGCTACAACGCAATCAAACAACAATGAAATAATAATAAAGAAAGGAATTTCAGGATATGATTGATTATAGGCAAATTTTGCTATGTGGGTAATTGAAACGACTAATAAATAGCTAAGTATTAGTGGGTAGGCTGGACTATGATTGAAATAGGTTTCTCTCGAACAACTGTTACGTTTTAAGTGATTTTTCTCGAACATCAACAAACTTAACAAATAAGAACAACCCACAACCTTAATACATCATCTCTCTCTCGCAAGATGGGTAGGATTAGGTTTAGGATTCACTCTCTCAAGCTAAACCCATATCAACCAAATGCCTACAAACCATTAATCAAAATCTTTGGTTCAAAAACCTCTCTCTAAAGCAAGCTAAGAACTCAAAATTATAATTGCATTTGCAACTACAATTCATAGATTAAACCCACTTCAATATAGCATTTAAATAAGTAATTTACAATACCCATAAGCTAATTCAACCTATAATCACATAATCATACCCTAAGAATTGGAGTTTAGCCACACATAATAAAAATAGGGAAACGATTACCAAATACATTCGCCATGATCTGGGTAAATGCTCCCAAGTCTTTATAATGGTCCAAATTGAAGAAATTTGGAAACCCACTTGCAAATCCTTAAAATTGAGCCTCAATAAGCTTCAAAGTTTACAATGGAACTCTAAAACTCAAAAGAAAACTCTCCTCAATAATAGCAAGATGCTCAATTTACAGTTCAAAATTTTTACAGTTGCCCAAAATTTGGCCCGAAAGGCCATTAGGCGTGATAAGTCAGGTTCCCCGAGTAGTTCAGAGATCCTCCCTTTGCTCTCTTCCATCGCCATTATGCATTGGTTCTCAGCATCCCCAAGTCCTGTAACTTTAGGCGATCCATTTTGTCATCGTGGAATCGATCAGCAATTCGCCGACTGCACATTCATGTTGCCGACTTGGTTTCTTCCCTCAGGGATGGCACATTGGAACTTTAGGAGGGCTGAAGAGCCACTCGGCGACTCGCCGAGTGGTCTTGGTGATCACTAGGATCTCCTTTCTTCACTTCTTCAGTTTGTTATGCTCCTTTTGGCCTGTTAGTGTCCTTACCTTGCTCCTTAGCTCACATACCTGAAAATCAAGGCTTTAACATCAGTTTATAGCATAAATTAGGCATTTTAGGACACTAAAACTATCAAAATAAAGCCCTAAATGAGTCCAAATCTCGGACTCATCAATTATCTCATGCAAAACTTTGTTAAGGGATTCTGTATCAACAATAGCTACAAGGGAATTTTTAGTTTGTACTGTTGAATGTATTTGAACTATTGCTTTGTTGTTGCTTCATTGTTCGTGCTCTGTTTTCTGCAATTGGAACTCTGAATCAATCACTTTCATTGGAGTATTACTTCTAATGTTCAAGTTTAACTCATTCTCATCATTATTTACAGCTACAGGCAGGCTTTCTCCACCGAAACCATCTACGCTGTGGTTGTTCTCCAAGTTTGTTCTAGTAAAAGATCGATTCTCGTATTCTTCTTTGTCTTCATGTGTATCACCACAATCTACTAGTTTTTTGATTTTATCTAACCCTTGTTGTGTTGCAGAGCCACATGTATCCAAATAGTTCCCATCATAACTTCTATTATCCTTCTCATAATCACCATTTATTACATCTTTCTAATAATGAACTTATCCAGATTGCTCCACAATAGGTAATCCTTTGTCCTCCGATTCTTTTTATTTGTTTCGTGCATCTTAATTTTGCTCTAAAATTTGATGTTTTGTGGGGCTTGTTGATTGGTCGGTCTCATGAGTTGGTAGCATTTCTCCAAAGGATGTCGTAACCCACTCTGTTGAGGTCATCTTCCCATCATCTTTATCTTTTTTTTTTTAGCTTTTTCATCCATTATGTCTTCTACGTTATCATTGTTTTGCATTGTTTATGTCTCCTCTTCTTGATTAAGTGCTTGAAATATGTTTTCTACATTAATGGGGATTGTGTTATCCCTGTTGACAAGGTTGCGATTGTCTCGCACAACATTCCAATTCCCCGGATCCCCCACTATTTTGCCACTGGAAAGGACTCTCGCTTTTCCTTTCTGAAAAGTATTCACATGTTTCTTCTACGTTTCTTGCGTATGTTCCAGTTCTTGCGGCTTTTCCATGCTTATTACTTAATTAATAATTCTACAATTGTGCTAGTCATGGCCTTTCATTTTGCACTCACTACAATATTTGGGTACATAATCATATTGAATGCAAACTACATTTTCCTTACATCTCGAGTATCTTCATCTTCAACATTTATATGCATTGATTTTGGAAAAGTTCCTTTTAGATCAACTAGCACCTTCACTCGAGCACAACTCGGTCTTGTCTTATTAATGGTAGCTTGATCCAATTGAATAGGTTTTCCAACTGCTGAAGAGAACAAACAGTCTTTAATGAAAAAAGTTGGCAGAAGATTAGGAAAAGAAATGCATGACATAGCCATAGAGGTTTCCTCATTGACTTTGAATTTTGAATCATAGATGAGTGTGCGCATGAGATAGGAATACCCATCTTTACATGACATGAGGGTCATTCAAGTTAACTAGTTTAAACCTCTGCCATCCAATGTTAAATTAAATACTCATGGGAGCTCTTTGGAGAACCCAGGAAAGATTGGGGCTGATAGTATTCTTAGAGATCACAAATGTGACTTGATTTATGTAGATAGAGGAACATCCTCCATAGGACAATCCATGAAATCCAAATTAAATATGTATTAAATAAGAAAACACTTAATGAAAGCAAATGATCAAGACCACGCCTAAAATTAAAGAAATCGAGAAAACTCCAATAGAAATCCAATGAAACAGAGGAAACAGTCAAATGAGTGCGAGCAAAAGTTTGAAATTACATGTTTAGCCATCCCCTCCCAATAGAGAGTAAGAATAAGAAGAATATAATGAAGAACAAGAAGAGTATAATACATACCTGGAAGAGGAAGGAGAGACGCACTAGTCGTAGTCAATGTAAGGTAAGCTCCTACAATTATGAAGTTATATCACAAAATCAATGTCATCTTCATCATCTCTGTCACCATCTCTGTCACCATCTTCATCATTATTAGTACTTTTAGTGCCTTCATTTTTATCAAGATCACTTATGTACTCAATCATAGTGTCATCCTCTAGGTCAGAATCTTTGATATTGTAACCAACTTCATGTCTTGTTTGAATCTTCAATTCAAATGCACTTGAATCCAAGGTAATTGAATCTACATCATCTCTTTCAATTGACACATCTTGATACACATCATCAATAGTGTGCAATTCATCACTTTCCACCTTTGAATTTTGCATCTCTAACACATCATACTTGTGATCCAAAATTAAGAAAAAACTGGCAAATTGTGCAAAAATTTCAAGATAGACTCTAACTCAATAATGGCAACTATAATACCATACAAGTCAATCACTTCATTTTCATGATAGCCTTCAAAAACTATGCCACTATTTTGACTTTTATGTAATTCATCATGATTTTGAATATGGTACCTAACACCATTAACAATACAACAAGGATATCTCCTTCCTCGAAAATCAGGTCCCATTGCCAAAGGATATAACTTCTTGATATACATTGAATTCTCCTTATTATACAAATGCATAATCTACAATGAAAAATTATTACATTCAATTAGTAAAGAAGAAAAAGTTAAACTTAAACACACAACACGATTGTCATTTTAAAAATCACTTACTTTCCTATTGAACCATAAAGAACGATGTCCTCTATGTTTCTCTTCTATATTGACAACATCTTGGTTCAACAACTCATTTTTGTGTTCCCTACATAGGAAAAAATGAATTTATGAGTAATTTAAAATAATAGAATACCAATATAGATAAATAGGAAAACTTACTGTATAAAATGCTCTGCTTCTTCACAACTATTTAACACATACCACTGAGCCATATCAAAATCTTTCTTTGGTATTGCATCATAGTCTCCTTTAAATTGTCTAACACTTGCAGAAAATATGTCCAGAACATGTTCCTGTTTGTTGCTAGATCCATCGGCATTTTGATCTTCACGATTAAATCTAGTCTCAATGTTAGTAAGTTACGTAGAGCAAAATGTCAAACATTCATCAATAATATAACCTTCTGCAATAGAACCTTCTGGTCGCGCATTGTTTCACACATAACGCTTAAGTACCACATTGTGGACATTCTTGTCTATCTTTAAATTCACCCCAATAAAGCACACAATCATATTTACAAGCATGAAGCGAAATGAATCCTAATCCCAAACCTTGTAGCACGTTTTTAGCATCATAATGTGACTGAGGAGGTGTCTCACCATTAGGCAATGCATCTCGTAGCGACTCTAACAACATATTAAATGACTTGTTGCTCCATTGATTGTACACTTTCAAGTGGAGCAATTTCACAATAAATGAAAGCTTCAAGAATTTCTTGCATCCCGAGTACAATTCACATTAAGCTTCTTTCAACAATTTTTCAAACTTCTTTGCTTCGCTCTCGCTTAAATTGTCACATCCATTGTTACTGGATGTTGTCTCTTAACTTGCTTGTGATTTTTCTCCGATTTCTAACATGTCATGTATTTCATTATGGCTGACATGTTCTTCATTTATTCATTCCTCATTTTCATATTCATTGTCAATTGCTTCATTATAATCTCTCATTTGTGATTGTTCCCTATGGTATATCCATTGCACATAATCTTTCATAATTCCTTTCAACAACAAGTCATCATATACTACATCTTGTGTTTAAAAATTAATATTTAAACAGTCTTGGAAGGGACATCGATTTTTAGCATATCGATCAAAGTAAGTTCAGATAAGTTTCATAAAAAGATTGACCCTCTACATATCTTTTAGAGAACAAAGTTCAAGCATTCATCCTTTATCCATGATAAACTGCACAAACATATAACCAAATAATACTTAAATACTATAAAAAGCAGATTTCACAAGGTAATATTAATTTTAAGCTCTCCGCAGGTCTTCCGAAAACACAATAGATGCCACAACAATCAAATTGCTTTTATGCCTAGCAACTGCCGATACTTGAGCTATATGACTAGGTAGTATACAACCTACTTGACTCCCTAAAACTCACTCCCAATGAACTCATAATATCACTCGATAAATCAGACTTCACAAGTGAATAAAATCATCTCTCAGACAATCTGTCGAACATGTTACAGGCATTCTACTGTAAGCTTGGTTTTGGCAGCAATGAATGAGTGGTCAACCCTTCTGAAAAGTTGAGAACTTTAGTTTATATGTCAGAATAACATTCACAACAATCCCTATTCAAAGGGACTCATAAACTGCGTCACTAATAAAGCACATAATTCACGACACTTTGCACAAATTTTAGCTTGAAGGGGATATGTGATGGTTCTGATAGCAAGCAAGAGAGAGAAGAAACATAGAACCTTACCTGAATATATACTAGTGAGGTGGAGGTATGGCCAAAAAGATCGGCCACAACTACTACAAAGGAGAATCGTGAGAGCTAACAGATTGGGAAGATGGGTATCTTTTGTTTTGGACGAGAAATAATAAGAGTAGATGTTGGTTGTTTTGAAATCAGAGTGATTTTTTTTTATCAACTTTAGCTCATTTATTAATAAAAAGTAATGAATCATTTATAGATTTGACTCATCTAATGACTTTTCTTTTTGTTTCCCTAAATTTTATTTCTTATCATCTTTATTCACTTATTAAAGATTTTATATATATAAAGAAAATTATAGTTACTACAAAAAATTATACCCATAAAGTGCTGCATTTAGCGTCGTGACATAATAATTACCACCTTCACAACTTTTCTCTTCATTCAGAGCTTAAGAATTTTTGCTTCAATTTTGAATCAAGATTCATGTGATGCTCGTGGTGTGGTTGTGGGAAAGCAAAGAGGCCATTCTCCGGTATCACATTTTAATTTGTAGTTATTGAAAATTAGAAAATTTTCCTTATTTTTTTTTCTTTTTCAAGTTGAATCACTTCTTTGGATGATGTTGAATGCAAGTCTCGCATAGTGTTATAGTCGTGAAACTACATCAAATTATCCAATCAAATAGAAAGTGTGCCAGATAATTAGGAGGAAAGACAAGCGAAGTAAAGTAATGGCCTAAGTCAACTTGGTGATGGATTTAACTAAGAGTGAAATGGATTTAAACATAAAGCTATAATGAAACCACATCCAATGACCCATTCGAGTAGAACATATGTCGACATGTAGGAGGGAAGACAAGAGAAGCAATATAATGCAACATACCAAGTTCACTTTTCGATAGATTTAATTGAGAGTGGATTGAAGTTGAACCTAAGTCTCACATACAAATATAGTAGTGAAACTACATTCAATGAGTCACTCTTCGCGTGTTTCTTCCACCAAAAGGTAGCGTAACACTCCAAATATTGTCATTTATCTTAGAGAGTATATATATCATTCGACAAAATTCCATTTTCAAAACTCGACTTGACTTCAGCTATTCATGCCCAGAATGGCGCCTTGCGTCCATATCGTTTGAAAATACCTCCTCTCACAAATATTATTTTTTAATAATTTTGTACATGTTTTGGCTTATGTGGAATACTCCCTGACTCCACTTAGTAGAGGGACGTGGGGGCTGATTGGAGGCCACATAGGCTAAAAAGGTGTACAAAATTACAAAAAAATGGGTTCAAGGGGGTAATAGGACCTTAGTATAGTTAAGGTGTGTCTCTAGATTTCAGTCATAGTCTGGGGGGTACTTGTGCCTTATCCCACAATACTAACATCAAAGAACAAGTTTTTAGACGTGAATGATAGAATACAAAAAGAAAGGCTTTTTTTACAGTTTGAATTGCTAATTGAAAAAATTCTCCAAACCAAACATTTTTGGAATTATAGTACCGAAAAAGAATAGAGGAACATTGTACCATACCATTTTAATTTGGTATCAAATTGATATAAAATTTTAATTTGGATCAATGCTTTGAGGGGTGTAAATATTAAAATATGTTATTTAAAATTTTTATTAAGTAATTCTTTATAAAGAATTGTTTTTATTATAATGACAAGATAGTTAAACATATTTTTAAAATGTTACTTTTTATTATTTTTTTAAACCTATGGCATGTCAAATATCGTCAAAAGTTAATGTAAGAAAAGATGAAAGGTAGAAATAATCAATGTAATAACTATGATAATTCATAATATTATAACTAATGAATGTTAAAGAGTGTGAATAAATTTTACAATAATTAGTAATAACTAAGAGAATTTAAAATGTTAGAACTAAACTATTAATGTTCAATAGCTGTATTTCAAATGAATTTTATACCTACATAATTAAATAGACTTTTAATTAATGTTACTATATTTTTATAGTTATCATATTTTAATTTAGTGTAGGGACAAAATGAAAATGTTTATTCCATATTACTGAATATAAAATTTATTTTGTAAATGATAAATTATAAGCGATTCATATATATTCGCATATTTTCACATTTGTTGTGAGTTTTTTTAAAAAAGAACCCGAAACAATTTAAAATAATATATTTTGAAATTAGAAGAACTTGTTAAATTGATAATACATTCGTGACATATATAATACTTTAATTTAAAGTATGACGTTATTACAAGTCATATGAACGTTTCTTCATTTAAAATACAGAAATATTAAGAAATAGTAAATAAGTAAAACAAGAGGACAATGTTTATATAATAATAACTATTTTGAAGAAAACTTACTAACATTCTAAATCACACAAGCACCATTGATAAATAAAGTCATTCTTTTGTCTTGAGCGTCAAAAAAATAAATTGAGGCAATTCCCTAACTCTTGAGAAGTTAAATAATTTTGGAAAAAGATATTCAGAAGCATATATTTACATCACAAGAGAAATACTTAAAAAAATAATTAAATTTAGACTACATCATGTTAACTTCATATATTGGAACATTACATACTAATGTATATATTAAGCAAAAAAATAATTATTATGTCATCAAAATTATTTTTCTCAAGTACTCGAGGTTATGGAATGTACTCTCTTAGGATAGAATGATTTACTTCATCAAAATAGTGGTACCTCATATTCCGCTAAACTTCGAACTCACTCAACAACAATAAATCACACGAAGTTTTTTAAAATGCAAGAAGAAGAGTAGAAGATTAAAATATATTGTTGTTGAAAAATGAGAGGAAGCCCCTCTATTTATAGTCAACAAAGGGTAGTATGAACAAGTGTTTCTGGTGTCTTATCTAAAAAGTCATGACCTTTCCGAGAAGTCACAACCCTTCGGAAAAATCACAACTTATTGAAAAAGTAACAACTCTTTGGAAAAGTCACAACTCGTAGAAAAATCACAACCCTTCGAAAAAAGTCACATTGTAACGACCCGAGAGCACCCCCTAGTCGTAACATGGCGTACTCGACCTCTCGGAGGTCTTATACAAGCCCTTAGCATATCATGAACATTAAAGCATATGAAAATAGAGGACAATTTAAAACTTTTCTTTACAATCGAAGTCTATACAAAATAAGAGAGAGTCTATGACACTACGTCTCAAACCATCTATAACATTTAGAATAACAACTCTTTCATAACAACTTAGGGACATGACCCTTACATAATATTACTAGGGGCACTGCCCTTACACAAGTCTAAAGACATAATGACATAAGTGTACGAGGTAGGTTCATCCTCGAAACTATGAAGACTCCCCAGGTCTTCATTCCCAAGCTCCTTAGAAACCTAACTTCCATGCATCAGACATCATATCACCAAACCCTACACTTTGTAAAAATGTAGAAGAGATATGGGTTAGTACACCACACGTACTAAGTATGGAAGCCATGCATAAAAACCATTAAAACATGCTTAAAATGGACATTTAGTTGAAACCATGCTTTATGCACATTTTGAACATCATCTTGAAAGAGTTGGAGAATCACAAGTCACAAGCAATTCACATATAGTTCATCAAAGCACAAAGGATAATAACATCACCATAAGCATAGTCTCTAAACATAATCTTAATACAATATTACTCATTACAAGACATACTACTCATGCATATTCAATCATTAAGACCATTACATCATAATATAATAACAACATAAGTAACCCTAGGTTCTACTTGTGCAATGCATAGGTAGGGTCCATAGTCCTACCTACACTAAGTATTACCTTTGGATCACCATACTCATAGTTATCATACATTAGTCTTATCCATTGGTCATATACATAGTAAGGTGACATTCACAAACATTAGTTCATATCAAGAAAAGTCAATCATTAACATAATACAATTAAATCATGCATTATTCATAATAATCATAATTGTCACGACCCGGGAGCACCCCCTAGTCGTAACCGGCGTACTCGACCTCGAAGAGGTCTAATACAAGCCTCTTAGCATTCATTCATCGCATAGACACTAAAACCATAAGGAATTAAAAACTTTCTTTACCAAGAAAACATTTAATAAAATAAAAAAAATAGCAAGCGGAAGACTTTATACATGATGTCTCATTACCATCTAATGCTTTAGAGTACGAAATTCGGGACTAATCCCATACACAACTTCATGATACTAAAAAGACATAAAAGAACATATGGGGTATTGTCCTCGAATATATGAGGACTCACCAAGTCTTCATCTTCAACACTTAGAAACCTATCAAGTAGCAATGACATGTCACCATCTCCAAATCCCTACACTTTAGTCCAAAAAGGGAAAGAAAGGGGTTAGCACAATTAAGTACTAAGTATGGAAGCCATACAAAAACATTATAAAAGGGACGTTTATTGGAGAAACATACTTTTATGACATTTGGTAAAACTTCATAAAAAAAATACAAGTATAAGAGTCACAATATCCAACCATAACCAACATACAAGTCATTAACCACTTTAGCACATACTCCACACATAACCCATTCCTTCACCTTAAACCATCCACCTCAAGTAACCCTTGGACAACACTTTGTGCAATGTATGGATAGCGTCCCATACCACCATCCACACTAAAGCATCATCCTAAGGCCACCAAATGTGAACTTACCACTTATCATGCTTCATATCACAAGCCATCATGCACAACTAGTACCAATGTACAACACATGAACATAATTGACAAGTAAGCCTTTTCATCATTTCTTGACCTCTATCTCAAGTTACCCAAAGTCACACTTAAGTGAAACATGAAGTGACCGTCCATACAATCTCTTCATATACACCTAAGTGTTCCTAAGGGTTACCATAGATAAGGAAATTTACCATTACAATATAACATACTAAGTCAATGTTTACATATAAAACCATAGCCAACCGTATACATACTCAACATATATTCATATACAACCCATGCTTAACTTTAAAGGAACACATGCCATTTCATTACCATAGGACCTCTACCTAATATAACCTTAAGACACACTTGAGTAAGACAAGAAGTGACCGCCCATACAACCTCTTCAAGCACACTTAAGTGTTCCTCAAGATTACGTTAGATAAGGACATTTCCTTTACAACATAACATCAATAGACCAACATTCTTTAAGAAACCATTTTGGAGACATTCAAGCACATAAGGAGACTTTCACATAATAGTCGTTAGACTTAGGGAACTCACTTTAGTATCTTTAAAGCCTACTCGTGCCATATGTAGATAGCATCCCATACTACTACCTACACGTTGTAGAACCTATCCAATAACTAGAGTGCACATCCCACATGATGGGAATAGGCATAACCGACATAGACCATACTAGCTAGGTATGGAATTCGGAGTCTATCCTACTCCGTGGAGGTTGTTCTACTTGCCAAAGGTAGAACTAGTAAGCAACCCATGTAGGCACATGGTTTAGGGGATGTCCAAGGAAGTTCATTGTGCCTAATCTCATACTCAACTAGGCCACCTTCCTAACCACATCCACTCAGTGCTAGCCTTGTTTCCCATAGAGTATTCAATCACATATGTACTTAGAGAGGGTTCCTTTTCTAGTTCAACCAACTCATAGTACCTTTTCCCAAGAAAGGCTCCATTTCTTAGTCATAGTCAATCAAGGTTCATAAGGATAGCTCATTTAACTTTCTTAGATAAGGATTTTCATGCCGTTCCGGCTCCATCCATCTCTAAGTCTATCATTTCACTCAAGAAGGGAACATCGCCCTAAGGCCCATCCTTCAAGGTTATACATTTACTTAGGAAAACTAGACTTATGAAAGGGCACCATTTCTTAGTTCTGCCGATTCAAGTCTTGGCCTAGAATTCCTCTTTTAGCATTTATAGAAAGGGCACCATTTCTTAGTTCTAGCCCACTTCACACATTCATGCATTCAAGACTTTAAGTAACAAGGAGAGACACTTTAGTCTACCAACCAAGTTACAAAATTATCATCTAAGGATACTTCATAATCCAACATCATTTCATATATACATCATGAGAAACATCATACTTTATATCACAATGCTATCCACTTTACATAGGATCATCACAAGATCACATAAACTCATTCACATCATACCTTCACACATATAGCTTCACATAAAATTTTACATATAGCTTCATATAGGACTTTACATATAGCCTCATTTATATATAATAATATAACAATACAATAACACTCATATAATGCCCTTCATGGCCTCAATTCACAATAATACAATATTCCAACATTATGCAACAACTTCCCCAATGCCTTCATGGATACAATTCACAATAATACCACACAAGAACAAGATATAACACTTCCACCAAAGGTGGATTCAACCTACCAACAACAATTAATTCAATAAAAAGAGTTCAAGCTTTCTTACCATAATTCAAAGTCATAGCCAAAATCACCAAAAATCCAAGCAATCACCAATACTTCACTCATAAGGCTTACCACCCTTAATTCACCCATTATCAACAATTAATCATGAATAAACATTAAACAACACAAGAGATATCAATACAATTCACTTTACACATAATTCCATCAACTTTGAATTTATAGAAATAGACCCACTTCATAAACACATTTTGGGGTTTTGTAGAATACAAGGATTCATGGAGTTTTCATCTTAAAACATCAATTAAACATCAATAATATCATAACTTATCATTTGAAATCGTTTCATGCAAGTACCCTTGAGTTTGAGTAGAAATTAGGCTTTTCACAAACTTTGGAAAAGTTGAAAACCATTTGAAATTGGCTCTAGGGTGATAGCTTGCCCTAGATAAAGAACTCCCATACCTTTACTAAGATTCCCCAAGAAATTTGATGAAGAAAACGTCTTGCATCCACAACCCTAGCTCCCACTTCTTCTTCTTCTTCTCTTCTTTCTCTCTTCTTCTCTTCTTCACTCAAGAACCCTAACTCTTACTCTTTTAAAATGGAACAAAAATGATCCACAATCAGCCTAACACAAAAATATAACCTCAAAAGAAATGATTTGTGAAAAGACCAAAATGCCCTTAAATTTCCGGACGGACTCCCTGTCAACTGCCCAACTTTCGAAGGGCATAACTCGCTCATACGAACTCGGAATTGAGCAAACTCGGTGGCGTTGGAAATATCGTTCCAAGGGCTTTCCGAAAATAACTGGAAATACTCTTGGATCATCCTGAGCTAGGAGTTATGACTGCTCAAAGTTGGCCAAAAACTCACTGATTTCCACACTTGGCCAAATTTCCAGATTCTGAATTTTTTTCCAAAAATGACTACTTCCAATTTCAAGCTTCTTCATATTCATTTTAAATTGTCGGATGTTACAATAATAAGATAGAACAACACCATTAAGGCATAGTTCATACAACATGTTCATATCATACATCTTAGTCATAATTCAAATAGTCCATATAATAGGTAAACCATCTTCATAATGATCATACACAACATAGCTTCAACATACATAAGTCATAATCATAAGAGAAACACTACTACAACCATCCCTTAGGATCCCACAAGTGCAATGTGCAAGAGAAGTCCCATACCCTCCCTTACACTATGTAGAAACTCTTAAGAAAGCCCTAGTAAGAGTTCACACCTTTCATACCCTCATTTACTTTTACATTAGGGAAATATTGCAATAACCAACATAGACCATAAGAGCTACATGGAATCCGGTGTTCTACTCCCACACCGAAAAGAGAGGGTTAACACAACCATTCGTACATAGTTATCTAGGTGGATCCACTAAGCTAGAGTTCTATGTGGGCACATAGTTAAGGGTCAAGGAGATTGCTTCTAGAAACCCTAACTTACTAAACGTGGGGGTTTCCATCTCATGAGACAACACATACCGTGGGTAATCAGACTTGCTAAACGTGAGGAAACCCATGTGGGGAGCCGGACTTACTAAACGTGAGACCCCCATCTCATTTACATGCCCTTTCGGTGCTAAGCATCTAATTCCCTTTTCTAATCATCTTTACTCGATCACATAAGTTCACATTAGCCTTTACTAGACTCTTATGTAGACATCTTACCATAATAGCTCATATGTGTTCATAAGTGAGTAACAATCCTTTCACCTTAGAAACACTTAGCAAGTGAGTAAACCTTTCACTTTACATTACATTATAATCATGAGAACTACCGTTCAATCATATAACAATCATACCATAACATACATACATACTTCAGAGCTAATTCAAGTGTAGAGGGTTAAGGATGAGGAAACTAGGTCATCAACACCACAACAACACATTAGGTATAGCATCATTACAATCTAAGTAATTCACCTTTCATCAAGAACCTTCATCATGTGAGAATGACCTTTCACATTATCATACCATGCATAACATAGACTAGTTTAGAGTACAATTGAGGAAACCTTTCAAGAGACTCACATTCATTACATTAGTCAATAGCTTCATTCATTCATATGTGTGTGTACATGTGTGAGAAAGACTTTCACATAAAACACCTTTACTCATAGCATGTTCATATTGTGTTAGCAAGAATTACCTTCAATTCAACATAACAACAATAATACCACCATCTCACAACATTCATACTTGCATTGCATCTCATCATAACATGCTCAATTACCAACTAGGGTTAGAGGGAAGAGGGAACCATTATCCAACTTCATCATACATGAATTAAGCAAGTACATTCAACAATACATAAAGAATCACATTGATATCATCTCCTCATAGCCTTGAAGGCCCCATTCAAGACTTAACCCTAATTCGGGAGTAACTTTTTACTCCAAGATCGGAATAGGACAAACTCGGTGGAGTTGGAAAGAGGACTCAGAGACCTTTCATTCGATAGGTAGTGGCCCACCTAATTCATTTTGAGCTATGAGATATGATCATTTAAAGTTGACCCTCACTACTAACTTAAAACTTAAAACTCATTTTAGGGGACTATTTTGAGGGTCTTGGTTCTAAATGAATTCATGACTTAGCTTAAGGTCTTGCTAGCTTATAAAGGTGAGTAATCAACTAGCTAAACAACCCCTTAAGCCCTTAGTCAATTAACTAACTTAATCCCTAATCACCAACTTAAGACTAGAAGGCTAGAATTGGCAGCACCTACGGCCACCCACCTACGAACCGTAAGTGGAGTTATGGCCCGTGCTGTGCTCTCGTCATTTGGTTCAGAGAGGGGGATTGGGGAGTTCTTGGTGGGGAGACTAAGTCTCAACCCACGAGACCTACCTACGGGGCGTAGGTCAAGTGACGGCCCGTCACTGCCCTTCGTAGGTCAAGCTGTTTTTTTGACAGCTTTTGGCCAAAGGTTGGGTCCTCCTCAAAGACCCCTTGGGTGGTCCTTGGGGGGTCGTACCTGGTCGTTTGGACCCTAAACATGTCTGTCTATGAATAAGAGTCACTCCTATGGGTTTTAGACCTCAAACAACACACCAAACACCACGACAAGACACTAGCACCAAAGACTAGTTTCCGGACGTCATGGTCGTTTCTTGATGTTTGACCTCTAAAGTCACCAAACTAACTTCAATTGCCATTTTTCATCATTTAAACATGTTTCCAACCATAAACTAACATGTGAGGCTCTAGGTCAACCTAATAGATTCAGTCAAGCCTTAGCTTGGTCTTTCAAATAAACTTTCAGAATAAATAGCTTAATTTGCTTCAGTGGAAAACACAGCGTAACACTCCTACCACTTCTCAATCTTTCCACTTCCCAAGTTTTTGGGATTACCTTCACAACTCTTAAAATTTCTTTTTTAATTCCACCCAAACAAAACCATCGATCTTTGGGGTAAAAATGGTAATAAAGAACTGTGTTTTGGCGCTTAATTTATGAAATTTTTGGCTCCAAAATTGATTTTAGAAGAATGTACATAAGTGAAAAATGAAAAGCTACCTCCTCAGTGATGTTAGATTTCCGAGCTTGAAGAAACGTACCAGGTATGAATGATTCCTCTGAAAACCCGAGTACAAGAAGACTCAAATTCAAAGTAAATTGTTCATGTGAATCGCTTAAACTTGTCACAAAAGAGCCACTAGACATACATGAAATTATGCTCTGCAGCTTTGTATTGAGTGAAAATAGGATCAATGTAGTACAGTTCATTTTTTCTTCAAAACCATAGAAGCAAATTACAAACATACACCATTAAAGCAATTTGAAGCAATCACCAGTTTAGTTCTACATGATCACTTCTTAGTTTTTTTTTTATTTTAGATTTTAGAGGTGTGCAATAAACTTGATTCAATGTAGTTATTCTTTTGTTGATTATAAAATTTTAATTGTACAAAGAACTCTTAGGACAATCTTCAAAGTCATTACACATATAGTAGCTCTTGAGAAAAGTTGAACTATCATTTCTCTCCATCCTTTTCTTTCTCCATCTCCATTGATCTGCCTCATTGAATTTCTCAGCGAATATCTCATATCTTTCCATTATCTTCTCTTTGTAACAAAGTGCCTTGACAGCCTCAATACTTGAACTTTGTGTCGGATTTGGATTATTGGAAAGACTCAAAACCTCATCTAATCCAAAATAGCGTTTGTTTTTTTTCGGTTAAGGAGACACTAAACTCACCAACACAATCACTTTGTCTGGAATAAGAGTTAGTTTTTTGTGTTATTATAAGAACTACCATGAGTAGGATCCTCATAAAAACTATGATTGACAAGAACTGCCTGTAAATCCAGTTGAACGTAAAATCTCTAGACCTGTCTACTAGAGATAGGTATCAAAACACAAAATGTTCATAATTATCATTTAATGTGCATATGACATGATATTTTGCAGGGACATAAGAAACGTCATGGCTCCAGGAGGACGTGTCTATAAGAAAAAACCACTTACTAAACAAACTGTTTCATCTGCTCAAACTGCCGATGAGTCAAATAAATGTACTCCTGCTACTCCACATGTAATATGAATTCTTATATAAATCAACAAATAGTTATTAGTTACTTTTCAGGTTTGAAGCCGAAACTTAAACAACTAAAGCTTTTAGTTATGTAAAACTTTAATCATAATATTCTTAATTGAATCTGGAAATACTAAAATGTATACACAAGTATTATACAATTAAGATATTATTTCAAACTAACTTTTTCTTAATCAGATGATACAACAATAATTAAGAGGGGTCGAGGAAAATAAAGGGGAAAAGGTCTTGAAAAAATGAAGAGGGCTTTGGGTAAAAAGATGGTGATAGAGATCCCAATTGGTAAAGGGAGACTTGTGAAGGCGGTTCAATCAGAAAAACTCTCAAATGAATTGGGGATAATTGCACGAAATTTTTTTGCGCTTCCAAATAAGTTGAAGGAACTCATTGTAGAGGAAAAAGATGATGCGCTTATTAGATGTAATGTAAGATTTCTATTTTTTTTTTGTTAAATTGTAATACGTATGTGTTTCATCTTCTTATATGTTATAGGGATTTTGATTTTTATGTGTGTTTCTTTAAAATCTCTTTTTAGGAGAAGTTTAAAATTAACTTACACGAGCATTACGTCAAAGATAGTTGTGAGTATATTCTCAAAAATAGAAGTCGGTAGTGGCTCTATAAATTAAAAAAGATATTTGAAAGTGCACTCTCTGAAGATGTTGCTCGTAAAATTGAAGTGCCAGAACTACCCCCGAAAAATTGGAATAGGCTTTGTGATATGTGGTCGAATCCAGAACATAATGTGATCTATATTCAAATAAATATATACTTTATTTGTTTAAGTGTTATTTAATCTACTTATACTTCTATTTTCATGGTAGAAATGATGTCATGTAAACAAGGTCAATCGATGTAAACTTAAATGTAACCATTTTATCGGGTCAAAAACATTTGTACCAGCTCGTGCTGAAATGGTAAGTTAAACAAAAAAATTTTACTAATGGTATTTTAAGTCTATGTTATTATCTTGTATATTAGAAGTCTTTTATCTGTTCTTATTTTTAATACAGTGATTGTTTCCTCATTAAAATTCTTATGCTTACCTTAAATATCATGTTAAAGGGGTGCAACATATGTAGGCCATGCCATAGAACTAATATTAAGAAACCTTTAGAACAACACTTGTGAGCGATCAACTTTAGTATATATTTCCATGATCTTCTACTTAAATAATTTTGCTAAATGGCACTGAAGAAGCTAACTCCTAGCCATTTGGGTATTTGATCGTAGCATTCTATCATCTCTCAATGAATTACTACCAGAAGAAGTCATACTTTCATTGTTGTCTATACGCCCATGCTTACTACAATAAGTTTTTAAATTTATTTTGTAGGGTGACACAATATCTGAAGGGGTCGAACCTGATAGAATTGAGTTATACCAAAATACACATTACTCAAGTGAAAATGGCTGGGCATCTGAAGAAGCCGAGATTAACTATGTGAGAAGCAAATATTCTATTCGCATTCAAAATAATTTATTTGTTATTATAATAAGTTTAAATAATATGATTTATATGTTTTGTGGAACAACATGATTGATTTGAAAGCTCTATATACTTTGGGAAAGTCTTCCATGAATATTGATGAAATTGTGGATGCTATACTTGGCAAAAAGTCGGGGTACATAAAAGGCCTTGGTTGTGGTCCAAAACCTAATACTAATTGAGCAACACAAAGGAGAACAACAAAGTTAGAAGACTCCCTTCCAAAGACGAAGGAGGAAGCTGCTAGTGTCTAGCATGATTTGCAGAAACGATTGGATGCATCTGAAGTTGTTGTAAAAAATCAACAGTCTTAGATAGAAACATTAAATTTACAATTGGATACTCTATCGGAACGTCAAGATGATATTATGAAACAACTGCAACATTTCATGAGCTCATCCCTATGAAGGTTAGAATTTATTTTTGTCGTATCTTAGTCTTGTTCTTGGCATTTTCCTTTTGTCGAACTGGAATACACCTTTAACTTCATTAAAATATGTGAAAGGACTGGTAGCAGATGCTTTATCCATGGAATGAGGTCTATTTAGTAAACAAATAAGCTGCTTGATTAGTATTCTTGAAACAATGAGAGCCTTAAATTAAAAGTGGTTTAATTTAGAATTTATATGGTGTTCTCAATGATATTGTTAAGCTTCAAGTTATCTGTTTTATATTGTACAAGGAGTTTTAATATTCTTTTTGTTTAGTAGATAACAACTTTATAGATTTTTAGCACCTAACTTTCTTTCCTTTTCATGATTTGGTGACGATCACTGATTCTTATCAAGTTATCTATTAAGGTATATTTAATAACCTCATAAGTTTTAGTTTGTCCGTATCATGATGCCATCAACTATGAAATATCATCTTAAATTTTCTTTCTCTATTTTACACAGGTTGTGGAAGGTGGAAATCAAGATTAGGTACGAGAGAAGTGCTTTTGCAATGATATTTCTTGAAGCTGGCTCTATATTTTTATCTTCATTTTGTTAGTGTTTAGCATATCTTAGTTATACTTTAAAGTTGGATTAACGTTACTTAATATTAGTTTTTCTTCGAGGAGTATGTAGTGAATATCATCTCGATCTCATTTTCAATTTGTTCTTTATTAGTACTATTAACAGTGTGCAACTTCTTCTTCTTCTTCTTATTATTATTATTATTATTATTATTATTATTATTAAAGATGCTTTCTTTTTTCTATAAATAAGTTTGTTTTTCTTTAATTGAGGGCAGGTTTTAGAAACCACCTCTTCTTGTTTACGTTTTTCTCTCTCTCTTGTAAAATCTTCAAAGTATTGTAAGCTTGCCGGACTTTGGCCGGAGCAATAAAGAGTGGTTTTTGCTATAAGGTACTTCCTTTTACTTTCATTTTTATCCTTTTATCTCTGAGTTAAGCCGTGACTATGTCCGGCTAAGAAATTATATCTATGCCGAATAACTAACTTCTCTTTTATATAGACCATGAATGGATCTAAGCTTTATTTAAATATAGAAGAATTTTAGTATGGCTTCTCGACTTGGTTATAAGATTGAGGTACAGTCAGATCTAGTACTACTTTTATTGGCTTTTTCTTTGTGACTCCGTCTGATGAGCCGTGGTTTTTAGCCCGAAAAAGAGTTTGATAAGTAGGGTGCCTGATACCCAGTTAGAACTATCAGACACATGGGCTCAATAAAAGTATGTATTAGCTTCTTGACAGGTCCTTTGCTTGGGTAAAATAATTAAACCATGTAGTCTGAGAAACAATGTTAAAATTCTTGTGTATTTCGATTCTTATGTAGTTGGACTACCTCTAAGGATATTGACTTGCTTGATCTATGACTGGGCGGGCCACCGCCAGGTCAGTGATCCTGTATCGTTGGTATCATAGCCTAGGAACTTTCATGGTATATATATAATTGATGTGAAGAATTTCGGCATAGATATATTCTCTCTTTTATGGATCAAGAAGATATTAAAAGTACTCGGTTAGAAGAGGTAGATATACCTCAAAACCTTGATTTGTTAAACAAATGGACTATTACGAAAGTGAATATAAAAACTATTTATGACTATGACTGGTTTGATAAAATCTCAAATAAACAGTTGATTAAAACAACTGAGCAATCTTTGGCGTTAAACTCGTCAGAACAAACTATTCGTTTATTAAATTAGAGTGATATTGAATTTTATAAATCTCAATATAAATTCTTGCATATTGGCATGGTTCAAATTGCCTTCAAGCCTTTGACTCTTAAAGGGTTACCAGAGACTTTCTTAGCTGCTCTTCTTGACCCGAGAAATCTTAATTTTCGACAGTCTTTGATGGGTTCGATAGAATCTACAGTGGCCTATTACCCAGTTTATTTTAATGCTCAGCCAAATTTGCAGTTATCTTTGACTGATTCTAATATCTTAGATGCGTTAACTTTGAATGTTAAGACGCATGGTTATAAGTATGCAGCTGGTTCTGAATTAATCTGCTTGTCTTATAGAATCTATTTTAAATTACTTACTACTTTAAATCCTAGATGTAAGTTATATGATACATCTGATCAAACTATTTTGGTAGAAACAAATTTCGCCATATTTAAGGTCACTACTAGAAGACCTATAAAATGGGAAGAAATTAATTTTCCTACTACTTGGATTCTAGATTCTGTTATACCCCCTGAACAACTGACAGATGTTGTCACCAATTTTGAATATTCTCATATTAGTCAAAATTCCGATGGAAAATTTGTATGCAGTTTGATGAAAAAAGTATTCCTTAAAGTAGACATTTTTTTGCTTCTGATAGAAGACTGCTATTCAATATATTTCTCCAATAGAACCTTGTTATGGTCCAGCTAGAAATCGAGCTGCTTCATTGCATACTTTATCAATAGTTATATCTGCAGAAAAACAAAAAATTAAAAATTGATCCTCGGTTAAACATTGTTCAAACAAATGATAAATCATCTGATGTTTTTGATAAAGATATTCCTTCTGTATCCGAGATAGATTTTAATCTTAATGATACTTAATGATGAGAGAACATCAAATTGATTTTAGTCCAGGTTTACTGGCAAGAAAATATGTTCAAAACGAATTTTTAAATGAAAAATGGAACCGGTTTAAAACTTGGTTTTTTGACACTTACAGTAGAGAAGATTTAAATAATATTTCTCAAGAATTTTATGAAAATTGTGCATTACATAATCATATTATGTTCTTTGTGCCTTGGTTTATAACCACTTATTTACCTTTATTCATCAACGTTCTTGAACGATCTTACAAAGATGAATCAGGTAATATTATTCAATCCATTTATCCTCCTCAAGCTCCGTTTATTTTACCAAATAATACTGGTATTACTTTTATTGCTTTTCATAAATTTATTGATAATGAGGTGGCCGCAGTAAGTATTAATGAGATTAATCGACTTATTTCTCAAAATAATTATTTGGGTTTGTATGTTAAAGTCATTGGTGAACATATTTGTTCTCTAGATAAGAAGTTAGATAATCTAATTCATCTGATTATTCAAATTGATGACAAGTTAAAATCAGCGAAACAAGCCTCTGAACAGGCTTCTACGTCCGAACAGTCTGATGTCCTTATTCAAAGACCTCCTGAGATTCAGGATTTTATTCTTAGACCTCTTCATGATCTTGAAAGCCTTTTAGATAAAAAGTTTTCAGAATTTGGTGCAAGTGCGAAACCAATAAGTCTCGCTGAAGATTTTGCAAATGAAATGGAAGCCACTTTCTATTTCAAGACACAAGTGGAAATGGAAGTTAATAAACTTCATGGTTATCCAAAGAAGAATAGTGGTAATACGTATGCTAGAAAACCTAGTATGCAAACTTACTATTATCCCAGACCAACTCCTCAAGATGTTTTAATAGAGGAAAGAGATTGGAATCAAACTAACACCTCTTATAGTGGAAGCGAGATTTATGAATGAAATCTCGATGGTTTGACTGATAGACAGTTAACTATTTTAGTTCATAGGATGCTTATGTATGCTACCATCTGCAAGAGCGTTAATAACACTGACAAGACTATTAGCTAAATGATTATTGCAGGTTTTACGGGTCAATTAAGAGGTTGGTGGGATAATTATATGACCCTTGATGCAAAGGCAGCAATCATAAACGCTAAGGCTACAGCCGAAGGAGTTGATAACCTAGGATTTTCTTTAGTTAAAAATAGAGAAGACGCTGTTTATACTTTAGTCTTGACCATCCTAGAACATTTTAGTGGAAGATTTACCAGCCAATATGAAACCATTAGATCTTTACTAAATGGTCTTAGATGTAGACATTTAGGTGAGTTTAGATGGTATAAAGACACTTATTTAAGTCGGGTAATGAAACTTCCCGAAAATGGCTTAGAATTCTGGAAAGCCAAATTTATTGATGGTTTACCTTCTTTATTTGCAGAAAGAGTGAAAAAGACTCTTACAGATCCGCAAGGAATTATTCCCTATAGTAATTTTATCTATGAAAAGCTTATTGGGGCTTGTACGCAAGAAGACATAAATTTGTGCAATGAGTTAAAACTCTTAAGACAGCTAAAGATGGATAAGCTTAGAGAAAAGTCTCAATTGGGAGATTTTTGTACTCAGTTCGGTTTACCAGATGCTTCTAAAGGTACCAACCGAGAAACTTCTAAATCAGAATCTCATAGATCTCATCATAAAAAAAGAAGATCTAGAAGAAAGACTAGAGAAGAAAGAGATGAGCATAGGGCTCATCGTAAATATCATAGATTTACCAAGAATAGATCAAGGGGAGATCTTGATAATATTAAGTGTTATAAATGTGGAAAATTTGGGCATATAGCTCCAAATTGTAAGCTAGAAAAGCTTAAGACTCTAGAACTTGATGATGATATTCAAGAGAAGATTTATAACTTTCTATATACTTCTGGTTCCGAATCAAATTATGATGATTCTGGAGCAAGTTATGCAACAGAGGATGAGCAACCTGAGTCTTCTAAGGTTCATCAAGATTCGAATGTTGCTTGCAAATGTCATGGTGATGTTTGTCACTGCGAACATGATGAATTCTACAAGCTACAATCTCAGTTCGAAGACACGAATATGTTCACTATCACTACAGACAATGTGGTAGAACTTCTAAAAGAAGTTACCGATAATACTCTTCGTGAAAAGATCATTCAATTGGCTGCTAGTAAAACTAGCTCTTCAACTAGTATTCCTAGTGATAAAAAGGTTAAAGATGAATTTAATTGTTCTGCTCCTTACTCCTTGTCTGAAGTTCATAATAGACTCTCTTCTAAACAAACCATGGTTATTCGTGATACCTCTTTTGATGATTTAAAAGGAGAAATTGAACATTTGAAGGAAGAAATTCAATTTCTTAAACAAAATCATATTATTTATGATCTCCGTCTTACTCAGATTAAGTCTACTAATAGCAAAGGAAAAAATAAGGTTGATGAATCTACTGCTGAAGAAAATACTCTTGCCAACACTTTGAATATTGATCCGAAACAAAATATGGTTTTAGGAATGATGCAAATTGTTACAGCACATAAATGGTATGTTAAATGTACTATATTAATTGATAATACTTTTTCTATAACTAACATTGCTATGATTGATAGTGGTGTTGATATGAGTTGCATTCAAGAAGGTCTAGTACCTACTAAATATTTTGGAAAAACAACTTATATGGTTAAATCTTCATCTGGTCATGCTTTAGATATAAAGTATAAATTATCTAATACTCGTATTTGCCAGAATAAAGTTTGTATTCCTCACTTTTTTTAATTAGTAAAAAATTAGTTATACCCTCCTATTATTCTAGGAACTCCTTTTATAAATGCAATTTATCCTTTTACTAATATAAATGCTAAAGGATTTTCTGCTACTTATAAAAATCAAGATATTAGTTATACTTTAATCACCGAGCCTATTTCTAGAGATATTAATGCTCTAATTGAAATGAAACAAAAGCATGTTGATTATTTACAACTTGAGATATTTAGTATGAATATATCCGATACTTTAAAATCTGCTAAAGTATAGGAAAATATTAAACTCATTTCTGAAAAAATGGCCATTGATATTTGTGCTAATCATCCTAGTGCCTTTTGGAATCAGAAAAAGCATATTGTAACTCTTCCATATGAAGATGATTTCTCTGAGGAAAATATCCCTACCAAATCACATCCTTGTCAGATGAATACCGAATTGGTTGAATTTTGCTAAAAGGAAATTGATAATTTATTACAAAAAGGTTTGATAAAGCCTTCCAAATTTCCATGGTCATGTACTAATTTTTATGTTAATAACGCAGCAGAAAAAGAACGAGGTGTTCCCAGGTTAGTTATAAATTATAAACCTTTAAATAAATTTTTCAAATGGATTAGATATCCTATTCCAAATAAAAGAGATTTATTAACTAGATTATATGATGCTAATATCTTTTCAAAATTTGATTTAAAATCTGGATATTGGCAAATCCAAATATTTAGAAACTATTCATATAGAACGGCATTTAATGTTCCGTTTGGACAGTACGAATGGAATGTAATGCCTTTTGGGTTAAAAAATGCTCCCTTAGAATTTCAAAAGATAATGAATGATATTTTTAATCCCTATTTGGATTTCATCATAGTTTATATTGATGATATTTTGGTATACTCAAAGACTCTTGAAATGCATATTAAGCATTTAGACATTTTTAAGAAAATAGTTATTCAAAATGGTTTGGTCATATCTAAACCTAAAATGAGTCTTTTTCAAATAGAAGTTAGATTTTTGGGTCATTTGATTTGTCAAGGAAAAATGACTCCTATTCAGCAATCTATTGAATTCGCATCGAAATTCCCTGATATTATTACAGATAAGACGCATTTGCAGCGGTTTCTGGGAAGTTTAAACTACATTTCCCCATTCTACAAGAATTTGTTTCGAGATTTAGCTCTGTTATATGACAGGCTAAAAAAGGATCATAAGAAGCCTTGGACTAATAGTCTCACAGATCTTGTAAAGACTATTAAAGAAAGCGTTAAATCTCTACCTTGTTTAACCCTTGCTAATCCTGCTTGGCCAAAGATTGTAGAGACGGATGCGTCTAATATTGGGTATGGAGGTATATTGAAACAAATTAATCCACATCATAAAAATGAATATTTTATTCGATTTCATACAGGAAAATGGAGCGATGCTCAGAAAAAATATGTGACGGTAGCTCATGAAATGTTAACTATCGTTAAGTTCGTATTAAAATTTCAAGATGATTTATATAATAAAAAATTCTTGATAAAAACTGATGCTCAGTCAGTCAAGTATATGTTTGATAAAGATTTTAAACATGATGTGTCTAAGTTAATATTTTCTAGGTGGCAGGCACAAATAGCCCGTTTTGATTTCGAAATTCATTATAAAAAGGGAAGTGGTAATTTCCTCCCAGACTTCTTATCAAGAGAATACCTTTCTTCTGATGGGTTTTCTTGACTTCTTTCCTGATAAAATTTTGATTACGATTTTGAAGGCAGTTCCCCTTAATAGAGATTTAAATGAACTTATATTATGGAAAATTATAGACGGAATGGTGATAGATATCGTCAATGATTACATGATTGAACAAGAGCTTTATGAAAGATTTTATTGTAATTAAGTTTATAACCTCTTGAATGATTAAAAATATAACCTCTTGAATGATTAAAACTAAATGCTATGTTTGTAGGATGGATCCTCCTTGGATAACCAAGGCTAGAGGAAAAGGCAGTTATACTCGCGGAAGGGGAAGATCATCCCCAAAGTTCATCAAGATCATCATACGGATCTTCATCATCTAGTACTCCAATTATACAAAAAGGAGGAATGAGTTTATATAACTTAAACTCTAGAGCACAAGAAAAAGCTTCATCATTAATACATCTGGAAGATATTCCAGAAAGTGATCCATTATATGCTAAACTATAGGAGTTTCTAACTCAAAAGCAAGGTGATTCTTTTGCTTCAATCACCAAAGAAGAAGTTGATGATATCAAAACATATGAAAAGGTAGATAAATGAGAAATGATATTTCTCTTAGAAAACTCTAACATACAGAGAAAAGAAGAACCTTGGAAGATATTCCAGAGAAATTTAGTTAATGGGCTTTATTTCCCGGGTGAGTCATACAAAACTCGGAAATATTATGAGACTCTGCTGATAAGCACAGGTGTTGAATTTCAACATTTTACAAGATACTGGGGCCCTATCTGGGGCCCTATCTGGGGCCCTATCTGGGTCCCGGTAACAGTGTATCTACTGTTGGTGAAATTTTTTGCTACAGTAGCGCGGGCCCGCTACTGACGCGCATAAGCTTTACACTTTTTTACATCTTGTCCTTTAATTTTGCCAAAAAATCTTCGGCTTTTTTCAGTGCATCCACTGGACTTTCTTCTTCATATGGTTGGGCTTCGTGCATATCTTCACTTGTTTCACTACGCATTGATGAATCTAATTTTGCGTAATGACTTATATTAATCTTCTTCTTTACTTCTTCTAGATACTTCATAATAATTTCATTTTGTTCTCCTTCATCATGACTAGAAATCTTTCTAGCCATATGTTTTACGGAGGTTGAGTCATCAGTCATAATTCCTTTATTAGGAATCGATTTATAATCGTGTATGGTTTTCGTTATTAGATCCAACAGTTCTTGTCTGTATATAGACTTTGTTTGAGGATCTTTCTTCATCAACTTGTCCCAAAAATTATTATAATAAGTTCTGTATAGGCAAGGGATTTGTTCCTCAGTGAAATCTACTTTCGGAACCCATTTATGAATCCATGGAACAGAGAATTCTAAAAAAAAATATATCTGTTCAATTTGTTGGAAATAACAAATATGTTCTTGATGATATAACTTGTTGAGATCTGGGGAAATCTTGACATATTCTTTGTATAACTTGAGAAATGGTTCGGGCAATATTTTTATGGTTGGCCCGTGGTATGACCACCAGTTTAAAAACCAATTTGGTATAGGGTTAGCAAATATCTTAGCACATACTTTTATAAACCAAGTATGTTTATGCCTCTCATTGTTATAACAGAGGACTTTATTAAATGCCTGAATATAATCCCAATAGGTAAAGCTTACCCACTGAATTGTCTTTCAGTCATTGAGGAAATACCCCAATCTTCAATATGAATGACGTGTTTTATAATCATTTTAGAGAAGTTATAAACATTCTCACTTGTATTATATCCTGAAAAATGTTGAAATTCAACACCTGTGCTTATCAGCAGAGTCTCATAATATTTCAGAGTTTTGTATGACTCACCCGGAAAATAAAGCCCACTAACTAAATATCTCTGGAATATCTTCCAATGTTCTTCTTTTCTCTGTATGTCAGAGTTTTCTAAGAGAAATATAATTTCGCTTTTCTCTACCTTTTCATATGTTTTGATATCATCAACTTCTTCTTTGACGATTGAAGCAAAAGAATCACCTTGCTTTTGAGTTAGAAACTCCTGTAGCTTAGCATATAATGGATCACTTTATGGAATATCTTCTAGATGCATTGATGATGAAGCTTTTTCTTGTGCTCTAGATGAAATGACCAAAAAAAAAAAAAAGTTCCTAAAAATGTGTTTCGGAAGTTGCCGGAAACTTGTTTTAGCTATATCTAAAAATCCGTTTCGTTTTTCAAAAATCCGACTTCATATTCTTGTTTAGGGGGTCAAATTGAGAGGGA
Organism: Solanum okadae; assembly: GCA_036553675.1. NCBI lineage: Eukaryota > Viridiplantae > Streptophyta > Magnoliopsida > Solanales > Solanaceae > Solanum > Solanum okadae. The sequence continues at coordinate 25,277,146 of CM071689.1, forward strand.
AATGGTTCTAACCCAAATTTTAGAGCAACCGTATCAAAATCCGAAATTTCCAAGTGAAGCTTTTTTCGAGGGTCTACTTTGGAGGGGAATATCTCCTAGCACACAAATAATTGGGTGGCCCATAACATATCCATGGAAATCCCTTTGAGTTAGCTACCTAAATCACTTCGTTTCACCTCATTCGGAGTTCGGACGAAGAAGTTATGCCCATTTTCGTAAAATCTGTCCGGCAGGAAATGCAATTTCCAGTGAGCGTTTTTACTGTTCACCCGCCTCATTTTTTTTTCTAAGTGTTGGACCATTTTTTTTTCCAAAGGGCATATGTTATTTCCTATATAGCATTAGTTCAATTCCCATCTCTAAAACATTTCCCAAAACACCTCTCCCATACTTAGACACATTTTCTCTCAAGTTCTCTCAAAAACCCTAATCCAAAACCTTCCTCAAGATTGAAGAGACTCTTGCTCCAAGTTCCAAGCTTCCATTGAAGACACTCTCAAGACCTTCATAAAAACTCAAGGTATGTGGTGTTGAACTCATGGGTCCTTCCACCCATAGTGCCTAGACTCTATTCTACTCACTAATTCATGGTTTAAGTTAAGATTCATAAATTAGTCTTGTTCTTTGTAATAATTTCCTGCACATTGAATTTTAAACATGAAAAGTGAATGTTTTGAGCATGTTGTGACTCTAGAACTTGAATCTAAATTTGGAATGGATGTGGAGATTTTCATGTGGTCTTGTGGGTGTTAAAAGGTGTTGTTGTAGGTTGTTCACTGGTTTGGCTGCATAATTACTACCCTATTTTCCATGCTCTTTGATTCCATTACATGCCTTCAAGGTGTTTGACAAAATGTCCAACTATGGAGAATTGATGAATTGATGCTTTAAAGCTTGAGTTACGAGATGTATGGCATTCCAGAGATGTGTTGATGACAAACTAAGCTTGTGTATATGTTCATTCCATACATGAGATTGCATTAGAACCTAATGAGAATTTCCTATATAAAGTGTTGCATGACCATGCCCGGTCCGGGGGGAAAAGAACCGGACAACCATGTGAGAGGTTTATATCTCACCACCTAGGATGCTTGGGGTGTGACCAACATCAACCATGTGAGAGGTTTATATCTCACCACCTAGGATGCTTGGGGTGTGACCAACATCAACCATGTGAGAGGTTTATATCTCACCACCTAGGATGCTTGGGGTGTGACCAACATCAACCATGTGAGGGGTTTATACCTTGCCACCAGGGTGTCCGGGTATGAACGGCATCCCCCATCCTAAGTTGGGGTTATAGATTGGTTGGATCATGCATACACATATGATATCTACTATTAGTATAGATTTACTTAAACATGTTTTGACTTCACTTTGATCATGCATCCTCACATTGTTATTCATTATGCCTATGAAACTATTTCTTGCATTTCGATTGTGTCCTTGTCTATTGTTGTATTGCACCCCGCATACTTAGTACATTCCAAGTACTAACGCATATTTTGCCTACATGATGTCACCATGTAGGGACCAGAGCTACTCTTGATCCTTCTCTCCATTCACGGGGCTAGTACGGTGCTTATCCGTGTTTGTTGGTGAGTCCTCAATGATTCGAGGGCTATGTTATGTTTCCTACTCCTATGTTTTGAGACTTTAGCTTGCAATTGTATTTTGACTATGAGGGGAGCCGGTAGTATGTCATGGCCCCCGTCCTATCTATGTATGTAGAGGTGTGCGTTGGACAAGTATTTTGTAAATGAGTTTGACTCTTGTTCTATGATGTCATTTTGAAATGGTTTGCCCTTAGTCCCTATTTCCCGTTATTTAATGTTGAATGTACTTCCGCGACCGATGAAGTGTGATGACAAGTTTGAGAGGCTTGTTTGGGGTTCCTTCGGGTTCCTCATTCGCCATGTCACGTCTAGGCCCTAGGCTTGGGTCGTGACACTAGAGTTTAAGTTATATAAAATCATTCATCCTTATTGTATAATTGGAGTATTACATGATGAAGATCTGTATGATGATCTTGATGAACTTGGGGATGATCTTCCCTTTCTGCGAGTATAACCGCCTTTTCCTCTAGCCTTGGTTATCCAAGGAGGACCATCCTGCAAACATAGCATTTAGTTTTAATCATTCAAGAGGTTATATTTTTAATCATTCAAGAGGTTATAAACTTCATTACAATAAAATCTTTCATAAAACTCTTGTTCAATCATGTAATCATTGACGATATCTATCACCATTCCGTCTATAATTTTCCATAATATAAGTTCCTTCAAATCTCTATTAAGGGGAACTGCCTTCAAAATCGTAATCAAATCTTTATCAGGAAAGAAGTCAAGAAAATCCATCAGAAGAAAGATATTCTCTTGATAAGAAGTCTGGGAGGGAATTATCATTTCCCTTTTTATAATGAATTTCGAAATCAAAAGGGGCTAATTGTGCCTGCCACCTAGCAAATATTAACTTATATGCATCGTGTTTAAAATCTTTATCAAACATATACTTGACTGATTGAGCATCAGCTTTTCTCAAGAATTTGTTATTATATAAATCATCTTGAAATTTTAATACGCACTTAACGATAGTTAACATTTCATGAGTTACCGTCGCATATTTTTTCTGAGCATCACTCCATTTTCTTGAATGAAATCGAATAAGATATTCATTTTTATCATGCGGATTAATTTGTTTCAATATACCTCCATACCCAATATTAGACGCATCCGTCTCTACAATCTTTGGCCAAGCAGGATTAGCAAGGGTTATACAAGGTAGAGATTTAACTCTTTCTTTAGTAGTCTTTACAAGATCTGTGAGACTATTAGTCCAAGGCTTCTTATGATCCTTTTTTAGCCTATCATATAACGGAGCTAAATCTCGAGACAAATTCTTGTAGAAAGGGGAAATGTAGTTTAAACTTCCCAGAAACCGCTGCAATTGCGTCTTATCTATAATAATATCAGGGAATTTCGATGCGAATTCAATAGATCGCTGAATAGGAGTCATTTTTCCTTGACAAATCAAATGACCCAAAAATCTAACTTCTGTTTGAAAAGACTCATTTTAGGTTTAGATATGACCAAACCATTTTGAATAACTATTTTCTTAAAAATGTCTAAATGCTTAATATGCATTTCAAGAGTTTTTAAGTATACCAAAATATCATCAATATAAACTATGATGAAATCCAAATAGGGATTAAAAATATCATTCATTATCTTTTGAAATTCTGAGGGAACATTTTTTAACCCAAAAGGCATTACATTCCATTCGTACTGTTCAAACGGAACATTAAATGTCGTTTTATATGAATGGTCTCTAAATATTTGCATTTGCCAATATCCAGATTTTAAATCAAATTTTGAAAAGATATTAGCATCATATAATCTAGTTAATAAATCTCTTTTATTTGGAATAGGATATCTAATCCATTTTAAAAATTTATTTAAAGGTTTATAATTTATAACTAACCTGGGAACACCTCGTTCTTTTTCTGCTGCGTTATTAACATAAAAATTAGTACATGACCATGGAAATTTGGAAGGCTTTATCAAACCTTTTTGTAATAAATTATCAATTTCCTTTTAGCAGAATTCAACCAATTCGGTATTCATCTGACAAGGATGTGATTTGGTAGGGATATTTTCCTCAGAGAAATCATCTTCATATGGAAGAGTTACAATATGCTTTTTCTGATTCCAAAAGGCACTAGGATGATCAGCACAAATATCAATGGCCATTTTTTCAGAAATGAGTTTAATATTTTCCTATACTTTAGCAGATTTTAAAGTATCGAATATATTCATACTAAATATCTCAAGTTGTAAATAATCAACATGCTTTTGTTTCATTTCAATTAGAGCATTAATATCTCTAGAAATAGGCTCGGTGATTAAAGTATAACTAATATCTTGATTTTTATAAGTAGCAGAAAATCCTTTAGCATTTATATTAGTAAAAGGATAAATTGCATTTATAAAAGGAGTTCCTAGAATAATAGGAGGGTATAACTAATTTTTTACTAATTAAAAAAAGTGAGGAATACAAACTTTATTCTGGCAAATACGAGTATTAGATAATTTATACTTTATATCTAAAGCATGACCAGATGAAGATTTAACCATATAAGTTGTTTTTTCAAAATATTTAGTAGGTACTAGACCTTCTTGAATGCAACTCATATCAACACCACTATCAATCATAGCAATGTTAGTTATAGAAAAAGTATTATCAATTAATATAGTACATTTAACATACCATTTATGAGCTGTAACAATTTGCATCATTCCTAAAACATATTTTATTTCGGATCAATATTCAAAGTGTTGGCAAGAGTATTTTCTTCAGCAGTAGATTCATCAACCTTATTTTTTCCTTTGCTATTAGCAGACTTAATCTGAGTAAGACGGAGATCATAAATAATATGATTTTGTTTAAGAAATTGAATTTCTTCCTTCAAATGTTCAATTTCTCCTTTTAAATCATCAAAAGAGGTATCACGAATAACCATGGTTTGTTTAGAAGAGAGTCTATTATGAACTTCAGACAAGGAGTAAGGAGCAGAACAATTAAATTCATCTTTAACCTTTTTATCACTAGGAATACTAGTTGAAGAGCTAGTTTTACTAGCAGCCAATTGAATGATCTTTTCAAGAAGAGTATTATCGGTAACTTCTTTTAGAAGTTCTACCACATTGTCTGTAGTGATAGTGAACATATTCGTGTCTTCGAACTGAGATTGTAGCTTGTAGAATTCATCATGTTCGCAGTGACAAACATCACCATGACATTTGCAAGCAACATTCGAATCTTGACGAACCTTAGAAGACTCAGGTTGCTCATCCTCTGTTGCATAACTTGCTCCAGAATCATCATAATTTGATTCGGAACCAAAAATATATAGAAAGCTATAAATCTTCTCTTGAATATCATCATCAAGTTCTAGAGTCTTAAGCTTTTCTAGCTTACAATTTGGAGCTATATGCCCAAATTTTCCACATTTATAACACTTAATATTATCAAGATCTCGCCTTGATCTATTCTTGGTAAATCTATGATATTTACGATGAGCCCTATGCTCATCTCTTTCTTCTCTAGTCTTTCTTCTAGATCTTCTTTTTTTATGATGAGATCTATGAGATTCTGATTTAGAAGTTTCTCGGTTGGTACCTTTAGAAGCATCTGGTAAACCGAACTGAGTACAAAAATCTCCCAATTGAGACTTTTCTCTAAGCTTATCCATCTTTAGCTGTCTTAAGAGTTTTAACTCATTGCACAAATTTATGCCTTCTTGCGTACAAGCCCCAATAAGCTTTTCATAGATAAAATTACTATAGGGAATAATTCCTTGCGGATCTGTAAGAGTCTTTTTCACTCTTTCTGCAAATAAAGAAGGTAAATCATCAATAAATTTGGCTTTCCAGAATTCTAAGCCATTTTCGGGAAGTTTCATTACCCGACTTAAATAAGTGTCTTTATACCATCTAAACTCACCTAAATGTCTACATCTAAGACCATTTAGTAAAGATCTAATGGTTTCATATTGGCTGGTAAATCTTCCACTAAAATGTTCTAGGATGGTCAAGACTAAAGTATAAACAGCGTCTTCTCTATTTTTAACTAAAGAAAATCCTAGGGTTATCAACTCCTTCGGCTGTAGCCTTAGCGTTTATGATTGCTGCCTTTGCATCAAGGGTCATATAATTATCCCACCAACCTCTTAATTGACCCGTAAAACCTGCAATAATCATTTAGCAAATAGTCTTGTCAGTGTTATTAACGCTCTTGCAGATGGTAGCATACATAAGCATCCTATGAACTAAAATAGTTAACTGTCTATCAGTCAAACCATCGAGATTTCATTCATAAATCTCGCTTCCACTATAAGAGGTGTTAGTTTGATTCCAATCTCTTTCCTCTATTAAAACATCTTGAGGAGTTGGTCTGGGATAATAGTAAGTTTGCATACTAGGTTTTCTAGCATACGTATTACCACTATTCTTCTTTGGATAACCATGAAGTTTATTAACTTCCATTTCCACTTGTGTCTTGAAATAGAAAGTGGCTTCCATTTCATTTGCAAAATCTTCAGCGAGACTTATTGGTTTCGCACTTGCACCAAATTCTGAAAACTTTTTATCTAAAAGGCTTTCAAGATCATGAAGAGGTCTAAGAATAAAATCCTGAATCTCAGGAGGTCTTTGAATAAGGACATCAGACTGTTCGGACGTAGAAGCCTGTTCAGAGGCTTGCTTCGCTGATTTTAACTTGTCATCAATTTGAATAATCAGATGAATTAGATTATCTAACTTCTTATCTAGAGAACAAATATGTTCACCAATGACTTTAACATACAAACCCAAATAATTATTTTGAGAAATAAGTCGATTAATCTCATTAATACTTACTGCGGCCACCTCATTATCAATAAATTTATGAAAAGCAATAAAAGTAATACCAGTATTATTTGGTAAAATAAACGGAGCTTGAGGAGGATAAATGGATTGAATAATATTACCTGATTCATCTTTGTAAGATCGTTCAAGAACGTTGATGAATAAAGGTAAATAAGTGGTTATAAACCAAGGCACAAAGAACATAATATGATTATGTAATGCACAATTTTCATAAAATTCTTGAGAAATATTATTTAAATCTTCTCTACTGTAAGTGTCAAAAAACCAAGTTTTAAACCGGTTCCATTTTTCATTTAAAAATTCGTTTTGAACATATTTTCTTGCCAGTAAACCTGGACTAAAATCAATTTGATGTTCTCTCATCATTAAGTATCATTAAGATTAAAATCTATCTCGGATACATAAGGAATATCTTTATCAAAAACATCAGATGATTTATCATTTGTTTGAACAATGTTTAACCGAGGATCAATTTTTAATTTTTTGTTTTTCTGCAGATATAACTATTGATAAAGTATGCAATGAAGCAGCTCGATTTCTAGCTGGACCATAACAAGGTTCTATTGGAGAAATATATTGAATAGCAGTCTTCTATCAGAAGCAAAAAAATGTCTACTTTAAGGAATACTTTTTTCATCAAACTGCATACAAATTTTCCATCGGAATTTTGACTAATATGAGAATATTCAAAATTGGTGACAACATCTGTCAGTTGTTCAGGGGGTATAACAGAATCTAGAATCCAAGTAGTAGGAAAATTAATTTCTTCCCATTTTATAGGTCTTCTAGTAGTGACCTTAAATATGGCGAAATTTGTTTCTACCAAAATAGTTTGATCAGATGTATCATATAACTTACATCTAGGATTTAAAGGTGTAAGTAATTTAAAATAGATTCTATAAGACAAGCAGATTAATTCAGAACCAGCTGCATACTTATAACCATGCGTCTTAACATTCAAAGTTAACGCATCTAAGATATTAGAATCAGTCAAAGATAACTGCAAATTTGGCTGAGCATTAAAATAAACTGGGTAATAGGCCACTGTAGATTCTATCGAACCCATCAAAGACTGTCAAAAATTAAGATTTCTCGCGTCAAGAAGAGCAGCTAAGAAAGTCTCTGGTAACCCTTTAAGAGTCAAAGACTTGAAGGCAATTTGAACCATGCCAATATGCAAGAATTTATATTGAGATTTAAATGTCTACTTTAAGGAATACTTTTTTCATCAAACTGCATACAAATTTTTCCATCGTAATTTTGACTAATATGAGAATATTCAAAATTGGTGACAACATCTGTCAGTTGTTCAGGGGGTATAACAGAATCTAGAATCCAAGTAGTAGGAAAATTAATTTCTTCCCATTTTGTTGTTGTTATTATTATTATTATTATTATTATTATTATTATTATTATTATTATTATTATTATCTTTCTTTCTTTAGTATGTTTTTTTAAACATTTGTATATTTATTATTATGGAACAAACTAGGTTATGAATTTTAAGATATTAATGTATTATTTAAAAATTATAAATTTTCTATAAATGATCAAATTTACAAAATCCTAGTTATATAAAAATGGAAAATAGTATTAGTACGAATGACTAATGACAAAACATTTTGTCCTTAAAAGCATTATTGTTATTATTATTATTGTTATTATTATTGTTGTTATTATTATTGTTATTGTTATTATTATTATTATTATTATTATTATTGTAATTATTATTATTATTATTATTATTATTATTATTATTATTATCTTTCTTTCTTTAGTATGTTTTTTTAAAACATTTGTATATTTATTATTATGGAACAAACCAGGTTATGAATTTTAAGATATTAATGTATTATTTAAAAATTATAAATTTTCTATAAATGATCAAATTTACAAAATCCTAGTTATATAAAAATGGAAAATAGTATTAGTACGAATGACTAATGACAAAACATTTTGTCCTTAAAAGCATAACTTTTAGTGACGACTCTATTTTATTTTTTAAGACGGTCATGTTTTCATCATAAAAGTTTGACATTTGGTGACAAAGAATAATTTTTGTCCCAAAATAGCCTACTTATTACCTACGAATTGACTTTGTATTTTATGGCAATTATGATCGTCTCTAGTTTTGACATTCTATAGTGACGATTTTGTTTTGTGAGTAAAAGAAATACTTTTAGTGACGACCTAATGGTTTTCAACTACAAAATTGTAAAATAATAAAGTTTTCACTAATTTATACATTTAGGGACAAAAAAGAATTTGTGTGTAAAGGGTAGTTTTTAGTGACAGAATAATGTTTGTTCAACGACGAAATACATTTAAATTTAGAAACAAATGACGTTGTCGCTAATTATATAGTACAATTACTGACGCATCAGTTTCATCGGCATTAATAACCTTTTTAGTGACAAAAAGTTGTTATTGCCTACAAAAAAATATAATTTCTATGAGGAACAAGTTTGTCATAGCTACTATACATTTGGGGACGAAAAATATTTTCGTAGTAAATGGAACTCTAATTAGTGACGAATCACTAAGTTGTCGCTGTATACATTTGGTGATATATGATTTAGGGGCGAATGCTTGACGATTTTTTTCATCACAGAAGTTCTTTTGTGACAAAATACGTGTTTTAGGTGACAAAATTATTCGTAACTGAAAATCACATTTGTTGTAGTGATATAGGTAGAATCAAGTTTAGAATTCACTCTCTCGAGCTGAACCCAAATAAACCCTATAACTACAATCATCAATCGAAAACCTTGGTTCTAAAACCTCTTTCTCAAGCAAACCCATAAAACTAAATTAGAATTGCATTTGCAACTACAATTCATAGATTAATACACAACTATTGATTAACCCCACTTCAAATAAGAATTTAAATCAATAAATAACAATACCCATAAGCTAATTAAGCCAATAATTACATGATCACACCCCAAGAATTGTGGTGTAAGCCACACATCATAAAAGGAAGAAACAATTACCAATTATGTTAGCCATGAATTGGGTAATGGTTCCCAAATCTCTACAATGCTTCAAATCAACTTAACTAAAAAAACCAAATGAAAATTCTTCAAAACCAAGTCTCAAAAGCTCTAAGTTCTACAATGGAAAACTCAGGAAAACTTCAAAAACTCAAAGAAAAACTCATAACTCTCGGAACTTTTTAAAAACTCTTTTTAAAATTCAATTTATAGTTTCACAAATTTTGGCCTTCAGGACCGTTAGATGAAGTAAGTCGAGCATCACCAACCAAGTTGGCGACGCGCCTTTTGCTCCATTCCATTGTCGGTTTGCCTTGACCTTTTATCCTCAGGGTTCTGTGACTTTAGGTGATCCCAGTTAGTGTTGCCAATCCGTTCAGTGGTTCGCCAAATGTCCAAATCCATCGCCAATTTGGTTTAACCCCAGGGGTGGCACTATGTAAGGTTAAGCGAGCTAAAGAGCCACTTGGTGACTCAATTTGGCTTCTCCCCAAGGCTGGCAGTTTGGAACTTTAGGCGAGCTAAAGATCCACTTGGTGACCACCAGGATTGTCTTCATTAAACTTCTTTAGCTTTTTTTCTCCTTTTTACCCGGTAATGTCCTTACCTTGCTCCTTTTGCCTTCTTTGCTGCAAATCAACATTTTAATAGAAGTTCGGAGCATAAATTAGGCATTTGAGGTCACTAAAACTAAGAAAACAAAGCCCTAAATGAGTTGAAATCTCATACTCATCAGCTACAATCCTAGAACAAAGACTTTTAGCCACTCATAATACTCAAAAACATAAACAATATTGTTATTATGTAATTCAAGACTAAAGAAATAGTGGAAGATTGACACCTAAGGTGAATTGTTTTCCCTTGATCTTGCACTTAAAAACAAGTAGTAACCCTACAAAAGAAGCCCATGATTGTATTTATAAAGTTTAGGCAAATAATCCCTTCTCCTAATTGGATTTGGAGTCCTAAAAAGACCAGAAATTTATTGGCGAATTCTACGACAGCGCGCTAGGCAACCCAGGAGTGATCCCCAGACTAGCGCTAGGCGCTTGCAATGTGCCAGCACTGGGTCTCAGCTTTTTCAGGTTGGGGCGGCGTGCCAGTACAATCTTCAACCCGAACTTGCATCGTGCTCTTTTCTTCTAGCCTCCTATAAGGTCCTTTCCAGCTCCTTTCTGCTCAAACTTCTTCAAAAACACCTGCATTTGCTAATCATGTACATTAGTGTGCAATCATCACAATATTAATCTAGCAATAGTCAATAATATAAATATTACTCTCGAAACACAAACTATATGCAGGTAAATCATAGTAATTGGGCATATAAATACGCCCAAGATAATGACTCCACACTGAGCTCTTTGTTCTTCCTCAAGCAAATCTATAGAATTTTTACCATCAATTCACCATTAACACCTAAGGATTTATCCACACGCATAAGAATCAACCAAAAAAATTTAATCATGCTTTCGTAGCTCACACTTTATGATATCACAAACATATTAGTTCATCAACTTAGTAACTTGTAACACCTCAAAAATCAGAAAGTCAAAATGGAAAGGAAAGTTCTCTTTTTCGCTATTGCCTCAGGTCCACGAGACGCATCCACAATTTGTAAAAGCATCTATGAGTCGTATTTGGAGAACGTAAGAACTGAGTTAAGATTTAGGAGATTCAAGTTTCTGAAGTTGTATCTACGATTGACCAGGAAGGGTCATAGAATAGTCTACAAGTGGTAGTAAGTGCCATGTAGAGTTGATTCAGACTTGGTAAAATTTTGAACTCAAATTAGAGGACTATGGATGGGTCTATAGAGCGTAGAAAGGTCGATGGTCCGTAGAAGGGTTTCTTGGAAAGTTGGCAAAATGTTTATATCCTAGTAACTTGACCTACAGTTGACCAGTACGATCCATAGGGTCCTCCGAATTTTTTTAACGAAAGGTGTTTTGTTCTTCTCCTACCCAATTAACCCCTATACTATGTCGTTTTGGACCGATCTGATTTCCAGTTCCTAAATCTACCCAAACCCTCTCATTCACTCAAATCCCCAACTCCTATCCAAGTTCACCACTCTCAAAATTCTCTCAAGCTCAAGGAATAAAGCTAGGGTTCCAAGCATCAAGTCTCCTTTTTCCTCTCAAATTATCCTTGTACCTAACTACGTGCCCTCATATAATTTGTCTTGAAAAGACATAGTTAGTAGATCCATCTAAGCTAGAAGTTTATGGTCCTTACCTTGGAAAATATTACATCTTTTTTTGGAGTAGAAGAAAGACACCGGATTCCATATATAGCTCACATGGTCTATGTCAGTTAGTTGTCAATATGCCACAAAAATGAACAATGTTTTATGCAATTTTTTCATTATGTTTTTAAGTATGCATTAACTTTGTTCATGATTTATGATTCTTCTTTAAAGGTTTTTCACTATGTTTTAGCTTGATCATGCATATCATGTTTGAAGTTCCAAAATGCTTATATTCATGTTTTATGCATTTCTCTCTTACTCAGTACATTCCATGTGCTAATGCATACTTGTGACTATACTATTTTATAATATAGGGTCCGATGCCCTCCTCCCGCTCGTGTCTAGCTTAGATTTCTTGTTTACTATTTGATTGATGAGTCCTCATACTTCGAGGGCAAGATAAATAAGACTTCTATTAATTTTGTTGATTTTCTTTGAGACCTTGTACATAGTGTATATGTTACATCCCAACCACTATATTGATGTTTGATGTACCGTAAGTTTATGATATTTTTTATGCATTAAACATGGATTTTGGCATAAAGCTTAGGCATTTTTTATTAGATATGATGGTGTTTTAATCTAATTTTGCAGGAAATAAATTTTCGAGTTGTAGTGTTAAAAGTACCTGGAACAACAATGATTTAGTAACATATGAGCCCACCTACGAGTCGTCGTTCCTTTGCAAGCCGTAGGTGGTTGGTGTGGGTGATAGGATGAGGAGCATGGACTAAGGGTGTGTTTGGTATGAAGGAAAATGTTTTCCTAGAAAATGTTTTCCTGGAAAACAAGTTGATTTTTGACTTATTTTCTCATGTTTGGTTGGTGAGTAGAAAATATTTTTTGGAAAAGATTTTTAGTGTTTGATTTATGAATGATTTTTTTTGAGAAATATCTTTTTAAAAACAAACTTAAATTTTTTTGGGGGTGGGGTTGGAGGGGGTGGTAGGGGGTGGGTTAAGGGTAGGGGTGAAAAATTAAAATTTTGAAGTTGAAAATATTTTTTAAAAACAAACTTAATTTTTTTTTGGGAGATGGGGGCTGGTAGGGGTGGGTGGGGTGGGGGGCTGGTAGGGGGTGGGTGGGGTGAGGGGCTGGTAGGGGGTGGGTGGAGGGGATCGAGGGTTGGGGTGAAAAAAAGAAAATTTTGAAGTTGAAAATATTTTTAAAAAACATATTAAATTTTTTTTGGTGGTGGTGGGGGGTTGTTGGTAGGGGGTGGGTGGGGTGGGGGGGACTGGGTAGGGGTGAAAAAAATGAAATTTTGAAATTGAAAATATTTTGAAAAACAAACTTAAAATTATTTTTGGGGTGGTGGTGGTGGGGGCGGCTGGTAGGGGGTGGGTGGGTGGGGGGTCGAGGGTAGGGGTGAAAAAATGAAATTTTGAAATTGAAAATATTTTTAAAAACAAACTTAAATTTTTTTTGGGGGTGGGGGGCTAGTAGGGGGCTGGGAGGAGGTCGGTAGGGGGGAGGGGGGGTCAAGGGTAGGGTGAAAAAATAAAATTTTGAAGTTGAAAATATTTTTCAAAAACAAACTTAATTTTTTTTTTGGGAGGGGGGGCTGGTAGGGGTGGGGTGGGTGGGGGGCTGGGTAGGAGATGCGTGGGGGACGGGAGTTAAGGTAGGGTGAAAAAATGAAATTTTGAAATTGAAAAATAATTTTTAAAACAAACTTAAATTATTTTTTTTGAGTATGGGTGGTGAGTAGGGGGTGGGTGGGTTGGGGGTTGGATCGAGTGTAGGGGTGAAAAAATAAATTTTTGAAGTTGAAAATATATTTTAAAAACAAATTCAATTTTTTTTTGGAGGGGGGGGGGCAGGCCGGGGACGGGGCGTGGGTGATCGAGGATCGGAATGAAAAAATAAAAAATTGAAGTTGATTATATTTTTTAAAAACAATAAAAAAAATTGATAGGGAGGGGGAGGGTACTGGGTGGGGGTAAAAAATAAAAAATTGAAATTAAAAATATCTTTTAAAAATAATTTTTAATATTTTTTTGGGAGGGGGTGGGGGTAGGGGTAGGGGTGAGGGTGGGTAAAACAATTGAATTTAAAAACAAGCTTTAAATTATTTTTTTTGGGGGGGTTGGTTGGGGGGCTGGTTTGAGGGTAGGGACAAACTAAATTGATTCTTTCAACAAAAAAGTAATTGTAGTTTGAAGTTGGAAGAGAGTTTTGGAAAATGTTTTCCTTAAGTTTTGAAGGGGAAGTCATTTTCCTTAAATTTGAGGAAAATGAGTTGATTTGGAAAACATTTTCCAAAACATTTAACCCAACCAAACATGGGAAAATTGGAAAACGTTTTCCTTCATACCAAACACACCCTAAGTATGAAACAATGAAGCGACTAACAGACCATAGGTCCTTCGACGAGCTGTCGATGATGAGTCAAGGATGACTTGAAAGAAGATGAGTTCTAGTCCATGAATGACGATTGGACAAGAAGGGTCATGATTAGACCCACGAGCCATATGTAAGGCCCAATGATGACACCCACAGGAATTTGACCAATGCTGAGTGATGATGGCACCTACGAGCCTTCATTCGTATGACGAGCCGTAAGTGACCACTCGTGGACGACACTGCCAAAACCGAATTTCCTCAAGCTTCATTTTCCTAATTGGGTAGGATTTATTTTCTATAAATATTAGTAGTAAATTTCATTTTTGGGTTGTTAGAATTTTCGTGATATTTTATTTTGGCTTTGAGAATTATTTTTTTGAACATTTTGACATTTAATTCTTGAAGTTTGGTTTATGATATTTGCGTTTGTTCTTCAATTCAAGATTCCAGATTTTATTTATTCTACTTGTAAGTTCATGATTTATATTTCAACTCTATTATGAATTCTGATAACTCTAGCATGAACAACTAAATCCACTACTAGGGTTGTGGGAACCATGAGTAATTAAGAACGTAAAAGTAATAATTAAGTAATTTTGAAATAGCGTTTATGCATGCATTGTTAATCTCTTCGTTTTGAATTCTTCTTAACGATGCAGAACGTTAAAACTTACATAATTCGTACTTACCCGATCAAGGAAGTAATGAATGAGAAAGGGATTAAACAACAAAAAATTAGCGTGATAATCCGCTATCTTATAGCCTGGCCCACCTACTGAGAGGGATAATCTGGGTTAAGGGTAAGCGTTAGTAAGGCACACACTCATAGATCGACCAAGTTGCGTGGTAAAATTCCCTACTTGGACGACCTATCACTTAGGAGATACCTAACTTACCAACCTTGCATGTTAACACTAGGAAATAGTTACCATCATTAGGGTTACTATGTTAAGAGCTTGTGGGGAACACATGTGCACTAGTTTCATTCTCATATTGATATTACAAAAAGAGAATCCAATTTACTTGTTACTACAAATCAATCAATTATTACTTTATTTACAAATACCTCCTTTTTACGGAAGTAAACCTGACTAAAAGTACCTATAATTGTGAATTAGCCTAAGTCTAGACCATATTACTTGTGGGATCGATCCTAGCCTCTGTTAGGTTCTTTATTTGTCAACGTCTGCTTATACTTCTATAAGGAGGTGTAATTTGGGCGTACCAAACTTTGGCGCCATTTCCAGGGAATAAGGAGTGTTTGATAGCTGGATAGAGTTATGCTGGTATTAGTAATGTGGGTATTAGTTATGTAGGTATTAGTTATACATATATTAGTTATGTAGGGTTTAGTTATACATGTATTTGTTATGCATGGTTTAGTTATACATGCATTAGTTATACAAGGATTAGCTATACATGTATTAGTTATGTAGGTATTAGTTATGCAAAGTTTAGTTATGTAGAGACTGCAATATATTAGTGAGTCAATTTTATTTCTTAATTTCAAAAGCTATTAGTGAGCTAATATTTATTATAAGTATTAAAATAACCAACTTTGAAAATAACACAATAAAACAAAATAAATATTAATAGCTAAATATAACAAAGTAAATAACAAATAATTAAATAATTTGTAGTTTTAACTAATAAGAACACAATTAACAGAATTTAAGAAAAGAAATGAAGCAATTATCAAGACAAAAAACTCAAAGAAAAAATATGATAGTGCTTTTTAAATATTTATTAATTATTTGATTTGTTGTAAATTATTATTTATTTAAGAGTAAATTAATAGGGGTGAATGTGTAATTTACCATGTTAATACATGTATAACTAATACCCACATAACTTATTCCACCTTCTATCCCGCTATATTATACATAGATTTCCTCATAAGTTATACAAGTATTGATTATGTAGGATTACAAAAAACGCAACCAAACACCATATCAAAATAATGCATGAATAACTTTAATAAAACATTTGAAAATTTGCCAACCAAATGTTGTATAAAATTAATACATGAATAACTTTTATCCTATTTGCAAACCAAACATGGTATAAAATTAATAAATGAATAACCAATTTATCCATGTATTAGCTTTGGCTTTATCCATCTACCAAACGACTCCTAAGGCTTTTAGATTAGACTAATTTTGTTATTTAATTTAGTCAATTATTTCCTGATTTACGTTTTATTTTTGTTTTTTTACAGGTCTTATTTCTGGTGTATGCCAAGTACACGGAGTCAAAGAAATCCCTTGAACCGTTACGATCTTAAATTAAGAAGAACTCTGCGAAGAATGGTTGGAAGAGGCCAAAATCTTGAGGTACTGAATGATCCAATCGGAGCGGGTCAAGAGGGTGTTGCTTGAGTGCAACTTTATGGAGCTGTGAAGTTCCTAGAAATTTCTAGGGAAACCCTCAACTTGAAAATACTGAAGGACTGCAAAATCAAACAGCACCCGATGTGTGTGAAAAGTATAGGGTAGATTATACGTTGTGTGGTGTACTGGTGCTATAGTTGTTTCCTCACTACCTCATGGACATTCAGTTGTGGTAACCAAAAATTTGATGCAAATGTTTACATCTAGAGGGTTGTCTGTTGGGTTACCTTCGGAGGATTCATATGCTCATCTGAGCAAAGTGAAGAGTGCATGTATGAGTAGTGTGGGATGACAAGATTTAGACATGGATGCGATTGGCTTAAGGGTGTTTTCACTTTTGTTGACAGGTGATGCTACTATATAGCTGTCTGAGTTGCCATATAACTCAATTACCACTTGGGATGGGTTACATAAGATATTCGACGAGAAGTATTTTCCGTTGTCCAAGAATTTTAATCTCAAGGATAAACTCAATAACTTCGTAGCATTGCATGTTGAGTCAGTTAGCAGCTTTTGGGATAGATTCACTGGCTTTACAAGGAGTGTGCCTAACCACCAAATGGTTGACGAGTCACTGAAGGAGTATTTCTACAGAGGGCAAGATGATAATGGAAAATATGTGCTAGATACTATTGCTGAAGATCTTATTGATAAAACACATTTCAAGAGATTATTGAGAAACTTGAAAAGATCTTGCAGAATAACAAGGCATGGAGTACAAGAATGCCGAATAGTGGAAGGAATACTTTTGCAGTCCAAGCCACTCTGAATCAGTCCAATGGTGATATTCATGAGGAGATGGACCAATTGAGAACATAGGTTGGCTTGGTGTTGAATTATGTGAGAGGAAATGCAGAGAAAGTGAATGCAGTGAACTACCATAATAGAGCACCACATGCCGATGAGTACATACATGAGGAGGGTGTGAATCTTGTGAAAGATCAGAGGGTTTCCGGACCAATGCAATAGCATCCAATTCGGATAATTGGCTCCAAGGTCAAGTATGGTTACTACAATCCTAAAGGGAACTATGTCTGTGATGGGAACTATAATCGGGACAACAAATATAACTAGAATTGGTACGATAACAAGAATGATAAAAGTGGACCCTATGTTTTACCTGGGAACCTAGATACTGGATCGAGTATGAATCACATTGAAGATATGAAGAAACAGATGTTGAAGTTTTTTTATTCAGCTAATGTGTAATGATTTATCGGGCATTGGTTAGAAAGTTGAGTCACATGCAGTATCAATTCAACAATTGAGCAACAGCTGAGCCAGTTATCCGTAAGTGCAAATCTGCATAAAAAAGGGGCACTTCCTAGAAACACTATTCAAAATCCAAAGAATGATTGGCATTATATGGAAATTATACTAGAGGTGGGAAATAGACTATAGAACCTCATATGCTAACTGGAATAGAAAGTGAGAAAGAGTAAGATGAGGATAAAATTGAGGTAGTTGAGCAGCTGAAAGATCATAATGAGAAGGAGGCTCACGTGACGCAAAAGATCATTCATATGTCTAGACTTCCACCTCCCTTCCCACAAAGGTTGGTAAAAAAGTGAAAGAAGGAAAGTATCGCAGGTTCATAGTAATGCTGAAATAGTTGTCCATAAATGTTCCTTTGATTGAGGCAGTTGAACAAATGCCAGGTTATGCGAATTTCATGAAGGATTCAATGACTAAGATGAGGGATGTTAGTTTCGATGGTGATAACAAGTTGCAGCATTGTAGCGTCATTGCTACTAGATCATTAGTGTAGAATAATGAGGATCCTAGAGCATTTACTATTCCATGTACTATTGGTATGTTGCATTTCGCACAGGACCCATGTGACATGGGTACTAGCATTAACCTTATGCTAGTGTCTATATACAAGAAGTTAGGTTTAGGAGCCCCCAATCCGATTGAAATTCGGCTGCTTATGGCTTATTGAACTGTGAAGAAACCGATTGGGGAGCTTCATGACTTCCTAGTGAAAGGTGAGGCATTCATCTTTCCGGCAGACTTTGTAATACTGGACTGTGAGGTTGACTTTGAGGTCTTATTATCTTAGGGAGACCATGCCTTTCTATTAGGCGCGCTTTGGTTGACATGGAAAGAGGACAAATGAAGTTTTGATTAAATAATACATAGTAACTTTCAATATCTGAAGATCAATGAAGAATGTAAGTGATATTAAGTTGGTGTCAGTGGTGAATCATGTTGTTGAGAAAGAACCAAAAGTGTCTATTGAAGAGAGATTGGTTGTTGAAGCACTAGAAACTCTAATCTTGAACTTTGATGGAGATTGTATTAATGAATATGATGAGCTAGTTGTTGCACTTGATGGGGTAAATTTTTCTCGTCGTCAACCAAAGAAGCTTGATTGGGATTTGAAGAACTGAGACAATCCACCTGCAAAACCATCTATATTTGATCCCCTAAAATAGGAGCTTAAAGCTCTTCCATCTTATTTGAAGTATGTGTTCTTAGGCCAAAATAGTACTTTGCCTGTTATTATTGCTGCTGAATTAAATGAAGGGAAAGTAGAGACGTTGATATAGGTATTGAAGTGATTCAAAAGGTCTATAGGATGTACCATTGCTGATATTATTGGTATTCCACCAGGTATTTCTTCTCACAAGATTCAACTTATGCCAGATAAAAAGCAAAGTATTGAGCACCAAAAAAGATTAAATCCACCGATGCAGGAGGTTGTGAAGAAGGAAATCTTAAGTGGTTAGACAATGTGTTGTATGTCCAATTGTTGATAGTAGTTGGGTATGTACGGTTCAATGTGTGCCAAAGAAGGGAGGAATCATTGTGGTTCCCAATGCAAAGAATGAGCTCGTCCTAATGAGGTTGGGGAGTGGTTGGAGAGTTTGTATGGATTACCGCAAGTTGTATGCGTGGACTGAGAAAGATCACTTCCCATTGTCGTTTATGGACTAATTGTCAGATCGTCTTGTGGAAAGGGTTGGTATTGTATTCTAGATGGGTATTAAAGCTACAATAAGATCTCCATAGCTCCGGAAGACCAAGAGAAGACCATTTTCACTTGTACTTACGAGACTTTTTCTTTCAAGAGAATGCCATTCTGGGTTATGTAATGCTCCGACAACTTTTCAGCATTGCATGATGTTTATATTTTCTGATATGGTGGAGGACACAATAGAGGTATTCATGGATGATTTCTCAGTGGTTGGCATGACTTGTTTGATGATTGTTTGATACATTTAGGTGAATTGCTCAAAAGGTGTGAAGGGTGCATTATTGTGCTCAACTAGGAAAAATGTCACTTTATAGTAAAAGAGAGTATTGTTCTGGGCAATAGAATTATGCAGAAGGGCATCAAAGTTGATAGGGCAAAAGTTGAAGTGATAGAAAATCTACCACCACCCATATCTATGAAAGGTGTTAGAATCTTTCTAGGGCATGAAGGTTTTTATAGGTGGTTCATAAAGGATTTCTCAAAAATTGAACCCCCATTGTGCAAACTACTCGAAATGGAGTTGAAGTTTGAGCTTGATGATGCTTGTCTGTGAGCATTTGAGGGACTGAAAGAGAAGTTGACTTCCACACCAATAACTATTTCACCGGATTGGGGACAACTATTTGAAGTTATGTGTGATGCAAGTGGGGTAGCACTTGGCGTATTATTGGGCAAAGGCAAGAGAAGATTCTTCATCCTATATACTATACAATCAAAGCTCTAAATGTTTCTCAAAAGAACTATATGACGACTGAACAAGAAATTTTTGTTGTAGTCTCGTGTTAGAGAAGTTTAGATCTTATTTGCTTGGCACTAAAGTACTTATGCATACTGTTCATTTGGCATTGAGGTATATTATGAGAAAGAATGATGCAAAACCAAGACTGATTAGATGGGTACTATTGTTGCAAGAGTTCAATTTTGAAGTAAAATATAGAAAGGGGACAAAAAATCAAGTGGCTAATCACTTGTACAGATTAGAAGAAGAGGCAATGATGAAGTAAGATGATCGAGTTGAGATTAATGATGCGTTTCCCGATGAACAGGTATTGGATGCTTCTTTTGATCTAATCCCTTGGTTTGCAGATTTTGCCAATTATTTGGCAAGTGATTTGGTGCCTTCAGATTTGTCGTTCCACCATAGAAGAAAATTCATGTCTAATGTGAAAAAGTTTTTCTGGGAAGATCCCTACTTGTTTTGTATATGTGCTAATGAGATTATTCATCGTTGTATGCCCGAGGTAGAGATGATGAGTATATTGGAAGCTTGTCATTCATCTCCTGTTGGTGGACATCATAGTGGTATCCGGACTTCCCGTAAAATTCTGCAATGTGGGTATTATTGGCCTACTATTCACCAAGATGCTCATGATTTTGCCAAGTCCTATGATCACTGCCAAAGAGAAGGAGATATTTCAAGAAAGCAAGAACTCCCAATGACTCCTATACTGGTGATTTAATTGTTTGACGTTTGGGGTCTTGACTTCATAGGTCCATTTTGGAGCTCGAATGAAATGAAGTACATATTTGTAGTGGTTTACTATGTGTCTAAATGGGTGGACACTTTTGCACTTTCAAACAATGAAGGGAAGAGTGTCACCGCATTTCTGAAAAAGAGTATTTTCTCTAGATTTGGTACACCTAGGGCAATTATTTGCGATGGAGGTTATCACTTTTTAATAGGTTATTCAATGTGTTGCTTAAGAAGTATGGTGTTCGTTACAGAGTAGAAACTCCTTATCATCTGCAGTCCAACGAGCAAGTTGAAGTATCAAATAGAGAGATTAAGAAGATTCTTGGTAAGAGTGGGCATGCAAATAGAACTGACTGGTCAAGAAAGCTTGATGATGCTCTATGAGCCTATGGCACTACATTCAAGACTCCCATAGGTATGTCCCCCTATCAAATTATTTTTGGGAAGTCTTGTCACTAACCTGTAGATCATAAAGTGATGTGGGCACTCAAGAAGCTGAATTAGGATTGGGATGCCACATCGAGACAAAGATTGAATGAGATAAATGAGCTCTATGAGTTCTTCCTAAAAGTGTATGAAAATTAAGCCTTGTATAAGGTGAAGATGAAGTGGTACCATGATCAAAAGATTGAAACGCATGAGTTAGTTCACAATGATTTGGTGCTCTCATTTAATTCAGGGTTGCGCTTGTTTCCTGGCAAGCTCAAGTCCAAGTGGATTAGGACATTCAAACTGGTAGAAGTATTTTCACACAGAGCGGTCGAACTTGAGAATGATGAAGGAACAAGATTCAAGGTGAATGGTCAACAGATCAAAATATACTTGGGGCAATCGGAGGAAGTCAAAGAGGTATGTGTTGTGTCGCGACGTTAAATCAAGAGCTAATTGGGAGGCAACCCAAGATGTTGAATCTAGAAAATTTTAGGAGTTTTTAGTGATTTTTAGGATTTGTAAGGTATTTCTATTGAATTTTATGTTTTATTGAGTCTTAGTGTTTGCTAGATTAGGGTAGTATAGGGTCCGTGTCGACAAAAAGTCAATAAAATATAAAAAAGAAGTCCTAATGTGTACTACGTGTAATACAAAAAAAAAGAATCTGAAAAATTGCTAGTGTAGAGGGTCTACGTTTCCCATAGATGGTCCATCATTCCATCAACGAATCATAGATGGCATACGTAGGTCCCATGTATGTATTCTAAAAATTCACTAAGCATGCTATTGGTACATTCTAGTTGTGTTTTTGAATTAGGGTTTCAAAGTTAAAATGTATGTATGTCTAAATTTCTTGATTGAAACTATAGGAACGATAAAATAACATGAAAATATGTTGAAATGCATCTTCTAGAAGTGTTTTGGTAGTTTAAATAAAGAAATTGTAATGTTGGGTAAAAAGAATTTTTTTGATTCTAAACCAGTACTGATCGACGACCATGATCCAAAGCCTATGGGGAAGCCTACAATTGTAGGTCTGGTTTTGTTGATCAACCACACAATCCAGTAGCTTAAGTGTGAACCACAGTTTGGCTTACAGTCCGTCGTTCCATCGATAGACCGTCATGGTAAACCGTCATTCCAACTTTTGGGGTAAAAAATGTGACCTCCTAACATATGATGGGCACCGATGGTTCATCATTCTCCCAACGCCCGTAGGTACTAATCATAGGTCCCAAAAACAGACATTGTCATAATTTTTTTTACGTTCTGAAATTTCTTTTCTTTCGTTTTCTTGGTTTGTCTTGAGTAAATTGATTACTAACAAGTCTCCTATAGGAATAATGGTGCCAAAGAAAGTAACATCTATAAAAGGTGAGGGAAGTCCAAGTCTGTGGCACCCTCACGCCGAATGATTGAGGAGTCCAGTGGGTTAGAGTATGAACCTGAGAAGAGAAGAGACTCCCCTACGACACCTTGGACTATGAGGCACCAGTCAAGACATGATATGATGTCAGATAAGGAGAATACCCATAGTCATGATGATACCCAGTCTGAGAAAGGGCCCCAACCTTTTAATGATGAAAATAGGAAGTCGCAACCTAGCTGCAACGCTGATTCAGTTGACGCCTAGGCTTCTGATGCTATTAGAACTAGTGAGGCCCATAACCCTCCTGGTATGAGGGTGGATCCAGTCTACTTTTCCACAGAGCTGAAGAGATGGTGCGTTCACGAGATGTACAAAATATACAAGGATGGGCAATATATTAATGAGCATTACAAGATTGCCAGGACCATTATCGAGGAGCGATGGATGCTTACAGAGAGCATCCACACACTGATAGAGACTCATGAGTTATTCAAGAGAGGTTACTATGATGGTTGGCTTTCCATAATGCTGAGGAGGGGGAGAGCACCGAATGGGTGTGTTATATGACACATCCTAACAAGAATGCGACTTTGATCTTTGCAGCGAAGTTTTGGTGGTCCATCATACGGGCCAGATTTTATCCCACACAGGCAGACAAGGTTGTGACTTGGTACCGTGCAACTATGCTTGCGTCATTGATGGTGGGGCTGGATATTGATTTCTCATAGATTAATATAGCGAAGATACATGAGAGGGTCTTCTGGAGGATGACCAAAATGACGTTTCCATGTCTTATTTTCACCTTCGTAGAGAGGCTACTGTGTCGTTGTGGTAATGTGACAGGCTTACTGAGGTGACCAAGATGGTCACCATGGGATTGATAAAAGATGATGCAAACTCACTGGCCCCTCGAAAGGGTACACAAGTTGACTTACGACCTTTGGGTGGTGCTATCGATGTTAAAGTAGAGTAGGAAAATGAGGACCCTATTATTGCCACTACTGCGGAGCTCGTTGAGCATGCTCTTTATTCCACTTCATCCAGCCAGGTTACCAGCACACCATGTGCTTCTAGCCCTTCTAGGTTTGTTCTGCTGCCACTTGCTCAAGTCTAGAAATTGGAGACTCAGATGGATATTCTATTGCAGCATATTTAGCCTTGGATGCAAAATCTGTTGAAGAGTCAAAAGTATAGATACAGAAGGCGGTGGATGTAAAGATATTGGCGGTGCATTAGAAGATTGATGCATTTGAACATAAGATGATTGAGAGGCCTTAGCCCGGGCTTACTACTGGTATGGCTTCTTTTCAGTCGACATTTGCAAAACTCCAGGCTGATATTGATACCTTAGCTGCTCCAGAGGAGGCTGTCCCAGACATTGCACTAGATGAGGATGTCGTGATGTGGTGTTGAATGCACTAATTAGAAAGGACACACCTTCTCTTGACCCCACCTTGTGCAGTTGGAAAGTGCACACTTTTAGTCCCACTACTATTACTGAAGGGGAGAGTCGGACCTGAAAGAGGGATATGTAGTAGTTCGAGGCAGCCCAACAACAATCAGTACTTGATGAAGAGTTGCAGCAGAGAGCGAGAGAGTTGGTTGCGGGTGCGTCTGCCTCGAGGAGCCCTAGTGATGGTGTTCCCACTATTGTTGTGGGTGTTATTCAGGGCGTCACTCTTGATGATCTAGTCGGTTATGCGCAATCGGACCCACCCACTTCTTGATTTGGTTTCGGCGCCTATGTGTCACCGGTTTATCTCACCCTATGTATTATATTTTGTGTTTTTGCATTGAGGGCATTGCACCATATTTTTTGGGGTGGGGTGAATAAATTTTGAGTGTTAGGGTTAAGTCTGAATAACCTAACTCACAATCCTTCCTTGGGGTTTTCTTGCGTGTGTTCTTTTCCCCAAGGAACTATTTTTATTTTGTTGAACCGATAAGTTTAGGATAGTATAAGTGTAGAAGTAGACTGAAATGAAACCATGATGACAAAAGAATATGAAAATTGATTCCCCTCAAAGTTTTGATATGTGCTAGATCTGGGGGCTTGATGAGTTGAATGTATTAGATCTTTATATGACATGATTGGAACCAATATGACAGCATGACTTAAGATATAACTTGAACCAGACCCATTAATGATTTTATAGTTAAACAAGATGCCATGTGTGTGAGGTTGTTTGTATATTCATATAGTGTGTGCCAATCTAGAACTTGCATCGTTGGTCTTGCTAAAATGATATAGACTAGGAATTGGAAAATGATCATAGGCCATTGTTGATAATGCGTTCACTTAGGCCTAAAAACAACAAACCAAAAATAAATAAATTCTCCCTTTGATCCAAAATGTTTGAGCCTAAGGAATACCATTTCTTTCAATACACCCAACTCACCTTCCCTAAAATTTTGTTTGGCCCTTGTCCCTGGTCCCTCCTTGGACACTGTGCACCTCAACTTAGGCTAAAAGACTAAGTTGAGGGTGGCAACTTAATTTTGTCCCTTGTTCTCCCCAGGATATCGTGCATTTCAAGTCATGCACAATAGATAAGTTGAGGGTGGCTATTGTGAAGGAAAACAACAAAAAGGGTTTTAAAAGAATCATTTGCAGAGAAAGAAAAGATGAGCAAAAATGAAGAGAATGGTATGACTGAACAAAAAGAAACAAAAGAATGATAATGCTTGAATAAAAAGATGAATAAAAGATGAAACTATCAAAAATGTCAAGTCAAATTCACTCCCGTGCTTAAACAAATCATAAGGAGAAGAGCAGCAAACAAGATGATATTAGAATTGATTGTGAAAGAGGTAAAATAGCCAATGTAATGTCAAGGAGGGCATAAAAGTCACTTAATATCCAAATATTTCACACCTACCCTATGTTACAAGCTAAGAAAGTCCTATAGTAATCCTAAGTAACAAGTTGGGAAAGTCAAATCATAGAAAATAAGCGCAAACCTATAGTATTGAGCACAAACTATATTTTAATTCGCTTCTGAGTGTGACTGTGTACTGAGTCCCTAACTAAGATATCAAATTCTATGTGAAAAGGGAATTTCTTTGTGGTAAGGGCACAAGTTACTTTGTTGAAGAGTTAGTTTCTTTGTGGTGGTTGTCTGTGCATGTGAATGTGTTTGTTGGTATGTCTATGTCATGTATTGATCCGCATAAGTTAGCTTGTTGATTCAGAATAAAAGATTTACACTATGTTGAAAATAGTTAAAGAGGGTTATTGTTTAGAAAATGTCATGTGATTGCTTGAGTTTGTGTGTTGCTTCTTCATAAGTGTCGTTTAGAGTTTGTTGTGTCGCATGAGGAAATGCAGCAATTTTAAGTTGAGGGTGTTGATGTACCGTGAGATTATAGTATTTTTGATGCATTAAACTTAGAGTTTTGCATATGTCTTAGGCATTTCTTTGTTAGATATGATGGTATTTTAATCTAATTTTGCAGGAAATAGGTTTAGGAGCAGTGGTGTTAAAAGTACCTTAAACAACACTGATTTGGTAACGAACGAGCCCACCTACAAGCCGTCATTCCTTTGACGAGCCATAAGAGGTTGATGTGGGTGATATGATGAGGATCATGGACTAAGTATGGAACGATGAAGTGCCTAACAAGCCGAAGGTCCTTGGACGAGTCGACGATGAGTCGTGGATGACTTTGAAAAAATAAAATAAAAAAAGATTATGATGTCAAAATCTTGCGCCCTTGTTTTTCCAATTTCCCGGCTACTGCGTGTTGATTATACTTATTTAAGTACAATGTATTTGTATATTCTATTTGCAACCGGAGAGAAAGAGTCTGTCGACCCAAAGTAGTGTGTTTGCATGTATCACTAGTAGTCTTCCGTTGTTCACTTTGTAATGTTGTTTGGCTGGTTTGTCTATGTGTATGTGCTTGAGTTTGTTGGATGCCATAGTCTCTCTTGCTTAAAAGCTGAGTCTTTGGCAGAGAGGATGAGTTCTAGTCCATGAACAACGATTGAACATGAAAGGTATGTACTTAGACCCACAAGCCGTAGGTCAGGCCCGTTGATAACACCCAAAGGACTTTGACCAATTGCTGAGTGGTGAGGGCACCTACGAGCCGTCGTTTGTGTGACAAGTCGTAGGTGACCACTCCTGACGACACTGGCAGGACCAAATTTCCTGAAGCTTCCTTTTCCTACTTGCTTTAGGATTTATTTTCTATAAATATTAGTAGTAAATTTTGTTTTTGTATTGTTAGACTTTTTGTGATACTTTGTTTTGGCTTAGGGAATTATTTTGCGGACACTTTTGGCATTTAATCCTTGAAGTTGGATTTATGATCTTTGCGTTTGTTCTTCAAGTCAAGATTCCGGATTTCAATTATTCTACTTGTAAGTCATGATTTATATTTTCAACTCTATTATGAATTATGATAACTCAAGCATGAACAACTAAAAAATCCATAACTAGTGTTGTGGGAAACCACGAGTAATTAACAACGTAAAACTAACAATTAAGTAATTCTGAAATAGTGTTTATTCATGTATTGTTAATCTCTTCGTTTTGAATGATTTTTAACGGTGTGCAACGTTATAACTCGCGTTATTCCTACCTTCCTAACCAAGGAAATAATGAATGAGAAAGAGATTAAACAACAGAGATTTAGTGTGATAATCCACTATCGTATAGCCTGACCCACCTACTGCGAGGGATAATCTGGAGTTAAGGGTAAGGTTTGTAAAACATACACCCGTAGACCGACCAAGTTGCATGGTGAAATTCCCTACTTGGACGACCAACCACTTAGGAGATACCTAACTTACCAACCTTGCATGTTAACATAAGGAAATAGTTACCATTATTAGGGATTACTGCATTAAGAACTTGTGGGGAACACATGTGCCCTAGTTTCATTCTTATATTGATATTACAAACCGTGAATACGGCTTACTAGTTACTTGTTACTACAAATCAATCAATTATTACTTTATTTAGAAATCCTCCCTTTTTACGGCAGTAAACCTAACTAAAAGTATAAGTAACTATAAATTAGCCTAAGTCAAGACCATATTCCTCGTGGGATCGATCCTAACCTCAGCTAAGTTGTTTATTTGACAAAGACCACTTATACTTCTTTAAGGAGGTGTAATTTGGGCGTATCAATGTTTAGAATGACTTGTCAAGACTTAGTATGATTTTTGCACTTATGTTCAAATTCTTCTTTCATGATATGAGACTACATTACTTACTATCTTTGTTTATATATTCTGTTGTGTTAAATGCATATTAAGTGGCTTGTTTAGGGTCTCTCAAGGTCTTATATGCCATGTCACGTTGAGGTATACTTTGGATCATGAAAAACTTGTTTTTCAGATCACAATATTTTTAGAAAAGGTATTAGAATGTCTGACAAGTTGCATCAAGTAAAGTCTTATTTGTAAGTGTGAAGCGTCCCACATTTATGAATAGGAGACTACAAAGCATTTAAGAAACTTTACTTCTTTCTCTACTCTAAAGTCGTGCCATAGAGTTCATCTCTATAAGGGTCCTTCTCCTAACTCTTGTCCCATGCTTTTCAGGATATGGTCCCCCTAAAGAGCCTATGTGAGAAGCAATGTGGCTAATGATTTGGGGCTCAAGGTTCCTCTAGCCTCGGTCGATCATTTGGTTGAACAAGTTAAACATGCAAAATTTAGACTCACTTTTCAAGTGTTGGATTAAGTAATGACTGTCCAAGCTAACAGAGAAATCATTGCTCCCGTGAACACAAATGTGGATACGACGATAACAAGGATGAGAGACTTCAATAGGATGAATCCCCTGGAGTTTCATGGATCAAAAGTTAATAAGGATCCTCAAGAGTTCATTGATGAGGTGAGGTGTATAATAGAGTTGAAATTAGGGAGTGTCAACAGTGGATAAAGTGGAATTAGCCTCATATCAACATAAGTGTGTTGCTCAAGTTTGGTTTAGATAATGGAAGGAAAAGATCACTATTGGTGAGGGTCCTCTTGATTGGGAGAAATTTAAGGGGGATTTTCCTGATCGTTTCTTTACTCTTGAGATTGGAGTAGCAAATGTGCTTGAATTCATTAATCTTTGTCAAGACAATATGTGTGTGAAAGAGTATGCTTTGAAGTTCACTTAATTGGCTAAGTATGCTCTGACTATGGTTGCCGATCTAGGGCAAGGTTGAGTAAGTTTATGTTGGGTTCGTCCAAAATAATGTGAAAGAGTGTTGTACCACCATATTTATCAAGGAGATTGATATCTCTCAATTTATGACACATGTACAACAATTAAAGAGGAAAACCTAAAAGAGAAATCTAGGGAGTCAAAGAGGGAAAGGACTAGTGATGGTGACTTTTCTCACTCTAGTTTAGGTGGACATGATCATCCTCAATTCTAGATAAACTTTTCTGGTCAAGGCTCCTCACATTCTCCTACTATAATTTCAACAAGGATAGGGTTTATAACCCTAAGTGATAACCCTTAAATATGCTTTTTAAAATGTAACGACTCGGAAAACTAGTAGGTGAAACTAGAGCCTAACGAGTGTGAGATTGAGTTTGGTATGGGGTTTGAAGTTATAAAATGTCTTCCCGAGCTTAGGCTGAGGGGTTAAACGTCAAGGTATGACTCTCCAAGGACCAACCAAGGGTCCTTGAGGAGGACCCTAAAGTCTAAACCCGAAAACTACCCAAGAACCAAAAAGCTGTCAAAAAGTTGTGACCTACGGATGGGACCTATGCCCCGTAGGTCCATCCACACCCCGTAGGGCTTGGTCGTAGGTCAAAGCTGTAGATGAAAAGTTCTAGACCCAAACCACAGATATCCAGCACATCTCATGGAACCACCCACGGTCCGTGGGTGGGGTTTCGTGAGTCACCACCTGAAGCTGTCCAATTCAGCCAAGTTGGGGGCAAAATGGTAAATTCATGGGGTGGTAAAATGAGTTACGGGTAGGTTTATTTTGATTAATTAGAGTTATTTAAGGCTATATAAATTATTAAACAACCTTTTTCAATTCATTATTTCCAAAACACAAAATAGAAACTACCCTCCTCTCCAAATATTCTCTCTCTAGAAACCACCATTAAAGAAGAAAGAGTCAAGGTTTGAAGCTCAAGATTTCATCTTCCTCACCCAATTTTCGTGGATTTTATTCCATAAAGGTATGTTAGACTTCATCCTTGATTAAGTTTCATTCAAGGAGCCCTCTCAAAAGAGGATTTCAAGTTTCTAAAATCCCCCCCCCTACCAAAAAAAAGCTAGGGTTTCAATCTAAGCATGGGTTCAATTCCAATACGTTTCAAAGGCTTATATGTGATGAATTATGAATGAATTGGTGAATTAAGGGTGAATTATGATGGATTTATCCTATGAACCCATGATGCCCCAAAAATACTAAATTGTGAATTGTGATTTGAGATTGATTGATCATGATAGCATGTTGAATTGTCTATGTCTATATTGAATTAGTTATTGAATCATGATATTTTCCTTATCTAATGTAGTATTCTAGATGTTTGGGTTGAGATTGATTCATGGCCTTGAAGGGCAGAGTATGAAGGATCTATGTATGATCATGATGTGAAGTATATGCATGTGGTTACAATGAAAGTATTATGATCATGTTTAGAATGCAATTGTGTTATTATTGAAAGCTTATTCTCAATTAACACTTATGAATGATGATGATAGAAGGTGAAGGGTTTCTACAATGTAATGTTACATCTTGAATTGGTAGGCTTAGGACATCCTCTTCTTGTATAAATGAAAGTAAGGTGATTGTGGTATCTTTAATTGGTAGGCTTAGGGCATCCTCTTCTTGAATAAATGAATGTGATCTTGATTGAAGTACCTTGATTGGTAGGCTTAGGCATCCTCTTCTTGAGTAACTAATGTATCTTGACTTAATGAACATGGAATCGGTAGACCTAATGTTGGAAGCCCTTTCATAAATGACTAATGAAGTATTGTAAGGCTTTGTCTTGAATCGGTAGACCTAATGTTGGTAGCCCTTGCATGATGAGTCTGTGAATGAATGTAATGATAAACCTTGAATCGGTATACCTAATGTTGGTAGCCCTTTCATAAATTAATGAAGAAGTATTCTAGGCTATGTCTTGAACCGGTAGACCTAATGGTGGTAGCCCTTCATGATGAGTCTAGAAACTAATGTGATAATTAACCTTGAATCGGTAGACCTAATGTTGGTGGCCCTTTCATGTGTGAAATGATGAAGCTTGAATCGGTAGACCTATTGGTTGTGGCCCTTTCTTGAGGATTCAATGAGCTCTCCTAATAATGTACCTTGAACGGTAGACCTAATGGTGGTGGCCCTTTCATGTGTAATATACTTTGGGTCGGTAGACCTAATGTTGGTAGCCCTCTCAAGTACAATAATGTTAATGGGAATGAACTACTCTATGGGAATGGAGGCTAACTACCGAGTGGATATGGTAAGATGGAAGCTCTTCCTACGTTAGGCCGAGTTTCAATGTGCATCTTTCTTATCCCATAACTATGTGCCCACATAGTATATTAGCTAGTGGATCTAGCTAAGCTAAAATGTTACCGGTACTACCTTAGGCAAGTAGACCACCACTTTACGGTGTGGGGCAAGACACCGGATTCCATGTCAAGCTCACATGGTCTATGTCAGTTAATGTTTATTCCCATTATGTGAGATACGTGCTATGGTTTCTTGAGAAGTTCTATGAAGTGTGGGTGGTAGTATGGCATCCCATCCATGCATTGCACGAGTAGGCTTTGAGAGGGCTATGATGTGATTCTCCAATGTCTTAATGTCTAAAGAATGAAAGTGCTTTTAATAAAGCTAATGAGAATGTTGACTTAAGTGCTTAATGTAATGATGCATATTTTACTTGGATTGTATTATGAGTTACTTTCATTGTCATGACTTATGAAATGTATGTATTCCTTATGCATGAGTATTGACTAAAGATGAGTAATGAAGAATGGTAAGTTCATCTTTGGTGGCCTCAAAGTGGTACTTAGTAGGAGTAGTAGTATGGAATGCTATTCTTAAATTGCACAAGTATAGATTAGGGTTACTTAAGGTGAATGTTCTAATGTGATGAAATGGCTTATATGTTGAATGTGATTATACCCTATGCCTTTTTGCCAAAGTTCATGATGTTTTCTCAAAATTTGCATATAGCCTGGTTTTCAACCAAAAATGTCCTTTTTAAGCATGGTTTTTGCATGGCTATCATACTTAGTACATTTTTGTGTCATAACCCATATTTCTTCATTTTCTACAAAAGTGTAGGGCTTGGAGACTTGATGTTCTATTCGTGGAGGATAGGTTTCTAAGGAGCAAGGAGTTGAAGATTTGGTGAGTCTTCATAGTTTCGAGAACAAACCCACTAATTCCCTTTATGTCGTTTATTTCATGTTTAGAGCTTTTGTATGGGCTATGTCCCAAAGTTTTAAGTCTTATGGTTTTAGATGGTTTGAGACAAAGTATAGAAAGACTTCCGCTTGCTTTTATGAAAATAACTTCGATTGTAAAGAAAAGTTTTTAAATTCCGCACTATATTTCTATTATCTTATCTGATGACATGCTATGAGGCTTGTATGAGACTTTTTGGAGTCTTGTACACCGTCTCACGTCTGGGGTGTAGGCTCGGGTCGTGACATAAAATAAATTAAAAGTGACAACACTCGTCATCAATAAAAATACCCAACTAAGAGTCGAGTTCGAATCCCAAAGGGAATGGTACGAGGTTAATGATCCAATTAGTGAATTAAACCCAAACTTATCTCAATGTAGTCAAATATTAAATGGGTGGATGATTCCATTAAATTCAACAACGCAATTTCAAACACACAATTATCAATATTATAGAAAGCGAAGATTTACGAAATTAATTGAGTGTAAGAGTGTGGGGATCGAATGTTGATCTCACGAGGGGTATTGAAGAATTTCTCAATAATACTAAATAATCAAAGATAGGCTAGGTCATCTTCAACGGCGTTAATCTTCTTTCGATCTCGTATCATCCTTGCATAGAATATCCTTTCAGTTTCATCAACATGCAATTCTAAACTACCCACAACCTTGAATTTACAATTAAGTATAACTAAATTGCAAATATCAAACATATTACCCACCCATATTGGTCTTTTCGAGCACCCATACTAGATCGAAGCTAAAATCAAGTTGGCCACCTTAATTCATGAATTAATCACTCGGTAGAAGTTTTAATCTATGATTAACGTCTATAAAATAGAGCAATTCAATAAACCCACTAAGTTAAATCAACATCCGACCCTATAATCACACCCTAAGAGATTGGGGTTTTAGCCACATATCACGAAATGTAAAGAAGTTATACCTTGCATGAAATTAGCTATGGGTAACCTAAAATTGGGAAATTACAACCTAACCCACTTTGGATTCAATCTCAATTTATCAAATTTAGAATTGCCAATTCAAAAACACCAAAAACTAAAGTGTTCTTCACTCAATAAAAAGTGTTTCTCTCTCTAGAATATTCACACTTTCCTCACAAACTCGAAACTTTCATTTTTGTCTCCTTTGGGCTATTTATAGTTTCCCAAAATCTGGCCTAAAAACTCAATGTGCTTCTCATTTGGCGACGTTCGTCGAGCTCGCCAAACTCATTCGATGATCGCCAATCGTGCTTCAGCTAACCTTTTTCTTGCTCCAGGCTTCAGGTATTCAAACTTTGTTCGGTTGTCCCGTTCAAGTCTACTTTCTCGATCGGCGAGTCACCGATTACCACCATTATTTTCCTTTTAAACCTTCTTTTTGTGATCCGATACTGTCAACTTTGACGACGTTCACCATGTTTTCCTTTTGCATTCGGCGTATTGTCGTTTCTCCTTGAGTTTGAAAACCAGCCTAGTGCACTATCCATTTTGGGCGAGTTCAGACCCATTAGTCGATCCGCCTTTCATGTTTGGCGAATAGTAGTGTATGGTTTATACTTCTTTTTACATTTTTGGTCATTCTTTCACACATTCATCCTTAGCTTGTCCTTTAGCCTTCCTAGCTACAAATAATCAAAGTTTTGTTAGAATAAGACATAATTAAGCATCAAGGACACTAATTGTTGAGCTAAATAGGCCTCAAATAAGTGCAAATCCATCATTCATCAACACCCCAACTTAAAATTTTGCTTGTCCTAAAGTAATCAAGAATATCATTAACTCAATAAGGGTGTCTACAACCGTCTTCAATGAGAGATAACATGCAAGTATTATTACAAGATTACTCTCAACAACATGCTACACTCAATCATCATCATAAACCTTCAAATGATGACTAGCCGATTTCAACACAAGCTCAAGATCACTTTAGCTTCTTTTCTAATGTAAGACCATGTTTCAATAATTGAATTAAAGTGCCATCATATCATGAACGATTCTATG
Source organism: Solanum okadae (assembly GCA_036553675.1). NCBI lineage: Eukaryota > Viridiplantae > Streptophyta > Magnoliopsida > Solanales > Solanaceae > Solanum > Solanum okadae. Next base: position 25,311,205 of record CM071689.1, read on the forward strand.
CTCTCACAAAGCAAATCAACAAATATATAACGAATCAATGCAACTCTCACTCTCTCAAAAGAGAAATGCATGCAACCTTTATCTCATAGGTTTGCCCATTTTTTTGTAGAATCACACAACCTAGTTCATGCAAGATCTCAAGGATATTTTAGGCTTCTAATGGGACTAATGGTTATGGTATGATCAATTTGGCTTGGTGACTTCACCTTTTCAAAGAATTATTGCAATCATCTTCAACTTTTCTCGAATTCTTTTCATTCTTTTCCATTTGAGAACTCAAACATTGACCTTTCACTCATTTTATTTGGAATCCCCTTTGTTTCATCACTTCTCTTTTTCATTTACATTTTTCAAAATGTTTTCATCAAAATGATTCTTTCTCTCTATTTTTTAATAAGGAGGATTTCTTTATTTTTGTAACAACCATCAAAGTTTAGTCTCATTTCATCTTTCCGTGCCCTTCACTTGGCTTTCATTCCTCCTTCCCTTCCACGATCCCAACTTAGGCTTTTGACCTAAGTTTGCTATTCAAACATAACAATGCTTCAAAAAGAATTTTGGGTGAGAAAGTGGGGACAATTTGGCTCAAGAGGTTTTAGTTTGGTTTTGTCAACAAATGGTTTAGGCTTAAATTGTGCCTAAATAGATGCACACCCTCAGAAGGTAGTCACACAGGCTATGAGAAATTGGGTTCCCTCCTACAATTTTTTCCCAAGATCACGCCTTACATTTACCAAGGTTTGGGAAAATTCTAGAATTCCATACACATGCTTTCAAGTAAGATCCTCACCACACTTGGCACCATGAAAATACACTCATTTAACATAGCCCGAAAAGATCAAAATTGTACATGCGATGTTCATTTCAAGACTTGCATTGAAACACAACTAGTCAATAAAAAATTCAAAAAGATCGCTCAAAAGTGCAACCATTTTGATTTAAATCTGCAATACGAACACTATACATCATGCTCATCATTAATACTATTCAACATATCGATACTGAACAAAATGGATCCTCGAATTATCATCAATGAAAATTTAAGCATTTTATGATTCTCAAAATCCATGGGGTAGTTGCAAATCTGAGAGAAGGAGGATAAGAGAGAACAACTAACTGAAACACTATCAAAACAACATATACATCAAAGGGGAATATTGGCACAAGTGTCCTCACCCCACCATAAAGGAAATTGCAATGTCTTCAATACAAAGAAATGACATGAGTGAGCGTAGGTAGAAGAACTTCCTAAAATAATTGTGAATGGCATTCACCGACTCGTTCGATGGATCGCCAAACAAGGGCAGTTTGCCGACCAGGACTATAGCTTAAGACAATTCAACCACTATTTTGGTGGGCTACAACATGATTGCCTAAAATCAATAGGAAAATTGTTGAACATCCATGATCCTCTCCGAACTTCCTAGTGTATCCCCCAATTTGTTCCCTTATTAGGAAAGCTACATCGGGGTTGCCCAATTATATCAATGTATCACCAAGTTGGAGATACAGTCTGCTAAAATGGACAGTATGTACCTAATGTTGAGCAACCCATTGGACAAAATCATTGGAGCTTCGCTTAACTGTTTTGGTGGATCGCCGAATTCGTCTCTCAATCGCTAATTTTTTAACAAGTCATGCAGAATTGACACCCACATTATTGAAAATAACTAACGCTTGGGTTGCCTACTAAGAAGTGTGTCATTTAACGTCACTACATGATGTGGATATGCCTTCAAGCATTTTTCAAGTATACCACTTCAACAACCCGCACGTCACGACCTTCTCCAAAGTACCCTTTTAATCTTTGACCAATGACTTTGAATCTCATCCCCTTTGCATCTTCAGTTTCAATTTCTCCTTTTCTGTACACTCTTGTGATTGTATACGGACCAGTGAACTTTGACTTAATCTTGCCCGGGAAGAGTTTCAACCTTGAATTAAAAACTCCCCACTCGAAACTTACGAGGAAAAATATTTGCATCATGCCACCGTTTAACTCTCTTTGTAGAGAGCAGAGCTTTCATATGATTGCAATTGAAATTCATCCAACTTAATGATTTGAAGGACACGATTCTCGAAAGCCAACTCCCAATTAAAATTTATCCTTTATTGGCCCATAATGTTTTGTGCCCTAACTCAACCGGAAGATGACATACCTTCCTAAATACTAACTTGTATGAACACATACCAAATGGGGACTTGAATGTCGTGTGATAGATTCAAGTTGTGTCATCAAGCTTGCTAGACCAATCGTTGTGGTGGACATTTGCCATTTTTTCTAAGAAGCTCTTTATCTCTCGATTTAATCCCCCAATTTGTCCGCTAGATTTTGGATGGTACGATATTGCCATTCTATGCTTGAATCCATACTTTAATGGAAGGGATGCAAATTAACGGTTGCAAAAATGTGAACCTCCATCACTAATGATAGCAATTGGGGTCCCAAACCTTGTGAAAATATTCTTTTTGAGAAACTTTGTGACCCTTCTCGCTTCATTGTTTTGTAATGTCATAGCTTCCACCAACTTGGAAATGTAGTCAACTCCTACAAGAATGTATTTATTCAAAAATGAGATAGGAAATGGGTCAATCCCCCAAACATGGAATAACTCAATTTTAAGGATTTGTGACAGTGGCAATTCATGTCTCCTAGATATACTCCCTTGCAATTGACATTGAACACAACATTTTCAAAAGACATGTGAATCTATAAACATCGTGGGCCAATAATATCCACAATGCAAAATCTTAGAGGTTGTACGGGTACCTCCATGATGACCATCTGCAGGTGAAGCATGACATACTTCAAGTATTTCATCCACCTCCACTTTGAGTATACAACACCGAATGATATTATTATCACACCCCCTAAAGAGGAAAGGTTCATCCAATATATATTTCTTCACATCAAATAGAATTCTCTTTTGATGGCTACTCAAATCATCAAGTAATTACCCACATACAATGAAGTTTGCAAAATCAGCATACCAAGGAACCGAGGGTGTAGAAATTACCATTACTGATGCATAATGAAAATCATCATCTATATCTTTCTCCTCATCTATTCTAGCATCTGCTTCGAACCTTGAAATATGGTTAGATACTTGATTTTCACACCCCTTTCTATCTTTTACTTGAAAGACAAATTCTTGAAGGAGCAGTACCAGTTGAATCAACCTTGGTTTAGACTCTTTCTTTGCAATTAAGTATCATAGGCGTGATATTTGTGCATTATTACTTTGGTTCCCAACAAGTATGCTCTAAACCCATATACAACAACAAACAATTCTTGCTATGTCATCGTGTAATTCTTTTTAGCACAATTCAAGGTTTTGCTAGCATAATAGATGGAATGAAAGAACTTGCTTTTGTGTTGCCCAAGAATAGCAACCAGTTCCAAGCCACTAGCATCACACATCATTTCAAAAGAGAGGTGGCAATCAGGTGCTATGATGACAGGGGCCGAGACGAGTTTCTCCTTTAACATCTTGATAGCATCCAAACATGCATTATCGAAAATAAATGTCTTTCTTTCTCTAGAAGCTTGCCTAATGGAATAACAATCTTGGAGAAATCTTTAATGAACCACATATAAAATTCGATATGACCAAGGAAACTTATTACCCTATTTACCGATATTGGGGGAGGTAATTTTTTAAGAACTTTGATTTTAGCTTGATTAACTTCATTTCCATCCCTAGACATTTTGTGACCAAGAGCAGTGTCTTCTTTCACCATTATGTGGAACTTTTTCCAATTGAACCAAATTCAAATCTACACACCTTTTAAGCACCATCTCTAAATGCTTCAATCATTCTTCAAAAGAGTGTCCAATCACCAAAAAATCATCCATGAAAACATCCATGGAATCCTTAATTATACCCGTGAAGATTTATAACATGCACCGTTGAAAGGTAAGCGGTGCGTTACATAACCTAAAAGGCATTCGCTTGAAGGAAAATGTTCCATAACGGCATGTAAAAGTTGTTTATTCTTGACCCTCCAATGCAATGGGGCTGTCACACCCTTAGTCTACACCCTGGACGTGGTCAACACTCGAGAACCATCGCTGGTCCCCAAGTGAACCCTTGGCCTAGCTTAATACTCAGCGGAAGACAATACTCAATAAGAAGAAATTCAAATGCAAAGATTAATTCAATTGTCTCAACAATAGATAAACTCATTAATGTTTGGAAATATACAAATAGTCATAAAAAGGCAACTTAAGTCTCAAAAAATTAACAAATAAATGGGAAAAGACTCCTCAACTACTCCTATCTATGAAGCCTCTAAATACTACGATAGATGTTGGGACAATACCCATGACATCTTAACAAAACTGAAATATAAATGTGGAACCCTCTGGAAAGTAAGGAGGCTCACCTAAGCTAACTGGGATGCAAATTGTATCAACGAAGCGTCTGTTGATGACCCTGAAAACCTATATCTGCATCATAAAAAGATGTAGGTTGAATGACGTGAGTACATGAAATGTACGAGACTGTAAGGAGATAACTGAAAGCAATAGCTAATTGAACTGACAAGGCTGGAAGGACTACTCACCTCAACTCAACTCAATATAAAGCAACAATGATAAAGGCAATATTTAAACATTATAAAATAGGAGATAAAACTCAATAATGTATAAAAATACAATAACATACTCTTTACTCTTATTTGGGAGATTCTCTAACCGACAACCATCATTATGAGCTACGTGATGATACAACATCTCACTCATGCTTTCATAAATATCCTACACTTTGTTGGGGTATAGAACACCTCAACTAAGTGGATCCACTAAGCTATGCTTAAAAGAAATAAGGAATTATATAAAAAGTATGATTCTTTACCTATGTTGGCATACATGGTTTATGAGGATTTTGAGTTGTCTGAACTCATCCGCATATCGGTGCTCCATAGTACTCCTAATAATATATAATTCATGTTTAAACGTTTAAAGCATAATTCTTTCTCAATTTGAGATAATTACTCAAAAGATCCTCTAAAAAGAGGTAATACTCTGAAACTCCTCTAAACTTGTAAACTCGGTAAGAAATCAGTGTTTCTCTCTTTTAAATGTAGAAGTATTGCATACTTGGGAATACTTAGTTCATTTTACTCATTTTGAAATATGAAACTCAATTCTCCTCATCCTCACACTCATTTACTCAAGACTTAGTTTAACTCTTTAGTTAATTTCAAAAGGGTTCTCAACTTTGAATCAAAAGGTCCTCTTGAACTTTCCTCTTAACTTTCCTTTAATTTAAAAATGTAAATTAAGAGATATGATTAGGATATGCATGATCTCTAAAGGATTAGTGAAGACTTTAAGAGTTAATATCGAGGAGAGAACATGGGTACGATTCAAGGGAACACACACGGAAAGAAGGACGAAAGGGTAAGGGACCTGGTGACACTGGCGCACTGAGTGGCGCGGGGCGCCAACCCCTGAACTACTGAACAGTGTTTGGGGTGCACTGAGTGGAACGCTATGCTAGGCCCCAAATTATTGTGCGGTAATTCGGGTGCAGTGATGGTGCGGCGCCCCACACCCATGCCTAGAAATCTGACGAATATTTCTTCAATTTTTCAGGTCCCAACTCCTTTAGAATCGAATGATTTCCTCCAAACTTCTTTTGATTTACAAACCCAAAAAAATAATATTGAAAAACCACAAAAAATAAACCAAGAAACAAAACTCATCTGCAAGACCCTCACATCAAGAACTCAAAACCTCTATTGTTAAAGAATGGGGTTAAAACTCAAGAACTTCTCAAGAATCGTAATATAAACAATCCCATGGATGAATTCACGATTGAGATTACATGATTGTCATGAGGGAGAACAAACCCAACATTATGAGAAGATTAAATACATTTAAAGAACACTTGTTCTTGGTGAAATTCTCAGTTCTTGAAAGAGCGCTTAAAACCCTTCTCTTTTCTCCTCTTAAAACTTGTTCTAAAATCCGTAATCGCTATGAAATAATGAAAAGTTGTGTAATTTCGATTAGACCCTTAACTTGGGTATGAAAAACGTTTTAGGCTTAGTGGGGTAAGGAAAAATCCAAAATACCCCTTCCCTTAAACGGATGAAAAGCCTTAGCTAGAGATGCTTCACTCAAAAAGCCATAACATTTTACTCGGAGCTCGGAATTTAGTAAACTTGGTTGCGTTGGAAAGAGGACTCAAAGACCATTGATTTAATACCTTATGGGACACCTAACTCTTTATGTTCTAAAATATATGGTCTCTTGAAGTTGACCCAAAACTAAAAATTGAACATAGTCTGAGGTGTTACGATATCTCCCCCTTGGGAACATTCATCCTCGAATGAGATCACACTAAGCACAACAGGGGTGGGAAGAATCTAACAACCCCAACCCAAACACATAACATGCAATTCACATACTCAATATATCAACTTACAAGTACTTTACAAAGAATTAGCACCTTGATTTGGAATTATCATATCCTCCTTATCCTTCCAAGTAGCCTCCTCAAAAAATTGATTCCTCCATAAAACATTGACTGATGCAACCTCCTTGGTTCTCGGCTTGCAAACTTGACACTCCACAATTTGAATGAACATATCCTCATAAGATGAGCTATCCTTAATACTAATATTCTCGGTAGGTACAATAAGCGAAGGAGCACCCATACACTTGTTCAACATAGAATGTGGAATATTGGATTAACTACTACTAAATCTTATGGTAGCTCCGATCATAAGCTACATTGCCAACTCACTTGGATATCCTATAAGGACCAATGTAACAGGGACTGAGTTTTCCTTTCTTACCAAATCTCATCACACCCTTCATGGCCTACACCTTCAAGTACACACAATCATCAACCTTACACTCTAAGTTTCTTCTCTTAACATTTGTATATCATTTCTAACGACTTTGCGCTAATTTTAGCTTTTCTTGGATAATCTTCACCTTCTTCATGGCTTGATGAACAAAGTTTGGCACTATCAACTCAGCTTCACAAACCTCAAACCATCCAATAGGAGATCTACATCTTTTCCCATAAAGCGCCTCATAAGGAGCCATTTGGATACTAGAGTGATAACTATTATTGTATGCAAACTCTATCAGAGGCAAGTGATCATCCCAATTACCTTTGAAGTCTATGACACATGCCCTCAACATGTCTTATATGGTCTAAATTGTGCGCTCTGCTTGACCATCAATCTGAGGATGGAAAGCTGCACTAAGGTTCACCTTTGAACCCAAACCTTTCTGGAAAGACTTCCAAAACATGGAGGTGAATTGTGCACCTCTATCTGAAATGGTACACATAGGAACTCCATATAGTCACACTATTTCTTAAATATACAATTTGGCATAATCCTATGCAGAATTGGTAGTCTTTACAAGTAAGAAATGGGTTGATTTAGTCATCCGATCTACAATCACCTAAATCGAATCATGCTGCCTGTGAGATCACGACAAGTTGATGAGTACACCAATTGGATTCATTTTGGGCTATATTTTAATAGAAATTGTGTCCTTAAATGCTTATTTTATCTCAATATCTAATGAAAACCCTTAAGTTTTAGGTATTTGATGTTTGAAGGAAAGCATGGACAGTACGTTGCAAAATGGAACGAAAAGGCTGAGAAGAACAAAGAAATGAAGGCTTGAGGATCACCAAGTCCACTTGGCAATTTGCCGAAGGGTCTTACATCGCCTTTACTTCCAGTGTGTTGGGCCCTGAAAGAAAGGATCAAGTCGGCGGAAAAAGGAAGCAGTCGGTGCATCACTAAGAAGTTTTGCTAAGCAGTACCATGTCACCCAATGGCCCAGAGCACGATGATGTTGAAGGCTGGTACAAGACGGTGATGAACTACACCAAAGGGTGAATCGCTAAGTTGATCGACGATTTCGACTAATAACGCCGAATGATCCGCTGCAGCACAAATCTGTGAAAACAATAAATACTAGTTAAAGTTGTAGTTTTTAGGAGTCCAACAATTATTATAATTTTCATATAGAATAGTACTTTTTAGTATATTTGCTCTGAGTTTGAAAGGGTTTTGAAGACTTGAAGAAAAAGAGGGTTTCATCTCCAAGGATTTGGACTTGGGTCTTTTGGATTTTTCATTCTTGGCCTGTAACAAGACTTAAATCTTCATATCCATTTGAATGCAAGCTCATTTAGGTATAAATTTCTATCTCTTGATGTGTGGCTAAAAACCCCAATACTTGGGGTGTAATTTAGCGAATATGGGTTAAGCTAATTGTTGGATCTTGTTTGCTGATAGTTTAATCATAGTTTAATTGTGATTTCGTTTAGTGGTTGTGGATAAATTTAATGAATTTGTTGTTGGAAATACAAGTTTGTTTATGTGTTTTTGACTTTCTTGAGAGAGAGGTCATAAAACTAAGACCACTAGATTAATGGCCAGTGTGAGTGGGTCGACAAGAGGTTCAGCTCGAGAGAGTGAACCCTAGTCCCATATCCACACACTCAGCTCGAGAGAGTGAGTGGGTTAAGGCATACACTGTTCTTCATGTGGCAAGTGGGTGTCCGAGAAGAACGCATTTTAACGGGGTAAGTTGCTCGAGAGAGAGAGAGCTTATCCCCATTTAAGTCTAGCCTAGTCACAATTACTTTATGAATCTTCTATCGAAAGCATGTACCCAATAATCTAGCTTAACCATATTCCCATCACATTCCAAGGATCCCATCTCATCACTTAGAAACCCTTGTTTATTTTGTTGTTTTTACCTACTTGTGACAAAAGCCCCCATTGTTAATTGACACTCTTGTGTCACCCTTTAATTTACAATGTTTTTAATCGTTAATTGCTTTAGTTACTGCTAGTTAGAACTAAGTTTTTTTTTCCTATTAATTCTCAAAACCACTCTCTTGGGAACGATCCCAACCCTTGGTTGGGTTACTAAAATATTGTACGATCGTAGACACTTGCATCGCAAGTTGTGTCTTGTTTACGCAAACATAAAAATGGCACCTCTGCCGGGGAGTGGTGTATTTGAGAATTCTTAGAATAGTAGATTTTTTGTTCTTCTTAGTTGTAGATCACTTACTTAATTATTAGTTTTGTATTTTGCCTGTTTGAGCTTTGAAACAGAGAAGGTGAGTATGTCAAGCAGTCCTCGTGAGCAAATGGAGTTTCCTCCATTAGAAGTAATGATGTTCAGGGATCTGATATATCGTGAGTTTACGGTATTTTTAAAACATTTCACTTAAGAGTTGTGTGTGTCTAGGGCCTTTTTGTATTGTTTTTTATGTGTTTTTATTATGTTTTGCAGGAAAGATGTTTAGGGGTGGAAGTAAAGGGACAGCTAAAAGAATTGCATAAAAAGGCATCTACAGAGGTGATCTACGGACAATAGGTCCATTGATGCTCCGTAGCTGGTAACCGTAGATCAGCAGGCAAGACATGGAAGGCAAATTAGGGAAATCTGACCAAGTGTGGAACCACAACGACTATTGACAGTCCATAGATTGATCTACGGACCGTACTATTGAACCGTAGAATGATACTGCGAGGGTTCCAGTACCTAATTTGTGAAGAATCTAAGTGTGGAGCTACGAAGAGGGATTGACGGATCGTGGATTGATCGATGGTCCGTACTAATGATCCATCATTTGCTTTAGAGAAGTTGATTTTTGGGATCTGAAATATTTTTTAAGTCCTGACTGACGGAAGGGACTCATGGACCGTGGATCCATTGACAATCCGTGAGTCAGTCTCATGGAATGAAAATGCGTGCCTAAACAAACTTTCCTTATTTTGTTTCCATTTTAATTTAGGATTTGTTTTCTATAAATAGGGTATGTAAACCTCATTTTTAGGGTTAGACTTTATTACTTTTGTTCTACTTTGTGACTTGGGAGATTAATTTTGCAACCCTAGCAATTCTTGATTTCCTAAGTTCGTTTTGAGGATTTTGATATTGCAATTCAAGTTGAACTTCTGGGTTTATTATTCTTCTTACGTAAGTTCATAATTCTTTCATCTAAAATAATGAATTATGTTCATATGATTATGGGTAACTAAACTCCACAACTAGGGTTATGGGAATCATAAGCGATTAACAAAGTATGAATAGTAAATAAGCAATCTTTGAATAGTGTTTTGCATGCATTGATAATTATTTTGTTTAGAAGTTTTTTTAACGAGTGCACGCGTTAGAACTTTTCTTGTTGCTACTTGCCAGACCAAGGAGGTAGTTAATAAGAAAAGAATTATCTACATAGATTTAGTGCGATACTATCTAATAGTCTAATGTCGATTGGTGCGAAGTCATAACTAAGCCAAACATCGATAAAGATGGCTAATATGAGGTAAAGGTAAGGGTTAGTAAATTACACACACGTAGTCGGACCAAGGTGCGGGGTGAAATTCTCTAGATGTCGGACCAAGGATTTAGAGATACATAAGTTACCACTTTGCATGTGAGATACTAGGAAAGGGTTGCTATTACTAGGATTACTATGTTATTAGCTTCTGGGGAACACGTATACCCTAGTTAATTCTCTCATCTTGATAACAACTAAGATTTACTTTTGTTTACTGAATACTTACTGAATTTGTACACTTTGTTTTACAAATCCTCCCCTTTAATTACTTGTTTCTGGAAGTAATTTGACTAAACGAATATAATTATTGGTTAAAATTACATCTAAACTATTTTCCTCGTGGGATCAACACCAACCTACAAGTTGGGTTCTTTACTTGATAACGATCGCTTATGCTTCTTTAGGGAGGTGTAATTTGAGCGTATCAAATTTTGGCGCCGCTCTCGGGTAAACTTGGCTTTTAGATTAATTTTAACTATAGTATTGAAATTTGGTCCTGATCACACTTGGGCACTCCACACGGCCGAATTTGATTACAGATGGGATGTTATGAGGAGTGGAGCCTGCACGCGTAAAGCCGAATAGAGGGAGGTTAGCTCACCACGTTTGGGTATTCGGAAGACCCCTTGACTTTGGTGGCCAAGTATTTTTTGATATTGGTGCGTAACAGGGTGTCACCTACAAAAGCTGACAACCAACTCACATGGGACAGAGCTGTCATGGTTGCAACATTAGTAGCAGGCTTGGAGATCGACTTTGCCCGCATACTGCTGGCAGAGATTAACGAGAAGGCATTCAAGACCTCCACTACTTACCCCTTTCCATGTTTGATTTTTCAATTATGCAGGGACTCTGGAGTGCCACTCTGCCACTGTGATAGGTTGATTCACCCTACGGGGACCTTAAATATTGGCCTGATTCGGGATGAGGCTAATGTGGTAGCACCTCGCAGAGAGCCGAGGATCGATGTGTCAATGGGTACTGATTTAGTAGATGTTGTGGAGCAGATGCAGGGTGATGAGCCTGTCCTTCCAGCCCACACTGATGATGCTCTAGCCTCATCTTCTCAGGCCGCTAGTTAGGCCCCCAGCTCATCTAGAGCCACCCCGCCTTCAGGAGTCAATGTTATATCAATGACCCGAGTCCAGAAGTTAGAAGCTCAGATGGCCACCTTGCTGCACCACATTAAGCCCTGGATACCAAAGTTGATTGCTGAGTCTGAAGAGAGCGTAGAAAAAAGGATGGAGGCAAAAATGGACCAAAAGGTCCAAGCAGTTCATAAGCGGCTCGATGCCTTCGAGTTGAGAGTTCTAGAGAGGCCATCTCCTACGAATGATATGTCCTCTTTCTGGACCAAGCTAGCTAGTCTCCGGGCTGATGTTAATGCCATCCTGGACACACCAGCTGTTGAACCACAGGCTGCACCCTCCGCATTAGGCGATGATACAGTCCTTGGTGCAGTATTTAGTGAAGATGATGCGGAGGAGCAGCCTGCACATGCCCGCTATAAGAAGCACCGATCGAGTCACAAAACAAAGCTCACGGAAGAGGAAAAGGCTAGCAAAAGGCAGCGCTGGCAGGAAAAGAAAGCACGGAAAGCCTCCATATTAGATGAGCAACTGAGGCAGCAGAGGGCCCATGAGATGGTTGCTGGGGAGTCAAGTTTTATGCCCATGTCTGAGGTTAGGCCTACTGTGGCGATTGATGTGAGCACCACTGATGGTGTAAGTAGAGTGGCAGATAGCACTACTGATGGTGTTGTCCTTGTTGATGTGGGCACTACTGAGGGTGACCCGAGTGTTGATTTAGCGGGCTCTGGGAAACCGGACCCACCCGCTTGTTGATGGTTCGTCGGCGGTATGCGCCACAGGTGTCCTTCACCCAAATCCATTACTTTTTACTATTTTTTTTGTGCATTGGGGACAATTGCACCTTATTTTGGTGGGGGTGGGGTAAATGGATTGTGAGTGATAGGGTGAATTCTGAGCAACCCAACTCATAATCCTCTCTTGGGGGTTTTCTTGCATGTGTTCTTTTTCACTCAAGAGACTATTTACTTTCTGTTGAACCGGCATGTGTTAGGATCATATCTGTAGAAGCAAAAAGAATGAAACATGATGGCATGAAAAATGATACCCGTCAGATTTTGTAATGTGTGCTAAAATTGGTAGGCTGCGATAAGTTGAATGTGTTGGCTCTGAGTATGACATGATAATGAACCAACTTGATGGCATGACTTAAGCTAAAAGTTGAACTGGGTAATCTGATAATCTGATAATGAAACAATGTGCCAAGAGTGTGTGAGAATAGTTGATTGTTCAAACAGTTTTTGGACCAATCTAGAACTTTCCCGATTATTCCTGCTAAGAGAATTTACTCTAGAGGATAGGAAGTGATCATAGGCCCTTGTTCTGATAAGTCAACAAATTGCCTAAAAGAAGAATCCAACCAAATGAAATAAATGATCCCTTTGAGCCTAAATTAGACCATTTCTTTCTAAACCCATAACTCACCTTCCCATAATCTACTATGTTGGCCCCGGTCCCTCCTTGGACATTGCACCTCGACTTAGGCCAAAAGACTAAGTTGGGGGTGGCTGATGTAAAAGGTAACCTCAATCTTGGCCCTGATCCGACATCGGGTATTGTGTATCTCAACCAATGGAAAATCCATAAGTTGAGGGTGGCTATGAAAGAGGAAGCCGGAAGAAAAATGGGTATGAAAAAAGCTTGATGTTGAAAGAGAGAAAAAGAAAAGAGGGGAAAGGATATGACTAGTTGAAAGCTGCAGAAAAGAATAAAACGCAAAAAAAAAAGAGTTGCAAAGTCTAAAGTCACATCCATGATTGAAGAAAGTGAAGGGAAAGAAGGTAAAATGGTAGGATGTCGAAAATAGGGCAAAAAGAGTTTAAAAGCTTAAATGTAATGTCAAGGAGGGCAAAAAGTCACTAAATGTACCCAAATGTACCACACCTGACCCTGAGCCTACGTTACAAGCCAAGAAAGTCCTATAGTGATATTAGAATCTAGTTTGGACAGTCTAAGCAGTGAAAATACGGACAAGCTTATGGCATTGAGCAATAACTGTACTTGAAATTACTTCTGAGTATCAGTGTTGAATAAATCTGTGTACCATGAATGACATTCATTGTGTGAAAAAGGGATTTCGTTTGAAGTAAGGGCACTAGTTACATTGTCGGAAAGTTGGTACCTTGGGGATAGTGAGACAGTGTATGTTGTGTGTTGGTTGGTCGATCTTTGTCATATTTTGATCGGCATGAATTAGCTTGTCGAGTCAAAGAGAGCAGATTTTGCACCCGAAAAGAGACTGGGGTAGAGAGCCATGTGATTGCTTGTGCTTGAATTGCTTGCTTCTATACAAGTGTCATTTAGAATCTTGGTGCGTCACTTGAGGACAAACAATGAATTTAAGTTGAGGGTGTTGATATACCGTGAGTTTACGGTATTTTTAAAACATTTCACTTAAGAGTTGTGTGTGTCTAGGGCCTTTTTGTATTGTTTTTTTATGTTATTTTATTATGTTTTGTAGGAAAGATGTTTAGGCGCAGAAGGAAAGGGACAGCTGAAAGAAATGCAGACAAGGGCATCTACGAAGTTGATCTACGAACCGTAGGTCCATTGACACTCCATAGATGGTGACTGAAGATCAGCATGCAAGGCATGGAAGACAAATCAGGGAAATCTGACCAAGTGTTGAACCACGGCGACTATTCACGGTCCGCAATGATGATCCGTCGTTTGCTTCAGAGAAGTTGATTTTTGGGATCTGAAATATTTTCTAAGTCCTGACTGACGGAAGGGACTCACGGACCGTGGATCCATTGATGGTCCGTGAGTCAGTCTCGTTGAATGAAGACGCGTGCCTGAACAAACTTTCCTTATTTTGTTTCCCTTTTAATTTAGGACTTGTTTTCTATAAATAGGGTATGTAAACCTCATTTTTGGGGTTAGACATTATTACTTTTGTTCTACTTTGTGACTTGGGAGATTAATTTTGCAACCCTAGCAATTCCTGATTTCCTAAGTTCGTTTTGAGGATTTTGATATTGCAATTCAAGTTGAACTTCTGGGTTTATTATTCTTCTTACGTAAGTTCATAATTCTTTCATCTAAAACAATGAATTATGTTCATATGATTATGGGTAACTAAACTCCACAACTAGGGTTATGGACAAAGTATGAATAGTATATAGGCAATCTTTGAATAGTGTTTTGCATGCATTGATAATTATTTCGTTTAGAAGTCTTTTTAACGAGTGCACGTGTTAGAAATTTTCTTGTTTCTACTTGCCGGATCAAGGAGGTAGTTAATAAGAAAAGAATTATCAACATAGATTTAGTGTGATACTATCTAATAGTCTAGTGTCAATTGGTGCGAACTCATAACTAAGCCAAATATCGATAATGATGGCTAATATGAGTTAAAGGTTAGGGTTAGTAAATTATACACACGTAGCCGGACCAAGGTGCGGGGTGAAATTCTCTAAATGCCGGACCAAGGATTTAGAGATACACAACTTACCACTTTGCATGTGAGATACTAGGAAAGGGTTGCTATTACTAGGATTACTACGTTATGAGCTTGTGGGGAACACGTATACCCTAGTTAATTCTCTCATCTTGATAACAACCAAGATTCACTTTTGTTTACTGAATACTTATTGAATTTGTACACTTTGTTTTATAAATCCCCCCCTCCCCCTCCCCCTTTAATTACTTATTTCTAGAAGTAATTTGACTAATCGAATATAATTGTTGGTTAAAGTTACGTCTAAACCATTTTCCTCGTGGGATCGACCCCAACCTACAAGTTGGGTTTTTTACTTAATAATGATCGCTTATGCTTCTTTAGGAAGGTGTAATTTGAGCATATCAGGATCACATTCTAACCTTCAAACTATTATAAGATGAACAGATTCATGAAGCATGGGCAAGGTTTAAATCGCTTCTGATTCGATGCCCCACTCATGAAATCCCTGATATAGTCCTCCTGGACTGCTTCTACAGAAGTCTTGATCCTGAAAACAAAGCATTGGCTGACCAACTCATTCTGAGTGGCATTACACAACAGCCTTATGCGATAGCAGCCTACCTTCTTGATCTCATGGCTGAATCAAACCAAGAAGTAGAGAAGGAATTCATGTTGGCTATGCTGATGACTCAAATGGAAGAATTGTCCAAAAAGATAATGGAGATTGAAGTCCAATGCAAAAGGAAGGACAGATACGTCCCCCCTCATGAGCGAGGAAAGCCCAAGGACAATGATGGTAAACGTGTTGAAGGAATGCTCTTAATCATTTTCAACAAGGTAAGGGAGCATGAGAGGGTGCTGGAAGAGATGAATGAGAACATCAAAGTGATGAAACAAATGATTGGTTCTCATTACAGATCCATTCAGCTGCTCGAGAACCTTACGGGTCATGTGATGCCTTATCTCCATCCGCCACAAAGCAGGGGGTTGCCAAGTGCTGTTTTGGCTAACCCCAAAAGTGAAGTTTAGGTGTTAATTTGCGTCATGCCACGACGTTAACTAAGGCACTGTTTGGGAGGCAACCCAAAACCCTTTATTGCTTTATTGTTGTTTTAGAAATAACGGTGTGTTGAATGAACAGGTTAAATTGTGGATAGTATGTGGAAATTACGTTTGGCGAGCTAATAGTTCCATTTAGCGAATCACCGAATAGGTTGGCGATTCAGATGAAAACCGCCATTTGGACCTTCACTTTGACTGAAGGTCCTGTAAAACTCGGAGAGGTAAATGAACATTCGGCGTGTAGTCGACTGGATCTGCGATTGTGACTAATGTCGCCGAATGGGTGCAAACTGGATGGTTTATAATGGCCAAAGGTCCTAGTATTTGAAATCCTTCACTTTCCCTCACTTTTAATCTTCACAATCTCACATCAAAGTAGTATTTCCAATATTGTTATATTCCACCAGTATTTTGGTTTGTTGATTTGTGTTCGAAGTTGGATTTCTCAGCCGCCTAGCTTTTCAATCACGTTTTAACGGCACAAAAGGTTAGTTCTCCAAACCCCAAGTTTACTTTCAAATAGTTTGTACTCTTTTGCAATGATCATATCTTTTTTATGTGTGTTGGGCCTTTCTGATAGGATTAGAATGATTAAATGCCTATTTTAACTTGAAAATCTTGCCCATATTGTTTGATTGTCGAGTGCCCAAATTTTTTGTGCTTTTTAAATAATTGGTTTGTGATTACGTGTCGTTAGGTAAATCCAGATAAATTTTAGTATCCCACTGCAATGGGTAGTGCAGGTCTTGTTTGAATTTGGTTGGTGCATGCTTTGATTTTGTTTACGGGGTTTGCGGGATTGAATTTGAGAAGGTGGATTGAAAATGGGCACGTTGGGCCATTTGGCAAGCTTGGTTGAGCTCGCCAAATTGTTCGGCGGTTCGCCCAATGTCTCCATCTCGCCCTTAACAGTGTGTTAAATTAGATGTTTGAGTCTGTAACTTTCGGCAAGAAGCCATGGGTCACCAAAAGCGCTCGACGACTCGCCGAAAGTATTCTTGATTGCCCTTTGTATGCTATTCTAATCCCCTCATGGACTGTAACTTTCGGCGAAAAAATCCATGCTCGCCAAAAATAGTCGACGATTCACCGAAAGGACCTTACCATAGATAATTTTCTATAATTTGAAGCCAATCCTTTTGGCGAGCCCGAGTTAGCTCGCCAAAGAGGTTTGGCAACTCACCGATCAACTTGGCGAGTCTTCCTGCAATGGATTGCCTAAGCTTCTGTTTGATTTTTCCCCTAACTCTTCTCAATATTTTGCAGATATGACTAAACCTAACAAAATAGGTAGCAACACACCACCCCGAAGCAAAGAAAAAAGGATCACAATCAATGAGGATACAACTGCATGAAGGAACAAGGCCACTAAACTTTCCATAACTGGTGGGAAGACCAAGGGCAAGGACAAAACTGTTGAGCTATCAGATGCAAGTTCTGACACTACTGGTTTTTACACCAACGACCCAACAACATATGACATTGAGAATCTGGGTTCTGATGAAGATGAACTGATGGAGGCACGGAGGAATGAGTTACGATCTAAACAACTAAATGATCCATCTCGAATAAAAAATCCTCGATCCACCAGTCCGACTCCTCCAGTTCTAGAGCAGGCAATAGTATTGGTACCTCCAATACAAGGCCCCCCACCTAAATCAACGATTAGATTAAAGTCTGAGGGGCTGAGAACGATCATTGAGGAAAAATGGTTGTCCATAGATGGGGTGATCAATAGGTATCCCGAGATAATGGAGTGTCTGAAATATCACAAATTTCAAATCTTCACAAACCTCCATACCAAGTTGGGTCAGAGAATTTTACAATGCATTGGTACCTCAACGGAAAAGGCTAGTATTGTCTTTCAAAGCAATTGACTACGTGGTTGTCAGAGGAAGGAAGGTAGCCTGTGACAGTTAGGCTATCAACACAGTCTTGGGTATGTCCAATAAGATTAATGATCACTGCCAGCACTTGATCAGAACAGAGAAGCTGGATGAGATCAAAAAGTGGTTAGCCCCTCTAATCTTAGATGATAATTCTCCAAAATGGTTAGCAGAAAGAGTTTCAATTGAAAAGAAAGATCTGAACGTAGTGCAAAATACTAGTTCGGGTTCATTAGCAATACAATTATACCATCACATAATGAATCAATCCTTCACCTTGCTAAGGCAGTTTGTCTTGGATGCATCATAGAGAAAACTAGGATAAATATAGAGATGATCATTGCTTCTGAGATCCATATGCGTGCAAAGCAGAGCCAAACATCTCTCCCTTTCCCTGTATTAATCACTGCATTGTGCATAAGAGCTCAGGTGCCTCGAGATGCTAAGAAGGATGTGGAAGTGATGCCCACAACCTCCACCAATATTCGAAAGATTGAAGCCGAATATCTTAAGGACCAAGCGGAAAATAAGCAAAAGGAAGTTGTGGCCACTGGGTCCATACCTGCAGAGGCATTTTTGCTTACTCCGGCCCCTGGGCCTTCAGGTATATCTACCACTATTGCTGACCCTCCAGGTTCCTCTGTTGCTGTGTTACCACCCAGACCTACTGCTGTTATTACCTCATGTGAGCCGATCACTCAGGCATCCTTAATCCGGATGGGACGGCTTGCCCAATCTGCTAATTGTCGGGCTGCCAGCATAGAAAGCTCCATTCCAGGAATGATTCAAGCGGCCCTCGATGATGTTGTGAAACCACTGAGCACTACTATTGATGCTCTAGCGGCCATGATAGCGGTGTGTGAGCGCGACCAAGGAGCCACAGAGGAAGTGATAGCCTTGAAGGCTGCCATTGCCGAGTTGGGTAAAGATGTGGACTACTTAAAGTCCACCGATATGTCCATGTTCTTTGGAACAGTGGAAATTCCAGATGTTCCCGAAATGCCTCAGACCACCACAGGACATGGGGATGGAATGGAGCATACAACCAATCATGAATCAGAGGCAGATACTGACGAAGAGATGTTCGAGGGAGCTGTTGCAGATGAAATAGCCGAGGTTGAAGAAATCATGATAGATGTTGTCGTGCAAGCTTCTTTGGAAAGGCTCCTGCTGCTGTGGTTGTTCTTTTCCAAAAATTTGAGTCTCGATTCCAGTCAATACCGATGACTTGAATAGTGCTCTCAATCAAACGAACATGAATGTACGGCTACAATGAGGCCAAATGAAGTTGCATAGACAATATGTGAACTCTTTGTATCTCGTAGTGATTAGTTATTTATCAAACCGATTCTCTTGTGATGATCATTGCACACTAGCGAAAGTGTGGAGTTTTGTTTGACTTATAGTATCAATGCCTAGTGTGATGAGCTTACCTGTGAACTATGTTTGATAGATCCTAGAATTTGCCCCGTTGGTCCGGTCAACTGAGTGATGCTATTTCTTGATATGATCTTAGGCAACTTCTACGAGTGTGAGCCAATTTGACATATACCTCTTTTGTGACCGACCTTGTGAGCGTGTGATTCTGTTTTGAACACCCTTTGAGCCTTACCCTTCTTTGGAAGAAACTTGATGAAAACAAAACCTTTCTTAATCCATTACCTATAATCCTCTTGAATTGTGGTTAATTGAATAGCCAACTTAGGCCAAAAGCCTAAGTTGGGGGTGTGGTGAAAAAGAAAAAGGGAAAGTCAAGATGTGCAAGGAAAGTCTCCTTTAACCCATGGTGTTGAGAAAAATGGAACCACTCCATATAAAAAAAGAGAAAGAAAAAGAAAAAGAATGAAAAAGAAAGTTGTGGAATAAAGTACAAAAAAGAGGGGTTCCCAAACAATCCATGGAAAGTGAATAATAGGATGGCTTATGAGCACTAAAGAGAATGATGAAGGAAAAGGAAAGGAAGTGTTGTGAGTACCACATTTCACGAGGATGAAAGTCACTGAGCCTAAATGACCAATCCATTGCACTCAGCCCCATTACAAGCCTTGAAAAGACCTTTTTGATCTTGAGTGAGCTGAAACAAATGTTGATTGGAAAATATGGGCAAACCTATAGGTGAAATTATGCATTATGTTCTTCTTTGTGAGTGTGAGCGTTGCATCTGATTCCAAAGTTTTAAACTGTGAAACCATTGTGTGAATATGGAATCCTTCTTTGTGTGAGGGAATTTGAACACTATAGTTGAGCTTGAACTTGCATTTGGAGCAAGTATTGTGAGCATGAGATTCGTTGATATTAGTGAGTCACAACTTGAATCTTTGAGTACACATTTGATCTTTGCATAAGTAAATTGAGTCTTTTTGTGTGCATTCATGATTGAGTCTTCTGTAACATTGTTCGAGACACCCTTTTTGAACGGCTGAACTTGAGTTTGCTTGAGGACAAGCCCAATTTTAAGTTGGGGGTGTTGATGAGTCCAAAAATTGGACTCATTTAGGGCTATATTTTAATAGAAATTGTGTCCTCAAATGCTTATTTTATCTCAATATCTGATGAAAACCTTAAGATACAGGTATTTGATATTTGAAGGAAAGCATGGACACTACGTCGTAAAAAGGGACGAAAAGGCTGAGAAGAACGAAGAAATGAAGGCCTGAGGATCGCCGAGTCCACTTGGCAAGTCGCCAAAGGGTCTTACGTCGCCTTTTGTTCCAGTGTACTGAGTGATGAAAGAAAGGATCAAGTCGGAGGAAAAAGGGAGTAATGGGTGCATCGCCGAGAAGTTCTGTGAAGCAGTACCATGTCACCCAATGACCCAGAGCACGACGATGTTGAAGGTGCAAGACGGCGATGAACTACACCAAAGGGTGAATCGCCGATGTTGATCGATGATTCCGACTAACGACGCCGAATGATCCCCTGCAGCACAAATATGTGAAAACTATAAATACTAGTTAGAGTTATAGTTTTTAGGAGTCAAAAAATTATTATAATTTTCATATAGAATAGTACTTTTTAGTATTTTTGCTTTGAGTTTGAGAGGGTTTTGAAGACTTGAACAAAAAGAGGGTTTCATGCATCTCCAAGGATTTGGACTTAGGTCTTTTAGATTCTTCATTCTTGGCCTCTAACAAGACTTAAATCTTCATACTCATTTGAATGCAAGCTCATTTAGGTATAAATTTCTATCTCTTGATGTGTGGCTAAAAACCCAATTGATCTTGGGGTGTGATTTAGCGAATATGGGTTAAGATAATTGTTGGGTCTTGTTTGCTGATAGTTTAATTGTTATTTCATTTACTGGTTGTGAATAAATTTAATGAATTTTTAGTTTCAAATACAAGTTTATTTATATGTTCGGCTTGCTCGAGAGAGAGGTTATAAAACGAAGACCACTAGATTGATGGCCAGTGTGAGTGGGTCGACATGAGGTTCAGAACAAGAGAGTGAATTCTAGTCCCATATCCACACACTCAGCTCGAGAGAGTGAGTGGGTTAAGGCGTAGGCTGGTCTTCATGCAGCAAGTGGGTGTCTGAGAGGAACGCATTTGAAACGGGGTAAGTTGCTCGAGCTAGAGCTTATCCCCCTTTAAGTCTAGCCTAGTCACAATTACTCTATAAATCTTCTATCGAAAGCATGTACCCAATAATCTAGCTTAACCCGTATTCCCATCACATCCCAAGGATCCCCTCTCATTACTTAGAAACCCTTGTTTATTTTGCTGTTTTTACCTACTTGTGACAAATCCCCCCCTCCCCATTGTTAATTGACACTCTTGTGTCACCCTTTAATTTACAATGTTTTTAATCGTTAATGTCTTTAGCTACGGCTAGTTAGAACTAAGTTTTGTTTTTCTATTAATTCTCAAAATCACTCTCTTGGGAAAGATCCCAACCCTTGGTTGGGTTACTAAACTATTGTACGATCGTAGATACTTGCATCGGAAGTTGTGTCTTGATTACGCAAACATCACAAGTCAGTAATGAAATTATTGTTCATCTACCACTTCAATTCTGGAAGAGCTATACTCTGAGTCACACCACCGCGCCTTTGGTGCTCTACCTTGACTTGTTGGTAATTTGGGCACTTGGCAACAACATTACAATACACCTCTTCATACTCCTCCACCAATAGACTTCTCTCAAGTCTTGGTACATCTTTGTAGATCCTAGATGGATTGAATATCTGGAACTATGAGCTTATCCATGATCCTCTCTTTGAGTTCATCCACTGTTGGTACACACAAACAACCTTGATATCGCAACACACCATCTCCCTCTTTTTCAAAAGCCATTACTTTCTGCTAATTAATATTTGATTTTAGTTCAAGTAAAATAGGGTATTGGTCTTGCATCTCCTTCACTTCAGACACTAGTGATGATTCAGCCCCATTCATCACCATAACTACACCTTCATTGGAATCTAACAAACGGGCTCCCAAATGTGCAAGTCTGTGCACATCTTTGGCAAATTCTTTATTGCCTTCCTTAACATGAGCAGTAATTCCCATAGACAACCTACTCAAATCATCAGCCACAACATTAACCTTACGTGGGTGATAGAGGATACTCATGTCGTAATCCTTTAGAATCTCTAATCGCCTCCTTTGTCTGAGATTAAGCTCTTTCTGACTGAAAACATACTAGAGACTCTTATGGTTGGTGAACACATCTACATGAACATCATAAACATAGTGACGCCATATTTTCAAAGCAAACACCACCGCTACCAATTAGAGATCATCAGTTAAGTAATTCTTCTCATGAACCTTAAGCTATGTTGTCACACCCCAAGCCTACACCCTGGGCGGGATTGGCAGTCGAAAACCATTATTGGCACCAAGCGAACCATTGGTCTGGCTTAACTCTTAGCGGAAGACTTACTCATAAAAAATATTCTTTAAAAAGTAAACTGAAATCTCAATAGATAACTTAGAATGTATAAAGAAACATTCACTAGCCAAAATGACACTCAAGTCTCAAACATCAAAACAGGAATGATAAGACTCACGAACTAACATCAATAAATTGTCTTAGCTCTCTTGTTTCAAAATTCCTCTCTATCTTTCAGCTTTTCTTCCTCAACCTGTTATACATGGATCATCAGCCTTGCCATGTCCATATCTCTTATCAACATAACTGCCATTCATTCCTTACTAGAAAAATGAGACAACCCGGAAACAAACAAACTCATCCTTCTTCTCATGTCAGCAACCATCTTGGGAGCATAGCGGGAGAGTTGTGTGAACTTCATACTGTACTCAAGAACACATAAAGAATCCTACTTAAGAGTGAGGAACTCTTGTACCTTTGCTTATCTCAGTTCTCGAGGAAAGAAACGCCCCAAGAAGGCTTCCTCAAATAAATCCCAACCGACAAGTGGTGCAGCCTCAACTCGATTCTTCTTCCATTATTCAAACCAGATTCTAGCGAAACCCTTCATTTGGTATGCATCTAGTTCCACCCTCTCAGCATCAACAACATGCATAATCTCAAAAATCTTTTGAAGCTCTTCAACAAAGTTTTATGGATCCTCAATGACACTTGACCCAGTAAAGCTTGGAAGATTCATCCTTAAGAACTCATGGATCCTTGAAGTATCAGCCACTTCCTGTCAATTCTCTCTTTGTCAAACTTGATTGGTCACACCTTGGCTCAACATTCGGATAGCTTCTTGGAACTCAGCATTAGTGACCTCTTCTTGGGGTTGCACTTCAGGTGCATTAGGTACCCCTTGTTCCTATGGTTTAACATTCCTTCTAACGGGACGACCTTTGACAACTATTTGTGGGGGAATGATCTGAAAGACACGCGCAAGCACGAATTAGAAGAAATTTTTTAGAGATAAACTCTATCGCACGAAATGAGTATGAAAGAAGTGAGATAGTTCATAGGTGTCGCACCCTCATAATTATAGATGGGCACATTTCACACCAATAACTAAGACTCTACAGACATAGCTTCATAGACTCTCTAGGACTCTTGAACTCTGTGCTTTGATACCAACTTTGTCACGCCCCGAGCCTACACCCTGGGTGGGACCGCACTCCATAACTATTACTGGCCCCAATCGAACCATTGGCCTGGCTTAAATCTTAGCGAAAGACTTACTCATGATAAAAATACTTTGAAAAGTAAACTAAAATCTCAATAGATAAATAAGAATTTATAAAGAAACATTTACTAGCCAAAATGGCACTCTAGTCTTAAACATCAAAACAAGAATGGAAAGACTCAAAAACTAACATCAACTAACGATCTATGAAGCCTCTAACAACTGAGATGGATGTCAGGACAAGACCCACAACATCCTACTTAACTAAAATGATAAAGTAATAAAAAGGGGTCCTCCGAAAGCAAGGAGGCTCACTAACAACTCTGAAGCTCAACTAGAATCAACGATCCGCTGGATGCTGATCTTGGTTACTTGTATCTGCATCATAAAAATATGTAGGCTAACTGGCATCAGTACATTGAATGTACGAGTATGCGAGGGGAATTCTAAAACAAAACATAAGCTTGAAAGGAACTGAAAGAGCATTCGTGGGCTCAACTCAACTCAACTTAACTCATTTAAATATAAAGCAATTCTATGAATGCAATATAAAGAAAAGCTTTTAAAATATGGATAACGATTTTGTGTATTGATAAATATAATAGTAACTTAGGTTGTATGTAAAAATACAATATAAACTTTGATTGTATGTACAAATACAATTAACACTGTGTATATAAGAATACAAAATACTTCTATGGGAGTTTCTCTAACCGACAACCATCACTTAAGAGCTATGTGATGATACAGTGTTTTGCCTTACGCTGCCAGGGCCGTCCTATACCTTGCCAGGGGCATAGAACCTAACTACTAAGTGGATAGACTAGTCTATGATAAAATGCACTATGAAATCATCTAAAAAGTGTGACCCTTTTCTACCCATGATGGCTACATGGTTTATGGGGATTGGGAGTTGTCTGAACTCTCCCCCATATCGGTGCTCAATACTACTCCCAAAATATACTAGCTCATATGTTTAAAAACATAACTCTTTCTGTGATTTGAGATAATTTCTCAAAAACTAGCCCAAAGGCTCTCATGGAAATCAGTGTTTCCTTTCTTGCTTAATTCTAAAAGCATTTACTATTTGGGAATACATAGTCCCCATATATTCTTTTGAAGAAATGAACCTCACTCTTTACTCTTTACTCAACTCAAAACTCAAGTCTTAAAACAAGTTTAAAGCGTTCGCAAAAGACTTTTGAAACGACTCTAAGAACTCTCTAGACTTAGCTCTTAACTATCTTTGCATTTGAATTTATGGATTCAAGGTTATGATTCATGTTTATGGATGATTTCTATATGTTTAGAAGTCATTTATAGTATTTAGAATTGATAGGAAGTGTTAGTACACTTTAGAAGGACTTAAATAGACTAAACAATGAAAAACGGGTGGGGGCGGACAACCCGGGCGCTCTGCAGGTGCGGGGCGCCAGCCCTTGAAGTTCAGAAACTGCTTTTTGGTGCACTGCTGGCGCGCCACACCATTCTTACTGGTGTATCAGTGGCGCATCGCGCCAGCCCTGTTGGTGTATCAATGGTGCGTTAGGCCAGCTCTTTCCTAAGTAAACCCGACGAATTTTTCTTCTCGTTTTCTGGTCTTAACTCGACTAATTTTGATTCTTTATCTCAATTTCTTTTTAGATTCAGATACCCAATCTATGTATACAAGAATCTACTCAAACACCACCCTAAAATCAACATGATTTCCTCAAGAACTCATCAATCTCATCCCAATCTCAAGAACAAAAGTCAATATCAAGAACATAAATCAAGAATATTATCCTTCAACTTTCTAGAATGAATCTAACACTGAAAATAACATAATTGGTGTGTGGGTGAATGAACCCAACGCTATGTGAACTCACATACCTCGTTGGATCGAATCCTTGGCGAAATCTATAATTAATTCCTCAAGAAATCGACGAATCTTGATCGTTTCTCTTCTTTTCTCCTCTTGACTTCTTTCTCTAACACCCTAGCATAATTTTGAGTGTGTAAACTGAACCAATTCAGTTTAGACCCCTACTTAATTACCAAAAAAAACTAAATAAATTAATTAGGTATGGAAAAGTCCAAAATACCCCTTTAAAATCCGGTTAACATTCCTTATCTAAACAGCCCAACTTCAAACGGGCATATCTCCTTCATACGAACTCGAAAATGAACAAACTCGGTGGCGTTCGAAACATTGTTCCAAGAAATTTCATTTAACATCTTATTTTCCACCTAACTCATCCTTTACTGAGAGTTATGGTCATTTGAAGTTGACCCAACACTCATTCTTAGCATAACTTGCCAAATTTCAGATTTTCATTATTTCTAAAAATGGTTTTTTCTAATTCTAGCTCTTTCAAATAGCAGAGTGTTAGATTTCTGGAGGCATAGGTTATAAACTTATCATTCTGTATCAATACGCAATAGAGTCAAACTCTGGATGCATCATAATAAACAATAAAGCCTTTTGTACCCTCCGACAGGGTCAACACTAGGGCAATAGTTAACCGAGTTTTCAATTTATGAGATCTTTTCTCACAAGCTTCTGACCATTAAAACTGAACTGCTTTTTGAGTCAACTTTGTCAGCAGGGATGAAATAGATGAGAACCCCTCAATGAACCTTCTATAGTAACCAAGCAATCCCCAGAAACTTTTTATATCAGTTGGAGATGGGGTCTGGGCCCGTTTTGCACTGCTTCAATCTTATGAGTATCAACGGAATCCCTTCAATTAATACAATGTGGCCTAAGAACGCCACATACTCAAGTCTAAACTTACACTTAGAAAATTTAGCATACAACTCTCTATCCTTGAGGGTTTGGAGGACTATTCTAAGATGACTAGCATGATCCTCCTCACACCTCGAATAAATCAGTATGTCATCAATAAATACATTAACAAACATGTCAAGATATGGCTTAAACGCTCTGTTCATATGATCCATGAATGCTGCAAGGGCATTAGTCAAGCCAAAATACATAACTAGAGGCTCATAATAAGCATATTGAATCCCGAATGTTGTCTTCGGGATATCAGTTTCTCTTACTCTCAATTGATGATACCCAGATCTGTGGTCTATCTTAGAAAAGCAAGTGGAACCTAAAGTTGATCAAACAGATCATTAATCATTGGAAGGGGATACTTATTATTTTTGGTGACCTTATTCAACTTGCGGTAATCAATACATATTATAAGGGAACCAACTTTCTTCTTCACAAATTAAACTAGAGCGCCCCAAGGTAAGACACTAGGTCGGATGAAACCCTTATCCAGAAGATTTCTCAATTGCTCTTTTAACTATTTTAACTCAGATGGAGCCATTCTTCCATTATGGTCGCTGGGGCGGGATTTTCCAACCAGAGCGGGACAGGGCGGGACAGAATCTCAGCCCTATCTCCTATGTTTTCCATAGTCACAATTATGGATCCCGAATTGTATGCGAACTAATCCCTGCATTTCAAACAGTGCTCATTAATAGAATAGTAAGTCGTAACCTTAGTAATTAAATATCGGTTGTGTCAGACAGCAAAAACTAGCATCCTTGTGCTTACAATAAAACATAAGGAAAAACAAAAGAAAATTATATTTTTCCTAAATTACAAGCCTAAGAGGGGCGAAGAAACAAATCAAGATCCCTGAGAATGGGAAGTGTCGCTCTCCGACCCCATCTCTTATGGTGCCGTCTCGCCGGCCCAAGCTTCAGTTAACCAAGAAAACTTCGTGAAATCCTCCGGCCTAAGTATGGGGAGCTCCCGTTGGGGTGCTACATAGGAAATGATGACCTTCAATGTCTTTCACCTGCGGGCCATCAGATGATCCATCTCTATGTTCTTCTTTTTCTCCCTTCACAGCTGGCGGCGGAGCATCTCCAATTTGAGGGCGCTGGCAGGTGGAACTGAAGTCGAGGTACTAGCCCGGGAGCCCAAAAAATTTTGTCGAACGGCCGACCTGTCCCCCTCCACTCAAGCACTGGAAAGTGGAGGCTGGGACTGGGAAGGAAGAGTGTCGTCTCCTGCACCATCATTACCTCCCTCCTCCTCCGCATCCACCTGACTGTTGTTGTCCCGACCTGTCCTCTTCCTCTTACTCCTAGATGTAGAACCCTGCCTAATTAAAAGAGGATAAAAGGGGGGATCCATGGGAAGTACCTCATCGGTGTCCAGAAGTGGCACTTCCGCCCGCTTGCACGACGCAGTCACTAGTCCCAGTAGGAAGAATGCCTTCTTGTTACCCTGATAGAATATCTTCCATTCTGATATGACATGTGCCCCTACATTTAACTCGATACCCTGTATAGCGCACGCCACCACCAAGGCCCAAGGGAATGTGATGAGTCCACAATTTGGACTCATTTAGGGCTTTATTTAAATAGATTTAGTGTCCTCAAATGCATATTTTGTACCAATAACTGAAGTAAATCCTTGAATTTCAGGTATTTGGATTTAAGAACAAAGCATGGACACTATTGAGCAAAAATGCATCTGAAAAAACAAAGGAAAAAAGTCCTGAGGATCGCCTAACCCATTAGGATTGTCTCTGAACGGCCAGGGTCGCCCTTAATGTTCCAGAGTGCTAAACCCTGAAGGAGAAAATGTAGTCGGTGAGAAAAAGGAGAAGTCGGTGAGTCGCCGAATGGTTCCGCAATGCAGTGCCATATCGCCCAAAGTTACAGAACCTGGAGATGTTGAAGGCAAAATCAAAAGGGCAATGAAAATGACCAAAGGGCGGGTCACCGATCCAATCGACGATCCCGACTAACTGCGATGACTGAACCTCCGCAGCATAATTTTTGACAACTACAAATATTTATTTAATTTTTTAGCTGAGAAATCCAATTTTGTGTGGAATCTGATTTGACATTCAGTAGTTTTTGAAGTTTAGAGCTTAGAACTGAATAGAGAGACAATATTTCCTTAGCTTTGAAGATTTGAAGATTTACATTTCTAAGAAATTGGAAGTGGGTGTTGAAGATTCTTCATCTTAAACCTTTGTAAAGACTATATCAATCCTACCCAGTTGATGGAAACACAACTTGGTAATGATTTTTACCTTTTTACTATGTCTAGTTAAAACCCCAATTCTTGGGGGGTGATTATGTGATTATGGGTTGATTTAACTATTGGGTATTGTTAATTAATAGTTTATTTGCTGTTTAAAAGTGATTTCGTTCAGTAATCATGGTTGAATTTAATGGGTTGTAGTTGCAAATACAATCTTAAATTCGTGTTGTTGGCTTGCTCGAGAGAGAGGTTTTAAAACCAAAATTACTAAATCAATGGTATGTGCGTATTGGGTTGTCATGGGTTCAGCTCGAGAGAGTGAATCCTAAACCCTTTTCCACACATTCAGCTTGAGTGAGTGAATGGACTAAAGTGAAGGTTGTGCTTCATTGCCGCTTATTGGTGTTCGAGAGAAACCAATTTGATTCGGGGTAAATTGTTCGAGAGAGAGTTTACCCCATAAAATCTAGCTTATTCACCGATTTACAGTTGTTTACCTTGGCCGATAATCCAATCACATCCCAAGAATCCCCTCTCCATATTCGAATTTTCGTGTTATTTGTTGTTTTAGTTGATAGTACAAACAAACCCCCTTTATATTTGACACTTGTGTCACCTATAATTTAAACCATGCTTTTCTTCGTAAATATTTTTAGCTATGATTAACTTGATCATATTTATGCTTTTCTATTGATTCTTCAGTACAAACCATTCCCTTGGGAGTCGACCCCAACTCACTAGTTGGGTTATTTACTATTGAACGATCGTTTATGCTTAGTATTGGATGAAGTATCTTTGATAGCATTACAACTTCAATCAAAATGGAACTGCTGCCGAGGAGTGGTGTTACTTGAGAATTTTTAGTTAAGTTAAATTTTGTTCTTGTTAGTCATAGTTAAACTTACTTAATTTTTAGTTTTGGTTTGTGTGTTGCTGTTCTGAGCAGAGACTTGGAGCACATTTGGTAGCAACAGTAACTCAATGGATCACCCTCCTTCGAGATTGGTGATGTTTAGGGACAACATCCTAAATTTCAAGCAATTAGACGGTGAGTCCATGTATGAGTTGTGGCAAAGGTTTAAAATCCTATAGAAGCAATGCCCAACTCATGAGATTCCGAATAAACTACTTCTGGAATGTTTCTACCGGAGTCTTAGCTTCAAAAATAGAATAATGGCTGACCAACTCTCTTCGGGCTGCTTGATGCAACACTCTTATGAGACCACAGCCAATCTTTTTTATTGTGTGACCAACACCAACAAGGAGACTGAGAAGGACCAACACTTGGCCACATTGTTAGGTCAGCTGGATGCCTTGGCCCAAAAGGTCAAGGACTTAGAGGTACTGTCCAAAAAGACCAAACGATACATCCCCCCTCACGAGCATCGAAAGATGAAGAAGCAAGAGGGTGGGAAAATCGAAGAGGTCATCTTACTCATTCTATACAAAGTCGAAGGACTCGATAGAGTGATAGAGGAGATGAGAGAAAATATATTGATGTTGAACCAAATGACAACCTCTCATTCCACGCTCATTCAACTACTAGGGTCCCAAATGGACCAACTGCTGAATGACCTCTTCCCAGAACCAAAAGGGGGTTTTCCTTACGAAAATGAAGAAAACCTCACTAATGGAACTTAAGTGTTGACTTGCGTCATGCCACAACATTAATTAAGGCGCTTCTTGGGAGGCAACCCAAGTGTTTATCGCTTTATTTTTATTTTAGAAATAATGGTGTGTTAATTGGGTAGATTGAAATGTAGGAAGGAGTTTGAAAAGTGCAGGTTGGCGAGCAAAAGGTCCAGTTGGCGCATCGCCGAAGAGGTTGGCGACCCCGGCCTAGACCGCCATTGGACTCAAGACAATTTTACATTTGAGTCTGTAAAACTCGGCGAACCCAGAAAATTATTGACGAATCGCCTAACAGGTCAGCGATCGCGATCTTGTCCGTCGTTTGGACCCCAGATTAACTAGAAGTCTTGTTAAACTTGGCGAGGTATGTGACCAATCAGTGTGTCATCGAGTGGTCCATCGAGCACGACTAATGTTGTCGAATGGGCTAGAACTGGACAGTTTTTATAAGGCCAAAGGTTCAAATTTTCAAACTCTTCACTTTCCCTCACTTTAAATCTTCACAAGCTCACACCCGCACCTTAGTTTATATATTTTCAAATTTCTAAAAGTATTTTAGTCGTTGATTTTTGCTCGAATTTGGATTGCATTGCCGCCTAGCATTTCAATCTTATCTTAATCGGCATAAAAGGTTGGTTTTCTAAACTGCGACTTTATCTGTATCGATTTTGTACTCATTTGCAATAGTATTATCTCAATTGAAGTGTGTTGGGCCTCTCTGATTGGATTAGAATATTTAAATGCCTATTTCAATTCGATAATCCTGCCCATAATATTTTGAATGTTGAAATCCCGTAATTATGTGCGTTAAAATGAATAAAATTTCGTGGGGTTGTGCTTGCATGTTGTTGGGTTTAGTTGGGTGAAGTTTGAGTAGCCCGTATTTGTGCCAAATGACGTAATTTGCCCAATGATAGAACAGATGATGTCACTCTTAAGGGCAAAAGTCGTCACATTGCCAAATTTGGCAAAATCGGGAGAAGTCTGAGTATCCCAGGGTAATGGATGCTATGGGTCTAGTTTTAATTTGAGTTGTGCATGCTTTGATTTTGTTTTCAGAGGTTGCGGACTGAATTTGAGAAGTTAGGTTGAAAGTAGGCACGTTGGGTCGTTTGGCGAGCTGGGTGGAGCTCGGCGAACCACCTGGTGGTTCACCGAAAGTCCCCATCACACCTTTAATTTCATGCTCAATGTGTTGTTGGGATCTGTAACTTTTGTTGAGAAGCCTGAGGTTGTCGAAGGCACTCAGCGACTCGCCGAAAAACTTCTTGATCGCCTTTTGTCTGCACCCCTGTACCCTTTTTGCGCAGTAACTTTCGGCTAGGTAACCTTTTCTCATCGAAAGTTGTCGGTGATTCGCTGAAAGGCCTTTCCCATCGCCGACTTTCCATAGCTTTAAAGCTAATCCCTTCGGCGAACCAGATCTAACTCCGCTAAAGTGATTTGGTGACTCACCGACTGGTTCGTCGAGTCTGTCTGCAACTATTTTTTTGTGATTTTAACTGAAGTGTTTTTAACTTTTTTCAATGTTTTGCAAACATGGCTAGATCTAAAGTTGTAGGAAGAAACATGCCACCCCGAAGGAAAGAAAAAGGGATTGCACTTAATGAGGATGCAGCTGCATCCAGGGGCAAGGCCACAAAACGCCCCACAACTGGTGGGAAAGTCAAGGGTAAAGGAAAGGCACATGCGTCACCGGAGGCAAGCTCTGACAGTGATGGCATCTATGATACTTACCTCACCACTTCTAAGAGTGAGGGTGAGCATCAGGAGCCTCAGACTATAGCTTCTAATGATAATGAGCTAGTAGTAGCACAGAGGGCAGAGCTACGTTCAAAAAGAATGCATGATACGTCTAGGATCATGACTCCTCCACCCACCACTTATTCTCCTCTAGTTTCAGAGCAGGTTGTAGTCCTAGCACCTCTTGTACAGGGTCCTCTTCCCAAGTCGATGAACAGATTAAAGACTGAGGGGTTGAGGACAATTATTGAGGAGAAGTGTCTGTCCACGGATGGGGTCATTGACAGGTACCCAGAGATTATGAGTTGTTTCAAGTCTCATAAGTTCCAGATCTTCACAAAGCCGCGTGGCTCGTATATACTAAGTTGGGTCCGAGAGTTCTATAATTCTTACAGTATGATGATACTACTAGAGAAGAAGTCGGCAGCTAAATTCAAGTTGGTTGACTACGTGGTCATTAGGGCTAAAAAAGTGCAATGTGATTTTACTGCCATCAACGCAATATTAGAATGTACTACGAGGCTTGAGGATGACTGTCTCCACAAGATCAGGACGACGACTCTAGAGAACATGAAGAACTGGCTGGCTCCGTTGATATTAGAAGACACTCCCAAGTGGCTTGAGTTTGGAGCAGCTATTGAAAAGAAGGACGTCAATGTGGCAGCGAGGTATTGGTTTGGCTTTAGCAGCAGCACCTTCATGCCCTCCCAAAATGAGTCTATTCTTCACCACGCCAAAGCAGCCTATTTGGGCTATCTCATTAAGGGGTCAAGGCTAAACTTAGGGATGATCATCGCAAAGGAAATGCTCATACGGGCCAAGCAGCGTCAGACCTCACTCCCCTTCCTGGTGTTAATCACCGAGCTATACAGAAGGGCTCGAGTTCTGAGAAATGGAAAGAAGGATGTGGAAGTGATTCTCACATCCTCCACTGATATCCATAGAATTGAGGCTAAATATATAAAGGACCAGTCTGAAAAGAAGAAGAAGGCAGCCCCGGTGGATTCATCTCCGGTTGTGGATACAGATTCACTACCTGCAGAGGCATCATTGCCTACTTCGGCCCATGGGACTTCAGGTACCTCTTGTGTTGTCCCTTCTGATGTTCTTAGTTTTTCTGCTATTGCACTGCCTCCTAGACCTACTGGTGCTCCTATCTCCAGGGCCTCGATCACTCAGGTTTCATTACTCCCGATGGGGCAGCTTGCCCATTCTGCAGATCATCGGGCTACCAGACTCGAGGCCTCCATTCCGAGCACGATTTAGACTGCCCTGGCTGATGTTGTGACACTCTTGAGCACTACCATTGATCTCCTTGCAGCTAGGATAGCGGTGTGTGAGCGTGGTTAAGGGGTCACCAAAGAGGTGACTGCCTTAAAGGTTGTTATTGTTGTGTTGAGGAGTGACGTGGATCAGCTAAAGTCCACCTACATATCCATGATCTTCGGGACGGTGGAGATTCCAGATGTACCAGATATGCCTCCGGCTACCACCGGAGATGAGATTAGTATTGAGGAAGTAGTTGATCCTGAATTTGAGGATACTTATGAGGAGATGCTCGAGGTGGCTAAGGAAGCTTCATATGAGGGCCTTACTGAGACGGAAGAGGTCATGGTAGATGTTGTTGTGTAGACTTCCTTAGCAGATACTCCCTTGGCTGCTCCTAGTGCAGTTTTGTTCCTTTTGAGGTGACTCCGGGCACTGATAGCCAAGTCCAGACTGATGCACCGGGCACTGATGCCCTGACAAATGGAGCGACTGTGTAGATAGGATCCCCTCTTTACCTCTCTCTGTCTTACTGTATTTTAACTTTTAGATATTTTTGTTTGCATTTGAGGACAAATGACTTTATTTGTGGTGGGGTGAGGCCTACCTTTTGTGATCTTTTGTGAATATTGATGTTTGTTTATATATTTGGGTTTTTGATCTGAAATTATGTTTTTACACTGCTTTTTGTGGAAGGTTTGAGCTTGTGGCTTTGTGTTTATAATTGCAAATGATTTTTGACTCTTCCAAAACAAATTTGCCACCTCTTTTTTGTGTTGAATGTGGCTATTCTTTTGCAAATTTGAGTATCAGGTTTGATCAATACCGATGACTTGAATAGTGCTCATAATCGAACAAAAATGAATATGCAGCTACAATGAGGCCAAATGAAGTTGCATAGTCAATATGTGAACTCTTTGCAACTCGTTATGAGTAGCCAAGTATCGAATTGAGTCTCTTGTGATGAACATTGCACACTAGCGAAAGTGTGGAGTCTTGTTTGACTTTGGTGTCAATGCCTTGTTTGATGAGCTTACCATAAACCATGTGTGATGACACCTAGAATTTGCCTCGTTGATCCAGCTGACTAAGTGATGCAATCTCTTGATATGATCTTAGGCAACTTTAAAGAGTGAAACAATTTGACATTATACCTCTTTTGTGGCCTACCTTGTGAGTGTGTGAACTCCGCTTGAGCACCCTTTGAGGCTTAACCTTTTCTTGGAAGAAACTTGATGAAAACATAACCATTCTTGATCCAATACCCATAATCCTCATGATTTGTGGCTTGTTTGAATAGCCAACTTAGGCCAAACGCCTAAGTTGGGAGTGTGGTGAAAAGATAAGGTAAATCAAGGAGTGCAAGAAAGTCCCCTTTTACCCATGTTTTGAGAAAAATGGAACCCCTCCATACAAAAAAAAAAGAGAAAAAAAAGAAATTAATGAAAAAGAAAAAGAATGAAAAAGTTGTGGAATAAAGTTGTGAAAATACAAAAAGAAATGGGGTTTCCAACAATCCATGGAAAGTGAATAATGGGATGACTTGTGAGCACGAATGAAGAATGATGAAGAAAACGAAAGGAAGTGTTGTTCACACCACATCTCATGAGGACTATAGCCATTGAGCATAAATGACCATACATTTGCACTCAGCCCCGTTACAAACCTTGAAAAGACCTTTTTGATCTTGAGTGAGCTGAAATAAATATTGGTTGGAAAATACAAGCAAACCTATGGGTGAAATCATATATTGTGTTCATCTTTGTGATTGTGAGCGTTGCATTTGATTTAGAAACTTTAAATTGTTGAACCATTGTGTGTGAATATGGAATCATTCTTTGTGTGAGGGAATTTGAGTACCTTTGATGAGCTTGAACTTGCATTTGAAGCAAGTATTGTGAGCTTGAGATTCTTTGATATTGGTGAGTCACAACTTGACTCTTCGAGTGCACAATTGATCTTTGCATGAGTAATTTGAGTTTTTTTGTGTGCATTCATGATTGAATCTTGTATAGCACTGTTTGAGAAATCCTTTCTGAACTGTTGAACTTGAATTTTACTTGAGGACAAGCAAAAGTTTAACTTGGGGGTGTTGATGAGTCCACAATTTGGACTAATTTAGGGCTTTATTTGAATAGATTTAGTGTCCTCAAATGCATATTTTGTACCAATAACAGATGTAAATCTTTGAATTTTAGGTATTTGGATTGAGGAACAAAGCATGGACACTATTGAACAAAAAGGAACAAGGGAGCTAAAAGAAAGAAGGAAAGAAGGCCTGAGGATCGCCGAACCCATTAGGCGTATCGCCGAATGGCCAGAGACTAGCCTAATGTTCCAGAGAGTCAAGCCCTGAAGGAGAAAATCTAGTTGGCGAGAGAAAGGAGCAGTCGGCGAGTTGCTGAACGGTTCCGCGATGCAGTGCCATATCGCACCAAGTTACAGAACCTGAATATGTTGAAGAGAAAAGAAAAACGGCGATGAAAATGACCAAATGGCGGATCGCCGATTGGATCGGCGATCCCGACTAACTGCGTCGACTGAACCTCCGAAGCACACTTTTTGACAACTATAAATACTTTTTAAAATTTTTAGCTGAGAAGTCCGATTTTGTGTGGAATTTGATTTGACATTCAGTAGTTTTTGAAATTTAGAGCGTAGAACTGAATAGAGAGACAATATTTCCTTAGCTTTGAAGATTTGGAGATTTCCATTTCTAAGAAATTGGAAGTGGGTGTTGAAGATTCTTCATCTTAGACCTTTGTAAAGACTATATCAATCCTACCCAGTTGATGGAAACACAACTTGGTAACGATTTTTACCTTTTTACTATGTCTAGCTAAAACCCAATTCTTGGGGTGTGATTATGGGTTGATTTAACTGCTGGGTATTGTTAATTAATAGTTTATTTGTTGTTTAAAAGTGATTTTGTTTAGTAATCATGGTTCAATTTAATGGGTTGTAGTTGCAAATACAATCTTAAATTCATGTTTTTGGCTTGCTCGAGAGAGAGGTTTCAAAACCAAAATTACTGAATCGATGGTCTGTGGGTATTGGATTGTCATGGGTTCAGCTCGAGAGAGTGAATCCTAAACCCTTTTCCACACATTCAGCTTGAGAGAGTGAATGGACTAATGCGAAGGATGTGCTTCATTACCACTTATTGGCGTTCGAGAGAAACCAATTTGATTCGGGGTAAATTGTTCGAGAAAAAGTTTACCCCCACTAAAGTCTAGCTTATTCACCAATTTACAGTTGCTTACTATTAATTGCAATTACCCGGTTGTTTACCTTGGCCCATAATCCAATCACATCCCAAGAATCTCGTCTCCATATTCATATTTTCGTGTTATTTGTTGTATTAGTTGATAGTACAAACAAACCCCATTTATATTTGACACTAGTGTCACCTATAATTTAAACGATGCTTTTCTTCTTAAATATTTTGAGGTATGATTAACTTGAGCATATTTATGCTTTTCTATTGATTCTTGAGTACGAACCACTCCATTGGGAGTCCACCCCAACTCACTAGTTGGGTTATATTACTATTGAACGATCGTTGATTTTTAGTATTGGATGAAGTATCTTTGATAGCGTTACAACTTAAACTAGAAAGTCACGTCGGTGCGGTTTCCCGACGGGTAGATTCTCCTAGTAACCAAGTGTAGCCACCTCTTAGCATCAGGTGACCAATCCGTACTAGTGATGCCCTCTGCAATAGCCTAGTAGACCTGGTCCCGGTGCGCAGGCTTGATCAGGGTATCCCTCAGCTAGCCTAGATCCATCTCCCTCAGCTTGGCCTCGTACTCCGAATTTGAGACCTAGGGCACCTCTAGAGCGTCATTAATGGTTGTGGCATTCAGGAGGATGTCAACTCCCCAGATACAGATGATGGGGTGAGGGTCGTCCCATCGAACAGTAGGCAAGATGGTGTAGAACTCCCTCACCCAACTAGAGCGAGCAGCAGGGGGAGCCTCCATCAGTGGGGCCCATCCGAACTCCATCAGGCAAGAATAAAAGGCAGGCGTCTTCTCCTCCAACTTGATTAAAATGAAACCTCTCTCGCAAAAGAATCCTGTATATCTATTGTCGTGATGCCTTTCCTGACTGGCGGCATCGGGGAACCAAATGAAAGGTAAGTTTTCCTCATTTAGACCTACCATTTAGAGAGCCTGCAAGAAGTTAAATATAAGTTAGAATACGATAAGGATAGATAGTTTAAGGCTAAAATGAGGAGAAAGAAATTTCTGAGTTAAGGGATGCAGGCCACTGATCTGGCGTATCCCGCCACAGCAGCCAAAATCCCACCAGGGTGGGATTATGGAGGCTGCCACAGCGAGATGAAGTTCACCAGAGCGGCCTTCATCTGGGACGAACACTGGGCGTGATAATGGCACCTCTTCGTCCCAAATTCCATGTTTTTGACAGAATTCCAGCAGATCAGAGTGTATTAACTACCCTAGAACTTAAATATGCAGTCATATTAGCAAATAAACCCCTAAACAGTGACCAAATTCGAGTTTATGTCAAGAAGACCTTTCAACTTCCCCCACTTGTTTTGGTACCGATTCGACCATATTTTTACAAAATCCTTACGCCCAGGACGTTGTGGAGACATTGGGGACATAAGGGAAGTGCCCATGCTACGTTTTTCTATCAAACTAGCAACCTAGTCATTTTCAAATGACTACCCAAAAATCATTTAAATTCGATCAGTTACATAGTAGCATGCAACCGTTGTTAATCAAGTATTGAAGTAAAAGGTGTAATAAACAAGAAAATTACCTTGTTTTCGATGTTCGTATGAGAGTGATCGGGAGTATTTTGGAAGAGTTTTTGAAAGTTTAGGGAGAAAAGGGAAAATATTTCCTATTTTTCCCTTTTCTGCCTCCGATCCCCCACTTCAGCGCGAGATCCCTCACCACAGCGGCCCCACCTTAGCGAAAGGGATGCCGCCCTGGCGGGGTTAGGCTGTGAAAATTGGACGTGTTCATTCGTTGTATGTTGCCTCCAATTTCTTCTAGTCCTTTGGGTATACAACCTTTACTGTGCCGATTATCCGACAAGTCATCGTTCGTCGTGATCCCATAATGGACCAATTTGGTAGTTAGAAGTGTTCTGAATATAGAGCGTGTGATGTCCATAAACTAGTCATTCGGGGATGAACAAGGGGTAAATTGGTATCTATTGTAATGACCCAAACCATCGTTATTTAGGAAAAGCAAAACTTCAAGAAAATACTAGGCCACTGTCCCGCGAGGGTAGGCCAAATGCCGCTAGGGCGGCGGCGTCACAGCGGGGTAAGCTTGTGCTAAGTGGGATAGGTGAGGCATAATGTAAATAATGTGAAATCTTATTTTTCTCCTTCTTCCTAAAATACTTAGATTAGACATAAATCACCTAGAAGGAGGAAGAGATTCTAGCGTGAGGATGGCAATATCTTGCGAATTCTTGGCCAAATTCATCGTCATGTCATCCGAAAAACCAGAAAATTATCTGCAATTCCTTCGTGCAGCTTCTTGGCGCCTAGGTAGGCTAGGTTTTATTAGTTGAGTAGTTATAAATTTGTACCTATTGCGTAGTATAATGATAATCAATGGTAGAAATTATGTGTAGGCCTTCGTGCACCGAACATAAGATGATCAAACCATAAGGAGGAGTCTTAAATGATGAACTAGGGTTGGGTATAGTCAAGTAAGTATTAAGTGATATATGTTGAGGTATACTGGTAGGTGATGGTTGTGATTCCATATTGTGTGATTTATGTTTGTTCTTGCTTCATTATAAAACGTGAATGTATGTGAATGAAGTCGTTTGATCCCACCTAATGTAAATAAGTATGAACGAAGAACTACATTCTATGAATCACCTCTTGTTGTATGATTGTGATAATATACATTGTGATTGTGGGTGTTGAATGGATCGGGTGTTGCGTTCTGACACACTAACTTGGGATCGATTGTCACGTTCTGGCATAACTATGGGATTGGTTGCCACGTTCCAGCATACACATTGGATTGGGTACCATGTTCTAGTATGCTAACAGATTGGGTTTGGGTCCTTTGAGAGGACCAATGATTTGATGTAATTGTATATCTTGTAATGGTGAAGTTGTGTGTTATACGTAAGTGATAGATGTTGTTTCCTCGGAATTGTAATTGATTATAAGACCTTCTTATGTTTGCTTTACCATGTTGAATTAATTTGTTAAGTATCTAGTTGTTGAATGAAAATAGGGTAGTCCATGGTTCAAGGATTGCTAATGTCCGAGTAAGGGGTTGTCCATGTGTTTGTGAGATCAGGAAGTGGAGGTAGTGTACGGGATGTAAATACTTAGGTAGATTTCACCTTGGAGGAAGGGATTTGTGGTTGGTAGTTAGAAAGCTTGGCATAATGTACCACGTGGCAAGGGTTGGGTAATATGAAGAGAAAGTAAGGGTATCGCATGAGCGGTTAGTCAGAATGCTTGTAGTTAAATTTGTGGTCTCTTCTAGGCGTTGGAATGGTTAGGCTATGATCTAGAAACTGGTGAGTAGGTTGAATGAGGAGGTGGTTAGTAGTAAGGGGTATTAGTGCAATTTCTAGGGTATTCAAGTGAAGGTAAAGGTGGAGAAGCGAGTGGTTTTATGGCATATTCTTATTAGTTGATTTCTTATGTTATGCGGTGGGCATCGGGTTGACCGATGATGCCTACCAGTACATGTGGTTTGTACTGATACTACTCTTGCTATGCCTTTTTGGGCATAGACTGGATGCAGGTTGGTGATGTTTCATTAGATGAAGACGAAGAATTCTCCAGCAGCTTCTATCTTTTCTTCCACCTGGTGGGAGCTGTGTCTTCTATTTATTTCATCCAGTTTGTACTCTTAGTAGCTCTTGTACCTATTTAGACTATATCCTTGGGGTGTTAATTACTTTACAAGTCTTAACACGAATTTGTTTAAGAAGGTTTTCTTTTATAAAAACACTATTTTATCTCCGTTTGTCGTATATTTTCCACATGTTTTAACTAATGAAATATGTGGTTTCTCCTACTTAGGTGTTAGAGTGGGTGCCCGCACGGCCCGGTGGGTTGGGTCGTGACAGTACTATTGCTCAATCCAAGCTATTCCATGAGATCTACTAACTCAAGCTATCCATGAAATGATCTTGTCTTACAAGTCAAGCTATCATGAAGTGATCTCATATAATTACTTGAAGCTACCATGGATAAGCATCTCCTTATGCTAATACAAGCTAAATCTTCTCTATCATAGTTCAGAAATGCTTTGATTCATTGTAGGTGAGCAAGCCTTTCAACCTAGAATCACTCTATGTGAGAAAACATTTCACATTCTTACATTCATAAGGTAGATCATGTCGGAAAATCCCTTCCACCCCAATTCTATCTAATAATCAACCATTATCATATAAGATCAACTATCAAAGCCCTAATAATCATATTTCATGATACATGCTTTACCTCAAAGCAATACATCTCATAATTATCATATATGCCTAGCTTTCAAGACAAGTCTAATCATAATTTCTCATATCTGCTTCACTCTCAAGCAATTCTAATCATACTTCATCATATAGCCTCAATCTCAAGCACTACTAATCATTATTCATCACATAAGCTTCAATTCTAATGTATCTCATCAATCCTAGATTGAATACATCTAAACCCACAAATTCTCCTTTCATGGAATAAATTCCATTTACATCAATTTCACCTTAATCATAAACAATTATAATCCACTCAATTGAATCAACATTTATCGAGACCCATAACATTAGAAGAAAACCCTAACTCAAATTGGGGAATTTCTACTTATCAATTGGGGAATCTTGGGGACACCATGGAAGAAAGGATTTCATGGATAAAAAGCTATCATATCTTGATTAAGAAGCCCACAAATTCTTGAGGAATGTAGACTTTACTTTGATCCTAGCTCCAACTCTTTCTTCTTCTTCAAGGTCTACAGATAGAAATGTTTGAGAGGAAGACTTTGGGATTTCTTTTGGGTTTTAGAAATAACGACTTGAATGGGTGAGTTTTGGGGTTAAAATGACTTATATGGGGGTCCTAGGCTTGGGTAAAATGACATAGCATTGAGTTAAAACAATTAGGAAAAGACCCAATAACCCTTGACTTAAAAACTGCCGAATTGGCTCACTGGAAGCTCACCACGGGTCGTCATGACCACCACGGCCCGTCAAATGGGTCGTGAAGAAATTCAGCCTGACATTGCTTCACTATTTTGGGTATAACATTTTACTGCGAGATGGGAATTGAGAAAACTCAGTGGAGTTGGAAAGAGGACTCAAAGACCTTTAATTTGATAGGTCATAGGCTACCTAATTCATTTTTAGCTAAAATATATAAGCGTTTAAATTTGACCCTAAACACTAAGTCTAATGAAAAGCCCTTCACGGATGACTTCACAATCTGTGTGGGGCTTCATGGGCCGTTGTGATGCCCGTGGACCTTGACCAGTAGCTAGGTTTGCCGCCCCTCTTCCCCTAAAAATCAACTCTTGTTCACGACCTCTCCCACGGCCCGTGGTGGCCTTCACGACCCATCTAGTGGCTCGTGGAGAGGGTCCTATTTTGGGAAGCCTTGCCTAGCTACTGCCTAACCCACCACGAGTGTCACCATGACCCGTGGTCCCCACCACGAGGCATCATGGTAGTCGTGGAAGGTGAGGGCAGTGTTGTTGGCTATTGCCTAAGGTCTACGGGCACCACCACGACTCATGGTGCCCTTCACGACTAATGTGAACTTCATAGAGGGTGTCAAGGCTAAATCTTAGGTTTGTAACCTATCCCTTGGACACTTGCTTAGGCTACTAAGTTCTGAGGTGTTACAACTCTATCACAGGACTTAGAGAAATGAAGAAGTGAAGTTTCCAAAGCATTTAATAGCTTCTCATTCATAAATGTGGCGCGCTTCACACTTATGAACAAGACTCTACTAGACATGGTTTTGAGACATCCTAGAACCATTCTAAACCTTGTGCTTTGATTACCAAGTTTGTCACGACCCAGAGGCACCCCCTAAACGTAAAATGCCATACAAGACCCCGGAGGCCTCATATAAGACACTTAGCTTTCATAACATAAGATAATAGAAATGAGCGGGAATTTAAAAAAATTTCAACAATATCAAAGTCTTTTATAAACGAAGCAGAAGTCTAATACACTTTGTCTCAAACCATCTACAGTATGAATATCTTTGGAACACAGCCCATACAATAGTGTTCAAAACATAAAATGAAATAACATAAGAGAAATGGTAGTCAAATCCTCTAATGCTATAAGGACTCACCAATCTTCAAGCCTTGCTCTACTTAAATCCTAGCCCCGGGGATAAGAGTCGATATTGTCGGACCCTACATTTTAATAAGAAATGTAGGCAAGAGTTTGTGTTAGTACAAATATGTACTAAATATGATAGCTAACATAAACATCAACATAAGCATAAGAGATAACAACATAAGTCATAAGCATAATCAATGCACATAAATCATCATAACATAGGAGGAATACTTCCTGATGTAACCTCAACTTATCCTTAGTCAAGACTTGGGTCATCCACCTC
The DNA here is from genome assembly GCA_036553675.1 of Solanum okadae. Taxonomy (NCBI): domain Eukaryota; kingdom Viridiplantae; phylum Streptophyta; class Magnoliopsida; order Solanales; family Solanaceae; genus Solanum; species Solanum okadae. The sequence goes on from CM071689.1 coordinate 25,354,268, forward strand.
TAGTCAAGCATAACATTGAAGGAAACCTCAAGCAACAATCCAAGCTCATCATACATCATAACATAGTCTAGCTTACCTTTTATAGACAATGGGAATCACCTCTTGCCTTACTTTAAAGAAGCATGGGTAGTCACCTCTAGTCTTTCTTTACATATGGATCATGGGTACTCGCCTCTAGTCCAACTTAACATATGGATCATGGGTATTCACCTCATTCTATAAGGATCATGGGTACTCGCATCTTGTCTAATCATATCTTAAGAATATGGGGACTCACCTCTTGTTAAACTTTAAAGAATAAGGGTAATCGCCTTTTTATCCTACTTCATGGAATATAGGTAATCGCCTTATATCCATCTCATTTGGAGGTTATGGGTAATCGCCTCTAGCCTCATCAATATCTTAGTCATTAGCATAGATTCATCTTAGGGGAGAAATCCTTTCAACCTAGAATCATTCAATGTGAGCAAACCTTTCACATGCATAATTATAATCAACTCATGTGGGAATTATCCCTTCCATAACAATTACACCAATAGTCAACAATTGACAACATAAGCTTTACTCTCAAAGCACTATATCTCATAGTCATTCTATATGCTCAATCTCAAGCAATTCAACATCATAATCATCTCATGAGCTTCAATCTCAAAGCAATATAATCATGATTCATCATATAAGCTTCAATTATAATGTATCTCATCAATCCTAGATTGAATACATCTAAACCCACAAATTCTCCTTTCATGGCATAAACCCTATTTACATCAATTTCATTTTCTAGATATGGGTTAGGCATGGGTACATGTAATTTCATCCTAAAAACATGTAATTCTATCAATTAAATCATAAACAATCATAATCCACTCAATTGGATTAACATTCATCAATACCCACAACATTGGAAGAAACCCTAACTCAAATTGGGAATTTCATCTTCTCAATTGGGGAATCATAGGGACTCCATGGATAGAAGGAATCCATGGATGAAAAGCCATCATACCTTGATTACAAAGCCCACAAATGCTTGAGTAATGGAGACTTGAACTTGACCCTAGCTTCAACTCTTCCTTCTTCTTCAACTTTCTAGAGAGAGAATTATTTTGGAGAGGAACTCAATCTTTTGGTGAGTTCGATAGAATGATTTTAATGAGAGAATTTAGGTGTTAAAATAACTTATATAGGTGTCCTAGACTTAGGTAAAATGACCTCACTTTGATTTAATTACAACCGTAAAGACCCGTGTGCCCTTAACTAGACCTGCCAGTCCACGATCAACGAGACCTCACTGACGGACCATGGACTAACCAACGGTCTGGCCTGCACATTCATTGGTGGTGGTCGGAGGCTTTTGCCTAGACCTAGGGCCACTGTACCAAGGGGCATGGACCCATTGACGGATCATGGGTCCAGTCGTGGTTCATGGCCTAGACAGGCTCCTTGGGGACCCTTTCCACGGACCCACCTACGGTCCGTGGTTCGCCCTCCTCGATGGAACCTATAAGTCTTGAAATTTTTCTAGGTTTCCCTCTTTTGAATCCGGGCTGTTACAGGAACTTTGCCTAGTGATACCATCCCAAACCCCAAGAATGATTTATGATGTTTGAGGACTATGTCATGCCACAATATTAAATAAGGCGCTTCTTCGGAGGCAACCTAAGTCTTTACTTTTGTTCTTACTACTTTTGAATAACGTGCGTTGTGAGTGCAAGTGAAAAAAAGGTTGAAAAATCGATAAGGGTAGACTCAGTGAGGCCATTACTAAAGGGAAATGCACAAAAAGTACTAGGCAGACTTATTCTTTTCCGCCCTTTGAGCATTAAAAGTTGGAAAAGTGCACTGTCAAGATCGGCGATTAGAACTCCAAAGGGAGATTCACCGAAGTGTATTATGTGGACTTCATCGGGTTCACCGAATCAACCTTCAGGTTTGGTAATTATTCAGGCAGGTTCGGCAAGCTTAAACTCTAGATGGTGATACGCCGAACCTGTTTAGCGATGTTAGTGAGTGCACCGAATGGGCCGGGTATAAAAAGGCCCATGGTTATTTTTAATTCAAAAATCAAGACCCTTTGAATACTTAAAGCTTTTTCATTTCCCCTCTCTTGCATTGTGTATTTTGAGTAATTTTGTTCCTTGTGTGAACGTATTGGAAGTTCTAGGAGTGCATTTGATCAGACCTCAAGTCAACCCAATTTCAATTCCTTAATTTCTTGTTTATTTTTCGGCACTAACGTTTGTGTTTCGACTTCTTATTGATAATTTTGAGTTTAAATTGTATATATGGTGTGGTCTTGAGCCTTTTAACTAGATTAATTGTTTAAATTTGTTTCGTAGCATAATATTGTTGAAATTGAACTGTACCCATGTGATTTTGATTGTGAATGCCTTTCTAAATGGTGAATCATGATTGTGTTGGTTAGAATGTTAAATTGAGTCGATATACTTGTTGGGTCTGTGTTTAATTGAATGTGAGTGAAGTTTAAGTAGCTCAGTGTTGACCCATTACATGATTTTTCTCAATGATAGACAGGGTGACTACATTCTTAATAAATTGATGGAAATTTGAGTACCCATGGGTTGAAAAACATATAGGTGGATTAAAATTGTTGGAGGAAACTCGTATTTGTTGTACATGTTGGATTTGGATATGAAATTTAGGCACTAGTGATAATCTCATTGCATATAAGATTGAGAAAGTAGTTAAAGCTTACGAGTGCAAGTCCAGATTGAAAGATAAGGAAGGCAAGTCAAAGCAGAAAGAAAGCCTTAGCCGAAGCAGTAGCCAGAGAAGCAAGAGCAGCAAGGCTAAAAGTGGTCTCAGGCATTCCAACTGCATGAACTCCAATCTTATCTATGTCAAAGGTTTGATGATCGCTAACGCACACTGGGCTAGCCCGCCGAAACCAATTCGATGAATTGTTGAGTTGGCATTGACTCACCGGAGCTCACTGATCCTGTTGGGCGATACGCCTTCCCGTTAGGTAAGCCTCAAGACTGTCTTCAAGCTTGATTCAAAGTGCTTTAGATTTCAATTAACCTTCACAAATCTTATGTTGTAATGTGTGCCTTGAAGGTAATGGTGAGACGAAACAGTAAGAATGTGGTCTTGTTCGACACTGAGTGAGGCAGGGAGTCTACTCCACATCTTCATCCTCAGGAGAAACAAAAGGGCCTCTCAATCAATGAGCTGTCTGAGGCCTCAAATACTTAAAATATCAACCCTCAGAAACCTATAAGTGTGGTTAAAAAGGAGAGGAAGTATATTTCCATGAAACAAGTGAATATCCACTCAAAGTTGGTGTCAACGGCACAAGACCCCAACCCTGCTTCACGTGTTATTCTGATTATAGATCTAAGAGCTTTGAATAGGCTCAACGTGGATGGGGAACACACAATTCTAGAGGAGCACCGACTTTCCATTGATGGGGTTATGATTAAATACCCCACAATATGGAGGGTAATCAAATTCCACAAACTTGAACAGTTCACAAGTGTAAGGAAACCATACATACCCAAGTGGGTATGAGAGTTCTATGATGCCTATGCAAGGGCATTGGTGAAGAAGAGGAAAGGGATTGTCTAGAAGTTACTAGATGAAGAAGAGGTCTGAGGTTAAATTGTGTAGTGTCATAGCACTGTGATTAATGAAATACTGGGCACCTCAGACAATCTAACTGCCAAATTTAAGACCAAGATGGCCACATCTTTGGATTAGTTGAAAGAATGGTTGGCCCCTCTAATACCCAATGAGTCTGCACCATCTTGGTTGGAAGAGGTCCCAAGATTGAAAAGGACCTGGGCATAGTGGCGAGGTACTGGTTTGTCTTTATCGGTAGCAACATGATTCCATCCAAAAATGAGTCTATACTCAGGCATTCAAAGGTCGTGTTAGTGGGTTCCATCATTGAGAGAGAGAGAAAATTAATGTGGGAGAGATAATCATGGGAAAGATATTACTGTGAGACAGGTAGGAGCAGACTTCTCTTCCCTTTCCAGTGCTCATTACCACGCTTTGTGAGAAAGCTAGAGTCCCCTTTAGAGTAAAAATTGATGTCAAGATCATGCCGATCTCATCTAGTGATATTCAGAAGATCCAGGCTGAGTTCTTGAAAGATGATGCTGCTCAGAAGACGCCACCACCAAACTTCTCTCTAGTGGTATACCCTGCCACATTGACAGTTGAGGACAATACATCTTCTCCTTTTGAGGAGCAGGTAGGTATTCATATTCCTTTCTTTGATGCTAGTTTATCTGATTTCGCTACTACATCTATACCTTCTTCTTCTGTATCCACTGCTAATGTAAGGCATCCCCCTTGTCTTGTGGCCTGTCCTACTTTTATCCAGACACTTATACATTAGATATGCAGTCTTGCCCAGTCAGTAAATGTTCGAGCTGCCCGGGTTGAGAAGAACTTGCCCAAGCTCATAGATCAAGCAACTTAGAATGCCTTGGCTTCTTTGACTGAGCGGGTGGTCAAGTGTGAGAAAACAGCTCAGGGTCACACTGTGAGATTAAATGAGTTTACTACGAGGATAGCACTGTTGAATAAAACTGAGGGTAGCACAAGTGGATTGAACACCCTTATGGCTGAGGTTGCCAAGTTGAAGGCTGAGGTGGTCTAGATTCAGTCTGTGGACATATGGACACTTTGGGGCGAGGTTCCCTTTTCAGATGTTGCTGCTCCTGCACCTGTGATGCCATTGTTGCACCTTCCTCTTCTGTACGTGAGGATGTTGACGATGAAGAGTTGGCTGGGGAGACCGATAGGGAGGGGTTGAGAGAGGATGAGAATGGGTTTGTTGAGACCCTAACAGTGCGACACAAAATCGAGGAGGTCATCATTTAGGCTACCCTAGAGAGCTCTCTCAAAGACACTTTAGTTGTTGGGCCCAGTGGATTCACTCCAAACTCCCCCACACTCCTATTATTAAGAGGGGCACTGATGCCCAATCCAAGCCGTCCTTGCCACCTCCCGTGCTCCTATTGCGAGACAAAGATGCTCACTTGAGGCTTCTTCATCGGAAACTCCAAATGAGAGTACTTCATAGGTGAGCCTGTCAGGGCGATAATATATCTTAGCCTCCCCATATTACATTTATTTTACATTGAGGACACTGATTTTTGTTTTTTGCGGGGTAAGGGCCTTCATGCCAATATTCCCCTTTTGCTTGTATTTTTTTTGTTTAATATTTTGAACTTGTGTAGTTAATGTTATGTTTATATTAGAGTGCTTCTCTTTTGAGAAAATGTATCTCTTTACTTCAATATTTATTCTCTCTTGATGAATGCAACCCCTCATGAGTCTGAATAGTGAAATGCTTTATGTTTTCATTTATAAAAATTTGAGAATACATTTTGTTCAATATCGATGTCTTAAATAGTAATCATGGTGAAAACATGATGCGTACAGTCGATGTTGCAAAAGCGAAATTGATGTGGTTACGCCTTTTGAGCAATATATTTGATTCTTGTGTTGACTACCTATGTTTGGATGTGAGCCTTGCAATGAACTTCGCATGTATGTTTTTTGATCTTTTTGAGATGTTCTAGACAAGTATATTTCAAAGAGTTTATGTGTGGTGAGTTTTACTTGAAAACATGCATGCGGAGTACTATAATTTGCCTTATTAGTCTAAGTTGATGAATCTTGGTGAATGTCAGACATGATCGTAGGCAAAAATTGTAACACCTCGGATTTGAGAAAGGTTAGAGAAGGAGTTAAAAGGGAACTCACAAGCCAAAACCGGACCATGTGACCTGCATGGAGCCCCACACGGTCTATTTTAAGGGTTCGTGGTAAGCTCCCCCAAAACCTACCTCGCATGGATCCCTCGCACGGAGGCCTTGACGGCTCGTGGAGAGGGAGACGACTTGTGGAAGAGCTCGTGGGAGCTTGGCAGTGGTTTCCATGGCCAGCATCCCTCCAAAGGAGTCCTTGATGGACTGTGGTGAGGATGACGGGCCGTGGTGGTCGTCGTCAAAGTGCCCCACCAGCAGGGGCCTCTTCCCAAGTCACTGGTCCAAGGACCACGACTGCCTAAACGGCTTGTAAAGGTCACTATTTGGGGGTTGCATCAGCTGTAAATTAGGGGCTTTTGGGTATTTTCCTAATTATTCTATCCTAATACTATGTCGTTTTGCCCTTACCTATAAGTCCTATATAAGTGTTTTTAACCCCATATTTCCCCAATTGAAATCATTCTCTCAAATTCCAAAAAGAAGAACAAGTCTTCATCTCAAAATATTGCTCTCTCTAGAAAGATGAAGAAGAAGGGATCAACCTAGGATTTCAAGTCAAATCTCTAGTTCCACCATTGAAGGCAAGCTTTTGGCATTAAGGTATGATAGTTTTCATCCATGGAGCCTTTTCATTCATGGAGTTCCCAAATTCTCTAATTTACAAAGATAGATTCCTCAATTTAGTTAGGGTTTTCTACCATGTTAGGCGTTCCTCTAAATATTGACTTAATTGATTGTTTTATGATCTATCAAGCATGAATTGATATAATTACATGATTTATGATGAATTCCCATGAACCCGTGTCTAACCCATGTTTTCTAGATATTGATGATTGAAAGTGGGTTCTGAACTATGAAAGGTGAATTATGGAATTATGCATGTTCTTATGAAATTGATTTAAATGTTTTAAGGATCCCTTGAGAGTAAAGTATCAATGATGTTATTTTTGTTGTGTTGTTGAAAGGATTTCTCACATAGACATGAAAGCATGATTATGAAAGGATAATATTAGATTAGAAGGGTTCTTAAGTTTGAAAGGCTTTCTCACCTAAAATGAACCTATGTTAAGGAGCTATTCTAATGTTGAGGCAAGAGGCGATTACCCATGCTCTATATTGAAAGACAAGAGGAGATTACCCGGGTAACATGATGCAAGGAAAAGAGGCGATTACCCATGTTCTTTTAAAAGATAAGATGAATATAATCAAGAACTATTCCATGGAAGTTAATCTTAGAATCGAGAGGAAAAGTGGTGATTACCCTTGTCCCATAAACTATGTGCCAATATAGGATTGTCTAGATAGACATTAGTTAGTGGATCCACATAAGCTAGAAGTTCATGAACCTTACCTTGAAAAGTAGGACAACTCTTTTAGGTGTGGGAGACATCGGATTCCATGTTAATCGCTCACATGGTCTTATATGTCGGTTAAAGCTACTTCCCACAAGCAATCAATGATGAACTAAGGTTACTTCAAGGAAGTATCTCAGACATGTTTAAGATGATGACTATGTGTGTTTACAATGTTTTATGACTCGTGTTTTCTAACTCTTTATCTCATGTTTAAACTTTGTCATTACATCTCATGAAGGTATCTCTTTTAAGTGTGTTTTAAAAAGTTTTATGCATGGCTAACATACTTGGTACATATTTTGTACTAACGCATACTCTTGCCTACATTTTTTGAAAATGTAAGGTCCAGCCTTACAGATTCACACTTCCGTGGCTAGGGATCTCATCTAGAAGATTGAAGTGTTGGTGAGTCCTCATATTCCAAGGACCGAGCTTGGTTTCCCTTTTTGTCTTTACTTTCAGTTTTGAGAACTTGATGTGCGGGTTGCACCCTGATAAACTCTTAGGTACTAGATGGATTTTGGCTCGATGTTTAGATTTTTCCGCTTTTCTCTATAAAACTCTTATATGTTGAAACTATCTTTTAATCTCTTGATTTCTATTATCTTGTCTAAGTATGATAAGTGGCTTGTATGGGGCCTCTCAGGGTCTTATACGTGATGTTATGCCTAGGGGCTACCTTGGGTCATGACAAACTTGGTAATCAGGGCACAAGGTTTAGAAAGGTCCTAGGAAGTCTCATAAGCCACTTTGAGTAGAGTCTTGTTCATGAGTGTGAATCGCGCCACACTTATGAATGAGAGGCTATAAGTTGTTTAGGAAACTCCACTTCTTTCATAACACTAAAGTCATACAATAGAATTTTACTCTATAATATCTCTCTCCTAATCCTTATCCAATCCTCTACAGGATATGGCGACTCGAAGGGCATATGCTAGGAGGAATGCGGGAGAAAATGTGAAACAAGAGGCTCCTCCTTAAACTTCTCCAGTTCTGGTCGATCCTTTGGCCGAGCAAGTGACTAATGCAGAGTTTAGGGCTATTTTTCAAGTATCAGCTCAAGCCATGACGGCCCAAGACAATGGGGAGGTTGCGGTCCCCATGAACCCAAATGTGGGCACGACACCATCTAGAGTGAGAGACTTCACTAGAATGAATCCTCCAGAGTTTCATGGTTCTAAGGTTAAGGAAGATCCTTAAGAGTTCAATGATGAGGTTTACAAGGTTTTGATGATCATGGGAATGACGTCGGTAGAAAATTCAGAATTGGCTGCTTATCAACTTAAGGGTGTTGCCTAAATATGGTTCAACAAATGGAAAGAAGGGAGAACAGTTGATGTGGGTCTTCTTGATTGGGAAATTCAAAGTCGTTTTCCTTGATAGGTTCTTTCCTCTTGAGATGAGGGAGGCAAAGGTTCTTGAATTCATCAACCTTTGTCAAGGAAATATAAGTGTAAAGGAATATGCCGTGAATTTCACAAAATTGTCTAGGTATGCTCCTACTATGATTTTCGACCATAACGCAAGGATGAGTAAGTTTGTTGTGGGTGTGTCTAAGATGGTGGTTTAGTAATGTCGTACCGCTATGCTTGTCAATGATATGGACATCTCTCTTCTAATGGTTCAAGCTCAACAAATTGAACAGGAGAAACTTAAGGAAAAGTCTAGGGAGACAAATAGGGCAATGACCGGTGATGGTAACTTCTCACATTCAAGATTCGATGGACATGGTCGTTCTAAATTTTGACAAAGGTTTTTTGGTCAAGGTTCCTCCAATGCTCCTTCCATGTTCAAAATATATATGGTGTCTAACCCTAAGCCTCAAGAAGGAAATGGTGGTGGATCTTCATTGCCTACTTGTGCTAAGTGTGGAAGGAAGTATGAGGGTAGATGTCTCACGGGTTCCAATGCTTGCTTTGGTTATGGTAAGATGGATCACAAGATAAGAGATCATCCCTCCATTGCTACGAATAAGGGAGATAACCGTCAAAGGGCTCAACCCAATCCTTCATTTAGTCCTAGTGAAAGTCTAGAAGAAAAATAGATTTTATGCACTTCAGACTCATGGTGAACAAGAGGGTTCTCCCGATGTGGTTATCAGTATGTTGAAAGTCTTCCAACTTGATGTTTATGCTTTACTTGACCCCGATGCTACCTTATCTTTAGTGACACCATATATGGATACGAGGTTTGATACCCTTTCAGATGTGTTGTTAGATCCTTTTTTGTCTCTACTCTTGTTGGTGATTCTGTTGTGGCTAAAAGAGTAAATAGGAAGTGTCCCATCTCCTTGCCCCATAGAGTCACTCTTGTTGACCTCGTAGAGCTTGATATGCTAGATTTTGATATTATTCTTGGTATGCATTGGTTGCATGCATGTTACGCTTCTATTGATTGTACAACCCGTGTAGTCAAGTTTTAATTTCCAATTGAATCTATCCTAGAGTGGAAAGGGGGAAATTCTATGCCTAAGGGTCAGTTCGTTTCTTGTGTTAAAGCTAGAAAGATGATTTTGAAGGGTTGCATTTACCATCTAGTTAGGGTGAGGGATATAGATTCTGAGACCCATACTCTTCAGTCGCACCCCGTTGTTAATGAGTTTCTGGAAGTGTTTCCAGATTATCTATCCAGTATTCCTCCCGAAAGGGAAATAGACTTCGGCATTTATCTTCTCCCAAATACGCAACCTATCTTTATTCATCCTTATCATATGGCCCCATCAGAACATAAGGAATGAAAGGAGCAGTTGAAAAAGTTGTTGGATAAGGGTTTCATCCAATCGGGTATCTCTCTATGGGGTGATCCAGTTTTGTTTGTTGGAAATAACGGTAGTTCACTCTGTATGTGTATTGACTACCGGTAATTGAATAAGGTTACCATTAAGAATAATTACCCCCTCCGTAGGATAGATTATTTGTTTGACCAACTTCAAGGAGTAAGAAACTTTTCTAAGATCGACCTTCGGTCGAGTTATCACCATAGGGTGAAGGAAGATGACATTCCGAAGATGGCCTTTCAAACTCGGTATAGTCATTATGAGTTTTTAGTGATGTCGTTTGGTTTGACTAATGCTCTGGCGGAATTTATGGATTTTATGAATAGGTTGTTTAGACAATACCTTGACATATTTGTGATTGTGTTCATTGATGATATATTGGTCTATTCGAGGAGTGAAGATGGTCATACCGATCATTTGAGGATTTTGTTGCAAGTCCTCAAGGACCAATGACTCTTTGCAAAGTTTAGTAAATGTGAGTTTTGGCTAAGGTCCATGGCTTTTCTTGGGCATATTGTTTCCGGTAAGTGTATTGAGGTAGATCCAAAAAATACGGATGCAGTCAAGATTTGGCCTAAGCCTCTAACCCCTTTAGATATTAGGAGTTTCTTGGGTCTAGCCGGTTACTATAGAAGGTTAGTTGAAGGGTTTTCTTTGATTGCTTCTCCTTTGACGACATTGACTCAAAAGAAGGTTAAGTTCATATTTTCAAAAGCGTGTGAAAAGAGTTTTAAAGAATTAAAGGATAGACTTACTTTCGTTTTGGTGTTGACTTTATCAAAAGGGACAGATGGTTTTGTCGTTTATTGTGTGCCTCAAGAGCTGGGGAAAGATGTGTCCTGATGCAAAATAAGAAAGTCATTGCCTATGCTTCAAGGCTTCTTAAGATTCAGGCAAAGAATTATCCTACCCATTACCTTGAACTAGTGGCGCTTGTGTTTGCCTTAAAGATTTGGAAGCATTATTTGTATGGTGTTCATGTGGATGTCTTTACCGGCCACAAGAGTTTGCAATATGTTTTTAACCAAAAGGATCTAAATCTTCGCCAATAGAGATGGCTTGAATTGTTGAAATACTATGACGTGAGTGTTCTCTATCACCCTGATAAGGCACATGTGGTGGAGGATGCTCTTAGTCGATTATAGATGGGTAGTGTTGCTCACATTTAAGATAATCAGAAAGAGTTGGTTCGTGATGTTCATAGATTTGCCCGATTGGGTGTTCGGTCAGTTGACTCTACTAAGGGTGGTGTTGTGGTTCAGAATAGTCTTTTGTGGCTGATGTGAAGGCCAAGCAAGGTCTTGATTAAATTTGGTTGAATTGAATGAAGTAGTGTTTAAAATGTCAGTGGAATCTTTCTCCCAAGGGGGAGATGGTATTCTTCGATATCAAGGTCGTTTGTGTGTTCCTAATGTAAATGACTTGAGAGAATAGATCTTGTTAGAAGCACAAGTTTCTCCATACTCCATTCACCCGGGAGCCACCAAGATATACTGTGACTTGCGGGAGGTCTATCGGTGGAATGGGATGAAGAAGGATATTGCGGAATTTGTGGCTAAGTGTCCTAATTGTCAACAAGTGAAAGTTGAGCATTAACATTCGGGAGGTTTATCCCAAGATATTAGCATTCCTACTTCGAAGTGGGAAGATTTGAACAGGCACTTCATTGTGGGTTTGCCTCTCATCCGACGACAACATGACTCAATTTGGATTATTGTAAATCGGATGACAAAATTAGCTCATTTCATTCCTCTCAAGGTTTATAATTCAGTGTAGGTCTATGCCAAGTTGTATTTGAAGGAAATGGTGAGGTTTCATGGAGTGCCCTTTGATCTTAGGCATATTTATATGCCTAGAAAGCTAATTATGCCCGCATTTAAGCTTAGTTTGAATTCAATATGTGTTCGTTTATAATTTTATTGAGTCTTTTGGTTGTCTATGAGCTAACCAACATGATTAGTTGTGTAAGTGAGCTTAATTGGAGAAATGAGCTCGAAAATGGACAATGGAGGAACACAAAAGATCCGAGGTAAAAGAGGGCAAGGAAGAAGCTGGAGGAATGTCACTTAAGGCATATTTGTATCCTCTCCGCATCGCGGAAAGGAATGATAATTTAATTTGTGAATCAAAGATTGAGGCAGAGTGCTCTGTGCCCTCTCCATGTCATGGAGAGGGTGTCCTGAAATAATTCGCGAAATCAAGATTTAGGTAGAGTGGTCTGTGTAGCTCCCGCGTCGCAGAGAAGAGAAAATTATCTCATAACAAAATCAGATATTGCCTCCGCGTAGCACCCCTTTTGCCTAGTTTTGGCCATTTCAACTTTTAGTATAAATTGGTCATTATTTTATTTTATTAATTTATTCTTTTTTTGGGTTTTCAAGAACGACGACTTGGGAGAATGTTTTCCCCATTTTTAGGGTTCTTTCCTAAACTCTTTTCCTTTCGATCTTTGTATGTTATTTGAACATTGATCAATTCTTGGATTATGAGTAGCTAAATACCCTAGTTCTAGGGTTGTGGCTACAGGATGATTGTAATCTATTTATTTTGTTATTGGGTTAATGCCAATTATCATATGAATCTTTCTTATGTTCTTGTTTTGCGTATTTCGTGACTGATCACCATTGAAATAAAATTATTGTCCAAATTGAACTCGGGAGAGGGATAAGAGGATAGAACGTGGGGCATAAGGAGCATGATTAATTCTAAATAACTAGGGTTAATTTGTATCTAGGATAGGGATATACCTAGAAACCATGCTTGAGTCACCATACAGGAAGAAATCGTAATGCTCGGTACTTAATCCATCCTATCCCCGCTCAACGATGTAGGTAGGGTGTTATTTATCGTAGGCGATTAGAAATTGGGACACCATGAGCATACATTTAACCCTGTGATTTATTGATTCGATAATTGATAATTACCCATATAAATGATATTGATTGCATGATTCCTGATAAAAGTTGCAACCCTGGACTTTACCCCATCACTGTTTTTAGACCCTTGAAATTGAATCACTTTTGTTACATTTTGTTATAATCTTAGAAGTAGAAACTAAATCACTTTGGAAATCTTGGATACACTTGTGTTTAGCTGAAAGTTAGATAAGTTAAGTAATTATAAGTGTAAGTCCCTGTGGGTACGATACCGGGCTCTTAAAAAGAACCACTTTAATACTTGAACGACCAGGTGCACTTGCGTGTGCGATTTGGCCACAACAAATTTTTGGCGCCGCTGTCGGGGACTTTAGAATTAGAAACTATCTAATTTTTCTGATTTCTGAAGTTAAAAAGCAAGTGTTGACAACTTGATCTTAGCAATTCATTATTGCAGGTTAATCTAAAGTTTCAAACTGGACGATGATCAAGGATTGGTATCGCCTCTAGCAGAACCGAAAAGGTTTGTTCACTACCAAAGAAGGCAAAGACGACTTACTTATCCGGTCCCTCTTGTTGCTAGTGAACCAACATCTCCGACATCAAGAGTTGAGGAAGAAGAACCTGAAATAATGGCTGAGTTGAGAGTAAGAGACATGGCAATCCCACATCCCACCAATATGACATCTTCTATTCAGAAACCTGAACCTGGTGGGAGGTTTGAATTGAAGCAGAGTATGGTGCAAATATTGCACACTAATGGGCAGTTCACTGGTCTACCGTACGAGGATCCAACAGTTCACATTCAGAATTTCCTCGAGATCAATGATACGTACACTTTAGCTGGAGTGAATGTGGATTATGTGAGGCTCACTTTATTCCCTTTTTCTCTGCTTGGGGAAGCAAAATGATGGTAAAACTCAGAGCCCACAAACTCAATTACCACTTGGAATGATCTAGCATAGAAGTTCCTCATCTGATTTTTTCCATCTGGAAAAATAGCTAAGTTGAGGAGTGACATTTTAAGCTTTAGGCAGAAAGTGGGAGAAAACTTGTACCAAGCTTGGGACAGGATTAAATCAATGTTAGTGAGCTGCCCTCATCATCATCAATCTAATGAAGTGTTGGTCCATACCTTCATTGAAGGATTGGAGCCTAACACCAAGATTCTACTTGATTCAGCTGCAAGTGGTCAGGCTTTGGAGAAGACATATGCTGAACTATTCACCTTGCTGAATAGGATCTATCAGGGCAACCCTGAATGGAATGGAGGAGGAATGAAACCTATGATTCAGAAAACGGCAGGTATGTTAGAGGTAGATGATGTGACTTCCTTGACTGCACAGATTGTTGCTATGCAGAATATGATGAACACTCACTTCAGCTATCTAGCATTGGGACAACAGCCTGCACATGTAAATGCAGTTCAACAACCACCATTTTGGTGTGAGATCTGCGGAGGTGGTGACCATAGTGCAGAGGTATGTGGTGCAAACCTAGACTGTTAATTTTGTAGGTAATGCCCAACGAGGAGGAGGCCAGCAAAATTATGGGAACTCATATAACCCAAGTTGGTGCAACCACCCGAACTTTTCTTGGGGTGGAAATCAAAATCAGGGTCAAGGCCAGAATCAGTATAGACCCCAAGGAAATACACAGGGGTACCAACAACATGGAGGAGATGCTAAAAAAGATTATGGCTGATCAAGCCCAATTAGTTGTTGATGTAAGAAACAATCAGTTAGCTATACAGAATCTGGAGAAGCATTTTGGGCAGCTGGCTAGTGCCCACAACTCACGACCACAAGGAGGTTTGCCGGGTAACACTGACCCAAATCCCAAGCAAGTAAATGTAGTAGGTACATGCAGTGGTTTACAATTGGAGGAGTTAGCTCCTAAGAAAAGAAACACAGATGTTGTGAATAAAGAGAGTGAACCCAAGGAGGGCAAAGTTGTTGCACAAGAAGAAAGAGTGCAACCAATTGTGAAACCATCTCCTCTATTCCCTCAAAAGTTCAAGAAGCAGAAGGAGGATGAATGTTTTGGTAAGTTCCTCTCTCTTTTGAAATAAGTTCACATTGACTTGCCATTGGTAGATGTTTTGCAGGGTATACCCAGTATGTGAATTACGTGAAGGAGATTGTGGCGAATAAAAGGAGGCTGACAGAGTATGAGACTGTTGCACTTACTAAATAGTGCATCTCCAGAATCCAAAATAAGTTGCCCACGAAATTGAAAGATTCGGGTAGCTTTACGATTCAGATCACTATAGGGCAGAGCATTCATGCACGAGGATTGTGTGATCTATGAGCTAGTATAAATTTGATGTCGACTTCTTTGTACAAAAAGTTGGGGTTGGGTAGTCCTAAACCTACTACCATTATCTTACAGCTGGCTGATAGATCTGTAGCTAGGCCTGAGGGTGTTGTAGAGGATGTGTTAGTTCAAGTGGGATCATTGATTTTCCCAGTAGATTTTGTTGTGCTGAACTTTGAGCAAGACCCTGTGGTCCCATTTATCCTAGGAAGACCTTTCTTGGCTACTGGGAGGGCGATGATAGATGTAGCAGCTGGGCAACTCACTATGCGGGCCTATGATAAAGTGAAGGTTTTCGATGTGTATAAAGCTTTAAAACTGCCAGTTGTGTCTGAAGAGTTGTCTTCCATAACTGTGACAGATCTTGAGGCACAAGTTCGCTACATTGCATCTAAGGACCCTCTAGAGCGAGTGTTAGTGGGGGATGATATTTATGGGGATGCTGAGGCACATGAAATTGTGCAATTTCTTGATGTGGCACTTGTAAGTACATTTGGAGATCGATCGGAGCCTCTAAATAGGGTGTTGGGTCCTCCACCCAAGCCTTCCATTGAAGAAGCACCCAAGCTGGAGTTAAAAGCATTGCCAACCCACCTCAGGTATGCATTTTTGGTTGCAGATAAAACTTTACCGATTATTTTGTCTGCAGCATTATCTAATGAACAGGTGGAAGAAACATTAATCATCCTGAAAAAGAGAAAAGCAGCTTTGGGGTGGCAAATGTCTGACATCCATGGTATTAGTTCCGCGCTGTGCATGCATAAAATATACATGGAGGAAGGGCATAAGCCGAGTGCACAGCATCAGGGAGACTAAACCCATTGATGAAGGATGTGGTGAGAAAAGAGGTAACCAAGTGGCTGGATGCAGGGATTGTGTACCCAATATCAGACAACAAATGGGTAAGTTCAGTACAGTGTGTGCCCAAGAAGGGCGGAATGACGGTGGTAACAAATTAAAAGAATGAGTTGATCCCCACAAGAACAGTGACTGGGTGGCGGATTTGCATGGACTACAGAAAGTTGAATGACACCACCAGAAATTACCATTATCCAGTACCTTTCATTGATCAAATGTTTGATAGGCTGGCAGGTCAGGAATACTACTGTTTCCTTTATGGTTATTCAGGGTATAATCAGATCATCATTGCACCAGAAGATCAGGAGAAGACTACATTCACTTGCCCATATGGCAAGTATGCGTTCAAGCGCATGCCATTCGGCTTGTGCAATGCCCCAGCCACATGTTAGAGATGTATGATGGAAATCTTCCATGATATGGTGGAGGATTTTATTGAAGTGTTCATGGACGACTTCTCGGTGTTTGGTGAGTCTTTCAAACTTTGCGTGACTAATCTTGAGTTCTTGCCAGGTGTAAAGAAACAAATCTGGTGCTAAACTAGGAGAAGTGTCACTTCCTAGTTCGAGAAGGCATTGTGTTGGGGCACAAAATCTCCAAAAGTGGGCTGGAAGTTGACAAGGCTAAAGTGGAAGTTATTGAGAAGTTGCCACCTCCCATCACAGTAAAGGGAGTTAGAAGCTTCATGGGACATGCTGGGTTCTATAGGAGGTTCATCAATGACTTCTTTAAGACTGCGAGACCTATGTGCAGCCTGTTAGAGAAAGAGATGAAATTTGTGTTTGATGAAAAGTGTTTGCAGGCATTTAAGCTGCTGAAAAAGAAGTTGATTGAAGCTCATTATCTGATTTCTCCAAATTGGGAGCTTCCTTTTGAGCTTATGTGCGACGTCAGTGACATAACTGTTGGGGCAGTACTTGGGCAGAGAAAAGAAAAAATGTTCCATTCTATCTACTATGCGAGCAAGACACTTGATACAGCTCAGTCGAAGTACACTGTGACTGAAAAAGAGATGCTGGCATTAGTGTTCGCATTTGATAAGTTTAGATCATACTTGGTAGGAACCAAAGTTATAGTCTACACTAATCACGCTGCAATCTGATACTTGTTTAACAAGAAGGATGCCAAGCCGAGGTTGATTAGGTGGATTCTGCTACTACAAGAGTTTGATCTTGATATAAGGGACATGAAGGGAACTGAGAACTAGATAGTTGATCATTTGTCCAGACTGGAGGATTCAACTCATGTGAAGAATGAGGGGCAGATTAGTGAAGAGTTTCCTGATGAGGAATTGCTTGCTTTGAACATTGCTCAAGTGCCTTAGTATGCTGATATTGTGAATTTTCTGGTGAGTGGTTTATTTCCACCTGGGGCCTCAACACATCAAAAACAGAGGCTGAAGTACGATGTACGCTTCTATATATGGGTTGAGCCCTTCTTATTCAATCAGGGACCTGATCAGATGATGAGAAGGTGTGTAGCTGAGTAGGAGGTGACACAAGTGTTGGAGAGTTGTCACTCTTCACCATATGGTGGACACCACGGAGGCGAAAGAACTGCGCATAAGGTATTGCAATCTGGTTTCTTTTGGCCTACTCTGTTTAAAGATGTTGCTTTGTTTGTGAAAGGTTGTGATCAGTGTCAGAGGATGGGCACCATTTCGAGGAGGAATGAGATGCCATTCAGCAATTTACTAGAGGTTGAGATCTTTGATGTCTGGGGGAAAGACTTTATGGGACCATTCCCATCGTCCCGTGGTAATCAATACATCCTAGTCGCAGTGGACTACATGTCTAAGTGGGTGGAGGCAGTTGCACTACCATCCAATGATGCAAAACTGGTTGTGAAGTTCATTCGGAAAAACATCTTCACTAGGTTCAGAACTCCAAAGGCTATAATCAGTTTAAAATCTATGATATATATAGCATGTAAGTCGATATAATAAAATATAATCCTATGTATAGAACACGAGACATGTAAGAAATTAATCTGGGATAGTACATTTATCAAGGACAAATTACTTACAAACAAATATCATAAAACAAACTACTTCCAGCATAAAGAGTTTAAATAGCATATAACTAGCAACATATGAAACAAACAACCGGTAATCATTAACCTATAAGGCGCGTAACACACATAATTCTTTAATCAAGTTAACTATTAAAGATGCACATATAAAGTTATATTACCTTAATTCATGACTAGATAACCAATATCCATATAAATTATTATGCAATCATTCCTTTACCCCTTAGAGGAGTCGCACCCTAATAAAAATCTTCAACACACATATACACATACACATACATACTTATTCAAATAATTTTTTTATATATATATTGATAAATTTAGTCACTTGGTTACCTGATAATCAAGTGATACTGTATCACCTACTATAATGTGTATTTAACTTATGTCTAACCCCATCGGTACTCTCTAATTATAACATTTAGTCTTGTATTAATCCTCATTAACCTTACTATAAGAATACACAAATCTTCACATATACATACTTATAAAACAATTGAAGATATTACTCCTTATCTAAAGACACATTTTGTAAAAGTCTGTGTGACTAGTGATTATAAACTGGAAACTACATCCTTGGCAAAATTAACATTTGGCCTTTTGGATATTATAAGATCGCTTCTAATAGAGAGAATTTGTATGACAATACATAGAGTGTAAATTAGAAGTAACTTCTTATGACTTTTCTCTATACCACGATCTAAGTAATGAACGAATCGTAACTATCTCTGAATATCTAATAGCCTCTTGATTATAAGTGTGTTGCACAACACACTCATAAGCAAGACTCTACTAGACACGACTTGTAGACTCCCTGGGACATGACCATCTCTGATACCAAGTTTGTCACACCCCAATTTAGGGGAGGTGTGACAGGCACCCGGTGCCTCACTTGACCGAGCGAACCAACTAAATCATAAAACAAATGAAACAATAAGGGCTGAGAAGGCCGCCACAATAACCTGTTGAAACAAGATAACTAGACTAGCGAGGTCACACCAACATTAAAGACATAAAATAGGCTAACAAGACCAACTTAACTAATAAAGAACTAGCAAGCCGACAAGGCTGCAGCTGAAATCATAAATACAATAAGCCGACAAGGCTACAGTAGAAGCTGAAAAGACCCAACGAAGTATGTCCACAAGTCTCTACGAATACTACAACTCAAATGGTTGGAAAAAGTCTCCAACGATGCCAACTACTATATGTAATACTCTAGTATGCAAACTCTATCGACAACCAACAACCCCAGGAAGAGTGGAGCTTACAAATCCTCAACTGAGACAACACCCCTATAGCAAAGGCCAATCAAGATATATGTCTGATCCTGCAACATGACATGCAGCATCCCCAGGCAATGGGATGTCAGTATGAATGAAAATGTACTGGTATGTAAGACAGAGAGTGAAATCATAAATAGTTGCGATAAACGGGTAAAAGAGATACCACCTGAAACTGAAACTCTGAAATCCTCAGTGGCAAACGTCTGACCTTCTAGTAGGTAAATATGCATGATATGCTCATGTATTCGTAAGTCATGAGTACATATATATAGATGCAAATGCATGACATACCCAACCAAATGCTAGCAATGGTGGTGCCTTCCGGTAGCGAACCGGTATCATATTTGCCAACTTGTGGCCATCTGTGTCGCATACGTATAAATATAGGCAATAGGCCCCATACCTTCCGATTATAGATCTAAAGTAGAATGCATAGCATGTAATGTCATGGATTCGTAATGCATATATGTTTTCGTTGCCATGTCGCCAATCTTGGCCCATTGGTACTCTTGTTCTCATAATCTCGTAATCACTTACGTATAACATGTAACGACTCATAGAACCTCATAGGCTTTTAGAATAAACCTGAATACTGAATTTGACTTTAGAAAGGTAACTTAAACTTGAGGGTATTCATAAGGAGATTAAGGTGCTTACATAGTGTCATCGGAACCTCACTTAACTTTCGTACAAACAATTAGGTGTATAGACTCGAAGCTCTTGGCTCGACTTCAACTTAGAAAATTAATCGTTTTGAAACGAAAAAGGGGACTGGCATGCCTAACTTGATTCACTATAGAAAACTCCAGTTTGGTAGTTGAGTGAGCCTGCTTAGAAACAAAATTGTTTAACAAGTATATAACCGAAAGAATAGGGTACAAGGTTTAGTATGAGAAAGATTTTCGACAAATATTTGGTAAGAATTTCTCACGAGAAAGAACAGTTTCACAGCCCCTTATATACAACATAATAAATCTTCATCAGTTCAGCCTCATTCTTAGGACAATAGCTCGCTAATAAATATAAAGAATAAGAAATTCTACAAAAAATAACTTTAACCGTCAAGTATACTTCAAATAGTACAAACACAATAATAATATGATAAATTCAAGCAAAAAGATCAGCTGACATCCCAATGTCCTTAACAGAGGGTCTTCCTAGTAACTGAATAGTAAAAATGACGCATTTGATGATTTACAATATTTAGGATTCGTGCGATATGGAGAAAGAGTTTGCCTTAACATACCTTGAATTTGGGTTCCAATAACTTGATAATCGATTTTCTTTTGGTCATCAAGACATTTTATCATAAAATTCTTTCTCAACGAAACTATATATGTGCATTATTAATGCACCATGTCACTAACTTGGTTTTTTTGAGGAGTTAAAGAGTGACACAAGGTTATGAATACCAAAAACCAAACCAACCGTCATGGTGTCTCAATCAAATTTTTTTCAGGATATTGGAACATATATAGGAATATATATGAGAGTATATGCAGAGGCCATACATAGTGTTTTCTTTAAATGATGAGTTAATAAGTTGGCGGTGTATTTATTATACATATATATATAATATCACATATCACTAAAAGTAATTAATAACTTTATAATATATTTAATCTTATTATAGGGGATAAGTGACAGCCATTTTGATTGGAAATATTGCTACACACTTTCCTCTACTTCCACGTGGAAAGTGGAGGTTACCACACTCAAATTAAGTTTATCCCATTTTAAAATTATTTGGATATTGTGTAGGTTAGTGATAAAATATATATAATTTTTTAAATATGCTACAATTAATAGAAAATTATTTTCAATAGAACCTACCTCATATAATAGTAATTTCTTGACATAACTAGACTTACTATCTCTATTAAAATATTATTAATTTATAAAAATCTTATAAAATAAATACTTATGCAAATATATCATATACAAGAACCTTTTTTTTCATAAGTATTTTTAGGAAGGCAATAAATTAACATATGATGTTGTCAAATAATGTACGGTGCTATAATAGAACTCCCGAGTTAAGGTTGTAAGCCCTTTTATATGAGGCAAAGGATAACCGTAAATACCCGAGGTGTTACATCCTTCCCCCCCCCCCCCCTCCCCCGAGGAACATTCATCCTCGAATGAAAATAAAAGCATGCAGGTGTAAAGCTAGGAACTCTATTGAATTTTTTTTTAGGATTTCATCTATATATGGGACTATCCCAAACTTGTGATACACACCAGATAAAAAAAAATGTCTATGTAAAGAAAGAGTTATAAAGTTACCACATAATGTAAAATGTAGCTCAACCAAGGAAACTTTTCTTTAATCATCTATCTCAAGTTGCCACATAGCACATAATATAACAAATATTTCATTTAAAATTTAGGTACTAAGCACGAAAGGAAACATAATCATATAAAGTATGAACATATGATTTTAATAAGAAAATATTAGGGCAATGAGCAAGATACTCCAGCCCTCAGTGTATCACCTCGTTACTATAAATACATCATTTGACCACATATTGTTATGAAGTTACACAAGAAAATGACAGATACTCCAATAAACTATTAGCAATTTGTTTTCTTTGTGATAAGAAATTCAACATGCATACTGGTGAGCACATGCAGAAGTATAAAATATGTTTTAGTTACTCAGACTCTATAGCTATAAGAATGCATGTCATGTAATACTCAAGTTATGACCTATAAAATATGATCTAATTAGATAAACACAAAACCTATATTTCATTTAAATAATGAGCTATTACGAAGTGGTACCTAGACATACACACATACATTATATGTCCTTTACATACATAGGTCATAAAGCATATCGTAAGTTGATAAATAATTCATAAAGGGTTTAACATTTACACTCAAGGTCTTTGATATATATACAACATATAAATGACATGTGTCTCAGATTGATAACTTAGGACATACGTAGCATCTATAGAAATAATTTCTGAGAGACCACAACATGTAATTCCTAAACGACAAACACAGTCAATACATGAGCAGACCTTCAAACACAAGTAGTTAATTCTTACAACTCATTAATCATATATTATACGAGCAATTTAAGATAGATACTCTAATAAGTTCTGAAAAACATACACTATTTAAATACCTAAATTTCAAAATCTGTATCATATAAATAAATACTTTGTAAGTTGAGTAACATGCAAACAGCTAGCCTATGACAAGTGGTCATGTAAAAAATATAATCATGTATTTTGTGAGATAGGAAACATTTAGGCAGCAAGCAATCTGTTAATTATGCATCGAGAGTGTAATATTATCCTTTAAGGTGCCTAGCATGTAACACATACACACACTCATTATGAAGCAAATAAAATTAATTTCTGATGTGTAGGCATATGACATATAGTTGAACATTTGGTGAGCTAAATAACACATGGTGAAATAAGTCTTGAACTATATATCATATGCTCTAACAGTTATTTTGGCATATAACATATAAACACATCTTCCATGAAATATATAGAGTATAAACAATTGATTTGAATAAAATAGATTATACGCACATATAGTTTATGAATAACATTGCAGTAGATTATCCTGAAGGAGCGCCTAACATGTAACTACTATGCTTTATGAAACAACTGACATATTATCAAATAGACTGTAGTTTGAAACAAATGTGTTTACGTCTTATAAATAATAAAGTATACATCATTCGAGTGGTTAAACTTTGACATACTAGTTATATAAACCTTGAAATTGTATAGTACTCGAATAAGTGATCTATCAAGTATGTGGCATATAAACATGTGGTTTACAATACACATAATTAATCTTTTGCTTATTGGTGTATATCCTTTAAAGTGTATGCACATAATCGTGTGATCTAATATTTTATGAAGCACGTAATGCTAAGAAAAAAGTTCATGAGTCATGTGACATGTGAAACCTTATATTACGAAATATATTATGTATAAGTACATTCTTTTATTAAATAGGTAACATTTCATACACCGTATAAACAAATTATCTAGAATGAAAAACATCATAAAAATATTTATCTCGCGAAAATCATTACACATGTGTCAATACTTTTACGAAACATATAACATATAAACACCTTGTTATAATACAAATGATATGTAACCAATTATTCATATGACATGTAATTTACATATATGTCTAAGGGAAGACGATTTATACGATTTAAGACTTGCAAACAACTATCCTATGAAATGAGGTCATATTATCTCTATTATATATGCATACAAATATGTGATCAAGTCTTCCTTAAAACAAGTAATATGTAATCAATTAATCCATGAATCATGTAATCATATATGGTTTTTTTTTTTGAAATACATAACATATAAATATCTAGTTCATATAACACATATATACGTCTCGCTAAATGAGTTAGTAAGCCTTTATGGGTTAGCAATTATTTTTTGATAAATTATAAATAAAATCGTAATAAAATGGTGAATAAACCTCGATGGATAACACAAAAGTAATTAATAGGCAAACAAATAAAATTACTCTCAAATATAAAAAGCTAGGTCTCATAATTAAGAGCATGATTTATTTATTTTTATGTAACTACTTAGCTTAAACAATTTTCCACACTTGTTTTATTAGCTCTAAAAAATTCTACGGGCAGCATAAATACTTAAGCAATACTATCAAACACTCTAAAAAGTTAAAAATACAATTAAATACTTCTTTATCATATGGTCCATACATAACATTTATGATACGAATGTTTGAAAAAAAAAATGAATGATAGCTAGACTACATCGGATACCTTTGGTGGATCTAGTGAGCATCATTACCCCTATACAAAATATAACATAATGAAGAGATAAACAACAAACACAAAACATGAAACCTATAAAACTCTTACTATCTTTTTTTTTCCAGTAAGAACTCCTAATTGAAGACATACCATGGACTTAGTCATTATAATAATACAAGACAAATAATATTTAATAACTAAAAGCTAACTCATCATGTACTTCCTTTTTTAATATTTTGAGCTACAAGTACTTATCAATTTGAATCACCAAGAACAAGAAGACATAAGGATTATACATATTTTTCCAACATTTTCTTAAAGAATTCTACAAATAATCAAGAATAACTATCAAGATCAACAACTTAAATATAGAAGGTGGAGAAATATGTCAAAATCTACGATCAATAATGTAAATAAACTAATTATGAAAAATTATTTCTTTAAGTTTTCATGAAAAAAATATTTGTGTAGAAAAATTCATGTTAGGGATAGTACATACATATGTATCGATACTTCATATAACATGTAACATATAAGCTAATTCTTTATAAATAGACAGCATATACTTAGTGATGCGCCTAACCTATAATTGCAGAAAAGGGGTCAGTGATAAAAATAACGTATAATCATTAACTCAAAAGAGTCTTAACATATAAGCTAGTGAAGCTATAAAAATATTACCATGAATATTTTTGCATCGTGAAATACGTAACAACTATAATTTTACAACTAAGTGCACAGTAAAATATTCATACATGGATTTTTCGACGATGTATTCTTATAGTCACTCAATACCATGACCAGCTTTCAAAAATTCAACGGGGTCATCTTAGTTATGGTTTATAATCTACGATATATATAGCATGTAAGTCGATATAATAAAATATAATCCTATGTATAGAACACGCGACATGTAAGAAATTAATCTGGGATAGTACATTTATCAAGGACAAATTACTTACAAACAAATATCATAAAACAACTACTTCCAGCCAGTGGCGGAGGGAGGATTTTCATCAAGGGGGTTCAAAAAAAATTAATCACGTAAAGAATATCCACAAATAAACGGGTCGAATACGGGTCGGATTAAACGGTCGAATACGGGTCGGATTAAACGGTCGAATCAAGAAGAAAAGGGTTTTTTAATATTTGACTTTATAATTAGGGATTAAACTAATAAATCCTAAATTCCCAATCAGCATTTTAATTTTTTGGAACTAGACATCATTTTCTGATTGCATTATTATTTTAAAAAATAAATTAAAACGCTTAATATAAGCTGATAAAAGAAATGCCTCTGCCCGGATTCGAAC
Organism: Solanum okadae; assembly: GCA_036553675.1. Taxonomy (NCBI): domain Eukaryota; kingdom Viridiplantae; phylum Streptophyta; class Magnoliopsida; order Solanales; family Solanaceae; genus Solanum; species Solanum okadae. The sequence goes on from CM071689.1 coordinate 25,379,609, forward strand.
ACGCGACCTCGCGCGCAGTAGAGCGAATTCCTGAACCCCCAACGCCACTGAGCTACGCCTTTGGTGTATGTTCAGGGGGTTCAATAGTATATATATACACATATATTAAAAATTTAATCTTATATATATAGTGTAATTTTTCGACGAAGGGGGTTCACCGTAGATCCGCCCCTGCTTCCAGCATAAAGAGTTTAAATAGCATATAACTAGCAACATATGAAACAAACAACCGGTAATCACTAACATGTAAGGCGCGTAACACACGTAATTTTATAATCAAGTTAACTATAAAAGATGCACATATAAAGTTATATTACCTTAATTCATGACTAGATAACCAATATCCATATAAATTATTATGCAATCATTCCTTCACCCCTTAGAGGAGTCGCACCCTAATTAAAATCTTCAGCTCACATATACACCTACACATACATACTCAAACTTATTCAAATAAAATTCTTTTATATATATTGATAAATTTAGCCACTTGGTTCCCTGATAATCAAGTGATACTCTATCACCTACTATAATGTGTATTTAACTTATGTCTAACCCCCTCGGTACTCTCTAATTATAACATTTAGTCTTGTATTAATCGTCATTAACCTTACTATAAGAATACACAAATCTTCACATATACATACTTATAAAACAATTGAAGATACTTACTCCTTATATGACGACACATTTTGTAAAAGTCTGTGTGACTAGTGATTACAAACTGGAAACTACATCCTTGGCAAAATTAACATTTGGCCTTTTGGATATTATAAGATCGCTTCTAATAAAAAGAATTTGTATGACACTACATAGAGTGTAAATTAGAAGTAACTTCTTATGACTTTTTTCTATAGCACGATCTAAGTAATGAAAGAATCGTAACTTGCTGTGTTTAAGGACACTATTAAACTGTTGCATGTAGTGTTTCCTTATATTTATTGGCCACTAGCTGGAAGAATCTTTGTATCCTCATTGAGCAATGCTATCACGACACCAAAGTTACTCTAGTGCAGTGGATTAAACCTCCTGACACATGGGTTAAACTCAACACGGATGGAAGTGCTTTAAGCAATTCGGGGAAAATAGGGGCAGGGAGTATTCTCAGAGATTCAAATGGGAAGTTACTTTTTCCATACTCAGCTCCTTTGGGGGAAGGAATCAACAACCAAGCAGAAGTGGAGGCTTCTACCTTTGGTATATCATGGTGTGTTCATCTAAACTACCACAAAGTCACCTCATATAATAGTAATTTCTTGACATAACTAGACTTACTATCTCTATTAAAATATTATTAATTTATAAAAATCTTATAAAATAAATACTTATGCAAATATATCATATACAAGAACCTTTTTTTTCATAAGTATTTTTAGGAAGGCAATAAATTAACATATGATGTTATCAAATAATGTGTGGTGCTATAATAGAACTCTCGAGTTAAGGTTGTAAGCCCTTTTATGTGAGGCAAAGGATAACCGTAAATACCTGAGGTGTTACAAAATAGATCCTCCAAAAGACTGTGAATGTCGAAAGAAAAGATTGGGCTGACAAGCTAGATGATGCCTTGTGGGCGTACCGAACTGCATACAAGACACCGATAGGGTCTTCTCCTTATCGAATGGTGTTTGGGAAAGCTTGTCACCTACCAGCTGAATTGGAGCATAACGCATATTGGGCGATCAAGAAGCTAAATTTGGATGCTAAGTTAGCCAGTAGGAAGAGATTAACACAGCTGCACGAGTTGGAAGAATTTAGGCTCCACGCCTATGAAAATGCTTAGTTGTATAAATAGAAGACCAAGAGGTGGCATGACAAGCTTATTGTGTCACGCACCTTTTAGCCTGGTCAACTAGTGCTGCTATTCAATTCAAGGTTGAAGTTGTTCCCTGGAAAGCTTCGATCTAAGTGGAGTGGTCCTTTTGAAGTGGTAAGGATGACCCAACATGGTGTTGTGGAGTTAAGAAACAAGGATAAGAGTTGTACTTTCCTTGTGAATGGTCAAAGGGTCAAGCATTAGTTGGGAAGTGATGTGGATCGTGAGCTTGAAGCGCTCACATTGAATGACGAATGAGTCATGAGATGGGTCGTGTCGCGACGTTAAATCAAGCGTTACACGGGAGGCAACCTGTGAACCATTGTAATAGTTAGGATTTATTTGTTTTTATCTGGTTATTTTAGTTCTTAGAAATTAGTAAAAAAAAAAGATATATTAAGAAAAATACAAAAATATGTGTCATGCCACGACCAAAACTAAGGTGTTGGATGGGAGGCAACCCATCGTGTTTTCACTAATGGGTTAAATGCTGAAAATGTGCAGGAAGTAGAAATTTCGCCTAAGGCAACTCCATGGAGCTGGCGCGTCGCGGAAGTGGTGCAGAATTTTGCCTCGCCTGGTCCAGTTTGAGGCAGAGAACTACATGTAGGGAGCGCGTCATGGAGGGGCCATGATATTTTGATTTTGACAGGACTTAATGTTCACGTCATGAAAAAGGTCTCTCTGTGCCATTTTCGAGTCACAGAGCGAGGCCAAACTATTTGCTTCGCCTAGATTGAAATTTCCAGTGGACTCCGTGTCCATCCCGCGTCGCGCCGCAGGTATACAGTTTTTGTTTTTCATTAAATAAAATGGGTTTTACCCATTTTTAATCGAATTAAGCCGACCCATACCCCTGATAACCCTCTAAGTCTTCTGTAAATCCCAATTTTCCCCCTAAATGGTGATTTTTCCCCCATTCCCCATTCTCTCCCTCGAACTTGGTAATTACTTGAGTATGTTGTTGGTCAATTTTGGGAAGTTTGAGTACATAAGATGAGACTGCATTGAACTAAGTATGGGGTGGTGTGCACACACCACCCATATTTTTCTCATTATTTTGTAGTCATTGGGCATGAACTTTGTCTATATGTGTGCAGGTCATCATGTCAAGTTCAAGAAGATCTGGCAAAGAAGTAGCCACGTCAAGCCAGAAGAAACGTTCCCGAAGTGGGAATGTTCCACTAGCACCTGCGGTCCCGAGAGGCCAAACTAGGCAATTCAGAGCTAAGCCTGTAACCAAAGAAAGGAAGGCTTGGTATAAGAAACACACCAAGGCCTCATATTTCTCGAATGTGTGTAACGATAGGGACAGTCTGGCACATGAGTTCCCACAGATTCTGAGGCGGATTAGGGAGATAGGTATGAAGTTCGTCTTTGTTGAATCGGAGGAATGCAACTTGCACATGGTCCAAGAGTTTTACGCCAACTGGGCACTCGAGGCATGGTCCCACTATGTGACGGTACGTGGTAGGAATGTACCCATCACTCCCACAGGTATTAATTATATATTGGGTACACCACAGGACACCGACCCATTAGTACTGACAGGGATGCACATACTCCCTCCATACCAAGCCATCTGCCACATGCTATGCGGGCCACAGTCCATGGCTCAATGGACCAAGCACAGTGGGAAGACATATCATCAATCGCTTCCCTATGCTCACATGCTGCGGGAGACACGTGTTTGGCAGAAGGTGGTGATGAAATTTCTGATCATGGGCCTACATTACACTGATATCACTCATGACTGGGTGTGTATGGTTTACGCTTTGATGACTGGCATGGAGCTGAACATCGAAACCATCATAAAATCTTCTATGCGGAAGGCCCGGGTTCACAAAGGGGACAGGTATGCATTTGGTGGTCTGATTACCAAAATGTGTCGTGCTGCAGGTGTCCCTGAGGAGAATGTAGATTACATGGCACCACTTTATCCAGCACCGATGGACATCACTCGCACCAAGGGGCCTGACACTGAGTTTGGCTCGACTCTCACCACTGGTGAGCACCACAGGAGAGATGAGCTTATCATGGCTAGGATGTACGGCCTGGAGATGCTGAGACACCAGAATGGCTTCCATGTTTCTACTGATATGCAATTGGGCTAGGTCGAGAGGCGCTACCCTCTGAATTACCATGCCAGGGTACTCCTTGGCATTGATCCTGAGTTTCGGGAGCCGATCAAGAATGATATTTTGAAAGATTAGGAGAACATGCGCACCGGCTCAGATGTGAAGTCCGATTCGGACGAGGAGATAGACCCCATACAGGCCGGAGCTGAGGCCGATGGAGGTGATATGATGGAGGACTGATCATGGAGTGTTTTCACCTTTACTCTTGAACTATTTTGATATCTGTAATGCACTAGGGACAATGCTATTGTATAAGTGTGGGGTGAGGGGTGAAAATCATACCTGATTTGTATATAATTTTTTATTGTTGAACATTGTTAGAGTCTGTCTTTGTCTTTGTTTTGTTTTATTGTGGGTTCTTTGGTAGTTATTTTTGGTTCTTTAGCCAAGGATAGTCCCTTTGAACCGTATATATAAAAAAAAGATTTTCTCTTTGTAGGATTGGGTCGGTAGTCATAGTTTAGTGAAGTTGCCCAATGATAGATGGATGACGACCTTCATAAGGGTAATTTCGTCATTGAGTCGTAGGTTGGTTTGTGCTGAAACTGAAAGTCTAAAAGGAATGTATGAATAGCATGTGTGAAGTTGTGATATGAATGCAATGAATTTTTGTACATGACTTAAATGTTGCAACTTAAGCTTAATTTGAACCTTGTGCATGATCTAAATGTGTTGTTGTGATTGATCCATTCTGAGTATAACTTGTGCCATGAGCGGTGAGTTTTGGATGATATCCATGAATGTATCTGAGTCTATAACTTGCCCAAGTTGTTATTGAAGCGAAATACAAGTGTTATTGTGCTTAAAAGATGATAACAGGCTTTCTTTGAATTGTCTTGAATTGTAGCCTGTTCAAAAAGAATATCCCTAGTATAGCCCAATTAAGCATTTTTAGCCTTGATTTTGTTCTAACCCACATAATGAAGCCGAATCCCTTTTTATTGATATCGTTAGCTTTGATCCCAAATCCTTAATGCATTATATTAGGAGGAAAAGTTAAAATAGGGTGGAATTGTGTAGTTGGTTGGGGAAGAGTGAAAAGAGGAGGTAATTGTATACCCCATGAGAATGAATCTAAGATTGGCCCTGGTCCTTGGGACATTGTGCACTTTGACTAAGGTTAAAAACCTAAGTTGAAGGTGGCTAACTTAGTGCTTACCTTAATGATAGCCCTGGCCCTTATAAAGGCATTGTGCACCTTAACTCGAGAGAAATCTCTAAGGCAAAGGTGGCTATTATTGAGTGTCAAAAAAAATAAAAAAAAATAAAGGGGCAAATAAGAAATAGAGGCAATATTGGTAACACTAGTGGAAACCTATGGAAAAGGAGGGGACTAACGAAAAGAAAAAGAAAAAAAATTGTGAATATAAGAGGAAAGTTGAAAACAGTGCATTAGGGAGGATAAGTCACTAATTTTATCTAAACAAATCCTCCCTTACCTTAAGCCTACATTTCAACCAGAACAAGTCCTGTTTGATTTTGAGCATCACACACTTTATTAGTAGAGATGTACATAATGGGCAAGCTTATGATTCTCAGTGCATACATGTTTGATGTTGTTGTTGAGTGAGAGTGTACCTTGTTTGCATAGTCCTTAAAGGATATTCAAGTTGTTGAGTTGAGTGTGTGGACTATTCTTTGGAGTGAGGGGCACTTGTTGTATGAAGGATATGTGATATGTAATGGTGCACATGTTGTTGAATGCGTTGGTTGTTAAAAGTTGTCAAGTCAATTACAAAAGTCATGCATATTCTGAATAAAAACATGCTTGTGTTAATTGGGTACAGATCCTTGGAAGATAGTAGCGGATGCACAAATACCATAGTAGTGAATCTAGGTCTAGGAGTAGTTTGTAAGTTGTTCGAGGACGAACAAAGCTCTAAGTATGGGGTAGTGATCTTAGGCATATTTCTATGCCTAGGAAGCTAATTATGCCCACATTTAAGCTTAGTTTGAATTCAATATGTGTTTGTTTATAGTTTTATTGAGTCTTTTGGTTGTCTATGAGCTAACCAACATGATTAGTTGTATAAGTAAGCTTAATTGGAGAAACGAGCTCGAAAATGGACAATAGAGGAACACAAAAGATCCGAGGCAAAAGAGGGCAAGGAAGAAGCTGGAGGAATGTCAGTTAAGGCATATTTGTATCCTCTCCGCGTTGCGAAGAGGAATGATAATTTAATTTGCGAATCAAAGATTGAGGCAGAGTGCTTCGTGCCCTCTCCCCGATGCGGAGAGGGTGTCTAAAATTAATTCGCGAAATCAAGATTTAGGCAAAGTGGTCCGTGTAGCTCCCACGTCACAGAGAAGAGAAAATTATCTCAGAACAAAATCAGAGATTGCCTCCGCGTCGCGCCCCTTGTGCCCAATTTTGGCCGTTTCGACTATAGGTCATTATTTTATTTTATTAATTTATTCTTTTTCTGGGTTTTGAAGAACGACGACTTGGGAGAACGTTTTCACCATTTTTAGGGTTCTTTCCTAAACTCTTTTCCTTTCGATCTTTGTATGTTATTTGAACATTGTTTGATCGATTCTTGGATTATGAGTAGCTAAATACCCTAGTTCTAGGGATGTGGCTACATGATGATTATAATCTATTCATTTTGTTATTGAGTTAATGTCAATTATCATATGAATCTTTCTTGTGTTCTTGCTTTGTGTATTTCGTGATTGATCACCATTGAAATAAAATTATTGTCCAAGTTGAACTCGAGAGAGGAATAAGAGGATAGAACGTGGGGCATAAGGAGCATGATTAATTCTAAATAACTAGGGTTAATTTGTATCTATGATAGGGATATACCTAGAAACCATGCTTGGGTCACCATACAAGAAGAAATCGTAATGCTCGGTACTTAATCCATCATATTCTCGCTCAACGATGTAGTTAGGGTGTTATTTATCGTAGGCGATTAGAGGTCGGGAGACCATGATCATATATTTAACCCTATGATTCATTGATTCGATAATTGATAATTACCCATATAAATGATATTGATTACATGATTCGTGATAAAAGTTGCAGCCCTGGACTTTAGCCAATCACTGTTTTTAGACCCTTGAAATTGAATCGCTTTTGTTACATTTTGTTATAATCTTAGAATTAGAAACTAAATCACTTTGAGATCTTGAATACACTTGTGTTTAGCTGAAAGTTAGAGAAGTTAAGTAATTCTAAATGTAAGTCCATATGGGTAGGATACTCGACGCTTAAATAGAGCCACTTTAATACTTGAACGACCACGTGCACTTGCGTGTGCAATTTGGCCGCAACACCCTTATATATTATCTCCGATCGTTATACCCAATTCACTTCCAGTTTTGGAAATCTTTCCAAAAGGGTCTTGGTACTCGTTTTAAGCTTAGTATAACCTTTCACCCACAAACTGATGGGCAAGCGGAACGTACTATCCAAACTTCAGAAGACATGTTGAGAGCATGTGTAATTGAGTTCAAGGGTAATTAGGATGATCACTTTCCTTTAATTGAGTTTGCCTACAATAATAACTATCACTAAAGAATTGGTATGGCTCACTTTGAGGCCCTATATGGTACGAGATGTAGATCTCCAATAGATTGGTTTGAGATGGGTGAAGTTTCCCTAATAGGTACTGAATTGGTGAATGTCGCTATGGAGAAAGTTTGACTTATTAGAGAAAGGTTGAAAATGGCTCAAAGTTGAGAAAAGTCCTATGCTGATGTTAGAAGAAGAGATCTTATGTTTGATGTTAATGATTGGGTCTATTTGAAAATTTCACCCATGAAGGGTGTAATGAGGTTTTGCAAGAAAGGGAAGCTTAGTCCCTGATATGTGGGCTCATATTAGATTTTGAGGCGAACTGGCAAGGTTGCTTATGAACTTGATTTGCCTAGTGACTTGGCGTCAATGCATTCGGTTTTCCATGTCTCCTTGTTAAAGAAATGTTTTGGATATCTGACATCCATAGTTCCCTTAGATGGTTTTTGAATTGATGAGAATCTTTCTTATGAGGAAGTTCCGGTTGAGATTTTAGATCGGCAAGTTAAAAGGTTGAGAAATAAAGAAGTTGCTTCCGTGAAAGTTCTTTGGAGGAATCGGTTAGTTGAGGGTGCTACTGTAGAGGCCGAGGCCAATATGATGTCCCGTTATCCTCATCTATTTCCCTCTGTCCTTACTCAAGCTTGAGGTATTTAGCTCCTCATGGTTTACTCATTAGGTGTCACGTGTCTTAGATTTTCCCGTGATTTCCTCATTATGCATGATTCATGAAAAACTTAATTTTTTGAGAAAATGAGTTACTTGATTTATTTCTACATGTTTATGTGCATTTTAGTATGAGTTGCATATAGACTTCATGATATGATGTTTTGAACATGCTTTAGCTTGGAGTTGATGTTTCCTCCTCGAATATGTGCACCTATGTGATTGCACGCATGTTGGGCTATTAGGTTTGAGTTCCATACATTGAGTATCTTCGAGAGGAGTAGTATCTTCGAGTTCTAAGTCTTTGAGCATTGAGTTCCTAATCCCTATGAGATTATATTTCTAATCATGGGACACCTACATGTTACCCATGAAGCCCTAGAGTTGAGTTGTTCATGCCCATAATTCCGCATGAACCCTATGAGTCGAGCAGTCTAGAGATGAGTAATATCATTGAGTCTTGAGTTCTGAGTACTGAGGTTCTTTATTTCTATTAAGATCCCTGAGTTGAGTCATTCATGTTCATAATTCCACATGAACTCTATGATTTGAGTTATAAATTTTAAAAAACTTTTTAAATCCTACAGTTGAGTTCTTAAACTGAGTTTTGAAAAAGTAAAGATGAGTTTTGAGAGTTTTGAGAAAAGAGCTTTCTAAAACATGATTAGTATTACAATCGAGTATGCCATCAATGTATGAGCAGTATGGTATTTGGATATAGCATCAATGTTTATGTAGTATGACTTCCCAAGTCATCAATGATCATATTATAATATGATTTTTGAAATGTTTTTCAGAAAGAGAAGAGTTGAGTTCATTTTCATTAAAATGATATATGGGAACTAAAGTATTCCCAAGAGTAAATGTTGTCACATTTAAGATGAGAGGAAACTGAAATTTCCAAATGAGTTTTTGAGTAGTTTGAGTACCATCTCTTTTAAGAGATAGATTTTTGAGTAATTATCTCAAACCAAGAAAGAGTTATATTTTTAAACATATAAGTTGAGTATATTTTTGGGAGTAGTATTGAGCACCGTTATGGAGACGAGTTCAAAAAACTCAAGTCTCCATAAACCATGTAGCCAACGTGGGTAGAAGGGTCATACTTTTTAGATGAATCCTTATTGCTTAGTGGATCCACTTAGTTGAGAGGTCTTATGCCCTGGCAAAGTATAGGACAGTTCTGGGCGTGGGCGAGAAACTGTATCATCACATAACTCATAGTGATGGTTGTCGATTAGAGAATCTCCCATAGAGTTATATTATATTTTATTATATACAAATTGAGTTGTTATTGTATTCTTCAATACATTGAATTGCTATCTACTATTTTAAAAGTTTTCCATATATTGCATCTTTTATTGTTGATTTATCCAGAGTTGAGTATCTTGAGTTAAGTATCTTGAGTTGAGTACCTTTGAGTTGAGTTGAGTATCTTTGAGTTGAGTATGTTATTCTTGAGTTAAGTTTAGTTGAGTGATTTCAGAAGAGGTAAGTATGTTCCTTTTTATCAAGTTCAAGCTTACGTTATGCTTTAGAATTCCCCTTTCATGCTCGTACTTTCCATGTACTGAGCCATTTGGCCTGCATCATTTCATGATGCAGATACAGGTATTCGGGATCATCAGCAGGAGCTTCTATGATACCTCATGGAGTTCGAGTTAGCTATGGTGAGCCTCTTTGCTTCGAGAAGGTTCCACTTGTACTTTTAGCTATATCAGTTGTTAGGATGTCGTGGGTCTTGTTCCAACCTCCATATTTGTGATTTAGAGGCTTCATGGATAGACAAAAGGTTCAGAAGTCTGTTCATTTATTTTTTTAAATGTTTTAAAGACTTGAGTTGCCTATTTTTGGCTAGTTGAACATTCTATTTATATTAAGAGTAAATCATTGAGTAAAAACTATGTATTTGAGTTTCATGAATTTTATTTAGTTTTTAAGCTTTGTATGCTTGAGTTTGTCTTCCACTTGTAGTCAGCCAGGATGAAGGTTCGCTTGGGGACCAATAATGGTTCTCGAGTGCCGACCACATCCAGGGTGTAGGCTCGGGTCGTGACAAACTTGGAATCAGAGCACAGAGTTAAAGTATCCTAGGATGTCTATGAAGTTGTGTTAGTAGGGTCTTGTTTATAGTTGTGAGGGGGCCAGTTCTATAAATGAGGGACTATGGACATTTAATAAAAGTTTCCCTTCTTTCATACTCTTAATCGTGCAATAGAGCTATGTCATAGAGATTTATTCATACTCGTACGTTTCTCAGATTTATTCGACTACCCATCATACTAGAGTTGGTTGAAAAGTAAAGCCCAAGATCCTTATGGATAAGTTATTATGAGTAAAAGTATTGAGGAAGTCATGGGACTCCAGAGGGGCTTGAGAGAAGCCCATGAGTGAGCTAAGTGTTGAGTTTCAGAGTAATGCCTTCATATTCATATGAATCGTGCATTTGAGCTAAAAGCGAGTTGTACTCTCTTCTCTAAGTCATGTTTCAGCTGAGATCCTTATGAGAAAGTATGTTTAGAGCTTGGATAGTATTTTCACCCTAAAAGATAGTATGAATGACGAGATCATGAGCAGTAGTAGTGAAAGAGCCCAGAGTTAGAGGAAAGTATGTAGAGTTTTAGTAATCTAAGTAAGGGAGATGGTGTTTTGACAAGCTATGTTACTATAGTCATGCACCTAGTAAGTTAGTAATGAGGAGTTTTCCCTTATGGGTAGACTAAAAAGTGATGTGTTGTGAAGATTCCATCATAGGAGGTAGAGTGTGTTGTAGCTAGAAAGGAGTTTGTGATGAAGTGTCATTGTGTAGGTACTGAACTAGTGTAAGTGTTTAATAGAAAAGCAGGAGTATACATGAGGTGATAGATCTAAGCTAGGCTTATGATTTTGTGTGAGAGCCCATAATATTCAAAGTGTTCTAGAACTAATAAGGCATTGTTGAGTACTCAAGTTGTGAAGGGAAATGTGATAGTAAATTGTAAGTATGATTACTAAAAGGTAAGGATTGACTATTTTTCATAAGGTCCTAGTGGACGAGTGTTTCTGAATTTGTATCTAGTAGTTGTAAGTTAGTATAGTAAGCGAGCAATCATATTGATACTCGGGTTTAGTAATAAACATTAAGCTTGAATTTGAGATGAGTGTCATGATCAAAAGAATGGCAACATGAGGGTGATGATGTTAGTCTTGAGATTTGATCTAGAAGACTTGACATAGAGTAGGTGAGGAATTGAGGTGATAAGTTGCAATAAATATGAGTGGTACAAGTGAGAGACCCTAACGTTTAGCTAAAAGCAGTGAAGTGTGGCTAAGTCACAAGAGTAACAAGAGAATTAAGAGGTGTACCAAGAGGTTATGTAATCAGAAGAGGCTAAGAGAAACACCTTAGAAAGAGGTCTAATTAGTTCCTGCTTATTGAGAGTTTGGTAGTCATGAGATAAACTTCTCCCGAGTGTTAGAGTAAAAGAGGATGTAGACCAGTTAGAGATAATGTAATAGGTCCATAGCTTTCAAGTGTCAACTTTAGATCTAAGGGAGAGATGACGAGATGAGAAATTGAGTCAAGTGTTAAGAATTTCTTAAGGAGCTGGTTAATAAGAGTCCATGGAGTTGTTAGAGTACTAAGCTTGAATGTGGTGTTGTTAAACATTAGGTGGTTCTTGATATGAGTCCAACTTGGTGGTAAAGAGTAATAGTTTTGGGATGAGATTCCCCATAGAGGGGTATAGAACCCGAACCTATGGATATGGGTTAAGCGTGAATATAGTAAGAGCATACCATTAGACTTAGACCTTAGTAAGACTAACCACATTCCATACCCAATCCAATCGTCATTCGAGTACGAATGATCCCAAGGGGGAGATATTGTAACACCCCAGAAAATTTTTGAGCTAAAACTTGAACCATCCTTCGTTTTAAGTAAGATTTTACCGATGAATTTAAAATTTCTTGAGTGTTAAGTTCACTAGATGTAGCACATTGAGTTCCAAGAAGAACTAAAGAGAGTTCATTCAAATCATTCCTAAGTTCCTTTAAGTTTTAGGTCATCTTCAAACAACCATAACCTTCAGTACAATATGATTTAGGTGGGCTATAAGATATAAAATGAAAGGTCTTTGAATTATCTTTCCAAATCCACCGAGTTTGCTAAATTTTGAGCTCCTATGAGGGAGATATTCTTGTTTGAAGTCGGGCGATCAAAATAAGGAAAGTTACCCGAAAATAGTATGGGGTATTTTGGTCTTTTCCTTACCCAATCAGATTTAATTCATTTTTGGTAAGGTTTTAGGGGTCTAATCTGATTAGGTTCAGTTTTATAATCCTAATATATGCTTAGGGTTTTAGTTGAGAGTTCAAGAAGAGAAAAGAAGAGAAAAGAGGAGTAAAGAGGAAAGGATCAAGCCGTTCGTCGATGTTCTTGAGTTTTGTTGCGGATTTTCGCCAAGGGTTTAATCCTTAAGAGGTATGTAAGCTTCCATAGTGTTGGGTTTGTTCACTCACACGCCAATCATGTTAATTTCAGCGTTAAATTCGTTCTAGAAAGTTGAAGGTTTGATGTTCTTGAATTGTGTTCTTGAAATTGTCTTTCGTTCTTGAGTTTAGATGAGATTCATGAGTTCTTGAGGAAATCGTATCGATTTAAGAGAGGTGTTTGATTAGATTCTTGTGTATATGTATTGGGTATCTGAATCTAAAGAGAAATTGAGAAAAGGAATCAAATTTAGGTGATTTAGGGTTAGAAAACGAGGAAGAAAAAGTCGGACAGAAAATCAGTACCAGGTCCGCGTTCACGGAATGCGGACTTGTACCTTCAGAGTGAACTTTTTCTTCTCTGTGTCGCGGAGAGATCGCGGACCCCACTGTCTCAAAAATTATTTCGACCAAATATTAAACTGCATCTTCGCGTCGCAGACTTGCTCTCCAGACAATATTTTTCAACTGTTTCTCATGATTTACTATCTAAAACATTTTTAATCATCACGATATCTTTCCTATAACAAATCATAACCTTGAAATCATAATTCTAATTCAAGGTAGAGTTAAGAGTTACGTTTTGAGAGTTCTTCTGAACATTTTGAGAAGGTTCCTTTGAGTCTTTTGAGGAGTCTTCTACAATTACTAATAAATTATTTCAAGACTCGAGAAAGTGAGCATGAGAATGAGGAGAATGTATTCATGAGTCTACTTTATCATCACTAGATCCTTCACATCATGAACCATAACTCTTGAATTCATAATTCACATTTAAGAGAGAGTTAAGAGTAGAGTTCAAGAAAGCTTTTGAGTTCAGTTCTGAATCCTTTGAGATCAACTATCGATTTGAACTAAGTTTTGAGGAAGTAAGTATGAGAATGAGAAGAGTCGTGTACATGAGTTTCATAATGTTCTTTAGACCCTTGAGTCGAGTCGTTCATGCTCATAGTTTCCGCATGAACTCAATACATTGAGTATCTTCGAGAGGAGTAGTATCTTCGAGTTCTAAGTCTGAGAATTGAGTTCCTAATCCCTTTCAGATTATATTTCTAATCATGGGACTACTACATGTTACCCATGAAGCCCTTGAGTTGAGTTGTTCATGCCCATAATTCTGTATGAACCCTATGAGTCGAGCAGTCTAGAGATGAGTAATATCATTGAGTCTTGAGTTCTGAGTACTGAGGTTCTTTATTTCTATTAAGATCCCTGAGTTGAGTCGTTCATGTTCATAATTCCACATGAACTCTATAATTTGAGTTATAAATTTTAAAAAGTCTTTTAAAGCCAACACTTGAGTTCTTAAACTGAGTTTTGAGAAAGTATAGATGAGTTTTGAGAAAAGAGTTTTCTAAAACATGATTAGTATGACAATCGAGTATGCCCTCAATGTATGAGCAGTATAGTATCTGGATATACCATCAATGTTTATGCAGTATGACTTCCCGAGTCATCAATGATCATATTATAATATAATTTTTGAAATGTTTTTGAGAAAGAGCAGAGTTGAGTTCATTTTCTTTAAAATGATATATGGGAACTAAGTATTCCCAAGAGTAAATGTTTTCACATTTAAGATGAGAGGAAATTGAGATTTCCAAAAGAGTTTTTGAGGAGTTTGAGTACCATCTCTTTTATTGTTGCTTTATCCAGAGTTGAGTATCTTGAGTTAAGTATCTTGAGTTGAGTACCTTTGAGTTGAGTATCATATCTTTGACTTAAGTATGTTATTCTTGAGTTGAGTTTAGTTGAGCGAGTTGAGAAGAGTTTAGTATGTTCCTTTTTATAAAGTCCAAGCTTACGTTATGCTTTAGAATTCCCCTTTCATGCTCGTACATTCCATGTATTAAGCCATTTGGCCTACATCGTTTCATGATGCAGATACAGGTATTCGGGATTATCAACAGGAGCTTCGTTGATATCTCATGGAGTTCAAATTAGCTATGGTGAGCCTCTTTTCTTCCGGAGGATTCCACTTGTACTTTTAGTTATGAGATAAATTTTAAAAACACACCTAAACTATACCCTTTTTTTTAGTTTCATACCTAAACTATTGAGAGTATGAGTTTCATACCTAAAGTATCACTTTTTAGTTTAAGAAACACACATCTCTCTTTTATACCACTCTCATCATGGTGTGTGTAATACACTCTCTCTTTTATTTTAAAAAAATTGTCACATCACACTCCACATGGACAAAACATTCAACCTTGACAAAAATTAAAAAATTATTATCCAAAAAAATAATATTTCGTTTATAAATAAAATGTAAAATATTTTTCTTACCCCACTCCATCACTTCCTCTCACACCACACCACACCCCCCCCCCCCGCATTTTTTTAAGTTTTTTTTTGTTTACTTCATCTCCTTCTCCCCCCCCCCCCCCCAAAAAAATACTAATTTGGATATTATTTTATTTTATTTTTAAAAAATAATTCTACCCACCCCACCTAACCCTCCGCTTCCAAATTTTTTTCTCATTTTGTGTTAGATATATACATATCGAAAATATTGTTTACTTGCCGCCGCAAGACATTTTTTAATTTTTTACTTATTTATGTTATATTCGGTACACTAGTAGAATTTGTTTTTCTAAAAATATATGTACGTACATATCTAACACAAAATGAGAAAAATGTAAAAAAAAAAAAATTGGAGTGGAAGGTTAAATAGGATGGGGTAGAATTTTTTTTTTTTTAAATAAAACAATATCAAATTTTTTTGGGGGTGGGGGGCGGAATGAGTGGGTGGCTTTTTTTGGAAGGGGGGAGGGTGAAGTATGAATTTTTTTTAAATATTTTATACAAGATTTTTTAAAAAAAAATGGATGGGGGATTAGGGAGGGGGAGCGTACGTGGAGGAGGTGGTGGAGTGGGATAAGAAAAATAATTTAATTTTTTTTTTAAAAAAATATTTTTTATGAATAGTAACACTTTAATTATTAATTTTTAATTAATATTAATAGTTTATTATTTAATTTTTGTCAAGGTGAAATATTTTATCCGTGTGGAATGCCATGTCAAGTTTTTTTTCAAATAAAAAAATGTATTACACACACCACTGAGGTGCGTTTCTCAAACTAAAATGTGATAGTTTAGGTATGAAACTCACACTTTCAATAGTTTAGGTATGAAACTCAAAAAAGGGGATAGTTTAGGTGTGTTTTTAACACTTATCTCTTTAGTTATATCAGTTGTTAGGATGTCGTGGGTCTTGTCCCAACCTCTATCTTTGTCAGTTAGACGCTTCATAGATAGACAATAGAGTTTCAGAAGTATGTTCATTTATTTTGTTAAATGTTTTAAAGACTTGAGTTGCCTATTTTTGGCTAGTTGAACATTCTATTTATATTCAGAGTAAATCATTGAGTTAAAGCTTTGTATTTTAGTTTCATGAATTTTATTCAGTTTTTAAGATTTGTATGCTTGAGTTAGTCTTCTGCTTGTAGTCAGCCAGGATGAGGATTCGCTTGGGGACCAGCAATGGTTCTCGAGTGCCGGCCACGTCCAGGGTGTAGGCTCGGATCGTGACAAACATCACCCCACCTCCGACACAATTCTTGTAAATCACATAGAACAAATAGACTAATTAACCATAAAACCTGCTACAACAAACAAAAACACTTATATATGGGTAATTCACAATTCACAGTTCTCCAAAATTCGAAAACAAAAATCCAACAGATTAGGTCAAATTCATATACCTTAGAGAGTTCAAGAAGAGTAAGAACATAGGATGAAGAAACACGTAAACCCAAAGTAATTTTGTCCTAATTTCTCTTTCAATACTAAAAACCAAAACTTTATAAACCCATAAAACAGAATTTTTCAGTTGCATGAGTGAAAACTCTTTTTTTCAATATTTTCCTTGCTCACAAACAACGTCTGATGAAAAAATTGAAGGTAGGGACTTCCATTTTGATTTCCCCCTATGGTCACAAAGATAATTTAAAGGAAAAATTGATAAGATAGAAGAATAACAAAGGGAAAATGAATACTTTAGAATTGAAGCAACACTCTCCGAAAATGGAAGATGAGAAACTTTGAGTAGATGAAGAAGAAAGTAAGAACTTGAATTGCAGCAACACTTTTCCGAAAATTGAAAATGAGGAGAATTTTGAGCAGATGAAGAGCAAAGTAAGAACTTGTAGAAAGTGGAAAACTAAGACACGTGTGATTATTTTCAGTGCAAATGTCTTTATAAAAATGAATAAAATTAATACCCAATCAAATTGGGCCAGATATGACCAAATATTATAAGGCCTCAATATACACAATTTGTATAGCTTTTATTTATGAGGAAATAACATATATGTACAACTGATAGTTATAATTAGTGATAAATAATCCAACATTAATTAGCATTTAATAGAGAAATAAAAAATAAGCACAAAATGGCCCAAATTAATAAATGACATTTTAATAGGTTTTTTATTTTCCTAGTATAACCAATCATCACTAAACAACAACAAAAAATGAAAACATAAAAAATTATATATACATTACGAAACCGCCTAAAACGTAAATTATGTATTTTCATATGGTTTTTTTGTTCGTTACATCAAAAAATTCCAATTGTATACTTGATTGTATATAGGTAGAAGAATAGTGTATTCATTCACTTAGTATTAGTATACATATTATAAGTGAATGAATACATCATGTATGCATTGCATTCATGTATACATATCCCTTTATTCATTCACTCATAATTTGTATACATTCCAGATTCTTTCTTCAGTGTGTAAATGAGGATTGCACATGAAATTAAAATGTTCAACAGAAAACGCACAAGTCGAATCGGATAACGAGAAGAACTTACATGGCTAAAATTTAGAGTTATGGATGGAGAATCCACAAAATTAGAATTAGAATAAGAATCCCTCCTTTTATGAATAATCCTAGGGATAACTTTCTTAAGCATGACAATTGATACCCACAATCAATTGCTATTACGTAAATTTTCACCTAAATAAGATATAACATTAAATTTCAAAAATTAAAACCCCAAAAAAATTGAACGACAATACAAGAGGGGATTAAGCATAGGCTAACAGATTGAGAAATTGACAGGTAGACATCAACAACCACCAAGAATTTAAAAGCGAAAGAAAAACATAGACACTATGGATGAATATTTTTATAGAACTCAATATGTAAAACTAATAAATAGAAAATAAATCATCTTTTATTCAAAGTAATGAAGAAGAAGAATTGAATAAATATTTACATAATTAATGAAAAAGCATCATTCAAAAGAATCGTGTGTATGGGAAAGAAGAGAAAAAAAGGGAGAAAAAACCACTTCCCAATAAAAAAGGACATCATGCTATCATCTCTTAAAATTATTTAATTTAATTAAAAAAGAACTTCCCAATACGTGGGATACTAATTGCAAAATTGAATTTTTAAAAACCTTTTTTTGTCAAAAATAAAATAAAAGAGGGCAATATGTTGCCAATTAGTAAAATGGGATGCCATGCTGTGCCATTTTTTCTTTATTTAGTTCAGCTATTTAGTGGGCCTCAATGTACAATTTGTATAGCTTTTAGTCCAGCTATTTAGTGCAATGTTCGTTCAAAAACTATCATATCTAAATATGGGTAATATATATAAATATAAAAAAGTTTACGATTCCAAAAAGTACAAATATTAGGTCAAAAATAGAAATAATAAAATAAGAACAAAGTGGTTTAGAAATCAAATATTCAACTTACATGATTTTATCCTACAATTAAGCATATCAAATTAATCTAAATTAACTAGCTATTAATAATATCTAATTTATGAAGATTAGAAACAAATTTAAATAAATAATATTGTAGAGCAAGTTAGGAAGAAAAAAATATTGTCATGAATAAGTAAATAATTTTTATTTATTTTTTTTGGGGGGGGAGGGGGGGCGGGATAATTTAAATATAGCCTGAGAAACATTTTTTTTAACTGATAAAAAGAAAAACTAGCAATTAAGTCATAATACCTAACATAATTAGTTAAAATAACAACACTTTAAAATATTTATTTAAAATGGTAGAATGACAATATTTTTATAAAATAATATGTATTCAGATTTTAGTAATTAAAATTAATTTTATTTATGGAAAGAGTTCTATATTGGGCCAAATTATATACCAATAACCGTTTAAAAAGAAAAAAAAATTAAACCAATACCCATTAACCTTCTTCTTCCCCACCTTTCATGTTTCTTCCACTCCTTCCACGTTTCAAGATTATCTTTCTTCAAGGTGCTCAATTATTGTTCATCAAGAAATTTTCTCTATTGTCAAACGACATCTCTTTATTAATTCAAGCAGATTTCTCGATTTGCAAGGTAATTTTCATTATCTATTTTGATTTATTTTGATTTGATGTTTAAATCACCGATTTTATATATTACGAATTTACAATCAAATTTTCCAATTTTTATGTGATTTTGTTTAGATATTTATCAAATAGTTATGATATTCTGCATATTACAGAGTTATTGCTCTGTGTATTTGTGGCTACTTGCTGCTAGTGACCCGTGAATATTTTACATGAGTTGACAGAGAACTTGAGGCATAAGTTCTTATAATATATATTTCAAACATAGCTTTGGGCTTCCACAATAGTCTATATGGACCTAATATATTAGTTGGGTTGTAACAGTCTTTTGGATGAATTGTACATTTCATCAAACATGTTGAGATATAAGAGTGGGAATTACGGCAAGAGAATACAACATGACTCACAAAAAGTTTTACTTTATTCGGGAAAAAAGAGTTTGAATTACAACTTGTGTTATGAAGAATATAGCTGAAAAAAATAGTTTAAATTAAGTAGTTTGTTGGGCTGACTGTATTCATTCTATCTATATATCAAATAGTTTCACATTTTTTGTTTTTACATTGTATTTCAATCTCAATTAGTATACCAACATGTTTGTATTTCCTTCTTAATTGGTATTCATTCTAACTGTATGCTCACAATTTTGTATTTTATTTGGGTATTCTTTCTGTATTTCAATCTCAATTTATATGTGAACAAGTTTGTATTTCTCTTTTGTTTTGTATTCAACCTAATTGTATACCAACAAGTTTTGTATTTTATGAGCCTACTTTACCTTTCAAAGTCACTTTGTATTTCAAATGAAGAGAGTATTTCTTTTGTATTCACAACTTTTTATTCAATCTCACTTTGTATTTTTATCTCACTTTTGTATTCATATATTGTTGTATTCAACATATAGTTCTTGATCGATTAGTTTGTATTTTACCTTTCAAAGTCACTTTGTATTTCAAATGAAGAAAGTATTTCTTTTGTATTCATAACTTTATATTCAATCTCACTTTGTATTTATAACTTTGTATTTTCATCTCACTTTTGTATTCATATATTGTTGTATTCAACATATAGTTCATGATCGATTAGCTACATTAACTTAATGGGATACAAATTATTGTATGCATTCAAACAGAAAAAAAATAGCTACTAAACTAAAAAATAATAATTTCATTTGTTATACATCATAATTTGGATACAAAATGTCCCAAAAAAACTATAAATCCCAATACATACAAAGATTTCACTGATTCAATAAAAAAAATACTCTTATACTCAACATATACGAATACCTGATTGTTTTTCGATTGTTCACTGGATGTGACAAATTTATAGTCGTCAATTTCGAAAAATTCTATTTCAAAAATATGCATATTTGACTTGAAGAAGCTTTGAAAGTTATCAGATGAATGATTCAAAAGACAAACTAAATTATTTTAATTTTTTTTTTATCTTCTTAAGAAGAAAGCAAAAAAATGCTCGACAAAAAGATGACTATTTATGCTCTTTTCAAAACGTAACTAATTTGTATTTAAAATCTTTTTAACCTTTTTTGAATTTTTTTGTTCCATGATTTTCTTTATTATGTTATTAATTATTTGTATTCTTTCAAATTAATCAAAATAAAATAAATACATAACTAATCCCTTAACAAACTAAAATAATGACATTTTTAATAAATAATGAAAATGTTGCTAAGGAGTCCCACTTAAAGCTAAAATATTGTTGTTTTGAAAATTTTCCCTAAAAAGAATAGATACAAAGAATAAATTGATTTATATTTGTTATGTAATAGGTAGATGGATCCATATTTTTTGTTTTTTTTTTTCGGGGGGGACGGGGGGATTTAATAAAAGAAAACGTGTGTCATATAATTAAAATAATAGGGTATAACATCATAGACCAAAAATAAATTTAAAAATGAATCGTGAATTAAAGATGATGATGTGCGAGTTATTATCAAAATAATTATATACTACTCAAACTTTGTGGCTACATGATAACATATTATTTGATCTTAGATTCCCTTTAGAAACAAGTTAATTCACAATATTGCTTTGTAAATGTTCCTTCATTTTCAAAGTATGTCTACAATAATCGTTAAAACATCTTTTTATTTAGTTCTTTGATTCTAAAATATAACACGACTAAAATATAAAATTATAGACGATCATCTAATTATTATTGAGCATTTTGTGTCCATTGCCTATTTAATTATATATAGGTAATTCATGTAGATTTGATACTTTTTGCAACTTGAGAATTTTATGATAAATTTGTGTCATGTTTAATCTTTGTTTATAATTTTTAAGTATTCAAGATGCATCAAGAAGTACTGATAAATTTACTTTGCTAATGATCTCACAAGTATGCAATAATAACTCATAAACTGAAAGATCTCACTCATTGATATACTAATTTACATTTAAAAAATCATATAGACAAGAGTATATTATATATTTGAATGTATAATATAATTACGTTCTTTAATATTCTCTACGCAATGCGCGGATACATATATTAGTTATATTAATGTGACATTCTTTTTAGGACAAAATAAAAAGTAAAGGATGTCACATAAAATGAGACAAAATGAGTACTTTATATTTAATATGGTAAAGGTCCAAATTTTGCTTTCTATTAGGGTTTGTTTGGAAAGCAACCAGTTGATTGGAATTGGTGTAATTACTAAGGTAGTAATTTCCAACCCAGTAATTACACAACATAGTAATTACGATGACTTGTTTGTTTGTCATAGCATAATTACACTGTAATTACAAATGTAATGTTTGGTTGGATAATTGCAATCATCGGTTTATATTAAATTCAAAGAATAAAAGTTAATTATCTAAAATTAAAAAAATTATACTAAATAAATAAGAGACTTTATAAATAATATTGACTTAAATATATATATATATATATATATATTATTTTTTGAAAATATATTAATCAACAAGCATATATTCTTAACTAATATTATAAAAAATAATTGATTTATATTTTTCAAATTAGTATATTTTAATTAAATTAATAATAAAAACTAAAAGTAAAAGATTTCTATGAATATTATGAAATACATATTTAACAAAAAGATTAATACTAAAAGTAGTATTGACTTATTATTGACATTGTAAGTAATTTATTTTCTAATTAGAGTTGATGAATAATCTTTTTATGAAATATTTGCATACCTATAAACTTGCCTATTTTTACTCCAAACCCGAATTCTTGTTTCAGATTTTATCCTGTATAATTTATGTTTTTTATTTATAAGGAAAATTAAAACTTAAAATTTGTTTCCCTTTTTTCTAGTTAAATTTTTTGTTATGATCCAAAAACCAATATCAACTGGTCTAAACTTAATAAGTGTTGATTGATTTTTATAACACAAGCAAAAATTACTAGTCTTTAATTTGATATAGAAAAAGGTTACTTCAAAGCTTATAAACAATATGGAATATTTTGATAAATTAATTAACAATAACATAAAGAATGATACTAGTGTGGACAAGCACAATATGAATGAATGTTGGTAGAATTAAATTTTTTTTTCCCTGCCTCATAACTCCCACGTCTTATGTTCTAATTTTGCTTGCACCCATGATTCAATAAGAACATCATATCTTATTTATTCATGTCGAAAAATCAAATTAAGAGGAAGAACTACTATCCCAACGTCCTTCAAATTATTATTATTTTTTAACTATATTAAAATCATAGAGCTTTGAACATGTCATTTATCAATGCAGATATAAATTCGTTATTCAATTAAAATCATAGAGCTTTGAACATGTCATGTATCAATGCAGGTTTAAAGTCCATTTGAAGTCGTTATTCTTTAATTGAGGGCTCTAGATAGTTAGTGTATTAGTTAGTGGACGATGAGTATTCATTCAATTATTGCTTGTTTGCCACCACCATCAATTCGGGATTCCAGTTGCCGATTCCACCCGGATAAAAACAAGTATTGTTCTTGTTCAACGTTTATCACACGTCTCCAAAGGAACAACTACATAAGTGTCTTTCCTTTTTCTTCATCAGCTTTGTTATCTATGCATTTAAACAGAATACGCGCTACTCAATTCTCATAAATAAAGCTTCACCCCGTATTACTTTGGAAGCCAGCAAGGGATTTGGGTGCATTCCTTCAAAATCAATCTTAGGCATAACCTAAAACGAATCTCTCTTGCCTGATTACCTAGTGTTTCCGTTTATAACATCCATCCAATTCTTGATTTCATCCTCAACACCTTTTTCAGTTTTCTTTTAACCAAGAGACGGAAATTGTGTTAATTTAAGATTTAATAGCAAAATCATGCTCATTTGCCCTCCGATAAAGTAAAGCTGATGCCTCCACCCTGCAATTTTATTTTTGTGCGGAATAAATCAAGAAATATTACCAACTTATATCACCAGTAAAACCCTAGTGATAGGACTGCAATTCAATATTAAAGAGATCATACCAGCCAGGATGAACAACAAATCGTCCGGTGGAAAGTGCCCAATTAACCTGTTAAGACAAGCTACTAATTAAACCTCTAAATACCCACATACACAGTTTTCTAGATGATGGATCAGAAATTTTTATCAACATAATAACAAAGGAGGGTGATAAATAATCTGACTAAGGCTGTGTTTGGTTTTCCACAGAAAATGCTCTCTTGAAAAATAAGTGATCTTTCTTATTTTTTGGTGTTTCTCATTTTCGTCCAAAAAGCATTTATATATAATCTAGAAAGACAATATGGAGGTGGAGATGAAAGGTCATAGGTGGGGATGGTATGGATGGGGAGGGATGAAATGTCATATATGGAACTTTTCATACCGAAAATGTTTTATACAAATTTTGACTAGCCAAACATGAAAAAAAAAAAAATGTTTATCCTCCATAGCAAACACACCCTAAGAGAGTGATTACATTACTCAATCATGCAGAGTGCAACGTATGCTAGACTTCTCCACTAGTAACTCCCTACATTTACCTTAAAACATTTCATTCTCATTTCACCAAACCGACGACTAGTTTCTTTTATCCAACCTTTTTCTTTTCCCTATATTTTTGTGCAAATGGGTATGGGATTTGAGCAATGTAGAGAGATAGTTTTTGGGAGAAATAACACACCTTATCCGTCCCAAGAGAATTTGCAACCACGTGGGTAACCTGATCATCAATTTGACTAGTGCAGACAGCACCAAACTGTTCAGCTGTCTGCCACAGAGGATGCAAATGAGGATTGGCTTCACCAACAGGAAACACTCTGCTGAAGACAATACGGCAACCTGCCAGAATCTTTTTTTGTTCTGTCGCTAAGATGTTCCTAACATCAGCTTCATCTATGGACCGATGTGCGAAAAAATTCTGATGTATTCTTTGAATAACCTAATTGTATGAAATGATATAGAATATTAGTAGTAAAAATATTAATCTCATAGATATTCTTATACAAGATCAAACATTAGCTCACCCCCAAACAAGAGGCCAATGTCCCATCTTCTGGTCTTTCATCATGATCAATCTCAAGAAGAGAAGGACCAGGGAGACCAAATTGCCGTCTACTGCAAGGAAAGTAAATATACCTAAAGATACAAAATGATTAATCCATAGACCTTTGAACAGCACAATATTATGTCACCAATATGCATATATACATGAGAAATCGATCATGAATGTATCAAACATACAACTAATTACCTCTCTACAACAATCAAATTTAGCTTGTTATGTGGCCAGACTCTCACAGAATCATCAATAATCACAACAGCTGACTCCATGCCCAAAACCCCCTCCAAGTCCTTACTCTTAGGAACCCTTTCATCCCCATCAAATGGATCTCCATCGTCACCCCTGGAGATCACTCGTCCAGCAAACAGATCCCCTTTTGGATCTAGCAATTTGGCCATCTCCGTGGCATATAGCTTGTTACCCATGGTATAGAGATGCAGCTCAAAAAGATTGCTAGCCTAAAGAAGCACAATTTTACCAAAAAATAAAAATAGAAGACTCAATATTCAACTCTAGCTGTATACACACAAACAAATATATTAGAAAAACAGTTACCTTTTCCAAGAAATTCCAGATCCCAGGCCGTAACTTGGTCCACATTCCCATGTGTGGAAACCGGAATAGGTGCCTATACGGCTTTTCACGGTCTTGTTCCTCTTTCTTCCTCAATATCTCTTCATGAACTGGGTCGATTTCAACAAACTGAAAAAGAAGAACAAAATCATAAAAATCATCATTACTGACAAAGAAAATAAGCTCAGGCTCTACAAGTTAAAAAAGATTCACGCCTTTGCTGAATTCAGAAGAGTATGGTCCAAGTCCAAGACGAGACAGAGCTTCCGAACAGAAAACATTTTTTTCTGTTCCTCAAGCCTCCTAGCCCTTTCTCTCTGGATATCAGCTCTCTGTTGGTCGCTGTACCCCTCAAATAGATGCTCAACATCTCCCCAAGAGATCTGTGGTTGCAATGAACCAGGAGAACCTTTTTCAGAAGCTAAGCCAGCATCATTCACCCGTTCACTTGGCTCAGAAACTGCTCCCTTACCTTCCGATCTACTCTGATAAGATTGTATGCATTGTGTCTGAGTTTGAGAAGCAGAAGACGGTGATGTGGATGGTGAAACAGAGATCATGTCAGCGATATTTTTCAAATTTTTGGTGAATTGGCGAGCAATGTCTGGTGGTGTAGTCGAAAGTGTCACAGCTGACTTCCTATCCAACTGGTCCTCTTGACTTTGGAAACCAAGATTGCTTATTGTTGCGTGTGTGCCTGCTACACCAGTTTTACATTGATCTGATCCAACATTACCACACTTTAGAACTGCAGTATTATGAAGAACACGCCGAGGGTCACGAGGTTTCATACGGACTATAGCCACTTCATCCTGCGAATCTTGACAACATCAGATATTCTAGAGGATAATAAAGTCACATAAAGTATCAAATAGAGTGTTAAGTTTTCTCATTTTGACACAAAAAACAACAATGGAAAACGAAGATTAAATAAATTCCAATTGAACACATAAGGAACCGCTCTGCACCTTATTCCACCCCAAACAGAAGAAAATGATAAACCCTTGAAAATGTCAGGAAGAAATAAAAGGGGAACTGTGCAATAGAAGCAGTAAAGAACACACTGTAAATGAACTCATCCTTCAAAAGGTTGTAAATGGAACTTGCCGCTGATGCTGTGTGTGTAGGAGTCTGAAGTATTCCTACTGATCTCTGGCCAATAGCAGAAGATCTGGGAGCTACTGCATCCGTTGATGGAACTGCTCCAAGAATAGATTTAGAACTTGAAGCTTGTGCTGTAGTAGTTCTAGAAGCATCAGCAGATTTCTGCTGTTCCATCTTGATTATATTCATCCATATCGATGGATTTATAGCTATATCTTTTAACAAAGAATGCAAAGTTGTTGACGTGCTAATGCCAGTCACTGGAAATTTCTCAGCAGCATTAACTATGACACTAGGTATAGTAGCGATAGTAGCTGTTACTTGCTCCAATTTCCTAATATCATTGTCACTGCTATCTGTAGCACAGTTACTACTCGTAATTGGCAACCCAGCAGTCCCTCTATCCTCTAACCAACCACCATTTCCAGTCGAAGGACGCACATCACTCACAATGATTGAATCGGTGTGTTCACTTCTTTGTCTTTTCGGCAATGGAGCATCAAAGACTGGTAGGTCTACTGTCTTCTGCTTTTTTGAACCAATCATCTCTAAAGAAGCCTCCAATTTCAAATCAATGTCTGGGATAGGCAAGATATTTTTATTCGTGTTCTGAGCAACTGCGTCGCTGGTTGCCAGTCTGAGTCTGGGATCTCTACTTTTTGCTGTAGAAGATCGCAAAGAAGAATTTGGCAGAAAACTCAGAGGATCTGCAGTCCGAGCAGTTCCCAGTCCTTGTCCATCAAGAATATTGGTCTGGGGAACAGAAGACAATATTGGTTGCCCCATGCTAGATTCATTCAGATGGCTGGCATTATGTACAACATCAAAACTGGTGACCTCCCCACCAATGTCCCCTTTGCCACTATCACCCTCTTCAGACGGAGTTGGACTTGGAAGGTTTTCACTAACAAAAAGGGAACTTCGACCAAATTTTTGTTGATAAGAGGAAACAGCTTTAAGGGCATCAGTTTCATAAGGATGCAATAAAGAATTCCCTTTCTCAAGAGAACCCGCAAAAATAGGCAAGTCCAGTTTCACCATTCCATGAGCCTGTGTAGCTTTTGCAACAGGGAACTGTGGTCCAATCTCTCGTGTGGGCGACGGAAGAGTATCTTCATCATGGTCCTTATGGAGGTCTAGCAAAGGAATGGATAACCCTTTAGCTTTAGAATTGGCTAATCCTGGTTTTACAGATTCAAATGACACACTCTGCTCCTTCAGGCCTGAAGATTTGATAGATACAGCACCTAAATCATACTTGTTTACAGAAGTAAAATCCTGATTTGCATTTTCAGAGGATTTATGAGAAACCTTCATATCTAACAGTTCAACGACTTTGATCCCATTGACCTTGTCATTGTCTTGAGTATTTGAGGAAACAGCTGCCTGGTTAATAGAGAGAATCACAGCATCCACCTGGGCCATAAAGTAGGCAGTATAAGCTACCAGAACTGCAAGTTTTCTCAATACATACATATATATTTATGAAAACACACCTCTTTTAACTGCTCAGAAGACAAAAGAGCAGGTAATTGTGTCTTTGCATGAAAAAGCAACCTGCAAGGGAGTTAGATTAGAATGCGTCCAAATGCAATGGGAGTGACAAATGTAAAACGAAGAGGAAAAACCTAGATAGAATATCTGTGTTTTGTTGCTTCTGATCCTGGTTCATGGAGTAGAAAACCTGGAAAGCAAAGGAAAGAGATTTGAGCATTATTTGAGGTATGTGATGAGGCTGAAAGTAGTAGAGAATGAATATATCTTACAGAATTAATGGTTCGGAGTGCGGTCATAAAGAGTTGAATAAGAATGTCATTCTTGTCTTGAGAAAGAGCTAGTTCCCCCAAGGCCAATAATGAAGTTTGCAATTTGGAACAAACCATAGAAAAGGATCTAGTGAAACAAAGCATAATTAGTGGATGAAGTTATTTACTAGACTAGAACTAGAATGAATAGAGTTTTAACAAGTTTACTTGTGGGTTTCGTCTAGAGTAACACTCTGAAGTTGTTCCCTAACGAAATTGGCCTCCTTTCCAAAATTTAGAACTAGGTCAGCGGCATCCAAGTCGATCTCGCCTTCCTCCAACTCTCCTTCCTCTTTAGCATCGTCATCCACATCCACATCAATGATGACCTTGGATTCAACATCAGCATTAGCACACTGGTTGGAATTGTCACTAGTCATGACGAATAGTTCGTCTAAAGGCTTATTCTGCACAGCCTGAGCCCAAGCCAGGTTATACAAACCTCTAGCATAATCCCTAGAAATTGGATATTTATATACATCTCTCATCGTCCAAACCCTAGTCGTCGTCGAATTTTGATTTTGATTTTCATTACTCGCAATCTTAATCTTAGTAGTAGTAGTAGGTGGGTCTTGCCTATTGAACGCATCCTCACTGATTTCTTCAACTGAAGCCGAATCTGAGATCTCACCCTCCTCTACATCTTCAACTCGATTACATTCTTCCATCACCGTTACTCTCAAATCACCACCTACTATACTCCTCTCACAATCACAATAAAAAACACAAACAATTTCAAGATTCAAATCACAAAATACGATTTTTTCAACACAAATTTTTAATTTTTTGAATATAAATTGAATCGGAAGATTCGGGACAAAAATGACAATCGATTCGGATCTGAAGAATTGAAAAATATATAGAGAAAGGAGGAAGAGTAGGAAGGTTTTCTGGGGAGCAACGGAAGAGAATTTAAGGTGGAGGCAAGAATCTATAGGATGGCTTGCCCACGATTAATCTCAGCCCTATATCTCAAGTGAATTTGGTACATATAACAACGCCACCTCTATTTTACAATGGAAAAGGGGCTTATTGAGCACCAAAGATTACAATTTATTTTTTTTACCATCAAAAGCATAATTTATATCTATATTACCTTAAAAACATGAATTCATAACTTGACTTGAATATTAAATTACTATAATATTTTTAATTTAGGTTGTGACTTTTTCGATGAGTTATGACTTTTCTGATAAGTTTTGACTTTTTTTCATAGGATTGTGATTTTTCGATGAGTTGTAACTTTTCCAAAGAGTTGTGACTTTTCCAAATAGTTGTGTCTTGTTCAATAAGTTGTGACTTTTTTAAAGGGTTGTGACTTCTTGGAAAGGTCATGACTTTTCAGATAAGACACAAAAAATATTTATTCATACTACCCTTTGTTGATTATAAATAGAGGGGTTTCCTCTCATTTTTCAACCACAATTTTTTTTTAATCTTCTATTCTTCTTCTTCTTGCATTTTAAAAAATTTCATGTGATTTATTGTCCTTGAGTGAGTTCAAAGTTTAGCGGACTATGATGTACCACTATTTTGATGAAGTAAATTGTTATATCGTAAGAGGGTATATTCCTTAACCTCGAGTACTTGAGGAAAATAATTCTGATGATATAATAGTTATTTTTTTACTTAGCTAGTATGTAATGTTCCAATATATGAAGTTATCATGATGTAGTCTAAACTCATTTGTTTTTGTTAACAATTTCTTTTGTGGTATAAATATATGCTTCTGGATATCTTTTTCAAAAATTATTCAACTTCTCAAGAGTTAGAGAATTGTCACGATTTGTTTTTTGATGCTCAAAACAAAAGAATGACATTATTTAACAATGTTACTTATGTGATTTAGATTGTCAGTAAGTTTGCTTCAAAATAGTTATTACTATATAGACATTGCCCTTTTGTTTTATTGATTTACTATTTCTTAATATTTAAGTACTTTCGACGAAGAAAAGTTTATATGACTTCTAATAATGCCAGTTGAAATTTGTATTAGTTTAAATTTTATTGTACTATAAATTCCTTTGTTATTGTTAACAATTTCTCTTGTGATGTAGCTATATGCTTCTGAAAATCGTTTTCCAAAATTATTCAACTTCTCAAGAGTTAGAGAATTGTCACGATTTGTTTTTATGATGCCCAAGACAAGAGATTGACTTTATTTAGCAATATTACATTGTCAGGAAGTTTGCTTCAAAATAGTTATTACTACATAAACATTGCTCTTTTGATTTACTAATTTACTACTCCCTCCGTCACATTTTATATGAGGTAGTTTGACTCGGCACAGAGTTTAAGAAAAAAAGAAAGACTTTTAAAACTTGTGGTCCAAAATGAATGATAGAAATTTGTGTGGCTGTAAATCATTTCATTAAGGTTAAAATAAACATTTTATAATTAAATTGTTACTTAATATAGATATGTGTCATTCTTTTTGGGACTAACTAAAAAGAAAAGTAAGTCACATAAATTGGGACAGAGGGAGTATTTCTTAATATTTCAGTATTTTCAACGAATAAAAGTTCATATGACTTGTACTAACGCCAGTTGAAGTTTGTATTAATTTAATTTTTATTGTCGTATAAATTCATTTGTTTTTGTTAACAATTTCTCTTGTGATGTAGTTGTATGTTTCTGAATATCTTTTTCCAAAATTATTAAACTTCTCAAGAGTTAAAGAATTTTCACGATTTGTTTTTTGATTCTCAAGACAAAAGAATGACTTTATTTATCAATGCTACTTATGTGATTTAGATTGTCAGAAAGTTTGCTTCAAAATAATTGTTACTATGTAAACATTTCCCTTTTGTTTTACTAATTTACTATTTCTTAATATTTAAGTATTTTCGACGAAGAAATGTTCATATGACTTCTAATAACGCCAGTTGAAGTCTGTATTAGTTTAATTTTTATTATTTATTTAATAGCTAATTTTTATGAGATATATATTTTCATTAATGCAAATGTGTGTGTGTGTGTATATATATATATATATATATATATATATATATATATATATATATATATATATATATATATCAAGTTAACAAGATCTTGTAACTTCAAAATATATTATTTTAAAAAATTTTGAATTCCTTTTTTTTTAAGAAAACTAACTCACAACAAATGTGAAAATATGTGAATATATATGAATCATTTAAATTTTATCATTAACAAAATAAATTTTATATTTAGTAATATGGAATAAACATTTTCATTTTGTCCCTATACTAAATTAAAATCTAATAACTATAAAAAATAGTAACATTAATTAAAAGTCCTATTTATTTATGTAAGTATAGAAATTTATTAGAAATTCATCTATAATTCTTTAGTTGTAACATTATAAATTCTTTTAGTTATTACTAATTATTGCAAATGTTATTCACACTCTTATACACTTTTTAGTTATAATATTATGAATTTTCATAGTTATTGTATTAATTATTTCTATCTTTCATCTTTCCTTATATTAACTTTTGACCAATATTTTTTCATATTATTATCCTGCCCCTATATGTGATAACACGGTGTTGTTATTTTACCTTAGACGAATCATGCTTGGTTGAATAAATTGAAAACTGTTTACAAGTATATGAGCTATATCTTTGTTGGTTGTAAGATAAATAGGTGACTATATATATGATTTCATAGATATAATATTTTTTTTTAATTTTAATTTTTAGTTTTTCAATAAAAAAAAGGAATCTTTTCTCAATTAATTATGGACATTCAGATAACTATCTTCAATTTATGTACACAGTCAATCGAAAAGTCAAATATGAGAGCCAACAAAAAGAACATCATCTATTATGTTATAACTTATACAATAAAAATTACAAAAATAGTTCTAAAAAATAAAATGTAGTTGTTCTCCACATGTTCATATGACATCTAAACAGATTAAGTGGAATACACGTGCAAGGTACATCTGGATAGATGACAAGAAAAATACACAACAAATATTATCTATATAGTAATATTAGTGAGATACGACTAATTACATGATTGAACCTCATCAAATTGAAATAAATATATACATTATTGCATTAAATTAATAAAAAATTTCATTGACCATCTTTATAGGTTCGTGTTAATAAGAGATATATATGATGATTTACATTGAACATTCACAAATGAATCTGCAATATTATTTTGTGCAAAGCTTATTATTCAAATCTTCGCTTAAATTTGTTGAATTGGAATCACGTGCAACACACGTGTCGAAAAACTAGTTATATTATAATTAGCTGTGTCAAACATATAGTTATAAGTATGGTCATGGTAAGGCCATTTACATAATTGTTACCAAGATTAAGTTCAAATGTTGGTTTTTCAAAAGTACTGCATTTGAGGCCTTCCTTGCTAAATGTGTATGCCACCTGATTCTACTCCCTAAAGATGTGTGTTGGCGTTGCTGCTCCCAAATTCTCAATCAGGTTAAATTAGCATAAGGGTGGTTGTGATGTTCTAGCAAAGTGACAAATTCTGAGGAGTCAGTATTGATCTCAAGAGGATGAAGCTTATATTCTATGGCCATAAGGAGTCATTGGGCTCGTATTTCTGCCAAAAATTACCAAAATTGATTATAGCTTTTGGTATGACAATTGGACATCAATAAAGAGAGGGGAGGAGGGGAGGGGGGGGGGGCTTATATCACATTCTTACAGAGCCAAATGGGGAGGAAATTGAAATGTATACATTACAAATTCTCAAGGATAAAATCAACAAAAAATAAGAAATTAATTACACGAAGAATATACTTCCTACCAATCGTTTAGACAAGTCAGTACAGATGCTAGAGTAAAGTGGAAATTTTTAGGTAAAAGAGTTGTGATATCAGAGAAAATGATCAAAATGGTCCTTAATATATAGAGTTTGAATTTTTTTGATCCTTCATATATACTAGTTAAGTGAAATAGTTTTTGATGTCTGAATATGTGATCATTTTGGTCCCACACTCTACCTCTGTTTAAAAAAGTAACGTTTCCTCCTTTCCGTTGTCATCTCTCCTCTCTCTGCTTTATCACAACTCCTTCTACATACTTATTCTTAACATTATTTTCAACTCTTCATCTTCTTGATCCGTCATTTGTATTAAAAGAACCCCCACAAGGATTTTTCACAAACCCATATCTAGGAATGTCAAAAATTCTCCCTAAAACAATAATAAAAATGAATCGTTAGACAAAAGCTAAGGTTTTCTTGAAATTCTAACTTACGGTTTTCAAATCCAAATAAGTTTTTTTTTCCAATTACATATCAGTATGAAATGTTCATACATAAATACATGTATATACATATGTACATAGAGTAAATTTAATTAATTTGATTCATATAGAACGAGAGAATATAAAACTAATAAAAGCTGAATTTTATTACTAAATATAATTTACATCTAATCTACATTAACACTCCATATAAAGGAGGGTATATATTTGATTTCCTAATAGAACAGGTAAAAACAAGGTTATAAATGACGTCTAATGAGAAGTTTGCAATATAAGAACAGGTGTTGAATTGGTTGTAAAAGATATTATCAATACACTCTTGCTCTCTTACTTCTAACTCTCATATCAACTCATTTATAACAAGTATTGGATCCCAATTAAATCAAGCCTCAGTTGATGATGAACCAAAGAGAGACTAAGGTAGAGAAAGTAGTGAGGTGACAAAGGAAAGGAGAAATCATTACCTTTTTAAGAAAGTTAGGATTTAGGACCAAAATGATCACATATTACATACATAAAGGACTATTTCAATTAAGTAGTATATATGAAGGATCAAAATAATTCAAACCACATACATTAAGGACCATTTTGATCATTTTCTCTAAAAGGGTTCCTCAAAATATATTAGGTGAAAGGATGAGAAGGAAGACATTTTTTAATTTACATGGAGAAAGTGGTTGCCTTATTTTT
Organism: Solanum okadae; assembly: GCA_036553675.1. Classification (NCBI taxonomy): domain Eukaryota; kingdom Viridiplantae; phylum Streptophyta; class Magnoliopsida; order Solanales; family Solanaceae; genus Solanum; species Solanum okadae. The sequence continues at coordinate 25,413,452 of CM071689.1, forward strand.
ATTTTTGATGGAAGTCCCTGGTTTCGACGGATGATGTTTTGTAACATACACTACAAGAAACATGACTTTTAACGACTTTTCTCAGCAAAGGGACATAAATTTGGTCTTTATAAGTATATTTATAACGTCTAGCAAAAATTTTGGTTCTTAGAATTCAATTTAAGTTCAATAATAGCAACATGAAAATATCCGAAGGTTAAAAATAACAATATCTAATCGTTACTAGCAATAATCAATTAAGTTTCATTTCCCTAAAAAATAATCAATATTTTTCTCTTAAAAAAAATTTCTTCTAAAAATTAAAGCTATTGAAAAACATTTAGGCTTCAGGGACCTGAAAAATTTCAGAAAAGCGCTAAAAAATTCATTGTGACACTTCAAAAATTGAAAGCTGTGTTTGGAAAGAGAAAGTTGCATTTTTGTCACTGGTGCAGATTCTTACGAGCCCACCTACAGACCGTAGGAAGACAGTCGTAAAAGTTTGGTTGGGTTTTGAAAAAAAAATCAAGTTTCTGATGAGTGTCTACGGACCAACATGATGGTCTGTAGGAAGTTGTACAGCCATAGGAAGTGTCCGTAGAAGTGATTTGGACTTAGTAAAATTTTGAAGTTCATTTTGGGTTCTACGAAAGGTCCCTACAGGCCATGAAAAGTTCCTAAGCACATAGGAAGGGTCTCGTGGAAACTTGGAAAGATGTTGAGTTCTAGTAACGATTCTACGGTTGACTAGGACAATCCGTAGAAAGTCTTGCGGACCATAGGTCCAACCATAGACATTGTCCAACAATTTTAGTTCAAGTTATTTGGGTCATTTCATATTATTTTAAATCCTAAGCTATGTCGTTTTGACCCTATAAATAAGTCCTATAACTAATTTTACTTTAAAAATCTACCTATTCCCTCCCAAATCACTCAAACCCTCAATTTCTCCCAAAGGTTTCTTCTCCAATTCTCTTAAAGCTCTCAAGGGAAAAGTTTAGGGTTTTTTCAAGCTTCAAGATTTCCTTGTTCACTCTTTAGGATTTTGATCACCAAGGTATGTGGGAACTTGACCAATGGATTCCTTTCATCCATTAGGTCCCAAAAGAAACTCAATTTCACCTTTTGATTTCAACCCAATTTTTCTAGGGGTTCATGCAATTGTTTATGATTCAATTGTCTATAATTGATCTATTTATGCATGATTTGATTCAATTACATATTTTCCAATGAATTTCATATGAACACATGCTTTATGCTTATATTATGATTATGAACTATGATTATGAAATTATGCATACATCATGAAATTGAAGAATTTATGAAAAAATGATGCTTTAGATAAAGTATCAAAATGATTTATGAAAAGTTTTCTCACTATAAAATATGATCATGATTTTTTATGCTTAGAAAAGTATCTTATGAATATGTTACGAAATCATGATTTTGAAAGGAGATGTTTTATGATATGAAGTTATGATTGGATTGGTATGACTAGATTCCTACTTTTCCAAGTATTATGATTATGATTATGTTTATTTTGTTAGTATATTACTTAACTTCAAGAAGACTTTAGAATGGAGGTCCTACTGTTAGTAGATGTTTGATCTTTAGAAGCAATTCTCTTGTCCCATAGGATTTGTATTAGAAATACATAGCTAGGGGATATACTTAAGCTAATATATATGATCCTTACCTTGACAAGTAGGACAATCTCTTTTCGGTGTGGGAAAAACACGAGATTATGTGTTATGACTCACATGGTCTATGTCTGTTAATGGTAAAATATCTCATAAAAGAACTATGATTTTTACTTCAAAAGAATTTTATGACTTCCTCAATGTTTATGACTTAAGCTTTCCTCGTGATTCAAATGTACATTAACCTTGTCCCATCGATTCATGGTTTAGCTTATTGAGTTTTAATACATTTTGCTTGGTCATGCATTATATGTTTTAAACACATTATAATATCATGTTTATGTTTATACATTTTCCCATATTCAGTACATTCAAAGTACTAATGCATATTGTGCCTATATTGTTTTATAATATAGAATCTAATGCTCCTCCGATTGGTCGTGGCTAGTTGGATTGCTCCGCTTAGCACTCATATTAGTGAGTCCTCATTGTTCGAGGGCAATGCCAGTATCATTTTATTGATTTGGATTTCTTTTTAGTTTTCAGACTTTGTACGTGGTTTAGGGGTTTGTCCTAACCACATCTATGATAGTACAAGGCTTGTGAGACATAGTGATGTTGCACATATTCTCTTATGTACTCTATCAGTATCTCTTATTTTTCTAAAAGAGTTTTGAGACTTATATCCCATCCTTATGTTGTATACTCTTTATTTGATATTCATAGCATCATGCTTATTTCAAGTGGCTTTTTTAGGGCCTCACGGTTCTATTCTCCATGCACGTCTAGGGTCTAATTTGGGTGGTGACAACATCCTCCACGGTGGTTCCACTTTTCTACAAGCCGACCACCATGGATCTTGTCACGAACCAAAGTATACCTTAGGAATGACATGGTTTATAAGACCCCGATGGGACTTACACAAGCCGCTTGACATACATACAACACATTATAATAGACAAAAAGAAATGTTTAATGTAACAACCCTCAAAATGAAGTAGGATAAAGTAGAGCCTCACATGAGTTTTATGCGTTATAACTTGTTAAAATAATGAAGAATAGCCTTTTTTTAAAGATTTTGGTAGTCAAACGTCAAGGGATGACCAAGACGTTCGGAAACTAGTCTTTTACGTATTGGTGTGTTCTAGTATGTTGTTCATGTTTTTGTGTGTTGTTTGGAATCTAAAATCAGTGGAGGTGACCCTAGTGTTTTAATGAATGTTATTAGGGTTAAAACGTTCGGATACGACGCCTCGGGGGCCACCCTAAGGGTCCTCGAGGAGGACCCCAACCTTGGCCAAGCAAGCTGCCAAGGCAGTTTGAAGTTGTGCTTGGAGGGAGCATGTCTGCGTCGCGGACTAGCTCCACCAAGGGCCAAAAGTTAGGTCAGCGTCGCGGACATGTCGTGGACTCTGCTGTCTCGAATTTAATTTCCAAAAAACTTGTGGGAACACCTCCGCTCGCGAACTTGTTTCTTGACGAAATCTGCGAAAATAAAACTCAAGTTTGACTTATTTAAAAGGTCCAACTAAGTGAGGGATAGTTTGGGTACTTTGGGGAATTATTATAAACGGGTTTTCTACCTATTTTAGGGTATTTTAAGTTGGTTAAAACCCCAAAACCTAAAATTAGACCACATTCTTCAAATTGATCCTTCCCTCTCAAAATAGATTCTCTAAAAAAAACTCCATTGAAGACCTTGATGAAGCTCAAGCTAGAAGATGGGTTTTCAACTGATTTCTTCTTCAATTTCATGGGTATTCAATAATTAAGGTATGGTGACTCTTGATTCTTGAATAACCTCTCATTCAAGGAGTTCTATCAAAGATTTTCAAAAGTGATTCAAAGACCAAAATTCCCAATTTTCAATCTAAACATGGGTTCCTTGTCAAACGATTTTATAAATCATTCTATTGATGAATTAATGTGGAATTAATGTTTTTAAGACAATTTTCAAAGGAATTCTTGAAGAACCCATTATTCCCAAACTCTCGAAAATTGGCCTATGATGTGGGTCTTTGTGAATATGATCTCTATTGGTGAAATTATGTTTAGATTAGATTGTATTGATGTTTATTATGATTATATATACTTATTCATGTTGAATTGTTGGTATATTGATGAGTTGAGGATTATGGCCTTATGGGCAAAGTTATGGGTTGATCCCTTTGTTTATGGAATTGTACTTAGACTATGTTTATGTTATTGAATTACATTGTTGATTCCTATTGCTACCTATGTCAATTGATTATGAATTGTTGAGGATTGATCCATGGTGATCATGGCTTGGAGAATTGGTAAGTTGACCTAACTTCTAGTCTATAGTATGAGAATTGAAGTTGTGTGGTTTGATCCACTTATGGTGGAGGTGTTCACTTCTTTTCTATCTATGCATGTTGATAGCATGGCCTTGAAGGCAATAGATGTGAAGTGAATTGATGATTATGATGCAGATGTTTACGAAGTTATGCTATGAAGGTTATGTATGAAATCCTCAATGCTAGCATGGTGTTTAAAGTGTGTTGATGATGAGGAGTATAATGTGAATGATAATGTTAGGGATAAGGTGTGGTATACATGATTGATTATGTTAGGTACTATTGTGGAATGACCCCTACCTATATGACCCCTATATGAATGTTTGATCATATACATGTTAGGAGTACCTATTCAATGTTGAATGTGTCCTTGTCTCCTATGATGGAGTGTGGGTGTGTGGTCTAGAATCCTTAAGGGCTTTATATGTGAATTGCTCATGAATTGAGGACATTGTGAATGTGTTGTGATCCCTTTAAGGGAAGAACACCCAATATCAATGTTGTTGCTAATATGTCACTATGAGGACTAATATGCTCACACACACACACTCTACATGTATAGCTATGAATATGATGTGTTATGATGTCTATTGAAAGGTTAACTCTTATATGCACCCTTACATCTTATTATGCATGCAAAATGTATGATTAGCAAGGTATGAATATGTGTTGTATAATGGTTTTTATATGAAAGACTTTCTCACATATGTACACACACATGAATGAATGAATAAGGTTTATGATAATCTAGTGAAAGTGAGTCTCTTGAAAGGTTTCCTCAATTGTACTCTAAACTAGACTATGTTATGAATATGGTATGATTATTCAAAAGGTCATTCTCACATAATGTAGGTTCTACGATGAAGGGTCATTCTCATCTTAGAAACCTTTGAGCTATATGATATGAGGGATTAAGTCCCCAAAGCCTACTTTATGAACTAATGTTAAATAAAGGCTTAATGATGTTTAAAAAGGGAGTTGGAGCTTAGCACCGAGTGAACATGAAAAATGAGAGTGGGGGCTTCACGTTTAGCAAGTCTGGCTTCCCACAAGAGAACCTTCACGTTTAGCAAGTCCGGGTTCCCAACATAGATGTTGTCTCATAAGATGGAAACCTCCACACTTAGTAAGTTAAGGTTTTCTAGTAGCAATCTCCTTGTTCCATAACTACGTGCCCCCGTAGGTATTAGCTTAGTGGATCCACTAGATAGCTATTATGTATGTAGGTCCTACTTTGGCAAGTAGTACCCTCTCTTTTCGGTGTGGGAGTAGAACACCAGATTCCATGTAGCTCACATGGTCTATGTCGGTTATGGCAATGTCTCCCGAAAGTTAAGAAATGAACTAAGATAAGAATGTGAACTCTAGTCATGATTTCTTGAAGAGTTACTTAGTGTAGGTGGACTATGGACCCTACTTATGCATTGCACAAGTGGACTCTAAGGGAGGTTATGATTAGGCTCTTTATGTAATGAAGACTATGGTCTATGTATGTTAATATGAAAGCATGTTAAGGTTTACTTTACTTATGTCAAGACATAAAGTAGGTTTATGCATGTGAATTACACTTATGACTTCTTAATGGGTTTGCTTAGTACATGTGGGGGTATGGGACTCCATGTGTACATTGCACAAGTGAGCTTGTGAAGGGGTTGTGAGGGTGGTTTACCTATGATATGAACTAAATGGGTTATGACTAATGATGTAGTAAAGGAATGAGTCCTTATATGATGTTATGAAGTATGTTGGTCTTATGTCTAATGTTAAATGAAGATGTTATGACTTGTTGAATATGATGTGCCTAGTCTATGGTGGCTTCCTAGGAACAATTGGTGGGAGTAGTATTATGGGATGCTACTTGCACATTGCACTAGTGTGACTTGGGGGTTGTCTTTGGTGATGGTGCCTATGTGAAGACTATGTCTTATGGTGTGCTTATGACTCTATGAATATATGTGGTTGGATTGATGAAGGCTATATGTAAGTTCACCTTTGGTAACCTTAAGGCAATACATTGCACCAATTATTCCCTAAGGGTTGCTTGAGGAAAGGAGGTAAGATAAAGAGGAAGGTAATGTATTGTATGCATTGAATGTGCCTAAAATGTTATAAGTGGCTCTATGTGCTATTATGAATGGTTTCCGTGTGTATGATGATGTATGTGGTTTATATTGTGCCTATGTACTAAATGTTCTTGAAGTTTCTCTAAAAAGGCATGATGCATGGTTTCGAACTAAATGTCCTTTTAAGAGCATGTTTTTCATGGTTATCATACTTAGTGCATTCTTGTACTAACACCATTCTTCTTCATCTTTTTACACCAAGTGTAGGTGATGGTGACTAAAGGGCCTTCCCTAGAAGTGATGAGCTTGACTTAGTATTCCCAAGTTCGGGTGTGTCCTTAAAGATTCAAGGACCTTGTTGTTAAAGAGTTTCCTTAAGTTCTATGTACTAGATAGTAGTTTCTTTTGTATTGTTAGGGCTGTGTCCCTCTTGTGTTGTAGTCATGTTTTAAGATGGCTACCTTGAGACGTAGTACTCCAATTTTTGTATTAAAGGTTTTATGAGGTGACTTTTATGTCTTGTGTTATATTATGAAAAAGTTTTAAATTTTCCGCTATTTTTCTATAATAAATGATATGACGAATGCTAAGGGCTTGTATAAGACCTCCGAGAGGTCGAATACGCCGGTAACTACTAGGGGGTGCTCTCGGGTCGTTACATTTAAGTAGAAAGTCTCATATCATAAAAGAGAAGTTGAAACATAACTGTGGAATCTTAACTATGTCTTGTCAAGCCTTCTAAATCAACATTAAAGTTGTTGGGACATATACACCACGTACAAAGTTTCAAAGTAAATGACAAAATCACTAAAAGTCTTCATGGTCTTGCCTTCGAAGTATGATGACTCACCAATCCAATAGTGATAGTAGTCCAAGCTAGCCACGAGCAGGAGGAGAAGAAGTTTCGAACCCTATATAATGAGACAATGTAGACACAAATATCCATTAGTACATGGAATGTACTAACTATAGGCAAATGCATGAAAATATAAATGTGACCATATGAGGACGTTAAGCATGATATGAATGCCAAGCTAAAAACATATTAAAACCATTAAAGAAGAATCATAAATCATGAACATGGTCAATGCATACTTAAAATCATTTGAAAGCTTTCATAAAAACCTTTGAATGTAACATAATTCATTTTGTGGGATGTTTACCATTAACTGACATAAACCACGTAAGCTATCACGTGAAATCTTGTGTCTTGCTCCCACACCAAAAAGATATGTCCTACTTGCTAAGGTAAGGACCATAAACTTCTAGCTTAGGTGGATCCACTAGTTATGTCTTTCTAAGATAGATCCTATGGGGGCACGTAGTTAGCGACAAAGAGATTGATAGTAGAGACTCGACCTCTTATGATGGGAGAGTCTCCATCTCAACGTTATCTCAGTGCTAAGTAAAATCCCAATGGAATTAATCATAAACATATTCATATCATCATACTTGGAAAGGCACAATTAAACTATCAATCCAAACTTAAGTCATCATAGAGTAGCTCTTTTAAACCATGATTCATACATATGTGAGAAAACCTTCACTAATCATGATTTCATAAGTAAGTGAGAAAACCTTTCACAATTAAATGATACCCATCTCATAAGGATGCTTAATTCATAAACATCATTTTCATAAAATATACAGTCTTAATAAATTATACTTCAATAATTCATAAGCTTCTTTAATAAATTCGTCATCATAATCAAGTAAAAAGCATGAATATATAGGAAATCAATTGGAAATCATATAGTTTAATCAAAACAAGCATATGAAGATTGAAATTGGATAATTAAATCAAATCAAATAAGACTCATGGATATTGCATGAACCCTAATCAAATTAGGTGAAATTGAATTGGAAACTTGGAAATCTTATGGTTACCAATGGATGAATGAAATATATTGGTGAATTCGCACATACCTTGATGATCAAATGTAACACTTCAGATTCGAGAAAGGGTAACATTTTAGTTTTTAGAAGTTCTTGGTGCCATCCGACGGAGGCCATCCACGACTCATAGACTGAGCCACAGACTATAGGTTTGGTCCGTGGATTGGCCACCCAAGTATGTTCAGAGGACCACGAACCACGACCTGGACCAACGGACTGTCGTTGGGTCCACAGTCCATGGATTGAGGTCCGTGGATCATGGCCTCTAATTCCAGTTTCTGATGAAGACGACAGATGTGCAGGACAGACCGTCGGTCAAACCACGGTCCGTCGGTCAAGGCTAGTAGGTCGAAGGTCGACATTTATTCTAGGGGCAGTTGGGTCTTTTCCTAATTAGTCTAGCCTAATACTATGTTGTTTAACCCTTCATCAAAACCCCTATATAACTTTTTTAACTCTAAAATTTCCCAATTGAAAATCATTCTCTAAAATTTTTAAAAGAAGAACTAGTTTTCCTCTCAAATATTTTTGTTTCTAGAAAACTTGAAGAAGAAGGGTCCAAGCTAGGGTTTGCAAGTCCATTCTCCAATTCCTCCGTTGAAGCTAAGAAATTGGCATTGATGTATGATAGTTTTCATCCATGGATTCCTTCCATTCACGAAGTTCCCAAATTATCCTATTTTTAAAGTTAGAAATCCGCAATGGAGTTAGGGTTTCTCTTTTATATTATGGGTTCTCTTGATTATTGATTTAATTGATGGAATTATGATCTCTTATGCATGAATTGATGAAATTCTATGGTTTTATGATGATTTCCCATGAACCCAAGTAATTCCCATGTTTTTCAAATTATAATGATATGATGTGGGTTTTGGATTATGAATGAAGAGTTTATGAAATTAAACATGTTCTTATGAAATTTATGTAAATGTTTTAAGGATGCTTTGAGAGTGAAGTATAAATGATAAGGTTGTTGTTGTGTTGTTGAAAGGATTTTCTCGTATACACATGAAAGCATGACTGTAAAAGGTTTTCTCACATAGTAAGGGTTCTAAGGTTGAAATGTCTTCTCACCTAAATGAATCAAAGATAAAGAGCTATCCTAATGAAACCTAGCTTGGATTGGTTATTGAAAGATACCTTTCCATGGATGACATATGACTTAGCTTGGATGGGTAAGATGATGTGCCCTTCCATGGATGATAAGAACAAGTATGAAATGACTATTCCGTGGGATTTATGCTTATCACCGAGAGGATATAGAGATGGAAGCTCTCCCATTAGTAGAGGCTGGGATTCTAGAAGCAATCTCTTTATCCCATACCTATGTACCCTCATAGGATGACTGTCTAGATAGACAGACATTAGCTAGTGGATCCACCTAAGCTAGAAGTTCATGGTCCTTGCCTTGGCAAGTAGGGAAACCCTTTTTGGTGTGGGAGATGATAAATGCTCAACTACACTTCATCCAATACTAGGTGTAGGCGATCACAATCTAGTGTAAACTCAACAAAGAGTTGGGGTCGATCCCACAAGGAGTGATACAAATTAAAATTCAGTTATGAAGTTATAAACGTTGTCTAATCAATTATAGGAATAGAAATTATCGAAATCATTGAAATAAATCAAAGGGGTTGACAACAAGTGTTAAATTGGGGGGTTAAGGTTTGTCAATTATCAACTAAGAAAAACAGAGGAGTCATCTAGTAGATAAGTGATACTTGGGGATGTGATCGATTAAAGGCTAATTTCGATATATGGGTAATTGTAATTTATTAACAATTGCTGAATCTTAGTGGATAGGCTAGACTATAGATGCAATAGCATTCTCTTGAACAACTATTACGATTCAAGCGAGTTCTCTCGAACCTCGAAAAACATAACACTATAAGCAGCCTAATACCTCAATTTATCTACTCTCTCAAGCTAGATAGGTAGCATCAAGTTAAGATTCACTCTCTTGAGCTGAACCCACAACAACCCAATCACTAAAATCATCAATCGATAATCTTAGTTCTAAAACCTCTTTCTCAAGCAACTCTAGAACACTAAGTTAGAACTGCATTTACAACTACAATTCATGGGTTAATACACAGATATCAATTAAACTCACTTCAAATCAGCATTTAAATCAGTAAACAACAATACCTTTAAGCTAATTAGAGCAAATAATCACACCCCTAAGAATGGGGGTTTATCCACACATCATAAAAAGGAAGAAATCAATACCAATTCATTCAACATAATCTGGGTAATGTAATCCACGTCTTGAAAATGATCCAAGATGCTCAATATTGAAAACCCAACTCAAAATCTACTAAAAAACTCCTTAAACTAAGTAAAACAAAGTCTCCAACGAAAGCTCAAAGTTCTACAATGTACAAATTACTTAGGAAATGACTGGATTCCTTTTTCTGCCTTTTGAAATTCAATTTATACGTTCTTAAATTTTGGCCTTCGGGGTCACTCGGCAAAGTTAGTCGAGCATCGCTGACCAGGTCAGCGATGCACCAAGTGACGCATTTCCTCGCCGTCTTGCTTTGGCTCTTTAACCTCAGAGTTTTGTGACTTTAAGTGATCAGGATCGAAGTCGTTGATCCATTCGGTGGTCTACTGACTGTCCATTTCCATCGCCAAGTTGGTTTCTCCCCAGGGTTGGTAGTCTGGAACTTTAGGCGAGCTAAAGTGCCACTCGACGAGTCGCCGAGTGGCTTTAGCGATTCTCAACTTTTACTATCTTCATCCTTTTTCATCATTTTTGGTCCTTTTTCCCCGGTTTTGTTCTTGCGGTGCTCTTTAGCCTTTATATCTGTAAATTATCATTAAAACATCAGTTTAGAGCACAAAATAGGCATCGAGGACATTAAAAATATGAATAACAAGCCCCAAATGAGTCGAAATCCTAGACTCATCAACAACCCCAACTTAAACTTTTGCTTGTCCTCAAGTAAAACACAAGATCAATCAGTTCAATAAGGATGTTTACAAACAGTGCTACTCAAGACTCAAAACGAATAACCATAAGAGGTTCAAAATACACATACAATGTTCAATTGTGCACCCTAAGTTTCAAACTGTGACTAACCATCATCAAACAGAACTCAAACTCACAATGCTTGCTTCAAATGCAAGTTCAAGCTCAACAAAAGCATTTGAATGCCCTCACACCAAGAATGATTCAACGCTCACACAAAGATTATCAACAAATTATAATTTTGGAATCAAATACAACTCTCAAACTCCCAAAGATGAAGACATGCATGACTCTACCCATAGGTTTGCCCTTATTTTCCAATCAACATAATTTTTAGTTCACTCAAGATCACAAAGGTCTTTTAAGGCTTGTATTGGGGCTGAGTGTAAAGGTATGATCATTTTTATTTAGTGACTTCTTCCTTCATGAAGTATGGCCTACAATTCATTTTTTCTCATTATCTTTCATACTCTATGATGTTCACAATCCACCTTGTTGTTCATTTAAGCATGATGCATTGGATACCTATTTCTTTTGCCCCTTTCACAAGCTTTATTTCACAAACTCTTCTCTTTTTCAATCTTTTTTTTTCTATTTTCACATTTTTCTTTTCTTTTTTTCTTTTTTACATGGAGGGGTTCCATCTTTTTCAGCATGATCCTTCAAAGGCAGATTTTTCACATTCCTTGATTTTCCTTCTTTTTCACTACACCCCAACTTAGGCTTTTGGCCTAAGTAATGAGTCCACAAATTGAACTCATTTAGGGCTATATTTTGATAGAATTAGTGTCCTTAAATGTATATTTTATCTCAATATCTGCTGAAAACCCTTAAGTTTAAGGTATTTGGAGTTTAAGGGAAAACATGGACACTACTTAGCAAAAACGAACAAAAGCATCTGAAAGAACGAAGAAATAAAGATCTGAGAATTGTTGAACCCATTTGGCGAGTCGCCAAAAGGTCTTATCCTCGCCTTTTGTTCCAGTGTGTTGAGCCCTGAAAGAACGGATCAAATCGGCTATGAAAAGGAGCATTCGGTGAATCACCGAGCAGTTGTGCGAAGCTGAACTATGTCACCCAATGATACAAAACATGATGATGCTGAAGGTTAATGCAAGACGACGATGAAACCTACCAAAGGGCGGATCGCCGAGTTGATCGGTGATCTCGACTAATGTAGCCGAGTGATCCGCTGCAGCACAAATCTTTAAAAACTATAAATACTCATTTAATATTAGATTTTTAATATCGAATTTTACATCATATTTTTAATATAGAATTTTTAAGATAGACTATTGAGTTCTAAGTTTGGTGAGGGTTTTGAAGAACTTGAAGATTCAAAGGGTTTCAACTCCAAGAATTTGGACTTGGGTCTTGCAGATTCTTCACTTTTGACTTGTTTTAAAATTTAAATTTTCATACCCATTTGAATGCAAACTCATTTTGGTATGAGTTTCTATCTCTATTACATGTCTAGCTAAAACCACAATTCTTGGGGTGTGATTTTGTGAATATGGGTTAGATTATCTGTTGGGTCTTGCTTGTTGATGGTTTATTTGTTGTGTAAATGTGATTTCATTTAGTAATTGTGGTGGAACTTAGTGAAGTTGTAGTTGCAAATATGATTTCACCTTTGTGTTTTTGGCTTGCTCGAGACAGAGGTCGTAAAACTAAGACTACTAAATTGATGGCCGGTGGGAGTGGGTCGACATGAGGTTCAACTCGAGAGAGTGAACCCTATTCTTTATCCCACACACTCAGCTCGAGAGAGTGAGTGGGCTAAGGCGGAGGCTGTTATTCATGCAGCAAGTGGGTGTACGAGAGGAACCCATTTGATTCGGGGTAAGTTGCTCGAGAGAGAATTTATCCCCACTATAGTCTAGCCTAGTCACAGATATTCAACAGATTTATTATTAAAATCATGTACCCAATAGTTTATTCTATCCCGTATTCCTATCACATCCCAAGAACTCTCTCCCTTTGATTAGTACTCTTTGTATTTTTGCTTACTTGTTACAAATCCCTATTGTTAATTGACACTCTTGTGTCACCTCTTAGATTTAACATGTTTATATTCGATAATGTTTTTAGCTATGACTAATTAGAACTAAATTTTATTTTTCTATTAATTCTCAAAACCACTCCCTTGAGACTCGACCCCAACCCTTGGTTGGGTTACTTTACTATTGTACGATCGTAGAAACTTGCATTAGAAATTGTGTCTTTATTACGTAAACATCAAAATGGCGCCGCTGCCGGGGAGTGGTGTCACTTGAGAATTCTTAGATTAGTAGAATTTTTGTTCTTCTTAGTTGTAGTTTACTTACCTAATTTTTAGTTTTGTTTTGCTTGTTTATGTGTTGAAACATGAAAAATGAGTGTGAATGATGACAATGGTCCCAAATGGACCTAGTGCTATCTTCTCTCTACCCAGAGCCCAAAGAAGGGGTGGCCTTATGAAAATGATGCAAACCTCTCTGAAGGAACTTGAGTGAGGAGTTGCATCGTGCCACGACATTAAATAAGGCGCTTCTTGGGAGGCAACCCAAGGTTTTACCGCTTTATTTTTGCTTTAAGAAATAATAGTGTGTTATTTGTGTAGGTCAAAGTATGGAAAGTGAGTGAAAAGTGCAAATTCGCGAGCCAAAGGTCTAGTCGGCGCATCGCCGAAGAAGTCGGCGACCCCGTCTTAGACCGCCGTTGGACTTAAGACAACTTCAAAGTGGAGTCTGTAAAACTTGGCGTGCCCAGGAAATTATTGGCGAATCGCCGACCTGGTTAGCGATTGCAATCTAGTTCGCCATTTGGACCCCTAGTTTAACTGGAGGTCCAGTAAAACTCGGCAAGTCACCGAATGGATCGGCGACCACGACTGTCACCGAATGGATCGGCGACCACGACTGTCACCGAATAGGCGAGAACCTGACGGTTTCTTAAAAGGCCAAAGGTTTAAACTTTCAAACTCTACACTTTCCCTCACTTTAGACCTGCACAAACTCGCACCTATTTAGTATTTTCAATATTTCTTGAGTTTTTATTGTATTTGAGTTGTTGATTGGTGCTCGGAGTTGGATTACATTGCCGTGTAGCATTTCAAAAGTATTTTAATCGGTATCTAAGGTTGGTTTTCCAAACCCCGAATTTATTTTTAGCAATTTTATACTCATTTGCAATGATCTTATCTTAGTGATGTGTGCTGGGCCTCTCTGATCTTAATTGTTTTTGCTTATGCCTGTGAATATCTTGCTCGTAGTGTTTATATTGTTAAAATCCCATATTTTTTGTGCCTTAAAATTGGTTAAATCTTGTGGGGTTGTGCTTGCATGTTGTTGAGTCTGGTAGGGAGAAGTCTGAGTATCCCGAAGATATGGTAAAAACCAATATTGTCATGCCACCCCAGAAAAGAGCACATGATATCACAATAAATGAAGGGGGGGTCAAATCCTCCCAAGAAAGGAAGACAAGAACCTCCACATGGAAATAAAGGTAAGGGCAAGAGGCCCAGTTCTAACAGGAACACCACTATCAGAGATCCTAATGTTCTTCATGGACCAGGGGATTCTATGCAGCTGTGCAGGCCTTTTTGGCGGAAACACCCTTGGCAGCTCCTAGTGGGTCTGGTACTGATGTTTCTTCTGAGACGACTCCGGGTACTGAGACCCAGGACCAGAGTGATGCACCGGGCACTGATGCCTAGACAGATGGAGCGACTGTTTAGACATGACCCCCTCTTTACCTCCCTCTCTGTCTTACTTTATTTCACTTTTGGATGTTTTTGTTTGCATTTGAAGACACATGTTTTATTTGTGGTGGGGTGAGGCCCACCTTTTGTGATTTTGTGACTCTCTGGTTTTGTTTATATATTGGGTTGTGAGTTGAAATTGTGTTTTATACACTGCATCTTGTGGATGTTTGAGCTTGTGGCTCCATGTTTTTAAATTACAAAATGATTTTGACCTGTCCAAAATTTTTTGCCACCTCTCGTGTGTTGAATGTGGATGTTCTTTTGCAAAATTTAAGTCTCGGTTCTGATCAATACCGATGACTTAAATAGTGCTCTCAATCGAACGAACATGAATGCGCGGCTATGATAAGGCCCAATGAAGTTGCATAGACACTATCTGAACATTTTGCATTTTGTTATGACTAGCGTAGTATCGAATTGAGTCTCTTGTGATGATCATTGTACACTAGCGAAAGTGTGGAGTATTGTTTGACTTGTAGTGTTAATGCCTAGTGTGATGAGCTTACCTGTGAACTATGCATGATGGATCCTAGAATTTGCCCCATTGGTCCGGTCAACTAAGTTATGCTTTCTCTTGATATGATCTTAGGCAACTTCTAAGAGTGTGAGCCAATTTGACATATACCGCTTTTATGACCCTACCTTGTGAGTGTGTGAACCGCTTTTGAATACCCCTTGAGCCTTACTTTCCTTTGGAAGAAATTTCATGAAAACTAGACCTTTCTTTATCTATCACCCATAATCCTCATGAAGTTGTGGTTAGTTGAATAGCCAACTTAGGCCAAAAGCCTAAGTTGGGGGTGTGGTGAAAAGATAATGGCAAGTCAAGAAGTACAAGGAAAGTCTCCTGTTACCCATGGTTTTGAGAAAAATGGAACCCCTCCATATATAAAAAAAAGGGAGAAAGAAAAAGAAAAAGAATGAAAAAGAAAGTTGTGGAATAAAGTACTAAAGAAATGGGATTTCCAAAACAATCCATGGAAAGTGAATAATAGGATGACTTATGAGCACTAAAGAAAATGATAAAGGAAAAGTAAATAAACTGTTGTGAGCACCACATTTCATGAGGATGAAAGCCACTGAGCCTAAATGACCATACCTTTGCACTCAGCCCCATTACAAGCCTTGAAAAAACCTTTTTGATCTTGAGTGAGCTGAAGCAAGTGTTGATTGGAAAATACGAGCAAACCTATGAGTGAAATTATGCATTGTGTTCTTCTTTGTGAGTGTGAGTGTTGCCTCTGATTCCGAAGCTTTAAACTGTGAACCATTGTGTGAATATGAAATCATTCTTTGTGTGAGGGTATTTGAACACTTTGGTTGATCTTGAACTTGCATTTGAAGCAAGTATTGTGAGCATGAGATTCTTTGATATTGGTGAGTCACAACTTGAATCTTTGAGTGCACATTTGATCTTTGCATAAGTAAATTGAGTCTTGCTGTGTGCATTCATGATTGAGTCTTGTGTAGCACTGTTCGAGATACCCTTTCTGAATGGCTGAACTTGAGTTTGCTTGAGGACAATCAAAAGTTTAAGTTGGGGGTGTTGATGAGTCCACAAATTGGACTCATTTTGGGCTATATTTTGATAAAATTAGTGTCCTCAAATGCATATTTTATCTCAATATATGATGAAAACCCTTAAGTTTCAGGTATTTGGAGTTTGAGGGAAAGCATGGACACTACTTAGCAAAAAGGAACAAAAGTAGCTGAAAGAACGAAGAATTGAAGATCTGAGAATCGACGAACCCATTCGGCGAGTCGCCAAAAGGTCTTATCCTCGCCTTTTGTTCCAGTGTGCTGAGCCCTGAAAGAACGGATCAAATCGGTGGTGAAAAGAAGCAGCAGGTGAATCACCGAGTGATTCCGCGAAGCTGTACTATGTCGCCCAATGATCCAAAACACGACGATGCTGAAGGTTAACGCAAGACGGTGATGAAACCTACCAAAGGGCGGATCGCCGAGTTGATCAGTGATCTCGACTAATGTCGCCGAGTGATCCGCTACAACACAAATCTTTAAAAACTATAAATACTCGTTTAATATCAAATTTTTAATATTGAATTTTACATCAGATTTTTAATATAGAATTTTTAAGATAGACTTTTGAGTTCTAAGTTTGGAGAGGGTTTTGAAGAACTTGAACATTCGAAGGGTTTCAACTCCAAGAATTTGGATTTGGTTCTTGTGGATTCTTCACTTTTGACTTGTTTTAA
Organism: Solanum okadae; assembly: GCA_036553675.1. NCBI lineage: Eukaryota > Viridiplantae > Streptophyta > Magnoliopsida > Solanales > Solanaceae > Solanum > Solanum okadae. The sequence goes on from CM071689.1 coordinate 25,430,283, forward strand.
GACTTAAATCTTCATACCCATTTGAATGAAAACTCATTTTGGTATAAATTTCTATCTCCTTTACATGTCTAGCTAAAACCCCAATGCTTGGGGTGTGATTTTGTGAATATGGGTTAGATTATCTGTTGGGTCTTGCTTGTTGATGGTTTATTTGTTGTGTAAATGTGATTTCGTTTAGTAATTGTGGTGGAACTTAGTGAAGTTGTAGTTGCAAATATGATTTCACCTTTGTGTTTTTGGCTTGCTCGAGAGAGAGGTCGTAAAACTAAGACTACTAAATTGATGGCCGGTGGGAGTGGGTCGACATGAGGTTCAGTTGGAGAGAGTGAACCCTAGTCCTTCTCTCATACACTCAGCTCGAGAGAGTGAGTGGGCTAAGGCGGAGGCTATTCTTCATGCGGCAAGTGGGTGTCCAAGAGGAACCCATTTGATTCGGGGTAAGTTGCTCGAGAGAGAATTTACCCCCACTATAGTCTAGCCTAGTCACATATATTCAACAGATTTATTATCAAAAGCATGTACCCAATAGTTTAGTCTATCCCGTATTCCTATCACATCCCAAGAACTGTCTCCCCTTGATTAGTATTCTTTGCATTTTTCCTGATTTTTTCTTAGTTGTTACAAATCCCCATTGTTAATTGACACTCTTGTGTTACCCCTTAGATTTAATATGTTTATATTCGATAATATTTTTAGCTATGACTAATTAGAACTAAATTTTATTGTTCTATTAATTCTCAAAACCAGTCCCTTGGGACTCGACCCCAACCCTTGGTTGGTTTACTTTACTATTGTACGATCATAGACACTTGCATTGGAAGTTGTGTATTGATTACGCAAACATCACTATGTTGGCTATTCAAATGAACTAATACTTCATGAAGCTTATATGTGATGGGAAAAATAGGTCAAAGTTGTTCAAGCTTCTTCCAAAGAAAAGAATAGGCTCAAAAGGGTGCCAAGATAGATTCACAATCTCACAAGGTAGCCACAAAAAGGTATAATATCAATTTTTGGTTCACTCTTCACAAATTGTGCCTAAGATCATTTTAATCGCTTGCTTTCATTAATCAATTGGACTACTAGGGTAAGTTCTAGGTATCATCAAGCACATCGTTCAAGACAACCTCACCACACATGGCATTCGACACAATTATCAAACAAGACTCTATTATTTTCAGCTAGCGTGCAACGATCATCACAAGAGATCAGTTGAACAATCGGCTAGTCACAACGAGATGCTAGGAGTTCACATATGTCCAATGTAACTCAATTTGCCTCATCTTAGCCGCACACTCATATCGTTCAATTGAGAGTATTATTCAAGTTATCGGTATTGACCACAATCGACACTTGAAATTGCAAGAGAACGACCACTTTCAAACACATCAAGAGGTGTCAAATTTTTTTAAAAAATCGGTTCAAAACCATTTGCAATTCAAAACAAAGGACAAACACAATGTATCAAAACCATATATATAAAAACACAAGATAAGATCCAACATTCACAAAACAAAAACAACAAATATTCACAAAATAGCCCAAAAGAGGGAAGTATAGTATTACCTCACCCTGCCAAACTAGTCTAGTAGTTGTCCTCAAATGCAAAGAAATAGAGAAATAAAACATGATAAAAATAGAAAGGGAGTCAAAAATCCTCCTGCCAGGCTAAGCCTTGGGTGAACTCTGCATCTCTGTGACTCTGTCATCTTGGGCATTAGTGCCCATTGCAACAACATCCTTGGCTCCACTCGAGCCCACCATCGAAGTATCCTTGAGTGATGCCTCAACCGCCGTCTGAACCATGGACCCCTCAAGGTCCTCCAGATCATCGTACATAGACGCATCACAGACACCCAACTCATCCTCATCAGTCTCAGCCTCATATTCAACAGTTGCATCCTCTCTATCAATATCTCCGGTCGTAATAGCCGAAGAAATCTCTGAACTGGCAGGGACATTTGCACTCGGGATCTCGGAAATCTCCACCGTACCGAATCGATATGTCAGTGGACTTCAGCTCATCCAAATCCTTCCGTAGCCTAACAATATCGGCCTTCAAGGACGTCATAACAACAGAATCACCTCGATCCTGGTCACAAGCCTCAACCCTCACTATAAGGGCATCCAGTGCAAGCCTGTGGCCATTAATCAACTCCCTATCCTCTGTCATCTTAGCCCTAATCGGGGCCAAGGCGACAGAAATTGCCCGCTCTATCAACCCAGGCACAACAACCTCTACCCGGGAGGCACGCCCATCAGTGGGATGAGCCAGATGACCCATCTTGTACAACATGGCTCAGTGATAGGCGATCGGGAGGCAGTAGCAGCAACAACAGTAGTGGGAGGGGGTACAACAGTAGAAGGAGGTACAATAGTAGAGGGGCCAGATGTACTTATAGACTCACTGGCCTGAGGAGGAAGTATTGCCTCAGTCGACAACGTATCAACATCAACTACTGGGGACGTATCCACCGGTGTAGCGCTCCTCCTTTCGGCCTCATCCCTCATGTACTCGGCCTCCTTCCGTTGGATGTCAGTAGAGAAAGTGGGAGTCACTTCCACATCCGTCTTCTCATTCATAGGGACACGGGCCCACCTGCATAGCTCAGTGATCTGCACCAGAAAGGGAAGAGAGGTCTAACTCTACTTGTCCTTCATGGCCATCTCTTGCTCAATGAACAGACCCAAGTTTAGCTTCTCCCGATCCATGATACAACCCAAACACGCATCACTCGGATGCCGAAGGATCGACTCGTTCTGCGAAGGCATAATGGTGCTGCTAATAAACCTAAACCAGTATGTGGCAGCCATGTTCAAGTCCTTTTTCTCAATCAGCACACCTACCTCAATCCACCTCGGTGTCACATCAGAGATCATAGGTGCTAGCCAGCCTTTTAAATCATCGAGGGTCTTCTTCTGGATTATGTCAATGTAATAGTGCATGAAGTACATTGTGGATCTGAGCGCCTCATTTATATCTGAGCTGCTGCACTTCATCTTCTTTCCCCAAACTACTACAAAGTCAACTGGCTTGAATCGTTGGCCTTTTTCTTTCCCTTCGGCACCAACTCCCCATATGCTGAGTAAAATTCCCGGACCCAAGTAGAAATGTAAGGGCCTAGAGGCTTTGTGAATATTTCAAACTTGTGGAACTTCAAGGTGCTCCACACTTCTGGGTACCGGTCTACCACACCGTTAGCAGGCAACCTCTTCTCTTCAAGAATGGTCCTCAAACCCTCGACCTTTAGTCTGTTGAGAGAATGGGGTGGAGGAACCTGGACAGGAGGTGGAGCCTTCACTGCTACCTGAGTTGGAGCTGGAGGCGTAGGAGGCACCAGGATCCTAGACGGATCATTCATCGACTTGGAGCGTAGCTCCACTCTCCTAGCCTGTAGGAGCTGGTCATCTTCTAGCTCAAAGACGGAGGCCAGAGAACTACCCTCATAGTGGCCCTCACTCTTACAAGTGGTAAGGTAAGTGGCATAAACACCCTCACTGTCGGGGCTCCCCTCCGATGGTGTGGGTTGTACAGGGCCTTTACCCTTGCACTTTCCCCCTTTTGGAGGAAGTTTAGATACCGTGGCTCGGAAGGCTGCAGCCTCCTCATTAGTTACTATCCCTCTAGCATTCTTTCGGGGCGGTTGATTTCTTTGTGCGACTTTAGGTCTAGCCATACATGCAAAACAATGTTGAAATTGTTAGACTTAGTTCAGAAAAATCAAAGTGTAATAGTTACAGGAAGACTCACCGAACCGTTCGGTTAGTCGTCGACCCCATTGGGCGAGCCAAATTGGGCTCGCCAACCGCATTCAGTGAACCAAATTGGGCTCGCCGAATGTTACAGAGTAAAATCAGTAAAAATTTAGAATGGGTCGGCGATGTTCAGGGCCTTACAGTGTAGCTCGCCGAATGTTACAGAACAATTTCAGGAATTTTGTGGGGAGAAGGGCGATGAGAAGGGACTTTTGGCGAATCGCCGAGTGAACTCGGCGAGCTCAAGCATATCGCCAAACGTTACAAAGCTTAAACCTCAAACATGGAGAATTAAAAGGCGATCGAGGGGTCTTTAGGCGAACCGCCGAACCACTCGGCGAGCTCGACCCAGCTCGCCGAATAGTCCAACCTGCCATATTTTCACCACAACCTTCAAAATCTAACCCACAGCCCATGAAAACAAAATTAAACTATTATTCTAAGAAAATAGGCTCAGACCTATACTATCCATGCCCATGGGGTACTCAAACTTCCCCCGATTTGGCAAAATTGGTTAATTGATGTCTTTTGCCCTTAAGAATGACAATAACCACTCTATTATTGGGTAAAATCTGACAATTGAGACAATTCGGGGTTACTCAGACTTCACCCCCACTAGACCCACAATAAATTCAACACAACCCAACATGTTTAACATGCAAAAATGTGGGATTTCACAATTTAAGGCCAATTAACATCAATTTAAACTAAATACGGGCAACTATTAACGCCACACATTAAACAAATTATAATTATGAACAGAGAACAACCACACGATGATCATGCATTCAATTTCACCAAAATGTAAAGACGGGGTTTGGAAAACCAACCTTAGATGCAGAGAATTTGAAAAGCTAGGTAGGTTAGAACCAATCCAAAAATCCTCCTCGAGTTATCGATCCCACACAATAAGCAAGTAAAATAGTATGAGAGTTAGAAAACATGTGGTTGTGAAAGTTTGGAAGTCGAAAAATATGAAAATGAGGGAGATCTTTGAATTTAAAACGGTTTGGCCTTGTTGACTCTTCAGTTCGCGCGCCAGTCGACGATCAGAACTTACGTCGCCGACCTACTCACCGATGCACCGAGTAGAACTTTAGCTCATCGAGTTTTACAGAACCTCCAGCAAGCTAGGTGGTTAAAATGGTGGTCTAAGTTGGGCTCGCCGACCTGTTTGACGAAATGCCGACCGGACCATTAGCTCGCCTAACAGCCTATTTTCCCAAAATTTCAAATTTTCAACCTACACATTCAACACCCGTTATTCAAACAACAGTGATAAGAGCATAAAAGCTTGGGTTGCCACCTAAGAAGCTCCTTATTTAACATCGTGGCCCGACGTGGATACGCTTTCAAGGTTCATTTTTTGGGTTAGCCAAGGTATCACTTGGTAGACCCCCTTTTGGCCTTAGGTTCAAATGAGATGAGATTTAACCCATTTGCGTTTCTAGTTGTTTGATGGACACTGAGTAAGCGGTGACCGTCTGATTGAGTGTGGAGATGTCCTCTTTCATTTCCTTAAGCACCTTGTCCGACCCTTCCACTTTATTGAAAATGCGTGCAAGCATATCTTTCATGTGAAAGTTCTCCGGATCAGCCCTTTGCTCTTTTGGCTTTTGACACTCATGGGGAGGAACCTATTTTTCCTTTCCTTCCAATTAGTCCCACGGTCACGCCATTCCCTGTCACGGTCTCTCCATCCATCATCCCGCTCTCTATTCCAACCTTGATTCCCGCCCAGCCTTGGATAGCTCAGACGGAAACCTCCTTCTTGATTTGCAAGAAAATTCACTTCCTCATTATATAGAGCCTCAAAGTGTGCATCCTCGGGGTTTACTCCACTAATACTAACAACATTCACATTTTTCAACTAAGAAAAATAGAGGAGTAATCCAGTAGATAAGGGATACTTGGGGATGTGATCGATTAAAGGCTAATTTCGCTATATGGGTAATTGTAATTTATAACAATTGTTGAATCTTAGTGGATAGGCTAGACTATAGATGCAATATCTTTCTCTCAAACAACTTTTACAATTCGAACGAGTTTTTTCAAACCTCGACAACAATGACACTATAAGCAGCCTAATACCTCAATTATCTACTCTATCGAGCAAGATAGGTAGGATCGAGTTAAGATTCACTCTCTTGAGCTGAACCCACAACAACCCAATCACTAAAATCATCCATCGATAACCTTAGTTCTAAAACCTCTTTCTCAAGCAAGCCCAAAACACTAAGTTAGAACTGCATTTACAACTACAATTCATGGGTTAATACACAACTATCAATCAAACCACTTCAAATCAGCGTTTAAATCAATAAAAAACAATACCCATAAGCTAATTAGAGCAAATAATCACATGATCATACCCCCAAGAATGGGGGTTTTATCCACACATCGTAAAAAGGAAGAATTCAACAACAATTAAGTTCTCCATAATCTGGGTATTGCAATCCACGTCTTTACAATGATCCCAAATGCTCAATATCGAAAATCCAACTCAAAATCTACTAGAAAACTCCTTAAACTAAGTAAAACAAAGTCTCTAACCAAAGCTCAAACTTCTAAAATGTAGAAATTACTCAGGAAATGTCTGGATTCCTTTTTCTGATTTTTGTAATTCAATTTATACGTTCTCAAATTTTTGCCTTTGGGGTCACTCGGCGAAGTTAGTCGAGCTTCGCCGACCAGGTCGGCGATGTGCCAAGTGACACGTTTCCTCGCCGTTTTTCTTTGCCTCTTTAACCTCAGAGTTTTGTGACTTTAAGCGATAAGGATCAAAGTCGTTGATCCATTTGGTGGTATGCTGACTGTCCATTTACATCACCAAGTTTGTTTCTCCCCAGGGCTGGTAGTCTGGAACTTTAGGTGAGCTGAAGTGCCACTCGGCGAGTCACCGAGTGGCTTTGGCAATTCTTAGCTTTTACTATCTTTATCCTTTTAATCTTTTTCGCTCCTTTTTGCTCGGTATTATCCTTGCCTTGCTCTTTAGCCTTTATATCTGTAAATTATCATTAAAACATCAGTTTAGAGCACACAATTTGCATGGAGGACATTAAAAACTATGAATAACAAGCCCCAAATGAGTCGAAATCTCAGACTCATTAGACATACCGGGGGATCATGTCATAGCTCACATGGTTTTTATGTTGGTTAGGGCAACTTCCCACAAAAATAATGAACTATGGTTACTTCAAGAAGTATCTCACATGTGTTCAAAGGTCTTAAAGATGTTAGCTTGCATTGATTATGTTTTATGACTCATCTTTTCTAACTCTTTTTATATCAGGTTTTAGCTTGGTCATTGCATGCCATGAAATGTCCTCTTTTAGCATGTTTTAAATGTTTATATGCATGACTATCATACTTGGTACATATTTTATACTAACGCATACTCTTGCCTACATTTACCAAAATATAGGGTCCGATAGTTAGGGCTCTCAGTTTCGTGGCTAGAGGTTGACTTGGGAGATTTTTGAGCTTTGGTGAGTCCTCATGCTTCGAGGATGGAGTTTCATTGTTTCTGTTTTTTTTCCTTTTTTTAATTTCAGTTTTGTACATGATGTATGGGCTAGGCCCAATTCCATTCTATTGTATTAGACGACTATTGAGACAAAATGTTTAGACTTCCGCTTTACTTTTATAAAACTTTTGGGACTCACATTGTATTTATTTATCTCTTTGTTTATTTCTTATGTTATGAATGCTAAGTGGCTTGTATGGGGCCTCTCGGGGTCCTATACGCCATGTTACACCTAGGGGATACCTTGGGTCGTGACATCAAACCCCAAAAGCAATAGAGGAAAAAGGATATTTGAAGCTTGAAACCTAGATTGCCTTCCTTGAAGCTTGAAAGGATTTGGAGGGGATGAATGTGGATGTGTTTTGGGAATTTGTGAGAGTGAGAGGGTTTGGGTAGATTTATGAGAAAAAAGGTAGTTATAGGACTTAGAAATAAGGACAAAACGACATAGTATAGGTATTAAATGCATAGGAATAGACCCAAATACCTTTAATAAATAATTGTCGAACAGTCCTACGGGTTGGACCTGTGGTCCGTAGATATTTTTCGGCCCATACTGGTCAACTGTAGAACCAACTTTAGAAACCCACAAATTCAGTCAATTCACATGAGACCCTCATATGGTTCTTCATTTCTTCTACGGTCTATAGACCCCATTCGTAGACTACAAGTTCAAGTCCAAAATTTCACTAAGTCTAGATCCCTTTTACATGTGCTTTCTATATGACCCATCAAATCCTTCTGTAGGTCTGAGGTCTTAAGTTAATTCCCTGAATCCTTTTCACAAAAGCCATCTAAGGCTTGTCCAAATTTATACGATTCTTCCTATTCACTTGAAGGTCAAACTTTAGAAATTTGAATTTCCCTAAAATCTTTCCCAATGTCTACGTAACCCTTCCTACGAATTTTAGGGATTTATACGACCCGTAAGTCGATGCGTAGAACCAGATCCCTAGAACGTTTTTTGAACTTTTCCAACTCGACTCAACTTTCAATTTCAGAGCTGTTACAAAAGCTCCTCCTGGGAATATTCATCCTCGAATGAGACTCAAACGAGCATGAATAGAGTATGAGAGAAACTAACAACCCAACATGAATTTAAATTTCATCAAAATGCACGTAAACATGGATAATCACTCCAAGCTAAATCATAACATTAAAATCAAATTTTTGATGCACATACATGCATATGGAAACATGAGAATGACTAAAACACATGAATCCAAAAGAATAAACCACGACGAGGTAATACCTTAAGTTAGAGTAGAAGTGGAGGGAAAGAGATGAGGATAGAGAGACATCATATCCACTTCGGCCTCCCAAGTAGAACCCTCAACTTGTTGATTCCTCCAATGAACCTTCACGGAAGAAACTTCTTTGTTTCTTAACTTTTGAACTTGACGATCCAAAATCTCAACCGGAATCTCTTCATATGAAAGACTTTCTTTAACTCTCAAGGTTTCCAGAGGCACTAAGGACGTCGGATCTCCAACACATTTTTTCAACAAAGAGATATGGAATACCGGATGTACCAATGCTAAGTCATTAGGTAGCTCTAACTTATAAGAAACCTTGCCAATATGCCTCAAAATTTGATATGGGCCTACATAGCAGGGACTAAGCTTTCTTTTCTTTCCAAATCTCATTACACCCTTCATGAGTGAAATTTCAATTAGACCCAATCATCAATATTAAATTCAAGTTCTCTTCTTCTAACACCAGCACAAGACTTTTTCCAACTTTGAGGAGCTTTCAACCTCTCACGAGTAAGTCAAACCTTTTCCAAAGCATTACGTACCAACTCGGGCCCTGTCAAAGCGACCTCACCTACTTCGAACCAACCAATAGGAGACCTATATTTCCTATCATAGAGAGCCTCAAATAGAGCCATTTGGATACTCGAGTTATAGTTATTATTATAAGCAAATTCAATCAAAGACAAATGATCATCACAACTGTCACACCCCTTTTTTGACAACGGGAAATGTTGTTCCAATTTAAGTGATGGTATTGAATAGAGATTAATTTATTGTCAGAGATGCCACTTGGAATTGAGTTGTTGTGTTCCAAGTAACCTTTTCTTTTTAATTCCTAATAAAAAAGAAATGACTCTTTATTATGGTTTGCGAAGAACACATTCATGTAAGGAATTCTGTTGACCGAGGGGAAGGTATGAGGTACCTCTCGAGTTCCATTGTTCTAGCACAGTTGCTTTTATCAATTTATACTATCTTAAATTAATTTTGGATGAATTGTGTTTATATGTCATAGTTCGCTCATATTTTTGTTTGTTGAAATTCTATTATTTTCAAACTAGATGCATTTCCGCATTCTTGATCTTGACATTTAGAGGCATAACTTCCTTCTTTACCTCACACCTAATAATTTTATTTTCTTACATGCTTTGATTCAATTATTGAAACTTAAATTATTAGAGAAATTAAGAAAAGTCAATCATTGGTCAAGGTACGTTACTGTTGCGTCCAATCGCATACGTAAGCTGATTAATAACGTTTTAACGACACTTAATCCAGTTCTAAGAGTCAACGATCGTTAGTCAGTATATAACCCAACCAATTGGGTTGGGATCGTTCCCACAGGGAGTGGTACGTGCTTGAGAATCAAGAGCCAAGTATTAATACGTTCAAGTCAATCATAGGTAAAAATATTTATGAATAAAAGCATGATTCAAGTTTAGGGTGACACAAGTGTCAAATAACAGGGGGGTTTGATTGTAATTACCAACTACAGTAGCAAATAAAATGAATAAACAAGTCAGGAGATGGGTTCTTGGGATGTGATCCGATTATGGGTTAAGGTAGACAAATGGGTAATTGCAATTAATAGTAAATAGCTGTAAATCAGTGAATAAGCTAGACTTAGTGGGGATAAACTTTCTCTTGAACAATTTACCCCAAAACAAATTGGTTTCTCTTGAACACCAATAAGAAGCAATTGAGAACAACCTTCACTTTAGTCCATTCACTCTCTCGAGCTGAATGTGTGGAAAAGGTCTCGAGCTGAACCCATGACAACCCAATACCCACAGACCATCAAATCAGTAATATTAGTTTTAAAACCTCTCTCTCGAGCAAGTAAAAAATACGAAGGTAGAGTTGCATTTGCAACTACGACCCTTTAGATTGAGCGGCAATTACTTAATGAAATCACTTTTAAACAACATTTACATTATCAATTAATAATACCCAGCAGCTAAATCAACCCATAATCACATAATCACACCCCAAGAATTGGGGTTTTAGCTAGACATCATAAAAAGATAGAAATCATTACCAAATTGTGTTTCCACCAACTGTGTAAGATTAATTTTGTCTTTACAATGGTCAAGGTTGAAGAATCTCAAAGACCCACTTCTAATCTCTCAAAAATGGAAATATTCAAATCTTCAAAGCTAAGGAAAATATTGTCTCAATACTCTGTTCTAACTCAAAAATTACTCTAACGAATGTTTAGAATAAAATTTGATACCAAATGAAAACTAGATAGATTCTAAATTAAGAATTTAAAAATGTATTTATAGTCCCCAAAAATGTGTTGCGAAGGACCATTCAGCGCAATAAGTTGGGATCGCCGATTTACTCGGCGATTCTCTCTTTGGTCAATTCCATCGCCTTTTTGCTTTGGCCTTCAGCATCTTCAAGTTCTTAAACTTTGGGCGATCTAAAACTGCATCGCAGAACATATTTGGTGACTCACCGACTGCTCCTTTCTATCACTGACTTGATTTTCTCCTTCATGTCTTGGCATGCTGCAACTTTAGGTGAGATCATGGACACTCGGCTACTCGCCGAATGGGTTAGGCGATCATCATGCCTGGTTTTCTTTATTCTTTCAGTTGCCTTGTTCTTTTTTTGCTCATTAGTGTCCATGCTTTGTTCCTCAATCCAAATACCTGAAAATCAAGGATTTACATCAGTTATTGGCACAAAATACGCATTTGAGGACACTAAATCTATTAAATTAAATCCCTAAATGAGTCCAAATCGTGGATTCATCAATACCCCCAACTTAAAATTTTGCTTATCCTCAAGTAAAACTAAAGTTTAGCAGTTCAAAAAGGATGCCTCAAACAATGCTACACAAGACTCAATCATGAATGCACACAGAAAGACTTAACCTACTCATGCAAGGATCAATTGTGCACTCAAAGATTCAAGTTGTGACTCACCATTACCAAAGAATCTCAAGCTTACAATACTTACGTCAAATGCAAGTTCAAGCTCAACAAAGGTTTTCAAATGCCCTCACAAAAAGGATGATTCCATATCCACACACAATAGTTCAGCAATTTAAAGCTCCGAAATCAAATGCAACACTCACACTCACAAAGATAAACACAATGCATGATTTTACCCATAGGTTTGCCCTTATTTTCCAGCCAATAATTGTTTCAGCTCACTCAAGATAAAAAAGGTCTTTTCAAGGCTTGTAATGGGGCTGAGTGCAAAGGTATGGCCATTTAGGCTCAATGGCTGTAATTCTCATGAGATGTGGTGTGAACAACACTTTCTTTCCTTTCTTTCATCATTCTCATTCGTGCTCACAAGTCACCCCATTATTCATCTTCCATGGACTGTTGGTCACCCCATTTCTTTTTGCACTTTCATAATTTATTCCACAACTTTTTCATTCTTTTCTTCTCTTTTTTTTATATGGAGGGGTTCCATATTTCTCAAAACTATGGGTTAAAGGGGACTTCTTTGCACTTTTTGATTTGCCTTCTCTTTTTACCACACCCCCAACTTAGGCTTTTGGCCTAAGTTGGCTATTCACACAAACCATAAATCATGAGGATTATGGGTAATGGATCAAGAAAAGTTACAGTTTGCATCAATTTTCTTCCAATAAAAGGATAAGGCTCAAAAGGTGTTCAAACAAGGATCACACATTCACAAGGTAGGCCACAAAAAGAGGTATAGTGGCATATTGTTTCACACTCTTCAAACTTTCCTAAGATCATATCATGAGATTGCATCGCTTAGTCAACCGGACCAACGGGGCAAATTCTAGGTGTCATCATGCATGGTTCACAGTAAGCTCATCACACAAGGCATTGACACCAATGACAAACAAGACTCCACACTTTCGCTAGTGTGCAATGTTCATCACAAGAGACTCAATTCGATACTTGGCTAGTCACAACGAGATGCAAAGAGTTAACATATTGCCTATGTAACTTCATTTGGCCTCATCATAGCCGCACATTCATTTTTGTTCGATTATGAGCACTATTCAAGTCATTGGTATTGATCAAGACCGATTCTAAAATTTGTAAGAGAACAACCACATTCAAACACAATCAAGTGGTGGTATAGATTTTCGGAAGGGTCCAGAAATCATTTCGCAATTAAAACAAGGAGCCACAAGCTCAATCATCCACAAAATGTAGTATTAACATAGTTATAGCTCAAAAACCCAAATATATACACAGAACAATAGTCACAAAAGGTGGGCCTCACCCCACCACAAATAAAAACCATTTGTCCTCAAATGCAAGAAAAAAGATCCAAAAGTCAAAAAGTAAGACAGAGAGGGAGGTAAAGAGGGATCATGTCTAAACAGTCGATCCATCTGTCTGGGCATTAGTCCCCGGTGTATCACTCTGATCTCGGGCCTCAGTGCCCGGTGTAGTGCTCGAAAATTGGGCATCAGTGCCCGTAGTCATCTCAGAAGTACCAGCTATAAAAGGGTCAGCCAAGGGTGTATCCGACAAAGAGGTCTGCACAACTGCATCATTCATGGACTCCTCAGTCTTTCTAAGGCCCTCATACACAACCTCGTCAGCAATCACGAGCATCTCCTCATCCGTCTCTGCCTCAAACTCGGGTTCAACTGTCTCCTCAACCCTAACCTTATCTTTGGTGGTAGCCGAAGACATCTCTGGCACATATGGAATCTCCACCATCCCAAAAATCATGGACATGTCGATGGACTTCAGCTGATCCATATCACTCCTTAACGCAGCAATATCAACCTTTAAAGTAGTCACCTCATCGGTGGCCCCTTGGCCACGCTCACACACCGCCATCAGCCACAAGGGCATCAATGGTAGCGCTCAATGGTGTCACAACATCAGCCCGGGTAGTGTGAATCATGCTCGGGATGGAGGCTTCAAATCTGGCAGCACGACGATCAACCGAGTGAGCAAGCTGCCCCATCTGGAGTAATGTAGTCTGAGTGAGCGGGGTCCGAGAAACAACAACAGTAGCAGCTCTGGGAGGCAATATAGTAGTAGAAGAACTAGGGGTGTCAGAAGGGACAACACTAGAAGTACCTGAAGACCCAGAGGCCGGAGTAGGAAAAGATGCCTCTACAGGTAGTGAGTCTTTGTCCACAACCGGGGAAGAGTCCATCGGGGCTGCTTTCTTCCTTTCTGCCTCATCCTTCAAATATTCTGCCTCGATTCTCCGAATATCAGTAGAGGATGTGGGAATCACTTCCATATCCTTCTTCGCATCTCTAGGAACTCGAGCCCAACTGCATAGCTCGATGATCAACATCGGGAAGGGGAGGGAAGTCTGGCGCTGCTTGGCCCTCATGACCATTTCCTGTGCCATAACCATCCCTAAATTGAGCCTCGTTTCATCAATGATGCTCCCCAGACAGGCTACCTTGGCAAGGCGGAGAATTGACTCATTCGGGGATGGCATGATAGTACGGCTGATGAAGCCAAACCACAGCCTCGCAACTATATTCAAGTCTTTCTTTTCTATTGAAGAATGTGCCTCCAACCATTTCGGAGTGCCATCTGATATCATCGGGGCTAACGAGTTCTTCGTGTTGTCAAGCGTCTTTATCCTGATCATATGCAGGTAGTCATCTTCAAGTCTAGTAGTGCATTCTAGGACAACATTGATGGCGGTAAAGTCACAATGCACCCTCTTCCCCCTGACGACTACATAGTCAACTGGTTTAAGTGCTACTGCTTGCTTCTTTCTTTGCGGTATCAAGGCCCCATAAGCAGCGTAGAACTCTCGAATCCAATTTGGAATATACGGGCCACGGGGCTTGGTGAAAATCTGGAATTTATGAGCCTTTAGACAACTCATAATCTCTGGGTACCTGTCAATGACCCCATCAGTGGACATTCACTTCTCCTTAATGATTGTCCTCTGCCCCTCAGTCTTTAATCTATTCGTACACTTGGGAGGAGGACCCTATATTGTTGGTGCTAGGACCACGACCACTGCTTTTGCCGTAGCTGGAGTAGGAGAAGTGGTGGCCTGAGGAGTCCTGATCCTAGATGGATCATTCATCCTTTTGAAGCGCAACTCTGCCCTCTGTGCTGCTACTAACTCATCATCCTCAGAAGGTTCAGCCTGATACTACTGGTGCTCACCCTCACTCACAGAAGTAGTGACGTGTGTGGCGTAGATACAGTCACTGTCGGAGCTGACCTCCAGTGACGCAGGTGCCTTCCCTTTTCCTTTGCCTTTCCCACCAGTTGTGGGAAGTTTGGTGGCCTTGCCCCTGGATGCAGCTGCATCCTCATTAATTTTTATCCCCTTTACCTTCTTTCTGGGTGACATGTTTCTACCGGCAACTTTTGGTCTGGCTATGTCTGCAAAATCATCAAAAAGAGTTAGAAACCATTCAAGTCACGGCACAGAAAAATAGTTGTAGACAGACTCGCCGAATTGATTTGGTGAGCCAAATCGGGCTCATCGAAAGGATTGGCTAAAAAATCTCAGAAAATTTTGGCATGTCGGCGATGGGAAGGCCTTTCGGCGAATCACCGACAGCATTCGGTGAGCAAGGATTAGGCCGCCGAAAGTTATAATGCAATTAAGGGTCAGGGGTGCAGACAAAGGGCGATCAAGAAGAACTTTCGGCGAGTCGCTGAGTGCATTTGGAGACCTCAGGCTTCTCACCGAAAGTTACAGAAGCAAACTTTACATTTAGCATGAAATTAAAGATGAGATGGGGAACTTCAGCGAATTGCCGAGTGGTTCGGTGAACCGCCGAGTGATTCGGCGAGCTCGACCCAACTTGCCAAATGACCCAACGTGCGTACTTTCAACCCAACTTCTCAAATTCAACCCCACAACCCCCAAAAACAAAATCAAAGCATGCACTTTTCTAATTAAGCTCAGACCCAATACACCCATGCCCCCAATGTACTCAGACTTCTCCCGGTTTGGCCAAATTTGTCCATTTGATGACTTTTGCCCTTAAGAATGACGTCGACCGCTCCATCATTGGGCATAATACATCATTTGGCACAAATGCGGGCTACTTATACTTCACCCGACTAGACCTAACAACATGCAAGCACAACCCTACAAGGTTTTACCAATTTTAAGGCACACAATCAAGGGAATTCACCAATCTAAACATTACGGTCAAGATTATTAAATTAACACAGGCATATACGAAAACAATTAAGATCAGAGACGCCCAGCATACATAACTAAGATAAGATTCACTTGCATAAGAGTACAAATTTCTAAAAATGAACTCGGGGTTCGGAAAACCAACTTTAGATGCTGATTAAAATAATTTGAAATGCTAGGCGGCAAAGTAATCCACTCCGAACACAAATTTGAAGACTAAAACACTCTAAAATGCAAAAAATATATTAAACTAAAGTGTGAATGTGAGTTTGGGAAGTTCAAAAGTGAGGGAAAGTGAAAGAGTTTGAAAGTTTAAACCTTTGGCCTTTAAAAACCATCCAGTTCTCGCCCATTCAATGACATTAGTTTTGCTCACCGAACCACTCGATGACACACCGAGTGGGCACTTACCTCGCCGAGTTTTATAGGGCCTCCAGTTATTTTGGGGTTCCAAACGGCGGTCAAAGTCGCGAACGCCGACCTAATCGGTGATTCGCCAATTAGCTCCTAGGCTTGCCGAGTTTTACAGGCTCCAATTTAAAATTGTCTTGAGTCAAACGACTGTTCAAGTCAGGCACACCGACCTCTTCGGCGATGCGCCGACTGGACCTTTTGCTCACCAATCTGCACTTTTCAAACACTTCCCACACTTTGACCTGCACAATCAACATATCATTATTTCAAACTTAAAATGAAAGAAAATAAAACTTGGGTTGCCTCCTAAGCAGTTCCTTAGTTAACGTCGTGGCACGATGCAAGTCCACACTCATACCTCATTCTTAGGGTTTGCCATAACATTACTAGGCAAAACCCTTTGCTGTCTCGGGTTCAAATGAGATAAGAAATGACCCATTTGGGTCTCCAACTGCTTGATCAATATTGAATGGGAGGTAATAGTTTGGATAAGGGTCGACACGTCTTCTTTCATTTCTTTGAAAATCTTGTCCGACCCCTGAACTTTGTTGAGGATACGAGAAAGCATATCCTCAGACCGGCCACCTTCCAAATCCTTTGGCTTTTGGCGCTCATGGGGAGGCACATACCTATCATTCTCCCCATTCTTCCAATTTGGATTTTGGTCCCTCCATTAACGATCATGATCCTTCCAACCTTCATTCCTATTCCAACCTTGGTTACCACCTTGCCTCGGACAGTTTGAACAATAAGAACCGCCTTGGTTGGCTAGGAAATTCACCTCTTCGCTGTACAAATCCTCAAACTTTGCCTTATCAGGATTAGCACACCCGACACCCACGTCATTGACACTTCGAGCACCAACTCCCATGACATTTTTGGACAAAATGTCAAGTTGTGTCATGATCGTGGCCATGTTTTGGTCCCTCTCTTGGTCTTTGTCCATTTGCTTCGTGGTCAACTTGAATGTAATAGGGGAGACCTGGTCTTCACGGGTGTACCAAGCTTGATTAATCGTGGTCATGCCATCCCAGAGCTGAGCTGCTATAACATAAGGTTGCTACATCAAACCTCCTAGAGAAAGTTGGTCAGCAACACCCTTGTTTACCAAGTCAAGGCTTCGGTAAAAATACTGCAGCAACATGTTGTCAGGCAAGCCATGGGTTGGGCATTGGAGCACAAACTTCTTGAATCACAGCCAAGTTTCATGAATTGGCTCGTCCTCCCGACGCTTGAAGCTCTAAATGCTGTCCCGAAGAGTCATCATCTTCGAAGGAGGGAAAAATCGCACATTAAATGCGGTGACCAGCTCCTCCCACGAAGTGATTGATTCACGTGGCAATTCAGCCATCCACTTACACGCTTCTCCCATCAAAGAGAATGGGAACAACCTCAACTGAACCGACTCTTGAGATATATTCTTGAAGGAGAATGGTCCGCAAACTCCATGAAATTTCTAATATGCTCATGGGGATCCTAGTGAGCCAAACCACTGAACAACCCCTTCAATTGCAAGAGCTGCAACATAGTACTTATGATATGGAACACTGCATTCCCTTTGGCCGGAGGCAAGCGAATGGCACCAATTCCACCCATAAGGTGGGGGTCATTAGCATTAGACTCGTTGACATCGTTGAGGTTACCGATGTTATCTTGATGGCCTACTTGGCTGCCATTGCTGCCATTCACACTCATACTTCCTGTTTCAAAACACAAACAAGCAAAACAAAACTAAAATTAAGTAGGTTCAACTATGACTAACAAAAACAAAATTCAACTTAACTAAAGATTCTCAAGTAACACCATTCCCCAGCAGCGACTCCATTTTGATTAATAACATTTCAACGACTCTTAATCTAGTTCTAAGAGTCAACGATCATTAGTCAGTATATAACCCAACCAATTGGGTTGGGATCGTTACCACATGGAGTGGTACGTGCTTGAGAATCAAGAGCCAAGTATAAATATGTTCAAGTCAATCATAGGTAAAAACATTTACGAATAAAATCATGGTTCAAGTTTAGGGTGACACAAGTGTCAAATAACAGGGGGGTTTGAATGTAATTATCAATTACAACAACAAATAATACGAGTAAACAAGTCAGGAGACGGGTTCTTGGGATGTGATCATATTATGGGCTAAGGTAAACAAATAGGTAATTGCAATTAATAGTAAATAGTTGTAAATCAGTAAATAAGCTAGACTTTAGTGGGGATAAACTTTCTCTTGAACAATTTACCCCGAATCAAATTGGTCTCTCTCGAACACCAATAAGCAGCAATTAAGAACAACCTTCGCTTTAGTCCATTCATTGCTCGAATTGAATGTGAGAAAAGGGTTTATGATTCACTCTCTCAAGCTGAACCCATGACAACCCAATACTCACAGACCATCAAATCAATAATCTTGGTTTTAAAACCTCTCTCTCGAGCAAGTAAAAAACACGAAGGTAGAGCTGCATTTGCTACTACAACCCTGCAGATTGAGCCATAATTACTAAATGAAATCACTTTTAAACAACATTTACAATATCAATTAACAATACCCAGTAGCTAAATCAACCCATAATCACATAATCACACCTCACACCCCAAGAATTGGGGTTTTAGCTAGACATCATAAAATGATAGGAATCATTATCAAATTGTGTTTCCATCAACTGGGTAAGATTAATTTCGTCTGTACAATGATCAATGTTGAAGAATCTCAAAGACCCATTTCCAATCTCTCAAAAATGGAAATCTTCAAATCTAAGGAAAATATTATGTCAATACTCTATTCTAACTCAAAAATTACTCTAATGAATGTTGAGAATAAAATTTGATACCAAATGAAAACTAGATAGATTCTAAACTAAGAATTTAAAAATGTATTTATAGTCTCCAAAAATGTGCTGCGAAGGACCATTCGGTGCAATAAGTCGAGATCACCGATCCACTCGGCGATCCACTCGGCGTTCCGACTTTTGGTCAATTCCATCGCCTTTTTGCTTTGGCCTTCAGCATCTTCAAGTTCTGTAACTTTGGGCGATCTAGCACTGCATCGCGGAATCATTTGGCGACTTGCCGACTGCTCCTTTCTATCGCCGACTTAATTTTCTCCTTCATGACTTGGCACGCTGGAACTTTAGGTGAGATCATGGACACTCAGTGACTCGCCGAATGGGTTAGGCGATCATTATGCCTGCTTTTCTTCGTTCTTTTAGCTGCCTTGTTCTTTTTTTGCTCATTAGTGTCCATGCTTTGTTCCTAAATCCAAATACCTGAAAATCAAGGACTTACATTAGTTATTGGCACAAAATACGCATTTGAGGACACTAAATATATTAAAACAAAGCCCTAAATGAGTCCAAATCGTGGACTCATCACAAGTGTACATGGCTGTTCAAGTATTAAAGTAGCTCTTATTAAGAGCCGGGTATCGTACCCACAAGGACTCAATATTAAAACAATTCGATCTACCAATACTTTGAATTAAAAACAAGTCCTATCAAGAGTAAAGAAGTGAATGTTTTCATAATCTAAAATCTAATTAAGAGTTTAACTAAAGCGATTCAATTCCAAAAGGGTTTGAACAATGATTGGGTGAAGTCCCGGGCTGCAACTCACTTTAGGATTCATGCATACTATCTTGTTAAATGGACATTTATTAACTGTTGAATCAATGATCACACAGTTAAATATATGACTATGGTCTCCCGACCTCTAATTGCCTACGATAAATGGCATCCTAACTACATCGTTGAGCGGGGATAGGCTAGACCAATTACTGAGCATTATAATTTCTTCCTGTCTAATAACCAAGCACGATCTCTATGTATATCCCTATCTTAGATTCAAATTAACTCTCATTCTTAAGAGAAAATCATGCTCCTCATGCCCCACGTTCTATCCTCTTATCCCTCTCCCGAGTTCAATTCAGACAAGATGTTTATTTCAGTGGTGATCAAGCATGAAATATGAGAAACAAGAACATAAGAGTTATTCATATGATAATTAATTTCAATCCATTAAATTCAATAGAATACAATCATCCAGTAGCCACAACCCTAGAACTAGGGAAATTAGCTACTCATATCAAGAATCTCGATTACACAATATTTGAATAACATAAAGAGATCGAAAATAAAAGAGTTTATGAATGAACCCTAAGAACAGATGAAAAAGCTCTCCAAATTGTTGTTCTTCAAAACCTAGAAAAAGAATAATAATAAAATAAAATATGAGTCTATTTATAATTAAGTCGAAACGACAAAATCTGGCAGCTGGGGGAGCGACGCGGAAGGCCTTTTAAAATCCAGTTTGTGGAAATCTTCTCTTCTTCGTGATGTGGGCACAATACAGACCGTTCTGTCTCAAATTCTATTTCACGAACAAAATCTAAAATACCTCTCCGCGATGTAGAGACGATACAAACCTTCCTTGATCTTTATTTTTTTTTGTTCGTCCTTGCTTCTTTATGACTTTGATCCTTTCTTGCTTCCCAGTGCCTGTTTCATTGCTCGTTCCTTCATTTAAGCTCACCTACACAACTAATCATGTTGGTTAGTATAAATGAATTCAAATGACTCGACACTACTATCACTTAATAGAAAATGATTCCGAACATGACAAAAAATGCGGGTGTTTTTGGTTCTTAGGCATATAAATACGCCTAAGATCAGTTACCGCATCCTTGAGTATTTTAAACATTTGGACTTGACCACTTTCATACATCAAATAACTTAAGTACTGACTCGACAACTTTATGCAACCAAAGCATTAAATTTCATGTTCACCATTAAATATCACCTATCTTTTATACAACAAGTTCCCCTCGCTCAAAAGAATAGTCCGCACACTCAACTCAACAAATTGAATATAATTTAAGGACTTTAACAAACACAGAACGCTCTCACTCAAAAAGGACATCACACATACATGCACTGAGAACCATAAGCTTGCCCATTATGTACATCTCCACTAATTAAGTGTGCTTTGCAAAGAATAAAAAAAGACTTTTCTAGGTTGTAATGTCTGCTAAAGGACGGGTAGGAATAAGTATATAGTAGTGACTTACACTTACCTACGCACCTTGCATTTTAAAGACATCATCATCCTTTCCTTCATTTATGAGCCCTCTCTCACATTTCTGTCACACATGACTTACTTACTTCTTAAGTTTCCCCTAATTTCTTTTTATTCCAAGAACCAACCTTTCAATTTTTTTTCTTTTTTGATTCTATGAATTGAAATAACAAAACGGAAAAATAGAAATCCTATCTATTACAAGGGGTCACAGGTTACCTCCCGTGTAGCGCCTGATTTAACGTCGCGGCAGGACCCAACTCATGACTCACTCGTAATTCAAGGTGAGTGATTCCTGCTCACAATCAACATCATTCCTGAAGTAGTGTTTCACTCGTTGCCCATTTACAAGAAAAGTAGAGCTCTTATGCTTATTTATTAGCTCCACAGCTCCATGTTGGGTCTTTCTCACCACCTCAAACGGCCCACTCGACTTAGGCCGAAGTTTCCCGAGGAATAACTTTAGTCTTGAATTGAATAGTAACACCAATTGGCCAGGGTCAAAGGTGTGTGACACAATATGCTTGTCTTACCTCCTCTTAGTCTTCTTTTTATATAGCTTGGCATTTTCGTACGCGTGGAGCCTGAATTCATCTAGCTCATGCAAATGTGTTATTCTTTTCTTGCCTTCCAACTCGGGGTCCAGATTCAACTTCTTGATAGCCAATACGCTTTATGCTCCAATTCTGCTGGCAGGTAACATGCTTTGCCACACACCATTCGATAAGGAGATGCCCCTATATGTGTGCAGTCCCGTATGCCCACAAAGAATCATCTAACTTTTCAGCCCAATCTTTCCTTTGTGCATTCACAGTCTTTTGCAAAATTTGCTTTACTTCCCTATTGGACACTTCCACTTGTCCGCTATTCTGAGTATGATAAGCTCTGTCTACCTTGTGTCTTACTCCATATTTGTCCAACAAATTTCGCATTGAACTGTTGATGAAGTGCATACCTCCATCACTTATCCTGGCTCTTGGAGTTCCAAACCTGGTGAAGATGTGCTTCCTGATGAACTTTTCTACCACTTTCACATCATTAGTAGGCAGATCAATCGCTTCCACCCACTTGGACATATAGTCCACTACCACTAGGATGTACTGATTTCCATTAGGAGATGGGAATGGTCCCATAAAGTTTATCCCCCATACATCAAAGATCTCAACTTTGAGGATGTTGTTCAATGGCATCTCATGTCTTCTAGAAATAATGCCCATCCACTGACACTGATCACGACCCTTTGCAAAAATTGCAGCATCTTTCAATAAAGTAGGCCAAAAGAATCCGGATTGCAATACCTTATGCACCGTGCGCTCGCCTCTGTGGTGCCCACCATAAGGTAAAGTGAAAACTCTCCCAACACTTGAAATGCCTCATAATCAGCTATACACCTTCGCACAATCTAATCATGTCCCTGCTTGAATAAGAAAGAGGCTCATCCTACATATAAAACCATGCCTCATGCTTCAACTTTCGCTTCGGATGTGTTGAAGCCCCAGGTGGAAATAAACCAATCACCAGAAAGTTTACAATATCAACATGACAGGGTACTTGTGTAAGGTACAAGGCTAGCAATTGTTCATCAGGGAATTCCTCACGAATTTGTTCTTCATTTCTCACATGAGATGAGTCCTCTAATCTTGACAAATGATCGGCTATCTGGTTCTCAGTCCCCTTCATGTCTTTAATTTCCAGATCAAACTCTTGCAAGAGTAATATCCATTTAATTAGCCTCGGCTTTGCGTCCTTCTTGTTGAATAAATACCTTATCGCAGCATGATTAGTGTAAAAAACAACCTTGGTGCCTACCAAGTAAGACCTGAACTTATCAAAAGCAAATACTAGCGCTAGCATCTCCTTTTCTGTGACAGTGCAGTTCAATCAGGCTGCAGCAAGTGTCTTTCTAGCATAATAGATGGAGTGAAACATCTTCTCCTTATCCTGTCCTGGCACTGCACCAACCGTTGTATCACTGGCATCACACATGAGCTCGAAGGGTAGCTCCCAGTTAGGAGCAATCAGAATAGGGGCTTCGATCAACTTCTTCTTCAATATCTCAGAAGCCTGCAAACAACTTTCATCAAATACAAACTTCACCTCCTTTTCCAGTAAGCTGCACATGGATCTTGTAGTCTTAGAAAAGTCCTTGATGAATCTTCTATAAAACCCAACGTGTTCTAGAAAACGTCAAACTCCCTTCACAGTGATGGGTGGTGGCAACTTCTCAATGACCTCCACCTTAGCTTTATCTACTTCCAACCCATTTCTTGAAATTTTGTGCCCTAGTACAATCCCTTCTCGAACTAAGAAATGACACTTTTCCCAATTCAACACTAGATTGGTCTCTTCACACCTTGCAAGGACCCTGTCAAGATTAGTCAAACAAAGATCAAAAGACTCACCAAACACCAAAATGTCGTCCATGAACACCTCAACAAAATCCTCCACCATATCATTGAAATTTGCCATCATGCATTGGAATGTCGCTGGTGCATTGCACAATCCGCATGGCAACGTTTGAACGCAAAGGTGCCATACAGACAAGTGAAGGTAGTCTTCTCCTGATCCTCTGGTGCAATGACTATCTGATTATAGCCTGAGTAGCCATCCAAGAAGCAATAATATTCTTGTTTTGCCAGTCTGTCCAACATTTGATCAATAAATGACACAGGATAATAGTCCTTCCTGGTGGCATCATTCAACTTTCTCTAGTCCATGCAGATACACCACCTAGTTACCATCCTTGTAGGGATTAGTTCATTCTTCTCATTCGTTATCACTGTCATACCGCCCTTCTTGGGCACACACTGTACCAGACTCACCCATTTGCTGTCAGATATGGGATACACTATCCCCGCATCTAACCACTTTATCACCTTTTTCCTTACCATATCCTTCATTACTGGATTGAGTTTCCATTGGTGTTGTGCACTCGGCTTATGACTTTCCTCCATGTAAATCTTGTGCATACACAATGTGGGAGTCATCCCATGAATGTTAGACATTTGCTAGCCTAGAGCTGATTTTCTGTTCCTCAGAATACTTAATGCTGCTTCCACCTGTGATTTAGACAAGTCTGCAGACAAAATAACATGTAAGGTCTTATCTTCACCCAAAAATGCATACCTGAGATGAGCTGGCAATATTTTTAGCTCTAGTTTGGGTGCTTCTTCGATGGAAGGTTTGGGTGGAGGACCCAACACCCTATTCAACAGCTCCTAGTGATCTCTTGATATGCCTACACTCGACACATCCAAAAACTGTACTATCTCCTGTGGTTCAGCATCCCCATAGATATCATGTCCCACTAATACACGCTCTAATGGGTCTTTGGATGTAATATAATGAGCTTCTGCTTCAAGATCTATCACACTTATAGCAGACAACTCTTGATACACAGCTGGTAGTTTCAATTCCTTGTAGACATCAAACACTTCCACTTTGTCATGCGCCTGCATAGTTAATTGACCTGCTGCTACATCTATCATTACCCGCCCGGTGGCCAGGAAAGGTCTTCCTAGGATGAAAGGAACCGAGGATCTGGCTCAAAATTCAGTACCACAAAATCTACCGAGAATATCAAAGATCCCATTTGGACCAAGACATCGTCCACAACACCCTCTGGTCTAGCAACTGACCGATCTGCCAACTTCAAGATAATAGTGGTGGGTTTAGGACTACCCAACCCCAACTTTTTATGCAGTGATGTTGGCATCAAGTTTATACTTCCTCCAAGGTCACACAACCCTCTCGCATGGATGCTCTGCCCTATGGTGATTTGAACTATAAAGCTGCCCAAATCTTTCAGTTTAGTGGGCAACTTATTATGGATTCTGGAGCTGCACTCTTCAGTAAGTGCCACTGTTTCATATTCAGTCAACCTCCTTATTTTTTCCACGATCTCTTTCACATACTTTGCATACTTTGGTATACCCTGAAAAACATCTACCAAAGGCAGATTAATGTGAACTTGCTTTAAGAGAGAAAGAAACTTACCAAAATATTCGTCCTCCTTTTGTTTTTTAAAATTCTAATGAAATGGTGGAGGTGGTTTCACTATTGGCTGCACACTTTCATCTTGTGCAAAAATCTCACTCTCCTTGGCTTCATCCTCTTTGCTAGCAGATTCATCATTTCGCTTTTTCAGAGCCAACTTCTCCAACTACAACTCACTACGTGTACCTACCACATTCACTTGCCTGGGATTTGGATCCGTGTTTCCCGGTAGACCTCATTGAGGTTGTGAGTTTTGGGCACTAGCAAATTGCCCAAATTTTTTCTCCAGGTTCAGGGTTGCTAACTGGTTATTTCTCACATCAGCAACTAGTTGCACTTGATCAACCATGATCTTTTTTAGCATCTCCTCCATGCTCATGCTATTTTGTTGATTATTAGGTTGCTCTCGTTGGCCATGTTGTTGCTGACCATGTGCATTCCCCTGGAGTTTATATTGGTTCTGACCTTGAGTATGATTTTGGTTTCCACCCTAGGACAAATTTGGATGATTTCAGCAACTGGGATTGTAGGAGTTCCCATAATTCTGATGAGCTCCTCCATATTGTGCATTACCTACAAAATTTACAGAATCTGGGTTTGCCCCACATACCTGTGCATTGTGGTCTCCTCCTCCGCCGATCTCACACTATGTAGGTGGCTATTGTACCGCATTTACGTGAGCTGGCTGTTGTCCCAACGATAGTTTGCTGAAGTGTGTATTCATCATGTTCTGCATTACAACAATTTGTGTAGTTAATGCTGTTACTGCATCTACCTCCGACATTCTAGCAGTCTTTTGTACTATTGGTTTAGCTCTTCCTCGATTCAACTCGGGGTTACCTTGTGGAATCCTGTTCTGCAAGGTGAACAAATCAACAAAAGTCTTTTTCAAAACCTGTCCACCTGCAGCTGAATCAAGTAAAATTTTGGTGTTGGGCTCTAACCCTTCAATGAAGGTGTGGACTAACACTTTGTTAGCCTGATGATGGTGCGGACAACTCAACAACATTGACTTAAACTTATCCCAAGCCTGGTACAAGTTCTCTCCTCCTTTTTGTCGGAAGCTCGGTATGTCACTTATTAACTTAACTATTTTTCCAGATGGAAAAAACCTGATAAGGAACTTCTGAGCAAGATCGTCCTATGAGGTTATGGAATTAGCGGGCTAAGAATTCAACCATCCTTTTTCTTCCCCTAGCAGAGAAAAGGGAAATAAAGTGAGCCTCACACAATCTACGTTCACTACAGTTGGAGTGTAGGTGTCACTGATTTCGAGGAAATTCTGGATGTGAACTTGTAGATCCTCGTGTGATAAACCAGTGAACTATCCATTTGTGTGCAATAGTTGCACCATACATTGCTTCCGTTCAAATCTTCCACCAGCTTCAGGTTTGTGAATGCATGAAGTAACACTAGTGGTACGTGGGATTGCCACGTCTCTCACTTTCATCTCAGCCATCACTACAGGTTCTTTTCGTTCAACTCTTATTATAGGAGTTACTGTTTCACTAACAACAAGAGGGACTGGGTAAGTGAGTCATCTTTGCCTTCTCTGGTAATAAACAAATCTTTCCGGTTCAGCTAGAGGCTCCACCAAGTCCTGGTCGTCTTCCAATTTGAAAATTCAATACAACCTCCAAAATGAATAGCTAAGATCAAGTTGTCAACACTTAATTTCTAATTTCAGAAATTAGACAAATCAAATAATTTCTAATTCTAAAGTCCCCGGCAGCGGCGCCAAAACTTGTTGCGTCCAATCGCACACGCAAGTGTACGTGGTCATTCAAGTATTAAAATAGCTCTTATTAAGAGCCGGGTATCGTACCCACAAGGACTCAAGATTAAAACAATTCGATCTACCAATACTTTCAATTAGAAACAAGTGCTATCAAGAGTAAAGAAGTGAATGTTTTCATAATCTAAAATCTAATTAAGAGTTTAACTAAAGCGATTCAATTCCAAAAGGGTTTGAACAATGATTGGGTAAATTCCAGGGCTATAACTCACTTCAGGATTCATGCATACTATCTTGTTAAATGGGCATTTATTAGCTATCTAATCAATTATCAAAGGGTTAAATATATGATTATGGTTTCCCGACCTCTAATCGCCTACTATAAATGGCAGCCTAACTACATCGTTGAGCGGGGATAGGCTAGACCAATTACCGAACATTTCAATTTTTCTTGTCTAATAACCAAGCAAGGTCTCTAGTATATCCCTATCCTAGATACAAATTATCTCCAATTCTTAAGAGAGAATCATGCTCCTCATGTCCCACGTTCTATCCTCTTATCCCTCTCCCGAGTTCAATTTAGACAAGATGTTCATTTCAGTGGTGATCAAACACGAAATACGAAAAATAAGAACATAAGAGTTATTCATATGATAATTGATTTCAATCCATAAAACTTCAATAGAATTCAATCATACAATAGCCACAACCCTAGAACTAGGGAAATTAGCTACTCATATCAAGAATCTCGATTATGCAATGTTTAAATAGCATAAAGAGATCGAAAATAAAGAGTTTAGGAATGAACCCTAAGAACAGATGAAAAAGCTCTTCAAATCGTCATTCTACAAATCCCAGAAAAAGAATAAATAATAAAATAAAATATGAGTCTATTTATAATTAAGTCGAAACGACCAAATCTGGCAGCTAGGGGTGTGACGCGGAGGGCATTTTAAAATTCAGTTTGTGGAAATCTTCTCTTCTCCGCGATGCGGGCACAATACAGACCGTTTTGTCTCAAATTCTATTTCACGAATCAAAATCTAAAATCCCTCTCTGCGATGCGGAGAGGATACAGACCTTCCTTGATCTTTATTTTTTTGTTCTTCTTTCTTGTTTCTTTATGACTTGGATCCTTTCTTGCTTCCCAGTGTCTGTTTCATTGCTCGTTCCTTCATTTAAGCTCACCTACACAACTAATCATGTTGGTTAGTATAAATGAATTCAAATGAATTGACACTACATCACTTAATAGAAAATGATTCCGAACATGACCAAAATGCGGGTGTTTTTGGTTCTTAGGCATATAAATACGCCTAAGATCAGTTACCGCATCGTTGAGTTTTTTAATTGTCTCAAAAAGATGCGCAACCACATACTTCATTGAAACAAATATTTTTAAGGTACCTAAAAGTTCGTCTAACGTTAAAAGAATAAATTTGTTCCTTGTAAAGAAAATCAAATAAAGTAAAATAAATCTAAATTTCTAGGATATAATATAAAATTTTGGATCATTTTCATAGCTTTTTATTTTTTGTTATATTTAAAGTTGACGTCAAAATTAAGCATAAACTTTCTAATACAATCAAACAATACCAAATTGTTAAAATAAATTTATTTTTTGATTAATAAAATAAAAATGACAATAATTTTTTGAGCCCAATAATTTCTACTTTATCATTATTGACATCTAAATCAAGACAAGAACATCGTCATGACCTGTTCATTTTTAAGAAATAACAACTAGCAATTAAAAATAAATAAATAAAATTATCACCGATTAAAGCTATCTTCATTCATTAAATAGAGATATAAAACTTAATCCAATATCTATTTCAATCATATTATGAATAAAACACAACTATAAGGAAACTAATTACTTCACCAAAATGGGTTGTGGTGGGACTGCTCCACCCTTAACCTGAGGTTTCGGGTTTGAACTCCTGGGCATGGAGAAAATCTTGTTGGGAGCGCTACCCCCAAATGGGCCCTGCAGAGCGCAATTCGAATTTAGTCAGAGCTCAAATGCAGGCTCCAAACACCGGGTGGGAAACAAAAAAAATCACATAATTACATAAAATTCCATAAATAAATTAAGAAATAACGTAAAGTTGAGTACCGTAAAATCTTGACCGAAGCTTGATTAGAACCCCCACAAATCTTTTGTAGGTTATATGTAATAGTTTATGTATTGTGTTTGTATGAAAACTAATGAAAAAGATGTGCATGTGTTGGCGAATTTTCGAAAGAAAAAATAAAATAAAATAAAATGGAGTATCTTTTATTTTTTTCTATTCTTAGGTGTTGTAGTGTCATGACCAAATTTCTTAGGTCATGATGGAACCTACTACATCCCACTAGTAGGTAAGCCTAACCCTTAGCCCGAAGCCATAAGCAACGAGCTACCAAGCCGAAGCCAATAATAAAAAGCGTAAAACTTATATCAAGTGAAGAAAGGATAATCAATAAAAAATAATATAAGAACCATCCAAAGAGCTAACATCAATCAGTAGTTGAACATCTAATAAAAAATAAGAGTACACGACTTTCACAAATACAAGGCAAGTACAGGCTACATCTGAATACAATATAAAGACTAACCCTAGACAAAACAGACGGAAACCGATAGCTCCAAACGCCAGAAGCTCACCCTAATCTCTGAAATCCCAAGTTGCTCCGCACGAATCCAACTGCAATCTACAAGGGGCAGAAATGTAGTATGAGTACCAAAAACGTTACTCAGCAGACAACGACTAACTAAGCTCAAAGATAGCACAAATAACCAGTATTAAGGAAAGCATAGCACAAGTAACAAAATAGGAGATACTAAAGTAGCCAAGAAATAAAGAATAGAAATAGGAAACAAGGGGTAAGAAATCGAGTTAAGAATGTACTTAGATCGCAAGCCAACAACCTAATCGCAAGCAACTAAGATACCTAGTCAACTACCCAGTTTCAGGAGGACCCACAACTACAATTCTAAAGACAAAACCTACTAGGTAACAATAAAGCAATGTTAGAGAAAAAATATAGTCAATGAAATCACACTACCAAAGCAAAGAGTACTAACCTAGGATCCAACTAGTCCTCACCTATGGCCTCGTGCCCAACAGTATAATCATAAGCTCAATAAGGAAACAACATACCCACCGCTAATCAACAAGCTAACGGGATCAAGAAGTAGACTGAGCAAAGATAGGACCAACCCACGACTAAAACCAAGAGACGACACCCTACCCCAATCACATTGCTCAAGTAGTAGACTGAGCAAAGATAGGACCAACCCACGACTACGACAAACCACCAAGGTTGCAAGCATCAACGCAAGAAGAGCGATCCAAAATAACTCCTAAATGGAGTAAATAGTAACTACGAGGCGATACAACACAACCTAAAGCACCTAATGTCCAGCCTATTCTAAAGCAACCATGAATCAATCTTAACAAGAATAAGTAAGATCATCTACTCAACAAGAAAAGCCACAATCTACACTAAGGATCCCAACATCGACAATAACCGAGGCTCCTACAGAATCAAGAAATGATGGAATAACAAGAGAAAAGCTAAATACCCGACAAATACCATCCTATGAAATCTATACTAGGCATTATCTAAGAAGCTCAATCAAGAAAATAGACTGAAGCCTACCTCAAAGCTGAACACGAGTGGTCTAAATTAAAAACACATAAGCTATCTGCATCCGTAGCACCTCTGAACACCACCAAACTATCAAATTATCAATCACAACGTCATTACGGACATTTAGACACAAATTTGCAACAGTTGGAAATGGACCCAAAATGGAGTCAAAACGGGAATGTGGGACCCGTATCGGGAGTTCCAAAATTGACTCAATCAAAAGGTTCTAAATATCCCAAGAAACTTGTGCCTCGAAAATGGGCACAATCTGAGCTCAAAAATGGGCTAAAACAGTCCATGTAACAAAACATAAGAAAACACACCATCAAAGGACTTGGGAAGCCCCTTCTGGGAAGAAATTACCTTAAAACTCCGACTTTCACACTTCCTTGATTAGTCCCACATGTAGCCACACTAATTTAAGATGAAACACAACTTGAATCACCCAAAATAAAGCTTCCTAACTCAAGATATCGATGTTTTAAAATGAGGGCTGAAGCTCATAATTTCTATTTATATATTAGCGATTCTGGTCGCTAAACGTTATATTTAGTCGCTAAAAGACTAAATTCTGGTAGCTAAAGGTCTTCACTTACAACACCAGATTTTGCTATTTTCAAAGTCTTTGAACCGACCCTCGAAATTCATTCGGGACCCGATAAAAATAAACCAAATATGCTATCCCAGTATAATCGACATTCCAGACACAATGGAATCATCGAGACTTCCATCCAAGTCATTTCAATGAAAAGTAGGTCCAACACCTAAGTTTCGTTTTTAGCTTAAAACTACAAGAAGGCTCAAAATGAAACCAGAAGCCTAGGGAACCGCACGAAAGGTCGTTCTAGACCAAACTCAACATTTCAAATCTAACCGCACTGAACGAATTCTCATCTAAGCACGTTTACCAAGAATGCTGACCAAAGTGAACCCTTAGCTTAAGCTGCAAAGTTAAAACGCCTAACAACACAAACTCACACCAAAAGTCTCGGAGTACGAACCAACAATGCCCCTAGCCTTAAATGGCACTTCCGAAGCTGATGAAACCTTCAGAATTACATTTTGAGGCCGTCTTCCTGAACTTTTGATAGAAGTCATCTGTTCAAATTTTAGAGGCTCCAAAATATGAAAACTTGCACTAAATCCAAATGAAAGACCTGACGACCAAACTGTCAGTCCCAACAAGTGATAAATGACTTATGGTCGCTACAGGAAAGCTCTAAATGCTGAAAAGATTAGAAAACAAAGAAAATGACAACATCCACTAATAAAAGGACATTCGTCCACGAAAGTAGAAGGATAGTCACAACCTAAAAGCACAACAAGACAAGGATACTGAGTCCACATGCTCCGCTAGAACCTGAGAGACCCTCTCGGATTGCACAATGCCATCACAAAACTCAGGCTAACAGGAAAATCCTCAAATTGACTTCAAAAATCCAAAAACTCCTC
The DNA here is from genome assembly GCA_036553675.1 of Solanum okadae. NCBI lineage: Eukaryota > Viridiplantae > Streptophyta > Magnoliopsida > Solanales > Solanaceae > Solanum > Solanum okadae. The sequence continues at coordinate 25,462,222 of CM071689.1, forward strand.
CAAATCCATTTTGGTCTCCAAATCTCACCAGTTGAACTGAACTTGCCTGAAAGCACCTGATTCATTTGAAAAAACCAACACCACACCAAAATAGTAGAATTAAGTAAACGCAGAACCATGGCTGATGCAATCCAACTCCCAAATAAACAAACTAACCTTATGCTCCATAGCTAACATCTTCTAACTACTAAGAGCGTTTTGTCAATCCTTAGCTATCCTGAACATCTCCAGCACCAATTTAAACCTTCATCCAAGACCACACAACGTTAACCTCAGAAAAGCAACAGGCTCCTCCTGAATATCAACGAATGAAAACTGCCTAGATAAGGAACTCAGCCCAAGGCAAAGCCCAAAATCTATTTCTAACCCTCAAACCAACAAACCCGTCTCAAACATGACCTTCTAAATTTAACCACGCTAATCCAAAGGATGACTATCCTGTGAACAATAAGGTAGCACTGAGCCCAGCTCCAACTACCTACTCCAACCAAAGGAACTTCTGAAACACCGATACCACGAGCCCACAACTGCTCCGCCACCATAAATCTGTGCCAAATATCCAATCCTAAGGAAAACTAAGTCGGCAGGAGGCGTATCAACATAGTCAACTGACTAATAGTGGGCCAAGGGTACCAACTCTATCACGAACCATGCAAGCTACCAAGCTGGACAAAAGTAAACCATGCATCCTTAACTAGATCCAACTCATAAATCCCACGAGTAACTATCACCCAATCCTAAAAATGAATCTTTTTAGCAAGTTTCCATTTCCCAACTAGGATAAGGCTTGAAATCACCAATAAACACTACCATTCTGACTCTAAATCATACACCGGCCTCGAGGGATATGACACAACACTTAAAGAAACAACACAACATCTAGTCCAGGAACAACAAATGATCACACCTCCAATTTCCAACTGTCCATAACCAACCTCTAAGACCACAAAAAACAAATGAATCCAAAAGGAGTTAAACAAGCGGAAACACAACTCCGCAATCCAGGAAAGACTAAAACAAATGGAGAAAGTAACCAAACAAGACTACCACAACTAAGGAAAGCTAACTACCCAACACAAAACTCCATGAATTAGTAATCTTCTAACCACTACTCCAAAGGGACGATTCACACCTAGGCCAACTAGGCCTTACAACATACAAAACACAAATCGGGCAAAGCTGGTCTAGCCAGCTATACAACAAGGATCAACATCACAACAAAAGCACACAACAAGGGTGACAAAAAGGGAAACCAGCAATCCCAAGGCCACAACCAAAAAAGGAATATTAAGGAAAAAGCATAAGGAGTTACTCAATCACTACTATCAAATCAAAGAAAAACAACCTAGCCAATCCACTAATAAAAGAAATCAATTGTTGGGGAAAAATACATACAAAATCCTCAAATCAAGCTGTCATAACAAGTCAACAATAGATAATAAGCCAAATAATCCCAAATGGGCATGAAAACCCCAAATCGCACAAAATAAGAACCAACAAGATAAACCACAAACTCGTATCCAAAGAAGGGATACCTGAGCCTCGACCTCTCACTAGCCTACAAAAGCGTAGACCGAACGGTGTCCGACTTGAACATGTACAACTGATGTAGTAATGGAAACACCCAAGGCACCACCTCTAAATGAAGGAGTGATGAGTCCGAAAGGATAGACTCTGCCCTTTGTTCAAGTATGTGAAGCCTTGAAGGAAGAGGATCAAAAAGGCGATGAAAGGAGCAATTGGCGCTTCACCAAATAATACTGCGAAGCAATACTACACCGTCCAATGGTCCAGAACATGAAGACACTGAAGGCAGGGACTAAACGGTGATGAGACAGATGATGGGAGAGTCACCGAGTCACTCAGCGAACTAGACTAACTTCACCAAGCTATCCGCCAACATTAATTTCTGATGGCTATAAATACTAAACTTGTTATTAATTTTAGAAGTCCCAAACCATTATTTTTATTTTTAGAATAGAATACTACTTTTTAGATATTTTTCTCCCAAGTTTGGAGGGGTTTTTGTGGGAGACTTGAAGAGAGAAGCATTTCATCTTCCCCAAGTTGGAAGTGGGTCTTTTCCATTCTTCTTCCTTTGCTTAAATCAAGGTTTAATTTCTTATACCTATTTGATTTTAGTATCATTTTAGGTGTATTTTGTTATTTCTTGATGTGTGGCTAAAAACCCTATTTTTGGGGTGTGATTTAGCAAATATGTGTTGATATTGTTGTTGGGTCTTGCTTGCTGATAGGTTAGATGTATTTTAATGGTGATTTTACCTCTTGGTTGTGCTTTAATTTAATGGGTTTGTAATTTCAAATACAAAACCACCCATGTATTTTCGGCTTGCCAGAGAGGGAGGTCACAAAACCAAGACCACTAGACTGATGGCCTAAGGAGTGGGTCGACATGAGGTTCAGCCCAAGAGGGTGAGGCCTAGTCCCATATCCAAACACTCAGATTGAGAGAGTGAGTGGGCTAAGGCGTAAGCCGGTCTTCATGCGGCAAATGGGTGTCCGAGAGGAACCCATTTGAAACGGGGTAAGTTGCCCGAGAGGGAACTTATTTTCATCTAAATCTTAGCATAGTCACTATTATCTTGCACATTTCCTATTGAAAGCATGTACCCAACGATTTATCTCAACTTTTATTGCAATCACACCCTAAGAACATTTCCCCATGCTTGATTTTCTTGTTAATTTTTGCTATTTTTACTACTTGTGACAAAACCCTCATTTGATATTTGACACTTTTGTGTCACCCCCTTTAATTTACTATGTTTTTATTCGTTAATGTCTTTAGCTACGACTAGTTAAAGTTTAATTTTATTTTTCTATCAATTCTCACAACCACTCCCTTGGGACATGACCCCAACGCTTAGTTGAGTTACTATACTATCGATGATCGTAGACACTCATACCATAGGTTAGTGTCGTTGGTCACGATAAGCATTAAAATAGCGCCGCTGTCGGGGAATGGTGTTATTTGAGAATTTTTAGATTAATAATGTCTTTGTTCTTTTTAGTTATAGTTTACTAACTTTACTTTTAGTTTTGTTTTTCGTTGAATTGGCCATTTAGATGAGCATGGCTGAGCAAATAGGCGTTAGAATAGATAGTCTTTGTGATACTCAACCCGTTTCTATTTAGCTATTTAGAGTGGCTCCCACTGAGTTCAAAAAGTTAAAAGACCAGTTAGGAGATCTTTTTGATAAGGGTTTCATCTGACCAAGTGTCTCACCTTGGGGCACTCCGGTCCTATTCATGAGGAAGAAAAATGGTTCCCTTAGGATGTTTGTTGATTACTATTAATGAAAAAAGGTCACTACAAAGAATGAGCTTCCCCTTCCGAGAATTGATGACCTTTTCGACAAGCTTCAAGGCACCACTTGTTTCTTTAAGATAGACCTTAGATCTGGCTATCATCAGTTGAAACTGAGAGAAAGTGACATCCCAAAGACATATTCAGGACCCGTTATGGTCATTATGAGTTCCTTGTTATGTCTTTTGGTTTGACTAACACTCCTACATTATTCATGGATATTACGAACAAAGGATCAAAGAAGTATCTGGACATGTTTGTTATCATATTTATTGATGACATATAGATATATTCAAAGAATGAGGGTGACTTTACTAGTCATCTCAAAATATTCCTCCAAAATCTCAAGGATCGAGACTTGTATGCAAAGTTTACTAAGTGTTAGTTCATGCTCGAGTCCAAGGCACTGATAGGCCATATAGTGTCTTACGATGGAATTCAAGTTAACACTCAAAAGATTGAAATAGCGTATAATTAGCCTAGACCCATTTCCCAAAATGATATACAAAGTTTTTTGGGATTGGCTAGTTTTTAGAGAAGGTTTGTCAATGGGTTTTCCTCTATTTCGTCTCCACTGACTAAGTTGATTCAGAAAAAAGCTAAGTATCAATGGTCTAAAGCTTATGAACAAAGCTTTCACGAATTAAAACCTCGCTTAACTACTACCCTAGTGTTGACCCTAGCAGGGTGTACAAAATGTTTTTTTGTCTATTTTGATGCATCCAAAGTGGCACTTGGTTGTGTATTTATGTAGTATGGTAACGTTATAGCCTATACCTTCAGGTAGCTTTAGATTCACGAGAAGAACTACTTTACTCATTATCTCAAGTTGGCAACTGTAGTTGTTTCTCTTAAGATATGGCGTCACTATCTCTATGGCATTCATGTGAATGTGTTCACCGACCACAACATTCTCATGCATGTCATTAGTTAGAAGGAGCTACAACTTAAACGAATGAGGTGGTTGAGGTTACTTAAGGATTATGATATGAGTATTATTTCTCACCCAGGTAAAGCTAATGTTGCTGCTGATTCCTTAAATATGTTGTCCATGGGGACTACTGATCATGTCGAGTAAGGCAAGAATGAATTGGCTAACGAAGTTCATAGAAATATACATTTGGGAGTCCATTGGTAGATTCTAGTAAAGGTGGAGTTGTCATTATGAATGGGGCTCAATCATCATTAGTTTCAGAAGAGAATAAGGAATGGGAAAATGATCCTATTTTACTTTTGTTGAAGGAAAATTTGCATAAACAGAAAGAGATGGTCTTTACACAAGGAGGATACGTTGTATTGAGGTATCAAGGTAAGATGTGTGTTGCAAATGCGGATGATCTCCTAGAGAGAATCATGGAAGAAGCATAGAGCTCCTCATATTTGATTCATCCAGGTACCACCAAGATGTACCATGACTTGAGAGAGGTCTATTGGTGGAGTGGCATGAAGAGGTGCATAGCAAAGTTTGTTGCTAAGTGCCCAAATTGCCAACAAGTCAAGGCTGAGCAACAAAGGTCATGTGGTGTAGCTTAGAACATACCACTTCCAGAATGGAAGTGGGAGATGATTAATATAGACTTCATTACTGGCTCACAACGATCTCACATACAACATGATTCCATTTGGGTGATTGTGGATCAAATGATCAAATCAACCCATTTTTTGCTAGTAAAGACTACAAATACATCAAAAGTGTATGCAAATTTGACATTTGTGAGATAGTTCGACTACATGGAGTTTCCTTATCCATTATTTTAGATAGAGGGGCTCAGTGTACCGTGTAGTTTTGTAAGTCGTTTCAGAAAGGTTTGGGTTTGAAGGTGAACCTTAGTACTACTTTTCATCCTCAGATTAATGGTTAAGTAGATCACACTATTCACATCTTAAAGGAAATGTTGAGAGCTTGTGTTTTGGGTTTCAAAGGTAATTGGGATGACCACTTGCTTCTTAATGAGGTTGTATGCCACTCAAGCATTCAAATGGATCAGTATGAGGGTCTATATGGGAGAAGGTGTAGATCTCCTATTTGCTAGTTTGAGGTGTGTGAATTTGAGTTGATAGGACTATATTTTGTTCATAAATCGATGGAGAAGGTGAAGATTATTCACGAGAGGTTGAAAACACCGTAGAGTTATGAAGTACGAATTAATTCTAGATAGTTATAGGAATAGAAATTATCAAAAATTACATGTAAACAAGTTTAAAGGGGTGACAACCAATGTCGGGGAGGGGGAGGGGGTTTGCTTTGCAATTATTAACTAAAACACAATAAAAAAGTAATGAAATAACAATATAGAAAGGAATTATCGGGATGCGATTGATTATAGAAAAATTTCACTATATGGTTAATTGAAACTACTAATAAATAGCTAAATAACAGTGGGTTGGGTAGGCTAGACTATGAAATTGTTTTCTCTCGAACAACTATAACGTTTCAAGTGATTTATTTCAAACATCAACAAGCTTAGCAATTAAGAACTGCCCACAACCTTAATACATCCTCTCTCTGTAACATCCCATATGCTAGAAAGACTAGATTGCAGAAAATCAGAACTTGCTGGTGCCACCAACGAGCTCCACCCACGAATCGTAGGGTGACCGACAGACCATAGTGGGGTCTATGGTTGGGCACCTGCAGCCCCTCCCCTAAAACTCAGACAAAATCATTGAAGGGTCGACCCACGGCCAGACCTACGGACCGTAGTTTAAACCATGGGCCATGGTCTGGGACAGTGGATCAGATCCTCAGTAGCCCTTGTCTGAAGCCAAACGACGGTTGACCAGTACGAACCATAGGTCCATCGACGGTCCATTGGTTTACCCCGATAGCTTTTAAGTCAAGGGTCATTTGGTCTTTTCCCTATGCGTGGGACACCTAAACTACGTCGTTTAACCCCTAAACTACGTCGATTTCATCAATTTTAGCCTATTAACTTAATTAGACTTTACCCAAGTCAACTGATTCCCCAATATTCATCCAAGTTGAACGAAAAAGAGTAGAAAGAGTCGACCAACCCTCTACAAGAAAGAAACAAAGTTTCCTCTATTTCTAGCCCCAAAATCGAAAGGTTTCTCCATGAAATACGTCACCAGGTATGTGGGATTTCATTAGTGGGTTCCTTTCGCCCATTATTTCCCTAGAATTTAGTGAGATTCTTGATTCTCGATATCATGTTTAGACCTAGGGTTTCTTGAACTTTAGAAATGTGTTGTGATTCAGCTATTAGACTAATCCTAATTACATTATCAAATTTTGGAGGAATTGTTGCTTAGCTTCTTGCATGAAACTTAGAACCATAGTTGTGTAGATTCATTTAGTTCACGAAATACACTTGTTAGGTCAGTTTTTTAAGATATACATGCCCTAGTAATGAATGGTTCATCATCAGTACATTAATGATGCATTTTCAATTAGCATGTCCGTATTTTGAGCTATTCAATATTACAAAAATTCAGTTATAATGTGTTACTCACATATTCAGTTGCGAGTAGGCTTAACACTAAGTGGACTAAGGTCAATCACCCTCATAGTCCCAGAACTACATGACCCCGTAGGTTAAGTCCCCTCTATGGGGATAATATTTAGTGATCACACCAGTCATGCCTTTATAGCCCTGGCAAGGTATATTGGGTCCTCTCGATAGGGCGTATATATCGGATTCCACAGATAACTCTCGTGGTTTTATGTCGGTTAATAGTAGCTCCCACAGTCACAGTCTAGTGCATTGACCAGGTTGCCAGTTACAGTTCAGTATTCAATCTCACCATGTTATGTACTTGGTCATTGCATTCAGTTAGCTCAGTATTCAGTATATTTCAATATTTACATTCAGTTCGGATTATATCATTTCTCTTACTACTTTGTTCAATTATGTATATATTTTTCAACTTTATTCTATCATGCATGCTTAGTACCTTACAAGTACTGACACATACTCTGCGCTACTTCTTTTCATGATGAAGATTTAGGACCTCAACTTTCAAATCACGCATAGATCGATTCCCGATCTCCAGTTCAGTAGTATCAGGGGTGAGTCCTCATTCTTCGAGAATGATTGACATGTTTTCTATTCAGTATTTTCTTTTAGTTTCAGTTTTGCTATAGTTAGCTGGTGGCATGTACCATCATCTCTAGTTAGTTAGAGGCTTATTTCAGACATAGTTAGAATCAGTTCTAGTATTTTGAGTTATAATGTTGTATTGTAAACTCTTATTCAGTATGTTATTCAGATCAATATTGCGTATTCCCTATTTCAATTTATATCATCTTTTAAGCTTCCGCACAGTATTTCTCATATAAGTAAATCTTTAAGTATGCTTATGATATACCATTTCAAGGTTAGCTTGCGATCATTCGTGATGCTAGGGCTCATGTTACGTCAAAGGGATAGCCTCTGGGTTTGGCAAACTTGGTATCAGAGTATTAGGTTTAAGAGCCCTAGGATGTCTGAAAATTCGCACAAAGTAGAGTCCCTTTCATGAGTGTGAAGTGCACCACACCTATGAGGGGGAGGCTACGATGTGTTTTAGGAAAAACTTCACTTTCTTGATATTCTTATTATGCGTGGGTATGATCTTCTTTTTCTAACTCGATGATATACATTTTCATATCGTGCCTCCTCATAGAGATTACCCAAGGAATGCTAATGCCCGCAACACTAACGCGGTTCCTTTAGTCCCAGAACATGAGGTTTAGAATGCAGAGTTTTGAAATGCCATTCAACTTTTGGCGCAGAGTGTAGCTAGCCAGATTAATCAACAGGTTCCAGTTCCTGCAAATGCTAGTGGTGGATCAGTGGTAGCTAGGGTCCGTGAATTTGATAGGATTAATCCACCAAAAATTCTAGGGTCACAAGTTGGTGATGTGTAATGAGCCGAAAAACTAGTAGGTAAAACTAGAGCCTTACGAGTGTGTTATTGAGTTTGATATGGGATGTTATGTTGTAAAATGAGTTCCTGAGTTTAGGTTGAGGGGTTTAGGGGTTAAACGTCAATGTACCACTCCCCAAGGACCAACCAAGAGGTCTTTCAGGAGGACCCTAAATCCTAACCCCCAAAGCCCCCCAAAACTGCCCAAGTAGCCAAAATAGGACCACCTATGGATGGCACCTACGGCCAGTAAGTGGACATATGCCCCGTAGGTGGGGGTTGTGGGTCAGGCCATCAAGATGGGAAGTTGTAGACCCCACCTGCGGACCTGCAGAATGGGGCATCAATGCACCCACGGTCAGTAGGTCAAGGGGCGGAGATCACCCCTGTGTTGCTGCCTAGGTTCGGCCAATCAAGGGTCAATTTAGTAAATTCCTATTTAATTAGTTATGGGTTGGGGATGGTTTATATTGTTTTATTTCACTTATTTAAGACTTTTTAAGTCATTAAACTACCCTTTACAATTCATTATTCCCAAAACTCAAAAATAGAAACTACCTTCTCTCCAAATATTCTCTCTCTAGAAACCACAATTGGAGAAGAAGAAGTAAAGGTTTGGAGCTCAATATTTCATCTTTTTTCGTCAATTTCGTTGAGTTTCTTCAATCAAGGTATGGTAGTTTTCATTCTTGGTTAGTTTCCATCCAAGGAGCCCCTGCAAAAGATGATTTCAATGTTTCAAAATTCCCCCAAAAGGTAGGGTTTCAATCTTAGTCAAGGGTTCAATTTCTAAACATTTTCAAAGGTTGAATTATGATGAATTGTGATTGAATTCATGAATTAATGTTTTTTCTAATGTGGAATTTCCCTATGAACTCATGATTCCCCCAAAATACTAAATTGTGAATTGTAATTTAGGATTGATTGATTATGGAAGCATGTAAAGAGATTAAGTCTGTACTGATTTAGTTTATTGAATTATGTCATTATTCATGCCTAAATTGTAGTGTTCTAGGTGTGTTTATGAATTGTGATTCATGGCCTTGAAGGGCAAAGCATGGAGGATTGATGTATGGTCATGATGTTATGTCTATGGATGTGAATTCAATGAAACCAATGTGATCATGACTACAATGCAATTGTGTTATTATTTAAAGGTTATTCTCAATTATACACTTATGAATGACACCTATGGACAGTAGGCAGACCCACGCCCCGTATGTGGGTTCGTGGGTCAGGCCCTCAAGATGACAAGTTACAGAATCCACCTACGGACCTGCAGGATGGGGCGTCAATGCACCCACAGTCTGTAGGTCCAGGGGCGTAGATCACCCCTATGTTGCTAACTAGGTTCGGCCAATCAAGGGTCAATATAGTAAATTCCTAATTAATTAGTTATGGGTTGGGGATGATTTATATTGTTTTATTTCACTTATTAAAGACTTTTTAACTCATTAAACTATCCTTTACAATTCATTATTCCCAAAACTCAAAAAAAGAAACTACCTCCTCTCCAAATATTCTCTCTCTAGAAACCACCATTGGAGAAGAAGAAGTCAAGGTTTGGAGCTCATGATTTCATCTTTTCTCCTCAATTTCGTGGAGTTTCTTCAATCAAGGTATGGTAGTTTTCATCCTTGGTTAGTTTCCATACAAGGAGACCCTTTAAAAGATGATTTCAAAGTTTCCAAAATCCCCCAAAAGTTAGGGTTTCAATCTTAGTCATGGGTTCAATTTCTAAACATTTTTAAAGGTTGAATTATGATGAATTTTGATTGAATTCATGAATTAATGATGTATTAAGATGAAATTTCTCTATGAAACCATGATTCCCCAAAAATACAAATTGTGAATTGTGATTTGGAATTGATTGCTTATGGAAGCATGTGAAGAGATTAAGTCTATATTGATTTAATTTATTGAATTATGTCATTATTCATGCCTAAATTGTAGTATTCTAGGTGTGTTGGTGAATTGTGATTCATGCCCTTGAAGGGTAAAGTATGAAGTTTTGATGTATGATCATAATGTTATGTATATGCATGTTAATTCAATGAAAGTAATGTGATCATGTCTACAATGCAATTGTGTTATTATTGAAAGGTTATTCCCAATTATACACTTATGATTGATGATGATATATGTGAAGTTTCTTCAATGTAATGTTACATCTCGTATCGGTAGGCTTAGGGCATCCTCTTCTTGGGTAAATAAAAGTAATGTTGATTGATGTACCTTGAATTGGTAGGCTTAGGGCATCCTCTTCTTGTGTAAATGAATGTGATCTTGATTTTAAGTACCTTTAATTTGTTGGCTTAGGCATCCTCTTCTTAAGTAACTAATGTATCTTAACTTAATGAACATGAATCGATAGACCTAATGGTGGTAGCCCTTTCATAAATGACTAATGAAGTATTGTACGGCTTGTCTTAAATCGGTAGACCTAATGGTGGTATCCCTTTTATGAGGAGTCTATGAATGAATGATTAAACCTTGAATCGATAAACCTAATGGTGGTAGACCTTTCATGTGTGAAATGATGAACCTTGAATCGGTAGACCTTTCATGTGTGAAATGATGGAGGCTAAGCCCCTAGTGGATATGGTAAGATGGAAACTCTCCATGCTAGGCCAGGTTTCAATGCACATCTTTCTTATCCCATAACTAAGTGCCCGCATAGGTTATTAGCTAGTGGATCCACCTAAGCTAAAATGTTACTGGTTCTACCTTAGGCAAGTAGACCAACCCTTACGATGTGGGATAGTACATCGGATTCCATGTTAAGCTCACATGGTCTATGTCGGTTAATGCTTATTCCCATCATGTGAGATATGTGCTATGGTTACTTGAGAAGTACTATGAAGTTTGGGTGGTAGTATATAATGCCATTCATGCATTTCACGAGTAGGCTTTGAGAGGGCTATGGTGTGATTCTCCAATGTCTTAATGTCTACTGAATGAATATGATCTTAATGAAGCTAATGAGAATGTTGACTTAAATTCCTGTGTAATGAAGAATGCTTTACTTGGATTGTATTATGAGTTACTTTCCTTGTCATGACTTATGAAATGCAATTGTTCCTTATGCATGTGTATTGTCTAAATATGAGAAGGAAGAATGGTAAGTTCATCTAAGGTGGCCTCAAAGTTGTACTTAGTAGGAATAGTATTATGGGATACTAGAAGCAGTACCATGCCGCCCAATAACCCAGAGCATGACGATGCTGAAGGCTGGTACAAGACAGCGATGAATCACACCAAAGGGGCGAATCACCGAGTTGATCGGCGATTCCGACTAATGACGCCGAACGATCTGCTGCAGTATAAATCTATGATAACTATAAATACTAGTTAGATTTTTTAGTTTTAGGGTGGAACAATTATTATAATTTTCACTTAGAATTGAATATTATTGTATTTTTCAGTCTAGAATATTAACTTTTCATACCCATTTTAATGCAAGCTCATTTAGGTATAAATTTCTATCTCTTGATGTGTGGCTAAAAACCCCAATTCTTGGGGTGTGATTTAGCGAATATGGGTTAGCATAATTGTTGGGTCTTGCTTGCTAATAGATTAAATGTAGTTTAATGGTGATTCGTCTAGTAGTTGTGGTTGAATCTAATGGATTTGTCGTTGCAAATACAAGTCACTCATGTATTTTCAGCTTGCTCGAGAGAGAAGTCATGAATCCCAGAACACTAGATTGATGGCCTAATGAGTGGGTAGATGTGACACTCAGCCCGAGATGGTGAACCCTAGTCCCATATCCTAACACTCAGCTTGAGAGAGTGAGTGAGGAATCGATTTGAAATGGGGTAAGTTGCTCGAGAGAGAACTTATTCCCACATAAAGCTTAGTCAAGTCACTATTACTCTATAAATTTTCTATCGAAAGCATGTACCCAATAATTTAGATTAACCCGTATTCCAGTCACATCCCAAGAATCACCCTCTGATTGCTTAGATTTCCTTGTTGATTTCGCTAATTTTAGCTTACTTGTGACAAAACCCCCATTTGTTAATTGACACTCTTGTGTCCCCCTTTAATTTATAATGTTTTTAATCGTTAATGTCTTTAGCTACGATTAGTTAGAACTAAGTTTTATTTTTTTATTAATTCTCAAAACCACTCCCTTGGGACACGACCCCAACCCTTGGTTGGGTTACTATACTACTGTACGATCGTAGACACCCGAACTATAAGACGTGTTATTGATTAGGTAAATATCAAAATGGCACCGCTACCGGGGAGTGGTGTTAAATGAGAATATTTAGATTTGTAGAATTTTTGTTCTTCTTAATCGTATTTTACTAATCTTATTTTTAATTTTGTTTTCCTTTGAATTTGTTGATGTAGGTAGGTACCCTAAGCATGGCTGGGGGAAATAGTGACAACTCAGCTAAGACGAGCCAAGAAGTTGAGAGGGACTGCGAGTTAACCGCACTGGTATCTCAACTGAACGAGTTGTCCACCAATATAACAGAGATGGAAAACTAGTGCAAGAGTCGAGGGATGTACATACCTCCTTACGAGAGGAAGTAGTTGATGAGTCCACAAATTGGACTCATTTAGGGCTTTAATTTGATAGAAATAGTGTCCTCGAATGCTTATTTTGTCTAAATATCTGATGAAAACTCTTAAGTTTCAAGTATTTGAAGTTTTAGTGGAAGCATGAACACTTAGGCGCAAAAAGGAACAAAAAGGCTGAAAAGAACGAAGAAGCTGAAGCCTGAGCATCGCCAAGCACCTTTGGAGATTCGGCGAAAGGACAGAATCAGCCATTTGTTGTAGTATGCGTAGCCCTGAAGGAAGATGATCAAAAAGGCGATGATAAGAGCAGTCGGGGCTTCACCGAATAGTTCCGCGAAGCAGTACTATACAGCCCAATGGTCTAGAACGTGAAGATGTTGAAGGCAAGCACTAAACGGCGATGAGACAGAAGAAGGGCGAGTCGCCGAGTCCTTTGGCGGACTCGACTAACCTAGCCGAACTATTCCCCAGCACTAATTTCTGATGGCTATAAATACTAAACTTTTTATTAATTTTTGGGTGTTCAGAACCATTTTTATTTTCTTAGAATAGAATAGTACTTTTTAGATATTTTTCTCCCAATTTTAGAGAGGGTTTTGTGGGAGACTTGAAGAAAGAAGGATTTTATCTTCCCCAAGTTGGAAGTGGTCTTCTCCATTTTTCTTCCTTTGCTTAAATCAAGGTTTAATTTCTTATACCCATTTTATTTTAGTATCATTTAAGGTGTATTTTGTTATTTCTTGATGTGTGGCTAAAAACCCCCATTCTTGGGGTGTGATTTAGCAAATATGTGTTGATATTGTTGTTGGGTCTTGCTTGCTGATAGAGTATATGTACTTTAATGGTAATTTCACCTAGTGGTTGTGGTTTAATTTAATGGGTTTGTAGTTGCAAATACAAAACCACACATGTGTTTTTGGGTTGCCTAAGAGGGAGGTCGCGAAACTAAGACCACTAGACTAATAGCCTAAGGAGTGGGTCGACATGAGGTTCAGCCCGAGAGGGTGAGCCCTAGTCCCATATTCTAACACTCAGCTCAAGAGAGTGAGTGGGGTAGGGCGTAGGCTGGTCTACATACGACAAATGGGTGTCAAGTGAGGAACCCATTTGAAACGGGGTAAGTTGCCCGAGAGGGAACTTATTCCCATCAAAAGCTTAGCCTAGTCACTATTATGATGCAAATTTCCTATTGAAATCATGTACCCAATGGTTTATCTCAACCTGTATTGCGGTCACACCCCAATAACATTTCCCCATACTTGATTTTCTTGTTAATTTTTGCTATTTTTACTAGTTGTGACGAAACCCCATTTGATATTTGACACTCTGGTGTCACTCCCTTTAATTTACTATGTTTTTATTAATATCTTTAGCTACGACTAATTTGAGGTAAATTTTATTTTTCTATTAAATATCAAAACGACTCCCTTGGGAAACGACCCCAAACCTTTAATTGGGTTACTATACTATCGACGATCGTAGACACTCGAACGGTGGGTTAGTGTCGTTGGTCACGATAAGCATCAAAATGGCGCCACTGCCGGGGAGTGGTGTTATTTGAGAATTTTTAGATTAATATAATTTTTTTTGTTCTTCTTAGTTGTTGTTTACTAACTTAATTTTTAGTTTAGTTTTGTTGATTGTGTAAGCATTTCAGAAAGCATCAATGTTAATGGTAGTAACGGGAGCCAGGTGGGCCATCAGGACGACATCGGCAACCTCAACGATGTCCAAGAGCCCAACATCAATGACCCACATCTCATGGGAGGTGTTGGAGCCATCCGTCTATCTCCAGCAAATGAAAATGCGGTGTTTCACATAACGAGCACCACGTTACAACTCTTGCAACTAAAGGGACTTTTCAGCGGATTACCACATGAGGACCTACATGAGCATCTTTAAAACTTCGTAGATGTGTGTGGACCATTCTCATTCAGAAACATCTCGCAGGAGTCGATTCGATTGAGGCTATTCCCTTTTATATTGATTGGGGAGGCGTGCAAATAGCTAGCTAAGCTGCCACATAACTCGAACACTTCATGGGAGGAGTTGGTCATCACATTTACGGTGCAATTTTTCCCTCCCACGAAGATGATGACTATTCGGGATAGCATCCAAAGCTTCAAGTGTCTAAATGGAGGCCCTCTGCACGAAACTTGGCTCCGGTTTAAGCAATTGGTGCTACAATGCCCAACCCATGGTCTACCTGATAAAGTGCTCCTTCAATAAATTTACCGGAGTCTAGAGTCGGTAAACAAAGGTGTAGCTGACCAATCGTCGCTCGGAGGATTAATGCAGCAACCATATGCAGTAGCAACTCAACTTCTCGATGGCATGACAACAATCAATAGGGTGTGGTACACCCGTGAAGACCAAGTCTCACCGGTCACATTTCAGCTATCCAAGGAGCAGGTTGATCAAGATAATGAGAGAGACCAAAACATGGCCAAGATCATGACACAACTTGACATTTTATCCAAAAATGTCATGGGGGTCGGTATCCGTGGTGTCAAAGTTGTAGGAGTTGGGGGTGCGAGTCTTGAGGATATAAAGTTTGAAGTCGTGTATGACGAGGAAGTGAATTTTCTAGCCAACCAAGGCGGGGACTATCGTTCAAACTACCCAAGGCTGGGTGGTAATCAAGGATGGATTAGAGACAAAGGATGGAAGGATCGAGATCGTGAATGGAGGGACTATAATCCAAATTGGAAGGATGGGAAGAAGGATACATACGTGCCTCCCCATGAGCGTCAAAAGCCCAAGAATTCGGAAGGTGGTAGGTCTGAGGATATGCTTTCACATATCCTAAACAAAGTTAAAGGGTCAAACAAAATGCTAAAAGGTATGCAAGAAGATGTGTCTACCCTCAGCTAGACTGTCACCTCTCATTCAGTTTCAATCAAATAGTTGGAGACCCAAATGGGTCATATCTCGTCTCATCTCAATCCGAGACTACAAGGGGGTTTGCCTAGTTATACCATGGCTAACCCCAAGACTGAAGTCTGAAGGTTAACTTGTGTCATGCCGCGAGGTTCACTAAGGCTCTGTTTGGGAGGCAACCCAAAACCATTTACTTGCCTTTTGTTATCTTGATAAAATAATAGTGTGTTGTTTGTACAGATTTAGTAAGGAAAGTGGTTGAAAAG
The DNA here is from genome assembly GCA_036553675.1 of Solanum okadae. Classification (NCBI taxonomy): domain Eukaryota; kingdom Viridiplantae; phylum Streptophyta; class Magnoliopsida; order Solanales; family Solanaceae; genus Solanum; species Solanum okadae. Next base: position 25,478,095 of record CM071689.1, read on the forward strand.
ATTTATAGAGGCAAGCAACAGTTCAGTTTGGTGGATCACCGATAACCACGGCATACCAAAACTCTCCCACTATTTGATGCAATACGTCTTAAAGGTTGAGTCTGTAAAACTCGGCAAAGTATGAATTTTGTCGGCGCATCGCCAATCCAATTGGCGATCTCGATAAAAACCGCTAATGCACTACTCAGCTAAACCGATAACTCTGTTATATTTGGCGAGGAAATTAGATATTCGACGTTTCACCGAGTGATGGAGCGAAATCGACTAACATCGCTGAAGGAGCCAAAACTGGACGGTCACAAGCCACAGGTTTAAAAGTTCCGTTTCATTCACTTTCTTTCACTTTGTCCCTTTTCACAAACTTAAACTCGCACTTTAAAAGTTATATTTCTCACACTTTTAGAGTATTTTACGCATCGAATTGTGCTCGGATTAGGATCACATTGCCGCCTAGCAAGCCAGTACTATCTAATTCGGCATCAAAGGTTAGTAATCAAACTTCTGAGTTATTTGATCAGAATCTTTACTCATTTGCATAATTACAGACAGTAGAAAATCTCTGTTGGGTCTCTGAGTTACTGGGATTCTATATATTATCGAATAAGACTTGATATTCTCTGCATGATTTTAGGGACTACCACTTATATTTGCTTTGAGTTGAACTGTTAAGCGGTGGGAATAGAAGTTTCCTTAATTTTTCATTGAAATTGAGTTATATAAGTGTAAGTTGCATTTCTAGGGTTGCGGGGTAAAATTTGAAAGGATAGGTTGAAACTAGACACGTTTAGCTGATCGGCGGAATGAACAAAATCCGCCGAACTGCTCGGCGGTTCGCCTAACATCCCCATTCAGCCTTTAACTGAATACTTTATGTATTGATCGATTTTTGATTTTCAGCAGTTAGTTTAATTCGCAAAATACACTCGGTGACTCACCGAAGGATCCCTTGCTAACCTTTTGTCTGCGCCCTTGTATAAGTTGTACATCACTTTCAATAATTGGCCTAACAGGATGAGTACTTCGCCAACTAGCTTGGCTAAGCGATTCCACACCCAGAAACACATTTTTTTATCCTCTTTGAATTGCTATCTAACTTATCCTCGAAGTCATTGTAGGAATGGCTAGATCAAAAGTCACAGGGAGAAATAATCCACCCAGGCACATAAGTGCATGAGAGTTTAAGAAAGATGAAAAGAAAGCAGAGCTAGCCAGACAAATGAAGTATACCAATGAAGCCAGAGCAAAGAGACGAATTCTCATTGACCCTAATGTGCCTTCATGGGGTCAAAGTTTTGTTATTGCAATATGGGCCTTCGGAGCAGCGCAGGAGATAGATCAGATGATCGCAGCTAATCTTGTTGCAGAGGCCACGACAAAGGCAAACAATGAGGATTAAAACAACAATACTCCAGGGACCATGGTTTTACTTCAGGGAAATGCATCGAATACCCTGACAGATAGAGAGACTGTATAGACAGGACCTTTCTTTACCTCTTTCTATAGCCTATCTTTCTTAAACTCTGGGTAATGTCATTATTCGCATTTGAGGACAAACACTCTTATTTGTGGTGGGGTGAGGCCCACCTTTTTTTGCTTATTTCGAATACTTGTGTTTTGATGTACATTTGGGTCATCTATTTTTAATTGTGTTTTTAAACCTGCTTTTGTGGATGTTTTAGCTCATGGCTCTCTTTTGTTTTAATTCCAAATGATTTTGAACCTTCCAATTTTTTTTGAATTTTTCACACATTTTTGCCACGCCTCATGAGTAGAATGTGGCTGTTCTTTTGCAAAAAATTGAGTCTCAATTTCGATCAATATCGATGACTTGAATAGTGCTCTCAATTGAACGAACATGACTGTACGGCTACAATGAGGCCAAATGAAGTTGCATAGACAATATGGTAACTCTTTCCATCTCGTTGTGATTAGCCATTTATCGAATTGAATTTCTTGTAATGACCGTTGCACACTAGCGAAAGTGTGTAGTCTTGTTTGACTTAAGTGTCGATGCCTTATGTGATTAGCTTGCTTTGAAACTTGCATGAATAAACCTAGAATTTGCCCTGTTAGTTTGATTGATTTAGAAAGGTATCCTCTTGAAATGATCTTAGGCAACTTTAAAGAGTGTGAGGCAAATTTGACATATACCTCTTTTGTGGCCTACCCGTGAGCGTGTTAAACTCTTTTGAACACCCTTTGAGCCTTACCTTTCCTTTGAAGAACCTTGATGAACCCTATACCTTACTTGACCCATTACCTATAATCCTCTTGATTTGTGGTTTTAGCGAATAGCCTACTTAGGCCAAAAGCCTAAGTTGGAGGTATGCTGAAAAGGAAAAGGAGAAGTCAAGAAGTGCAAGAAAATTCCACCTTAACCAATGGTGTTTCATAAAAATGGAACCCCTTCAAATAAACAAATAAGTGGAATAAAGCACGAAGGAAATCGGGTTTCCAAGAAATCCATGAAGGTGAATAAAAATGTGACTTAGAAGCACTAGAAAAAGAATTGATAAAGGAAAAGAAGGGAATGCCTTAAGAATACCGCAACTCACGAGGAATAAGTTACTGAGCCTAAATGACTATACCTTTGCACTCAGCCCCATTACAAGCCTTAGAAAGACCTTTTATCTTTAGTGAGCTAAATTGAAAGTAGATTGGAAAATAAGGGCAAACCAATGGGTGAAAACATGCATTGTGTTCCTCTTTCTGAGTTTGAGTGTTGCATCTGATTCTGGATCTTGAATTGGTTAACCTCTGTGTATGGATATGGAATCATTCTTTATGTGATGACATTTAGATACGTTTTGTTGAACTTGAACTTGCACAAGTAGCAAGTATTGCGAGCCTGAGATTCTTTGATAATGGTGTGTCACAACTTGAATCTTTGAGTACACAATTGATCCTTGCATAAGTAAATTGAGTCTTGTTGTGTGCATTCATGATTGAGTCTTGTACAACACTGTTTGAGACACCCTTTCTGAACGGCTGAACTTAAGTTGCTTGAGGACAAGAAAAAGTTTAAGTTGGGGTGTTGATGAGTCCACAAATTGGATGGACACTTAGGCGCAAAAAGGAACAAAAAGTCTGAAAAGAACAAAGAAGTTGAAGCTTGAGCATCGCCAAGCACCTTTGGCGATTCGCTGAAAGGACAAACTCCGCCATTTGTTCCAGTATGAGAAGCCCTAAAGAAAGAGGATCAATAAGGCGATGAAAGAAGCAGTCGGCGCTTCACCGAATAGTTTCGTGAAGCAGTACTATTCCGCCCAATGGTCCAGAACGTGAAGATGCTGAAGATAAGCACTAAACGGCGATGAGACAGAAGAAGGGCGAGTCGTTGAGTCATTCGGTGGACTCGACTAACCTCGCCGAACTATCCACCAAGAGTAATTTCTGATGGCTATAAATACTATACATTTTATTAAATTTAGGGACTTTTGAACCATTATTATTTTCTTAGAATAGAATAGTACTTTTTAGATATTTTTCTCGCAAGTTTGGAGAGGGATATGTGCAAGACTTGAAGAAAAAAGGATTTCATCTTCCCCAAATAGGAAGTGGGTCTTCTCCATTCTTCTTCGTTTGCTTAATCAAGGTTTAATTTCTTATTCCCATTTGATTTTAGTATCATTTAAGGTGTATTATGTTATTTCTTGATGTGTGGCTAAAAACCCCCATTCTTCAGGTGTCATTTAATAAATATGTGTTGATATTGTTGTTGGGTCTTGCTTGTTGATAGAGTATATGTATTTTAATGGTGATTTCACCTAGTGGTCGTGGTTTAATTAAATGGGTTTGTAGTTGCAAATACAAAACCACCCATGTGTTTTTCGCTTGCCCAAGAGGGAGGTCGTGAAACTAAGACCACTAGACTAATGGCCTAAGGAGTGGGTCGACATGCGGTTCTGCCCGAGAGGTTGAGCCCTAGTCCCATAATCTAACACTCATCTTCAGAGAATGAGTGGGGTAAGGCATAGGTTGGTCTTTATGCGGCCAATGGTTATCCGAGAGAAACCCATTTGAAACTGGGTAAGTTGCCTGAGAGGGAACTTATTTCCATCTAAAGCTTAGCTTAGTCACTATTATCTTGCATATATCCTACTGAAAGCATGTACCCAACGGTTTATCTGAACTTGTATTGCGGTCACACCCCAAGAACATTTCCCCATACTTGATTTTCTTGTTAATTTTTGCTATTTTTACTACTTGTGACCCCCATTTTATATTTGACACTCTGATGTCACCCCCTTTAATTTAGTATGTTGTTAATCGTTAATGTCTTTAGTTAAGACTAATTTGAGCTAAATTTTATTTTTCTATTAATTCTCAAAACCACTCCCTTGGGACACAACCCCAACCTTTAGTTGGGTTACTATACTATCGACGATCATAGACACTCGAACCGTAGGTTAGGGTCGTTGGTCACGATAAGCATCAGCAGGATCAAATGTTGGAAGAGATGAAGAAGAGTAGTGAAGTGTTGAATCAAATGGTTGGCTTTCACTGTAGATCGATTCAGTTGATCAGGACACTCTTGAACTAATCAGTGTCTCCTATTCACTCTAATGAACTTTCGGGTTAGCTATTAGCACTAGAGCTAGCCCAACCAATAAGGAATGCGTAAAGACTCGCGTCGTGCCACGACGTTAAATAAGGCACTTCTTGGGATGTGACCCAAGGTTTTAATTGCTTTAATTTTCTTTTACAAGTAATGGTGTGTTAGTGGTACAGGTTTGAATTCCATGAGTGCATGCTTTGATTTTATCTTTGGCGGTTGCGGGATTGGATTCGAGAAGATAGGTTGACAATAGCCACGTTGGGTCGATTGGCAAGCTAGGTCGAGCTCGTCGAACGACTTAGCGGTTCATCTAAAGGCCCCATCTCACCGATAATTTGGCGCCTTGATTGATATTTGATACTCTAACTGTCGACGAGAAGTCTGAGGTAACCGAAAGCACTCAGCGACTCGTCGAAAGTATTCTTATCTCCCTTTATCTGCATCCCTGGAATCCTCATTCACTGTAACTTTTGGTAGACAAACACATGCTTACTGAAACTAGTCAGCGATTCACCAAAAGGACCTTACCATTGCCGACTTGTCTTAATTGTTAAGCCAACCCCTTCGGCGAGCTGACATAGCTTGCCAAAGAGGTTTGGCGACTCATTGACTGAATCAGCGAGTCTGTCTATAATAACTTTTCAGTGCCTGCATTTGAGTTTCATCTAGATCTTTTGTAGATATGGTATGCACCAATCTAACCGAGCCACCTCAGAAAAAGTGAAAGCGCATTATGATAAATGAAGGACGACCACGTCCTTCACATAAAAGAAATCAAGATCTCCCACCAGAAGATAAAGGCAATCAAAAGAAGCATATAGCAAGGAAAGGATCAGCTATTGAGCCAGATTTCTCTGAACCAGAGGATGAACAACCTCTGATTAACCGAAGGGATGCGCTCCGGGCCAGATCTAAGTCCACAGCCGCCAGTACTTCCTCAGTTTCCATTCCTCCGACTACAGTCTCAGTGCCAGCCCAGGTACCCTCAGTACCTCCTGGACTTCCTATAGTTCCTCCACCGTGGCTATTAAACATATTGAAAGGTGATGGTTTATGGACCATCATAGAGGAGAAATTACTATCCATGGAGGGCATAGAAGGCAAGCATCCAGATGTGCTTGAAACTCTCCGATACCATGGATTATAGTAATTTACACGGCCCCGATACCCCTCCATCCTCTCCTGGATAAGACAATTTTACACTGCTTATGAGAAGTTGGTGCCTATGAATAAGAAAAAGGTAAGTGAGTCTCGACCAGTGAAGTTGTTCATGGTCAGAGGCAAGGAGGTGGAGAGTCACAGTGAGCATATTAATATTGTATTAGGTAGACCTCTACACTCTGCACTTCCTTATGAGGGGTTGGCGATTGTTTAGTCCCTGGATGAACTGAGGGGCTGCTTTGCTCCGATTATTTCTGACACCACCCCGACGTGAATGAAGGAGAGCAGCTCCAACAAACACTTCTCCAGAGGTCAATGTTGACTCCTTACCAGTAGAGACATCTTCACCTACTCCAGCCTCTGAGCCCTCAGGTATACCCACTCCTTCTTCCTCTTCCTCATCGGCTCCAGATGCTTCCTCATCCTCCCACCCTGCCAGGATTACTCAGGCCATGATCGTAAAGATGGGGCAGTTGGCCTATTCACATGATGTGAGAGATACCCGATATGAGAGATCTATACTGGGATGATTAGCAGTGCTATACTACCAGGACTTACCCCCCTTTAGACTTTTGTTGATGCCTTGACAATGATAGTCATTGCTTGTAAGAGTAGATATGGGGAGGCTTCTAAGGTGACGACTTTAAAAGCCGATATTTCCACTTCCTTGATGCGGGATGAAGATGATGAGGATGCTCCTAAGACCTTGGGGATTCCTCCGGCTACCACCGGAGATGTGCATTAGGATGGCACAGCTTATGCAGAGTCAGATGCAAATACCGACAAGGACTTGATATCAGTACATGCTGAGGAGAGCAGAGATGAGGGCATATTCAGAGACTTGCCAGATCTTATAGAGACAGTTGTGCAGTCGGTGATCCACACATTGCCGATTGAGACGTCCACAACAACTTCTAGTGGATCTGCTACTCTGGGCACTGATGCCCATATACAGACGGCTACATCAGCCATCAAGACCCCGATAGAGAGAGAGACTGTGTATATAGGACCTTTCTTTACCTCCCTCTCTATCTTATTATATTTATACTTTTGGGTAATTTGAGTTGCATTTAAGGACAAATACATTTTAATTGTGGTGGGGTGAGGCCCACACATTTTGTATTGATAGTTGTGTTTTATGTATATATTTGGGTTATTCTATATTAAAATTGAGTTAAATACTGCTTTCTGTGGATGTTTGAGCTCACGACTCCTTTTATTTTAAATTACAAAATGATTTTGGCCCTTTTGATTTTTTTTGTATCTTTCTCACATTTTCGTCACCCTTTATATGCTCTTGAATATGGTTGTTCTTTTGCAAAAAATTGAGTCTCGGTTCCAATCAATACTGATGACTTGAATAGTGCTCTCAATTGAACGAACATGAATCCGCTGCTACGAAGAGGCCAAATGAAGTTGCATAGACAATATTTGAACTCTTTGCATCTCGTTTTGACTAGCCTAGTATCGAATTGAGTATCTTGTGATGATCATTGCACACTAGCAAAAGTGTGGAGTCTTGTTTAACTTATAGTGTCAATGCCTAGTGTGATAAGTTTACCTGGTAACTATGCATGATAGATCCTAGAATTTGCCACGTTGGTCCAGTCAACTGAGAGATGCTATCTCTTGATATGATCTTAGGCAACTTCTACGAGTGTAAGCCAATTTGACGTATACCTCTTTTGTGACCTACCTTGGAGCGTGTGATTTTATCTTCAACACCTCTTGAGTCTTACCTTTGTTTGGAAGAAACTAGATGAAAACTAGACCTTTCTTAATCCATCACCCATAATCCTCATGAAGTTGTGGTTATTTTAATTGCCAACTTAGGCCAAAAGCCTAAGTTGGGGGTGTGGTGAAAATAGAAGGAAAATCAAAAAATGCAAGAAAGCCCCTCCTACCCATGGTTTTGAGGAAAATGGAACCCCTCCAAATATATATATATATATATATATATAAATAATGAAAAAGAAAAGTTGTGGAATAAAGTTGAAAAATGAAAAGGGGTTCCCAAACAATCCATGGAAAGTGAATAATAGGAGGACTTATGAGCACTGAAGAGAATGATGAAGGAAAAGAAAAGGAAGTGTTAGGAGAATTACATTTCATGAAGATGAAAGTCACTGAGCCTGAATGAGCATACCTTTGCACTCAGCCCCATTACAAGACTTGTTAAGACCTTCGTGATCTTGAGTGAGCTGAAGCAAATGTTAATTGGAAAATACGGGCAAACCTATGGGTGAAACCATGCAGTATGTTCTTCTTTGTGAGTGTGGTGGAAATCGCTCGCAGTTTTAGCAAAGGTCTTCAACCCCATCACCTTCATCAACTTGTGTTCCATCCTCCAAGTTTCGATAAGATCCAAAAGGTAGGGCATCAGGCTCTAAGTCTCACGGAAGTGTTTTAGGTACTAGAACCTACCCAACTTGTCCAAAGTGTGGTAACAACCATCCGACCGAGTGTCTTACAGGAAATGATGGATGTTTTGGGTGTGGTCAAACTGGTCACTCATTGAGTCATTTCCCTTTTTCTAAATAGTGTCAAGGAGGTAACACTAGTAGGGCTCACTCTATAACTTCAACAGCACCAGCAGGTCGCCCGACTCACCAGGGTACTACATCTGGTACAGGTGGCGGTCAGCACCAGAACTAGTTGTATGCTCTCCAAGCTCTCTACGACTAGGAAGATTCTCCTGATGTTGTCACTGGTACGTTACGAGTCTTTCACTTAGATGTTTATGCTTTGTAAGATCCGGGGGCTACTCTTTTATTTGTGACTCCTTATATAGTAGTAAACTTTGGTTTCAATGCAGAAACTCTCTCAGAACCCTTCTAAGTCTCTACTCAAGTTGGGTGACCCAATTATAACTAGACGGGTATACATAAATTGCCCTGTCACAGTTTCTCAGAAAGTCACCTCAGCAGATCTTGTAGAGTTAGAAATGGTAGACTTCAATATCATTCTAGGCATGGATTGGTTACATTCCTGTTATGCCTCAGTAGATTGTAGAACTAGGATCGTTCCTTTTCAGTTTCCAGACAAGCCAATCTTAGAATGGAAGGGTAGTAGCTCAATGCCTATGGGTTGTTTTATTTCCTACTGTAAGGCCAGAAAGATGATCTCTAAAGGGTATCTCTATCATCTAGTTCGGGCTAAGGATTCAAGCTCCGCAACCCCAACTCTTGAGTCAGTTCAACTAGTAAATGAGTTCCCAGAAGTGTTTCCATGAGATCTTCCCAGAGTTCCTCCCGAAAAGGAAATCGACTTCGAAATTGATCTCCTTCTAGATACCCAGCCTATATCTATTCCTCCTTACAAAATGGCTCTAGCTGAGATTAAGGAATTGAAAGAGTATTTGAAAGACCTTCTAGATAAGGCCTTCATCAGACCTAGTATTTCCCCATGGGGTGTACCAATGTTGTTCGTGAAAAAGAAAGATGGTTCTCTTAGGATGTCCATTGACTATTCGTAGTTGAACAAAGTCACAATCAAGAATAAGTACCCTAACCCTCGGATTGATGAATTATTTGACCAACTTTAGGGTTCTAGTCATTTCTTAAAGATAGACCTTAGATATGGTTATCATCAGCTTAGAGTCAGAGATAGTGACATCCCGAAAAAATCCTTCAAAACTCGATATAGTCATTAAGAATATGTAGTTATGTCATCTGGACTAACCAATGCTCTTGCATCTTTCATGGATTTGATGAACATGGTGTTCAAGCAGTATTTGGACTTGTTCGTTATCGGCTTTATTAATGATATCCTCATTTACTCTAGAAATGAGGAAGAACATGCGATTTATTTGAGGGTTGTCCTGCAAACCCTCAAGGATTACTAGTTATTCGCTAGGTTTAGCAAATATGAGTTCTTATTACAATCAGTTGTTTACTGGGTCATATAGTGTCTAGCGAAGGGATCCAAGTGGATTCTCAGAAAATAGAGGTGGTAAAGCAATGGCCCAGACCTACCTTTCCTACAGATATCAAAAGTTTCTTGGGTTTGGCTGGTTATTACAGAAGGTTCGTGGAAGGATTTTCATTCATAGCTTTTCCATTGATTAAGTTGACTCAAAAAAGGGTTAAGTTCTAGTGGTCAGAACTGAAAACTAGGTTGACTACAACTCCTGTTTTGACTCTGCCAGAGGGTTCAGACGGTTATGTGATCTATTCTGATTTCTCCAGAGTCGGCCTAGGTTGTCTGTTGATACAATGAGGTAAGGTTATAGCTTATGCTTCTAGACTGCTTAAGGTGCATTAGAAGAACTATCTAACTTATGACCTCGAACTTGCAACAATGGTTTTTTCCCTAAAGACTTGGAGACATTACTTGTATGGTGTTCACGTAGACGTGTTCATAGACCATAAGCGCCTTCAATATGTGGTCACCCAAAAATAATGGAATCTTCGCCAGAGGAGATGGCTTGAATTCCTCAATGACTATGATATGAATGTGCTTTACCATCCTGCTAAGGCCAATGTAGTAGTTGATCCTCTTAGCAGACAATCTATGGGTAGTGTAGCTCATTTTAAGGAAGAAAGGAAGGAATTAGCAATATATGTTCACCGGCTTGCTCACCTGGAGTTCGCCTTATGAGCATATTAGATATTGGTGTAAATTAGTTAGAATCTTTATTTGTTGCGGAGGTGAAGGAAAGACAAGACAGTGATCCTATACTGCTTCAACTGAAGGGTGCAGTTCATCAGCACAAAGTTGAGGTTTTCTCCCAAGGGGGAGATGGTGTGCTTTGCTATAAGGGTCGTTTAGATGTTCCTAAGGTGGGTGAGTTGAGACAACAGATCCTCACAGAATCCCATAACTCCAGCTATTCTATTCATCCAGGTGCCACGAAGATGTACCGTGATCTGCGGGAAGTCTTTTGGTGGAATGGTATGAAAAAGGATATAATAGATTTTGTGGCTAAGTGCCCTAATTTCCAGCAGGTGAAGGTAGAACCTCAACAACCAGGAGGTAAGACGTAAGAGATTAAAATTCCTACATGGATGTGGGAAGGTATAAACATGGACTTCATTACATGTTTACCTCGTACTTGCAGACATTATGACTCCATTTAGGTGATAGTAGACAAAGTTACTAAGTCAGCTCATTTCTTGGCTGTCAAGACTACATATTCAGCGGAGGACTACACAAAGCTTTACATTAATAAGATAGTCAGGTTGCATGGGGTTCCTTTGTTTATTATCTCAGATAGAGGTCCTCAGTTTACCTCTTATTTCTGGAAGTCATTCTAGAAATGTCTTGGTACTCAGGTTAATCTCAGCACAACATTTCATCCACAAACGGATGTTTAGGCAGAGCGTACCATTTAGACCTTAGAGGACATGTTCAGAGCTTGTGTGATCGACTTCAAGGGTAGTTGGGATGATCACCTTCCTCTTATAGAGTTCGCCTACAATAATAGCTACCTCTTCTAGCATTCAGATGGCCCCTTATGAGGTATTCTATGGGCGTAGATGTAGATATCCAGTTGGTTGGTTTGAAGTAGGTGAAGCAGCCTTGATAGGGCTAGATTCAGTTAATGATGCTATGGAAAAAGTTTAGCTCATCAGAGATAGATTGAAGACAGCCCAGAGTCCCTAGAAGTCCTATGCAGATGTAAGGAGAAGGGACTTGGAGTTCTAAGTTGGTGATTGGGTGAAACGACCCCAAAAATGCCCGAAAATGTGCTTCGGAAACACCAATAATTGTAATTTCCATATATCTCAAAATCCGTTTCGTTTTTCGAAAATACGACTTCATATTCTTGTTTAGGGGGTCAAATTGAGTAGGAAATGGGTCTAACCCAAATTTTAGAGCAACCGTATCAAAATCCAAAATTTCCAAGTGAAGCCTTTTTCGAGGGTCTACTTTGGAGGGTCATATCTCCTAGCACACAAATTATTTGGTGGCCAATAATATATCCATGGAAAGCCCTTTGAGTTAGCTATCTAACGCACTTTGTTTCACCTTATTCGGAGTTCGGACGAAGAAGTTATGCCCATTTTCGTAAAGTCTGTCCGGCAGAAAATCCAAATTTCCAGTAGCTGATTTTACTGTTCAGCTACTGTTCACCCGCCTGTTTTTTTTTCTAAGTGTTGGACCCTTTTTTTCAAAGGACTTATATTATTTCCTAGATACCATAATCCAATTCCCATCCTAAAAAAAAACATTTCCCTCTCTACAATCCTCCATTTAAGAAGAAGAAGAAGTGGGAGCTAGGGCTTTGGATTCAAGGCTTTCTTCATCAATTTTCGTGGGAGATCATAGCAAAGGTATGGGGGTCTTGATCCTTGTCTAATTTTCCATACAAGGAGCCAAATCCAAAGTTACTTCAAAATATGAAAAATCTAGGTTTTCACTCAATCTCATGGGTTCTTCCATCAAATGGTTTTAAAAGGTTTCTAATGGCACTTTATGGTTATATTGTTGTTGTATTGATGATTTAAGATGAAAATACTCCATGAACCCATGATTTCTCTCTATTCCTAGTTTATGCCTTTATGAAGTGGTTGCTAGATAATGAATGTATATGAATCAAACTTGTTTAAAGGTCTTTAGATTGTTGAAGTATGTCATTACCCAATGCTTATTTTATGGTGTATTGTTGGTGTATTGGTATGTGAGGCTTATGGCCTTAAAGGCATAGTATGAGAAATTGGAGTGTTATCATGACATTATATGAATGAGGATCCAATGAAGATAATGTGATCATGTTATGAATGTAAATGTGTTGTTGTAGGTTGTTCACTGTTTTGGTTGCATAATTACTACCCTAATTTCCATGCTCTTTGATTTCATTACATGCCTTCAAGGTGTTTGACAAAATGTCCAACTATGGAGAATTGATAAATTGATGTTGTAAAGCTTGAGTTATGAGATGTATGGAACTTCAAAGATGTGTTGATGACAAACTAAGCTTGTGTATATGTTCATTCCATACGTGAGATTGCATTAGAGCCTAATGAGAATTTCCTATATAAAGTGTTGCATGACCATGCCCGGTCCGGGGGAAAAGAACCGGACAACCATGTGAGAGGTTATATCTCACCACCTAGGATGCTTGGGGTGTGACCAACATCAACCATGTGAGGGGTTTATACCTTGCCACCAGGGTGTCCGGGTGTGAACGGCATCCCCCATCCTAAGTTGGGGTTATAGATTGGTTGGATCATGCATACACATATGATATCTACTATTAGTATAGATTTACTTAAACATGTTTTGACTTCACTTTGATCATGCATCCCCATATTGTTATTCATAATGCCTATGAAACTATTTCTTGTATTTCGATTGTGTCCTTGTTTATTGTTGTGTTGCATCCCGCATACTTAGTACATTCCAAGTACTAACGCATATTTTGCCTACATGATGTCACCATGTAGGGACCGGAGCTACTCTTGATCCTTCTCTCCATTCACGTGGCTAGTACGACGCTTATCCGAGTTTGTTGGTGAGTCCTCAATAATTCGAGGGCTATGTTATGTTTCTTACTCCTATGTTTTGAGACTTTAGCTTGAAATTGTATTTTAACTATGAGGGGAGCCGGTAATATGTCATGGCCCCCGTCCTATCTATGTATGTAGAGGTGTGAGTTGGACAAGTATTTTGTAACGAGCTTGACTCTTATTCTATGATGTCATTTTGAAATGGTTTGCCTTAGTCCCTATTTCCCGTTAATTAATGTTGAATGTACTTCCGCGACCGATGAAGTGTGATGACAAGTTTGAGAGGCTTGTTTGGGGTTCCTTCGGGTTCCTCATTCGCCATGTCACGTCTAGGCCCTAGGCTTGGGTCGTGACAAGCTTGGTATCAGAGCACTAGGTTGTTAAATCCTCGGAGTCCAACACACCGCGTTGAGTAGAGTCCTAATCATGGTTGTGAAGCGCGCCACGACTATGAATGGGAGGCTACAAAACGTTTTAGGAAAGGTTTCCCTTCTTCATGTTCTATGTCGTGCTTAGAGTGTGATAAGGTGATTCCTCCCTAACGCTTGTTCTTTGATTGCTAGATCATCATGCCAAACATGAGGGGAAGACGGGCCCGATCACCGGAAGAGCCACCCACCAATGGTGAGCTCCGTGATGCACTCACCATGCTTGCACAAGTGGTATCTAACCAAGTGCAACAAGGAGCCCAAGCTCCTCGAACTACCACCCCGGGGGAAAGGGTGAGAGATTTCATGAGGATGAACCCTCCGGTCTTCCATGGTTCAAAGGTGGATGAGGACCCGCAAGAGTTCATCGATGAGGTATGCAAAATCTTGACCATTATGGATGTTGGTGCTTGTGAGAAGGCGGAATTGGCGGCTTACCAACTCAAGGGGGTTGCTCAAATTTGGTTTGATCAATGGAAGGGTGAGAAAGGTAATGGCTATGTGGTGTTGTGGGAGGAGTTTAAAATTGCTTTCCTTAATAGGTTCTTCCCTCTTGAACTTAGGGAGGCAAAGTTGGTGGAGTTCATGAACTTGAAGCAAGGAGCTATGAGTGTGAGGGAGTATGCCCTCAAATTTGTCCAACTCTCCAAGTATGCACCTCACTTGGTGGCCGACTCTAGGTCGAGGATGAACAAATTTGTGATGGGTGTATCCGACTTGGTTAGTGAGGAGTGTCGGTCCGCTATGCTCATTGGAGATATGGATTTGTCTCGGTTGATGACTTATGCCGAGCAAATGGAGGAGGAGAAATTGAGGAAGAGAAGGGGGCACGAGGCCAAGAGGGCCCGATTGGAGAATAGGTTCCCTAAGGGTGCTAGATTTCATCAAGGCCGAGGAAACCCTCATGTCAACCGGGGATTTGCTATCAATGTTCCTAGACCTCAAGGGGGAGGTGAAGTGGGTTCTATGGATGTATGCCCTAAGTGTGGGAGGAAGCATGGTGGTCCTTGCATGAAGGGTTCGGGTGCTTGCTTTGAATGTGGAGAAGTGGGTCATAAGAGGTTTGAATGTCCCAAGATCCGCAACAAGGTCCGAAGTGCTAACACTACTCCTTTGGGTAGAGGTTCTTCTCAAAGTGGTGCCCCAAGGAACAATCGATTTTATGCTTTGCATGGTAGACAAGGTGTTAATGAGACCCCGGATGTGGTGACCGGTATGTTGCAAATCTTTGATTTTGATGTTTATACTTTGATTGATCCGGGTGCCACCCTTTCCTTTGTTACCCCCTTAGTTGCTAGAAAATTTCATGTTGAGTCGGAATTGTTGCATGAGTCATATGAAGTATCTACTCCCATTGGTGTCTCTATTGTTGCTAGAAAAGTGTATAGAAATTGTCCGGTTTGCATATTGAATAAGTTGTTGCCTTGCGATCTTATTGAGTTGAACATGGTGGATTTTGATGTTATTCTTGGGATGGATTGGTTGCATGCATATTATGCTTCTATTGATTGTAGGACTCGTAAAGTCAAGTTCCGATTTCCTAATGAACCCGTTCTTGAGTGGGAGAGCCGGGATGTTGTGGTGAAGGGGAAATTCATTTCCTGCATTAAAGCCCATAGGTTGATTTCCAAAGGGTGCTTGTACCATATGGTGAGAGTCAATGATGTGGAGTCTAAAGTCCCTCCTGTTGAGTCTATTCCGGTTGTTAATGAGTTTCTAGATGTCTTCCCAGAAGACCTTCCCGGTGTCCCTCCCGAAAGGGAGATAGATCTTGGTATAGACCTCCTTCCCGATACTCAACCTATTTCTATCCCCCCTTACCGAATGGCCCCGGCAGAGTTGAAAGAGTTGAAAGAGCAATTAAAAGATTTGTTAGAGAAGGGATTTATTAGACCTAGTCATTCTCCCTGGGGTGCTCCGGTTTTGTTTGTGAAGAAGAAAGATGGGTCTCTTAGAATGTGTATTGATTATCGACAACTTAATAGGGTCACCGTCAAGAATAGGTATCCTCTTCCAAGGATTGACGATTTATTTGACCAATTGCATGGGGCTAGTCACTTCTCTAAGATTGATCTTCGGTCAGGGTATCATCAAGTGAAGGTGAGGGAGTGTGATATTCCCAAGACGGCCTTTCGTACTAGGTATGGGCACTATGAGTTTGTGGTGATGTCTTTCGGGTTGACTAATGCTCCGGCTCTCTTTATGGATTTGATGAATAGGGTTTTCAAACCCTACCTTGATTCTTTTGTGGTGGTGTTTATAGATGACATCTTGATCTATTCTCGGGGTGAGGAAGAGCACAAGGGTCACTTGAGGGTGGTACTCCAAAGATTGAGGGAAGAGAAGTTGTACGCTAAATATGAAAAGTGTGAGTTTTGGTTGAAGGAAGTTGCTTTCCTAGGCCATGTGGTGTCGGGGAATGGTATTAAGGTGGATCCTAAGAAGACCGATGTTATTAGGAATTGGCCTAGACCTTTGACCCCGTCGGATATAAGGAGTTTCTTGGGTTTAGCGGGTTATTATAGGAGATTTGTAGAAGGGTTTTCTTCTCTTGCTTCTCCTATGACTAAGTTGACTCAAAAGAAGGCTAAATTTGTGTGGTCGGATGAGTGTGAGGAAAGCTTCCAAACTTTGAAAGAAAGGCTTGTGTCCGCTCCTATATTGTCACTTCCGGATGGGTTAGAAGGTTTTGTTGTTTATTGTGATGCTTCCCATATTGGTTTGGGTTGTGTGTTGATGCAAAGTGGTAAGGTTATAGCCTATGCTTCTAGGCAACTTAAGGTTCATGAAAAAAATTACCCAACCCATGATCTTGAATTGGCCGCCGTGGTTTTTGCTTTAAAGATTTGGCGTCATTATTTGTATGGGGTGCATGTTGATATCTTCACCGACCATAAGAGTCTCCAATATGTGTTCACACAAAAAGATCTTAACTTGAGACAAAGGAGGTGGTTAGAATTCCTTAAGGATTATGATATGAGTGTTCACTATCATCCGGGGAAAGCTAATGTGGTGGCGGATGCATTGAGTAGAGTGTCCATGGGTAGCTTGGCTCATGTGGAGGAAGGTAGTAAAGAGTTGGCTAAGGAGGTCCATCGGTTGGCCAAATTGGGAGTTAGGTTAGAAGGGGTGGATAGTGGAGGAGTAGTTGTTGTTGATGGTTCAAGGTCTTCCTTGGTTGATGAGGTGATAGTCAAGCAAGATCTTGATCCTTCTTTGGTAGAATTAAAGGCTTCGGTGAGTAGTGGTAAGGTGGAGGTTTTCTCCCAAGGGGGAGATGGTGCCCTTAGGTACCAAGGTAGATTATGTGTTCCTTGTGTGGATGGTGTGAGGGAAAGAATCCTTGATGAGGCTCATAATTCTTCTTATTGTATTCATCCGGGGTCGACAAAGATGTATAGAGACTTGAGGGATGTGTATTGGTGGGGCGGTATGAAGAAGGACATTGCAAAATTTGTTTCGGGTTGCCATAGTTGTCAACAAGTCAAGGCTGAACATCAAAGGCCGGGTGGCCTAACTCAAGACATTGAGATACCTACTTGGAAGTGGGAAGAAATCAACATGGATTTTGTAGTGGGCTTACCCAAGGCTAGAAGAGGCTTTGATTCGGTTTGGGTGGTGGTTGATCGGATGACAAAGTCGGCTCATTTCCTACCGGTTAAAACTACTTACGGGGCTGAAGAGTATGCCAAGTTGTACATTCATGAATTGGTAAAGTTGCATGGGATTCCTTTGTCTATCATCTCGGATCGTGGTGCCCAATTCACTTCTCACTTTTGGAAGTCATTCCAAAGGGGTCTTGGTACAAAGGTAAAGCTTAGCACGGCCTTCCACCCTCAAACGGATGGCCAAGCCGAAAGAACAATTCAAACCTTGGAGGATATGCTTAGAGCTTGTGTATTGGAGTTGAAAGGTAGTTGGGATGATCATCTTCCTTTGATTGAATTTGCATACAACAATAGTTATCATTCTAGTATCGGTATGGCTCCTTTTGAGGCACTTTATGGTAGACGGTGTAGGTCACCGGTTGGGTGGTTTGAAGTCGGAGAGGTGGCCTTGTTGGGTCCGGATCTGGTCATGGATGCTCTTGAGAAGGTAAGGATGATTAGGGAGAGGTTGAAAACAGCCCAAAGTCGTCAAAGGTCTTATGCCGATGTGAGGAGACGGGATCTTGAATTCAAAGTGGGTGATTGGGTTTATTTGAAGGTTTCTCCAATGAAAGGTGTGGTTCGTTTTGGTAAGAAGCGGAAATTAAGTCCTAGGTATGTCGGTCCTTATGAGATAATAAAAAGGGTTGGTAAAGTAGCCTATGAGTTGGGGTTGCCTAGGGAGATGGAATTAGTTCATCCGGTATTCCATGTATCGATGTTGAGGAAATGTGTTGGTGATCCTAACGCTATTGTACCTCTTGAGGTTGTGGGTGTTGTAGAAGATAATTTGACGTATGAAGAAGTCCCGGTTCAGATCTTAGATAGACAAGTTAAAAGGTTGAGGAACAAAGAAGTGGCGTCCGTTAAGGTGCTTTGGAGAAATCAACAAGTGGAGAGTGCTACTTGGGAGGCCGAAGCGGACATGCAAAGACGTTATCCTTATCTATTCAACTCCACTCAAGCCTAAGGTATTAAATCAAGTCCTTTGTACTCCATCGAGTCCTACATTTCAGCCTCTGAATCATTAATGTGCATATATGTTTAAATTGATGAGTTATGGATGCTTTACACTAAGTTTTGAAATCTTGAAGTGTTGTTTAAATAAAATTTTTGCATTTATGTTGGGGCTGATATGTTCTTACTAAGTCTGGCCTTGCGCGTCTCTTCCACATTCGGGGACGAATGTTCCCAAGGGGGAGATATTGAAACGACCCCAAAAATGCCCGAAAATGTGCTTCGGAAACACCAATAATTGTAATTTCCATATATCTCAAAATCCGTTTCGTTTTTCGAAAATCCGACTTCATATTCTTGTTTAGGGGGTCAAATTGAGTGGGAAATGGGTCTAACCCAAATTTTAGAGCAACCGTATCAAAATCCAAAATTTCCAAGTGAAGCCTTTTTCGAGGGTCTACTTTGGAGGGTCATATCTCCTAGCACACAAATTATTTGGTGGCCAATAATATATCCATGGAAAGCCCTTTGAGTTAGCTATCTAACGCACTTCGTTTCACCTTATTCGGAGTTCGGACGAAGAAGTTATGCCCATTTTCGTAAAGTCTGTCCGGCAGAAAATCCAAATTTCCAGTAGCTGATTTTACTGTTCAGCTACTGTTCACCCGCCTGTTTTTTTTTCTAAGTGTTGGACCCTTTTTTTCAAAGGACTTATATTATTTCCTAGATACCATAATCCAATTCCCATCCTAAAAAAAAACATTTCCCTCTCTACAATCCTCCATTTAAGAAGAAGAAGAAGTGGGAGCTAGGGCTTTGGATTCAAGGCTTTCTTCATCAATTTTCGTGGGAGATCATAGCAAAGGTATGGGGGTCTTGATCCTTGTCTAATTTTCCATACAAGGAGCCAAATCCAAAGTTACTTCAAAATATGAAAAATCTAGGTTTTCACTCAATCTCATGGGTTCTTCCATCAAATGGTTTTAAAAGGTTTCTAATGGCACTTTATGGTTATATTGTTGTTGTATTGACGATTTAAGATGAAAATACTCCATGAACCCATGATTTCTCTCTATTCCTAGTTTATGCCTTTATGAAGTGGTTGCTAGATAATGAATGTATATGAATCAAACTTGTTTAAAGGTCTTTAGATTGTTGAAGTATGTCATTACCCAATGCTTATTTTATGGTGTATTGTTGGTGTATTGGTATGTGAGGCTTATGGCCTTAAAGGCATAGTATGAGAAATTGGAGTGTTATCATGACATTATATGAATGAGGATCCAATGAAGATAATGTGATCATGTTATGAATGTAAATGTGTTGTTGTAGGTTGTTCACTGTTTTGGTTGCATAATTACTACCCTAATTTCCATGCTCTTTGATTTCATTACATGCCTTCAAGGTGTTTGACAAAATGTCCAACTATGGAGAATTGATAAATTGATGTTGTAAAGCTTGAGTTATGAGATGTATGGAACTTCAAAGATGTGTTGATGACAAACTAAGCTTGTGTATATGTTCATTCCATACGTGAGATTGCATTAGAGCCTAATGAGAATTTCCTATATAAAGTGTTGCATGACCATGCCCGGTCCGGGGGAAAAGAACCGGACAACCATGTGAGAGGTTATTATCTCACCACCTAGGATGTTTGGGGTGTGACCAACATCAACCATGTGAGAGGTTTATATCTCACCACCTAGGATGTTTGGGGTGTGACCAACATCAACCATGTGAGAGGTTTATATCTCACCACCTAGGATGCTTGGGGTGTGACCAACATCAACCATGTGAGGGGTTTATACCTTGCCACCAGGGTGTCCGGGTGTGAACGGCATCCCCCATCCTAAGTTGGGGTTATAGATTGGTTGGATCATGCATACACATATGATATCTACTATTAGTATAGATTTACTTAAACATGTTTTGACTTCACTTTGATCATGCATCCCCATATTGTTATTCATAATGCCTATGAAACTATTTCTTGTATTTCGATTGTGTCCTTGTTTATTGTTGTGTTGCATCCCGCATACTTAGTACATTCCAAGTACTAACGCATATTTTGCCTACATGATGTCACCATGTAGGGACCGGAGCTACTCTTGATCCTTCTCTCCATTCACGTGGCTAGTACGACGCTTATCCGAGTTTGTTGGTGAGTCCTCAATAATTCGAGGGCTATGTTATGTTTCTTACTCCTATGTTTTGAGACTTTAGCTTGAAATTGTATTTTAACTATGAGGGGAGCCGGTAATATGTCATGGCCCCCGTCCTATCTATGTATGTAGAGGTGTGAGTTGGACAAGTATTTTGTAACGAGCTTGACTCTTATTCTATGATGTCATTTTGAAATGGTTTGCCTTAGTCCCTATTTCCCGTTAATTAATGTTGAATGTACTTCCGCGACCGATGAAGTGTGATGACAAGTTTGAGAGGCTTGTTTGGGGTTCCTTCGGGTTCCTCATTCGCCATGTCACGTCTAGGCCCTAGGCTTGGGTCGTGACATTGGGTTTTCCTGAAAGTGTCACCTATGAAAGGGGTGATGAGATTTTTCAAGAAAGGGAAGCTTAGTCCGAGATATGTTGGACCTTACAAGATTTTGAAAAGAGCTGGTAAAGTGGCTTATAAGTTAGAGTTGATAGCAGACCTAGCAGTGGTGCATCCAATATTTCACATGTCGTTGTTGAAGAAGTGTGTGGGTGATCCAGCATCTATAATACCATTGTAAATGGTGGCTGTGAAGGATAGTCTCACTTATAAGGATGTGCTAGTTGAGATTCTTGATCGTCAAGTTTGAAGGTTGAGTAACAAAGAAGTCGATTCAATTAAGGTTTTGTGGAGGAGTCTGTCCGTAGAGGGAGCTACTTGGGAAGCAGAAGAAACCATGAAGGCCAAGTTCCTCATCTCTTTCCTTCCGATTCCATTCTAGCTTGAGCTAATTGTTCTTCTCCAGTATTTTAGTTACTAATGCATAAAATCAGTCTTAGTTTCATGTTCCTTCAGTTATACCAGGATTTTCAGCGTATTTGCATGTTCTTGGAACTCAGTTAAATCAGATTCCAGTTTAACTACTCAGTGGTAGGGTTTGCGACTCTTTCCCTCCATACTCCGCTAGTTTAGTCTTCTTTCGAGGAAGAATGTTCCCAAGGGGGAGATAATGTAACACCCCGTATGGTAGAAAGACAAGATTGCAGAAAATCAAAAGTTGCAGGTGCCACCAACGGGCACCACCGACGGACCGTAGGTGGGGTCAGTTGTAGCCCCTCCCCAGAAACTCAGGCAAAGTCATCTAAGGGTCGACCCACGGCCGGAACTACGGACCATAGCTCATACCATAGGCCGTGGTCCTGGACCGAGGATTAGAGACCCTCTCTGAAGCCAAACGACGATTGACCGGGACGGACCGTAGGTCCATCGACTGTCCATCGGTCAGGTCAGTCAGTTGGCCTCGATAACTTTTAAGTCAAGGGTCGTTTGGATTTTACCTATGCATTGGACATCTAAGTTATGTCGTTTAACCCCTAAACTACGTCGTTTTGGTCAGTTTTAGTCTAGTAACTTAATTAGACTTTACCCAACTCAACTCATTCCCCAAATTTCATCTAAGTTGAACGAAAAAGTGGAGAAAGAGTCGACCAACCCTCTCCAAGAGAGTAACAAGATTTCCTCCCATTCCAGCCTCAAAATTGAAAGGTTTCACCGTGAAATTTGTCACCAGGTATGTGGGATTTCGCTAGTGGGTTCCTTTTACCCATTAGGTCCGTAGAATTCAGTTAGATTCTTCATTCCCTATATCATGTTCCGACCTAGTGTTTCTTGAACTTTAGAAAAGTGTTGTGATTCCGCTGTTAGATTAATCCTAATCAGATTATCATGTTTTGAGGAATTGTTGCTTAGCTCCTTTAAGCTCTATATCATGTTCCGACCTAGTGTTTCTTGAACTTTAGAAAAGTGTTGTCATTCTCTTTTAAGCTCATTACTATCTTATTCTCAAAACTTGACTTGATTTCAAATCTTATCATCTCCACCTTAGGTATACAACTGACACTTGAAAGCTATGGACCTATTCCATCTTGTCTAAACTTGTCTAAATCCCTTTTTAACAACTTAAGTACTATTTCCCTACATATAATACCTCATTACTTAATCGGTTATATAACCTTCTGCACGTCATGACCCTCTCAAACAAATCATAAGCCTAGCTTAGATCTTTCACTTCATAAATACTCTGTTCTCTTATTCAACACATGAATTTAGTCTCCTCTAACACTATGGCACATCGACATCAACTCTATTTTGGTTAAAACATACTTTATCTCATCATAACTAGTAACTATTCCTTATTCTACTCATAAAGGAACTCATCACTTATAACTGACTGGGTGCATGATTGCAATATTATAATCTACCCCATCACTATGTCCTCTTCTTTGATTACTGAACCTTTGCATACTTTCCTCTAACTTTGGGCACTTTCACTACTACTACTCATAATTTAGTAACTCAAGCTACCTTTTTTTATGAGAGTACTACCCAAGCTCTTGACATACTTCTTCATAAGGATCTTCGTTGAAATAGGGATTTGAGAAGAGAGTACAACTTGTTTTCAGCTTGAAGACACGATTCATATGAACATGAGTGCATTCCTTTGAAACTAAACACTTAACTCCATCATCGGCTTCTCTAAAGCCCCTCTAGAGTCTCATGACTTTCTCAAGACTTTTCTAACAACAACTCATCGATATAGAACTTACTTTTCTTTCCAATCACCTCTCATATGAGAGGTATTCAAATGGATATGAGAACACATGAGTTAGAATAAGTCTCTATGACATAGCTCTATAGCACAATTTAGAGCTTGAAAGAAGGGAAACTTTTCCTAAATGTCTGTAGTCACTTATTTATAGAGTGGGGCCCTCACAACCACAAATAAGATCCTACTTGACATGCATTTATAGCATCCTAAGACACTTGAACTTTGTGCTCCGATACAAAGTTTGTCATGATCCATGCCTACAACCTGGACTTGGCCGACACTCGAGAACCATTGTTCGTCCCCAAGCGAACCCTCATCATGGCTGACAACAAGCGTAAGACTAACTCAACCATACAAAAGCTTAAAAACTGAATTAAATTTCATTGAACTCAAATATTCAAAAATTTTAAAAATTTGTACAATACTCAAAGTAAAAGAAAATACAGAAACTTCCCAATTATGTCTATCTATGAGGCCTCTCCTATTACAAAAGTATATCGGGGAAAGACCCATGATATCTCAAAACTACTAACTATAAGATAAAGGTGAAGTCATCCGGAATATAAGAAGGCTCAACTAAGCTGACTGGAATATCACATGACCTCAAAGAAACGCTTGTTGATGATCTGCATCGTGAAATGACGTGGGACAAAGGCTCAGTATGTGGACTGTACGAGAACGTAAGGAGAATTCTAAAGCATAAACATAGCTTGAACTTGATAAAAAGGAAACATACTTAACTCTTCTCAACTCTAGAATAAGTTACTCAACTAAAAGATTAGATATTGAACTCAAAGATATGATACTCAGCTCAAAGGTACTCAACTCAAGATACCCAAGGATAAAGCAAAAATAAAAGATGCAATATATGGAAGGCTTTTAAAACAGTAGATAATAACTAAATTGTATTGAAGAATAAAATAATAACTCAATTTATATATAAAAATACAATGTAACTATGTGGGAGATTCTCTAACCGACAACAATCACTATGAGTTATGTGATGATACAACATCTAGCCCACGCTGCTAGAACTATCCTATACTTTGCCGGGGTATAGAACCTACTTCTAAGTGGTTTCACTAGTCTATGCTAAAAAAACATTAAGGAATCATCTTAAAAGTATAACCCTTTGTACCCACGTTGGCTACATGATTTATAGAGGCAGTGAGTTAAATGAATTCTCCCCCATATCGATGCTCAATACTACTCCCAAAATATACTAGCTCATATGTTTAAAAATATAACTCTTCCTCCGTTTTGAGATAATTTCTCAAATTACCCTCTTAAAAGAGGTAACATCTCTTGAAATATATTTTGAACTCATAACTCATTTAGAAATCAAAATTTCTTTTTTATCAATGTAAAAACTGATAAATTTGGGAATACTTAGTTCCCTTACACACTTGCTCAATTCATACTTAAAAACACTTTCTAAAAAATATATCGAAATCATATTCTAATATGATCATTTATGACTTGGGAAGTCATACTACATAAACATTGATGGTATATCCAGATACGATACTGCTTAAACATTGATGGCATACTAGATACTATACTGCTTAAACATTGATGACATACCTAGATACCACACTACTTAAACATTGATGTCATACTCGACTGTCATACAAATCATGTTTTAAAAACTCTTTCTCAAAACTAATATTTACTTTCTCAAAAACTCAGTTTAAAAGTCAAGTGTTGTCTTTGAAAAACTTCCCAAGATTTATAACTGAAAGTAGGGTTCATGCTGAATCATAGACATGAACATATAAACTCAACGATCTCAATTTGAATATAGAAACTCAATAATTAGGAATATAATTTTTAAAAGAACCATAAACTCAAATCAACTTATCTCAAGAATACTCAATTCTAGGGGTAGATTCCTAGATTTCTGTTTTACTAATTTTAAAGAAGATATAAGGCGTGAGGACGAACTAGTCCAACACTATAATAGCCTTACATACTAGGAAGAACAAGGTTCTTGAAGAAACTTTAAAAAGAACTTGTTAGAAGCCTTGAAATTCCAGCTTGAAGGTAAACGGTCAAGAAAACCTTTCTGGAGATTCTTGAATTAGTTTCTTGAAATATCTATGGCCGAGAATATGATTTTCATTAGTGATTCATAATTGTATGGAGGTTTTTGAGTTTAAAAGAATGAAATTCTTGGAGAATGACTTACCTTGAAGAAGAATCTTGAAAAAGATCAAAAAAATCTTGAATGGATTCTTCTACTTTGATTTTTCCTTAAGGTTTTTCCCTAGGGTTTGAGAGAGAAGAGAATAATGGATTAAAATGTGAAAATCTGACTGTTTTGAGACTTATATTAGTCAAGAAATTCGTTTAGGGTTTTCTTGGAGGTAAAAAGACAAAAATGACCCTTCTTAATATTTTCCCGTCGGCTAATTCGTAACAACACTGTATCAGGTTACTAAAATAGTCATAAAGTTTCCCTCAGAAATGGGATTGATACGAAATTGCTGACGTTGGAAAATAGATTCAAATACCTTTAATTTGATAGGTTATGGGCCACGTAACTCTTTATATTCTAAGAGCTATGATCGTTGAAGTTGACCCAACTAGAATCTTACATCAAAACTTAATCGATAAGGAAACTTCAAGAACACTTATCAAGAACTCATCAAGAAATTAAATTTCTCTATATTTATGGATAGATTCGCAAAAGAATATCATGATTGGTGTGTGGGTGAACACACCCAACACTATGGAAGCTTGCATGCCTCAAAGAACTAGGTTCTTGGCGAAATCATGAATTTCTTGAACAAACGCTTGAAACTTTGAACTTTTTCTCCTCTTGAATCTTCTCTCTAAAATCCTAAATGCTTCTGGGGATGAATGAAACTGATTCTAATCAGTTTAGACCCTTAATTGGGTGTAATTCACATTTAGATTAAGTGAGGGTAAGGAAACTACTAAAATACTTGTCATGACCCAGCGGTACCCCCTAGATGCAGCACGGCGTACAAGACTCTGAAGAGCCTCATTTCATTCATAACATTCGATATAAGGAAAATAGTATGAAATTAAAACTTTTCTTTAAAATCGAAGTCATTTTTCATAAAAGTAAGCGGAAGTCTTTCTATATTTTGTGTCAAATCATCTAGAACATAAGACTTTAAACTTTGGGACACAGCCCATACAAAGCTCTAAACATAAAAATACAAGACATAAAGAGAAGTAGTGGGTTTGTCCTCGAAACTATGAAGACTCACCAAATCTTCAAATCCAAGCTCCTTAGAAACTTATCCTCCAAGTATAGAACATCAAGTCTCCAAAACCTACACTTTTGTAGAAAATGATGAAATATGGGTTAGCAAATTTAATGTACTAAGTATGATAGCCATGCAAAAATCATGCTTTAAAGCGGACATTTGGTTTGAAAATCATGCATTATGCCAATTTGAGAAAACTTCATGAACTTTAGCATAAAAGGCATAACATACAATCAAATTCAACATATAAGCCGTTTCATCACATTAGAACATAATCTTCATATAAGCCATTTCATCACATTAAGCTTCCACCTTAAGTAACCCCCAAGCTATACTTTGTGCAATGTATGAATAGCGTCTCATACCACCATCCATACTATGTACCACATTGAGGCAACAAAAAATGAACTTACCATTCTTCCTTTTCATCTTGAAACAATACTCATACATAATGAACATAAACATTTCATAAGTCATTCCAAGGAAAGTAACTCATATTACAATCCAACTAAGCATGCATCATAGCATTTAGCATTTGAGTCATCATTCTTTATTAGATTCATTAGGAGCACTTTCATTCATTGGTCATTAAGACATTAGAAAACTCACTATACCCCTCTCAAAGCCTAGTCATGCAATGTATGGATGGCATCCCATACTACCACCCACACTTCATAGAACTTCTCAAGAAACCATAGTGCACATCTCACATGATGGGAATAAGCATTAACCGACATAGAACATGAGAGCAAACCATGGAATTTGGTGTCATATTTCCCCACACCGTAAAGAGGTGGTCTACTTGCCTAAGGTAGGACCGGTAACATTTTTGCTTAGGTGGATCCACTAGCTAATATCCTATGTGGGCACATAGTTATGGGATAAGAAAGACGTTCATTGAAACCCAACCTAAACATGGGGAGAGCTTCCATATTACCAAATCAACTTGGTGCTTATCATCCATTCTCATAGAGTATTTCATTACTTTATCATTATCACACATCAGAGGGTCCCATTGGCTTACTGACCCAAAGTATATGGATTAACTACATGAAAGGGCGCCACAAGACTACCGATTCAAGGTCCATCATTAGGATAGCTCATTTAATCCTCATGAAAGGGTTCCAGAAGCCTACCGATTCAAGGTTCATCATTTCACACATGGAAGGGCTACTAACATTTGGTCTACCGATTCAAGGTCTATCAATAACATTCATGGAAGGGTGCCATAAACCTACCGATCCCAAAGTTCATTAATATCATTTATGAAAGGGTGCCATAAGCCTAACGATCCAAAGGTTAATTCTTAACATGGATGGAAGGGTGCTATTAGCCAACCGATCCAAGATTCATCATTAGAATAGGTCATAGAACTCATCATGCAAGGGATACCGACATTAGGTCTACCGATTCATGTTCATTAAGTCAAGACACGTGTGTAACACAAGAAGAGGATGCCTAAGCCTACCAATTCAAGATGTAACAATCAACGTTCACATTACTTTCATTTACACAAGAAAAGGATGCATAAGCCTACCAATTCAAGATATACATTACATAGATGAAACCCTTGACATTCTATCATCATCATTCATGAGTATTAATTGAGAGTATGCTTTCAATCATAACACAATTACATTTTATACATGATCATAATACTTTCATTGAGGTCACATACATATACTTCACATAATAATTATACATATCCCTCCAAGGCTATGAGTCAATCTCAACCCAAACATCTAGAATATTACATTAGATATGGGAATTAGCATGATTTATTAACTAATTCAATATAAACATAAACAATTCAACATCATTTCATGATCAATCAATTTCCAATCACAAGTCACAACTTAGGATTTTGGGGGAAACATGGGTTCATAGGAGAAATTCACCATAATTCATCATTAATTCAATAATCCATTCATAAATCATCATATATAAACCTTTGAAAATGTTTTGGAATTGAACCCATGCATAGATTGAAAACCCTAGGTTTTTGGAGGATTTTGAAAACTTGAAATCATCTTTGAAGGGGATCCATGAATAAAACTTAATCAAGGATGAACACTACCATACCTTTAGGAAGAAACTCCATGAAAATTGAGAGTGACAGGTTAGATCTTGAGCTTCAAATCTTGACTTCTTCTTCTCTAATGGTGGTTTCTAGAGAGAGAATATTTGGAGAGGGTGGGAGGTTTCAATTTTGTGATTTGGAATAATGAATTGGAAAAGGTGCTTTAATACTTTTAAGAGCCTTAAATACTTTAATTAATCAATTATAACCATTCCTTAACTTAACTAACCTTAAAAGAAATTTACCAAAACACCCTTCACTTGGCCGAACCTTGGTCAACAACAAAGGTGGGACTCACGAAACCCCACCCACGGACCATGGGTGGGTCCACGAGCCGTACTGGCTGTCCGTGGTTTTGTCCTGCAACTGTCATTTGGGGCCTTGACCCACAGAGGACATCCACGGGGCGTGGATGGACCTAAGGGGAGTAAGTCCCATCCGTTAGTCACCAAATTTTTGTCAGATTTTTGGTTTCTTGGGGTCTTGGGAGTTAGGCTTTAGGGTCCTCTTCAAGGACCCTTTGGTTGGTCCTTGGGGAGTTGTACCTTGACGTTTAAACCCTAAACCCCTCAACCTAAGCTCGAGAAGTCATTGTACCACCTCAAACCGCATAGCAAACTCAAACACACACTCGTTAGGCTCTAGTTTCACTTACTAGTTTTCCGGGTCGTTACATTATCTCCCCCTTAAGAACATTCATCCTCAAATGACACTTTAAACACTTTAGGAGATTAAAGACTCAAGATTAGCAGCCCATCATGCATGCAACATCATAAACAATGCACAAAACTAGGAGGAAACATCAACTCCATTTCAAACATAATCAATGCACACAAGAAAGTAGGAACTACATCTACAAACTCATTATGCATGAAAACTTCAACATTTCTCATTTCACTGGAGGAATGACTTGAAGGAATTCTCTTTAGTTCTTTTTGGAACTCAAGGTGCTACATCTAGCAACCTTAACACTTAAGAAAATTTAAATTCCTCGGTAAAATCTTACTCTCAACGAAGAATAGTTTGAGTCTTAGCTCAAAATTTTCTAGGCTGTTACAATATTGATTGTGTTCTTATTGAGAATACTTTAAGCAAACATAAATGTTTTAAACTAAGTTCTGAGATAGCAATGATTTCGTGTCAATGTAGTTGAAGCTAGTCTTTGTGGGTTCATGATGAGTCGGGGATTTCGACTCATTTAGGTCTTAATATTCAAAGATTTAGTCTTCTCAATGCCCATTTTATGCTCATAACTAATGTTAAAGTGTTACTATGCAGTAATGAAGTTAAAAGAGTAAGGCTGTCACGACCCAAGCCTAGGCCTAGACGTGACCGACGAATGGGGAACCCGAAGGAACCCCAAACAAGCCTCATAGCATATCATTACACATCCTTGGTCGCGGAAGCAATTAAAATGACCATAAACGATAAGCATAATCAAGGGGAAATCGGGACTAAGGGAGCAAGAGAAAAAGAGAATGATACAAAAATACCATAGATGAGTCAAGCTCAAGCATAATACACAACTTGTCCAACACCACCTCTAAACATGGGTACTTAGCGGGGCCAAGACAAACCACCGGGCTCACCCTCATAGTCAATACATAACAAAAAAGAAAAGTCTTATACATAGCAAGAGATCATAAGGAACGTCCCCGGAATGGAGGACTCACCAATAACCTCGATAGAAAATCGTATTAGCCACGCGGAGGAGGATGGTCAAGCGGTGCTCCGGTCCCTACATGTTGACATCATGTAGGCATAGAGTATGCATTAGTACGTTTGAATGTACTAAGTATATGGGATGCAATGCAATGTTACAATAGATGGACATCATAGGAAAAATGCATAATCATACCCGATAGATAGCATATTAATGAAATGATATGTATAATGATGCTTACATAAAAATCATATTTAGTGGGGCATAATACATGGGTGGTGAGTGACCATCAATATAGTATTTCCAAGGCCTACCACCCCCTTGGAGAGGCGAAAGAGGTACAAATCCCTCAATGTGGTTACTCGGGCCTACCACCCCCCGAGCTAGGGACCAAGGTACAAACCCCTCGATGTGGTTATACGGGCCTACTACCCCCCGTACTAGGCAACCAAGGCACCAACCCCTCGATACGGTTACCCGGGCCTACAACCCCCCGAGCTAGGCTTGGTCGCCTCACAACACTTATATAGAGAAAATCATATACATGTATCCATTTCATCATCATTTCAATGATTGTATGACCATCCGACTCATAGGACGTACATTGGACCTTCCATTTCCTAAGAATTCTATAAGTGGGCATTTTATCAAACACATGGTGGGTTATTGTTCATGTAAATAAAATCATGTATTTCAAGAGTACTAAGTCCAACCAATTCCAAAATCTATATAAATCAGCCCACCAACAACATACATATATATAAATCAACCTTCATAATTTGATCATGGAAGCATGAAAACCATAAACATCACATAAAAATTCCATTTCATGATAATATGCAAAATAAACCATAATAGGGTGTGTAGTAGTAATTCCATACTTCAAGAGTTCATAAATAACCATAATGACCCATAAACTTGAAGTAAAAATAGAGGATAAATGGTTGGACTTGTGGAAAGGAAGGTTTCCACAATCAAACCCACATACCTCAACTTTGGAGAATCCTTGATGAAGATTTGAATGGAGAATTGAAGCTTGAGATTGAGTCTTGAATCCGGAATTAGAGCTTGAGATGTTTGAATTTTGTTGAGGATCTTGGTGGAATTTTGGAGAGGGCTTAGACAGTGTTTTTGAGTGTTTTGAAGTTAGAAAAAAAATATGACTAAGTATGGGACATTTATAAAAAACGTCCCCAACCCGCTAAAAAAAAAAGCTCACTGGAATTTGCCATTCTGCACAGACAGGTTTTACGAAAATTGTCATAACTCCTTCATCCTAACTCGGAATGAGGTGAAACCAAGTGCGTTGGAAAGCTAACTCAAAGGAATTTAATTTAATAGGTTGTGGCCCTTCCAGTTCCTTGTGTGTTAAGAGATATGCCCCTTTAAAGTTGACCCTCCAAATCACATTTTTTCCAATTTTCGAATTTTGATACGATTGCTCTAAAATTCGGGTTAGACCCATTGCCCACTCAATTTGACCCCCTGAATAAGAATATGAAGTCGATTTTCCAAAATCATGCACGTATTTTGAGATATATGGAAATTACAATTATAGGTGTTTCCGAAGCACATTTTCGGGCATTTTTTTTTTGGGGGTCGTTTCAATATCTCCCCCTTGGGAACATTCGTCCCCGAATGTTAAAGAAACGTACATGAGGGACACAAACATGGCAATATCAGCCCACATAAGGATGCAACAATGCACTTACACCTTGTTTCAAAGACCTCAACATAGTTGTAAAAGCACAATGAACTTGTCAATTTAAACATGAATGGATGCAATGACATGGGGGCTGAACTTAAGACCTGAGATTTTATAAAGGGCTTAGATCAATACCTTCGGCTTGAGTGGAGTGGAAAATATAAGGATATCGCCTTTGCATGTCCGCTTCAGCCTCCCAAGTAGCACTTTCAACTTGTTGATTTCTCCAAAGGACTTTAACGGAAGCCACATCTTTGTTTCTCAACCTCTTCACTTGTCTATCTAAAATCTGGACCGGAACCTCTTCATAGGTCAAATTATCTTCAACAACACCCACAACATCAAGAGACACAATGGCATTCGGATCACCCACACACTTCCTCAACATAGACACATGAAATACCGGATGAACCAAATCCATTTCGCTAGGCAATCCCAACTCATAAGCTACCTTGCCAATTCTCCTCATCACCTTATAAGGTCCCACGTATCTTGGGCTCAACTTGCCCTTCTTACCAAAATGAACCACACCCTTCATGGGTGATACCTTCAAATAGACCCAATCACCAACTCGGAATTCAAGAGCCCTTCTCCTCACATCGGCATAGGACTTTTGGTGACTTTGGGCCGTCTTCAACCTTTCTCTAATCATCCTAACCTTCTCAAGAGCCTCCATAACTAGATCTGGTCCTAACAAGGCCACCTCACCAACCTCAAATCACCCAACCGGTGATCTACAACGCCTCCCATAGAGAGCCTCAAAAGGAGTCATACCGATGCTAGAATGATAGTTATTGTTATAGGCAAACTCAATCAATGGAAGATGATCATCCCAACTACCCTTAAGCTCCAATACACAAGCCCTAAGCATATCCTCAAGTGTTTGGATAGTCCTTTCGGCTTGTCCATCCGTTTGCGGGTGAAAGGCCGTAGTAAGCTTAACTCTCGTACCTAGACCCCTTTGAAAGGACTTCCAAAAGTATGAAGTAAATTGAGTACCACGATCCGATATGATGGATAGAGGAATCCCATGCAACCTTACCAAGTCATGAATATATAACCTTGCATAATTTTCTGCCCTATATGTTGTCTTTACCGGTAGAAAATGAGCCGATTTTGTCATCCTATCAACCACCACCCAAATAGAATCAAAACCTTTTCTAGTCTTGGGTAAACTAACTACAAAATCCATATTAATTTCTTCCCACTTCCAAGTAGGAATCTCCATGTCTTGGGTTAGACCACCCGGCCTTTGATGTTCGGCCTTGACTTGTTGACAACTATGACAACCGGAGACGAATTTGGCAATGTCCTTCTTCATGCCTCCCCACCAATACACATCCCTCAAATCTCTATACATTTTGGTGGAACCGGGGTGAATGGAGTAGGAAGAATTATGAGCCTCCTCAAGAATTTTCTCCCTCAAACCATCAACACAAGGCACACACAACCTACCTTGGTACCTAAGGGCACCATCTCCCCCTTGGGAGAAAAACTTCCACCTTGCCCTCTTTCACCAAGGCCTTCAATTCTAACAAGGAAGAGTCAAGATCTTGTTTTGCTATCACCTCATCAACCAAGGAAGACCTAGCACCATCAACAACAACCACACCACCATTACCAACCTCTTCCAACCTAACCCCCAACCTAGCCAACCGATGCACCTCTCTAGCCATTTTTCTATCACCAATATCAACATGAGCTAGGCTACCCATAGACAGCCTACTCAAAGCATCCGCTACCACATTAGCTTTACCGGGATGATAATGCACACTCATATCATATTCTTTAAGAAATTCTAGCCACCTTCTTTGTCTCAAGTTAAGATCTTTTTGGGTGAAGACATATTGGAGGCTCTTATGATCGGTGAACACATCAACATGTACCCCATACAAATAATGACGCCAAATCTTTAAAGCAAACACCACCGCGGCTAATTCAAGATCATGCGTAGGATAGTTCTTTTCATGCACTTTGAGTTGTCTAGAAGCATAGGCTATCACCTTACCATTTTGCATTAGGACACAACCCAAGCCAACTCTAGAAGCTTCACAATACACAACAAATCCCTCAAGCCCATCCGGTAGTGACAATATAGGAGCGGACACAAGTTTATCTTTCAAGGTTTGAAAAAACCTTTCGCACTCGTCGGTCCACTCAAACTTAGCCTTCTTTTGTGTCAACTTAGTCATGGGAGAAGCAATAGAAGAAAACCCATTCACAAATCTCCGGTAGTGACCCGCTAAGTCCAAGAAGCTCCTAATATCCGACGGGGTCAATGGCCTAGGCCAATTTCTAATCACATCGGTCTTCTTAGGGTTTACCTTAATACCATCCCCCGACACCACATGACCTAGGAAGGCAACCTCCTTCAACCAAATTTTACACTTTTCATACTTGGCATACAACTTCTCCTCTCTCAATCTTTGCAACACAACCCTCAAGTGACCCATATGTTCTTCCTCGCTATGCGAATAGATTAAAATATCATCAATGAAGACCACAACAAAGGAATCAATGTAGGGTTTAAAGATCCTATTCATTAGGTCCATGAAGATAGCCGGTGCATTGGTCAACCCAAAGGACATGGCCACAAATTCATAATGCCCATACCTAGTCCGGAAGGCCGTCTTGGGAATGTCACACTCCCTCACCTTCACTTGATGATACCCGGATCGAAGATCAATCTTAGAGAAGTGACTAGCCCCTTGCAATTGGTCGAACAAGTCATCAATCCTAGGAAGAGGATATTTATTCTTGACGGTGACCCTATTGAGTTGTCGGTAATCAATACACATCCTAAGGGACCCATCTTTCTTTTTCACAAACAACACCGGTGCACCCCATGGTGATTGGCTAGGCCTAATAAAACCCTTCTCCAACAAGTCCCTCAATTGTTCCTTCAAATCCTTTAACTCCGCCGGGGCCATACGGTAAGGGGGAATAGAAATGGGTTGAGTATTGGGGAGGAGGTCTATGCCAAAATCTATTTCCCTGTCGGGAGGAACATCGGGAAGGTCATTAGGAAAGACATCAAGGAATTCATTTACGACCGAAACCGACTCTATAAGAAGGGTTTTGGACTCCACATCCCTAACCCTCACAAGGTGATAAAGACACCCCTTAGAGATCAACTTACGGGCTTTAATGCAAGAGATGAACCTACCCTTGACTACCACATTTTGGCTCTCCCACTCAAGAATGGGTTCACTTGGGAATTGGAACTTGACCCTACGGGTTCTACAATCAATGGAAGCATAGTATGCATGCAACCAATCCATCCCAAGAACAACATCAAAATCGACCATGTTCAACTCAACAAGATCACAAGACAATATTTTATGCAAGATGCAAATAGGACAATTTCTATAGACCTTCCTAGCAACAATATATGCACCAATAGGAGTAGACACCTTATATGACTCACGCAACAAGTCGGGCTCAACATGAAACTTGTTGGCAACAAAGGGGGTGACAAAAGAAAGAGAGGCACCCGGATCAATTAATGCATATACATCAAAGTCAAAGATTTTCAACATACCGGTAATTACGTCGGGGACTTCATCGACCCCTTGCCTCCCATGCAAAACATAAAATCGATTGTTCCTTGGAGCACCATCTTGTCGGCCCCCTCTCCCCAAAGGAACCGCATTGGCACCTTGTGGACGGACCTCCTTACCCTTGTTGCAATTTCGAGGACAATCCATTGCCTTGTGCCCCATTTCCCCACAACTGTAGCAAGCACCGGTATTTCTCAAGCACGGGCCACCATGGCCCTTACCACACTTCGGACATACATCAATAGGACCCATACCACAAACACCTTGGGCTCTTGGAACATCATTGGCAAACCCCTTATGGGGCGCATGAGAAGACCTTTGGCCTTGATGAAACAGGCCTCCTTTCGACTTTGGAACTTGCCCTCAAAACGGGCCCTCTTGGCCTCATGACCCCTCCTCTTCCCCAACTTCTCCTCCTCCATTTGTTCGGCATAGACCATCAAGCGGGACAAGTCCATGTCACTAATCAACATTGCGGACCGGCATTCTTCACTCACTAGGTCGGACACACCCATCACGAATTTGTTCATTCTAGATCGTGAGTCGGCAACCAAGTGTGGAGCATATCTTGAAAGTTGGTTAAACTTGAGGACATACTCCCTCACACTCATAGACCCTTCTTTTAAATTCATGAACTCCACCAATTGGGCTTCCCTAAGTTCAAGAGGAAAGAATCGATTAAGGAAAGCCGTTTTGAACTCTTCCCAAGACACCACATAGTTTGCCCCCTTCTCTTCCTTCCATTGGTTGTACCATATTTGGGCCACCCCTTTTAGTTGGTAGGCCGCCAACTCCGCCTTATCTTCTGACCTCATGCCCATGATAGCTAATATCTTGTGGACTTCATCAATGAACTCTTGAGGGTCTTCATCTAACTTAGACACATAGAATTCCGGGGGATTCATCCGCACGAAGTCTCTCACCCGAGATGCCGGGGTAGGAGCCTGAGGGGCTTGGGCCCCGTGATTGGCTTGATTAGCCATAGCTTGTGCAAATAAAGTAAGGGCATCCCGAAGATCCCCATTGGTCGGTTGTTCCTCGGGTGCGCGGGCTCGTCTTCCTCTTGTATTAGGCATGATCTAGCATAGAAAAGAACAACCGTTAGGGAAGAACTTAATTCAACTCTACAGCATGACATAGAACAAGGAGAAGGGAAACATTTCCTAAAACGTCTCATAGCCTCCTACTCATTGTTGTGGTGCACAACACAACCATGAATCAGACTCTAATCAATGCGGTGTGTTGGACTCCAAGGATCTATCAACCTAATTCTCTGATACCAAGCTTGTCACGACCCGAGCATAGGCCTAGACGTGACCGGTGAATGGGGAACCCGAAGGAACCCCAAACAAGCCTCATAGCATATCATTACACATCCTTTGTCGCGGAAACAATTAAAATGACCATAAACGATAAGCATAATCAAGGGGAAATCGGGACTAAGGGAGCAAGAGAAAAAGAGAATGATACAAAAATACCATAGATGAGTCAAGCTCAAGCATAATACACAACTTGTCCAACACCACCTCTAAACATGGGTACTTAGCGGGGCCAAGACAAACCACCGGGCTCACCCTCATAGTCAATACATAACAAAAAAGAAAAGTCTTATACATAGCAAGAGATCATAAGGAACGTCCCCGGAATGGAGGACTCACCAATAACCTCGATAGAAAATCGTATTAGCCACGCGGAGGAGGATGGTCAAGCGGTGCTCCGGTCCCTACATGTTGACATCATGTAGGCATAGAGTATGCATTAGTACGTTTGAATGTACTAAGTATATGGGATGCAATGCAATGTTACAATAGATGGACATCATAGGAAAAATGCATAATCATACCCGATAGATAGCATATTAATGAAATGATATGTATAATGATGCTTACATAAAAATCATATTTAGTGGGGCGTAATACATGGGTGGTGAGTGACCATCAATATAGTATTTCCAAGGCCTACCACCCCCTTGGAGAGGCGAAAGAGGTACAAATCCCTCAATGTGGTTACTCGGGCCTACCACCCCCTGAGCTAGGGACCAAGGTACAAACCCCTCGATGTGGTTATACGGGCCTACTACCCCCCGTACTAGGCAACCAAGGCACCAACCCCTCGATACGGTTACCCGGGCCTACAACCCCCCGAGCTAGGCTTGGTCGCCTCACAACACTTATATAGAGAAAATCATATACATGTATCCATTTCATCATCATTTCAATGATTGTATGACCATCCGACTCATAGGACGTACATTGGACCTTCCATTTCCTAAGAATTCTATAAGTGGGCATTTTATCAAACACATGGTGGGTTATTGTTCATGTAAATAAAATCATGTATTTCAAGAGTACTAAGTCCAACCAATTCCAAAATCTATATAAATCAGCCCACCAACAACATACATATATATAAATCAACCTTCATAATTTGATCATGGAAGCATGAAAACCATAAACATCACATAAAAATTCCATTTCATGATAATATGCAAAATAGACCATAATAGGGTGTGTAGTAGTAATTCCATACTTCAAGAGTTCATAAATAACCATAATGACCCATAAACTTGAAGTAAAAATAGAGGATAAATGGTTGGACTTGTGGAAAGGAAGGTTTCCACAATCAAACCCACATACCTCAACTTTGGAGAATCCTTGATGAAGATTTGAATGGAGAATTGAAGCTTGAGATTGAGTCTTGAATCCGGAATTAGAGCTTGAGATGTTTGAGATAAAGGAAAACTGATGAGTTTAATACAAGGAAGATATTAACTCAGTACTAAGCTGAATATATTTATATTTGAAATAAGCCTCTAAACTGACTAGAAATGTTGGAACATGCCCCAACTAGTTCTAGCAAAACAGAAACTAAAGACTAAAACCAATAAAGATAAACATGTCACTAGTCCTCGAAGAATGAGGACTTACCACTGAAGCTGCTGAATTGAAGATCGGGAATCGATCTAAGCGTTATCTAGATGCTGGGAACCTGAACCTACATCACAAGAGGATGTAGCGCACGTACGCATAAGTACTTGAAAGGTACTGACCATGCAAGATAGTGTAAAGCGAAAAGAACATATAAATGAACAGAGCAAAAATGTAATGAAATAATCTGAACATGATATAGATACTGAATACTGAGCTAACTGAATGCAATGACCAATATATAACATGTTGACTGAATACTGAATGAACTATAAATGTGGTTAATGCAATAGAGTCTGACTGAACTGTGGGAGCTACTAATAACCGACAATAAAACCACATGAGGTAAATGTGGAGTCCTATGTATACGCCCCATCGAGAGGACCCAATATACCTGGCCAGAGGTATAAAGGCATGCTCACATTATCACTAAACTAATGTTGCCCACAGAGGGGACTTAAACTTAAGTGGCTCGTAGTTCTCGGACTATATGGGTACGCTGAACCCTAGAGAAACTCGGTATTATGCTAATCCCAATGAATTAAGTGGTTAACTGGTTATGATTGAATTTCTGTAAAATACTGGATAGCTCAAAACTGAACATGCAAACTGAGAATGCAACAATTAATTTGATAATGATGCATTAATAACTGAGGCATGTATAACTTAATAACTGAGATATCTGACCTAGCATGTGTAATTCAAGAACTAAAGAAATACATAGCTAGGTTTTTGAAATTCATGCAATAAATTGAGAAATAACATGATAATCTGATTTGGAACATTTAAATAACTAATTCATGATGATCTGTTGAATTCTACAAACCCTAAGTCTGTTCATAATCATGGAATCAAGAATCTAACTGAATTCTATGGACCAAATGGGCAAAAGGAACCCACTAGTAAAATCCCACATACCTGGTGACGAATTCCACGGAGAAATGTTTCGAATTTGGGACTTGAACTGATGGAACCTTGTTGCGTTCTTAAGCTAGGGTTCTTTACCTTTTTCTCCTCTCTTGCTTCTAATTTTGTAAGTTTTGATTAATGATTTCACTTAGGTGAGTTCTAGTTATGTTTCTAGGCTTAAACTGACTAAAACCTCATGATTTGGGGTGTAAACGACGTATCTTCGGGGTCCAACGAAATAGGAAAAAATCAAAACACCCCTGACTTAACTGCTGTCGGAGTGACCGACGTACAGGATTGACGGGCTGTAGGTCAATCGATGGTCCGTCGATTCGTATCGTTGGTCGAGTATGCCCGACAGGGCTTTACTAAAACGAGCATACATTTTTACTCGGAGGTCGGATTTCAGCAAACTCGGTGGCGTTGGAAAGAAGATTCAAATATCTATCATATCTTAGGTGATGAGACAAATAATTCCTTTTTTGCTAAGAGTTATGACCATCTGAAGTTGACCCAGTCACAATTTTCATCTAACTGACTGCTACCCTCACCTACGGTTAGACCTACGGACCGTGCATCGAATGACGGCCCGTGCGGGTCAACCGTCATTCGGGAATGAAGCTGGGCTTTAGGGGTATCGATCCACGGACATGAACCACGGTTCGTGACTTGATGTACAGACTGTAAGTCCGGCCGTGGGTCGACACTTGGCCGAATTTATAGCTGAGTTGTGGGGTAGTTCGCTGACACGAACCACGGACCTGCAGGACGGACTGTAGGTCCTCCTACGGTCCGTGGATGGTACCGTGAATTCTACCTGCAACACGAAAAATCTGCAATCTAGTCTATTTTTGGATATGGGTTGTTACATTATCTTCCTCTTGCGAACTTTCGTCCTTGAATGAAGACTAAACTAGCTGAAATGGAGGGAGGGGGCTGCAATCCTACCACTAACATTGAGAACTGAATTTCTGACTGAACTAAGTTCCAAGGACATGCAAATACAATAAAAATGCAAGTACAAACAGAATGAACATGATTCTAAGACTGATTTTTGCAATAATGACTGAAAAACTGAGGAGGAATTATTACCTCAAGCTGGAATGGAATCGGAAGGAAAGAGGGGAGGATACATGGACTTCATGGCTACTTCTGCTTCCCAAGTAGGTCCCTCTACAGACTGACTCCTCCACAAAACCTTGAATAACGCGATTTCTTTATTTCGCAAATTTCTAACCTGACGATCGAGAATCTCAACTGGTACATCATCATGTGAGAGACTATCTTTCACGTCCACACTCTCTAATGGCACTATGGATGTTGGATCACCCACACACTTGTACGAAAGAGAAATGTGAAAGACTGGATGCACTGCTGCTAAGTCTGTTGGCAACTCTAACTCATAAGTCACTTTACCAATCCTTTTCAAGATCCGAGAAGGGCCTACATACATGGGACTGAACTTCCCTTTCTTTCCAAATCTCATCACCTCCTTCGGAAAACCCAATCATCAACTTGGAACACTAGTTCCCTTCTTCTCACATCTACATAAGACTTCTGGCGACTCTAGGCAGTCTTAAGTCTATCTCTAATGAGTTGCACTTTCTCCATAGCATCAAAGACTGAATCTGGTCCTATCAAGGCTACTTCACCTACTTCAAACTAACCAACTGGAGATCTACATCTACGCCCATACGATGCCTCATAAGGGGCCATCTAAATGCTAGAATGGTAATTATTATTGTAGGCGAACTGAATAAGAGGAAGGTGATCATCCCAACTACCCTTGAAGTCGATCACACAAGCTCTAAACATGTCCTCTAAGTTCTGAATAGTACGCTCTGCCTGACCATCCGTCTGGGGATGAAATATTGTGCTAAGATTAACCTAAGTACCAAGACCTTTCTGAAATGAGAGGTAAACTGAGCACCTCTATCTGGATGATAGACAAAGGAACCCCATGCAACCTCACAATCTCATTAATTTAAAGCTTGGCGTAATCCTCCGCTGAATCTGTAGTCTTGATCGCCAAAAAATGAGAAGACTTAGTAACCCTATCAACAATCACCAAAATGGAGTCATGTTGTCTGCGAGTACGAGGTAAACCTGTGATGAACTCCTTATTGATCACTTCCCACTTCCAAGTGGGAATGTTAATCTCTTGAGTCATACCTTCTGGTTTCTGATGTTCTACCTTGACTTGCTGGCAATTGGGGCACTTAGCCACAAAATCTGTTATATCTCTTTTCATACCATTCCACGAATAGACTTCCCGTAGATCGCGGTACATCTTAGTGGCACCTAGATGAATAGCATATCTGGAATTGTGGGCTTCTGTGAGAATATGTTGTCTCAATTCACCCACATCAGGAACACACAATCTACCCTGATAGCGAAGTACACCATCTCCCCCTTGGGATAAAACCTCCACTCTCTGATTGTGGACTGCACCCTTAAGTTCAAGCAAGATTGGATCACTATCTTGCTTTTCCTTAACCTCTACTACCAAAGAAGATTTTGCCCCATTCTGAACCGTTACACCACTATCTGATATGCTCATAAGACGAACTCCTAGGCGAGCAAGTCTGTGAACATCCTTTGCTAGCTGCTTTCTTTCTTCCTCAACATGTGCTACACTACCCATAGATAATCTGCTAAGAGCATCTGGTATTACATTCGCCTTACCCGGATGGTAATGCAGGCTCATATCATAATCTTTGAGGAACTCAAGGCACCTTCTCTGGCGAAGATTCAACTCTTTCTGGGTGAATACATACTGGAGGCTCTTATGGTCTGTGAACATATCTACAGGAACACCATACAAGTGGTGTCTCTAAATCTTGAGTGCAAACACAACTGTTGCAAGCTCGAGGTCATGAGTTGGATAATTCTTCTCATGTACCTTAAGCTGTCTAGAAGCATAATCTATAACTTTACCTCGCTGCATCAACACACAACTTAGGCCGACTCTGGATGCATCACAATAGATCACATAACCATCTGAACCCTCTGGTAGAGTCAAGACAGGAGTTGTAGTTAACCTAGTTTTCAATTGTGTGAAGATTTTCTCACAATCATCTGACCACTGAAACTTAACCTTTTTCTGAGTCAACCTAGTCAATGGTAAGGATATGGATGAAAATCCTTCCACAAACCGTCTGTAATAGCCCGCTAAACCCAAGAAACTTCTGATATTTATAGCAAAGGTAGGTCTGGGCCATTGTTTCACTGCTTTTATCTTTTCAGAACCTACTTGAATTCCTTCATTAGACACAATATGCCCAAGGAAGGCAACTGATTATAACCAAAACTCGCACTTGTTAAATTTTGCAAATAACTGGCGATCTTTGAGAGTTTGCAGAACAACTCTCAAATGACTCGCATGTCTTCCTCATTCCTAGAGTAAATGAGGATATCATCAATAAAGACGATGACGAACAAGTCTAAGAGCTGCTTGAACACTCTGTTCATCAAATCCATGAAAGTTACATAAGTATTGGTTAGTCAAAATGACATAATTACAAATTCGTAATGACCATACCGAGTTTTGAAGGCTGTCTTTGGAATGTCACTATCTCGTACTCTAGGTTGATGATAACCCGATCTGAGGTCTATCTTTGAGAAATGACTAGCACTCTGAAGTTGGTCAAACAAGTCATCAATCATGGAGATGGGATATTTATTCTTGATTGGGACTTTGTGCAACTGCCTATAGTCAATGCACATTCTGAGAGAACCATATTTTTTCTTTACGAACAACACTGGTTCACCCCATGGCGAAATACTAAGTCTGATGAAACCCTTACCTAGAAGGTCTTTTAACTGCTCTTTCAATTTCTGAAGCTCAGCTAGAGCCATTATGTAAGGAGGAATAGAGATAGGGTGGGTATCAGGAAGGAGATCAATTCCAAAGTTGATTTCCTTTTCGGGAGGAACTTTGGAAAGATCATCTGGAAACACTTCTGGAAACTCACTGACTACAGGAACTAACTCAAGAGTTGGGGATTCAAAACAAGAATCCTTAACCCAAACTAGATGATAGAGATAACCCTTAGAGATCATCTTTCTGGCCTTAAGGTAAGAAATGAATCGACCCATAGGCGCTAAGCTACTA
Organism: Solanum okadae; assembly: GCA_036553675.1. Taxonomy (NCBI): domain Eukaryota; kingdom Viridiplantae; phylum Streptophyta; class Magnoliopsida; order Solanales; family Solanaceae; genus Solanum; species Solanum okadae. The sequence goes on from CM071689.1 coordinate 25,521,256, forward strand.
CCCTTCCATTCTAGGATTGGTTCGTCTGGAAACTGAAAACAAACAATCCTAGTTCTACAATTGACTGAGGCATAACAGGAATGTAACCAATCCATGCCTAGAATGACATCGAAGTTTACCATTTATAACTTTACAAGATTTGCTGAGGTGACTTTTTGGGAAACTGTGACAGGGCAATTTCTGTATACCCGTCTAGCTATAACTGGGTCACCGACTGGAGTAGAGACTGACAAGGGTTCTGAAAGGGCATCTAGGCTAACACTGAATTGGACTGCTATGTAAGGAGTTACAAAAGACAAAGTAGCCCCTAGATCTAACAATGCATAAACATCAATATCAAAGACTCGTAACATACCAGTGACTACATCAAGAGAATCTTCCTGATCTTGACGAGCCTGAAGAGCATAAATCCTATTTTGGCGATGTCCGCCACCTGTACCAGAAGAGTTACCCTGCTGAGTTGGGTGACCTGTTAGTGCTGCTGAAGTTGTAGCCTGAGCTCTACCATTATTTCCTCCTTGACCCTGTCTAGAAGGACAATCCTTCAATCTATGTCCAGACTGACCATACCCAAAACATACTTCCTTACCTGCAAGGCACTCACCCGGATGGTTCTTACTACATTTCTGGCAAGTTGGGTAGGTTTTGGTGCCAGAAACACAACCTTGAGATTTAGAGCCTGACGCCCTACCTTTCTGATCATTACGGAACCTGGGGGATGGAACACTAGCTGATGAAGGGGCTAGAGTCGAAGACTTCTGCTGAAAATGCGAGCGATTTCCACCACCCAATTTCTGTTGGGAATACTCATAGTTACCTATTCTTGCTTTCTTAGTCTCCTTAGCCTGTTCCCTAAGGTTATCACCCTCAACCTGCTGAGCATGAGTCATGAGCCTAGAGATGTTCATGTCTCCCAACAACATAGCATTCCTGCACTCTATGTTCACTAAGTCTGACACTCCATACAAAAACTTATTCATCTGAGCCCTAGAATCACAACCATGTGAGGAGCATACCTGGAAAGTTGGTTAAACTTGAGCCCATATTCTTGGACAGTCATGTTACCCTGCCTTAAGTTCATAAATTCCTGGGCCCTAGGTTCTCTCAACTCTATGGGAAAAAACCTGTCCAGAAAGGTTTCGTTGAAACAATCCCAAATAATAGGAGCTGCATCTGTACCCCTATTCTCCTTCCACTGAGTATACCAGATATGAGGTACATCATTCAGTTGGTAAGATGCTAACTCAACCCGATCATTCCTAGTGACCTGCATCACCTCAAAGATCTTCTTGATCTCTTCCAAGAAATTATAGGGATCTTCACCAGTCTGCGATTCTAAGAACTCATGTGGATTCATCCTAACAAAGTCACGGACCCTTGCTGCTACTGATCCACCATTTGCATTCACAGGAGCTTGAACCCGCTGATTGTTCTGGTTTGCGACACTCTGAGCCAACATCTGAATGGCATTCCTGAATTCAACATTTGAGAGTTCCTGATCTGAAACTAGAGGAGCTACGTTTGCGTTCCTGGCATAAGCTCAACGAGGAGGCATGCTCACTGAAACGTAGAACGTCGAGTTAGAATGGTATTTAGATCATACCTTATGCATGATAAGAGTAACAAGAAGAAGAAGATTTCCTAAAACACTTTGTAGCCTCCCCGTCATTAGATGTGGTGCGCACTACACATCCATGAAAAGGACTTTACTTAATGCGGCTTTTCAGACATCCTAGGACACTTAAACCTAAGGCTCTGATACCAAGTTTGTCACGCCCTGAGCTACCCCTGAGACACGGACACAAGACCTATGACCATAAGTGATCCCAAGCTAACCCTACTGGCATGATCATGATAATACATAATATAATCTGAATAATAGAAACTGTGCGGAAGCTAAATCATAAATAAGATGAAAAGATGGGGAATACCCATATAATATAAATAAGATAAATGAAAACTGATGAGTTTAATATAAGGAAGATATTTACTCAATACTAAGTTGAATCTATCTATCTCTGAAATAAACCTCTAAACTGACTAGAAATGTAGGGACATGCCCCAACAAGGACTAGAAAAATTGAAACTAAAGACTAAAAGCAATAAAGATATATATGTCACTAGTCCCCGAAGAAAGAGGACTCACCACTGATGTTGCTGAACTGAAGATCAGGAATCGATCTAAGCGTGATCTGGATGCTGAGAACCTGAACCTACATCACGAAAAGATGTATCGCAAGTATGCTTCAGTACTTGAAAGGTACTGAGCACGTAAGATAGAGTAAACCTGAAAGAACATATAACTGAACAAAGAAATAAAGCAATGAAATAATCTGAACATGATATAGATACTGAATACTGAACTAACTGAATGCAATGACCAATTTATAACATGCTAACTGAATACTGAATGAACTGTAAATGTGGTCAATGCAATAGAGTTTAACTGAACTGTAGGAGCTACTAATAACCGACAATAAAACCACATGAGCTAAATGTGGAGTCCAATGTATACACCCCATCGAGAGGACCCAATACACCCAGCCAGAGGTATAAAAGCATGCTGGCATAATCACTAAACTGATGTTGCCCATAGAGGGGACTTACACCTACGTGGCTCGTAGTTCTGGGACTATATGGGTACGCTGAACCCTAGTCCAACTCGGTATTATGCTACTCCCAATGAATTAAATGGTTAACTAGTTATGACTAAATTTTTGTAATATATTGGATAGCTCAAAACTGAACACGCAAACTGAGAATGCAATAATTAATCTGATAATGATGCATTAATAACTGAGGCATGTATAACTGAATAACTGAGATAGCTGACCTAGCATGTGTAATTCAAGAACTAAAGAAATACATAGCTAGGGTTCTGAAATGCATACAATAAACTGAGAAATAACATGATAATCTGATTTGGAACATTTAAATAATTAATGTCTGATGATCTGTGGAAATTCTAAGTCTATTCATAATCATGGAATCAAGAATCTGACTGAATTCTAGAGACCTAATGGGCGAAAGGAACCCACTGGTAAAATCCCACATACCTGGTGACGAATTCCACAGAGAAATCTTTCATTTTCTGTGCTTAAACTGATGGAACCTTGTTGCGTTCTTGAGCTAGGGTTCTTGACCTTTTTCTCCTCTCTTGCTTCTAATTTTGTAAGTTTTGGTTAATGATTTCACCTAGGTGAGTTCTAGTTATGTTTCTAGGCTTAAACTGACTAAAACCTCATGATTTAGGGTCTAAACGACGTATCTTCGGGGTCCAACGAAGTAGGAAAAAACCAAAACACCCCTGACTTAAATGTTGTCGGTGTGACCAATGGACGGGATCGACGGGCCGTAGGTCAATCGATGGTCCATCGATTCGTATCGTCGGTCGAGTATGCCCGATAGAGCTTCACTAAAACTCACATAACTTTTTACTCGGAGGTCGGATTTTAGCAAACTCGGTGGCGTTGGAAAGAGAATTCAAATATCTATCATATCATTTGTCATGGGACACATAATTCCTTTGTGCTAAGATTTATGACCATCTGAAGTTGACCCAGTCACAATTTTCATCTAACTGGCTGCTACCCTCACCTACGGTCAGACCTACGGACCGTGCATCGAATGACAGTCCGTGCTGGTCAACCGCCAATCGGGACTGAAGCTGGGCTTTAGTGGCATCGATCCACGGACAAGAACCATGGTCTGTGACCTGACCTACGGACCGTAGGTCCTGCCATGGGTCGACACTTGGCCAAATTTCTTGCTGAGTTATGGGGGAGTTTGTTGACACGAACCAAGGACCTGCAGGACAGACCGTGGGTCCTCCTACGGTCTGTGGATCATACCATGAGTTCCACCTGCAACACCAAAGATCTGCAATCTAGTCTATTTTCGGATACGGGGTGTTACAGTGTTGATCCAGCGGGCATCGGGAAAATGGACCCACCTGCTTGTTGATGGGTCTTCGACACTATGCGCCACATACTTTCTTCACCCAATTCTTTACTCTTTACTTTTTGTGCTTTGGGGAGAAGTGCAATCTATTTTGTTGGGGGTGGGGTAAACTGATTGTGAGGGATCGGGTGAAGTCTGAGTAACCCAATTCATAATCCTTTCTCGGGGTTTTCTTGCCTGTGTTCTTTTTCCCCAAGAGACTATTTTAATTTTTGTTGAACCGGCATATGTTAAGATTGAACCGGCATGTGTTAAGATTGAATGTGTAGAAGCATGAAAAAAAATGAAAGCATGATGGCATAATAAAAGGAAGAAAAATGATACCCGTCCAAAATATGTGATATGTGCTAAAATATGTAGGCTACAATGAGTTGAATGTGTTGGTTCTGAGTATGACATGGTAAAGAACCAACTTGATTTCATGACTTAAGCTAAAACTTGAACTGGGTAATCTTATAATCTGATAATGAAACTATGTGCCAAGAGTGTGTGAGAATGGTTGTTTGCTCAGACAGTTTTGTGCCAATCTAGAACTTGCCCCGTTGGTCCTGCTAGGATAATCTAGGCTAGAAGTTAGGGAGTGATCATAGGCCATTGTTCAAATTAGTCCATCTAAGCCTAAAAAGATCTAACCAAATGATAGCATTATTCCCTTTAGATCCAAATAGTTGAGCCTAAAATAGACCAATTCTTTTGAGTCACCTAACTCACCTTCCCTTAAAAGCATTGTCTTGGCCTTGGTCCCTCCTTGGACATGTGTACCTTGACTTTGGCCAAAAGCCTGAGTTGAGGGTGGCTAAGCCCAAAACTTACCTTGATCTTGGCCCTGGTCCGAAATCGGACATTGTGCACCTTAACTAATGCAAAATGCATAAGTTGAAGGTGGCTATGAAAAAGGAAACCGAATGAAAAAAAGGTATGAAAAGAGTTTCGTGTTAAATAGAGGAAAAAGTATGAAAGAGGATGTGACTTCGTGCAAAAGAAGATAAAGATAAAGAAAGTTAAAAAAGAAGAAGAAGAAGGTGAAAAATAAAGAGCTACAAAGTCTAAACTCACATCCATGGTTCAAGAGAATAAAGGGAAAGAAGGCAAAACGGTAGGATGTCAAAAATAGGGAAAAAAAGATAGAAAGCCTAATGTAATTTCATGCAGGGCAGAAAGCCACTAAAGACTAACCAAATGTACCACACCTGACCCTGAGCCTACGTTACAAGCCAAGAAAGTCCTATAGTGATCCTAGAAACTAGTTTGGAGAGTCTATGCAGTGAAACTAAGGGCAAGCATATGGTATTCAACACTAACTATACTTGATACTTGAGTTACTTCTGAATGTGAATGTTGAATGAATCCTTGTACTCTAAATCATATTTATTGTATGAAAAAAAGGGATTTCGTTTGAAGTAAGGGCACTAGTTACATTGTCGGAAAGTTGGTACCTTGGTGATAGTAAAATAGTGTATGTTGTGTGTTGATTGGTCTATCTTTGTCATGTTTTGATCCGCATAAGTTAGCTTGTTGAGTCTGAGAGAAAAGATTTGCACCCAAAAAGACAGTCAGAGTAGAGAGCCATGTGATTGCTTGTGCTTGAATTGCTTGCTTCTATACAAGTGTTGTTCAGAGTCTTAGTGCATCGCTTGAGGACAAACAATGAATTTAAGTTGAGGGTGTTGATATACCGTGAGTTTAGGGTATTTTTAATACATTTCACTTAAGAGTTGTGTGTGTTTAGGGCCATTTTGTATTAGCATTAATGTGTTTTTATCATGTTTCCAGGGAATATGTTCAGACGCGAAAGTTGAGAGACATAGCTGAGGAATGTTCAGAAAAGCCCATCTACGGATCTAATTCACGAACCGTAGGTCCATTCCCGTTTTGTACATGATGATCGTAGATGGACTAGCAAGGCATGGAGGAATATCAGGGAATTCTTGACCAAGTGTGGAACCACGGTTGCAATCGACGAACCGTAGATTCATCTACGGACCGTACTGATGATCTGTCAAATGATTCAGAGAGGGGTTCCAGAACCTGATTTTGAAAATTCTAAGTATGGAGCTACGGAGAAGGATCCAAGGACCGTAGATCAATCTATGATCCATACTGGTGATCTGTTGTTTGGTACAGAGATTTGAAGATTTTGAAGTTAGAAATTTGCCTAAGTCTTAAGTCACGGCAGGGACCTACGGACCGTAGATCAATCTACAGTCCGTAGGTCAGTATCGTCGATCAAAACCGCGTCCTGAAATGTTATTTCCTTATTTCGTTTCCTCTTTAGTTAAGACTTATTTTTCTATATATAGGGCATGTAAACTGCATTTTTTGGGGTTAGACTTTACTACTTTTATTCTAGTTTTTGGCTTTGCAGATTAACTTGCAACTTTAGCAATTCTTGATTTCCTAAATCCGTTTTGAAGATTTTGGCTTCGAAATTTAAGTTGAGATTCAGGGTTTATTCTTATCATTACGTAAGTTCATGATTTCTTCATCTAAAAATATGAAATGTGTTCTTGCTAATATGGGTAACTAAATCCACAACTAGGGTTGTGGGAACCATGAGCGATTAACAAAATATGAATACTAACTAAGCAATTCTTGAATAGTGTTGTTGCATGCATTGATAATTCTTTCGTTCAAAAGTGTTTTTAACGAGTGCACACGTTAGAACTCACCTTGTTGCTACTTGCCGGACCAAGGAGGTAGTTAATAAGAAAAGAATTATCAACATAGATTTAGTGTGATACTATCTAATAGTCTAATGTCGATTGATGCGAGGGTGAAAACTAAACCATACATCGATATGATGTCTAATATGAGGTAAAGGTAAGGGTTAGTAAATTATACACACGTAGCTGGACCAAAGTGCGGGGTGAAATTCTCTAGTTGCCAAACCAAGGAATTAGAGATACCTAACTTATCACTTTGCATGTAATACACTAGGAAAGGATTGCTATTACTAGGATTACCGCGTTATGGGCATATGGGGAACATGTACACCCTAGTTACTTTCTCATCTTGATAACAACTAAAGTTTGAATTTTGCTCACTGAATACTTACATAATTTCCTTAATTTGTTTCACAAATTCCCCCCTTTTAATTACTTGTTTTGAAAATACATTGACTAAATGAATATAATCATCAGTTAAGTTTAAGTCTAAACCATATTCCTCATAGGATCGACTACAACCTACAAGTTGGGTTCTTTACTTGATAACTATCGCTTATGCTTCTTTAGGGAGGTGTAATTTGAGCGTATCAATAGTATTTCATTATTCAGTTGTTTTCAGTATGCTTATGTTATGCCAGAAACACAGTTAGCTTGTGGTCATTTGTGATCCTAGGTCCCGTGTTACATCAATGGGGTATCCTCGAGATGTGACAAACTTGGTATCAGAGCATTACGTTTAAGAGTCCAAGGATGTATGGAAGCCGCACTTAGTAAAGTCTCTTTCATTGGTGTGAAGTGCACCACATCTAATCAGAGAAAGTCGATGAAGTGTTACATTCTAAGATAAGTTCAATTAAGATCATTGAATGTGATGAATATGGTCTTACAATCTATGGTAGCATAACAAGAGTGCATCCAATCCATATGAAGAATGACATCAAAGTCCAACATATTGAGATCTGCTAACTAAACATGAGTGATTCTATGAGAAATAGAAACAGGACAACTCTATAGACTCATTTAGCAGCAATAGAGTCACTAATAGGTGTACAGACTGGAAAAAGTTCTAAAATAATATCAGGATAAACATCAAATCACATAGCCACATAATGTAATACCCCGTATCCAAAAAAGGGAAAAGGGATAGATTTTGGAAAGTTGTAGGTGCCAACCACAAAGGCCAACCACGGCCCATGGGTAGAACCACAGACCGTGGGTCTGGTCTGTGGACTGGGCACCCAGGTCTATCCAAAGGTCCAACAATCACGACCTTACCAACGAATCATCGGTCAAACCATGGTCCGTGATCCAGGGTTAGTGGCCCAAGACCCCAAAAGATGGATTTCTGACCAGAACAGATGGACGTGCAAGAGGGTCTGTAGTCTGGACCACGGTCTGTCAGTGGGGTCTTGTGAGTCATGTGCTGGTAGGTTTTGTTAGGAGCAGTTGGGTCTTTTCTGGTTTTAATTAAATCAAAGTGAGGTCATTTTGCCTAAGTCTATGACCCCAATATAAGTCATTTTAACCCCTAAATTCATTGAATAATATCATTCTCTCAAACTCACCAAAAGAATTGGGTTCCTCTCAAAAATAATTCTCTCTCTAGAAAGTTGAAGAAGAAGGAAGAGTTGAAAGTAGGGTCAAGGTCAATTTTTCATTCTTCAAGCAATTGTGGGCTTTATGATTAAGGTATGATTTCTTATCATCCATGAATTCCTTCCATCCATGGAGTCCCTATGTTTTCCCCAATAGAGAAGATGAAATTCCCCAATTTGAGCTGGGGTTTTTTCCAATGTTGTGGGTATTGATGAATGTTGACCCAATTGAGTGAATTATGATTGTTTATGATTGAATTGATATTAATACATGTTTTATGATGATTTTACATGTACCCATGACTAACCCATGTTTAGAATGATGAAATTTATGTAATATGAGTTTTATTCCATGAAAGGATAATTTGTGGGTTTAGATGTATTCAATTTAGGATTGATGAGATACCTTAGAATTGAAGCCTATATGGTGAGTCGTGATTATATTTCTTTGATATTAAAGCATATGATATGAATATGATGTTGAATTGCTTGAGATTTAGCATATGGAATGAATATGACATATAGGGCATTGAGAGTAAAGCTTATGTTGTCAATTGTTTACTATTGTTGTAATTGATTGAGGAAGGGATAGTTTCCACTTGAATTGCTTATTTGATGAATGCAAAAGGATTTCTCACATTGAATGATTCTAGGTTGAAAGGATTTCACACCTAAAATGAATCTAATGCTAATGACTAAGATATTAATGAGCCTAGAGGCGATTACTCATATTCCATGAAGTAGAATAAAGTGACGATTACCCTTATTCCTTAAAGTTGAACAAGAGGTGACTCCCCATGTTCTTATGATATAATTGGACAATAAGCGAATACCCATGATCCTTATAGAATGACAAGAGGTGAATACCCATGTCACATGATGTTAGACAAGGGGCGAATATCCATGATCCATATGTTAAGGTGGACTAGAGGAAAGTACCCATGATCCATATAAGGACTAAAGGCGACTACCCATGTTCCTTTGTAATAAGGTAAAGAGGCAATTCCCCATGTCTATAAAAGATAAGCTAGATTATGATATGATGTATGATGAGCTTGGATTGTTACTTGAGTTGCCTTCTGTGATATGCTTGAATAGAGGTGGATCACCCAAGTCTTGACTAAGGATAAGTTGAGGTTACTTCAAGAAGTATTCCTCCTATGTTATGATGATTTGTGTGCATTGATTATGCTTATGACTTATGTTGTTATCTCTTATGCTTATGTTGATGTTTATGTTGGCTATCATATTTAGTACATGTTTGTACTAACGCATACTTTTGCCTACATTTCCTATCCAGATGTAGCGTTTGGCGATATCGACTCTTATCCTCATGGCTAGGATCTTAGTAGAGAAAGATCTGAAGATTGTTGAGTCCTCATATCATTCGAGGATATGGCCACCGTTTCTCTTATGTTCTTTCATTTTATGTTTTGAACAATATTGTATGGGTTTTGTCCCAAGATATTCATGTATTAGATGGTTTTAGACAAAGTGTATTAGCCTTCCACTTCATTTATAAAAAACTTTGATATTGTTGAATAAGTTTTAAATTTCTGCTCATTTCTATAATCTTATATTATGAAAGCTAAGTGGCTTATATGAGGCCTCTCGTGGTCTTGTAGGCCATGTTACAGCTAGGGGTACCCCTGGGTCGTAACAAACTTGGTAATCAGAGCACAAGGTTTAGAATGGTTCTAGGATGTCTCAAACCACGTCTAGCAGAGTCTTGTTCATAAGTGTGAAGCGCGCCACATTTATGAATAAGAAACCATTAGATGCTTAGAAAACTTCATTTCTTCATTTCTCTAAGTCGTACGATAGACTTTAACTCTATAAGGTCTTCTTTTTAATCCTTAACTAATCATCTACATGATATTACTACTAGAAGGGCTTTTGCAAGAAGGACTGAGGGAGAAGAGACTAACCAAGGAGCTTCTCCTCAAGCTCTAGTTGACCCTTTGGCCGACCAAGTGAGTAATTCAGAGTTTAGGACGGCTTTTCAAGTGTTGTCTCAATCTGTGATGGACCAAGCCAATAGGGAGGTTGTGAACCTCGTGAACCTAGATGCGGGTATGGCGGTATCAAGAGTAAGGGAATTCACAAGGATGAATCCGCTTAAATTTTATGGCTCTAAGGTTGAGGAAGATCCTCAAGAATTTATTTGATGAGGTCTATAAGGTGTTGGCTATTATGGGAGTGAATTCGGTGGAAAAGGTGGAACTAGTTGCTTATCAACTTAAGGGGTTTGCTCAAATTTGGTTCAGCCAATGGAAAGAGGCAAGACCGGTAGATGCAGGTCCCTTGGAATGGAAAAGGTTTAAGTCCACTTTTCTTGATTGGTTCTTTTCCGTTGAGATGAGGGAGACTAAAATTCTTGAGTTCATTAATATTCAACAAGGAAATATGAGTGTGAAAGAATAATCCTTGAGATTCTCTAAATTTTCTAAGTATGCTCCTTCTATAGTTGCTGACTCTAAGGCAAGGATAAGCAAGTTTGTTTCGGATGTGTCTGAATTGGTTGTAAAAGAGTGTCATACGGTTATGCTTGTCCATGACCCGGACATTTCTCGTCTAATGGTCCATACCCAATATATTGAAGAGGAAAAGCTCAAAGAAAGATCTATAGAAGCAAAGAGGACAAGAATGGATGATGGTAACTATTCAAACTCTAGGTCAGGTGGACGTGGTCATTCAAGGTTTCGACAAAGGTTTTCCGAGAAAGGTTCTTCTAAGGTTCCCCCAAGGTCCAACAATGAAAGGGTGTCTAACCCTAAACCTCAAGGAGGTGGTAATGGGTCATATTTGCCTAATAGTAGTAAATGTGGAAGAAATCACGAGGGCAAATGTCTAGCGGGTTCCAATGCTTGCTTTGGTGTGGTAAGACAGATCACAAGATAAGGGATTGTCCTTTGGTTTCTAAGAATGAGGGAAATAATCGTCGTAGGGCTCAACCCTATCCTTCATCCAGTCTAAGTGGTTCGGGTGCTAATGCTCCTAAGCAAAACATGTTATATGCTCCTCAGACTAGAGGTGAACAACAGGATTCTCCTGATATGGTTACCGGTATGTTGAAATTTTTCCAACTAGAAGTATATTCTTTACTTGATCCCGGTCCTACCTAGTCTTTTGTGACGCCATATGTGGCTATGAGATTTGATGTGATTTCTGAAGTGTTGTTAAAACCTATTTGTGTCTCTACTCTTATTGGTGATTCTTTGTTAGCTAAGAGGGTAAAAAGAAAGTGTCCCGTTTCCTTATCCCATAGAGTTAGTCTTGTTGACTTGGTATAGCTTGATATGCTAGATTTTGATGTTATCCTTGGGATTGATTGGTTGCACTCGTGTTATGCTTCCATTGATTGTGAACTCGAGTAGTTAAGGTTTCAGTTCCCGATTGAGCTTGTCCTAAAGTGGAAAGGGAGAAATTTGATACCGAAAGGTCTTTTCATTTCTTATCTCAAAGCTAGAAAATTGATTTCTAAGGATTTCTTATATCATTTAGTTAGGGTGAGGGATATGGATTCTAAAACCCCTAGTCTTGAGGCGGTCCCCATTGTTAGTGAGTATCCGGAAGTGTTCCCAAATGATTTACCAGGTATTCCCCCCGAAAAGGAAATAGATTTTGGTATTGACCTTCTCCCAGATACGCAACCTATTTCTATTCCACATTATCCAATGGCTTTGGTGGAACTCAAGGAGTTGAAAGAACAATTGAATGATTTGTTGGATAAGGGTTTCATCCGACTGGGTATCTCTTCATGGGGTGCTCCAGTTTTGTTTGTTAAAAAAAAGATGGTTCACTTTGAATGTGTATTGATTATCGTCGGTTGAATAAGGCAACCATTACGAATAAGTATCCTCTTCCGAGGATAGATGATTTGTTTGACAAACTCGAAGGTGAAAGTTACATCTGTAAAATTGACCTTAGATCCGGTTATCACCAATTGAGGGTGAAGAATGAAGATACTCCGAAAACTGCTTTCAGAATCTGATATTCTCATTATGAGTTTTTACTGATGTCGTTTGGTTTGACTAATACATCGGCGACATTTATGGATTTGATAAATAGGGTGTTTAGACAATACCTTGACATATTTGTGATTGTGTTCATTGTAGATATTTTGATCTACTCAAGGAGTGAAAATGAGCATATTGGTCATTTGAGGATTGTGTTGCAATCCTTAAGGAACAACAACTATTTTCCAAGTTTAGAAAATGTGTGTTTTGGCTAAGGTCAGTAGGTTTCCTTCGTCATATTGTTTCAAGCAAGGGTATAAAGGTAGATCCTAAGAAGATGGATGCGACCAACAGTTGGCCAAGACCTCTATCACCTTCGGACATTAGAAGTTTCTTGGGTTTGACCAGTTATTACCGATGATTTGTTGAGGGGTTTTCTTCTATCACCTCTCTATTGATGGCTTTGACTCAAAAGAAGGCTAAGTTTGTATGGTCCGAATTATGTGATAAAATTTTCCAAGAGTTGAAGGATAGACTCACCTCTGCTACAGTTTTTTTACCGGAACGGACAGATGGCTTTGTGGTGTATTCTGATGCCTCAAGAATTGGGTTGGGATGTGTGCTTATGCAAAATAGAAAGGTTATTGGCTATTCTTGAAGGCAACTTAAGGCCCAGGAGAAGAATTACCCGACCCACGATCTGGAATTAGCGGCGGTGATTTTTTCCTTAAAGATATGGAGGAACTATTTGTATGGTGTTCATGTAGATATATTCACCGACCATAAGAGCTTGCAATATGTGTTTAATCAGAAAGATCTGAATCTTCGCCAAACAAGGTGGCTTTAGTTATTGAAAGATTATTATATGAGTGTTTTTTATCACAACGAAAAGACAAATGTAGTAGCAGATTCTCTTAGTAGGTTGTCTATGGCTAGTGTTGCTCACATTGATGATGATAAGAAGGAATTGGTACGAGATGTACATAGATTGGCCCGTTTTGGTGTTCGGTTGATGGACTCTACCAAGGGCGGGGTAATGGTTCATATGGTTCCGAATCGCCTTTTGTGAGGTGAAAGCTAAGCAATGTCTTGATCCGACTTTGGTAGAATTGAACGAAGTGGTGCTCAATAAGTTTGTTGAGGCTTTATCCCAAGGGGGAGATGGTGTACGTAGATACCAAGGTCGATTATGTTTTCCAAATATTGATGACTTCTGGGAACAAATCTTGACAGAAACCCATAGTTCTTGGTATTCCATTCACCCGGGAGCCACCAAGATGTAACGTGATTTGCGGGAGATCTATTGGTGGAATGGGATGAAGAAGGATTACAGGATTTGTGGCTAGGTATCCGAATTGCCAACAAGTAAAACTTGAGCATCAGAAATTGGGAGGTTTATCCCAAGAAATTATCATTCTTACTTGGAAGTGGGAAGACTTGAATATGTACTTTATTGTAGGATTGCCACGTACTCGACAACAATATGATTCCATTTGGGTCATAGTAGACCGAATGACGAGATCAACTCATTTCATTCCCGTCAAAGTTTCTTATGTGACGGAAGACTATGACAAGTTGTATTTGAGTGAAATGGTAAGATTGCATGGGATAACCCATTATCTTCGATAGGGGTACTCAGTTTATTTCTCAGTTTTAGAAGTCATTCCAAAACTGTCTAGGCATAAAAGTGAAGCTTAGCACGACTTTTCACCCACAAACCGATGGGCAAGAAGAACAAACGATCCAAACTTTAGAGGATATGTTGGGACCATGTGTTATCAATTTTAAGGGAAATTGGGATGATCACTTGACATTGATAGAGTTCTCTTATAATAATAGCTACCATTTTAGTCATATCATCTAATGTTTGGATGATACGCTCCGCTTGCCCATCGGTTTAGGGATGAAAAGTCGTGCTAAGCTTAACATTAGTACCAAGACCTTTTTGGAATGACTTCAAAAAGTGTGAAGAAAATTGAGTACCCCAATCCGAAATAATAGATAAAGGGACCCCATGCAACTTCACTATCTCACCTATATACAACTTGGCATAGTCTTCTGCCGAATGCGAAACCTTGACGGAAATAAAGTGGGTTGATTTTTTCATCCAATCTATAATGGCCCAAATAGAATCATGTTGCCTTTGGGTGCATGGCAAACCCATAATAAAGTCCATGTTGACATCTTCCCACTTCCAAGTGGGAATACTTATATCTTGGGACAAGCCTCCCGGCCTTTGATGCTCAACCTTAACTTGTTGACAATTAGGACATTTGGCTACAAATACTGCAATATTTCTCTTCATACAATTCCACCAATACACTTTCCATAGATCACGGTACATCTTGGTGGCTCCCGGATGAATGGAATACCGGGAACAATGAACCCTCAAACCATCAACATCCGGAACACATAACCGACCTTGGTACCTAAGCACCCGGGAGAAAGCCTCAATGGACTTATTGAGTAACGACTCTTTCAACTCAACTAATAAAGGATCACGATCTCGCTTAGACTTCACATCCATCATAAAGGACGATTTGGAGCCATTATGGACCATGACACCACCCCTGGTGGAATCCACTAGCTGCACATCAGGTCGGGTCAATCTATGCACCTCACGAACCAATTCTTTCTTTTCATCCTCTACATGAGCCACACTACCCATGGACAATCTACTAAGTGCTCCGAGACCACATTATCTTTGCCAGGGTGGTAAAGGACACTTATTTCATAATCCTTCAAGAGTTCTAACCTCCTTCGTTTACAAAGATTCAAGTCTTTTTGGCTAAACACATAATGGAGACTCTTGTAATCGATGAAAACATCCACATGAACCCCATACAAATAATGCCACCATATTTTCAAGGCAAATACAACCGCCGCTAATTCAAGATCATGGGTCAGATAATTCTTCTCATGGACTTTGAGTTGACTTGAAGCATAGGCAATCACTTTACCATTTTGCATGAGCACACATCCCAACCCCATTCTAGAGGCGTCACAATATATCACAAAACCATCTGTACCCTCTGGTAAAGTCAACACCGGAGCGGAAGTAAGTCCATCTTTCAACTCTTGGGAGCTTTTCTCACTAGCTCCGACCACTCAAACTTAGCCTTCTTTGGAGTCAAAGCCGTCAATGGAGAAGTAATAGAGGAAAACCCGTCAATAAATCTCCTATAGTAACCGGCCAAACCATAAAAGCTTCTAATGTCGTAAGGAATTAGAGGTCTAGGCCAACTCTTGACCGCATCATCTTTTTAGGATCTACCTCAATACCCTTGCTTGACACAATATGACAAAGGAAAGCTACAGACCTCAACAAAAATTCACACTTTGCAAAAAGTTGTTGATCCTTAAGAACTTGCAATACAATTCTCAAATGGTCCACATGTTCATTCCCACTCCTTGAATAGATTAAGATATCATAGATAAACACAATCACAAACATGTCTAAGTATTGCCTAAACACTCTATTCATCAAGTCCATAAAAACCGCTGGAGCGTTACTTAACCCAAATTACATAACCCCAAATCCATAGTGACCATACCGACTTCTAAAGGCCATCTTGGGAATATCAACCCCTCTCACCCTTGACTGCTGATAACCCGAACGAAGATCAATCTTATAGAAATAACTAGCCCCTTAAAGTTGGTCAAACAAATCATCAATTCTTGGAAGAGGATATTTATTTTTCATGGTCACTTTATTCAATTGGCCATAATTGATGCACGTTCTAAGACACCTATCCTTCTTTCTAACAAACAACACTGGAGCACCCCATGGAGAGATACTCGATCAGATGAAGCCCTTATCTAACAAATCCTTTAGTTGCTCTTTCAACTCGACCATAGCCATTCTATAAGGAGGAATAGAAATAGCTTGCATATTCGGTAAAAGTTCAATACCAAAATCTATTTCCTGTTTGGGAGGAATTTTGGGTAAATCATCGGGAAAGACTTCCAGAAACTCATTCACTACCGAAACCGACTCTAGAGAAAGGGTCTAGATTTCAACATCATTTACCCTAGCAAGATGGTACATTCACCCTTTAGAGATCATCTTCCTAGCTTTAAGGCAAGAGACAATTCGACCTCTAGGCATAGAATTTCCCCCCTTCCACTCTAAGATAGGCTCATTTGTAAATTGGAATCTAACTACCCGAGTCTTACAATCGATAAAGGCATGACATGAATGCAACCAATCCATACCCAAAATCACATAGAAGTCTAACATGTCTAACCCTACCAAACCAAAGTAACTCTAGGGGACAAGGAAATAGGAAAACTTCTATAATCCCTCCAAGCCACCACCGAGTCACCAACCGAGGTAGAGACCGAAAAGGGTTCTACTAACACTTCGGGGAGTATTTCAAACTTCATGGCCACAAAAGGTGTCACAAAGGACAAAGTAGCACCGGGATCTAACAAGGCATATAAATCAATAGAAAAGACTTTTAACATACCGGTCACAATATCCGGGGAGCTCTCTTGGTCACCTCGAGATTGAAGAGCATAAAAGCAGTTTTGCCTTTGGGCATTGGAGTTTGAACCGCTTGGACGAGCTTTTTTAGCTTCTCTTCCCTTAACCTGGAGCACTGGACAACCTCTCATCTTGTGGCCACTCTTTCCACAAGAATAGCAATCGTCCGAGCCAACTAGGCACCTATCATTATGTTTTCTTCAACATTTTGCACAATTAAGCCTAGCAACATAAGAACCACCACTATTACCTCCTTGAGGTTTAGGGTTAGCCACTCTATCTTTGTTGACTCTAAAGGAAGCGCTAGAGGAGCTTTGATTGGAGAATCTTTTCTTGAACTTTGGTCGACCTGGATTGGAGAAGTTCCCATCACCAGTCCTAGCTCTTTTCGCCTCCCTATTTTTTTCTTGAGTTTTGACTCCTCAATTCGTTAACCATACAACATAAGCCTTGAGATATCCATGTCATGATGAAGCATTGCCCTATGACATTCGTTTTCAACCAAGTTGGAAACATCTGTCAAAAACCTACTCATCTCATACCCCGAATCTGACACCATAGTTATAGAATACTTGGATAATTGAGTCAATTTTAGGGCATACTCTTTCACGCTCATAATTCCTTGGCGAAGGTTAATGAACTCTTCCACCTTAGCTTCTCTCAATTCTCAGGGAAAAAGTATATCAAGAAACGCCAATTTAAACACTTTTCCTACCGGCCTATTTCTCTTCCATTGAATATACCATACTTGAGCAACATTCTTCAATTGGTAAGCAACCAACTCCGCTTTCTCTACCAAAGTCACCCCCATGATATCTGGTACTTTATAAATCTCTTCCAAAAATTCTTGAGGATCCTCTTCCACCTTAGAGCCATGAAATTCTGGAGGGTTCAATCTAGAAAAATCCTTAACCCTTGAAGCAGCAGAATTCACATTAGGATTCACCGGAGCTACAACTTCTCTATTGGCTTGGGCCGTCACGACTATTGGCTTGGGCCGTCACGACTTAAGCCAACATTTGAATAGTAGAACTAAACTCTACATGGGTCACATTCTCAACCACGAGATAAACCGGAGCTTGATTAGCTTTAGAAGGAGCTCCTTGATTCACATTCTCATCTTCCATTCTTCTAGCGTTAGCCCTTTGTTTATTCATATCCTGAAGACACAAGAGAAGGATTAGGAGATGGACTTTATAGAGTTAAACTCTAATGCACGACTTAGGAGTAATGAAAGATGTGTAGTTTCCTAATCATTTTATAGCCTCTCATTCATAATTGTGGCGCGCTTCACACTTATGACTAATACTCTACTAGACGTGGCTTATGAGACATCATCCTAGAATCATTCTAAACCTTGTACTATGATTACCAAGTTTGTCACGACCCAAGGGTACCCCCTAGATGTAACAAGGCACATAGAACCCCAAAGGGTACCATGTAAGACATTTACCATATCATAACAGAAATCATAGAATAATAAAGAGTAAAAATGCATTTTTAAGTCCAAAATTTTTAGAAAGGAACGCGAAAGTCTAGATTTGTCTCAATTGTCCATCTATTACAATCTTTGAATAAGATAGGGTCACTGCCCATACAACATAATCCAAAAGTCAAATAGAATGAAAAAAGAATTGAAACTATATTATCCATCCTCGAACCATGAAGAGTCACCAACGAGCAACAAGAATAGTCGAATCCAAGCTTGAACCAAATGATGACCGCCTTAAGAACCGGACCCTACACTTACGAAAAATGTAGGAAAATATGGGTTAGTAAAAAACTACACTAAGTATGATAGCCATGCATAAAAGCCTTGAAAACATGCTAAAAGGGACATTTTAGTTGAATGCATGTTATTTACTAAGTTAAAACACCAGTTTGAAGATAACGGAAAAGCATAAGTCATAAGCATAATCAACTCATAGATCATCACATCATAATAATAACATACCATAAATACCTGATACGCTCAAATTACACCTCCTTTCAGAAGCATAAACGATCGTTATCACGTAAAGAGCCTAACTTGTAGGTTGGGGTTTATCCCACGAGGAATATGGTTTAGACTTAAGTTCAATAACGATTATATTGGTTTAGTCAATGTATTTCCAAGACAAATAAGTTAAAAAGGGGGGGGGGGGGGGATTTGTGTAACAAATTTTAGAAATTCTGAAAGTTATTAGTAAGCAAGATTCAAACTTTTGTTGTTATCAAATTGAGAAGAAAACTAGGGCATACGTATTCCCCGTAAGCTCATAACTCCGTAATCCTAGTAATAGCAATCGTTTCCTAGTGTATTACATTCAAAGCGATAAGTTATGTATCTTTAAGTCCTTGGTTTGACATCTAGAGAATTTCACCCCGCACCTTGGTCTGGCTACGTGTGTATAATTTACTAACGCTTACCATTACCTCATATTAGACGTCACATCGATGTATGGCTTAGTTTTGACCCTCGCACCAATCGACATTAATTCTATTAGATAGTATCACACTAAATCTATTTTGATATTTCTTTTCTTATTAACTACCTCCTTAGTCCGGCAAGTAGCAACAAGGCGAAATCTAACGTTACGCATCGTTAAAAAGACTTCTAGATGAAACAATTATCAGTGCATGCAAAACACTATTTGGGAATTACTTAGTTACCATTCATACTTCGTTAATCGCTCATGGTTCCCACAACCCTAATTGTGGATTTAGTTACCCATATTAGAAAGAAAACATTCATAATGTTTGAAGAAGAAATCATGAACTTACGTAGTAGAGTAGAATAATCCCAGAATTTCAACTTGAATTTCAAAGTAAAAATCACCAAAACGTGCTGAGGAAATTAAGAATTGCTAAAGTTGCAAGTTAATCTCCAATGCTAAAAACTAGAATAAAAGTAATGAAGTCTAACCCCCAAAAATGAGGTTTACATGCTCTATTTATAGAAAAACAAGTTCTAAATAAAAAGGAAACAAAGTAAGGAAACAATGTTACAGCACGTGTCTTCGATCTACGACACTGACCTATAGACCGTGGATTGATCTATGGTCTGTAGGTCCCTTCCGTGACTCAAGACTTAGCCATTTTTTCCACGTTAACAATTGACACCTCCCAGCTTTAGTCGACGGATCCACTGTGTGGTTCGTATATCAGTCTACGGTCCGTAGATCATCCTCCGTAGCTCCATACTTAGAATCTTCCAAAATCAGGTACTGGAACACCTCTCAGTCGCATTTAACATATCAACAGTATGGTCCGTACATCAATCTATGGTCCGTCGTTTTCAACCATGGTTCCACACTTGGTCAATAATTCCCTGATCTTCCTCCATGCCTTGCTAGTCCATCTACGATCATCATCTACGGAGCGTGAATGGACCTATGGTCTGTCAATCACATCAGTAGATGGAATTTTCTGCACATTCTTCAGCTGTGTCTGTCAGTTTTCGTGTCTTAACATCTTTCCTGCGAACATAATAAAAATACATAAAAAGCCAATTCAAAATGGCCCTAGACACACAACTCTTAAGTGAAATGTATTAAAAATACCGTAAACTCACGGTATATCAACACCCTCAACTTAAATTCGTTGTTTGTCCTTAAGCGACACTCTAAGACTCTAAACGACACTTTGTATACAAGCAAACATTTCAAGCACAAGCAATCACATGGCTCTCTACCTTGACTCTCTTCTAGAGTGCAAGACTCAACAAGCTAACTTGTGCGAATCCAAACATGACAAAGACAGACCAACCAACAGACAACATACACTGTTTTACTATCACCAAGGTACCAACTTTCGTACAATGTAAATAGTGCCCTTACTTCAAATGAAATCCCTTTTTCACAAAATAGATTTGATTTTGAATACAAGGATTTATTCAACACTCACACTCAGAAGTAACTTCAAGTACAGTTAATGCTCAATACCATAGGCTTGCCCTTATTTTCACCAAACTACGTTCTAGGATCACTATAGGACTTTCTTGGCTTGTAATGTAGGCTCAGGGTTAGGTCTAGTGCATATGGGTATGTTTTAGTGACTTTCTACCCTCCTTGACATTACATTAGGCTTTCTACCTCTTTTTCCCTTATTTTTTACATCCTACCGTTTTACCTTGTTTCCCTTGATTCTCTTCAACCATGTATGTTACTTTAGACTTTGTAGCTCTTTATTTTTCACTTTAATCTTTTTCTTGCGTTTTATTATTTTCTTTTGCTTTGAACAAGTCACATCCTTTCCTCTCTTTTCTTTTTCTCTTTTTCAACATCAAACTCTTTTCATACCCATTTTTGTTTCGACTTCCTCTTTCATAGCCACCCTCAACTTATGGATTTCCCATTAGTTGAGGTGCACAATACCCGATGTCGGATCAGGGCCAAGATTGAGGTTACTTTTTTATTAGGTACCCTCAACTTAGGCTTTTGGCCTAAGTCGAGGTGCACATGTCCAAGGAGGGACCGGGGACAACATAGTAGATTATGAGAGGGTGAGTTAGGGGTTTGGAAAGGAATGGTCTTATTTAGGCTCAAAGCATTTGGATCAAAGGGAGCATTTTATTTCATTTGGTTGAATTCTTCTTTTACGCAATTTGCGGACTTATCAGAACAAGGGCCTATCATCACTTCGTAGCCTCTAGAGTATATTGTCTTAGCAGGACTAACCAGGCATGTTCTAGATTGACAAAAAAATTGTTTGAACAATCAACTATTCTGACACACTTTTGGCACATAGTTTCATTATCAGATTATCTGATTACCCAGTTCAAGTGTTAGCTTAACTCATGCCATCAAGTTGGTTCATTATCATGTCCTACTCAGCGCCAACACATTCAACTCATTCTTGCCTACAGATTTTTAGCACATATCATTTTTGGACGGGTATCATTTTTTCCAAAAAGTTGTTGCCATCATGCTTCATTCTTTCTCATGCTTCTACACATACAATCCTAACACATGCCGGTTCAACAGAAATGAAATAGTCTCTTGGGGGAAGAGAACATAGGCAAGAAAACCCCAAGAGAAGATTATGAGTTGGGTTGCTAAGACTTCACTCACAATACATTTACCCTACCCCCAACAAAAAATAGGTGCAACTGTACCCAATGCACACAAAAAGCAGTAAAAACTAATGGATTTGGGTGAAGCAAACCTGTGGTGCATAGCGGCGACGAACCATCAACAAGTGGGTGGGTCCTCTTTCCCGAATACTGATACAACAACATTTGGGCCATGCTCAGTAATGCCCATGCCAGCAATCACAGCACCCTCAGTAGTGCTATCAATCATTCTAGCCACACCATCAGTAGTGCTCACATTACGACCCACAGTATTTGGAACATCCGAAATGGGCATAGAACTTGATGCCCCAGCAACACTCTCACGAACCCTCTCCTGGCGCAATTGTTCATCTAATATTGAAGCCCTCTTTGCCTGCTTCTCCTGCTTTTACTCCCTCTTCTTGGCTTTTTCATCCCAAGTGACCTCTAATGTTTGTCTAGATTGGTGCCTCTTACCTCGGGCACGTGTGGGCTCGACCTGCTCCTCAGCGTCCCCACTGAGTAATGCATCAAGGACCGTATTGTCAATCAAAGCAGTAGGTGCAGCGTGTGACTCAACTGCAGGTGTGGTAAGAATGACATCAACATCCGCCAGGAGACTAGCTAACTCAGTTCGGAAAGAGGATAGATTTTTGGTCAGGGTCGGTCGCTCGAGGACTCTCAATTCAAAGGCATCGAGGCACTTATTAACAGCATGGACCTTCTGGTCCATCATGCTCTCCATCCTTCGCTTCATTCTGGCCTCAGACTCTGCTATCGACTTTAGCATCCATGGCCGTACATGGTGGAGTAGTGTGGCCATCTGAGCCTCCAATTTCTGAACCCTAGCCAATGGTACAACAGCAGATCCTAAAGGTGGGGTGGATCTGGACTAGCTAGGAGCTCGACTAGCGGCCTGATATGAGGAGGCCGGGACATCATCAGTGTGGGCTGGAGGGGAAGGATCATCGATCACCCTGCATCTGCCCCACAACATCTACTAAGTCAGGTCACATGGGCAGCACATCAACCCGCGACTCTCTGCATTGTGCCGCCAAATTTGCCTCATCTAGAATGAGGAATATATCCAGTGTCACAGTGGGGCGGATCAACTAGTTACAATGCCAAATCGGCACCCAGAGTCCCTAAATAACTGGAAAATGAGACAACGAAAAGGGTGAGTGGTGGAGGCTTTGAAAGATCTCTCATGTATCTTCTCAATGAGCATGCGGGTAAAATTGATTTCGAATCCTGCAAACAATACTGCTACCTCGACCGCGCGGTCCCAAGTTAGTGCGTTATCAGCTTTCGTGGGAGAAATCCTATTGTGAACCAACAGCCAAAAAAATTTAGCCACATATGTGAGAGTGTCCTTCTTGATGCTCATGCCCGGAGTGTTGACTCACTCGGCTCGCTCTCCGTCAGTAGCAATTTGACTTGCCAGCCCGTGTAATAAAGTCTCTTTTTTCTCGACATTCCGTTTAAACTCTCCGCCCCGTATAGTATCCCATCTGTAGTCAAATTCAGCCGTGTTGAGTGTTGTAGAGTGATCAGGACTAGGACCATAGAGGAACTGGCGGATGGTGACCTTAGAGATGTCTAGAGAAACTCCGCACACTAGTGTAGCTGTAAGGGGTGCCTGGGCAGTGGTTCTGACATTCTTATGGATAGAACCCCGAAGAGTAGCCGGATAGGAAGCATAGAACTCCCTCATAATTTCCTCGCTATAAGTGCCTGGTTCTCAAGCCATCCATTCATACTTGTGACATTGAAATAGCCGGTCGATTTCTGGTACGGTGTGTAGGCTCCCAGTGAGGACTCTATGCTACTCTGTAATAAGTCAGGCCATCTTCTCTTTGTCATTTTTCATTTTTGCATCCCGATAAATTTTCCATTGGCCCTCAACACACCATCTGTTTGGCTCCTTAGCCACGGGATCAGGGTCGTAGCTTCGTGGCACCTCGACTTCTCCCAAACTAGTGGCCTCATCAAACGAGGCAGCTTTGTCATGTGAACCTGAGCCTGTGGTGGATCCAGAATCAGAGCCGATAGCATGGGTGGGCTCAGAGCCGGAAGCAGTGGCACACTCTGAGCTAGAAGTAGAACCAGCCTCAGAATTGGAAGCAGAATCAGTCGGTGACCCGATTAGTGTTTTCTCCTCATCAGACTGGGAGACAGTGACTACGTAAGTGACCACCTGCTGGGATGTATTCTGGGTAACCCAAGGTGCAGTAGGAGATGTCCTCGTGGCTGGTGGAACATATGCTGGATCCTTTTCCTCATCCGCGTCTTCATCAATCAGCCTAAAACTAGGCGCCACAGATTTTGATTTGCTCTTTTTGGAGATGGTCACTTGCTTCTTAGGCGCCACATATTTTGATTTTCCCCTTTTGGAGTAGGTCACTTGCTTCTTAGGCGCCATGGTACCTGTGGATGTATAATTAGTACCAAAATAAAATCATAACACACTCGAAAAGATTTTAGAACTAAGAACAAACAAAAATGAAAAAAGAAAAAATTTCAGACAGTGGCTTCAGTGACCACCTACGGTGGGCATCTACGGTCCGTGGATCTCCTCCGTAGATTGGAGGTACCCAAAAATTTGTTCTCTGATGGTAACCACGGATATGGAGAACGGTCTGTAGATTGATCGACGAACCATAGTCCACTTTCGTGGTTCCATACTCAGTGAAATTCTCATGTCCCACCAACCATGGACCTGATCTACGGTCTATAGATTGACCTACGGCCAGTAGACGAGGTCTCGTGGATGGGATTTGTGCCAAGTCTCAGACATGCTTCGATTGGAAGCCCACATTTTTGCCATATTAAACAATATCCTAGTCTAATCATGTATTTCAACATAAATTATGCTAGTTCGTCATTCTAGGGGTTCCAATTACTCAATTTTACAGGTATTTTTTGCAAGATAAGGAATCCTAAGTCGAAACTTACATTTATACTTATATTTTGTTGTTTTTTTACATACAACAAAGCAACACAATCACAATCTATCGTCCCAAGGGTGCATTTACTTCTAATTTAGCATACAATTTCATATATTAATTTGGCCAAGGTCAAGACCCAATTCCGAACTTTCTATAATCAATCAATAAATCGAAATTCAAAGTGAGGGGAAAGTTTATTACCTTACAAGCATCGAGAATGGGGTAATTGTGTGATGACTAGACACTTTAGATACCATAACTTTGCCTTTACGCACCGGACCTCTTGGGGAATTTTGGGGATGAGTGGATTTGGGAGAGAAAAGGAAATTTGGGATTGTGGGGAAAAGAAAGGGATGATTAATTAGGGAGTTATGGAGTGATTTAAGGGATTGGGAAGTTTAGAAACGGTTTGGGAGTAAATGGAGGGAAGTGGGAATGATTTGAAATTAGGGGATTTTAAATAGGAGGGGTTTGGGTCGGGTCAGGCAGAACTAGGGTTTGGACCCACGATACCCCGTCTACGGTCCATGGGTCGATCTACGGTCCGTAGATTTGGACCGTAGATCACTCTTTGACTTAGAAAATTTCAGAGACTTACCTAGGATCTACAGACGCCATTCACGGTCCTTGGGATGAACCACGGACCGTCGATGGAGTCCGTAGACTTCTGCACTAGACCCTTTCTGCAGATTCTGCTTTTCGCCCCTGCACATGTAGAAACCATTAGCCCTTTATTTTTACATTTTCTGGACACTTTTTAGACACGGACCCTATGCTATATCTAGACAACACTAAAACAAAATTCAAACAATTATCTAAATGAGTACAGAGAAGCAACTAAACAAAGAAAATGACTAAATGGAAAACAGGAACCTATTGTTGGCTAGATTTTTACATCTTGGGTTGCCTCCCATGAAGCGTTTGATTTAACGTTGCGGCACGACGCAAGCCTCTTGATTACTCAGACTTCATCAAGATAGTAGGCCTCATCAACTTCTTGCACATTTTTTGCGTTTCCCAGATAGATCTTGATCCTTTGCCCATTTACCATGAATCTTGTTCCTTCATTGTTCTCAAACTCAACCGCTCCATGGGGGAGCACTTTTGTGAGCAAAAATGGCCCTGTCCATTTGGACTTGAGTTTGTGTGGAAACAAGCGTAACTTAGATTTGAATAGAAACATAAGATCACCCACAACAAATTCTCGCTTTTCAATTCTTTTATCATGATACCTCTTCATCTTCTGTTTGTACAAGGCTGAACTTTCATAAGCTTTTAGGCGAAACTCATCAAGCATATTCAAGTCATTCATTCTTTGATTAGATGCGGAGGCCCAATCCAAATTTAGCTTTTTCATCGCCCACATGGCCTTATGCTCTAGCTCTACCGGTAAATGGCAAGACTTCTCATATACAAGGTTGTAAGAAGACATACCTATAGGAGTCTTGTATGCAGTGCGATAGGCCCATAGAGCATCATCAAGCTTCCTTGACCAATCTGTTAAATTGGCATTCACAGTCTTCACCAAAATCTGTTTGATCTCTCTGTTGGACACTTCAACTTGCCCACTAGTATGTGGATGGTAAGGAGTGGCTACATTGTGGTGGGCACCATATTTCTCAATTAGCGCCTTCAAAAACTTATTACAAAAGTGGGAACATCCATCACTGATAATCGCCCTAGTGTACCAAATCTGGAGAAGATATTCTTTTTGAAGAATGCGGTGATACTTTTACCTTCATTGTTGGGGAGCGCAGCTGCTTCCACCCACTTCGAT
This sequence comes from Solanum okadae, assembly GCA_036553675.1. NCBI lineage: Eukaryota > Viridiplantae > Streptophyta > Magnoliopsida > Solanales > Solanaceae > Solanum > Solanum okadae. The sequence continues at coordinate 25,547,679 of CM071689.1, forward strand.
ACATAATGAACCACAACAAGAATATACTTCATCCCATGTGAACTCACAAATAGACCCATAAAATCAATGCCGCATACATCAAACAACTCTATCACCAATATAGCATTCATAGGAAGCTCTTGCCTCTTTGAAATCCCTCCTTATCTTTGGCACCGGTCACAAGAATTGGCGAAATCATGAGCATCTTGGTGGATGATAGGCCAGTAGTACCCACACTGCAAAATCTTATGCGTAGTTCGAATACCACTATGATGCCCACCAACAGGCGATGAATGACACGCCTCAAGTACACTCAACATCTCAACCTCGGGCTCACAGCGACAAATAATCCCATCAATACAACTACGATAAGAGTAATGCAAATCTCAAAAGAATTTCTTCACATCATGCATAAACTTTTTCCTTTGGTGAAAAGACAAATCCGGGGGCAGCAAATCGCTTACCAAATAATTAGCAAAGTCTGTGAACCAAGGAATCAGATCATGAGAAGCAGCCAATGCCTATTCCTATGGAAAAGCATCATTAACTTCAGCCCTATCACCGAGCTTTAGCATAGCCTCTTCCTCTAATCTGGACACGTGATCGGTGACTTGAATTTCGGTCCCTTCTCTATCTTTTACCACAAAATCAAACTCTTGCAGCAACAATACCCATCTAATAAACCTCAATTTTACATCCTTCTTCGCCATCAAATACCTCAATGCAGAATGGTTAGTATGCACTATGCCCTTAGTACCCAGCAAGTAGGATTGAAATTTTTCGAATGCGAAAACCACCGCAAGAAGCTCTTGTTCAATTACCGTACAGTTCTTTTAGGCCACATTTAGAGCTTTGTTAGCATAGTAAGTAGGATGGAGAATTTTCTCTCGCCTCTGTCCCAATACCACACCAAGTGCCACTCAACTCGCTTCACACATTACCTTAAACGGTTGTCCCTAATCCGGTGAAATAATGATAGGTGCAGTAACTAACTTCTCCTTCAACTCTCCAAATGCTCTTAGACAAGCATCATCAAAATAGAACTTACACTCCTTCTCGAGCAGTTTACACAACGAATGTGCAATTTTTGAGAAATCCTTGATAAACCTTCTATAAAAACCTACATGCCCAAGAAAACTCCTAACACCTTTTACAGAGATAGGTGGCGGAAGTTTTTCTATTACCTCAACTTTCTCTTTATCTACTTCAATGACCTTCTCAGAAATCCGATGACCTAGCACAATACCTTCTTTCACCATAAAATGGCACTTCTCCCAATTGAGCACTAGATTGTAGTCTTCCCACCTCGTAAGCACCTCAGCCAAATGATCCAGACAACGATCAAAATAGTCCCCCACCACCGAGAAATCATCCATGAACACCTCAATAGTGTCCTCCACCATATCAAAAAAAATTGACATCATACAACGTTGGAAGGTTGCTGGAGCATTGCACAACCCAAATGGCATTTGTTTGAAGGTGAATGTCCCATGAGGGCAAGTGAAGGTGGTCTTTTCTTGGCCTTTCGGAGCTATAGAAATCTGATTGTTGCCCGAATAACCGATAAAAAACAATACCAACCTTTACCCGCCAGTCTATCCAGCATCTTATCCATGAATGGCATAGGGAAATGGTCCTTTTCTATTCAAGTATTTCACTTTCGGTAGTCCATGTAGACTCTCCATCCAGTCACGTGCTGCATCGAACTAAGCTCGTTTCTCTCATTAGGAACCATAGTAGTGGCACCTTTCTTGGGAACGCACTGAACTGGACACACCCAACTACTATAGTCAATGGGATAAATAACTTTGGCATCCAACCACTTAGTGATTTCCTTTTTAACTACCTTTTGTATAGGCGGATTTAATCTTCTTTGATGTTCAATACTAGGCTTGTGATCCGACATGATTTGGATTTTATGAAAACAAATACCGGGAGGTATCCCAATAATATTTGCAATAGTCCACCCAGTGGCTCGCTTGAACCTCTTCAATACGGCAACCAAACACTCTATTTGTCGCCCATTCAAATTAGTCGCAATAAATGATCGGTAAAGTATCATATTTTCCCAAGACAACGTACCTCCAATGAGGTGGTAGACCCTTAAGATATAATTTTGGTGCATCCTCAACAGACGGTCGTGTAGGTGGGGACTCACAAATTTTCATGTCCAACTCCAACTTCTTTGGTTTTGACCGATATTTACACTTATCAAGTGCGGCGACAAGCTCATCATACTCTTCAATACCATCATTGTCGAAGTGCATCATAATCGCTGATAATGCCTCAACACCCAGTCTCTCCTCAACCTGCACCTCAGAACACTCTCAGCTCTATAGTTTATCGCCGATACCGATTGGAGCTCACTAGTCTACTTCATAGACATACAAATATTGAAATTCGTTTCTTCATTGTTCAGTCTGAAATTCATCTGCTCCTTTTCCGTATCAACCAAAGCGCGCCCCGTAGCTAAATATGGTCTACCAATAATGATGGGAACCTCAAAATCAACCTCGCAGTCAAGAATCACAAAATCTGTCTGAAAGATGAACGACTCCACTTTCACTAGTACATCATAAAGCACACCTATGGGCCTCTTCACAGTTGTGTCGGCCATGAACAATCGCATCGCAGTCGGTTTTGGATCTCCCAAACCTAACTTTTTGTAAATCGACAATGGCATCAGATTAATCCTAGCCCCAAGATCACACAATGCCATAGCAAAATGCAACACCCCGATGGTACATGGAATAGTAAAGGCACCAGGATCCTCCTTCTTCTGCACAAGGAACCTAGTAGCAATAGCACTACAATGTTGCAATCTATCATCATTCTCGAAGTTCACGGCCCTTTTCTAGGTCACCATATCATTCATAAATTTTGCAGACCCAGGCATTTGCTCTAAAGCCTCTATCAACGGAACATTGATGGAAAGGTGCTTCAGCATGCTAATAAACCTACGGTATATGCTTTCTTCAGTCTTTTTCACTAACCTTTGTGGGAAAGGAGATGGAGGTCTGGGTATGGGGACAACTTTATGAGTTACCTCATCTTCCTTCTTTGTCGCATTCTCGGACTCTCCAGTCACCTCAACCACATCATCATCTTTACTAGCATCAGTTTCTACCTAGACGGCATAGGTGGATCAATGGTCTACTTACCTCCTCGAGTTGTGACTGCCATGCAATGTCCATTATTCTTTAGATTTTGAATAGTATTACGAGGAAGAGTGCCAGGTTGACATGGGTTTACTGTTGTCGACAATTGAGTTATCTGTAGCTCAAGAAGCTTTATTCAACACTTCTTAGGTGTCAACTTTTTGACCAATACCATACAAGTCATTTCGCATCTCTTTCACATTCTCATCAGTCGCGTCAAACCTCCTCATCATTTTCTGCATCTTATCCTCAGTACGTGACATATTACCTCCAGCTTCCCTAGGAGTAGAATCCCAATTTTGAGGAGGAAGGTAAGGTCCAGCCCGATCGTTTTTGTTGCCATAGTTGTTTTTGTTGTAATTGTTGTCGCGATTATAGTTCCCATCCTGGACATATTGACCCTCACGATTATAATTGCCATAGTTCCGACCTTGGTTTCCTTGACTTTGTTGCCAATTATCTGTGTTGGAACCTTGGGCGTTTGGTCAGAAACCCCTCGTCTGCTCATTCACCGCATAAGCATCCTCTTCAAAATAATACTCCTCTACCGGTAGTGAAGTTCTAGTCAAATAGTTCACATCATTTACCTTCTCCTCTCCTCTAGTCACATGCTTTAACACCAACCCTAGTTTAGTTCTCATCTGTGCCATCTCCTCGCGAATCTCATCTCCCAGCTGGTTGTTTGTAGCTTGAACGGCAAATGTACTCCTCCCAGTGTCTGACTTTCTAGTGCTCTAAGATTTATTATTTCAAGATATCTTCTCCATTTTCTCTGTAATTTGTGCAAAAGTACATTCATTATACGGACTTCCCGCAATAGTATCGTGCACTGCCTTACCATTATCATCCTATCCTTGGTAGAAGTACTCCTTCAATGACTCATCATCAACACAGTGATTCAAGACACCCCTCATGAAGGCAATGAACATATCCCAAGAACTACTCACAGACTCTCCAGGTAATGCTACAAAGTTGTTGAGTTTATCCTTCTTGTTCAACTTCTTGGACACCGGAAAGAATCTTGCTAAAAACGCCTATGTCAACTGCTCCCATGTGTAGATTGAGTTGTAAGGGAGTTCATTGAACTACACAACAGCATCTCCGGTAAATGATAGGGGGAACACACGTAACCCAATGACGTTCATATCCCAATCTGATCGACCTATACAAGTTTTGCAGACATGATTAAGTTTGGCTATGTGAGCATGTGGATCATCCGCTGGCAACCCCACAAACAAGCCCCTCACTGTAAGCATCTGCATCAAGCTACTAGTCACCACAAATGTATGCCCCTGAGGTAGAGGCGGTAAGACAAGAGGTCCATCAGAATCGGCAATATTAAGGTTGACCCTGAATCTTTCATGCAGATGTGGTCCTTGTGGTTCATGTGCCCTCAGTGCATCTACCAATCTATTCTCAACTAGAGCCTGATTATTCGCATCAATAACCCTCGAAGGTTGAAATCTAACGACTTCACCTAACTTTCCCCCGATAGGGTTAACCAGAACTCCTTGATTATTCATTCTCCGCAAAGTTCTATTCAGTTCAGGATCATAGGGAGTAAGTGGTTCGCCTTGGTTACATGTACTTGGCATACACTAGAGTAAGACCCTGAGAGAGACAAAAACAAAAGAGAAAGTAAAATTAGGAAATATTTGACTAAATTTCAATAATGCAATTAAACTTAGTCTAAAAGCCTTATTCCCCGACAGCGGCACAAAAATTTGATTATATTCATTTAGCCAATGTATTTTCTAGACAAATAAGTTAAATGGGGGGAGGGGGGATTTGTGTAACAAATTTTGGAAATTATGAAAGTAATTAGTAAGCAAGATTCCAACTTATATTGTTATCAAATTGAGAAGGAAACTAGGGCGTTAGTATTCCCCATAAGCTCATAACTCTGTAATCCTAGTAATAGCAATCCCTTCCTAGTGTATTACATGCAAAGCGATAAGTTAAGTTTCTCTAAATCCTTGGTCCGGCATCTAGAGAATTTCACCCCGCACCTTGGTCTGCCTACGTGTGTATAATTTACTAACCCTTACCATTACCTCATCTTAGACGTCACATCGATGTATGGCTTAGTTTCCACCCTCGCACCAATCGACATTAAATCTATTAGATAGTATCACACTAAATCTATGCTGATAATTCTTTTCTTATTAACCACCTCCTTGGTCCGGCAAGTAGCAACAAGGCGAGTTCTAACGTTGAGCACCGTTAAAAAGACTTCTAGACGAAAAAATTATCAATGCATGCAAAACACTATTCAGGAATTACTTAGTTACTATTCATACATCCTTAATCGCTCATGGTTCCCACAACCCTAGTTGTGGATTTAGTTACCCATATTAACAAGAAAACAATTCATAATGTTTGAAGAATAAATCATGAACTTACGTAGTAGAGTAGAATAATCCCAGAATTTCAACTTGAATTTCAAAGTAAAAATCACCAAAACATGCTTAAGAAATTAAAAGCTACTAAAGTTGCAAGTTAATCTCCGAAGCCAAAAACTAGAATAAAAGTAATGAAGTCTAACTCCCAAAAATGAGGTTTACATTCCCTATTTATAGAAAAACAAGTTCAAAATAAAAAGGAAACAAAATAAGGAAATAATGTTCCAGCACGCATCTTCAATCTATGACATTGACCTACGGACCGTGGATTAATCGACGGTCCGTAGGTCTCTTCCGTGATTCAGGACTTAGCCATTTTTTCCACTTCAACAATTGACACATTCCAGCCTCAATCGACGGATCCACTGTACGGTCAGTAGATAAGTCTACGGTCCGTATATCATCCTCCGTAGGTCCATACTTAGAATCTTCTAAAATCAGGTATTGGAACCCCTCTTTGTCGCATTTGACGGATCAACAATACGGTCCGTAGATCATTCTACGGTCCGTAGATCATTCTACGGTCCGTAGATTATTCTACGGTCCGTCATTTTCAACCATGGTTCCACACTTCGTCATAAATTCCCTGATCTTTCTCCATGCCTTGCTAGTCCATCTACGATCATCATCTACGAACCTTGAATGGATCTATGGTTTGTCAACCACATCAGTAGATGCACTTTTCTGCACATTCTTCAGCTATGTCTTTCAGTTTTCGCGTCTGAACATCTTTCCTGCAAACATAATAAAAATACATAAAAAGCCAATCCAAAATAGCCCTAGACAAACACAACTCTTCAGTGAAATGTATTAAAAATACTGTAAACTCACGGTATATCAATACCCTCAAAGCATACTTGTGCAATGCATGAATAAGATCCCATAACCTCACCCATACCAAAGTAAAGCTTCTTGAGTAACTAGAGTTCATAATTTATCTTCTTGTTCATACTACTATTGTGGGGAATAAGCCTTAACCGACATAGACCATGTGAGCTTACCATGGAATATGGTGTCTACCCCATACCGAAAAGGGGGTGTCCTACTTGCCTAAGGTAGAACCAAACTCTTAGCTTAGGTGGATCTACTGGCTAAATACTTATGAGGGTACATAGTTTATAAGATAAGGAGATTGCTTCTAGAAACCTGGACTCATCTAAGGTAGAAGGTTTCCATATCATGAGACATACTTTGGGAACCCGAACTCAACTAAGGTAGAAGGAACCCTTTTGGAAAGCTGGACTCAACTAGTGTAAAAGCTTCCATCTCATATTCATATCCACTCGGTGCTAAGTATTAATTCCCACAGATTACATATTAAATCTTGACTTAAGTTCATATTCATGGAAAAATGTCTTGACACTCAATCAAACATAATTCATACTATAACTCATAGATTCAATAGGTGAGAATAGCCTTTCAACCATAGAATCATCATATTGTGAGGAAAGTACTGACATCATATCATATTCATACATAAGTGTGTACATGAGGATAACCTCCAACAACACAACAACTAGATCATCATCATATTCACTTTACTCTCAAAGTGTTCTTAAAGCATATATATAAATCTCATAATCATGCATAATTCACATACTTTACCCTTCAAGGACCATAGATCATATTTCCATCAACACATCTATAATTACTACATTTGATATGGATAATAACATGATTCAAATAACTCAATTACTATAAGCATAATCTCATTCTATTCTTCTTTCATCAATTCACCCACATCACAAGTCATAAATTGGGAATATGGTGATTTCATGGATTCTTGGGGGATTTCAACATAAAACCATAATAAATCCTCAATTCAATCATAATCTAAAGTAATTAAATCAATATAATCATTTTTTAAAGGAATCCATGACTTAGAGCAAAACCCTAGCTTTTGGGGAATTACTAGTTTTGAAATTGAGTTTGGAGGGACTCCATAGATGAAGACTATCCATGGATGAAGGACTACGATACCTTAACTATGAAGTCCCAATGAATTTGAGGAGAAAAGCTTGCTCCTTCAACCCTAGCTTCCACTTTCTTCTTCTTCTTCCTTTATGTTCTAGAGAGTGTTTTTGTAACACCTCGACTTTTCAAGACGACTAAATTAACTCGTATTTTCGTGGAAAGACAAGGAGGGTGAGTAATAAATTAAAAATGATGTGGTAAGTCATATTTTAAGTGTTCAAGGGTTGTATCTCAATTTTTGAAGTTAAGTAAGTGGCAAAATAAAAGTTGGCGAAAGTTATCGTAAGTTCCTTTTTAAAGATTTCTCAAAAATTTGGGTCAAATGTCTTGGATATTTTCTCCCAATGTATAAGGAGTTAGAAGGCCTATCACCCATTAAATTGAAGGCCTATGAGTCTAGCTTGTAATGCACAAAACCCCGTATCAAACCAACATCAGAGTAAAAAAGTTATGACAGTTTTACTAGGGACTGATGGGGCAAAATCCGGGTCGGGTCAACAATATGGTATGTCGGCTTATTTAACGTTTTAAGCCATGAAAACATTTCATTTAAGTTCCAAATCAGAGATAAAGCTTAAGAGAGGGTTCCTATGGAGTTCTATCATGATGAAGGTTAGTTTTAAACGATTTTTATCATTAAAGTTTACCCCCGTGCCTAGAAACATAATCCCTACACGTGGCAATCGTTTTTCCCTTCTATTAGCTGCGTTTGGAGCTGGTTTTTGAAGATATAAATTTGTAGCTATTGGTGTTTCTTCAAGTTTTACACTTGATTAACTAAGGTAATCATCTCGGGACCCTTTTATGGTTTTTTTTATGAATTTCTATGGACATTTTGAGAAGTTGGGGCAATATGTCAAATCTGTCGATTTAAGATTAATTATGAACTGTTTATTGGTGCCTACCAGCTGTGTATATATAGTTTTTGCAAAGCTTAGGACATAAGGAACAACTTTCATGAAGGAACTAGGATCTTTTGAGCGTTCATTGGAAAGGTATGTTAAGTCTATTCCCTACTTACGGCATGTTTCATTAAAGCTTAGGAGCAATGTAATTTAGTTGTTATCCTTGTTACACTTGTTGCTATTATTGTTGACTGTTGGCTGCTCAAGTTGATAGAATCCTCCCTTGTCGGGATTATTATTCAGCTAGTAGCATCCCTATGTTGGACATGACTTAGAGGCTATTTGTATATGTTCCTTATAACTAAATGGCTCACTTTAACGATTGGATTGTTATTGTTTCCCTTCGGACTATTGTGGTTAGCTGTAGGAATGTCATTTATGCCTAGAAGGCCTATGTTCTGCCTACAGGGCTATATGGATGCCTAAAAGGTCTATGAGTTGCCTACAGGGCTATATTGATGCCAAAGAAGGCTATGTGCTTTCTACAGGGCCATGTTGTTACCTAAGAGGGATATAAGTTTTCTATAAGCTATGTTGATGCCTAAGAGAGCTATGTGATGCCTACAGGGCTATATTAATGCCTTAGAGGGCTATGTGACTGCCTACGAGGCTAGGGGACTACCGACAGGGGTATATAGGCTAATTGGCACCTTCAGGGCTTATGGGGCATGTGTAAGTGGTCTTATGTGTTGTTTGTATGTGTCGAGCTTATGGGGGCTTGGTTAGGTTGTTGTTTATTATTTTTGATAAGTTTAGGTTAAGGAGCAGGTGAGTACATTGATCCTATCCTCGAATTATTTATCAGATTATTCTAGTATATCATGATACCTCCTTATAGTCTATTATCTTACATACTCTGTACATTATTTTGTACTGATGCCCCATTGCCTTGGGGGTGTTGCATTCATGCATGTAGGTCCTGACAAATGACCGAGTAGACCTCCTCAGCAGCAAGATTAACTCTTATCCGGTTGGCTAGCCCCTTTCCTCCGGAGCTGCCAAAGTTGGGAGGTTTTGTTACCTTTTGTTGTATATATCTTTATGGGTAGGCTGAGGCCCTGTCCCTCTAATCTTTACTACTCTTAGAGGCCTGCATACTAGTGTGTGGGTGTATAGCTACGTTATGGCCATACTAGCCTATGTTGTTGGTTTGCTGAATATTTTGAGTTGTTTGATGTATTGTATTGATATATACCTCCTTTTACTTTTGATATAGATATCATGGTGGCCTCAACGGCCCAATCAAGACTTATGTGCTAGTTGGATATTTATTTATATGATCTCCTAGGAGTAGTTGTTTCTTTTATAGATCAGTTGACAGGGGACTTGCCGGCCGAGGGATTAGTTTTAAGCCGATTTATACTTGTTTGATTTGTTGAATGCAAGTGGCTGCCATGCACTAGTAGCAAATGGTTCAGCAAGGTCGGCTCGACCCTGAGTTTTGGCATTAGGAGACAGTTGAGCCCCTCGAGTTTGGGGCGTGACAAACTTTGTATCAGAGCAACGTCGTATCCCAGGGAGTCTGCAAGCCATGTCTAGTAGAGTCTTATTTATAAATGTGTTATGCACCATATTTGATAAGCAAGAAGCTACCGGGCATGTTAGAATGACTATCCTTCATTTGCTCACCTCGTGCTATAGAGCGGTTTCTAGCTTATAATTGATACTTGTACGCAAATAGAGATGACTGACACTAGACAGACTACAACTAGCCAGGGGCTAGATACATCTGCAAGCGAGGTACCGGCAAGGTACCACAAGTGGAGGTAGCCCATTGTGAGATCCAGGGGGAGACATCTTCTCAGCCCCCTATAGCTTCTCCACCGCTTCAGGAGCCTCCGAGGGCTACAGGACTTCCGGCTCCACCAGCAGTACCACCTTTAGTTCCTCCTATTCCATCTTATCAGTATTTTAAGAGTGAAGTATTTATGTTAGCACAGTTAGTGGGTGCACAATGCGAACCAATTGCGCCAGATGGTACCAGACCTTCTGAAGGGCCCGAAAGTTCGAGAGTTCGTGAATTTCTTGCCTTGAATCCTCCACAATTTACAGGGACAGATCACAGAGAAGACCCTCAACACTTTATTAATCAACTTCATACGATCTTTAAAGTCATCCATGCCTGAGCGACTAAGTCAGTTGAGTTAGCAGCATTTCGATTGCGCAATGTTACAGTATTGTGGTATGAGAGTTGGGAGAGATCTAGGGGAAAAGATGCATCCCTACCTACTTGGGATAGCTTTACAGAAGCTTTCATAGATCACTATTTGCCTCGAGAGATTAGGGATAGCCGGGTGGACCAGTTTCTGAACCTCCGACAGGGCAACATGTGTGTTCGAGAGTACAGGATGAGATTTGATTCATTGGCTAGATATGCACCAGCATTTGTTGATACGATACATGATAAGGTGTGTAGATTTGTGGGTGGGCTTGACTCAGATTATATCGATGCTTGTTCTACCACTGCACTACATGATAATATAGATGTCTCACGAATTCAAGCATTTGCACATGGCATAGAGGATCGCCGACATATACAGTATATGAGTGACAGGGTTGAGAGAGAGAGACAGAAGACGGCTAGGCCCATTGGTTCACAGGGAGATTTTTAGGGTGGTCCCAAACCCCGATATTCTATTAGGCCACCTAGACCTCCACCACAGCAGTTCTAGGGTAGTAGATTTGATCGTCAGGAACAGTCAAGCCCATGTGAGGGTTCACGAGCTTCAGACTTGCAATAGTAGAGGGGTTCTGGACAAGCTAGGACAGCCCCGCCGCGTTGCGCTACTTGCTGTAGGATGTATTTCTGGAGATGCATATAGGGTTCCACAGGTTGTTATTCTTGTGGAAATGAGAGGCATGGGTGGAGAAACTGCCCTACCATAGGTCAAGGTGGTATAGGTCAGTCGACCAGGTCAGCAGTAGATTCCTCCTCATCAACATAGTCTATAGGGCGTGGACCCCAGACTTCAGCAAGTAGAGGTAGTGGCGGAGGCAGAGAGGGATCATCTAGTTTTGGTAGTGGACAGAGCAATACATATTCATTAACCGGCCGACAGGACTCAGAGTCATCACCAGATGTTGTGACAGGTACATTGATTGTTTGCTTCCATTGTGTTTATGCTTTGATAGATCCTGCATCTACACTGTCTTATGTTACTACATTTATCATGGGGAAGTTATGTATAGTAGTAGAGTCATTAGATCGACCCTTTATTGTATTTACACCAGTTGGTGAGTCTATTATTGCCATGGGAGTCTATCGAGGTTGTACGGTAGAAATTATCAACCGTCAGACCTTTGTAGATCTCGTAGAGTTAGACATGGTCAATTTTGACATCATTATGGGTATGGACTGGTTAACGTCTTGTTATGCTAATGTTGAGTGCCGAACAAAGATTGTTATATTCCAATTTTCAAGAGAAGCAGTTCGGGAATGGAAAGGAGATACAACAACGCCGAAAGGTAGGTTTATTTCCTATCTTAAGGCGAGGAGGATGATTACTAAGGGTTGTATTTATCATCTTGTTCATGTTCATGATATAGATGACGAACCACCGACTCTTCAGTCTATTTTGGTAGTTAATGAGTTTCTAGATGTATTTCCAGAGGAGCTCCCTTGTATCCCTCCAGAACGTGAAATAGAGTTTGCTATCGATATGCTACCAAGTACACAACCCATATCTATCCCTCCTTATAGAATGGCTCCTGCTGAGCTAAAGGAGTTGAAGGATTAGTTGAAAGACTTGCTTGATAAAGACTTTATTAGGCCTAGTGCTTTACCATAGGGTGCAACAGTGTTGTTCGTAAGGATGAAAGATGGCGCATTAAGAATGTGTATCGATTTTCGATAGATGAATAAGGCAACTATAAAGAATAAGTATCCCCTTCCGAGGATAGATGACTTGTTTGATTAGTTACAAGGTGTTAAGTGTTTCTCAAAAATTGATTTCAGATCAAGGTACCACCAGATACGAGTGCGGGAGAAAGGTGTTCCAAAGGCAACTTTTAGAACTAGATATGGACACCTTGAGCTCCTAGTAATGTCTTCTGGATTAACTAATCCCCATCAATGTTCATGGACCTGATGAATAGTATATTCAGGCCGTATATAGACTTGTTTGTGATTGTATTTATTGATGATATTTTGGTGTATTCACGTTCAAAAGATGAGCATGCAAAGCATCTGCGAGCTATCCTTCAGGTTCTTCAAGACCGAAAACTTTATGTAAAGTTTTCTAAGTGTGAGTCTGGTTGGACTCTATAGCTTTCTTAAGCCATATTGTATCAGATGCAGGCATTGCATTTGATACATAAAATATTGAGGTTGTAAAGACTTGGCCCAGACCCATGACTCTGACTGAGGTTCATAGTTTTTTAGGGTTAACTGGGTACTACAGAAGGTTTGTACAGGGGTTTTCTTCAATTTCAGCCCCATTAACGAAACTGACTCAAAAAGTAGCTAAGTTCTAGTGGACTGAGTCTTGCGAGCATAGTTTCCAGGAGCTGAAGGACAGGTTGTTGTGAACATCAGTTCTTGCATTGCCAGACGGTTCTGAAGGTTATGTAGTGTATTGTGCTGCTTCTGGTGTTGGGTTGGGTTGTGTTCTAATGCAACATGGTAAGGTTATCGCATATGCTTCAAGGCAGTTGAGAAAGAATGAGAAGAACTATCCGACCCACGATTTAGAGTTGGTTGCAGTTGTGCATGCACTAAAGATCTGGAGACACTATTTGTATGGCGTTCATGTTGACATCTTCACAGATCATAAAAGCCTTCAATATATCTTTAGATAGAAGGATTTAAATCTGTGACAATGTCGATGTCTTTAGTTACTAAATGACTACGACGTGGACATTTTATATCATCCAGGAAAGGTGAATATGGTAGCTGATGCCCTCAGTCAAAGATCTATGGGTAGTTTATCATATTTAGGTGTTGAGAAGCGTGAGCTAGCTCTAGAGCTTCATTAATTAGCTATCTTGGGAGTCAAATTGTTAGAGGCAGAAGATAGTGGTGTAACAATTCAGGACACAACCGTATCATCTCTAGTTGTAGACGTAAATTCACGCCAACAAGAGGATCCTAGCTTAGAGCAGCTCAGAGACAAGGCTCAGAATCGACAGACCTTAGATATAGTGGTTTATTGTGTGTTCCAAATGTTGCAGGGCTTCCGCATCGGATTATGGAAGAGGCACATCATTCCCATTATTATATTCACCCTAGTTTGACAAAACTGTACCATGATACTAAGGAGATCTATTGGTGGCATGGGATGAAGAAGGACGTTGCTGAGTATGTGGCACAGTGTCCTAACTGCCAACATGTGAAGGTTGAGCACCAAAAGCCTGCTGGGCTAGTTCAAGATATAGCCATTTCTTTGTGGAAGTGGGAAGCAATTAATATGGATTTTATTATAGGGTTACCTCGATCGCGTCGCAAGTTTGACTTTATTTGGGTAATTGTTGATAGACTAACAAAATCAGCCCATTTCTTACCAATCAGGGCTACTTTTACGGTCGAAGACTATGCAGGGCTCTATATTAGGGAGATTGTTAGGCTACACGATGTCCCAGTATCTATTATCTCTGATAGAGGAGCACAATTCACCGCCAACTTTTGGAAGTCCTTCCAGAAAGGACTAGGGACACAAGTTAATCTTAGTACAACCTGTCACCCTCAGAAAGATGGCCAGGCTGAGCGCACAATTTTGACACTCGAGGATATGCTACGGGCATGTGCGCTAGACTTCAAGGAGAGTAGGGATGACCACTTACCTCTTATAGAGTTCGAATACAATAATACTTATCATTCCAGTATCGGGATGGCACCTTATGAGTCTTTGTATGGGCGAAAATGTTGATCCCCCATTGGATGGTTTGAGGTAGGTGAGTTAGGGTTGATTGGACCCGACTTAGTAGAGCAGATAGTGGAGCATGTCAAGCTCATACGAAAGAGGTTGCTAACAACTCAAAGCCGACAAAATTCATACTCAGATGTGCGATAAAGGGACTTAGAGTTTTGCGTCAATGACTGGGTATTCTTAAAAGTCTCACCTATGAAGGGGGTTATGAGATTTGGCAAAAAAGGCAAGCTTAGTCCAATATTCATTGGGCTATACCAGATCCTTCGGAGGGTAGGACGAGTGGCTTATGAGTTAGAATAGCCTTCGGGGGTAGAATATGTTCAACCAGTTTTCCAAGTATCTATGCTACGGAAGTGCGTAGGAGATCCTTCTCAGGTTGTCCCAGTTGAGGATGTTCAGATCACAAAAGAGTTGTACTACGAGGAAACTCCAGTTACCATATTAGATGGGCAGGTCCGTAAATTGAGGACCAAAGAGGTGGCTTCGGTTAAAGTATTGTGGAGAAACAAGAATAGAGAAGAGGTGACCTGGGAAGCTGAGGATGGCATGAGGTCCAAATATCCTCACTTGTTTCATATCCCAGGGTGATGGCATATCAGCTTATATTGGTGCAGTGAGGTAAGATACCTATCTGATTTTTTTATATTGTTTCTTATTATTATTGTTGTTGTCGTTGTATATTTGCTTGCACTGTTATTACGAAGCTATAATGCTTAGCAATTTATGTCATCATGTGAGACTCCTAGGTTAGACTTTCTGCCTTTTAGGTTCCTGGATAGTGACAAACTTAACTGCGTGACTCATATTTTTTTTTATTCGAGGATGAATGTTTTTAAGGGGGGAAGGATGTAACACCCCGACTTTTCAAAATGTCTAAATTAACTCGTATCTTCGTGGAAAGACAAGAAGGGTGAGTAATAAATTAAAAATGATGTGGTATGTCATATTTTAACTGTTCAAGGGTTGTATCTCAAGTTTTGAAGTTAAGTAAGTGGCAAAATAAAAATGGCAAAAGTTATCATAAGTTCCTTTTTAAAGATTTCTTTAAAATTTGGGTAAAATGTCTTGGATATTTTCTCCCAATATATAAAGCTTTATAAGGCCTATCACCCAATAAATCAAAGGCGTACGATACTAGTTTGCAACGCAAAAAACCGTGTATCAAATCGACATCAGAGTAAAAAGTTATGAGGGTTTTACTAGGGACTGTCGGGGAAGAATCAGGGTCGGATCCGGGTCGGGTCAAAAATATGGTATGTCTGCTTATTTAACGTTTTAAGCCATGAAAACATTTCATTTCAGTTCGAACCCAGAGAGAAAGCTTAAGAAAGGGTTCCTATGGAACTCTAGCATGATGAAGGTTAGTTTTTGACGATTTCAACCATTAAACATTGCCCCCGTGCCTAGAAACGAAATCCCTACATGTGCCAATCATTTTTCCCTTCGATTAGCTGTGTTTGGAGCTGGTTTTTGAAGATATAAATTTGTAGCTATTGGTGTTTCTTCAAGGTTTATACTTGGTTAGCTAAGGTAATCATCTCGAGACCCTTTTATGGTTGTTTTTATGAATTTTTACGGACGTTTCGACAAGTTGGGGTAATATGGCAAATTTACCGATTTAAGATTAATTATGAACTGTTTATTGGTGCGTACCAGTTGTGTATTTATAGTGTTTGCGAAGCTTAGGACATCAGGAACAACTTTCGTGAAGTAACTACGGTCTTTCGAGAGTTCATTAGAAAGGTATGCTAAGGCTATAGCCCACTTATGGCATGTTTCCTTAGAGCTTAGGAGCAATGTAATTGGGTTGTTATCCTTGTTACACTTGTAGCCATTATTGTTGATTGTTGGTTGCTCGAGTTGATATAATCCTCCCTTGTCGAGATTATTATTCAGTTAGTAGCGTCCCTATGTTGGACACGACTTAGAGGCTATTTGTATAGGTTGCTTATAACTAAATTGCTTGCTTTTAGCGATTGGATTGTTATTGTTTCCCTTGGGGCTATTGTGGTTAGTTGCAGGAATGTGATCTATGCCTAGAAGGACTATGTTCTGCCTACAGGGCTATATGGATGCCTAAAAGGTCTATGAGTTGCCTATAGGGCTATATTGACGCCTAAGAAGGCTATGTGCTTCCTACAGGGCCATGTTGTTGCCTAAGAGGGATTTGAGTTATCTATAAGCTATGTTGATGCCTAAGAGAGCTATGTACTGCGTACGGGGCTATATTAATGCCTAAAAGGGATATGAGACCTAGGGGGCTAGCAGACTACCGATAGGGGTATATAGGTTGATTGGCACCTTTCGGGCTTATGGGGGCCTGAGTAGGTGGTCTTGTGTGCTGTTTGTACCTGTCGAGCTTATAAGGGCTTGGTTAGGTTGTTCTTTTATCATCTTTGATATTTTTAGATTTAGGAACAGGTCAGTACACTTATCTTATCCTCAATTTATTTATCAGATTATTCCAGTATATCAGGATACCTCCTCGTAGTCTATTGCCTTTCATACTTTGTATATTATTTTGTACTGACGCCCCATTAGCTTGGGGGAGTTGCATTCATGCATGCAGGTCCTGACAGAAGACCGAGTAGACCTCCTCAGTAGTAGGATTGACATTTATCCGGTTGGCTAGCCCCTTTCCTCCGGAGCTGCCAGAGTTGGGAGGTTTGTTACCTTTTGTTATATATATCTTTATGGGTAGGCTGGGCCCTGTCTTGCTAGTCTTTGCTACTCTTAGAGGCTTGCAGACTAGTGTGTGGGGTGTATAGCTAAATTATGGCCATACTGGACTATGTTGTTGCTTTGCTGAAGCTTGTGAGTTGTTTGATGTGTTGTATTGATATATACCTGCTTTTACTTTTGGTATAGATATCATGGTGGCCTCGATGGCCCAATCAGGACTTCTGTGCTAGTTGGCTATTTATTTATATGATCTCCTAGGAGTTGTTGTTTCTTTTATAGATCAGTTGGCAGGGGCCTTACTGGTTGATGGCTTAGTTTCAGGCCGAGATATACTTGTTTGTTTTCTTGATTGCATGTGGTTGCCAAGCGCTAGTAGAAAATGGTTCAGCAGGGTCAGCTCGGGCCTGAGTTTTGGCATTAGGAGCCAGTTGCGCCCCTCGAGTTTGGGGTGTGACATATTTGGGGAAACAGAGGTTTTGATTTGGGATTTTGGAATTATGAAGAAGATGACTTAATTTATGGACTCAAAAACCTTAAATAGCTAGTATAATTTAGTTTAAAACGACGTCACTTAATTTTAACTTAATATGGAAAACCCCATAATGTGCCTAAGTGTAACTAACAAAACGCAGTTTCAGGCCTCACCCACGACCACGGCGCATGGGTGGACCTACGTGGCATGCTGGTAAACCGTAGGTCAGGGTTCTAGAACCTATTTTCTAGGCCTTGACCTACACCCCTAACCCATGAGGCATGGGTGCCCTCCGTGGGTCACTGCCCAGGCAACTTCTAAGTGTCTTCCTCAAGGACCCATGGTTGGTCCTTGGGGTTTGTACCTTGACGTTCTAACACGAAACCCTATAATTTTAGGTACGGGGAGGTACTTTTACGATTCTAACCCTCATGATAAGCTTTAGTTTAGCCTACTAGTTTCCAGAGTGTTACAATGGT
This sequence comes from Solanum okadae, assembly GCA_036553675.1. Lineage (NCBI taxonomy): Eukaryota > Viridiplantae > Streptophyta > Magnoliopsida > Solanales > Solanaceae > Solanum > Solanum okadae. Next base: position 25,565,597 of record CM071689.1, read on the forward strand.
AGATTTGTGTGACATTTTAGGTGTCGCGTACGTTGTTTATCAATTGAATAGCGTGAATTGCGCCTTGTTATACTACCTCGACATAGTGTCGCTCATGTGATATATTCATTACCTCATGTTATTGTTATTATTTGTTTTTGTTTTAGAATTTGATTTTTTTTATCGAGTTAAAATTGGACTAGTCTAAATGTCGACCTTAATTCCTTATTGATTGGATAAGACTCATTTTTTTAGCCTTATTGATTCTCGTATTACTGTATTATATTTGGTTTGTCAAGCTTCATAAAGATACTTTTAGGTCTTCGATCTATATTAAGGCTACAATTCCTCTTCTAACATGATTCTGATGGACTTAACTTGTTATGGCCTATATATATTCATCATATGACTTGTATCATTATCCTATTGAATGGTCTACCACAACATTGTAGAGTGTCGATCTGTAGGACTCTCTTGATTTAATGGGATAGAAAATCATGTTATGATTGTGTTTAGTTGTATGTGATCAATGATAATGCTCAACCATACTTCAAAATTAAAGTATAAAATGTTGTGTGCACGATTATTACCCAACTTTATGTGTCGGGCTTGACGTAAACGGATTTGAAAAAGGATTACGGTCTATTTTATTCAATTCATGACTAAGACGTGCGTTGTTGTAAAAGAAGTAATGTAAATTAAACTTGGAAGAAAACAAGTTAACACAGAAATTTATTTCAAACTACGATTATCATGTTTACTTAGGCAACACAATGATAGGTTCAACAAGTTAAAACCAACTACAAGTATGTGAAATATCGACTAGGCTTCAACTCAATATGTAGTGATCAACAAGTTCCAAACCAATAAACACATTGATATCTGTTTATTTACACTATAACTAATTTTCTCTAGAATTAATGAATATTCGTATCTTAAGGGTTCATTTGACCCCTAAACCATACATTCAAAATATTAAACATTACAGTCGGAATATCTCGCGAGATCTAATCATTAAATCTGAAATAAATTAGATTAGACTATTTTTAGTTCTAATCCAATGACAATTATCTAGCTAACTAATGAAGTATTACCCAACCTCACTTCACTTTTTAAACCAAAGTGAACTTAGAGTTTTTAACCAATGCTTGCAACCATTGATTTTTTATTATACCTTGTAAGAAACAATAGGTGCATGCATAATAAATAATTAAAGAACAATTTATTCAATACTTGTTCATTTTCAGAACAACACAATGCACACACAGCCCTAGGAATGAAGGGTTTAGGGGTATAACTTCAAGGTACGACTGCCCAAGGACCAACCAAGGGTCCTTCAGAAGGACCCTAGAATTCCCCTCAAACCTGCCCAAAAATAGTGACCCACGGAGCGGCCTACCCCCCGTAGGGTGGTCCACGCTCCGTGGGTGGAGCCTCGTGGATCAAGGCCAAGTCAAGGGGCTGCAAACCCCAACCCATGCCCCACCAATATGGGTTGTGGGTAAATCCACGCCCCGTAGGTGTTGGTCGTGGATGAGGCCTACAAGCTGTCCCAAAGTCAGCTAAGTCTAGGGGTAGTTTTGGTAATTCCTATTTTAATTAGTATGATGTGAGGTCATTTTGTATTGTTTCAATATACCTATATAGGTCTTTTTAAGTCATTAATCAACCCATTCACTTCATAAAATCCCAAAACCCAAATTCATAACCAACTTTCCCCAAATAAACTCTCTCTAGAACTCTAAGGAAGAAGAAGAAATGTGAAGCTAGGTTTGAAGAATCAAGAGTTTCTCCTCAAATTCGTGGTAAATCTTCAATAAGATATGGTAACTCTTCATCCATGAGTAGCCTTCACCCATGGATCCTCTTCAAAACCCATAATTTCAAAGCTAAAAAACCCAAAAGTTAGGGTTTGACTTCAATCTCACGGATTCCTTTCAAATTTTGTTTTAATGATTGAATTTTATTTGTTTATGGATATATTGATGATTTTATATGATTTTAAGTTGAATTCCTCAAGATTCCATGAATTGTCGTATTTTCTCAAATTGGATCTTAAAGTGTAGGTATGGATTGATGCAACTAGAATGTTATAGAATTATGATTGTAATGAATTGATTACTTGAATTATGTTATTATCCATGTCTAATGTATTAATTCTGTATGTGTTGATGAATCATGATCGGTGGTCCTTGAAGGGTAATTTATGAAAATTATGCATGACTATGAGATTTATGTTTATGTTTTAGGAACACTTTGAGTGTAATGTGACTAAGATTATGATGTAATTGTGGTGTTGCTGAAAGGCTATTCATACACACATACACTATGAATGAAGTTTCTATGATTATGATAACGATGATGTGTTGGTTGAAAGGCTATTCTCAATTATACACTTATGAATGATGATGACATATTCTGAAAGGATTTCCTCACCTAAATGAATCGGTAGACTTGGGCCATCCCTTTCATGTGTGATTAAAAGTTATCTTGATTGATATACCTTGAATTGGTAGGCTAAGGGCAACCCTTTTACGAGTAATTAAAGAGTTATTTTGATTAATATACCTTGAATCGGTAGCCCAATGGCATCCCTTTCATGAGTGACTAATGAAGTATTCTAAGGCTTCTCTTGAATTGGTAGGCCAATGGTACCCCTTTCATGACGAGTCAATGAGCTATTCTAATGATGAACCTTGAATCGTTAGGCCAATGGTACCCACTTAATAAGGAGTCAATGAGCTATTCTAATGATGAACTTTGAATCGGAAGACCAATGGTACCCTTTTCTTGAGGAGTCAATGAGATATTCTAATGATGTACCTTAATCGGTAGGCTAAGGGCACCTTTTCACGATTAATGATGTTAATAGAGAATTAACTACTCCGTGGGAATTTAATGCTTAGCACCGAGAGGATATTGTGAGGTGGAAGCTCTCCCTATGTATGGTCGAGTTTCTAGTAACAACCTCCTTATCCCATTACTATGTGCCCCCATAGGTCTTTACCTACTAGATCCACCTAAAAGCTAAGACATGTTAGTTCTACCTCAGACAAGTAGGACACCTCTTTTCGTTATGGGGCATGATATCGGATTCCATGTTAAGCTCACATGGTCTATGTCGGTTAAGGCTTATTCCCACTATAAATGAGAATAATATGTTATGAACTATGGTTCCTCAAGAAGCAATATTTAGTGTGGGTGGGGGTTCGGGACTTCATCCATGCATTGCACAAGTAGGTTTTGAGAGTAGTTATGGTGTGTTCCTTTCATCCTATGATGATTTATGAAATGAAGTATGCTTAATGTGGATTGTTGCTATGAGTTTATTTTCTTGACATGACATAGTAAATGTGAAGGTTTCCTTTTCTATGAGTATCAACAAAGGAAAAGATCAAAGAATGGTAAGTATGATTATAGTGGCCTAAAAGTGGTACTTAGTATAGATGGGATTATGGGATCTTGTCTATGCAATGTATAAGAATAACTTAGGGTTACTTATGAGATGGTTTTATTATGCTATGATGATCTACATGTTAAATATGCTTGTGAATTATGCTTTTATACTAATGTGCATGATGATTCTCAAAATTGGCAAAGTGCATGCTTTTCAACTAAAATGTCATTTTTAGCTTGTTTTCAAGGTTTTTATGCATGGCTGTCATACTTAGTATATTTTTGTACTAACCTATTATTTTCTACATTTTTCCAAAGTGCAGGGTCTAGTTCCTAACGCGATCTTCTTTTGGTTCAAGCTTGAATCGACTATTCTCCTAGACTGTGCTAAGAACTCATGATTCGAGGATGTATGAGTCATTTGTAGTTTGTTTCTAGTATTTCATCTTTAGATTGTATTGTAAGGGTTGTGGCCCTATTTCATTCAAACATTGTATTAGATGGCTATAATGAGACAAGTCTAGACTTCCGCTTGCTTTTATAATAGACTTTAATTGTATGGATAAAGTTTTAAATTCCACATCATTTCTTTTATCCCATGTTATGATATCCTAAGGGGCTTGTATGAGACCCTTTCGGGGTTGAGTACGCCTTGTCACATCTAGGGGGTACTTCTGGGTCGTGACAAACTTGGTAATCAGAGCACAAGGTTTAGAATTATTCTAGGATGATGTCTCATAAGCCATGTCTAGTAGAGTCTTGTTCATAAGTCGTGCCATAGAGTTTTACTCTAGAAGGTCTTTCTCCTTATCCGCTGGTCTTCAAGATATGACTACTCGAAGGGCTTATGCTTCAAGGAGCGAGGGAGAAAATGTTGGTTGTGATACCAATTATTACTATGCGACTAGGTAAGGCTTGATATGCTAGATTTAGATGATATCCTTAGCATGGATTGGTAGTATTATTGTTATACTCCTATGTGATTGTAAAACCCGTATAGTCAAATGGTTAATTCTCAATGAGCCTATCCGTGAGTGGAAGGGGGGAAAGTCTATGTCCTAGGTTTGGATTATGTTTTGTCTTTAAAGTTGACTTAAGGGTTGCATGTACCACCTAGCTAAGATGAGGGAGATATGTTTAGGTGTTGACCAACTTCAAAAGTTAGTTACCTCGTTAAGATTGATCTTAAGCATATTCACTATGAGTAAAGTGCTTAGACAATACCTAGAGGTGGTAATTAGTAGACACCTATATAAGGAAAGGAAGTAGTATAGCTAACCATGGTTTAGAATTGACTTGCTCCACTTTAGAATTGAACGAGATGATGCTTAGAAGAGTTCATATAGGCTTACTCCCAAGGGGAGGGGAGATGATATGCTTAAATAGCAAGGTCATTGAGTGTTCTTGATGTTTATGATATGGGATGGCTTGAAATTCTCACCATAAGATATATATTGAGTTTAGGAAGTTTGGTCCCGGTTTTGTAGGCTCGTATGAGATCTTGAGTGGAGTTGGTAAGGTTTGGATGCATTGTTGATTAGAGCTCTATTGATTTTAGAACCCGTGAGGTTATTATGAGTTTTTGGTGATGCTTTGGGATTGTTTGAAGGAAGTAGTATTTGAGTTTTTAGTAGGGGATTTTCTTCCAAGGGGGAAATGGTGTGCTTAAATAGGAAGATTGTTGAGAGTCCCGATATCCTCATCGCTTTCTTCTATTCCCATTCTAGCTTGAGACAAAGAGTTCCTTGTGGCTTGTTTTATGTTTTGGAGTCATGTGTGCTTTAGAAGTTTCCATGATCTCCTTATGTTATGCATGTTCTTGATAAATTACTATTTAGAAAGAAAATGAGTTTTTATGATTTATGTGTTCCTCATGGTGTTGTGCATTTAGTAGGAGTCGTCTATATGCTTCATGCGATGAATTTTCAAACATGCTTTAGTATGTTTTTGAGAGTAATTGCATAATTTACTTCATGATATTATGTTGAGCATGCTTTGAGTTGGAGAGGATAGTTCCTCCAATGAATTTGAGAAATGTTGAAATTTTCATGCATATTGGGTTGTTATGTTAGATGTAGTTTCTACTTCCTTGTGTTGCATTGAATATGTTGAGATGGAGTGATGTTTCCTCCTTTGAATTGTGCTTTATTTGGATGTTTAATGCAAGGTGGGCTGCTAGTCTTGAGTCTTTAATGTTGTAAGGTGTCTAGATCGTCATTCGAGGATGAATGTTCCCAAGGGGGAGATAATGTAACACCCTGGAAACTAGCGGGCTTAACTAGAGTTTGTCGTAAGTGTTAGAGTCATAAAATTTGCTTCTCGTACTTAGAATGAAGGGTTTAGAGGTTTAACATCACGGTACTACTCCCCAAGGATCAACCAAGGGTTCATGAGGAGGACCCTAGAATTCCCATCAAAACTACCCAAAAACAGTGACCCACGGAGGGACCTACGCCCCGTAGGCTGGTCCACGCTCTGTGGGTGGAACCTCATGGATCAAGGCTAAGTCAAGGGACTGCAGACCCCAACCCACGCTCAACCAGTACGGGCCGTGGTTCAGTCCATGCCCCATAGGTGGTGGCCGTGGATGAGGACTGCAAACTTTCTTAAAGTCGGCAAAGTCTAGGGGTAGTTTAGGTAATTCTTATTCTAGTTAGTATGCTGTGAGGTTGTTTTGTATTGTTTTAATAACCTATATAAGTATTTTTTTAAGTCATTAATCAACCCATTCACTTCACAAAATCCCAAAACCCAAATCCATAACCAACTTTCCCCGAATAAATTCTCTCTAGAACTCCAAGGAAGAAAACGAAGAAAAAAGGTGAAGCTAAGGTTGAAGAATCAAGCTTTTCTCCTCAAATCGGTGGTAAATATTCAATAAGGTATGGTAGCTCTTCATCAATGGATAGCCTTCACCCATGGAACCCCTTCAAAACCCCCAATTTCAAAGCTAGAAAACCGAAAAGTTAGGGTTTGACTTCAATCTCATGGATTCCTTTCAAATTCATTTTTAATTATTGAATTACATTTGTTTACAGATATATTGATGATTTTATATGTTTTTAAGTTGAATTCCTCAAGAATCCATGAATTAACCTATTTTGTCAAATTGGATCTTAAAGTGTGGGTATGGATTGATGCAAGAAGAATGTTATAGAATTATGAATGCAATGAATTGATTACTTGATTTCTGTTATTATCCATGTCTAATTTAGTAATTCTAGATGTGTTGATGAATCATGATCTATGATCCTTGAAGGGCAATTTATGAGAATTATGCATGACTATGAGATTTATGTATATGTTTTATGAACACTTTGAGAGTAATGTGACTAAGACTAAGATGTAATTGTGGTGTTGTCGAAAGGTTATTCTCATAAACACACTATGAATGAAGTATGAATGAAATTTCAATGATTATGATAACGATGATGTGTTGATTGAAAGTCTATTCTCAATTATACACTTATGAATGATGATGACATGTTGTGAAAGTCTTTCCTCACCTAAATGAATCGGTAGGCTAGGGGCATCTCTTTCATGTGTGATCAAAAGTTATCTTGATTGATATAACTTGAATCAGTAGGCTAAGGGAAACCCTTTCATGAGTAATTAAAGAGCTATCTTTATTAATGTACCTTGAATCGGCAAGCCAATGCCATCCCTTTCATGAGTGACTAATGAAGTATTCTAGGGCATGTCTTGAATCGGTAGGCCAATGGTACCTCTTTCATGAGGATTCAATGAGATATTCTAATGATGAATCTTTAATTGGTACGCCAATGGTACCCCTTTCATGAGGAGTAAATGAGTTATTCTAATGATGAACCTTAAATCGGTAGGGCAATGGTACCCCTTTCATGAGGAGTCAATGAGCTATTCTAATGATGTACCTTGAATCGATAGGTTAAGGTCACATTTACATGAGTAATTATGTTAATAGAGAATTAACTACTCCATGGGAATTTAATGCTTAGCACCGAGAGGATATTGTTAGGTGGAAGCTCTCCCTATGTATGGCCGGGTTTCTAGTAACAACCTATTTATCCCATAACTATGTGCCCCCATTGGTCTTTACCTATTAGATCCACTTAAAAGCTAATACATGTTATTTCTAGCTTAGGCAAGTAGGACACCTCTTTTCAATGTGGGGCATGACACCGGATTCCATATTAAGCTCACATGGTCTATGTCGGTTAAGGATTATTCCCACTGTGAACAAGAATAAATGGTTATGAACTATGGCTCCTCAAGAAGCACTACTTAGTGTGGGTGGGGGTATGGGACTTCAACCATGCATTGCATGAGTAGGTTTTGAGAGTAGTTATGGTGTGTTCCTTTTATGTTATGATGATTTGTGAAATGAAGTATGCTTAATGTGGATTGTTGCTATGAGTTTCTTTCCTTGATATGACTTAGCAAATGTGAAGGTTTCCTTGTCTCTGAATATCCACAAAGTAAAAGATAAAAGAATGGTAGGTATGATTATGAAGGCCTAAAAGTGGTACTTAGTTTAGATGGGATTTTGAGATCTTATATATGCTTTGCACAAGTATAACTTAAGGTTACTTATGAGATGGTTCTATTATGATATGATGATCTACATGTTGAATATGCTTGTGACTTATGCTTTTATACTAGTATGGATGATGATTCTCAAACATGGCAAATTGCATGCTTTTCAACTAAAATTTCCTTTAAACATGTTTTCAATGTTTTTATGCATGGTTATCATACTTAGTGCATTTTTGTACTAACCCATATTTTCCAACATTTTTCCAAAGTGTAGGGTCCGGTTCTTAAGGCGATCGTTTGGTTCAAGCTTGGATCAACTATTCTCCTAGCTTGTGGTGAGTCCTCGTGATTCGAGGACGTATGAGTCATTTTTAGTTTCTTTCTAGTATTTCATCTTCAGATTGTATTGTAAGGGTTGTGTCCCTATTTGATTGAAACATTGTATTAGATGGCTATAATGAGACAAGTCTAGACTTCTTCTTGATTTTTTAAAAGACTTCGATTGTTTGGATAAAGTTTTAAATTCCGCATCATTTCTTTTATCTAATGTTATGATATGCTAAGGGGCTTGTATGAGACCCTTTCGGGGTTGAGTACGCCTTGTCACATCTAGGGAGTACTCCTAGGTCATGACACATAAGTAAGAAAATAAAGAATATATCATGAAAGTTATATTCCATTCCATTCATATTTTGAAATAAATAATATATCTAGCTAGAAGTATCACAATTTTGTGTTTCCTTCTTCACAAAACAAAAATAATGTTCTAATAAGTCCATTATCTACTCAATACTAAAGTGAAATAACTACTCTCTATTCTAGAATATACTAATTGAAAAAAAAATAGTACATAATTTCGCATATCCCTACAATATCCTTTGAACCTTCCAAAGGGATCCTTTTTAACATCAAGTACAAAATCCCCATGCACTCTCCTAAAATAATTTGTGTTGCATCTACAAAATGCAAGTTCAATTTTCATCCAAGAAGGCGTGGCACAGCTGCACCATGCCTTAACCAAGTAGCACCTACTCACAAGTACAAAACTGCTCAACACATGTAAATCAATTAGTGGCTTCAACCTGAGCCTACATTGATCCTCGAAATCTAGATGAAGTTTTGTTGAACCTTAGTTCCTCGTTGATGTGTTGAATGAATTTTCATTTCAAATAATCCATTACTTGAGTTCAAAGAAATATTTGCACATAAGGAGAAAAGGGGCCTTAATCCCTCATATTTGCATTAAAACATAGTAATAATTAATGAATAAGAGTCTAATAGGTTTACAAATGTCAATTCATCAAAGGCATGATAATGTTATGATGTTTTTACTGTCTAGTTTTCACTTATGAGCTTTTTTTTGCCTCAACAAATACTAACACTGTAAGGTTCTTGAACCAACAACTTATTGATATACCGTGCTTATTATTTAGGAAAACCATGTCTATGGGCTGGGTAGACCGTACCTATAAGACAAGCAGGTTGTACTCTTGAGCAGCACTTACATTGTACCATATAGCCTAGGATTTGCATTAATTCACAAACACATGTACATTTGGACACATCAAGTAACATTATTATTGGGATATAGGTAAGGGAAAAAATATGAATTTAGTGATTATTTTTTTGTTAGAATTTATAGCGATTGTGTGATGTTTGTACTTACATGGCTTATGGGGCAAGGTTATGTTATTGCTTGTTACATATTTGTATGTGGTCTTATTGTAGATAGACAATATATTCTTCTTCCTTTTCACGCCTATCATATTATTTCAGTCTGCATATTCCAATTTCATCTTTTAGTTTGTCTTACATGCTCGGTACATTATTTTTTATTCATTTCCATTTCCTGGGGGCATTGTGATAAGTGGTAGTTTTGAACTCATTTAAGGTCCATTTAGCTCAATAATTAATGTCCTCAATGCCTAAATTTTTCCTTTTCTAATCAAATAGTGATGATTTGCAGCTTTGTAGGCAATTGAACAAGCCAAGGACAGAAGTTTGAAAGAATGGCCAAAAATACAATAAGAAGTGCAAAGTGAACATTGTTGATCACCTAAAATGAAAAATGCATCGCCAACTGAGCACGACCTCACCCAACTTGACAGCGCATAGCACTTTTGTCTACCAAAAAAGGTTGGTAAACTCCAGTCTAAAAGGTGATGCAATGAATTGGAACGGTGATCCTTATGCCCATAGCCCAAAGTGACAATGTGCAAGGCAAAGATTTAATGCTCGAATAGCAAACTAAGGTGGTATTCAGTGATTTTCCATACGTGAAAGGCCAACTTGATAGAGTTTGCCAGCTGAGGTTCAAACACCTGAAACCTAGCGCATCACAAGGCGAGGTGAGGAGCGAAGGGAGATTAGCCAAGCGAGTTTGGCGAGACCAGTTAATGTTGCCGAGTTGGTTACAAAATGGATTTTGGGCCAAATTTTGGGAAAGTATAAATTGCCCAAAAGATACAATTTGTTAGGAGTTCGACTCTTAAGTTCAAGTCTGAGATTTTTGAGTTAGAGTTTGAGAATATTATACTTTTGAAAGAACACTTTTTCTAGTTTTCTTGGGGTTTTAGAATTTGAAACTTCAATTTGATAAATTGAAGTTAAATTCAAACGGGGTTTACTCTTAATTTCTTTATTTAAAGTTACCCATGGATGCTTTCATTGAACGTATATTTTCTTTACTTTTAGTGATGGGTGGTTAAAACCCCAAAATCAAGGGGTGCTTTAATGTGGTTGGATATTTATTTAATCTAGTAGGTATTGTGCTATGTTCTATTTTGTTATTGTTCATACATGAATCTACTCTAATTACCATAAGGTTAACTAAATGGTTAAAGGTGCAAACTTAATTCCTACTCTCGATCTCCGGTTGATGCTCGAAATAGATTAATTGGAGTGGGTAATTAGTTCAATTCTAGAAATTTAGGTTTGATGTCTATAGCTTGATTGAAAGACAGGTTATGGGTCAAATTCTTTTTTTTTAATGGAATGAATCTAAAAAATGCTTTGGAAAAATATTAAAGAGTTGGTGTTTGCTCACCCTTTTTTTTGTGTTTTTTTTCTTTGTTTTTTTTTTTTTTTGAAGAATGAAGAATGTGATGAGACAGTCAAATCTTGACTACAATTGGTACCAACAGTTAGGATTGTAGGTAAATCTGTCCTTCTTCTTTTTTCTCTTTTTCTAACTAAGATTTAATTCAAGGTAATTTCTACAGCTTCAAGTGGTACCTCAAACATACTTAAATATTAACAAGATTTGTTCATCTTGCTTCAACCAAAAGTTTTGAACTGTAGCAATCCTCATGTTTCAAGTGGCCTCACAAAAGAAAAGTCATATTTCACACATATTTGAAATATTTGAATTGAGGACATATTTTGAAGTGCACTTACACTCACAAGAATGTTCAATGCATGCAACTGTGATACCATATTCTTGGCCCTTATGTAAATCTCAACTAATGTGAGAACATTTAGAATGAAATCATGTAGGGTTTGTCATTGGCTAATAAGGTAGGCTTGGGGACGGGTATGATATATTTTAGGATAAGAGTGACTTATTCCTCCTTGAGCGTCACACTGAAATTGTCCTTTTGACAATTGATACGCCTTGGCGTCAGATCCTCTTCATTGTCTTCCCTTTTTTCACTTCTTTTGAATTCTCATTTATTGGAGCTTCTCCTTCTTTCACCGTTTCTTTTGTTTATACTTTTTGAGTCTTTATTTGTTGGGATTTTCTTTTTCCACCCTTTCTTTTGAAGTTTTCTCCATTTTCTTGTTGGAATATTTTCCTTCTCTTCTTTCATTGACCTTGTAAGGGTGTTTTTATCTATCTTTATTTCATTCTTCTTTCCTTTCTCTAGAAGTCGCTTTTGCTTTCTTGACTTTGGGAGACTTTATATGTTTTGTGTTTGACAACTTCAAACTTGAATCTTCTCTTATAATTTGCACATCTTTGGTGCGCTCAAAAAGGTTGGGCCAAGAGAGGGATAGTGCATGTAAGCATTCAGAAGGGTAATGGCTAAGATGTAGTTGTCCAAAAAAAAAGGTTTTAGGCTCAAAGTGGGAAAAACTAGGGATTAATGTCATTTGATAGGCTTTGAAAGGCACAATCACGTAAAAAAAAGGACTACAATCCTTTTCCAAACCAACATAACTCAGGATTTCGCCTCAATAAACATTCAAGCCAAGTTATAGATCAACAGTGCGATGCAATTGAATTTTGATCTAAAGGCTCACCACACAATGCACGTGAAAGCATGAGGTTGGTTTTATTCTTATCTTGAATGCATGCAAGAGAATTTTTAAGTATCACAAAAGTATAAATGAGAGGTACCAAAAGAGTCTATAGTTTACCACAAAGTCAGTCCCCTCCATCATACCAAATATTTCGCATACTCCTAACTGTATTAGTCCCAACTAAGTTGAAGACATGACTCTTACAATACATACACAATGTTTTTTTTTTTGAACAAACAAATACCAACCTCGAGAAGGACTGTCTACGTATCTCATCGAGATGAGATACAGGTATGTGTAGTTCATGCAGATATGCCTTTAAAAATACGTACAAACTATTATTATTATTATTATTATTAATTGACTTTTGGAAAAAATAATACCGAACCCAAGAAGGGTTGCTTACGTATCTCACCGAGATGAGAATCAGTCCACATAGTTCGTTCAGATATGGTATAAAATTATGCATACAAGACCCTTTTTTTTAAAATTTGAAAGAATGATCACTGAACCGAAGAAAGGCTACCTACGTATCTCACCGAGATAAAAATCAGGTTGGTGTAGTTCGTGCAGATATGCCTTTGAAAATACGCACAAACTATATTTTATTTTATTTTTTACTTTTGGAAAAATAATACCAAACCCAAGAAGGGTTGCCTACATATCTCACCAAGATGAGAATCAGGTTCGCGTAGTTAGTACAAATATGGCATAAAATCATTTTAAAATTTAGACAAACTCGGAGCGATTCTTTGTATCCTCTTAACTGTCGACCTTTGTACTGCCTATTGAATGTGGCCTTCCATTTTTTTTACAGTAACCACTTGTTGTGTTCTTTTTTGGATGTTTCTTGGAACTGTGTCTTCTCCCAGTTATCTACGAGTATCAAACATTGTTATGACCATCCACAACTGTCGTCGGTGATCGTTTTCCTGCAAAAATATGAGAAATGTATGAAAGCAGGGCCAACATGCAAAAATAATAAAATAAATAAATGAGTACGACATCATAGTCAAAGACTCCCCTGATTTATCTTTTTGACTTGAGATTAATGTCTTGTGAAATACAAAGACTTGAATTTCGCGAGTCCTCTTGGCTCTTGCAATTTCGGACGAACAATTACTTCCAGATTCTGACATAAATCAAACTCTCGCTTAAATAGAAGAAAAACTCAAAAGGTAAAAGTGTTAGTTTGTGTTCATAATGGATAATGCAAACTATCACACCAAGAATTAAGTAAACACGTAAGCATTGCTTTGATTGAAGACAAACTAAATTATATCACATAGCATACAGACAGTTATTACGTGTCCTATACAAATATGTGACCCTTTTGTGCCACGGGTGGCTTATCGATCTGAAGGATATGTAACGTCATTTGAAATATTACATTGCCTCAAAGCCCAAATTTATACATGTTATACCAATAAACTTAATGGGGATACATAACAGGGGAAATAGATGCAAATAATCAATCCCACGCAGGGGTACAATCCTAAATTATGCTTCCATGGACGATCCTTCTTTTTGATTTCTTGTCATCTCCGAATGTCCACACTTTGGATGAAATGGTAACTTGATCCTTCTTTGACTCGAACAAACTATTAGACTCCCAACCCCAAGAGACAATGTTTTGCCAAATGACGTATACATCCTTCAAACCTAAACACATAAGGATGATTGTCTTTTATTGACCAATGGGCCAAATAGACACAAGGTGGACTTCTAATGGGCCCAACACACCTGGGGTGTTGGGTTAACTTAGTTCAAAATGCGCTAAATTCAGAATTTGATTTCGCTCTTCGCTAGTTGACTAAGAGTGGTCTTTATTTAAGGTGGATCGGTGACCCAAGCGAATTACTTGGGCAAGAGCAGTTAACGACCGTTGACCATCCAGTGGCCAACTACATTCGTCAGGGTTCCCCAAGAAATATTTTGGCTAACGAATGATTGCGGCCGGCATAATCGTCCTTTAAGTAAGAAATAAAAAATACCAAGTGGTCGAAGATAGATCATGATGCAATGGCAACATACATACAATTAAACAAATAATGAAAAAACAACAAGTACACTATACAAATAATCAACAAAATATACAAAATACAAGGTATAACACAATAAAATAAAATGCTCCTCAATTTGAAAAAATGAATTCATGATGGTTAGAACCTCTATATCCCCAGCGCAGTCGTTATTCTGTTTACATCCCTACTTTATTCAAATAGGGTGAAAACGTGAAGTCTAAATCCCCAATTTTAGTTAGGGTTTCTTCCAATGTTGTGGGTTATGATGAATATTGACCCAATTGAGTGGGTAATTATTATTGTTTACATCACTACTTTATTCAAATAGGGCGAAAACATCGTGGTGGCTCCAAAAATAATCAATTAACTCAATTTTAAAAGAATTTTAAAAATAAACGAATTTTAAAGGAGTCGCCACCTAATTTTAGGAAAAACTAGGAAAACCAATTAAAAAAAAGTCTACGAAACCATTAGATTCTAGGTAAGGGGTTTAAGTTATATCGAAGGGAGGGTGTTAGGCATACTTCGAAATCCACAATTGTGGATCCCGACTAAGTTCATTTTTTCAAATTGAGGAAGAGATAACACAATATACAAGTAAAAAAAGAATGCAATATAAACAAAAAAAAATAAAGTAAATCAACAATATGATAAACAGCCTAATTTTGCCTAACGTTAACAATATACACAATAAAAAATAAAAAGTATAATTCGAACTCCATCTTAATAGCTTCAATGGGAAGCAACTCCGGGTACCTGTAAAGATACTTAGTAAATGTGTTAGTGGTAAATAAATATGAATGAAAATAAATGAAATAAATAATAAGTTAAAATAAAAATTCGTCTTATATACATGGGAGACCTTGGAAATCGACGGTAATTTCTTCATCGACCAATTCTAACAATACAAAAATATAAACTTAAACTAAATTTTCGTCTTTTATAATGGGGAGGCCTCCAGAACCGATAAAGAGATTTTCTCATTGGCCATTTTCAACTTGAAACATTAACACTAATCGAAAGAAGTGTAAAGTAATATATAACATAATAACAATATCCAAAATAAAACAAACAAATGAATATATATAGCCGTAATAACACGACTCACTAGAAATATTTAGAAAATGCATTAAGGTCAATTTTAATAATCGAGACCAACCACATATGATCAAATTGGAGCAGTAACATATACTCCCTCCGTTTCAAAAAGAATGACCTCCTTTCCTTTTTAGTGTGTTAAAAAAGAATGACCTCTTTCTTTTTTGGTAACATTTTAATTTCAACTTTCCACGTGGCAAGTTTAAGGCCACAAGATTAAAAGGAAATTTCGTACATTTGACATAACTTTAATTTATATAGGACTACAAGATTCAAAAGTCTTCTCTATTTTCTTAAACTCCGTGCCAAGTCAAACTAGGTCATTCTTTGTGAAACGAAGGGATTAATATAAAATACAATCAAATCCAAAATCATTAATAAATAAAGAAGGGAAACAAAACAGTGACATACATAATTAATTAAACCAAATAGATGAGGAACCACATACATTCACAGAAACATCTCTAAAAATAGTGAATACATTTATAGAAATCATTAACGAAAAAGTCAAATAAAAGAACCGATCATTAATACCATAGTCAAAATGATATTTTAGCAAAACAAAGTGTAAAATATATAAATTAAGTCGTAGCTAAACAACTATGTAAAAAGAGAAAACTCAGTTGAATAAACCTTCAAACACAATCAACACATTAAACAATAAAAATACGAAAATAATAGTAATAAAAAATGATGAATACAATAGTGATGAATAATCAAAATAAAAGAAATGAGTAAAGCAGACAAATAGTGAGGTTTCGGCCGGAGCTTGAAGCTCATCTGGTTAGCGGGTTGCACCGGCGGCGTGAGAGCCTCCCTGAATTTCGAGAGCT
Source organism: Solanum okadae (assembly GCA_036553675.1). Classification (NCBI taxonomy): domain Eukaryota; kingdom Viridiplantae; phylum Streptophyta; class Magnoliopsida; order Solanales; family Solanaceae; genus Solanum; species Solanum okadae. The sequence continues at coordinate 25,581,684 of CM071689.1, forward strand.
TCTAGTTGTTGTTCGTTGTTGTGCGAGGTTGCTGGAGATTTGAGCTCGTTGGTAACAGCGATGGATCTCGCCGTAGTTCATGGAGTTTATGGTGGTGTCGCTGTTTGGTGTTGATTTCTAATTTTGTTGCTCATTGGACCTTCTGGTCGCCCTGTTTTTTATGACATTAACGACTGATTTTGAAGTCTAATAGTTGGTCAGTGAGAAGGAAAATTGAGAGGGGTTTTTGTTGGTGGAGAAAGAGGATCGTTTGGGTTGTTTTCTAGTGGGGTTTCGGTGGTTTGGATGGGTTGGTAATGGGGTTTTGGGGTGGTCGTTTTGGTGGTTTTTTCGGTAGTCTTCCGGTGCATCAGAGAAGATAGGAAAATGGGGGTTGGGTGGCGGCTGTCTTTGTGCCAAAAAATATGAGAAACTTGTAGAGTTTTTTCTATTTTGAAAAGTTTTCACCCCTTAGTGTAAAAATATTATTCACCACCCCCTTTATTTTTTAACCTAATCAAAACTTATATAGGAAATAATTTTACAATGGGCTCAAATTGTGGGCTTGAGATTATGACCCAAATTGTTGGCTAAATAAAATATATATGTATATAATTATTATCCGAATTTAAAAGTATTTCTAGACTGTGCTAAAAACACCAAAATTGATATTAATAAAATTAATGAATAAAATGAATATTAAAAAATTTATGGAACGTAACCCATGACGTGTAAAACAATGCAATTTAACAGAAATAATGATTTAATCAAAATGAACAAATATTTGAACGTATTCAACCGGTTGTGACAAAAAGTAATGTAATTAAACTTAACTGATAAAAAATCTAAAATTTTGATAAATAAGGATAAATATCGATAAACTTATTTAAAATTATAAAAAATGTATTTTGAACTATTGAATAAATAAAACTTAAAAGTTAAGAATCTTGAAAATGTTAGGCCAAAATTGGGTGTCAACAGTTGTTTATGGTTGAATTGGTAAAATTACATGTTTTTAGGATGAAATTACTTGTACCCATGCCTATTCCATGTTTCTAACCTAGCATAGATGAAATTGGGTTTTATGCCTTGAAGGGAAACTTCATGGGTTTAGATATTTCCTTATTGAATTGATGAATTATCACTAGAATTGCTTAGACTGAAGCATACATGATGACTATAATGTTAATTTCTAGAGAGTAGAGCCTAGATGATGATCATGAGATGTGATGCTCTGAGAGTAAAGCCTAGACTATGAATTATTGATTGTTGATGTTTGTAGTATGGGAGAGATACTTCCTACAAATGAATTTATAAGCATGATTGTATGAATGTGAAAGGTTTACCCACATAAATGATTCTAGGTTGAATGGATTGTTCACTCAAAATGAATCTAGACTAAAATGCTAATTGAATGATGAGGCTAGAGGCGACTACCCTTGACCCCCATATGTTAAGGTTATGAGGTGATTTCCCTTACTCCTTAAAATTGAACATGAGGTGATTCCCCACGTTCTTATTATGATGAATGAACATGCAGGCGATTACCCATGATCCTTATGAAATGATGTGGAGGCGAGTACATGTGTCATATGATGTGATTGTGGAGGCGAGTACCCATAATCTTAAAGTAAGCAAGGCAAGAGGCGAATACCCATTAGCCTTTATATGTTTGGCATAGAGGTGAATCCCCATGTCTTTAAAAGTAAGTAAGAGTGATATGATTATGTTACGAAGATGATTTGCTTGGAGAATTGCTAGATATTCCTTCCATGATGTTAGCTTGACTAGAGGCGGACGACCTAAGTCTTGGCAAAGGATAAGTGACGTTACCTAAGGAAGTATTCATTTTTTCATTATGATGCTTTTCATGTCTTAATTATGCTTATTCCCTATGTCTTATGTTTATTAATGTCTATGTTTATGTTGTAATGCAAGCTATCTTATTTAGTACATTTTGTACTAACGCATACTCTTGCCTACATTTCTTATCATAATATAGGGTCCGGCAACATTGATTTTCACATTCGTGGCTAAGTTCATAGTTGATCAAGGAGTGAAGAATTGGTGAGTCCTCAAAGCATTCGAGTATTTGACCACTACTTTCCATTTTGTCTTTCCATTATGTTTTGGACTATTGTATGGGCTGTGACCCAACGATATACTATTGTTCATGTTCAGATAGTTTGAGACAAGTTTTATAGACTTCCACTCGTTTTATGAAAGACGTTGATTGAATTAAAAATGATTTAAATTTTCGTACCATTTTCTATTGCTTTATGTTATGATATGCTAAGTGGCGGACGACCAAAGTCTTGGCTAAGGATAAGTTAGGTTCCCTAAGGAAGTATTCGTTTTTTCATTATGATGCTTTTCATGTCTTAATTATGCTTATGCCTTATGTCTTATGTTTATTAATGTCTATGTTTATGTTGTAATGCAAGCTATCTTATTTAGTACATTTTGTACTAACGCATACTCTTGCCTACATTTCTTATCAAAATATAGGGTCCGACAACATTGATTTTCACACTCGTGGCTAAGTTCATAGTTGATCAAGGAGTGAAGAATTGGTGAGTCCTCAAAGCATTCGAGTATTTGACCACTACTTTCCATTTTGTCTTTCCATTATGTTTTGGACTATTGTATGGGCTGTGACCCAAGGATATACTATTGTTCATGTTCAGATAGTTTGAGACAAGTTTTATAGACTTCCACTCGTTTTATGAAAGACGTTAATTGAATTAAAAATGATTTAAATTTTCGTACCATTTTCTATTGCTTTATGTTATGATATGCTAAGTGGCGGACGACCAAAGTCTTGGCTAAGGATAAGTTAGGTTCCCTAAGGAAGTATTCGTTTTTTCATTATGATGCTTTTCATGTCTTAATTATGCTTATGCCTTATGTCTTATGTTTATTAATGTCTATGTTTATGTTGTAATGCAAGCTATCTTATTTAGTACATTTTGTACTAACGCATACTCTTGCCTACATTTCTTATCAAAATATTGGGTCCGACAACATTGATTTTCACACTCGTGGCTAAGTTCATAGTTGATCAAGGAGTGAAGAATTGGTGAGTCCTCAAAGCATTCGAGTATTTGACCACTACTTTCCATTTTGTCTTTCCATTATGTTTTGGACTATTGTATGGGCTGTGACCCAAGGATATACTATTGTTCATGTTCAGATAGTTTGAGACAAGTTTTATAGACTTCCACTCGTTTTATGAAAGACGTTGATTGAATTAAAAATGATTTAAATTTTCGTACCATTTTCTATTGCTTTATGTTATGATATGCTAAGTGGCGGACGACCAAAGTCTTGGCTAAGGATAAGTTAGGTTCCCTAAGGAAGTATTCGTTTTTTCATTATGATGCTTTTCATGTCTTAATTATGCTTATGCCTTATGTCTTATGTTTATTAATGTCTATGTTTATGTTGTAATGCAAGCTATCTTATTTAGTACATTTTGTACTAACGCATACTCTTGCCTACATTTCTTATCAAAATATAGGGTCCGGCAACATTGATTTTCACACTCGTGGCTAAGTTCATAGTTGATCAAGGAGTGAAGAATTGGTGAGTCCTCAAAGCATTTGAGTATTTGACCACTACTTTCCATTTTGTCTTTCCATTATGTTTAGGACTATTGTATAGGTTGTGTCCCAAGGAAATACTATTGTTCATGTTCAGATGGTTTGAGACAAGTGTTATAGACTCCGCTCGTTTTATGAAAGACATTGATTGAATTAAAAATGTTTTAACTTTTCGTACCATTTTCTTTTGCTTTTATGTTATTATATGATAAGTGGCTTGTATGAGGGTTCTTGGGGTCTTATACGCCTTGTTACATCTAGGAGGTACCCTCGATCATGACAACCCATGGGCAGAAAAGAATCTAAGTGGATTGTAATGTTGGGGGGACTAGTATTTGTTCCGTGCGTTGGTTTTTCTGTGAAAATTTGGCACTAGTCTGAAACTTCATGTTCGGCTAACTTGCTTTAGCTAACAAAGGAAGTTAGGCTAATCGCCAAGTAAGACCCAGCTCGCGTTCTTCGGCATGCACATGGCATTGGGTAATGTTCCATTCGGTAGGCTTGTCTTAGTCCGCCAAACAAACTTGCCAAATCGTCGAGCAGGAGAGGAAAACATCATTGATGCTTGTTACTTTTCATTTTGCATTGTCAGTTTTAGCATACTTGTCTTAGCCTGTCGAAACCAACATGGTAAATCCTCGAGTTGGCACTGAACCTGTTTGGCTATTCCCCTCCCGTTAAGCGAGCCTCAAAATATTTTTTGAAATATTTTACAATTCTTGTTCGAATTCAACTAACCTTCACAAATACATTGTTTGAATGTGTGCTTTGCAAGTAAATGCAAGAACCAAAGGTAGAAAAGTGGTTTCGTACGATACATAGTCCGCTAGAGATCTCTCTCCCCCTCCTCCACTGAAAAGACATCAGGGAATAACAATAAATGAGCCTTTGTAGGCTTCCCGACATAACTAAACTACCTCTATATAATCATCGACCCAAGAAGGGCTACAACCATGACAGCAGTTGTTAGAAATATGATGGAGATCATATCTATGTTGGCGCATCCCTCATGCACATAAGCACAAGATTCATGTCGGTGATATCTCTAAGGACCCTAAATAGGCTCAAAAATTCAAGTGAATGGAGAATACTTGAGGAAAGACAGCTCTCCATAGATAGAGTTGTGGAGGACTACCCAGCCATTTCGGACACAATATAATTACACAAGTTCTAGGGATTCACCAAACCCAGGAATCCATACATCCCTTCCTAGGTGAGGAAGTTTTCTACAACTTACGTTCATGCCCTTCGAATGAAGTAGAAAGGCACAGTATGGGAACCACTTGAAGAATTAGAGGTGATAGGTAAAAAGGTTCATTGTGATGCTGGAGATATTAACACAACACTGAATATTATTACAGTATTGGAATCCAACTTATATTCACTCTGGATGCCCCATGATTTGGATTCTCTGAAGGGTTGGCTAGCACCCTCGATCTCTGACTCTTAACTCTCATGGATGACTGATGATGCCAGAATTGAGAAATATTTGAATTTTGTAGCTCGATATTGGTTTGGATTCATCAACAACATTGTGATGTCGTCCCATAATGATTCCATCATTCGCTATGATATGGCGGTATTTGTTAGAACCATCATCAATTGATAGCACATGCATGTTTGTGTCATTATTGCTAACAATATGTTTATGAGGGTTAGATACGAACAAACATCACTCCTCTTTCTAGTTTTGATCACGCAGTTACATATGAGGGCATGCGTCCCTTTTTTGGATGTCGCAGATGTTAGAGTCACACCAGCCTCATCTAGTGACATTCGTAGGATTGAGGAATAGTGTTTGAGAGATGATACGGCTTGGAGATAGGCGAAACCACAAGAATTCACTCCAACAGTCAACCCTATTACCTTAGCGCCTCTCTGAAGCAGGCATGTATTTCAACGACTTCTTTTATTGTTAGCTCTTTTTTTGTTGTGCCTGTACAACCTACTCCTGCTACTACAACTTATGTGAGGTCTCCCCCTCTCTCATGTTTCTTTTACCCCTTTGACCTAGGCGTTAATTTATTAGATGGGCAGCCTATCCTGATCAGTAGATGTGAGGGATGTCGTGTTGAGCAGGACTTTCCCTAGCTAATTTACCAGGCCATTCAGAAGGCCTTTGTGCCTATGGTTGGGAGAGTGAGCAAGTTCGGGGGGACAATACAGAGCCATGCTTTGAGGCTTGATAATTTGATTGCTAGGATTGAGGCTTTGGAGAAGGTTGAGGGTAGTTATAGTGATTTAGACAACGAGAGCACTGAGGTAGCTACTTTGAGGGCGTAGGTGGTCCAGATACAGTGTATGGACATCTCCACACTTTGGGACGAGGTTCTCCTTCCAGATGCACCTGAGATGCCTAGTTTTATGTCTTCTGCCACTGTGCCAGAGGTTGTTGTGGATGTTGAAATGGTTGTTGATGATGAGAGTGAGAGGGCCGATGAGGAGTTTGCCAAGGAGACCAATGAGGAGGAACTGAGAGAGGAGGAGCACGGGATTTCTGAGACACTGACCAAGCTTCATGAGACTGAGGATGTCATTCTACAAGATGCACTTGAGAGATCTCTTCAAGGGACTTCAGATATTGGGTCTAGTGGAGTCACTACAGACTGTACCATACCTTCTATTGTTGACATGGGCAATGATGCCCTAGTTGTACCTCCAATGCCACCTTCAATGGTCCTATTACCGAGCATTGATACCCCTCATAAGGGTTCACCTCTCGATATTCCATATATGAGTACACACCATGAATAGTCTGTGAGGGGGACCCTTTCTCTCATCCTCCCATTACTTTTAGTTATTTTCCATTAAGGACAATGCATTCTATTTTAGGTAAGGTGAGGACCTTCGTGCCAATATTCCCATTTTGTTTGTATTTTTTTAGTTTGTATTTTGAACAATTGTGGTTTAATGTTTATATTAGAGTGGTCTTTTGGGAAATTGTGTGTTTATTTACTTATATCTCATTTCCCTTGATGTTGAAACGCCCCCTGATTTCGAATCTGAATTGCTTGAGCTTTCATGAACAACAATTTGAGAATCAATTTTATTCAATATCTATGTCTTGAATAGTACTAATGATGAGCATGATGCATAGTGTTGGTGTTGCGAGATCTTAATCGATGTTGTTACGCCTTTGAGTGATCTCTTTGAATCTTTTATTAACTAGTTATGTTTTGTTGTGAACCTTGAAATGAACATCGCATGTACTCTTTTGTTATTTTTGGGATATGCTAAATAAGTATATTTCAAAGTTCCATGTGTGGTGAGGTTTTACTTGAAAACATGCAAGTGGAGTCCTAGAGTTTTCCTTGTTAGTCCAATTGTGTGATTCTTGGTGAATGTAGGACATGATCTTGGGTGAAAATTCAATGAAGGAACCAAATTATCCATAAAGCCTTTTGTTACTACCTTCTGAGGGTGTAAATCCATATTTGCAGCAATTGAGCCTAACTTATTTGTTGACAACAAAAAAGAAGCCTCTTGAGACAAATTATCCTACCTTCTCACAAAAAATCCTTTTTAAATCATTGCGATGTTTGAATAGCCCACTTAGGACAAAAGCCTAAGTGTGGGTTGTTGAAAGGATGGATGGATGAATGAAAGCCGAGTGAATGGGAAAAGGAAGAAGAATTAATGACACTCAAATCTAACAGTTTTGCAAAAAGAATGAACCCCTTGTTATAAAAAAAATGTTTCTTGTATCATCATTGTGATGGAAATAGCTTAGAAAATAAAAATGGAAGAGAGAAGTGAAGTGAAGGAAATAAAAGGGGAATTCCAAATAAACTGGGTGACAAGTCAAAATTTGAGTCCTCAAATGGAAAAGAAGAAAAAGAACTAGAAAAGATGTGGTGATGATTGCAACAATACTTTGAAAAAATATAAGTCGCCAATCCAAATTGACCATGCTTTAGCCCTCAACTCCATTACAAGCCTAAAAGACCCTTGAGATCTTATGTATCTCCCCGAGCCTACATCCTAGACGTAACTGGCACTCAAAAACCATTGTTGGTTCCTAAGCGAACCCTTGGCCTGGCTCGTTACTCAGCGGAAGACTTACTCAAGTAAAGTAAAAACTCATGATGCAAAAATAACTTTTAAAAAAACTTGATTTAAATTCAACTCCAACAATCGTATGAAAATAATTTAACATATATTGGTTAAATACCTCATGAACTGAAAACATTACAATAACAAAGGGAATATTGATAGACTCCTCGACTTTTAAACTATTTATCAGTACAACCAACATGATATTTAGCTGCGAAATTATTAGGTACGACACATAATTTGTGACAAAAATTACATTTCATATTAAAATGTATGAACCACGCACTTTTAATTACGAAATATAAAACTTTGTAGCAAAATTTCGTCCAATTGAGTTTCCCACCAAAATATAATTTGGCGCCATTTATTAAGTAGCATTAGCGACAAATTTTAATTTATCAGTGACAAAATAATTTGTCACTAACAATGTATCCAATTTGTGACAAACTATTATTTGTCTTAAAATTATTTACAATTTGGACACAAAAAGGCTTTGTCACAAAAACAAATTGTTGAAATAGCGACAAATTAGAGTTCGTCGTTAAATATTGTATGCTTTAGCCACAAAATTTTATATTTAATTGTGACCTTAGTTTTTGTCACTAATACTATAAGCAATCAGTGATGATAATTTTATTGTCTCTAATCAATATGTGATGTAGTGACAACATAGTTTTGTCTTTAAATATGCAATGTTTAAATAACGACGACTTAAAATTTGTAGCTAAATAATTTAACTATTTGTGAAGAAAAAAAATTCATAGCCAAATATAATAATCTTTGGCTAGGCTTGTTTATGATTACATGTGACAAATGAAGTATATAATAATTTCATTGTTAAATATAAAAATTTCTCCCTATTATACCCTAAATTTATATAACATTGAGTTAATGTCTTTGAATAATTTATTGAGTAAATATGTTTAAGATTCTATCAATTAAGAGTGGTAAAATGATCAATTCACTATATCAATCATTGTTTTTCTTAATAAGCGTGTCAAGTACAAAATTGACAAGTCAAAAGGAACGGGGGGGTAAGGGGGGAGGGGGGAGAGGGGCAATATTTTCTAATTACTCTCACTAAATTTTGAGTTATTTCAAAGTTCTTGGCCTCACACCAAATTTTATTCTTTAACACTATTTAAAATTTAAAATATTAATAATATTTTTGTGTATTTGTTTTACCTTTAATGGATCATTTACTACATAAAATTACATCTATAGATCTTATTCACATGTCTATATGAAATGGTGTATGTCTTCTATGATATGATGTATGTCTCACATGTCTTTATGAAATGGTGCATGTCTTCCATGATATGATGTATGTCATAGTTGACTAAACGATATGAAGCATGTTTCGCTTGAGTTAGTGATATTAGTTGTTTAGCATGATATGGTAAAATGTAAGGAGTTTTATCTATGGTGGACTAGAGGAACACTTAGGTGTGGTGTGAAGAGGTAGTATGGGATGCCACTTCATATCTTACTTAAGTGTGTCTTAGGGCTATTATAAATAGGGACCCTAAGATGATTGAGATGTCTTGCTTCATATAAATGTTCTTGTATTGTGCCTTGACATTAAAGGAGCATGAGGAGAATGGTAAGTTCACCTTTGGTGGAAATGTGATGATAATGACTTGGATGTTGGTAATATTTGTATTTGATGCCTCTTATTCTTATGTTCATGAAATATCTTGAAATTGATATCATGCATGGTTTCCAAACCAAAATGTCTATTTCAGCATGTTTTCGTATGGTCATCATACTTAGTACATTTGTGTGTACTAATTCCATATTTCCTCTATGTCTACAAGTGTAGGTTGCAGCAAGTGACTTGCTAGTTCTAGTAAATACTTGGATTGAGACTCCCAAGTTAGAGCGGTACGTCCTCATCATTTGGGGACACGTTTTAGAAGCCTTATGTTTTGTTTTACTTTTTTGTATTAGACTATTTCTAGACTTTTCAAGTGAAAAGTCGTGACCCTACTTGTTGGTGTTTCTAAGATTGAATTAAGATGGCCATGTGATACAAGTAGACTTTCGCTGCTTTGTTTTAAATGTTTAGTATGTTTTGAATCGTATGATTTTGAAAAAAAGTTTTAATTCCATACAAATTCTATTATCGATGCAATAAAATGAACTATGAGACTTGTATGAGGCTCTTCGGAGTCTTGTATTCCGTGTCACTTCCGGGGCATAGGCTCGGGTCGTAACAAACATGGTATCAGAGCAAAGATTTTGGAATTGTACTTTTAGGATGTCGTCCCACAAGCCACGTCTAGTAGAGTCTTATTCATCGGTGTCATGACACACCTATGAGCAAAAGGCTATAGGACGTTAGGATGTTTCACTTTCTTCACACTATTATGTCGTGCCTTAGAGCTAGATCTATAGTTGTCCTTTTCCTGACCCCTTCTCTTGTGTTATATGAATATAACAAGGAATAAAACTACGAGGGTGAAATGAGAGGGTATGAATAGAGGAGTTCCTCCTCTAGAGAATCAAGTTCCTCAAGGTAATCAAGCTCCTCAGGGTAATCAAGTTCCTCTAGGTGGTCAAGTTCCCCAAGATGAGGAAGTTCAAGTTCCTATAGATGAAGGGGCTATGACTAATGTGGTGATAAGAATGGCTCTCCAAACCTTGACTCATGCTTTGACGGCTCAAGTGACTACGGATGCTAGAGCTCATGAGAACCCTAATGAGAGCACTATGGCATCGGGCTAAGAGATTTCACTAGAATGAATCCTCCTAAGTTCTTTGACTCACAAGTGGGTGAAGACCCTCAAGAGTTACTAGATGAGGTTTAAAAGATTGTAGATGCTATGAAGGTGACTACTAGGGAGAAAGCGGAGTTGGCCACTTATTAATTGAAGGGTGTGGCACAAGTGTGGCATACTCAATGGAAGAAAAATAGGTCGGAAGGAATGGTTGCTAAAGGTTGGGAGGTGTTCTAGAGAGCTTTCCTCAATAGATTCTTTCCTACGGAGAAAAGGGAAGCAAAAGTAGAATAGTTTATCAATCTTCATCAAGGAGGTATGGGGGTTGAGGAGTATTCTCTTAAGTTCACCGAGTTATCTAAATATGCTCCTTCTATGGTTGCAGATCCTTGAGATGAAATAAGTTGGTTCGTGACGGGTGTATCCAGCTTGGTGAGAAAAGAATGTCGTTCGGCTATGCTTAATGATAACATGGATATATCTCATCTTAAAGTTTATGCTAAGCAAATGGAGGATGAAAATCTCCAAGAAAAGAATAGGGAATTGAAGAGGTCTAGATCTGATGATCAAGGTCAACCTAAGTTCAAAAAGAGGTCAATCAACCAAAATTCCTCCTATGACTCTTCCATGGTGAACAAAGGTTCGGTATCTAACCCTAAATCTCAAAGAGGAAGTGGAGGTGGTTCTCCTTATGATAGGCATACATGTACTAATTGTGGAAAACACCATTTGGATAAGTTTCTAGCCAGTACGGATGTTTTTTTTGTGTGTGGAAAGAAAGGACATAAGATGAGAGATTGTCCTACACTCATGGATATGGGGATAGAGGCCAAGCAATCTTCTTATAGTGGACCGGATCGTAATACTCCCAAAAAGAATCGTTTCTGTATGCTTCAAGCTAAAGAGAGAAAGGAAAGTCATCCGGGTGAAGACACCGGTAAGTGATGGTTTCCTTTTATTTAGAATGTGATGTTGAGGTCCTTATGTTGTGTGCATGTTAACCTAGTATGAGTATGAGTTCTTCCTTGAGTCGGGGATAGTATGTTGATTATGAGGTGGTGGAGAATTTTGGTATCCTTATCACTTTCTTCTATTCCTATTCAAGCTTGAGACTTAGAGTTCTTAGTAGCTTATTTCATGTTTTGGAGTCATGCATGATTATGTGTTGCATGGTTTCCTTATGTTATTCATGCTCTTGATGAGATTATGATTGAATGATAAAATGAGTAATTGATCTATATTCCCTCATGTTGTTGTGCAATTAGTATGACATGTTTGTTGTGAATTCAAGAAGTGAATGTATGATCATGCCTATGTGTGCTATCGAGAGTAATTTAATATTTTTGGCTTCATGTTGTTATAATGATCATTTTTGTGATTGGAGAAGGTAGTTCCTCCATTTAAAGAAAGAAATGATGAAGTATGTGTGCCTAAGGATTTTGTAGAATGCAATGAATACATGTTGAGATAAAGTTGATGTTTCTTTAGTTGGTGCATGGATTATGATGTTGTATGTTTCATGAGCTGCTAGTATTGACTTGTTACTTCCTTGAATGTTTAAAGTATCATTCAAGGACGAATGTTCCTATGTGGGGGATAATGTAACGACTCGGAAAATGATAGGATGAACTAGAGCCATGACGTTTGGGTGAGTGTGACTTTGAGTTGGTGTATGGGCTGTTTTTAGGACCTTAATGGGGTGAGGATGAAGTCTAGGGAGCAAGTAAGGACCTATGCTAGCAAGAAAGGGTGGTAGAAACATTGATTTTAGAGGGGCTGGTTTATCGCCAAAAGGGTTGGGCGACTCGCCCATCTGCCCTTTTGATCGCCTAATGGCTGCCTCATTTGTCCATGATGTTGGACCAATGAGCGAGCTAAAGGGTAGCTCGCCAACCAGGTTGGCGTGTCTCCCTTTGGCACCCCTCCATCTCCCAATGGACTGCCCATTTGGTTAACCTTCTGGAACAAAGGGCGAGCCAAGGGTGCACTAGGCGTGCCCAAGTGTCCAAAAAGGGAGCTCAAGCGTGCAAGGGGCAGAATTTTAAGTTAAAACTTTAGGGTTCTTAGTTCTTTTCCTTAGTTGCATCCATATTATTTTATTCCTTTCCCTACATGTATATAACCCTTTTAATACCTAAACCCTTTCATTCAAGTCCCTCCAAATAGAATTTAAGGAAACCCATCTCCTCTCAAATATTTTCTCTCACTAGAAACCCTCCATTAGAGAATAAGAAGAAGGGAGCTATTAAGGCTAGGGTTTGGCGATTTCAAGGTCGTTTCTCCTCAAATTTCTTGTGAATTTCATCGGATTAAGGTATGGTGGCTCTTTATCTAGTGTTAGCTCTCACCCTAGAGTCCTATCAAAGTTTTTTTCAAAGATTGCAAAACTTCAAAATCCTAGATCTTTCACTCTTCAACATGGGTTCAAACTTCAATTGTTTTAAATGGCTTTATTATAAAGTAATGTGATTGTATTGATTTTGATTGTGGTTTTATGAAGAAAACTCTCAAAAAAACCATGTTTTCCTAAAGTCTTCAATGGTGCCCTAAGAAGTAGGTTTGTGGATTGATCACGCAAGTGATTAAGAGATTCTTAAATTGAATTAGTTTATTCAAGTAATATGATTATGTATGAGCATGATATGAAGAATGAATAGATGAACATGATATGAGGTATGGGGTGTGCGATCCAAATTCAAGTTATGTAATCATACCTAGAATGAAAGTGTGCTAGTATTAAAAGGACATTCTCAATTATGAACTTATGAATGAAGATGTTTGCATGTGGAAGGTTTCTTCCTTTTTAATGTATCTTGAATTGGTACACTTAGGTTTCCTTTTCTTAAAAGCATGTATGAAGTTATATGATCATGAATGTTATGATGTGTTGATTTGAAAGGTTATTCTCAACTCTTCACTAAAGCATGTTAAGGTATTCTTATATGAAAGGTTATTCTCACGTTTGAATCTATGAGCTATCCTCATGTTGAGAGAGGATGGATGTCCTCACGATAGTTGAGGCGGGGTATCTAGTAGCAATCCTTGGAGATGGATGCCCATACGTTAGGTGAGGCGGGGTTACCTAGCAACAATCTCCATCCCCAAAAGACTTACGTATGTTGGTATCAGATGAATGCCCATACGTTAGTTGAGGCGGAGTTATCTAGTAACAATTTCTCTTCCTTAATGAACTAATGACATGAACTACTCTATGGGAATGAAATCTAAGCACCGAGAGGTCATTCAGTGGGATGGATGCTCTGACGATAGTTGAGGCGAGGTATCTAGTAGAAATCCCTTGTGATGGATGTCCATACGTTAGTTGAGGTAGGGTGTCATGTAGCAAGCTCTTTGTCCCTTAAATATGTGCCCACATAGGATAGTTAGTGGATCCATTAGGCTAATCACCGATCGACCTTAGGCAAGTTGATCACCTTCTTATGGTGTGGGGTTACATGACACCGGATTCTACGATTTAGCTCACATAGTCTATGTCGGTTAAATGCTTATTCCCATCATGTGAGGTACCCATTATGGTTTCTTGAGAAGTTCTATGACGCGTGGGAGTAGTATGCGATGTTATCCATGCATTTGCACGAGTAGGCTTCAAGAGAGCTATAGTAAGAATCTCTACTTCCTAATGAAAGAATGTGTTCTAAATGAACAAAAGAAGCAAGTTAACTTTATGTCTTCGATGATATGATGTATGCCTCACATGTCTATATGAAATAATGTATGTCTTCTATGATATGATGTATGTCTCACATGTCAATATGAAATGGTGCATGTCTTCCATGATATGATGTATGTCTTAGTTGACTAAACGATATGAAGCATGTTTCACTTGAGTTAGTGATATGAGTTGTTTAGCATGATATGTTGAAATGTAAGGAGTCTTATCTATGGTGGACTAGAGGAACACTTAGGTGTGGTGTGAAGAGGTAGTATGGGATGCCACTTCATATCTTACTTAAGTGTGTCTTAGGGCTATTATAGATAGGGACCCTAAGATGATTGAGATGGCTTGCTTGATGTATATGTTCTTGCATCGTGTCTTGACATTGAAGGAGCATGAGGAGAATGGTAAGTTCACCTTTGGTGGAAATGTGATGATAATGACTTGGATGTTGGTAATACTTGTATTTGATGCCTCTTATTCTTATGTTCATGAAATATCTTGAAATTGGTATCATGCATGGTTTCCAAACCAAAATGTCAGTTTTAGCATGTTTTCGCATGGTGATCATACTTAGTACATTTGTGTGTATTAACTTCATATTTTCCTCTATGTCTACAAGTGTAGGTTCAGGCAAGTGACTTGCTAGTTCTAGTGAAGACTTGGATTGAGACTCCCAAGTTAGAGTGGTATGTCCTTATCATTTGGGGATACGTTTTAGAAGCTTTATGTTTTGTTCTACTTCTTTGTATTAGACTCTTTCTACACTTTTCAAGTGAAAAGGGTTGTGACCCTACTTATGACGTTTTTTCTAAGATTGAATTAAGATGGTCATGTGAGATACGTAGACTTCCGCTGCAATGTTTTAAATGTTTACTATGTTTTGAATCGTATGATTTTGAGTAAAAAGGTTTAATTTTGTACAAATTCTATTATCGTTGCAATGAAATGAACTATGAGGCTTGCATGAGGATCTTAGGAGTCTTGTATTTCGTGTCGCTTCAGGGGCATAGGCTCGGGTCGTAACAAACATGGTATTAGAGGAAAGATTTTGGAATGGTACTTTTAGGATGTCGTCTCACAAGCCACGTCTAGTAAAGTCTTGTTTATCGGTGTGAGTCACGACATACCTATGAGCGAGAGTCTATAGGATGTTAGGATGTTTAACTTTCTTCATACTCTTATGACGTGCCTTAGAGCTAGATCTATAGTTGTCCTTTTCCTGACTCCTTCTCTTGTGTGATATGAATATAAGAAGGAATAACGCTAGGAGGGTGGAAGGAAAGGGTGTGAATTGAGGAGTTTCTTCTCTAGAGAATCAAGCACCTCAAGGTAATCAAGTTCCTCTAGGTGGTCAAGTTCCGCAAGACCAGGAAGTTCAAGTTCCTATTGATGAAGGGGCTATAACTAATGTGGAGATAAGAACGGCAAACCTTGACTCATACTTTGACGGCTCAAGTGACTAGGGATACTAGAGCTTATGAGAACCCTAATGAGAGCACTATGGCTTCGAGGCTAAGAGATTTCACTAGAATGAATCCTCCTAAGTTCTTTGGCTCTCAAGTGGGTGAAGACCTTCAAGAGTTCCTAGATGAGGTTTATAAGATTGTAGATGTTATGGGGTGACTACTAGGGAAAAAATGGAGTTGGCCGCTTATTAATTGAAGGGTGTGGCACAAGTGTGGCATACTCAATGGTAGACAAATAGGCAGGAAGGAGCGGTTTCTATAGGTTGGGAGGTGCTCAAGAGGCCTTTCCTCGATAGATTCTTTCCTTGGGAGAAAAGGGAAGCAAAGGTAGAAGAGTTTATCAACCTTCGTAAAAGAGGTATGGGGGTTGAAAAGTATTCTCTTAAGTTCGCCAAGTTGTCTAAATATGCTCCTTCTATGGTTGCGGATCCTAGAGAAGAAATGAGTAGGTTCGTGATGAGTGTATCTAGCTTGGTGAGAAAAGAATATCGTTCGTCTACGCTTCATGAAAACATGGATATATATCGTCTTATGGTTTATGCTAAGAAAATGGAGGATAAAAATCTCCAAGAAAAGAATAGGGAATTGAAGAGGTGTAGATCTGATGATCAAGGTCAACCTAAGATCAAAAAGAGGTGAATCAACCAAAATTCCTCATATGATTCTTCTATGGTGAGCAAAGGTGGGGTATCTAACCCTAAATCTCAAGGAGGAAGTGGAGGTGGTTCTCCTTATGATAGGCCTTCATGTGCTAATTGTGCAAAACACCATTTGGGTAAGTGTCTCGCCGGTACGGATAGTTGCTTTGGGTGTGGAAAGAAGGGACATAAGATGAGAGATTGTCCTACACTCATGGATATGGGGAGAGAGGCCAAGCAATCTTCTTATAGTGGACCGGATCCTAATCCTCCCAAAGAGAATCGTTTCTATGTGCTTCAAGCTAAAGAGAGTAAAGAAAGTCATCCGGGTGAAGACACCGGTAAGTGATGGTTTCCATTGATTTAGAATGTGTTGTTGAGGTCATTGTGTTGTATGCATGTTAGCCTAGTATGAGTATGAGTTCTTCCTTGAGTCGGGGATAGTATGTTTATTATGAGGTGGCGAAGAATTCTGGTATCCTTATCACTTTCATCTATTCCTATTCTAGCTTGAGACTTAGTGTTCTTAGTAGCTTATTTAACGTTTTGGAGTCATACAGGATTATGTGTTGCATGGTTTCCTCATGTTATTCATACTCTTGATGAGATTATGATTGAATGATAAAATGAGTAATTGATCTATATTCCCTCATGTTGTTGTGCAATTAGTATGAGATGTTTGTTGTGAATTCAAGAAGTGAATGTATGATCGTGCCTATGTGTGCTATCGAGAGTAATTTAATATTTTTGGTTTCATGTTGTTATAATGAGCATGCTTATGATCGGAGAAGGTAGTTCCTCCATTTAAAGAAAGAAATGATGAAGTATGTGTGCCTAATGAGTTTGTAGAATGCAATGAATACATGTTGAGATAAAGTTGATGTTTCTTTTGTTGGTACATGGATTATGATGTTGTATGTTTGATGGGCTGCTTGTTTTGAGTCTTTACTTCCTTGAATGTTTAAAGTGTCATTCGAGGACAAATGTTCCTAAGTGGGGGATAATGTAATGACTCGGAAAATGATAGGATGAACTAGAGCCATGACATTTGGGTTAGTGTGACTTTGAGTTGGTGTATGGGCTGTTTTTAGGACTTTAATGGGGTGAGGATGAAGTCTAGGGTTCAAGTAAGGACCTATGCTAGAAAGAAAAGGTTGTTGAAACATTGATTTAAGAGGGGCTGGTTGGTGATGGGGGCTGTTTGATCACCCAAAGGGTTGGGGGACTCGCCCATCTGCCCTTGTGATTGCCTAATGGCTGCCTCATTTGGCCATGATGTTGGACAAAAGGGCAATCTAAAGGGTAGCTCGCCAACCAAGTTGGCGTGTCTCCCTTTGGCACCGCTGCATCGCCCAATGGACTGCCCATTTGGTGAGCCTTCTGGAACAAAGGGCGAACCAAGGGTGCACTTGGCGAGTCACCTAGTGCACTTGGCGGGCCCAAGTGTTCAAATGGCGAGCTCAAGCGAGCAAGGGGAAGAATTTTTAAGTTAAAACTTTAGGGTCCTTAGTTGAGTCCCTATTATTTTATTCATTTCCGTACATATATATAACCCTTTTAAGACCTAAACCCTTTCATTTAAGTCCCTACAAATAGAATTAAATGAAACCCATCTCCTCTCAAATATTTTCTCTCACTAGAAATCCTTCATTAGAGAAGAAGAAGAAGGGAGCTATTGAGGCTAGGGTTTGGCGATTTCAATGTCGTTTCTCTTCAAATTTCTTGTGAATTTCATCGGATTAAGGTATGGTGGCTCTTTATCTAGGGTTAGCTCTCACCCTAGAGTCCTATCAAAGTGTTTTTCAAAGCTTGCAAAACTTCAAAAACCTAGATCTTTCACACTTCAAGATGGGTTCAAACTTCAATTGTTTCAAATAGCTTTATGATGAAGTAATGTGATTATATTGATGTTGATTGTGGTTTTATGAAGAAAACTGTCAAAGAACCCATGTTTTCCTAAAGTCTTCAATGGTGCCCTAAGAAGTGGGTTTGTGGATTGTTCAAGCAAGTGATTAACAGATGATTAAATTGAATTAGTTTATTGTAGTAATCTGATTATAAATGCCTAATTATGAATAATTGTTGGTATGTGGAAATATAAAGAATGTATGCATGAGCATGATATGAAGAATGAATGCATGAACATGATATGAGGTATGGGGTGTGTGGTCCAAATGCAAGTAAAGTAATCATACCTAGAATGCAGGTGTGCTTGTATTGAAAGGACATTCTCAATTATGCACTTATGAACGAAGATGTTTGCATGTGGAAGGTTTCTTCCTTTTTAATGTATCTGGAATTGGTACACTTAGGTTTCCTTTTCTTGAAAGCATGTATGAAGTTATATGATCATGAATGTTATGATGTGTTGATTTGAAATGTTATTCTCAACTCATCACTAAAGCATGTTAAAGGTTTATTATATGAAAGGTAATTCTCATATTTGAATCTATTAGCTATCCTCATGTTAGGAGAGGATGGATGCCCTCACGATAGTTGAGGCGGGGTATCTAGTAGCAATCCTTGGAGATGGATGTCCATACGTTAGTTGAGGCGGGGTTATCTAGCAACAATCTCCATCCCCAAAAGACTTACGCATGTTGGTATGAGATGGATTCCCATATGTTAGTTGAGGCGGGGTTATCTAGTATCAATCTCTCTTCCTTAATGAACTATTGACATGAACTACTCTATGGGAATGAAGGCTAAGCACCGAAAGGTCATTGAGTGGGATGGATTCTCTCACGATACTTGAGGTGGGGTATCTAGTAGAAATCCCTTGTGATGGATGCCCATGCGTTAGTTGAGGTGGGGTGTCATGTAGCAAGCTTTTTGTCCCTTAACTATGTACCCACATACGATAGCTAGTGGATCCATTAGGCTAATCACCGATCAACCTTAGGCAAGTTGATCACCTTCTTACGGTGTGGGGTTACATGACAACAGATTCTATGATTTAGCTCTCACAGTCTATGTCGGTTAAATGCCTATTCCCTTCATGTGAGGTACCCATTATGGTTTTTTGAAAAGTTCTATGACGCGTGTGTAGTAGTATGGGATGCTATCCATGCATTTGCAACAATAGGCTTCAAGAGGGCTATAGTGAGATTTTGTACTTCCTAATGAATAATTTGTTCTAAATGAACAAATGAAGCAAGTTGCCTTTATGTCTTCTATGATATGATGTATGTCTCACATGTCTATATGAAATGGTGTATGTCTTCTATGATATGATGTATGTCTCACATGTCTATATGAAATGGTGTATGTCTTCTATGATATGATGTTTGTCTCACATGTCTATATGAAATGGTTCATGTCTTCCATTATATGATGTATGTCGTAGTTGACTAAACGATATGAAGCATGTTTCACTTGAGTTAGTGATATGAGTTGTTTAGCATGATATGTTGAAATATAAGGAGTCTTATCAATGGTGACCTAGAGGAACTCTTAGGTGTGGTGTGAAGAGGTAGTATGGGATGCCACTTCATATCTTACTTAAGTGTGTCTTAGGGCTATTTTAGATAGGGACCCTAAGATGATTGAGATGCCTTGCTTGATGTATATGTTCTTGTATTGTGTCTTGACATTGAAGGAGCATGAGGAGAATGGTAAGTTCACCTTTGGTCGAAATGTGATGATAATGACTTGGATGTTGGTAATACTTGTATTTGATGCCTCTTATTCTTATGTTCATGAAATATCTTGAAATTGGTATCATGCATCGTTTCCAAACCAACATGCTCTGTTTTAGTATGTTTTCGCATGGTCATCATACTTAGTACATTTGTGTGTTCTAACTCCATATTTTCCTCTAAGTCTACAAGTGTAGGTTCCGTCAAGTGACTTGCTAGTTCTAGTGAAGACTTGGATTGAGACTCCCAAGTTAGAGTGGTATGTCCTCATCATTCGGGGACACATTTTAGAAGCTTTATGTTTTGTTCTACTTCTTTGTATTAGACTCTTTCTAGACTTTTCAAGTGAAAAGGGTCGTGACCCTACTTATGTTGATTTTTCTAAGAGCCATGTGAGACAAGTAGACTTCCGTTGGAATATTTTAAATGTTTAGTATGTTTTGGATCGTATGGTTTTGAATAAAAAGTTTTAATTCCGTACATATTCTATTATCGATACAATGAAATGAAGTATGAGGCTCTTCAGAGTCTTGTATGCCGTGTTGCTTCTGGGCGATAGGCTCGGGTCGTGACACAAAGCTTGATAAAGCGTATATTGAACCTCAAACCGTGGATAGCCTCCAAGTAACAAAAAAGAGTCTCCCAAAGGTAAGAAGTGTTAAGTTCAAACCTCGAACCGTGTATAACCTCCAAAGGGGCAATAAGTTGTAGCTAATGAATATCAATTCCACAGAGGATAAAGAGTAGGATGATGTAACTGTGAATCTTTGACTATAATTGTTGTCGAATGATCTCATATCAACTTCTCATCATGGAACCATCGTAGAACGATGTCCATTCTCTAATAATAAACAAAAACCCCTAGCTTGAACAAACTCTAGTTCCAAGTCGCCAAGTGAAGCCCAAAATCCCAACTACAATTTATAGGGTCATCAAAAGAGGGATTTTGGATAGAAGGTTGTTAATCTGGGTCAACACCTAATCTACGGCTCATTCTATAGGACCAAAGTTCGCTACACCAATCTACAGAGATCTAACCATCCGCAATGATGTCTGAATATAAATAAAGCCAAACAGCTCCAAATGTTTCAAGTCTATCATAAACACTAGTCTAAGCCTAGGCTAAGTCCAAATATGCTCAATTCAAAAGGAACAACAATAAAGAGGGCACAACACAAGGTAAGGATGATCATATAGAATAATTAACACGCTTCTATTCCTGAAAAACCTTATATAACCCTAAAATATTATTCCTAAGTAAGCTAAGATGATCAACTAGGTTCCCACCCCTAATTCTCAAAAATCAACATGCCTTCATAAAATCAAGCTCAATCTATGCAATGGGAAGACACAACTTACCTTAAGGCTGACCACAATTGCTCCACATCACGTCTTTGGAGCTTTTAATTTACGAATGAATCACAACATTAATGAAGCCATTTAAACACTAAATATATATCTATATTACCTTAAAACCATGAAATCCTAACTTGAATGTTAAATTACTATAATATCCCTAACTTAGGTTATGACTTTTTCGATGAGTTGTGACTTTTCTAATAAGTTGTGACTTTTTTCAAAGGTTGTGATTTTTCGATGGGTTGTGGCTTTTCCAAAGATTTGTGAATTTTTCAATGAGTTGTGACTTTTTCAAAGGGTTGTGACTTCTCTTAAATGTTATGACTTTTCAGATAAGACACAAAAAACATTTGTACATACTACTCTTTGCTGACTATAAATAGAGGGCTTCCTCTCATTTTTCAACCACAATTCTTTTTAATATTCTAGTCTTATTCTTCTTAAATTTTAAAAAAAAATTGTGTGATTTATTGTCATTGAGTGAGTTCGAAGTTTAGCAGAATATGAGGTACCACTACTCTGATGAAGTAAGTTGTTCTATCCTAAGAGGATATATTCCATAACCTTGAGTACTTGAGGAAAATAATTTTGATGATATAATAATAATTATTTTTTCTTAATATATACATCGGAAAAGGGCCTAAAATATCCTCAAAGTATTGGAAATAGTACAAAATTACCACCCATCCACCTATTAGTTAAAAATACCCTTGTCATCCACCTTTGGGTCCAAATTTGACCACTTTTTAACGGATTTTCATTTAATTTATTAAAGTATTTTTCTAAATACATGGCACTCAACCATTGTTTATGTCACGACCCAAGTCTACACCCTGGACGTGGCCGGCACTCGAGAACCATTGTTGGTCCCCAAGTGAACCCTCATCCTGGCTGACTACAAGCGGAAGACTAACTCAACCATGCAAAAGCTTAAAAAGCTGAATTCAACTCAAATACTCAAGTTTAAAATAATCTGAAAAATACTAAATAGATAACTCTGAATAAAAATAATATATTCAACTCGCCATAAATAGGGAACTTATCTCTTTAAAACATTTAACAAAATAAATGAATATACTTCTGAAACTCCATTATCTGTCTATGAAACCTCTACTATTACAAAAGGATATCAGGATAAGACCCAAGATATCTCAAAACTACTAATTGTAAGATAAAGGTGAAGTCCTCTGGAATATAAGAAGGCTCACCAAAACTGACTGGAACATCCCATGACCTCAACGAAATGCATGTTGATGATCCCGAATACATGTATCTGCATCATGAAATGATGCACACCAAATGGCTCAGTATATGGAATGTACGAGCAAGTAAGGGGATTTCTAAAGCATAAACATAAGCTTGAACTAGTGGAATAGAAACATACTTACCTCTTCTCGACTCACTCAACTCAACTCGACTCAAAGAAATATAGTTCAGGTCAATGATAAGATATTCAACTCAATGAAATAAGTCTCAACTCAATAATAAGATACTCGACTCTGGGTACTCAACTCTGAATACACAACTCAATATAAGCAACAATACATATGAATTATATGGAAAAAAATTAAATAGTAGAAAGAAACAAAGTTTGTATGCAAGGATACAAGATAAACTATGCTTGTATATGAAAATACAAAGTAAATTGTGTGTATATAAGAATACAAAATATCTCTGTGGGAGTTTCTCTTACAGACAACCATCACTATGAGCTATGTGATGATACAACGTCTTGCCTCACGCTGTCAGGGTCATCCTATAATTTGTCAGGGTATAAAACCTACAACTAAGTGGATCCATTAGTCTATGCTAAAAACCATAAAGGAATCATCTAGAAAGTATGACCCTTTCTACCCACGTTGGCTACATGGTTTATAAGGGTTGTGAGTTGTATGAACTCTCCCCCCATATCGGTGCTCAGTACTACACCCAAAATATACTAGCTCATATGTTTAAAAACATAACTCTTTCTGTGTTTTGACATTATTACTCCAAAATCTTTCTCTTAAAAGAGATGGTGCTGAAACTGCTCAAAAATCTTTTGGAAATCTCAGTTTCCTCTCATCTTAAATGTAAAAACATTTACTCTTGGGAATACTTAGTTCCCATATATCATTTTAAAGAAAATGAACTCAGCACTACTCTTCCTCAACTTAGTGCTCAAGTCTTTAAAACAAGTTTTAAAACAATTTGTAAAAAGACTTCTAAAAATAGGGTTCATGCCAAATTATGGACATGAACGACTCAATTCAAGGTTTTCAATAACCATGCATAGAACTCAATACTTGGAACTCAACAACTCCAGAACTCAAGGAATAAATAATACTACTCATCTCAAGAATGCTCGACTGGATGGTTCATGCAGAATTATGGACATGAACTACTCAACTCAAGGACTGAATGATACCTCTCATCTCAAGACTGCTCGAATCATACAGTTCATGAGGGATAATAGGCATGAACTACTAAACTCGAGGACCTTAATGGGTATCATGTAGTAGACCCATGATTAGGAATATAATCCTAAAATAATTAAAACTCAATACTCAAGACTTAGAACTTGAAGACTCCTCTCAAAGATACTCAACTGATGGAGTTCATGCGAAATTTATGGGCAAGAACGATTCAACTCAAGGGTCTAAATAACAATATGGAACTCATGTATACGAATATTCTCATTCTCACACTTACTTCCTCAAGACATAGTTCAAATCGATAGTTGATGTCACACCCCGAGGCTACTCCCTGGACGTAAACACGGGACCTAGGATCACGAGTGACCCCAAGCTAACTCTGAGCTGGCATATCATAAGCATACTATAAGATTACTGAATAAAATATACTATGCGGAAGCTTAAAACCATAATTAACTAAAAGTGGAAATATCCAATACTGATTTGAATATATAAAAGAATATGAGTTTAATAACAACTGGATAATCGAACACAAAATTAAAGCTGAATCTAATACTATGTCTAGAAATCCTCTACTGACTAAAGTTGCTGGTACATACCCACTGCTAACTTCTAGCAAAAATTGAAACTGAAGACTGAAAATAGAAAGATAACATGGCAATCGTCCTCAAAGAATGAGGAGTCACCACTGAAGCTGTTGAAGTGGAGATCGGCAACCGATCTATGCGTGATCTGAATGTTGAGGACTAGAACCTACATCACGAGAAGATGTAGTGCAGAGTATGCGTCAGTACTTGAAAGGTACTGATCATATATGATAGAATAAAGCTGAACAAAACATGTAACTGAACAAAGAGACAAAGCATTGATATGATTTGAACATGATAAATATGTTGAACATGAACTATCTGAATGTAATGACCAAGTTTATAACATACTGAAACTGATTACTGAACTATAACTGATCACCTCGTCAATACACTAGAATATGTCTGTGAGAGCTACTAATAACCGACATAAATCCACATGAGCTAAAAGTGGAGTCTGATGTATACACCCCATTGAGAGGACCCAATATACATTTCCAAGGGTATAGAGGCATGACTGACGTGATCACTATGTATAATGCCACATAGGGGACTTCCCTACGGGGCACGTAGTTCGGGACTATGAGGGTGACTGACCCTAGTCCAACTCGGTATTAACCCTAATCCCAATAAAATGTATGAAATACAACAAAACTCTAATAAACTGAATAGCTCGAGATTCTGACATATTAACTGAAAATGCAACATTAATGTACTGATAATGATACATTCTTAACTGGAGCATGTATAACTGAATAAACTAACCTAGCAAGTGTAATTCATGAACTAAACGAATCTACACAACCAGGGTTCTGAATTTCAAGCAAGAACTAAACAATAATACCATGAAAACATCAACTCAAGGACTCAATGATACCTCTCATCTCAAGACTGCTCGAATCATACGGTTCATGCGGGATTCTAGGCATGAACTACTCAACACAAGGACCTTCATGGGTATCATGTAGCATCCCCATGATTAGGAATATAATACCAAAATGATTAGGAACTCAATACTCAAGATTTAGAACTTGAAGACTCCTCTCAAAGATACTCAGTTGTTGGAGTTCATGCGGAATTTGTGGGTATGAACGACTCAACTCAATGGTCTAAATAATAATATGGAACTGATGTATACGAATCTTCTCATTCTCATACTTACTTCCTCAAAACTTAGTTCAAATCGATAGTTGATGTCACGCCCCGAGACTACCCCCTGGACGTAAACACGGGACCTAGGATCACGAGTAACCCAAAGCTAACCCTGTGGTGGCATATCATAAGCACACTAAAAGATTACTGAATAAAATAACTATGTAGAAGCTTAAAACCATAACTAACTAAAAGTGGATATACCTACTTCTGATTTGAATATATAAAAGACTGTGAGTTTAATAACAACTGGAAAATCAAACTCAAATTGAAGTTGAATCTAATAATTTGTCTGGAAAGCCTCTATTGACTAGAGTTGTTGGTACATACCACCAGCTAACTTCTAACAAAAACTGAAACTGAAGACAGAAAATAGGAAGATAATATGGCAATCGTCCTCGAAGAATGAGGGCTCACCACTTATGCTGCTAAAGTGGAGATCGGGAACCGAACTACGAGTGATCTGAATGTAGAGGACCAGAACCTACATCATGAGTAGATGTAGCGCAGAGTATGCGTCAGTACTTGAAAGGTACTGATCATGCATTATAGAATAAAGCTAAACAAAACATATAACTGAAAAAAGTGATAAAGCAATAATATAATCTTAACATGATAAATATGCTAAACATGTTGACCATCAACTATCTGAATGTAATGACCAAGTTTATAACATATTGAAACTAATTACTGAATTGTAACTGATCACCTCGTCAATACACTAGAATATGTCTGTGGGAGCTACTAATAACCGACATAAAGCCACATGAACTAAATGTGGAGTCCGATGTATACGCCCCATTTAAAGGACCCAATATACCTTGCCAAGGGTATAGAGGCATGACTGGCGTGATCACTAAGTATAAAGCCCACATAGGGGGTTTACCTACAGAGCACGTAGTTCGGGACTATGAGGGTGACTGACCCTAGTCCAACTTGGTATTAAGCCTACTCCCAATAAAATGTATGAAATACAACAAAACTATAATAAACTGAATAGCTCGAGATTCTGACATATTAACTGAAAATGCAACATTAATGTACTGATAATGAAACATTCTTAACTGGAGCATGTATAACTGAATAAACTAACCTAGGAAGTGTAATTCCTGAACTAAACGAATCTACACAACTAGGGCTTTAAGTTTCAAGCAAGAACTAAACAATAATTCCACAAAAACATCAACTCAAGGACTCAATGATACCCTCATCTCAAGACTACTCAAATCATACGGTTCATGCGGGAATAGGCATCAACTACTCAACTCAAGGACCTCCATGGGTGTCATGTAGTATCCCCATGATTAGGAATATAATCCCAAAATGATTAGGAATTCAATACTCAAGACTTAGAACTTGAAGACTCCTCTCAAAGATACTCAAATGATGGAGTTCATGCGGAATTTATAGGCATGAACGACTCAACTCAAGGGTCTAAATAATAATTTGGAACTCATGTATACGAATCTTCTCCTTCTCGTACTTACTTCCTCAAAACTTAGTTCAAATCGATAGTTGATGTCATACCCCGAGGTTACCCCCTGGATGTAAACACGGGACCTAGGATCACCAGTGACCCCAAGCTAACCCTGAGCTGGCATATCATAAGCATACTAAAAGATTACTGAATAAAATATATTATGTGGAAGTTTAAAACCATAATTAACTAAGAGTGGAAATACCCAATATTGATCTAAATATATAAAAGACTATGAGTTTAATTACAACTGGAAAATTGAACAAAAAATTAAAGCTAAATCTAATACTATGTCTTGAAAGCCTCTACTGACTAGAATTATTGGTACATACCCCCAGCTAACTTCTAGCAAAAATTGAAACTGAAGACTAAAAATAGAAAGATAACATGGAAATTGTCCTCGAAGAATGAGGACTCACCACTGATGCTGCTGAAGTGGAGATCGGGAACTGATCTATGCGTGATTTAAATGCTGAAGACCAGAACCTACATCACGAGAAGATGCAGCGCAGAGTATGCGCCAATACTTGAAAGGTATTGATCATGCATGATAGAATAAAGCTAAAAAAACATATAACTGAACAAAGCGATAAAGCAATGATATAATCTGAACATGATAAATATGCTAAACATGTTAAACATGAACTATATGAATGTAATGACCAAGTTTATAACATACTGAAACTAATTATTGAACTGTAACTGATTACCTCGTCAATACACTCGAATATGTATGTGGGAGCTACTAATAACCAACATAAAACCACATGAGCTAAATGTGGAGTCCGATGTATACGCTCCATTGAGAGGACCCAATATACCTTGCCAAGGGTATAGAGGCATGACTGGCGTGATCACTAAGTATAATGCCCACAAAGGGGACTTACCTACAGGGCAAGTAGTTCGGGACTCTGAGGGTGACTAACCCTAGTCCAACTTAGTATTAAGCCTACTCCTAATAAAATGTATGAAATACAACAAAACTGTAATAAACTTAATAGCTCGAGATTATGACATATTAACTGAAAATGCAACATTAATGTACTGTTAATGAAACATTCTTAACTGGAGCATGTATAACTGAATAAACTAACCGAGCAACTGTAATTCATGAACTAAACGAATCTACACAACTAGGGTTCTGAGTTTCAAGCAAGAACTAAGCAATAATTCCACAAAAACATCATAATCTGATTTGGATTAGTATAACAACTTAATCAAAACATAAATATGAAATTCTAGAATCCCTAGGTTTGAACATGATGTAGAGAATCAAGAATCTGACTAAATTATAGGGACCTAATTGGTGAAAGGAACCTACTAGTGAAATCCCACATACCTGGTGACTCAATTCACGAAGAAATCTTTCAATTTTGAGGCTAGAACTGAAGAAAACCTTGCTGACCCGGTGACGATATTCACGAAGAAATCTTTCGATTTCGGGGTTGGAACTGAAGAAACCCTTGATGCGCTTTTGGACTACGGCTTAATCGACTCTTTCTCCTTTTTTTTCTAGGTTTGATCGATTTATTTGAGAAAGAATTTGTTAGGGTAAGTTTTGATTAAGTTACCTAGCTAATACTGAGCAAAACCACATAGTTTAGGGGTTAAACAACGTAATTTAGGTGTCCAACGCATAGGGGAAAAGACCAAGCGACCCCTGACTTAAAAGTTGTCTGGCCAACGACGGACCGGTCTACCGACCGTGGTCCCACCTATGGTCCATCTTGGTCAATCTTCGATTGGCTTCACAGAATGAGATTTGCAGACCATTATCCACGGACAGTGGTCCCACCTACGGGCTGTAGCTCCTAGTTGTGGGTCGGGGTTTTCTGGGGCTTTTTTGTGGAACACGATCCACGAACCGTGGTCCCACCTACGGCTTGTAGGTCCTGGCCATGGGTCAGGGTTTTCTATGGATCACGATCCACGGACCGTGGTCCCCCCTACAACCCGTAGGTCAACTATTAGCTTAATTTTCTAGGGGGTTTCTAGGTGGGTTGCAGGTGGCAAACCACAACCCCATCTACGGTCCGTGGGTCACCCTTCGGTCTGTGGATGGCACCCGTCTGTTGCACCTGCAACTTCTAAAAATCCTGCTGGTTGGTCTTTCTAGGGTACAGGGTGTTACATTATCTCCCCGTTGGGAACATTCGTCCTTGAATGAAGTCTAAACTAGTTGAATATGGAGGGAAAGAGCTACAAACCCTACCAGTAAATGCAAAAACTGATTTCTGACTGAACTGATTTCTAAGGACATGCAAAAATGCTGAAAATGCAAGACTAGCTGAAAAAACATGATATTAAGACTGAGTTCATGCAAGAGTAAACTGAGAGACTGGAGAGGAACTATTACCTCAATCTGGAATGGAATCGGAAGGAAAGAGATGAGGGTACTTGGCCTCATGGCTGCTTCTGCTTCCCAAGTAGCTCCCTGGACGGACTGACTCCTCCACAAAACCTTAACTGAAGCGACTTCTTTGTTTCTCAACCTTCGGACCTGACGATCAAGGATTTCAACTGGCTCCTCTTAATAGGTGAGACTATTATTCACGGCCACACTCTCTAATGGCACTATAGATGCTGGATCACCCACACACTTCTTCAACAAGGAGATGTGAAAGACTAGATGGACTGCTGCTAGTTCTGCTGGCAACTCTAACTCATATGCCACATTACCAACCCTTTTTAGAATCTTGTTGTTGATACCAAATTTTGGCTCTCCACATTTAACTGAAGTAGTAATAATAATAATAATAATAATAATAATAATAATAATAATAATAAACGTATTTCATAAATGTTATTTCTTATAAAAATTAAATATAGTATATATGTATTACTACTTACTTTCTCTTTTTAAAAAAATAAAATAAATGGCATTCTTAAGAAATGAATCTATTTTTTTTTTCAAATATAATTTCTATTGTTGCAATAGATATTTTTCATACAATTTTTAAAATTAGAAAGCTTAATTAATTAATGAGTAACTAATTTATATTAATTTAATTTTAAGAGAGACTAATTTTATCAGATAAGCTAATCTTGCAAAATAATTATTTTTAATTTAATAAATTATGACTATTTAATAAAATAAAATAAAAAGAGGTTATAATTTAAATAGATTCAATTTGAGCAATTTTGGCAATCCAAGTCCCCTTAAACCGGCCAATCTGTGTGTTCCACGTAGGCGAGCACATGGATTGTGCTTCTTCACTTTTAATCTCAACCCTCTATTTTAATTCATGGCTTTAATTAATCCATCTTTTACTATTATATATATATATATATATATATATATATATATATATATTTGTGTGTGTGTGTGTGTATAAATTATTATTATTATTATTATTATTATTATTTTAACCGTCCGATCAGCCAAAATTAAATCCCAAACTTTTTCATCTTTACCCAATAGATAAAAGACCCCAACATTCTTCTTCGTCTTTTGCAGAAAAAGGACGTTTTCCTTTCCCTAGAATCCTCATCTTCCCCAAACGCTCATCTTCCCCATGCCGTTCACTGCTCTTCCATCAAATCGCCGCAGCTTGCGGACTGCCGGGAAAACGCAATATCCGACGATTTCCACCTTATTCTACATCAATCATAGCCTCTTCATATAAACTTTAAGTCCCCTCAATCACCTTTCTCTGCCACGGCCGTCAATAATCCCACCTTTTTCCCCATTGTTACATCGAAAAGAAAACTCAAGAACAGAAGGAACTCTTAGGTCTCAAGTCTGAGAAGCCTAAAAAAAGTGATCTTTTCAAGATTTCACTTGTCCCTCGCATTACACTATGGGTTTTAATAATTTTGAGTTTCAAATCCGGATTTTTGGAAATCCGAATTTTGCCTATATAAGAGGTGTTTTGCCTCATTCGAAGATCACCGAACAACCATCCAGAAAACGAATAGGAACAACATCCAGAAAATCCAGCAAAATCAAAAGAAAGAATCCAAAAAAAAAAATGATCCGAAAATCAGGGAGAGATCGAGCAAAAAGAAAAAAACGCAATACATGTTTCAAAGAGTTCAAAAGATTGTCTTCTTGTCTTTCTATTTTCGATTTTAGATTCGAGTTTGAGGAAGTTCGAAATCACAATTCTTGACATCAAAGCCCCTCTTTACTGCCCGACAAAACGTACTATTTTCGTCAATCTCTTCATTTTTTTTTGTCTTAATGTAATCTGTTGGAAAGTTTGCTGTAAAATATTCAATGAGGTTGTTACTAACAGATTTTAGTAATATTAAGTTATCAATACAATTTGAATAAAAATATATCGAATGTTAAGAAAGGTTATGTCTTAAAGCTGGAATCATGGTTGCGTAACTGTTTCGAGGCAAATTATCATACTTTAATCCATGATAATGGGAGAAGCAGGTTGTTAGTTTGATATAATGTAAACTGACATACAAAGGACTAAATTAGTAACTACTATTTGTTTGATAACGGTTCTTTGGATATCTAATTGTATGATTAATTCATTAGATTTTATTTAATGCTAGCAGAAAGAAAAGGATAAGGGAAATAGTCGTTGTTTATTTTTAGTTCGAGTCCCCTTTTGTCTCGTTGCCTCGTTACCTCATTCTCATACTAAGGTAAATGCACATGCTGCGGGTAAATTTCATAGGCTTAGCAAGTAGATATTTCAAACAATTTATGATCCACTAACCAAGTATTACTTTGTAGTTCTATTAGCTTGTATAACGTTGTTTTGATTGTTTTGACCTCCTTAAAGGCTTTTGAGTTTTCCGAATGATTTCTTTAGTGACTCTGCTTGTTAAGCTATAGGTACTATGTAAAATTCAATTTTTTTCCTTTTTTAAAACTTTAGATGTTGCACCAGTTTTGGTTTGTCAGTTCTTCCTATTTACGGATAGTCAAATTTATATAAATGCATAGCTAAGGATGACTAGCTTATTCATTTTCTTTATCATGGCTAGTTTGGTTCATCTCGTATTGTGTAAACACTGTGTAAGTTAAAAAGGCAACTCTGGTAACCTTTGGAGAACCACAAACCGCAAAAATTATTGGTCTTAGGAGAATTGATATCACTATATTTGTATTTGTCTATTTTTGTTTGGATAGTTACATTACTGAACTATTTATTTAGTCACTAATCTTTATTTTCTTTGTTATGTTTCATGTTCAACCGAAGGGCTTGAGTTTCTACTTTGGAACTCGTTATTGGCCTAAAATATTAGGTCAACAGCAATTAGGATCATCAGAATGCTTGGAGTCTCGCAAATTAGGAGTCAAATATTTCTTAGCCTTTCTCTTTTCGAGTCTTAATTATATTGTTTTGATATATTGGCTAACCTTTACTCTTAAATTTTGATATATTGTGTCTTTATTTGTTGTGAATTTTGTGGAAATGTTTTTAGAATAATTGATAAAAAATATCTTTCTTAAAAATGGATTAACATTTTTACTTATAACATTCTTACAGGTCTTTTAAGTTAAAAAGAAAAAAAAGGAGGGCTTATAGTTTAAAAGCTTTCCAAATGAAGTTTCAAAAGGGGTAAATTAATATTTATTTAGGCCTACTCATCACTTAGGACCTCCAAATAAATTTGAAACTAGTTTAATATTTATCTTTAGACATACATTTTTTTTAAAGAAAATAAGTAGAAAAGTAGGCTTCTATATTTAACAAAAAAAAATAAAACTATAGAATAAGGCTCAATAGTTAGAACTATTTTTATACTCTTTATAAAAATATATCGACTATTCTTACTTTTTTTGAATCAAACATTGCTAAAAAATACTTTAATCTTTTAATATACTATTTCAAAATTTTAGATATCCCAACAGGTTCAAATACAAGGTACATACATATGTCATACATATAAAGGTATATACTCTATATTTTTCTCTACATAACCTATTATTTTTATCTACTATCTCTTTTACTAATATTATTTATTTATTTTATAATTTATAAATCCCTACACTTAAATATACATATTAATTTACTAATTATAATCTATCGTCAATTTATCTATACATGTAAATAAATAATAAGTGTTCACATGTTTTAAACAACTTACATGTATATACTACACTTTATAATAAACATATTTAAGATCACAACCTTTTATATAATATTTTAATATTTAGTATCATTATTATTTATTTCATTAAACTTCATTTTTCACACATACTACTCTATATATTTAAACCCGATTATAATCTTATTTTATTTTTACGTTTTATTATATAAATAAAACAACAAAATTTTACATCCTTTAAACTCAACATTTATACATTTAGGTTAAGTTCAAATAAGACACATCTATTTTTTTACATATACATTTCTCATACATTTAAGTACATTTATTTATTTATTTATTTTGCAATATGATAAAAATACTACTATTAAATCTATTTTATAAGACATATATATGTCGTACCTTGTATTTTATTCTTTTCATAAACTAACTAATTAACTTATCATTGATTTTTAAAGCAAATAAATAAACAAGTTTCTTAATTATATTTTCCTAAATTGAATTTAAGGACTATCTTAGGATAGGCTCTGAGGGGTGCTTAATACCTTCTCCTCGAGTAACCAAAACCCTTACTCAGAATCTCGTGAAACAAATAGAGTTCACATTTACATATTAAAAGAATGGTTTTCCTAATATTTTCCTTAAAATTTAGGTGGCGAATCTAAAATAAAAACAAAACAATTCTTCCAAAAATCAGAGTGGCAGCCATATTATGTTGTGAACTATTTCGACTGATTCAAAAGAGGGGTGCGACAGCTTGGCGACTCAGTTGGGAACCCATCTAGGTTTTAACCTTATAAAAACCTTAATTTAGGAATAATATTTATGGTTTGTGTTTATTTTCAGCTTTTTATTTGATTTATTACTTTGACTGAAAGGTCGCAAGTGAAATCCAAACTTGTGCTCCTTATTTGTTTTAAAACACTACTTGTTACTGCTTTTCCTACACTGTCATGTACACTTTCTATCGAGTCTTTGGCCGTACACAAACACACACACTGTACACACGAGGGGTGTTCCTTCACTCCTCTGAAACTCTCTTTGGATTCCTTAGTTTCAGAGTTGGTGCAATTAAGATAGTGCGCCTTCTCGCAATTACTCAGTCCCACTCTCAGTCATCTAGGAAAAAATCCTACTCTAGAAATGGGTCTTGTTGCATAGCCTTAGGCAAGAAAATATAAGGTATTGTCATTGTGTTTAGGAAACCAGTCAAATGTCAATGAGTTTCTTCTTTAAAACTCGACGACATACATTTTGTGTGAAATTGATATAAATTATCCAAACTAAAACACTATACGGATTTGGAGAAAATAAACTCATCATACCCTTTACCCTTTCTTTCAGATGCAAATCAACCAGAACCTTCCTAATATCAAGATGATGACTGAGGTCCCCCGAACTTTGAAAGAGTGGTGGGGGAATATCCGAGTTGCATACGGAAATGAGATTATGCCACACTTGGGGTCATTAACCGATCTACTGAATGTGGAGGCAAACAAGTCACTCATTACTCTAATGATTGAATTTTGGCAACCAGCAACAGTGGCTTTCCAGTTCACAGATTTTGAAATCACACCAACACTGGAAGAGATAAGTCAAATTGCTAATTTACCATTGGCTGGCAGAGCACCCTTGGCCCCGCGCACTACATCGGGAATCGGTTTCCTCCAGTCTTTGGGTTTGAGGGTAGGCCTATGTTTGCGAATAGTTAACGAGGGATGGTCAAGTTGGATTATTTGTTTAAAAGGTTCGATCGTTGAGATAGCTATGATAGGTTCCAGCAAGAATTCTTCATCTCTAGGGTTGGTTGGGAAAGGCACATGGCCATTGTTTTTGTGATTGCCTTTTTGGGTATTATGATCTTCCCAAAGAAAAAAGGTTGTATCGACATCAACCTACTGCCTATGGTCATCTTCATGTTTAGAGGACCTGTTAGAGTGACCATCATATCCATGATCGTAGCATAAATATTTTGATCATTATCCCTCTGCTCTAGAGGATATGATCATTTTAAGGGAAGTAACTTATTGCTACAGATTTGGATGTTGGAACACTTATATCAAGGACAAGCAGAAAATGGCACTGAAGCAGACTTACACAACAAAATCAGAAGCCATGTGATGAGATTGAGCACGTGGGATCCCCCAAATAATGAAGAAGGTTGGCGCCTTTTCCTGACCCACCTCACAGGGAACCGTATTCAATGGCGACTACCATAGGTTTATGGTTGAGCTTTGTTGAGAACCAACCATGTCTATTTCATTGAGTTAATTGGGTTGGAAGGCTTCCAGCCTTACACACCTCTAAGAGTCCTCCGGCAGTTTGGGATTACCCAAGGCGTTCCAAGGCATTCCTCTATGGTCAAATATGGCGTTAACAGAGGTCGATTATGAAGGAAGAATTCCGATCGAAAGGATCGTTGCTTTGGTACAAAGATGGTGTAATATTCTTGACTCAGGCATAGGGGTTGAGTCATAGTGCACGCCTGAATATTATACTTGGTTTATGGTGGGATGAATTCTTGCTAGGCCTAGCTATGAGGGAATCTTGGGGTTCACGGACACTCAAAGATCAAATCAAATCAAATCGGCACAGAGCTATTAAACCTCATGCCCATCACCACAACTATGTACCATCAGGTGACCCCACAGTCTGTGGACCATCTCATACAGGCAGTTGATGATGAACCAAATGAAGAGATGGAGGAAGACCCAGAAAAGGATCCTAGAGAGCCAACTGAGGAGATGGAAGAGGATCCAGAAGAATACTCAGAG
This sequence comes from Solanum okadae, assembly GCA_036553675.1. Classification (NCBI taxonomy): domain Eukaryota; kingdom Viridiplantae; phylum Streptophyta; class Magnoliopsida; order Solanales; family Solanaceae; genus Solanum; species Solanum okadae. The sequence continues at coordinate 25,617,237 of CM071689.1, forward strand.
CATGACCCTAACTTGTCTAACCCTAGAGGTGGAGAAGTGATGCATATAGAGAATGAACATGTTCCAACAGCAGAACACACTCACTCATAATATCGTTCCATAGGGTTTGATGAAAGGGAAGATTCAAACGACTGGGAATGGAAGATCAACGAATCCCCAGAGTATCAACCAGGGCGTTACTATGACTTGGGAGATGATGATGATGATGCCCCAACCAGGTCGTAGGTCATCTTTCTTTTTCGAAACTCTTTCCTCAGAGGGCCATATGACCTATCCCTCTTGTATGCCTTATGGCCACCCCTGCACTTTCATTTCTTAGGCTTCTGATCGCCTACATCGTTGTAATTGCCAGACTACTTAATCAATGAAGTTATGTTTGCTCCAACTCTAAAATGTGTATAAATGGATCATTTTATTATCAAACTAATTGCAACGTAGGCCTACCTCAGGAAAAAAGAGGTTCTATATTAGGACGTGTTTTGAATGTCGCTGAATTGGCGTATATATGTGTTACATTTACTTATTTTTTGCATCTTTCAATATTTCCCAAACTAACATAGTTTCCCTTTTTCTTTATTTTCTTTTCTTTATTTATCCCCAAAAGTACGTTGATTTGTATCAACCTGCAAACTGGCTGACTCACAATATAACCTTCGATCAAAAGGAAAAATGACTAATAAGGACAATTTTAACGCTGCTACAAATATAATAGTACCTATTGAGAACCCCAAAAGTTCTCGAAGTATAATTGACATTCAAAAGGAGGAGAAAATGGCTCACATGGAACAAGAACTCGAGATCTTGAGGGAAGAATTGTGTCAAGTGCGAGACTTGGTGAAACTATCGGCTACCACTTTGCCTACTTTCAAGACACCTATCTACTTCCCAAAGGCTGACTTGCCTTGTGCCGACTTACCAAAACAGCCAGAACTGACTCAACACGCTCCCGCACATGGTCAAGTTCCATCGGCTTCCCCAACCGCAGTCAGGACCATTCCTGACCTCTCTAATCGCGACCCTACTATACCTATAATGTAGCAGATACTTGGGGCACTTATCGCCGCTCCCTATGAGACAAATGTTCCACCCGTATATGCCGCTGTTGCTCCTACCTTCACTATGCCAGCTGTGGTTAATGTCCCGTATGAGGTCAATCAATATGAAGAAATGGAGAAAGATACTCAGTTGAAAGAAGATGCATCGATAAATGCCCAGCTTCAGGGTCTGATAAAGGCATTAAAAAGCTTACAAGTCACTAGAGGGATAGAGAGTTTGGATTATGATGACTTGTGCATCCATCCAGACATTGACATGTCGGTAGGGTACAAACCACTGAAGTTTGACATGTTTGATGGGAAAGGTGACCCTCACACACATTTAAGGGCTTACTGTGACAAGTTAGTCGATGTAGGGAGAAATGAGAAGCTAAGGATTAAGTTGTTCATCAGTCTGTCTGGAGAAGCATTGACCTGGTATACCCGCTAAGACCCTCGCAAATAGTGTGACTGGCAGGAAATGGATGAGGACTTCATGACTCGTTTCAAATTCAATACTGAAATTACTGCTCACAGATTCTCATTAGCCAATATACAGAAGAATCCATCTGATAATTTCCAGGAATACGCACGACATTGGAGAACGGAGATCGCAGGGGTGCAACCACCTCTTGATGAGAATGAGCTCTCGAAGTACTTTATTCGAGCTCAAGAAGGTATCTACTTTGACAAGATGATGTCAATGATGGGCCAGAAGTTCGCAGAATTAGTCAAGATGGGAGACTTTATAGAAGAGAGTGTTAAATCTGGGAAGATTCAGTCTATGGTCGCATTGCAAACTGCAAGTAGAGCCATACAATCAGGCGCCATTAGAGACATCAAGAAGAAAAGAGAGGTTGTTTCAGTTGTCACTTTCCAACAAGGAGGACCATCCCATCGATACCCCAACAATCCCCAAATTGTTGCACATACTTCTTATGTCCCATACCCAGTATATAATACCCAACCACACTATAATCCACCTCGAGCACCAGCACACCAAAATCCACCAAGACTATATGTCACTGTCCAAGCACCAATACACCAAAATAGACCAGTATATGCACCAAGACCACGTCCAAATCTTGAAGCTAGAAATGCTCGCGCTTAAACACCAGTTGCCGAACCCTATTCTCAATTATTTGAGAGGTTGAGGACAGTAGGAGTGCTGCAACCAGTTGAAGGAAAACTGTCTGATCCAATCACTCGTAATTTTGATGGGAACAAGCGATGTGCTTACCACTCGGGAGTCCAAGGACACGACACAGAAGATTGTTATGGTTTGAAGAACTAGATCGAGTCTTTGATCAGGAGAGGAGTAATGAAATGCACTACAACACCTTCCAATGTGAACAACAAGCCCTTGCCAAACCATGAGAATGGGAAGTCAACATGGTTACTCTAGATGACGAATATGGGGTCCCCGACTATCCAAACATAGATGAAGCAGATGCCATGACATCTTCGGCGCAGCCTATTATCACTGTTCAACTAAGGGAGTCTCTGACTATCTAAACATATCTCCCAAGAATTGTAGTGACCATTCTAATTGCTAGAAAGCCTGAGTATGACACCAAAGTAGTCCCTTGGGACTATCGAGCAGGTGCCAAGGGTAAGATGGTCAATATTGTCGTGGATCAAGGTATGACTAGGTTGGGGAGGTGTTATGCCCGAGAGGATCTAAATCAAAGAGTTCTCGAAAAAGAATAGAATCCAAAGAAGAATGTTACCGATGCTGAAGTCGCAGAGTTTTGGAAGAAGATACAGTCTAAAGACTATTCGGTCGAAGAACAGCTGAAGAAGACATCCGCCCACATATCCATTTGATCTCTGCTTATGAGTTTTTAAGCTCATAGGAATGCTTTGATGGAGGTGTTAAGCGGAGTGAACATTCCAAAAGAGACCACAAGTGAGACCTTAGATGCAACAATTGGAAGAATAGTGGAAGCTAACAAGATTTCTTTCCACGATGATAAGTTGCTTGCAGAAGGAGATAGACACAATAAAGCTCTTCACATCGCAATCAAATGTTGTCATAAGATTGTGACTTGAGTTTTAATTGATGGAGGTTCTGGATGCAACATATGTCCTTTCACCACTCTGAGGGATTTAGGTGTTAATATGGGAGAGATAAGGGAAAGTCGTGTGAGAGTTAGAGCTTTTGATGGAGTGCAAAGAAGTGTCATCGTAGAGATCTATCTCACATTGCAGGTGGAGCCGACTGAATTCCCCATTCTATTTCAAGTGATGGACATATCATCCAACTACAACCTGTTATTGGGAAGACCATGGGTTCACATGGCGAGAGCAGTTCCTTCCACTCTTTATCAATGTGTAAAGTTTGAATGGGGTCGCACATAAGTCACCATCCACGAGGAGCTCAGTCACCCCATTCATTCTGTTAATTTTATCCAGTTACCAACGAGTTAGACGGAGCTACTTTTCACACTTTGGAAATCATGCAAGTTGTAAGGGTCAATGAGGAAGCAGAGCCACATGATACAATTGTCAAGTGCAGCAAGAATGGTTGCATCAGAGATGTTGAAGTATAGGTATCGGCCAAAGAGTGGACTTGCACCAAAGTCCAATGGCATAGTTGAGCCAATCCAGCTGAAGCATCAGAGAGGCACCAATGGACTCAGATACGAGCCTACCATGGGAAGAGTCCACCACGCGTCAAGCAAGGCAATCTTCATACCGGAAGAAGCTTTGATTCCAGATCAAGCTGACATTGATGACAACACAGAAGGAATAGGCGATTTGTTCGTGGCCATGGCTGGAGAAGAGGAAGAGATAAATCGCAGCAAATTGACCATTCGTGATACCGAACCTGAAGAAATCTTGCAAAATTGGACCATCAGCCCGTCCCTGTTTCAATCTGAGTCCTGGTAGTGTGGAAAAGTAGTTTTAATGTTAAAATTCGCATGATCAAATTGAGGCTTGAATCATGACTAATCATTTGTTGCTTGCCTCTTCTAAAAGCTAGAATGCTTTGAAATAAAAAGTCTTTATTTTTCTTTAAAAAAATTCTCGTTATTTAAATATCTATTTATTTTTACTTACCTTTTGCACTTTTCAGCACTTATATTAATAAAAATCGTCGTTTAACATTTATGACATGTAACGAATCCACCGAGAAAGGTGAAAGTGATGAACAAGATCACTAAGAGTATGATGAAAGCATAATGCCTGAAAATCTACCACATGAGATCGAGCAATTTGAAAGTCAGAAGAAGCCCAATATGGATGAAACAGAGGTTGTCACTTAGGAGATGAGGAAATTGTGAAGGAAACACGAGTCAACATATATTTGGAGGCTGAAAGAAAGCAAGAGTTAATAGAATTGCTTAAGCAGTACGTCGACGTATTTACTTGGTCTTATGATGACATGCCAGGATTAAGCACTGATATTGTCACGCACAAATTACCAACTGATCCCACTTGTCTACCCGTTAAGCAAAAGACCAGAAAATTCAAGCCGGATTTGAGTTTAAGGATCAAGGAAAAGGTAACTAAGCAAATTGAGGTGAACGTTATAAGGGTTACAAATTACACCACATGGCTAGCCAACATTGTGCCTGTGCTAAAAAGAGATGGAAAGATCAAAATATGTGTGGACTATCGAGATCCCAACAGAGCCAGTCCTAAGGATGATTTCCCTATTCCAAATATTCATATACTCATCGATAATTGTGAGAAACTTGCAGTCATTTGTCGATTGCTTTGCAGGATATCACCAAATCCTGATGGATGAAGATGATGCGGAGAAGACAACATTTATCACTCTGTGGGGAGTGTATTGCTATAGAGTAATGTCGTTTGGTCTCAAATATGCATGTGAAACCTACATGAGGGCCATGACTACCCTTTTTCACGATATGATCCACAAGTAAATTGAAGTGTACGTGGATGATGTCGTTTTCAAATCCAAAAGAAGTTCAGATCACTTGGATGACTTACGGAAGTTCTTTGAGAGGTTCCGTAAGTATAATCTGAAGTTGAACCTAGCAAAGTGTGCATTTGGAGTACCCGCGGGAAAGCTACTGGAATTCATTATTAGTAGGAAAGGCATAGAGTTAGATCCATCAAAGATAAAGGCAATCCAAGAGCTACCTCCAGCCAAGACTAAGAAGGACGTGATGAGTTTCTTGGGAAGACTGAACTACATTAGTCGGTTCATAGCTCAATCCACAGTGATTTGTGAACCCATATTCAAATTATTGAAGAAGGATGTTGCCATGAAATGGACAGAGGAATGCCAAAAGGCTTTTGATAGAATTAAAGAATATTTGTCCAACCCACCACTATTGGTCCCACCAAAGACGGGAAAGCCTTTGTTATTGTATCTGTCTGTCATGGATAATTCATTTGGATGTGTATTGGGGCAGCATGATGAGACAGGTAGAAGAGAGCATGCCATTTACTAGTTGAGCAAGAAGTCCACACCATACGAGGCGAGAAACACCTTGTTGGAACGAACATGTTGCGCTTTGACTTGGATCGCGCAAAAATTTAGGCATCACCTGTCTGCATACACCACGTACTTTATCTCAAGAATGGATCCACTCAAGTACATCTTTCAGAAACCAATGCCTACAGGTAAACTGGCAAAATGGAAAATTTTGTTGAGCGAGTTTGATAGTGTGTATGTGACACAGAAGGCCATCAAGGGACAAGCCCTAGCTAATCACCTCGCAGAAAACCCGGTGGATCAGGATTACAAGCCGCTCATGACCTACTTCCCTGATGAAGAGGTTTTTTTTATAGGAGAAGACATATCATAGTCGTGTTCTTTGATGGAGCATCAAACTCTATTGGAGTTGGAATATGAGTAGTCTTAATTTCGGAGACAGGTCAGTATTACCCGATCTCAGCTCAGATCAGGTTTTATTGTACCAACAACATAGCGGAATATGAAGCTTGTATTCTCAGACTCAGGATGGCCATAGACATGAACATCAAAGAACTCTTGGTGATAGGAGTTTCTGACTTGTTGGTTCATCAAGTGCAAGGAGAATGGACTACTAAGAACGTCAAGATCCTTCCTTACTTGCATTACATAAAGGAATTGAGTAGGAGCTTCACAAGGATCGAGTTCAAGCATGTCCCTCGAGCTCAAAATGAGTTTGTCGATGCTTTGGCAACATTGTCCTCAATGATTCAACATCCAGACAAAAATTACATCGACCCTATCGATGTAGAGATACATGATCAGCATGCATACTATTTTCATGTAGATGAGGAATTGGATGGAAAACCTTGGTACTATGACATCAGAAGGATGATAGAAGCACAAGAATATCTTGAAAATGCTACGAGCAAGCAAAAACAGACTTTCAGGAGGATGGCCAATCATTTCTTCCTTAACGGAGAAATCCTATATCGAAGAACTCAAGATTTAGGATTGCTGAGGTGTGTCGACGCCACAGAAGCGACAAGGCTTTTGGAAGACATACATGCAGAAACATGTGGACCCCACATGAATGGGTTCACTCTAGCAAAGAAGATTCTAAGAGCTGGATATTTTTGGATGACCATGGAAAGAGATAGCATCCGGTATGTGCAAAAGTTTCATCAGTGTCAAGTGCATGGAGATTTTATACGGGTTCCACCGAATGAGTTCAATGTGATGGGTTCCCCTTGGCCATTTGTTGCTTGGGGCATGGACGTTTTCGGACCCATAGAGCCTCCTGCATCAAATGGACATCGTTTCATTCTGGTGGCTATCGATTATTTCACAAAATGGGTCGAAGCTTCGACATACAAGGCAGTTACTAAGAAGGTAGTAGCAGACTTTGTTCACAACAACATAGTTTGTCATTTTGGAATTCTAAAATCAATCATAACAGATAATGCAGCCAACCTCAACAACGATCTTACGAGGGAAACTTGTGAAAGGTTTAAGATTGCTCATCGAAATTCCACGATTTACCGGCCACAGATGAATGGAGCAGTTGAGGCTGCGAATAAGAATATCAAGAAGATTTTAAGGAAGATAGTAGACAGTCATAGACAATGGCATGAGAAGCTACCATATGTTCTACTCGATTATCGCACCACAATCAGAACATCAACTTGGGTAACTCCTTATATGTTGGTTTATGGTTCAGAGTCAGTAATACCTGCCGAGGTGGAAATACCATCTTTAAGGATTATCCAAGAGGTTGGTCTAGACGATACAGAATGGATACGTAGCAGACATGAGCAATTGATGCTCATCGATGAAAAGAGGATGAACGTGGTTTGTCATGGCCAACTCTACCAAAATAGAATGACCAAAGCATTCAACAAAAAATTCAAACTTCGGCAGTTCACACCGGGGCAGTTAGTATTGAAGAAGATCTTTCCTCACCAAGGAGAAGCCAAAGGAAAATTTGCACCAAATTGGCAAGGACCCTACATGGTTCATAGAGTACTCTCTGGAGGAGCGGTAATCTTAGCATAAATGGACGGCAGAGTGAGCATAAAGCCAATCAATTCAGATGCCATCAAGAAATACTACATCTAACGATCTCAAGATTAGTCTTTACTTCTTGTACTTTTGTAGTTTGATGTAACAGAACTACGTCTAGCCCTGACTTCCCATGGTGGGGTACGTAGGCAACCCACATCGGATCTAGTCTCCCTTGGAAAACCCAAAAACATAATTTCCATGTATTTAGAACTACGCTTGATCTGAATTCCCTCGGTGGAATACGTAGGCAATCCTTGTCAGATTTGGTCCCTTGCATATTTTTTTCTCTTTTCTATTGTAATCGAACTACGTCCTGACCTGATTCCGCTTGAATACATAGGCAGCCTAAGTCAGGCCTGGTCATTTCATTTCATATTTTTCACTTTCCTATTGTATCGAACTACGTTACGACTTCCATTTGGATACGTAGGCAGCTTGAGTCAAGCTCGGCCATTGCATTACATGCTTCTATTTCACCCACTTGTATTCGAACTATGTTACGATCTGATTCCTATCTTGGGGATACGTAGGCAACCTGAGTCAGGCTCAATCAAGGCACTGCATAATTTCTTTTTCTTACCCTTAGGAAACACTTCCCCATAGTTAGCGTAACCTTAGAATATGAAGAATTTCGGTTGACGCAGTGTCTGCGAAAGTGCTAGGGAAGCTTGATTCAGAAGGGTAAAAGCTACAGGAAGACTATAGTTGATATAGTCAACAAAATGGAAAGCTCGATGGACTTCGTAACATGTCATAATCTAAAAACACTAAAGAATTACTATATATGTATATACATAATATATACGTAGTATACTTATTTTCTAGAAAAACAAGCTAATTCTTTTCAAAAAAAAATTTCTACTCTTCCACCTACCTAGTCTCTACGTTAATAAACAACATACGGACTAAGAAGACGTCGAAGGATTATAGTGATGAGGCTCAGTCTGCGAGTCGATATGAATCAACACCCCTTCCCAAACTAAAAATTTTCTTTGAGTGCAGGAACACGGGAATCAAGAAAATAACATCAAGTCTTGGGGCATGACCAGAAACGCCATTCGACTTCTCACAATCATGAACCAAAATACTCTTTCCCTACTTTATTTCCCAGAAGTACTTCAACTTGCATCTTATGTCTAAGAATATTTCATTTAAAATTTTTGCAGGTACGCTCAAGATCTGGATCAAATGCTGAAGAAAAGAGGATCCTCGTAGGAAAATAGGATAGTTAGATTTCTTTCAAATAACTCCACCAACTGCAGCTTGTAATCTAACTTCATCAACAACTCCGCCAATCAGTGACCACCATCTAACAGCGTCGAACTCCACAAGCCTGGGGTTGTACATATCAAATGTCACTCAAACTCCACCGATTGGAGTTTGTATATAGCAAACATCGTCAAACTCTGCCAACCGGAGGCTGTACATAGAAAACATTGTCAAACTCCGCCAACCGAAGGCTGTACATAGAAAACATCATCAAACTCCGCAAAACCGGAGGCTATACATAGCAAACATCATCAAACTCCGCCAACCGGAGGTTGTACATAGCAAACGTCGACCGAACACCGCCAATCGAAGCCTGAATATAAGCAAAAGAAACAACACTCCACTAATCGGGGACTACATCGTAGTAATATCACTAAAGCTCCACCAACCGGGGGCATGCACACATAGCAACACCGTCATACACCAACAATTAAACTTGCATTACAAGCTTTACACAGTCGGGTACAGACTTTTACATTACAATAGCCCTGCCAGTCGAGGGCCCCTACATTACAACTTACTTTACACAACCAGATGCAACCTTCTACATTACAATAGCCCCGCCAGTCGAGGGCCCCTATATTACAAGTTACTTTACCTACATCACATTCACAATACAAAAAGGGACATCAACAATTGTTTGGACATCTACACTCTACTCTTTACATTACTATTTCGATTTATAATTTTTTGAACCACAACAGGTACTTTTCACCTTTTATATGTTTTGCAAGACAACTCTCTAAGCAGCAAACTAGGGCAAGTTAGTGCAATGTCAAGCATTACTAGCTACGTCAAGGATTCACTTTCAAAACTCAACTCGACTCGATTTTCAGAAGTTTGAATTTAAATCTTACTTATAATCTTTCATGTCTCAGTTAATTATAACTCGACACTGGGCATCATTTTGAAAATTCATCCCTCTACCATAAGTCTTTAGTAGGAATTGCTACGGAGAATTTCTCATTCAAGTTTCTTTAGAACTATATCTCGTCCCTCTATTCGGGCTAATCTCTTCATACCTCACCACCAAAAGATTTCAGTATTACCATAATTCGATACTGGGGAAATTTTTTGATAAAATTTCCTATGTTCCTACACTCTCGAACTACATATGGCCTGATTTCTCATGAAACCTGAGATATGTAGGTAGCTCGGAAGCCAGAGTTCGGCCATAACTCTATAAACATTCTTGCCAAGTTATTGCTCAAAGTGTATTTTGGTGGGTCGCCTAAAATTGGATTGTGTCAATATTTCTTTGTCCACGTCTTCTTTACTCTCTTCCATGGACAAAGAAAGGGGCAAGCTGTTGACACCCAATTTTGACTCTACACACACATTTAACTGAAGTAATAATAATAATAATATATGTTATGAAATATTTATAGGAACGCGAAAATATTTTGAATTGTTTATTTTACTTGATAAACGTATTTCATAAATGTTATTTCTTATAAAAATTAAATATAGTATATATGTATTACTACTTACTTTCTCTCTTTTTTTTAAAAATGTCATTCTTAAGAAATGAATCTATTTTTTGTTCAAATATAATTTCTATTGTTGCAATAGATATTTTTCATACATTTTTTTAAAATTAGAAAGCTTAATTAATTAATGACTTGCTAATTTTTATTAATTTAATTTTAAAAGTGACTAATTTTATCAAATAAGCTAATCTTGCAAAATAATTATTTTTAATTTAATAAATTATGACTATTTAACAAAAAGGAGGTTATAATTTAAATGGATTCAATTTGAGCAATTTTGGCAATCCAAGTCCCCTTAAACCGGCCAATCCGTATGTGCCACATAGGTGAGCACAAGGATTGTGCTTCTTAACTTTTAATCTCAACCTTCTATTTTAATCCAAGTTTTTAATTAAACCCCTTATTTTGTTAACCGTCCGATCAAACGATCAAACGGCCCAAATTAAATCCCAAACTTTTACATCTTTTCCCAATAGAGAAAAGACCCTAACGTTCTTCTTCTTCTTTTTCAGAAAAAGGACGTTTTCCTTTCCAAGAATCCTCATCTTCCCCAGACGCTCATCTTCCCCATGCCCTTCACTGCTCTTCCATCAAATAACCATTGCCTGCGGACCGCCGAAAAAACGCAATATCCAGCGGGTTTCCACCTTATCCTCCTTATCCTCTATCAATCATAACCTCTTCATATCAAATTCAAGTCCCCTCAATCACCTTGCTCTGCCACGGCCGTCAATAATCCCACCTTTTTCCCCTTGTTACATCGAAAAGAAAACTCAAAAACATAAGGAGCTCTTAGGTCTCAAGTCTAAGAAGCCTAAAAAAAGTGATCTTTTCAAGATTTCACTCGTCCCTCACAATACACTATGGGATTTAATAATTTTGAGTTTTAAATCTGAATTTTGGAAGTCTGAATCTCGCCTATATAAGAGGTGTTTTGCCTCATTCGAAGATCACCGAACAACCATCTAGAAAACGGATAGGAACAACATCAAGAAAATCCAGCAAAATCAGAAGCAAAAGTCCAAAAAAAAATTATCTGAAAATCAGGGAGAGATCGAGCGAAAAGAAAAAAACGCAATACATATTTCAAAGAGTTCAAAAGATTGTCTTCTTGTCCTTCTATTTTTGGTTTTAAATTCGAGTTTGAGAAAATTTGAAATCGGAATCCTTGACGTCGAAGCCCCTGTTTGCTGCCCGACAAAAGGTACTATTTTCGTCAATCTCTTCATTTTGTTTTGTCCTAAAGTAATCTATTGGAACGTTTGTTGTAAAATGTGCAATGAGGCTATTACTAACAGATTTTATTAATATTAAGTTATCAATACAATTTGAAAAAAAAGTATATCGAGTGTTAAGAAAGGTTAAGTCTTAAAGCTGGAATCATGGTTGCGTTACTGTTTCGAGGCAAATTATCAAACTTTAATCCATGATAATGGGCGAAGCAGGCTGTTAGTTTGATATAATGTAAACTGACATACAAAGGACTAAATTAGTAACTATTATTTGTTTGATAACGATTCTTTTGATATCTAAGTGTGTGATGAATTCATTAGATTTTATTTAATGCTAGCAGTAAGAAAAGAATAAGGGAAATAGTCATTTATATTTAGTTCGAGTCCCCTTTTGTCTCGTTGCCTCGTTACCTCAATCTCATACTAAGGTAAACGCACATGTTGCGGGTAAATTTCATAGGCTTAGCAAGTAAATATTTCAAACAATTTATGATCCACTAACCAAGTATTACTTTGTAGTTCTTTTAGCTTGTATAACGTTGTTTTGATTTTTTTGACCTCCTAAAAGGCTTTTGAGTTTTCCGAATGATTTCTTTCGTGACTCTGCTTGTTAAACTATAGGTTGTATGTAAAATTCAATTTTTTCCTTTTTTAAAACTTTAGATGTTGCACCAGTTTTGGTTTGTCAGTTCTTCCTATTTACGGATAGTCAAATTTATATAAATGCATAGCTAACGATGACTAGCTTATTCATTTTTTATCATGGCTAGTTTGATTCATCTCCTATTGTGTAAACATTATGTATGTTAAAAAGGCAACTTTGGTAACCTTTAGAGTACCACAAACCGCATAAATTATTGGTTTTAGGAGAATTGATATCACTATATTTGTATTTGTCTATTTTTATTTGGATAGTTATATTACTGCACTATTTATTTAGTCACTAATCTTTCTTTTCTTTGTTATGTTTCATGTACAACCGGAGGACTTGAGTTTCTACTTTGGAACTCGTTATTGGCCTAAAATATTAGGCCAATAGCAATTAGGATCATCGCACCACTTGGAGTCTCGCAAATTAGGAGTCCAATATTTCTTAGTCTTTCTCTTTTTGAGTCTTAATTATTTTTATTTTGATATGTTGGCTAACTTTTACTCTTAAGTTTTGATATATTTCTTGTCGTTATTTGTTGTGAATTTTGTGGAAATGCTTTTAGAATAAATGATAAAAAATATCTTTCTTAAAATGGATTAACATTTTTACTTATAATCTTTTTTTTTAAGTTAAAAAAAAAAGGGGGGGGGGGGGGGGCTTATAGTTTAAAAGTTTTCCAAATGAAGTTTCAAAAGGGGTAAATTAATATTTATTTAGGCCTACTCATCGCTTAGGACCTCCAAATAAATTTGAAACTAGTTTAATATTTATCTTTAGATATACATTTTTTTTTAAGAAAATAAATAGAAAAGTAGGCTTCTATATTTAACAAAAATAAATATAACTATAGAATAAGGCACAATAGTTAGAACTATGTTTATACTCTTTATAAAAATATATTGACTATTCTTACTTTTTTGAATCAAACATTGCTAAAAAGTATTTTAATCCTTTAACGTGCTATTTCAAAATTTTAGATATGCCAACAGGTTCAAATACAAGGTACAAACATATGTCATACATATAAAGGTATATACTCAATATTTTTCTCTACATAACCTTTTTTTTTTTTATCTGCTATCTCTTTTACCATTATTATTTAATTATTTTATAATTTATAATTCCCTACACTTAAATATACATATTATTTTACTAAATATAATCTATCGTCAATTTGCCTATACATGTAAATAAATAATAAGTGTTTATATGTTTTAAACAACCTACATGTATATACTACACTTTATAATAAACATATTTAAGATCACAAACTTTTATATAATATTTTAACATTTAGTATCATTATTATTTATTTCACTAAACTTCATTCTTCACACATACTACTCTATATATTTAAACCCGTTTATAATCTTATTTTATTTTTACATTTTAATAAATAAATAAAACAACAAAATTTTACATCCTTTAAACTCAACATTTATACATTTAGGTTAAGTTCAAATAAGACACATCAATTTTTTTAAATATAAATTTATCATACATTTAAGTACATTTATTTATTTATTTTACAATATGATAAAAATACTACTATTAAATCTATTTTATAAGACATATATATGTCGTACCTTGTATTTTATTCTTTTCATAAACTAACTAATTAACTTATCATTGATTATTTTAAAGAAAATAAATAAACAAGTTTTCTTAATTATATTTTCCTAAATTGAGGTTAAGGACTATTTTCGGATAGGCTCTGAGGGATGCTTAATACCTTCCCCTCGAGTAACCCAAACCCTTACTAAGAATCTCACTGGTTTCGCAAATCAAAAATAGAGTTCACATTTACATATTTTAAAAAATGATTTTCCTAATATTTTCCTTAAAATTTAGGTGGCGACTCTAAAACAAAAACAAAACAATTCTTCCAAAAATCAGAGTGGTAGCCATATTATGTTGTGAACTGTATCGGCTGGTTCAAAATAGGGGTGCGACACTTGTAAGGGCCTACATACCTCAGACTGAGCTTCCCTTTCTTGACAAATCTCATCACTCCCTTCATAGGGGACACTTTCAGGAAAACTCAATCATGAATTTGGAACTCCAAGTCCTTTCTCCTTACATTTGCATAGGACTTCTGGCGACTCTGGGCTGTCATAAGTCTATCTCTGATGAGTTGAACTTTTTCCATAGCATCATGAACCGAATCTGGCCCTATTAAGGCTGCTTCATCTAATTCAAACCAACCAACTGGAGATCTACATCTACACCCATATAATGCCTCATAGGGAGCCATCTGGAGGCTGGAATGGTAGCTATTATTGTAAGCGAACTCTATAAGAGGATGGTGATCATCCCAACTACCCTTGAAGTCGATCACACAAGCTCTCAACATGTCCTCTAAGGTTTGAATGGTATGCTTGGCCTAGCCATCTGTCTGTGGATGAAATGTTGTGATGAGGTTAACCTGAGTACCAAGACCTTTCTGAAATGACTTCCAGAAATGAGAGGTAAACTGAGGACCTCTATCTGAGATGATAGACAAAGGAACCCCATGCAACCTAACTATCTCATTAATGTAAATCTTGGTGTAGACCTCTACCGAATCTGTAGTGTTGACAGCCAAAAAATGCGCAGACTTAGTAACTGTGTCAATTATCACCCAAATGGAGTCATGATGTCTGCGAGTACGAGGTAAACCTATAATGAAGTCCATGTTGATCACTTCCCACTTCCATGTAGGAATGTAATCTCTTGAGTCATACCTCCTGGTTTCTGATGTTCTACCTTAACTTGCTGACAATTGGGGCAATTAGCCACAAAATCTGCTACATCTCTTTTCATACCATTCCAGCAAAAGAGTTCCCGCAGATCATGATATATCTTGGTGACACCTGGATGAATAGAATACCTGGAGTTATGGGCTTCTACAAGAATCTGATGTGTTAACTCATCCACCTTAGGAACACATAATCGACCCTGATAGCGAAGCACACCATATCCCCTTCGGGAGAAAACCTCAATTCTCTGGTGATGAACTGTACCCTTCAGTTGAAGCAAAATCTGATCACTGTCTTGCTTTTCCTTAACCTCCACTACCAATGAAGATTTTGACCCATTCTGAACTGTTACACCTCCATATGATATTCTCATAAGGCGAACTCCCAAGCGAGCAGGCCTGTGAACATCTTTTGCTAGTTCTTTCCTTTCTTCCTCAACATGCACTACACTACCCATAGATAGTCTACTAAGAGCATTTGCTACTACATTGGCCTTACTAGGATGATAAAGCACACTCATATCATAGTCCTTGAGGAACTCAAGCCATCTCCTCTGGTGAAAATTCAACTCTTTCTGGGTGAACACATATTGAAGGCTCTTATGGTCTGTGAACACATCTACGTGAACACCATATAAGTAATGTCTCCAAATCTTTAGGGAAAATACTACTGCTGCAAGCTCGAGGTCATGAGTCGGATAGTTCTTCTCATGTACGTTAAGTTGTCTAAAAGCATAAGCTATAACCTTACCTCGCTGCATCAACACACAACCTAGGCCGACTATGGATGCATCACAATATATCACATAACCGTCTGAACCCTCTGGTAGAGTCAAAATGGGAGTTGTAGTAAACCTAGTTTTCAGTTCTGCGAAGCTCTTCTCACACTCATCTAACCACTGAAACTTAACCTTTTTCTGAGTTAACTTAGTCAATGGACAAGCTATGGATGAAAATCCTTCCACAAACCTTCTGTAATAACCCACCCAACCCAAGAAACTTCTGATATCTGTAGGAGAGGTTGGTCTGGGCCATTGCTTCACTGCCTCTATTTCTGCAAATCCACTCGGATCCCTTCGCTAGACATAATATGCCTACGGAAGGCAACTAATTGCAACCAAAACTCACACTTGCTAAACTTAGTGAATAACTGGCGATCTTTGAGAGTTTGCAAGACAACCCTCAAATGAGTCGCATGTTATTCTTCATTCCTAGAGTAAATGAGGATATCATCAATAAAGACAATAACGAACAAGTCTAAGTACTGCTTGAACACCCTATTAATTAAATCCATGAAAGTTGCAGGAGCAATGGTTAGTCCAAATGACATAAATACAAATTCATAAAGACCATACTGAGTTCTAAGGTTGTTTTCAGAATGTCACTATCTCTGACTCTAAGCTGATGATAACCGAATCTGAGGTCTATCTTTAAGAAATGACTAGCACCCTAAATTTGGTCAAACAAGTCATCAATCCTGGGGATGGGATACTTATTCTTGATAGTGACTTTGTTCAACTGTCGATAGTCAATGCACATCCTGAGAGAACCATATTTCTTTTTCATGAACAACACCGGTGCACCCCATGGGGAAATACTAGGCGTGATGAAGCCCTTATCTAAAAGGTCTTTCAACTGTTCTCTCAATTCCTTGAGCTCAGCTGGAGCCATTCTGTAATGAGGAATAGAAATAGGTTGGTTATCTAGAAGGAGATCAATTCCAAAGTCAATTTCCCTTTCGGGAGGAACTCTGAGAAGATCTTCTGGAAACACGTCTGGGAACTCATTAACTATGGGGACTAACTCAAGAGTCGGGGTCTCGGAACTTGAATGCTTTACCTGAACAAGATGATAGATATACCCCTTAGAGATCATTTTCCTGGCCTTAAGGTAAGAAATGAATCGACCCATAGGCACTGAACTACTACCCTTCCATTCAAGGACTGGTTCGCTTGGAAACTGAAAATGTACGATCATAGTTCTACAATCAACTGAGGCACAACAAGAATGTAACCAATCCATGCCTAGAATGATATCAAACTCTACCTTGTATAACTCTACAAGATCAGGTTGTGACTTTTTCGATGAGCATTGACTTTTTTGAAAGGTTGTGACTTTTCAGATAAGGTACCTATTCATTCTCTCTTTTTGGCTATAAAAAGAGGGGTTTCATCTCACTTTTACTCTACGATTTTTATGTGTTCTACTCTTCTTCTTAAAAAAAATATAAATTTTATTAACAATAGTTGATTAAGTTCAAAATTCAATGAAATTTGAGGTACCATATAAGAAAGAGTTGGTGAATAAATTGTAGAAAATCATCCACACTCTTATTTTCCTCTTTCTATTTTCATCACATACATACTTCAATATTATTTATATAATTTAAGAACATTTATACCCTTTTAATTAACCTAAATATTTTATTTATTAAAAAAAACTTATTTACTATGTATAGTCACAACAATTTCAACATTCATGTTTCTTCAGTCATAAATCACAACCATTCACTTATAAATTCTAAGGGGTCTCTTTTCTGCAACAATTTGAGATCATTTAAAATTTTCATTAATGATACATCCGCAATCCATTGAAATGGTTTGCTGAAGTTTTTAACATGAAAGTTTAGGTATTGACTTTCTATCAAATAAGAAAAAATAAAGAATAGAGAAATGTGCAATTAATTGTGAACTTTGTTTCAAGCCAAAAAATTTTATATATAGTGCGCGAGAATTTTCATTTCTTCAATTTATTTCTTTTGTGTTTTAATTCGATAGAGACATTAATAACTAGTGTTCACATAATGAGTGAACAGTGATGAATACACATGTTGTTGATTATTTCTAATAAAATTAATAGATCAAGTTGTGGTACAAACAATAATAATAAACAAATACAAAAAAGGCACATGATCTTTTTACTTTTCCATTGTTTATTCTTTTACCCTAAAACGAAGGAGTTTTTCCTAATTTTTCTAAAATAGCGGGCATCAACGTAGTCCATTAAATTATTAGTTTTGATTAAAAGTTGTAACACCTCAGAAATTAGTAGGTTAAACTAGATCCTAAACGTGAGGGTTAAGGGCAATGGCTAAGGTTTTTGGGTGTGGGCCATGGCTAGGGGGCCAAGGCTGCCTAAATAGCACCTAGCCACTGCCCACCATGACCACGAGGGTCTTAACGACCCGTGGTGGCAACCACGAGGCATTGTGCCATCCGTGGTAGGTGAGGCAGTAGCTTCAAGAACTGCCCAAGCAAAGGGTCCCCTTCACGAGCCACTTCATAGCTCGTGGTAAAGACCACGGACCGTGGGAAGGCTCGTGGGGCTGCCTTAGCTTCATGGGGGCTTGTCAAGTTGGGGGAGGTCACTGTTCAAGGGACCACGGGCACCACCACGAGCTGTGGTGCCCTTGACGGATCGTGAAGGTGGGCGTAGTCCCTAGGAAGGGGCTGCCTAGTCAAGGGTATTTTGGTAAATTCCAAATTAGTTAGTTAATTAATGGGGT
This sequence comes from Solanum okadae, assembly GCA_036553675.1. Taxonomy (NCBI): domain Eukaryota; kingdom Viridiplantae; phylum Streptophyta; class Magnoliopsida; order Solanales; family Solanaceae; genus Solanum; species Solanum okadae. The sequence continues at coordinate 25,635,610 of CM071689.1, forward strand.
TGATTTATATTGTTTTATTTCACATATATAAACTATTTTAAGTGATTAAACACCCCCATTTACTTCATTATTCCTAAAAACCCAAAATAGATCATCTTCTCCAAAATTTCTCTCTCTAGAGTTCCCAAAGAAGAAGAAGAAGAAGAAGTGGAAGGTAGGGCTTGAGGAATCAACGTATTTCATCTCAAATTAAGGGTAAAACTCCATTAAGGTATGGTATATTTTAATCTATGGTAGCTTTCACCCATAGAGTCCCTTCAAAACTAGATTTCAAAGCTTTTAAAATCCCCAAAAAACTAGGGTTTCACTCTAAGTCATGAGTTCCTTCCTAAAACGTTTTCAATGGTTGATTTATGAGGTATTATGATTGAATTGATGATTAATTGATGATTTATGATGAAATCCCCCCAAGAACCCATGATTTCCCTATATTGCTAAATTGTGACTTCATTATGTGGGTTGATTGGTTATAGATTATGTCTATATTGATTGAGTTTATTGAATCATGATATTCTCCTTATCTAATGTATTAATTGTAGACTTTTGAGTTGAGACGGGGTATCTAGTAACAATCTCTTATCCCATAATAATGAACTAAAGTAATGAATGTTAAGTACTATGTGGGGAATAATGCTAAGCACCAAGTGGATATGTATTAAGATGGAAATTCATTTGTGAGTTGAGGTGGGTATCTAGTAGAAATCTCTTAAGATGGATGCTCATCCGTGAGTTAAGGCGGGGTATCTAGTAGCAATCTTCATATCCCATAACTATGTGCCCACATAGGTTATTAGCTAGTGGATCCACCTAAGCTAAATGTCAATGGTCCTACCTTAGGCAAGTAGGAATCCCTTATTCGCTGTGGGTAACACAGGGATTCCATGATTGCTCACATGGTCTATGTCGGTTAAGGCTTACCCCCACAATGAATTTTAATGAACTATGGCTTCTCAAGAATGCACTACTTAGTGTGGGTGGGGGTATGGGACTTAATCCATGCATTGCACAAGTAGGCTTTGAGAGTAGTCATGGTGTGTTCTTTAATGTTATAATTTCTAATGAAATGAATGTGCTTATAATGATGCTAATGAGAATGTTGACTTAAAGGCTTAATGTAATGATGAATGCTTAACTTGGATTATTATTATGAGTTGATTTCCTTGTCATGACCTATTGAATGTGAATGTTCCTTGTCTATGGTGGCCTCAAAGGGATATTTAGTATGAATGATTATGGAATGCCATTCATACATTGCACAAGTATAACTTAGGGTTGCCTAAGATGATTGTCCTATTATGTTGTGATGATTTATATGATGAATATGCTTGTGACTCATATTTATACTAAAAGTACATGATGAATCTCAAACTTGTTGAATGTATGGTTTTCAACTAAAATGTCCTTTTTAGCATGGTTTATGCATGGCTATCATACTTAGTTCATTCTTGTACTAACCCATATTTCTTCTACATTTTTACAAAGTGTAGGTTTTGGATCATAAGGTGATTTCTACGGTTCAAAGCTTGGATTGACTATTCTCCAAAGCTAGTGGTGAGTCCTCATGGTTCGAGGACGAGAGTTGTTCTTTTCTAGTTTCTTTCATGTCATTTTATGTTTCGGACTATCTTGAAGGGTTGTGACCCTATTATTGATTCAAAGTTGTATTACATGGCCATGTGAGACTATTTTTAAATAAAGACTTCGATTGTATAGATAAAAGTTGTTAGATTCCATACCATTTTCTTATGTCTTATATTATGAATATTATGAGGCTCTTCGAAGTCTTGGACGCTATGTTACGTCCGAATTGTAGGCACGGGTTGTGACAAATATGGTATTAGAGCACAAGATGTTGGGATAGTTTTAGGATGATGTCTCATAAGCCACGTCTAGTAGATTCTTGTTCATAGTGTGAAGCGCGCCACATTTATGAATGAGAGGCTATAAGTTGTTAGGAAACTACACTTCTTGCATTACTTTAAGTCGTTCCATAGAGTGTTAACTCTATAAGATCTCTCTCCTACTCCTTATCTGATGGTCTTCAAGATGCGACTACTCGAAGGGCTAATGCTACAAGGATCGAGGGAGAAAAGGTTAGTAGTGATGCCAATTGTGCCTATGTGACTAGATAGGACTTGATATGATATATTTAGATGATATCCTTTAGTATAAATGAGTTGCACTATGGCTATGTGTGTTTGTTAGTAGAAAGTCATGATGAGTTTTGAGGTATGCTGAAAGATTTCATGAATATGGTGTTTTAGAAAAGCCTAAATGTGTTGAGAGAGTAGACTCCTCCAAGAAGGGTAGGAGTATAATTCACCTTGGTTTAGAATCATCTTGTGTGATGGGTGTGAAGGCTTAGTGATGACTTGCTCTGACCTTAGAATTGAAATAAATGAGGCTTAGAAGAGTCCGTATAGGCTTACTCCCAAGGGGGAAATGATGTGCTTAGATATCAAGGTCGTTGATTGTTCTTGATGTTCACGATTTAGGTTTGCTTGAAATTCTCACCTTAAGAGGTATAGAATGTTTGGGAATTTTAGTCCTGGTCTTGTAGGCATATAAGACCTTGAGTGGTGTTGGTAAGGTTGCTTGTGAGATAGAGTTGCTTAATGATAACCTCTCTAAGTTAGAAGTACCGGTTGGGATCTTAGACCGGCAAGTTAAGAAATAGAAGAGTAAAAGAAGTTGCTTCCATGAAAATGTTGAGGAGTGGTATTTTAGTAAGGGTTTTAGTAGAGGATGCTACTACAGTGGACAAAGGAGCCCTTCCCGGTGAAGGCACCGGTATGTTGATAGTTCCTGATAGATGTCAATGTTTTATTAAGGTACCTATGGTATTTTCATGTTAGCCTTAGTATGGGTTTACTCCCAAGGGGGAGATGGTATGCTTAGAAGGCAAGGTTGTTGAGAGTTCCGATATCCCTATCTCTTTCTTCTATTCCTACTCAAGCTTGAGACCAAGAGTTCCTTGTGGCTTGTTTCATGTTTTGGAGTCATGTGTGATTTATGTGTTTCCATGATTTCCTTATGTTATGCATGTTCTTGATGAATTCATGTTTAATGAGAAAATGAGTTTTTATGAATTATGTTCCTCATGTTGATGTGCATTTAGTATGAGTTGTCTATATGCTTCATGAGATGAATTGTTGAACATGCTTAAATGTGCTTTTGAGAGTAATTGTATAATTTGCTTAATGGTGTTATGATGAGCATGCTTTGAGGTGGAGAAGGTAGTTCCTCCAATGAGTTTGTGAAATGTTGACATTTTAGTGTATAATGGGTTGTTAGATGTAGTTCCAACTTCCTTGTGTTGCATTGAGTATGTTAAGAAGGAGCCGAGGTTTCCTCCTATGATTAATGCATTATTTGATGTGTCATGTATGAGGGGCGGCTAGTTTTGAGTCTTTAATTCCGTAAGGTGTCTAGATCGTCATTCGAGTGGGAATGTTCCCAAGGGGGAGATAATGTAACACCTCGGAAATTAGTAGGTTACATTAGAGCCTAAACGTGAGGGTTAAGGGCAAGGGCTAAGGTTTTTGGGTGAGAGCCATGGCTAGAAGGACAAGGCTGACTAAAAAGCACCTTGCCACTACCCACCATGACTGCGAGGGTCTTCACGACCCGTGGTAGGTGAGGCAGTAGCTTAATGAACTGCCCAAGCAAAGGTTCCCCTTCACGAGCCACTTCACGGCTCGTGATGAAGAACACTGACCATGGGAAGGCTCGTGGGGTTGCCTTAGCTTCATAGGGGATTGTCAAGTTGGGGGAGGTCACTGGTCAAGAGACCACGGGCACCACCACAAGCCGTGGTGCCCTTGACGGGTCGTGAAGGTAGGCGTAGTCCCTAGGAAGGGGCTGCCTGGTCGAGGGTGTTTTGGTAAATTCCAAATTAGTTAGTTAATTAATGGGGTCAATTTTTATTGTTTTATTTTACATATAAAATATTTAAAGTCATTAAACACCCCCATTTACTTCATTATTCTTAAAAACCCAAAATAGTTCATCTTCTCCGAATTTTCTCTCTCTAGAGTTCCCAAAAAAGAAGAAGAAGAAGAAGAAGAAGAAGAATTGAAAGCTAGGGCTTGAGGAATCAAGGTATTTATTCTCAAATTAAGGGGAAAACTCCATCAAGGTATGGTAGATTTTCATCTATGGTAGCTTTCACCCATAGAATTTCTTCAAAACTAGATTTCAAAGCTTTCAATTTCCCCAAAAAGCTAGGGTTTCACTCTAAGTCGTGGGTTCCTTCCTAAAACGTTTTCAATGGTTGATTTATGATGGATTATGATTGAATTGATGATTAATTGATGATTTATGATGAAAACCCCCCAAGAACCCATGATTTCTTTATACTGCTAAATTGTGACTTCATGATCTAGGTTGATTGATTATTGGAGCATGTGAATAGATTATGTCTATATTGATTGAGTTTATTGAATCATGATATTCGCCTTATCTAATGTAGTAATTTTAGGCATTTGAGTTGAGGTGGGGTATTGATGCTTATTGTGACCAACGACACTAACTTACGGAATGAGTGTCTACGATCATCGATAATATAGTAACCCAACAAAAGGTTGGGGTCGTGTCCCAAGGGAGTGGTTTTAAGAATTGATAGAAAAATAAAATTTAGCTCTAACTAGTCGTAGCTAAAGACATTAACGAACAAAAACATGGTAAATAAAAGGGGTGACACAAAAGTGTCAAATATCGATTTGGGGGTTTTGTTACAAGTAGTAAAAATAGCAAAAAATTAACAAGAAAATCAAGTTTGGGGAAATGTTCTTGGGGTGTGACCGCAATACAAGTTGAGATAAATAGTTGGGTACATGCTTTTGATAAGAACTTGTAAGATAATAGTTACTAGGCTAAAGCTTTAAATGGAAATAAGTTCCCTCTCGGGCAACTTACCCCGTTTCAAATGCATTTCTCTCGGATACCCATTTGCCGCATGAAGATCAGCCTACGCCTTACCCCACTCACTCTCTCGAGCTGAGTGTTAGGATATGGGACTAGGGCTCACCCTCTCGGGGTGAACCTCATGTCGACCTACTCCTTAGGCCATTAGTCTAGTGGTCTTGGTTTCGCGACCTCCCTCTCGGGCAAGCTGAAAACACATGAGTGACTTTGTATTTGCAACTACAAACCCTTTAGATTAAACCACAACCACTAGGTGAAATCACCAGTAAACTACATCTAACCTATCAGCAAGCAAGACCCAACAATAATATCAACACATATTTGCTAAATCACACCCCAAGAATGGGAGTTTTTAGCCACACATCAAGAAATAAAAAAATATACCTAAAATGATAGTAAAATCAAATGGGTATAAGAAATTACACCTTAATTTAAGCAAAGGAAGAAGAATAGAGAAGACCCACTTCCAACTTGGGGAAGATGAACTCCTTTCTTCAAGTTCCCAAAAACCCTCTCCAAACTTGAGAGAAAATATCTAAAAAGTACTATTCTATTCTGGAAATTAAAATAAAAGTTCGACTCTTAAAAATAATAATAAGTTCAGTATTTATAGACTTCCAAAATTAGCGATGTCAGATCTTTCGGTGAAGTTAGTCGATGTCACCAAATGACTTCGGCGACTTGCCCTTCATCTGGACCATTGGGCGGTATAGTACTGCTTCGCGGAACTATTCGGTGAAGCATCGACTGCTTTTTTTATCACCTTTTTTATCCTTCTCCTTCAGGGCTTCGCGTACTGGAGCAAAGGGCGGAGTAAATCCCTTGGGCGAATCGCCAAGTGTGCTTGGCGATGCTCGGGTTTTAGCTTCGTCGATCTTTTCACCCTTTTTGTTCCTTTTTGCACCAAAGTGTCCATGCTTTCACTAAAACTTCAAATTCTTGAAACTTAAGAGTTTTCATCAGATATTTAGACAAAATAAGCATTCGAGGACACTATTCTTATCAAAATAAAGCCCTAATTGAGTCCAAATCGTGGACTCATCAACACCCCCAACTTAAACTTTTGCTTGTCCTCAAGCAAACTCAAGTTCAACCGTTCAAAAGGGTGTCTCAAACAGTGCTACACAAGACTCAATCATGAACATACACAACAAGATTCAAATTACTTATGCACAGATCAATTGTGTACTCAAAGATTCAAGTTGTGACACACCATTACCAGAGATTCTCATGCTCGCAATACTTGCTACTTGTGCAAGTTCAAGCTAGACAAAAAGTATCTAAATACCCTCACATGAAGAATGATTCCATATTCACACACAGAGGTTAATCAATTCAAGATCAGGAATCAGATGCAACGCTCACACTCAAAAAGAGGAACACAATGCATGTTTTCACCCATAGGTTTGCCCTTATTTTCCAATCGACTTTTGATTCGGCTTACTCAAGATCAAAAAGGTCTTTCTAGGCTTGTAATGGGGCTGAGTGCAAAGGTATGGTCATTTAGGCTTAGTGACTTTGTTCTCGTGAGATGTGGTATTCTTAAGGCATTCCCTTCTTTTCCTCTATCAATTCTTTTTCTAGTGCTTCTAAGGCACCTTTTTATTCACTTTCATGGATTGCTTGGAACCCGATCTCCTTCGTAAAATTTATTTTATTTTTATTTTTTTAATCTTTTTTATTCAAAAGGGTTCCATTTTCATGCAATACCATGGGTTAGGGGGAACTTTTCTTGCACTTCTTGACTTCTCCTTTTCCTTTTCACCACACCCCTAACTTAGGCTTTTGGCCTAAGTTGGCTATTCGCTAAACCACAAATCAAGAGGATTATAGGTAGTGGGTCAAGTAAGGTTTAGGGTTCACCAAGGTTTTTCCAAAGAAAGGTAAGGCTCAAAAGGTCTTCAAAAGAGTTTCACACGCTCACGGGTAGGCCACAAAAGAGGTATATGTCAAATTTGGCTCACACTCTTTAAAGTTGCCTAAGATCATCTCAAGAGGACACCTTTCTAAATCAATCAGACTAACAGGGCAAATTCTAGGTTTATTCATGCAAGTTTCAAAGCAAGCTAATCACACAAGGCATTAACACTTAAGTCAAACAAGACTACACATTTTCGCTACTGTGCAACGGTCATTACAAGAGAATCAATTTAATAAATGGCTAATCATAACGAGATGCAAAGAGTTCACATATTGTCTATGCAACTTCATTTGGCCTCATCGTAGCCGTACATTCATGTTCATTCAATTGAGAGCACTACTCGAGTCATCGGTATTGATCGAAACCGAGGCTCAAATTTTTGCAAAAGAATAGCCACATTCAACTCATGAGGGGTGGAAAAAATGTGTGAAAAATTCAAAAAAATTCGAAAGGGTCAAAATCATTAACAATTAAAAACAAAAGAAAGCCATGAGCTAAAACATCCACAAAAAGCAGTGTAAAAACAATTTAAAATAGAACAACCCAAATATATACAGAACAAAACATGAATGTCAACACAAAAAGTTTGGGCCTCACCCCACCACAAATAAAAAAAATAGTTTGTCCTCAAATGCAAGTAATACAGAATCCAAAAGGCAAGGTAAAGAAAGACAAAGAGGGAGGTAACGAGGTGATCCTGGCTAATCTGTCGCTCCATTTGTCTGGGCATCAGTATCCGAAATGACCACTAGAAGAACCAGCTCTACTGGATCCCGCAGCAAGAGACTTTGCTAAAGAAGCTTTTACAGCAGCATTTATCATGATTTCTTCAGTCTCGGCTATGTCATTAGTTGTAGCTTCCTCAAATAGCTCTTCATCAGTTTCTGCCTCCGATTCAGGATCAGCTATATGTTCCATTCCATCTCCATGTCTTGCAGCATTCTGAGGCATTTCGGGCTCATCTGGAACTTCCACTGTTCCAAGATCATGGATATATCAGTGGACTTTAGGTAGTCCACATCTTTCTTCAGCTCTACAATGGTGGCCTTTATGGCTGTTACTTCCTTTGTGGCTCCTTGATCGTGCTCACACACTAACATCCTGGCCTTTAGAACATCAATAGTAGTAATTAGTGGTCTCACAGCATAGTCGAGGCCAACATGAATCATGCCTGGAATGGAGCTCTCCATGTTGGCGGTCCGACAATTAGAAGTTTGGGCAAGTTGTCCCATTCGGATAAAAAATGCTTGAGTGATCAGTTCACAAAGGGTAACAGCAGCTGAAGGCCTAGGGCCCGGAGTAGGCAAAGATACCTCTGCAGGTATAGATCTAGTGGTCACAGCTTCCTTTTGTTTCTTTTCTGCCTGGTCCTTAAGATATTCAGCTTCGATCTTTCAGATACTAGTGGAGGCAGTGGCATCCAATTCCACATCCTTCGTTGCATCTCCAGGCACCTGAGCTCTTTTGCATAATTTAGTGATTAATACAGGGAAAGGGAGAGATGTCTTTCCCTGCTTTGCACGCATATGGATTTCAGAGGAAATGATCTTCCCAAGATTTATCCTGGTTTTTTCCATGATGCATCCAAGACAAGCTGCCTTAGCATGACAAAGAATTGATTCATTCTGTGATGGCATAACTGTGTTGCTGATGAATCCAAACCAGTACCGTGCAGCTATGTTCATATTTTTCTTCTCAATTGGAGCTCCTTCTACCAACCATGTTGGAGAATTATCATCTGAGACTAGCGGGGCTAACCACTTTTTCATTGCATCTAGCTTCTGTGTCCTGATCAAGTGCTGGCAGTGGTCATTAATCTTATCGGACATTCCCAAAGCTACATTGATAGTTTCATTGTCATAGGCTACCTTCTTTCCTTTGACAACCACGTGGTCAGCTTCTTTAAAAGTTGAGACCAGCCTTTTCTGTTAAGGTACTAATGCACTCTATGCATCGTAGAATTCTCTAACCCAGTTTGGTATGTAAGAGTCGCGATGTCTTGAGAAGATTTGGAATTTGTGGTATTTCAGGAACTCCATCACTTCTGGATACCTATCAATAACCTCATCTATGGAAAGTCGTTTCTCCTCAATGATCGTTCTTAGACTGTCCGCCTTTGATCTATTCATTGATCCATGTTTAGGACCTTGTACTGGATGTGCCAGCACTAATGCTTGCCCTGGAACTGGAGGAGTTGGAGTGGTGGATTGACTATCTCTGATTCGATATGGATCATGTATCATTTTGGATCGTAACTTAGCCCTCATTGCCTTTGTCTGGTAATCTTCATCAGATTCTGCACGCTTACTGTTATATGTGGGTGGCTCGGTGGTGTAGATGCCTGTGCTGTCAGAGCTTGCGTTGGATATTCGAGGGCTTTGCCCTTCCCTTTGCTTTTTGAAGTTATGGTAGCCTTACCCTCGGGTTGAGGTGTATTTTCTCTGATCATGATCCTTTCTCCCTCCCTCTAGTCGGTTATTTGGCCATATCTGCAAAATGTTAGAGAGAATAGTGAGTAATTACATTGTAGCACAAAATTTCAAACAGACTCGCCGATTTAATCAGCGAATCGCCAAACCTCTTTGGCGATCATGAATATGTCTGCCAAAAGTTACAAAGCCTACAGCACTTAAGATAAGAAATTAAAGGCGATTTAGGTCTAGTAGGCAAACCGCTGAGTGATTCGGCGAGCTCAACTAAGCTCGCCGACTGACTTAACGTGCCTGAGATTCAACTCACTTTTCAAAATCGATCGCACAAACCTCAAAAGCAAAATTAAACCATGCATTAATGAAATTTAGCCCAGACACATGGCACCCATTCAAGGTCAACACCCATTAAGCATAGTTTTCCACATTTAGATTCAAGGTAAGTAGAGTGAAAAAGAAATTCGAACAGTAAAAGCAAATAGGCTCCAATTTGCAAATCAGAAGCAGGTACTCGAAAATGTCTACTCATATCAGAGAGATATAACACGCATTAGTGGACTCCTAGATTGCAGATGAGGTTGAACTCTTCAAAAGTGAACGGGGTTTTTCAGAAACTAACTTTTTTGCTGAGTAAACAAAATTGTAATGCTAGGCGCCAACGAAAATCTGAGTTCCAAGCGCTAATCTGTGACTAAAGTACTAATTCAAGGTGAGAAAGTGTAAATTACTACATTGGTGTGAAGTTATGGAGTTTTAAAGTGAGAAAGAATGAAGAAGTGTGACTGTTGGCAATATATGTTGTTCAATTTGTGTCCATTTGGCGACGTTAGTCGCACTCGCCAACCTACTCGGCAATTCGTTGAGTGGTCATTTATCCCTCCATTTCTGTAAAGCATCAGTTTCTTGGGGATCAAGTTGGCAGACTGAGTCGACATCACCAAACAGGTTGGCGATACGCCGACTACTTTTCATGTTCGCCGAGTTTTACAGGCTTTGTATAGCACTTGCATTGAGCCAAACGGTGAATCTAGTCGGGGTCGCCGACCTACTTGGCATTTTGCGAAACAAACTTCTTCTCGCCAATCTTCACTTTTCTGCAATTTCTTCACTTTAACCTATAGCATCAACGCACCATTACTTCTAAAAGCAAAAACCTAGTCATTTACGACCCTGGGTTGCCTCCCAAGAAGCGCCTTATTTACCGTCGTGGCACGACGCAAGTCATTGCTCAAGTTTCGTTGTTGGGGTTTGCCATGTCCTCATTAGGCCACCCCCTGTTTCTCTGCGGATGGAGTTGAGGCAGCGCATAACTCATTAGGTCCTCGAGCAGTTGGACAGCTTTAGAATGAGACCAAATAATTTGTTTCATTCCTTCAATATCCTCTTTCAATCCCTCCTGCCCTTTGCCTTGCTCGGTCACCTTGCAGATAATTTTTAAGAGAATTCCCTCGATGCGTTTGATCTCCTTATTCTCATTGTTTCTTCTATTATGAGGGGGAATGTATTTATCCTTCCTTTTGCAATGAGCTTTGACCTTCACCATATTTCTTTTTAACTCATCCATTTGAGTCATTAGTGTGGTCATCAACAAAATCCTTTTCAACCTCTTGGCTCATTTTAGCCATATTGTCAAGCAATTGGACTATTATTGTATATGGCTTCTTTGATGTCCGCCAGGAAGGAGTTGGTCAACCAACATCTTGTTTCTGGGGCCAAGACTTCGGTAGAAGCAATCAAGGAGGATTGTACCGGGAATACCATGAGTGGGGCATTGTGTTAACAATTCATTGAATCTTGCCCAGATCTCATGGATCCGCTCATCCTCCAATTGCTTGAATGTTAGGATACGACCCCGACACATCATTACCTCTAATGGAGGAAACTCCATTAGCTCCTGAATATTTCTCGACATGCTTGCTTCCCCTGTTTAGATTCAGCATATCACAAAACAAAATAAAGGATTAAGTTAGTAAGCTACGACTAAGAAGAACAAAAACACTATTAATCTAAAAATTCTCAAATAACACCACTCCCCGGCAGCTATGCCATTTTTTTTCTTATCGTGACCAACTACACTAACATACGGTATGAGTGTCTATGATCATCAATAGTATAGTAATCCAACTAAAGGTTGGGGTCGTGTCCCAAGGGAGTGGTTTTGAGAATTGATAGAAAAATAAAATTTAGCTCTAACTAGTCGTAGCTAAACACATTACCGAACAAAAACATGGTAAATAAAGGGGGTGACACAAAAGTATCAAATATCGATTTGGGGGTTTTGCTACAAGTAGTAAAAATAGCAAAAATTAACAAGAAAATCAAGTTTGGGGAAATGTTCTTGGGGTGTGACCGCAATACAAGTTGAGATATATAGTTGGGTACATGCTTTTGATAAGAAATTTGTAAGATAATAGTGACTAGGCAAAGCTTTAAATAGAAATAAGTTCCTTCTTGGGCAACTTACCCTGTTTCAAATGCGTTCTTCTCGGACACCCATTTGCCGCATGAAGACCAGCCTACGCCTTAGCCCACTCACTCTCTCGAGCTGAGTGTTAGGATATGGGACTAGGGCTCACCCTCTCGGGGTGAACCTCATGTAGACCCATTCCTTAGGCCATCAGTCTAGCGGTCTTGGTTTCACGTCCTCCCTCTCGGGCAAGCCTAAAACACATGAGTGGCTTTGTATTTGCAACTACATACCCTTTAGATTAAACCACAACACTAGGTGAAATCACCATTAAACTACATCTAACCTATCAGCAAGCAAGACCCAACAATAATATCAACACATATTTGCTAAATCACACCCCAAGAATAGGGGTTTTTAGCCACACATCAAGAAATAACATAATACACCTAAAATGATAGTAAAATCAAATGGGTATAAGAAATTAAACCTTAATTTAAGCAAAGGAAGAAGAATAGAGAAGACCCACTTCCAACTTGGGGAAGATGAACTCCTTTCTTCAAGTTCCCAAAAACCCTCTCCAAACTTGAGAGAAAATATCTAAAAAGTACTATTCTATTCTACAATTTAAAATAAAAGTTTGACTCTTAAAAATAATAATAAGTTCAATATTTATAGACTTCAGAAAATAGCACTGGCGGATCCTTTGGTGAAGTTAGTCGATGTTGTCGAATGACTTTTACGACTCGCCCTTTGTCTGTCTCATCGCCGTTTCGTGCTGGCCTTCAGCACCTTCACATTCTAGAACATTGAGCGGTATAGTACTGCTTCGCCGAACTATTCGGTGAAGCGTCGACTGCTTCTTTCATCGCCTTTTTTATCCTTCTCCTTCAGGGCTTCGCGTACTGGAACAAAGGGTGGAGTAAATCCCTTCGGTGAATCGCTAAGTGTGCTTGGCGATGCTCGGGTTTCAGCTTCGTCATTCTTTTCAGCCTCTTTGTTTCTTTTTGCGCCTAAGTGTCCATGCTTTCACTAAAACTTCAAATACCTGAAACTTAAGAGTTTTCATCAGATATTTAGACAAAATAAGCATTCGAGGACACTATTCTTATCAAAATAAAGCCCTAAATGAGTCCAATTTGTGGACTCATCAAGTATCTAGTAACAATCTCTTATCCCATAATAATGAACTAAAGTAATGAATGTTAAGTACTCCGTGGGGAATAATGTTAAGCACCGAGTGGATATGGATTGAGATGGATGCTCATCCGTGAGTTGAAGCGGCATATCTAGTAAAAATCTCTTGAGATGGATGCTTATCCGTGAGTTAAGGCGGGGTATCTAGTAGCAATCTCCATATCCCATAACTATGTACCCACATAGGTTATTAGCTAGTGGATCCACACCTAAGCTAAATGTTAATGGTCCTACCTTAGGCAAGTAGGAATCCCTTATTCGGTGTGGGTAACACCGGGATTCCATTCCATGATTTTCTTACATGGTCTATGTCGGTTAAGGCTTACCCCCACAATGAATTTTAATGAACTACTGCTTCTTAAGAATGCACTACTTAGTGAGGGTGGGGGTATGGGACTTCATCCATGCATTGCACAAGTAGGCTTTGAGAGTAGTCATGGTGTGTTCTTTAATGTTGTAATGTCTAATGAAATGAATGTGCTTATAATGATGCTAATGAGAATCTTGACTTAAAGTCTTAATGTAATGATGAATGCTTAACTTGGATTGTTATTATGAGTTGCTTTCCTTGTCATGACTTATTGAATGTGAATGTTCCTTGTCTATGGTGGCCTCAAAGGTATACTTCGTATGAATGGTATTATGAGATGTCATTCATACATTGCACAAGTATATCTTAGGGTTGCCTAAGATGATGGTCCTATTATGTTGTGATGATTTATATGATGAATATGCTTGTGACTCATAATTTATACTAAAAGTACATAATGAATCTCAAACTTGCTGAATGCATGGTTTTCAACTAAAATGTCCTTTTTAGCATGGTTTTTGCATGGCTATCATACTTAGTTCATTCTTGTACTAACCCATATTTCTTCTACATCTTTACAATGTGTAGGTTCCAGATCTTAAGGTGATTTCTACGGTTCAAAGCTTGGATTGACTATTCTCCAAAGCTAGTGGTGAGTCCTCATGGTTTTAGGAAGAGAGGTGTTCTTTTCTAGTTTCTTTCATGTCATTTTATGTTTTAGACTATCTTGAAGGGTTGTGACCCTATTATTGATTCAAAGTTGTATCAGATGGCCATGTGAGACTGTTTTTAAATAAAGACTCTGATTGTATGAATAAAAGTTTTTAAATTCCATACCATTTTCTTATGTCTTATGTTATGAATGTTATGAGGATCTTCGGAGTCTTGTACGTCGTGTTACGTCCAGGGTGTAGGCTCGGGTCGTGACAAAAGTCCACTATTTCAAAAATAGATTTTCACTTTTACTTATAATATGATTATATAACCATGATAATAAATATTTTTTAATAGATATGTAAGTAAAAATGAACAGAGAAAGTAAAGTGTTTGGTGAAAAGAGATTTCAATCAAATGGAGAGACTAGAGTTAATATAGCTTCTTCCTTCTTAATTGGCTATGAATTGTGTTCCATATTTTTTTTTCTTTTTGTATATTTATATTGAGTATAAAAAAGTTTTTAATTATGAATTTCATGCTATTTTTTGTTTATTTTAAACTAAGAAATTGTTATGTCACAAGATACACTCCTTGCTAGCTATATAAAATTAGATAAGAAAATAGTGCTCGATCATAAAGTGATCTTAAATCAAATTAAAGATTCTATAAATGATACATTAAATTTTATTCATCTATCAATTTTTTTTAATTGAAAATGTTTAATGTTTTATGTTACGATAACTTCTATAATATTCTAGATACTAGATACTTTCATTAGACAACAACTATATGATATTATATGCAGCAGAAAAAAAGGAGAAGACTACAATTCCACAAAGATAAGGTAGAAACTTAAACAAATGAAATATTTTTTCATTATAGGTGATGTTTTTCATATATTAACATTAAATTATGCTACTGATATATATATATATATATATATATATATATATATATAAAAACAAAGAACTGGTCAAGCTAAATATTTGACATACATTATAACAACATTTCCCTTTAACAACCTAATTTTCTTTAGAACTAATTTTTGATGTTATATTTTTTTATCTCTATAACATTCTACTTATAGCAGCGTTGACATTCACTATAGAAGTACCCTTTTTCGTAAAATTACCTCTCTATGATACCCTTACTCAAATATTATTTGAGTAAAAGTATTTTTCTAAAAAATATATATCATATATTATTATAAGTGGAAGATTTTAAGTTCAAAGTTGAATTACGAAAATGTCCTTCACTTATTTTTTTAATTAAAATCATTTAAAATAAAATCAATAATTACAATTAAAATAGAAAAAATGCATGGTTAGATGTTACAACTTATCATTTTCTACTTCTTAATGACTTTAATTGTTAATTATTATTATATTAGATAATTGTTCCGTCAAATAAACTCAAAAGCCACTAATGTTTTCAGTTTAACAAAACTCAACAGCCGAGTCCTTTGTGTAGTAAAATACACCTCCTTTCTTCCGGTTTTTTCTCCAATTCTCATCCCTTACAACAAGTCTTCAATTCATCATTTACACGTGATGTATATGTGAGTACTTATACTGAAAAGTTGGAATTTACTCATGATCCATGACTACTTTCTTTCAATAAATATAGTACGTACTCTTTGTTAAATAACTCATGTGTGATGTTCTCTTATTTTCTCTCCTTTTCAGGGTATACACACTATAATTTTCAGTTGGTATTTTGTCGACATAGATATTGTGTGCAAGGTATCATCTCCTGTGTTACAAGTTTTCAATTTACCTCTCTTTTTGCCAATTTGAAGGTAAAACTAAGATTGTGAAGAGGAACACGAGTTCTGCAACATGACTGTGAAGTTTTAAAGAATGATTTGTTCAAATAGCATGAATATTGGATGAAAGGTTGAAGTCATCACAACTTATGAACCAAGACGTGCATACTTTGGCATGATTTTGAAAATTCTATCGAGTGACGGCCGGAAGAAATGAATATGCATTAATTCCTTTACAAAAACAAAATCAATATAAAGAATTTTTTATCATTCATCAAGAATTTTTATGATTGTTAATTGATTTCCTAATTCACTTTGCTTTCAATTGTTAATTAATTTCCTAGGTGAAAGGTTAGAGTTATCTCTCCTTCATAAAACAATTCAGTACCGAGAAGTCGAGAACCATTGGCAAGCAGGAAAAAAGGGGTAATTTAAAGTCCAACTTGTAATTTTACTTTGCTTTTCAGTTTGGTCATTCTTGAATTTTCTCTTCTTAAAAAAGTGATATGACACTTTTCTATGTTGTAAAAAATATTTATCTTTTTTTCATTCTAAAATTAATTGAAATGTGAAGTAAAAAAAAAATATTTTTATTTTTGAATAAGGATAAACATTCTTTTCTTAACAAGGATAAAAACTTTTTCATTTTCTTGAATAAGAATTTAATAATTTTATTTAATTTTTTGAACTTTAATCATCGAACTTGAGGAAACATGCCTACACATTTGATTAAGGTGAGAATTAGGTTTGTGTAGTTCCTCTAGATTTAATAGTATTTTTTTTATCTAATTTACCTATTCAATTGATATCTTAATATTCATAAATTGTATGCTTTTTATAATCATAACCTCCAAATGTTTAATTTGAAACTTTAAGATATCTTTTGATATTTCTACGCTTTTATCTATATAAATTCATATATTTTTTGTTTTATGAGACCCCCGCCAAGATTATCCTTTGTCATTATATTATCAAAGTAGTGAAGCACTTATATTATTTTGTAATTTTTGATTCATTCTTTAGTTTGACTCAATGAACAAGACTGTACAATTTTGATTGGTTATGGAAGGCGTCGACAAAAATTTCAAAAAATTATGTATTAATTTTGTATTTCGTTTTCCTCTATATTGTTATGACTAAAGTTTAAGAAAGGATGTGTATGTTGTATATTTTTCCTTCTCTATTCATTTTCTGTGTTTTATCTATATATTAGACTTCTTTCATAAAATTTTCTTGAATTTTTTATTTTAGTAAGTCTAGATTTTTTTGGGGCTCTGTTAGCCATTTGTGACATAATTGAAAATTTGCTAACTACTAACCAAAGTTCAAAATTTTAAATGTTGTTTTTGTCACCCTTTTAAAAATGTATTTGTAATTGTTATTTTATTACTAATAATATTTTTTCATATATACTTAATCGTTGTAATGGATCTATAAAAACTTGCATGGGTCACACATGCAACAAACGTACTTAGAAACTAGTTACATATAAAGATAAAATATTGAAATATTTATGGTAATGGTTATGCACATACTAAATTTCAAGCATGAATATTTAAGAGACAAATTGTACTTAAATGGTATCCATAATTTATGGTCATAATCTTAAAAGGAAATAAAGACTATTGGTGACCTTTTTTATATTGATAAATATTTTATTTATATTATGTTGGTTAAATTTGTTTACAAAATTGATTGAAGTAAAACATAATACTGTTAAAGAAATGTCACTTTCTTCCCATAATTAAACTTTGAATATATTTAAAATGTATCAATGATATCTGGTCTCAAAAGACAAGTAACTCTATGACAATCTGTAATAATTATTTAAAATCATTTTTCTATATATGTTCTTTCAATTATAATCATTTACTAAAAAGCTTCAATTTAGTAATATTAATTTCATTTTACAACATCATATAGTACATGATATGATACACACGTGCAACGCACGTGCTGTGAAACTAGTTCACATAAAAGGAGATGGACCAATCTTAAAGTAAAAATGGGAAATGTAGGACCTGTGCTGGAATTTTTTAAACGAATCCAACAAAAGTTCCAAATATGTTCCCCACACTTCTGTTAAAAAATGGAACACAATTTGTATTTAGAAAAAACGGAAACCACCAACCAATACTTCACACATTAAAGAACAAAAAAGGAGATGATGCAGCTCACTATTCATGAAATTTAACTGGAATGACGCTTCTCCGACACTCCCCGATCACACAATTATGTGGCCCCAAATTTTCTGATCACACCACACTTTGATCACTCAATTTGGAGCTAAGATGAGAGAGTAATCATGTTTTTATGTTTATGAACTGTTGTTGAAAATGGTCTTCAAGACTCATGCAAGTGCAGTAAAAGTGGCAAATAATGTCGCTAAAGTTGTTGGGTAAAAGCAGTGTGGCTTGCTAAAGCGAGCCCCTGGTCGAGTAAGTAATGCAAGGTTTGCTTAAGTGATAGGGCTTGAGCTGGCGAAGTTTACTAAAGGCCTTGGTCTCTAAAGTGATGCCCTCATAAGCTAGCAAGGTCACTAAAGTGGTTTTTTTCCTGGACGGCGTATCCTGCTAAAGTAGATCCTTGACCACATAAGCAAAGGTCGCTAAGGAAACACAAGGTTCACAAAAGAACGGGCACCAGCAAAATGCACCAGAAAAATTATATTAGTCTCATTGACTCTGTTCAAATGCTTGGGATTTGTCTCAAACCTTATGCATGCAAACGAGATATGCTACCCTATCAAATTCAAAATTCTGGACTCAATAGAGAAGTCAAAACATCCATATGAGCTCGTTTCAATAAAAAGTGGGTCTCACACCCAAACTCTGTAAAAATTAAAATCTACGAGGAGTATCAAAATTAGCCCAGGAGCCTCAAGATCCGCATGAAGGATTGTTATTGACCAAACTCGACATTGTGGAGGTAACAACGCTGAGAGAATTCTCATCCATGCATATTTACCCAGAGTTGACTGAGGTCAAACTTAGGCACCAAACCTAAAAAGTTGAAACACCTAATAGCGCAAAGGCGCACCAAAAGCATCGGGATGTGAGCCAACCATGTAACTAGCCTAAAATTACCCTTACGGAGTTGATGAAACAATCAAAATGAAATTCTAAGATTGCATTCTTGTCACGACTCAAAAATTGACGTGATGGCACTCGTCTTAACCCACCAAGACAAGTCAGCCTAAAACTCAACCATTACAATAAAATGCGGAAATTTTTATAATAAACTCAAAAATACCCCCAAAATCTGTTGTCACGTGTACAAGCCTCTAAAGTATTACAATTGAATCAAAAGAAAAATACAAGTCTCATATGACATTGTTTCTAGAGTAGAACAAGATCATAAACAGGAGTAAGAAGGTCTGCTGAGTTAACAAACAGCTACCTCAAAAATCTCCAAGAAGCCTCTGAAAAGAATAGAATATATCACAAAGGTCCGGGCTAGTAACCTACAAAAAAAAATGTAGTAGCAAAGGGTGAGTACCAAACCACGCGGTACTCAGAAAGTAAACCTCTAAACACAAGCTAAGGGGAGAGATTACAGGTACTCCTTACACCCCAACCGAACCTCCACAACTACAACATGCATAAAATCAGCCCAACCTAACAGTTCACAATTCACATAGTACATATCTCAACAGCAACATTCTAACAATCACATATTCTCAACAACAAGCTCAATATTCATCAATTACAATCTCCACGACTACAACCTGCTTAAAGCCAGCCCAACCTAACAGTTCACAATTCACATAGCACATATCTCAACAGCAACACTCTAACAATTACATATCCTCAACAATAAGCTCAATATTCACCAATCAAAGTTCCACAGAAAGGCATTCACAAGATCAGCAAAACACAAAATCAAGTTCACTAATGATAAATATGTGCAATGCAATGGAATGCAATGTCAAGTATAGTGATGCATGTCTCACCTAGTGATACACACCCGCTGTCTCTCAGTCCGGGACCCATGGGGGACATATCTGTCCATGCATCCACAGCGGCGTGCGATAGGTCCCTCGATATATAGTATCCATCGCAGTGCGCGATACGTCCCTTGAAATATAGTATCCATCGCGGCGTACGATACGTCCCTCGAAATGGTACATCCTCTTATCACATAAGACTTATCACAACCATGTCTCAGAACCAATGCAAATGACATGTTTACAGAAATAATGAGGAGATGACCATTTTCATAACAATACACAATTCACAACAATACAACCATGATACAACATCAACAATGATTCAACAAGCCTTTCAACCTAGTCTCAAACATCACACATCAACAATTAAACACATTGCCTTTTATTACCCCTTTTTCATCATTAGAAAATAATCAATATGTACAAGTCAACCCATCACCAAGTCTCATTACCCCCAAACACATATCACAAGAAAATACACGAATTCCATACATTTAACAAGGGTTTAGAAATCCACTTGCCTTAAATAACCGAACAATCACTCCGAGACTTGAGCTTTCCCTTTTCGTTGAGCTTTCAAATCAATGCAATCTATTCAAGTACATATTCACAATAAGATTTCGAAACTAACAACGCCCATATTACTATAGGTTTAGCCTAGACGCAAAAGATCACCCAGATCTAAAATCAAGTTCCTAAGTTTTAAAGCTTAGGGTTAAGTTCCAATTTTTTTCCAATATCATAATTCGAATAGTATGTATATGATACGATAGATCTAATATTTAATTCCCTATCTCAATATGCCAAAACTTAACTCATAATGTGATAATAATAAGAAATTAAACCAAATCACCAATCATTCCCGAAAAGAACACCACCTCCGAACCCAAGAATACATACGTCCCCACTGTATCTCCAATTCTAATTCCTAATTGCTAACCACACATAGTGTAGCAATCATTACCTATCGAATTTTCATTTAAAGTTAGTCACAAAATTTTCTCAGGATCCACGTTGAACAATTATCAATTTCCATTCACCTTATCCTTCCACTTATGACAATTATTTTATATTTTGTCTTTTTCAATGTTCAGCAATACACATCAAATTATCTATAATCAAATCACCCAACTAGTCACAATTATTCGCTGATTACCCACTAACAAACTGATTCCAAAATCATCCCAATTTACAACCAATCACGTGATTTGTTAGTTAACTTTTAAGAACCAAATTGGCAATCATTACTCATCATTATACACATATCCAATTACATACTATAATATATATATATATATATATATATATATATATATATATATATATATATATATATATATATATATATATATATATATATATATATATATATATATATATATTTATGTGTGTGTGTGTGTACAGCAATTAAGAAAAGCCTAGCAGAGCAATTAATGCAGGCAGAAATTGAAAGCTTTTGTTGAGATTTACCTAAAGCGGTTCCTAAGCCGTGATGCCAGAACCCTTCACCAGGAGCGGCTCAACGTAATTTGAGGCGTAAAACGAAATTTTAATTGAGGCGTAAAATGAAATTTTAATTGAGGCCTAAAATCTATATAAATATCAAATATAGTATTTTATTTTTTAAAACTTTTTAAGTGCAAATTATTACTTGATATCTTTTCTTAAAATGTATTTTTTCGAATGTCGTTTTTAATTATTAATTTTAAGTAATATTTTATCAATTCAACATTGAAAAATATTCTTTTGCTGAGGCAATCATTATATAAATTGTTAACATAATACTATAAGTAATAAGTTGACAAGCTTTACATAAAGATAAGAATTAGAACCATAAAATCTGATACAAGAAATTGATAACTTGTTATAAGTTATAACCCTACTTTAATATGTTTATGTAATACTTGAATATTTAAGAAGAAACAAACAAAAGAAAAATTGTAAGTCACTTTGTTGAATTTTTTCGACTATTTATTTATATTTTTGACAGTGTATTACTCTAACTTATCAAAAAAAATTAAAAAGAAAGTGCAAAAGAATTTTAAAAAGATAAATAATACGAGTGTTAGCGAAGAGAATGTAAACATACAAAATAATGTTTTCTTAATTTCTTCTATTTGATTGGTGTTAAAAATAATAAAATAATATATATTTGTTTAAAATTATACATTTTAAGTAAAAATAATTATTTTTAATTAAAAAAATTAACACATAATTTTTTCTTGATGAAAATTTGAGACCCCCAAGCATGTGCCTCAAATTTATCAAGCAAGAGCCGGCACTGCCCTTCACCCTTTTCTTCTCTTTCTCTTTTTTTTTTCCCCTAAATTATGACCCAATAATTCTCAACCCTAATAATTATTTTCCTATATGGGTCAAGTTGTATTAAACTAATTATAAACTTAACCCATTAAGGATTAACTAAAATTAGTTATTTAATAATTAACCATCAATTAGTTCACTCTAGTTAAATGAATATTCAAAATTTCCAAAAATGACCTTTCGGGTCATTACAATTCTTGAACTTTCAATTAAAATCAACCGTTTCTGCTTCAAAAGCTCCAAAACCTAGAAATTTGCATAAAAGACGAATGAAAAACCAAGTGATTAAGCTATCAATCCCCACAAGTAATAAATAACATGGAGTCACTATAAGAATATTCTAAATGATAAAAGTAAGGAACTAAAATAAAAATGACATAGAGGGTCATTACACTACTAAAGGTTGCTATTGCTCGGGAGTTTTACCAAATTTGTTGTTTATATATTTCTATAGGTCGAGGCATTATCGTTTCCAAGTATTATATTAATAGAGTTTAGTAGATCAGTGTGTTGGGTGTATGGGCATGTTATTGGCCTTGTTTTGTTGGTTTTATGAGGTTTTGTAAGTGTTAGACATGTTGTAATGTACTTTTTTTCACCTTCTATATAGAAATCATGACTAGTTTGACGTCCTAGTTAGATTGTATGCTTTCCTAAATATTATGGTGACCTCGACGATCCAAGGAGAACATGTGTTCTAGCTTATTATTTCTTTATGTGAACTGTTGAGGGTAAATGTTTTCTTTGTAAAGTTGTTGATACGGGCCTCGCTAGTCGAGGGCTAATTTTTAAGATTAGAGTTACTTGTTTATTTTAGTAAATGTGTGTGACTTCTATATAACATTAGCAAATGGTTCATCAGGATCGGCTTAGGCCTAGTTTTCGGCATTAGCCATTAGGTGTTACATGCGTGTCATAGTCAATCACCTGGTTTTCCTAGCGGTATGGAATATTAATTAGTCCTACGTTCAATATTTTATCCTAGTTAATTAAGAAAAGGTTTTCTTATTTCTTTTCCTTAGGGTGTTATAAACAGTTTTCGTAGAATCTGGATTTTTTTATCCCGAGTAAATTAGAATTTTTATTTCCTAGATTATTAATTATTTTATGAAATTATAGTCTAAAATAGGGTAGAATCCTTAATTATGTATACACAATTCAAATTATTATCAATAACAACTAGAGGACTTTTCCTTCAACTTTTGCATTGGCAACACTCGGATTTATTCTCCAGCTTTCAATTATTTTCTTTAAGGTGGTGAGTATAATTCCTTCAATTTTTATTACTTCTATGTATTCAAGAAATGTTATAGGTCTCGATTTTTTATTTTTTTTTACTCTCAGGGGTCAGAATGAATGATCTCTCTCTTAGAGTATTCTCTATCAAAGGTGATTAGTTTCTTAATGGCTAATATTTGTCGTTCGGAGTTAATTAAAGAATAATTAGCTCTATCGTGAATACATATTTTGTATTTGAATTTAAAAATTACTTTCTTCATTTCGTTTCATAATTAGTTTTCACTTCATCTCATTTAATTGTATTTCTTTCCAATTTCTGCACATTTCTGCACCTTCTTTTAGATATTGAATTCCCTTTCAAGTACATGGATCACTAACGTATGATTTTTCAATATGTATCAGGATGCTAACCCTCCCTTAATGTTAAATTTCTTACAATAATATCAGTATATTTCCACAAAGTAGTAATTAACATAAAATTGCTACTATCATTAAATATAAGAGCAAAGTTATTTGAATACAATAATATTCTTTTAACGTGCAACTACATTCAATCTGATTAATTAATTTTCCCAGTTAATGCGGTGATGGGACTTATAATTAGTTAATCAATCACCTCTTATTTACGATGAAACTAACAAACTAAATAAATATTTTTGTGGCCCTTTAATTTGTTGAGTGTTGGCCATCCTTATACTTAGGGTAATCATTCATGCTATTTTTCACATTCTTTTAAACTCTGGGTGTTTTTCTAATTCATTGAGCATTGCAACATTTTTCAGATCAAATCCAAGTAGAAAAAAAAAAAAGACAAAAAAAATGGCCGGACGTGAAATGTTAGGTGTTGCTGTAATATTTTTTGTTATGTCAATGAGGATGGCGTCAGTGGCATCGATTGCGCCCGCAGCTTCTCCAAATGTTGCAGAAAGCCCAGTTGATAATAATGTGATTGGAACCCTTGACGGAAGCGTAGGAGGCGCTGCACCTGTTGGTGAACCAGTTCCTGAAGGTGTTTTTGGTAACATTTCTCCAGAGTCACAATCCAGTGGTGCCACAATTAACACCCATCTCTCCACCATTGCTATCGTTTCTTCCCTTGTCGCTACTTCCCTCCTCTTAGCCTGAACCATACATGTTTGCAATGCACCAATCACCTTCAAATAAATTCACTCTATTTCTAATTTCTTGTTTGTCCTAACAGGGCAACATTTATATATATATATATATATATATATATATATATATATATATATATATATATATACTAGTTTCCGAGAACATGTGTTGTACATGTATCTCTTATCATTATTATAAAACTTCTACATATTTATAAAGTTGAGTTACAAAATAGGAAATTCTAAAAATATTAAGTTTATTATTTATATTTTATCTTATAAGTACAATTTAAAACAATATGACGGTGCATATACCATAAAAGAAGAAATATCTTAAGAAGCTAACTAAGATAATATAACCTCTAATAGTATGAATATGTCAATACCATTATATATATGACTTATCCCGTAAATAAATGCAATGAACAAAAGAAAACTACAAATTTGGATTATTCGAAATTTGTTTAATTTGATCAGTATAAATGACAATTGCTAAAATCAAAATTACTCCTACTATTTAGGATAGCTAAAATAGACAGGGAAAAAACAAACATGAAAACAATTTATCAACAGAGAAATTCCTCAATAAGTCGGGACATTTGAGATATGCAACGATTGTTGGCTATTCAGATTAACACTATTTTATCTCTTCATTTGCTTTAATGTTTGAATTGTTTTGAACTTAAAGAGTAATGTCCATTTGCTTAGGAACACAATTTGTTGAATGAAAATGAAACAATTTTCTTCTTACATTTATATATATATATATATATATATTGGATTGATCAATATTTATTTGGAGCGGTCTTTTTATATTTTGTACATTAATACTATTAAAGTATAGTTTAGTTTTTTTAAAAAATATAAATGAATTGTTTATTTATTTATTTTTGTAGAGTATTATTGTCACTCAACTTTATAAGTTCATTTTCACTTTTTAATAATTTAGTTTGGATTTTCAAATTTTTAGAATAATATTATTATATTATAAGATAAATTATTTAAGAAGGATTTCAACAATTTGAAGAATTTTAAAAATGACAGTGAAACTTTTGAGTTAAAATGTAGGGAACAAAGTAGTTTATCAGTAGATCCTGATTCCTTGCCCAAATGAAGATCTCATGTGCCACTAAATTATCTGTATTACGTAGGCACAAATACGACTTATCCGAGAGAGTAAAAGCCCTCAAATTTTGCTCTCTTTCTCTATACATTGCTAGTATACTTTGACAGATGAAACTGAAAAGTGCAAAGACTAAAATCTATCTATAATATAAATGAGAAACATAGACAAGATGATGTGGCACCCCTCTATGACCTCCATTCATATTTATCTATTTTCTCCTCTTTTTTGAGATTTTTCCTTTAATTCTTTTCATTAAATATTTTATTTATTAAATAATAATAAAAAATTCAATCATATTTACTATTCTAATTATATCTAATGAGTTACAAAAAACCTCCATTTATTCATATTCTCTACTTAAATAACATCTCTCTTCAACTTATTCTTATGGATTATCAAGTCTATAAATTACAATCATCCATGGAGATGTTGAATATTCATTTTTCATTTTCTCGTTCTTTCTTTCTATTAGTGTAGTTTTTTCCTCATTCTTTCTTTCTTTCTTTCTATTAGTGCAGTTTTTTTCTCATTCTTTCTTTCTAATAGTGTAGTTTTTTTCTCTTTTTTTTTTAAAAAAATAAAATATATTCTTCATCATTTCCATAAGAAATCATAGAAAAGATAGTGACATGATATGTTCTTCACTTTGATAAATATCAAAGATATATTCTTCAAAGATTCATTATAAAGAGATGTTCATATTAATTTAGTACAAGATCATCAAAATGAAGAAGAAAGTTTAATTATGTTGAAAGATTCATGATCAAGAGAGATGATCATATTGGTATAAAGTTTGAATGTTTCCAACATTTTAAAGATTCATTAATGTATTGTTTTGATTTCAATATTCTAAAATTTTGCCATGCTTGAAAGGTATATTATCTATGGTACATTTCTCATAGCTATTACATATTGTTGTACTTAAAAATCTATATATATAATATAAGCTAGATGTTAGAGAAGTGAAGTTGCACATCTCTTTGGCCAAAGATTCTCACTACTAAAAAACTGCTAAAAATCGACGGAAGAAAAAGCGACGGACAGCGTCGCTCCAAAAAAGCAACGGACTAAGAGATGCCGTCCGTCGCTTTTTAATTAAAATAATTATTTTTAAAATTATTTTACAAAAAGCGACGGACTGCATCTCTTAGTCCGTCGCTTTTTATTAAAAATAATTATTTATAAATTAAACAATAACCACGTTGTCCATCGTTTTAATTTATTTTATTTTATTAATTAGTTTTTAAAAAAAGCGACGGACAGCATCTCTTAGTCCGTCGCTTTTTGGTCCAAATATCTAGTCAAACATTTTTAAAAATCGACGGACAGCGTCTCTTAGTCCGTCGCTTTTTAATTAAAAAAAATTTTAAAAGCGACGGACGGCATCGCTTAGTCCATCGCTTTTTTTCGCGTATTTTTGCTAATTAATTATTTTATATAGATAGTGACGCAGTCCGTCGCTTTTTATTAAAAATAATTATTTATTAATTTTAAAAAAAGTCACTCCGTCCGTCGCTTTTTATTAATTTTAATTGTTTAATTATTTTTTAAATTAGCGACGGACAACATCTTTATGTCCGTCGCTTCTTGGTCAAAATATCTGGTCAAATATTTTAAGAAAGTGACGGACATAGAGACGTTGTCCGTCGCTTTTTAAAAAATATCTGCACTAGCAGACGCAATTTTCCCCATTTCTCCATATAAAAACAAAATTGAGAAATATTTTGATTTAATTTTATTTAAATTGTCTTCCGGAGAATGGTTTTGTGTAAAATAAAAAATAAAAAAAATTATAATACCGACTTCCAGATGTTGGTAAAATAAATAGTATGTAATAAATTAATATTTTCAATTAACTTTAAATAAATCGTCCTCCGAATGAAGGTTTTATATAAGTTAAAAAATAATTTAATATAAAATACCGACCTCCCGATGTCAATATTATTTAATTAACATGATTACTTTTTATTTATCTTAAAATTTAATGTGATACCGACCTCATGAGGTCAGTATTTTTTATTATATCTAATTACTTTTAATAAAAGCGACACCCGGAGGTCGGTATGTTTAAAATATTCCTATTAATCATAATTTTGCTATTGTGTATAATATTAAAATTTCATTTTACACCTACGATTAATTGTTCAAAAAGTGTAACAATTTTGTATACTTTTACAAATAAAATGTTAGAATTCGTGAAATAAAAAAATATATATATATAATCCATATTTAGAGTATGAAACTACGTTGATATGAATTAGGAGATAATTATACTTATATTTATAGAGTAATGTACAAATCCTATCAGTCCGTCGTCTAATCATAAACTTAATATCTCATGTCATGATGTAGTAGAGGTGAAGAGCTAACATATAATCCATTCCAGTATGAAATGCGAGATAGTATTATTATATACGTTCGATCTTGAATGGATGTCAAGTGTAGTGACCACCTCCTAATTATGATGACATGTAAAGGATACTTCATCGGAGTATGAAATACGTTGATTAATTATATATATATATATATATATATATATTCCTCGAGTAGTTTAACAAATCAAGTCTTATATACTAGTGGTTTAGATATGAAATACATTATCAATTAAAGAAATACCGATGATCAATTCAAGGAGATTTATATATTAAATTTGATATTGATAAACTTTTGTTGATCAATAAAATTAAATTTATATAATTAGAAGGTATATAATTTAAATTTATAAAATTAACTTGATCGATAAATTAAATTTATTAAATTAAACTTTTGTTGATGTGTAGTTAAATTATATATTTATATATATATATATATATATATATATATGGCCAAACACATATACAACCCCTCTAACTTGTCCACATTTTTCATTTTGGCACTCTATCTTAGCCTTGTTCCATTTTAACCCTTGAACTCCATTTTTTATGTTCCATTTTAACACGAAATACTATTTTTATGATTTATTTATTTTTATATATATTCTTCAATTGCAACTTCTTATTTTAAATCGACATGTGTCATTTAATTTTAGTTAAAAAATTAAAAATTAACAAAAAATAATTCTTTTTAAAAAATAATAATTTCTTTTTAAGAGTGTTATGTATTTTTGTGTGACAAATAACCGACGAAATTGTGTTGGTTTTCTTTCTTTAAAATCACTGACAACCTAACAAAGTCAGTCGAGTTTTAACATTGTTTAGTAGTGTTATTAGCAATGAACAAGAGTCTTTTTTTAGTAGTGTTATTAACTAAGTCAGTCGAGTCTTTTTGAAGATGGGTTTTTTTATTCGTATTGATTTATATTAAAAATTAAAAGTGAGTATTTGCGTTAAATTTAGATAGCCTAGATGATAAGAAAAAATAAATAAGTAGGGTTATTTAATTTGATTGAATGTTTAAGAAAGAAAATCAAAGAACTTTCGTCAATTTATTTTCATGCAAAAATACAGAGAAATATCAAAAAATAATATTATTGTTTGAAAATTTTTATGTTCGTTCGCGAATGTTTAATTTTTTTAATTAACAGGCACACATCTATTTTTTTAAAAATAAGAAATTGCAATTGAAGAATATAAATAAAAACAAATCATAAAAATTAGTATAAGTGTTTAAATGGTACAGAAAAAATGGAGTTTAAGGGTTAAAATGGAACAAGGCTAAGTTGGAGTGTCAAAATGAAAAATGAGGGCAAGTTTGAGGGGCTGTATATGTGTTTGGCCTATATATATATATATATATTATTTTATTTAGATAATATCGACTTCACGATGTCGGTATGTTGACACCCAATTTTGACAGACCTATAACCCTTTCGGAAGTGCTATTTGGTTAAATACGTGTTTTTTTAAAAATATTCCGAGTTTAAATTTTTAATCGATTTTGTCTAAATATTATATATTTTAGTTTGCATGCTTTATAAAATTATCGTAAATATTATTAAAATATTTTTAAAATTATAAGTAAAACTCGGAATAATTATTTTATTCAAATGTTTTAAAATTTAAGTGATTTTTATTATATAAAATGTTATAATATTTGTAGTATTTTAATTGGATAGCATTTCTTTAATTTTTCTCAAAATCATTTAATTTTTAGCCCATTCTAATCTAATTCCTTTCAATTTTAGCTTTTTCCTTATTCAATTCATTGCAATTCTAGCCACCTCAATCCAATTTCGTTTTTCAATTATAGCCTCTTATATCAATTTTAGTTGCAATTTTAGCCATTCATTCATTGCAATTATAACCCTTTTGTCCAAATCTTGAAACATTAGTTTAAATCTTAACCGTCCATCCTTTAAGTGAATCCTAGATCAAATCCTAGCTGCTCATCTTAACTAATCCAATGGCTCAAATTAAATATACCTAACCTTCCTATTTTTGACCTAAAAAAAGACCAAACCCTCTAATTTTGAAAACTCCTCCCGTCGCCCTCCTCCCGCCGCCCTCCTCTTCTCACCTCTTCTCTCCTTGCTCCCTACCGTCTCTTCTCATCTCTGTCTCTCCCTCAACTGCTCCGGCCAGCGAGCTCCAAGCAATCAACATCAGCAGCCGGCGAGGAGAGCAACAACATCTCCGGCCAACTGACCCCGACCTCGATCCACTGCCCTTCTCCTTTAATTGAAGGTTAGGGTTTCATAATATTATTTTTAATTTCTTTCAATTTGAGTATTGAATTTGTTAATTAGTGTATTGAATTAGTTTTTTTATTGATTGTTAGTTTGATTGATTGTTAGTTAGTAAGTGAATGATTTAGGGGTTTTTGATGGTTAGTTTGAATTAGGGATTATTTGATTGTTAGTTTGTGTTTGTTGATTGTGAAATGAAAATTTTAATGTTGGGGTTTGTTTGAATTAGGGTATATTAGGATTTGTTTGAAATTCAGTATTTCTTGAGTTAATTAGTTTGATTTTGGAATTGTAAGATTAGATTGAATTAGGGTATTTAAGGAGTTGTTTGAATTTAGGATTTTAGCACTAGTTAGATTTTGGGATTTTAGGACTAGTTTGAATTTGTGATTTCAAGACTAGTTTGAATTTTGAATTTAGGACTAGTTTGAATTATTATTGAAGTTGAACTTAGAATTTGAACATGAACTTGAACTTAGAATTTGAAGTTAAACTTAGAACTTGAACTTGAAATTAGAACTTGAACTTAGAACTTGAACTTGAACTTAGAATTTGAACTTGAAATTAGAACTTGAACTTGAACTAGAACTTGAACTTAGAATTTGAAGTTAAACTTAGAACTTGAACTTGAAATTAGAACTTGAACTTAGAACTTAGAACTTGAACTTGAACTTAGAATTTGAACTTGAAATTAGAACTTGAACTTGAACTAGAACTTGAACTTAGAACTTGAACTTGAACTTAGAACTTGAACTTGAAATTAGAACTTGAACTAGAATTTAGAACTTGAACTTGAACTTAGAACTTGAACTAGAATTTAGAACTTGAACTTGAACTTAGAACTTGAACTTGAACTTGAACTTAGAACTTGAACTTGAACTTAGAACTTGAACTTGAACTTGAACTTAGAATTAGAACTTGAACTTGAAATTAGAAATTGAACTTGAAATTAGAACTTGAACTTAGAATTAGAACTTGAACTTGAAATTAGAAATTGAACTTGAACTTAGAACTTGAAATTAGAACTTGAACTTGAAATTAGAATTTGAACTTGAACTTAGAACTTGAACTTAGAATTTGAACTTGAACTTAGAACTTGAACTTGAAATTAGAACTTGAACTTAGAATTTGAAGTTAAACTTAGAACTTGATGTTGAAATTAGAACTTGAACTTGAACTTAGAATTAGAACTTGAACTTGAACTTAGAAATTGAACTTGAACTTAGAACTTGAAATTTGAGTATTGAATTTGTTAATTAGTGTATTGAATTAGTTTTTTTTTATTGATTGTTAGTTTGATTGATTGTTAGTTAGTAAGTGAATGATTTAGGGGTTTTTGATGGTTAGTTTGAATTAGGGATTATTTGATTGTTAGTTTGTGTTTGTTGATTGTGAAATGAAAATTTTAATGTTGGGGTTTGTTTGAATTAGGGTATCTTAGGATTTGTTTGAAATTCGGTATTTCTTGAGTTAATTAGTTTGATTTTGGAATTGTAAGATTAGATTGAATTAGGGTATTTAAGGAGTTGTTTGAATTTAGGATTTTAGCACCAGTTAGATTTTGGGATTTTAGGACTAGTTTGAATTTGTGATTTTAAGACTAGTTTGAATTTTAAATTTAGGACTAGTTTGAATTATTATTGAAGTTGAACTTAGAATTTGAACATGAACTTGAACTTGAACTTGAACTTGAACTTAGAATTTGAAGTTAAACTTAGAACTTGAACTTGAAATTAGAACTTGAACTTGAACTTAGAACTTGAACTTGAACTTAGAACTTGAACTTGAACTTAGAACTTGAACTTGAACTTGAAATTAGAACTTGAACTTAGAACTTGAACTTAGAACTTAGAACTTGAACTTGAACTTGAACTTGAACTTAGAATTAGAACTTGAACTTGAAATTAGAAATTGAACTTGAACTTAGAACTTGAAATTAGAACTTGAACTTAGAATTAGAACTTGAACTTGAAATTAGAAATTGAACTTGAACTTAGAATTTGAAATTAGAACTTGAACTTGAAATTAGAATTTGAACTTGAACTTAGAATTAGAACTTGAATTTGAAATTAGAAATTGAACTTGAACTTAGAACTTGAAATTAGAACTTGAACTTAGAACTTGAACTTGAAATTATAATTTGAACATGAACTTAGAACTTGAACTTAGAATTAGAACTTGAACTTGAAATTAGAAATTGAACTTGAACTTAGAACTTGAAATTAGAACTTGAACTTAGAATTAGAACTTGAACTTGAAATTAGAAATTGAACTTGAGCTTAGAATTTGAAATTAGAACTTGAACTTAGAACTTGAACTTGAAATTAGAATTTGAACTTGAACTTAGAACTTGAACTTGAACTTAGAACTTGAACTTAGAACTTGAACTTAGAATTAGAACTTGAACTTGAAATTTAACTAATTTTAGAACTTTTCGTGCTAGGCAACTGAGGAAGCTCAACATCTAAAAAAGTTGATACAAGACTATATTGCTTCTTTCATCAAAGTAGGAGATAAGGTTGGTGCTTCTAAATTTCTAAAGTTCAAGTACAATTGTTTTCAATAATGTGTTTGTGTCCATGTAGTATTGATATTTAGCTTTAGAGGGTGTTTGGATTGGTTTAAAAGTTGGTCAAACCTACTTTTAGGTCAGTTTTTGACTTTCGAAAGTGTTTGGCAAATATAAAAAATAATTTAAAATAAGTCAAAAATGACTTAAAATAAGTTGAGAAGTGTTTGGCAAGGTCAAGAATGACTTAAAATAAGTTTAAAATGACTTAAAATAAATCAAAAACCAAAAATAGGTTTCCCCC
This sequence comes from Solanum okadae, assembly GCA_036553675.1. Classification (NCBI taxonomy): domain Eukaryota; kingdom Viridiplantae; phylum Streptophyta; class Magnoliopsida; order Solanales; family Solanaceae; genus Solanum; species Solanum okadae. Next base: position 25,668,410 of record CM071689.1, read on the forward strand.
TACTTTTTATTTTTTAACTTAAAAGTCATTTTAATTTGACTTTTTATTTTTGACTTAAAAACTACTTTTTTTCAAGTCAATCCAAACAGGCCCTTAATTTTATGATAATATTTTTGTGTCCATCGATTGTTTGTTAAGCATCAGTATCAACACTAGTTGATCCTATTGATGACAAAATTGATTTTCTTGCAAGATCGATTTGTGTCCATCTAGTGTTCACACTTAGCTTTAAATGTAGAAATAATATATTTGTTAAGCATGAGTACCAACACTAGTTGATCCTATTGATGACAAAATTAATTTTCTTGCAAGATCGATTTGTGTTCATCTAGTGTTGACACTTAGCTTTAAATTTAGAAATAATATATTTGTTAAGCATGAGTAGCAACACTAGTTGATCCTATTGATGACAAAATTGATTTTCTTGCAAGATCAATTTGTTGGAATTAAGTCAAAACTAAACTAGTTAAAGTTGTTAAGTTGTTTAAATAAGTTAAATTAAATAATGTGGTTTTGTTGATGGATTTAGTGGTTGGAATTAAGTCAAAACTAAACTAGTTAAAGTTGTTAAGTTGTTTAAATAAGTTAAATTAAATAATGTGGTTTTGTTGATGGATTTAGTGGTTGGAATTAAGTCAAAACTAAACTAGTTAAAGTTGTTAAGTTGTTTAAATAAGTTTAATTAAATAATGTGGTTTTGTTGATGGATTTAGTTGTTGGAATTAAGTCAAAACTAAATTAGTTCAAGTTGTTAAGTTGTTTAAATAAGTTAAATTAAATAATGTGGTTTTGTTGATGGATTAATTAGTTGTTGGAATTAAGTCAAAACTAAACTAGTTCAAGTTAAAAATTTGTTAAGTTGTTTAAATAAGTTAAACTAATTAATGTGGTTTAGTTGGTGGATTTAGTATTGTACTAAGTCAAAACTAAACTAGTTAAAGTTGTTAAGTTGTTTAAATAAGTTAAATTAAATAATGTGGTTTTGTTGATGGATTTAGTTGTTGGAATTAAGTCAAAACTAAACTAGTTAAAGTTGTTAAGTTGTTTAAATAAGTTAAATTAAATAATGTGGTTTTGTTGATGGATTTAGTTGTTGGAATTAAGTCAAAACTAAACTAGTTAAAGTTGTTAAGTTGTTTAAATAAGTTAAATTAAAAATGTGGTTTTGTTGATGGATTTAGTTGTTGGAATTAAGTCAAAACTAAACTAGTTCAAGTTGTTAAGTTGTTTAAATAAGTTAAATTAAATAATGTGGTTTTGTTGATGGATTAATTAGTTGTTGGAATTAAATCAAAACTAAATTAGTTCAAGTTAAAAAGTTGTTTAAATAAGTTAAATTAATTAATGTGGTTTAGTTGGTGGATTTAGTGTTGTACTAAGTCAAAACTAAACTAGTTAAAGTTGTTAAGTTGTTTAAATAAGTTAAATTAAATAATGTGGTTTTGTTGATGGATTTAGTTGTTGGAATTAAGTCAAAACTAAACTAGTTAAAGTTGTTAACAATTGCGTAGGTTTACGATGAATACTCAAGTGCCCAACATTTGCAATTAGTGAAAGAAGTAGCCCTTGGACCTGAATCTCAGTACGTACTGGCAATGAATAAGTATTGTGTCAATGGTTTTAAGTTTCAAACTAAAGAAGTATCTAGGAACAAGAAAACAAATAATAGCGGTGTCTATATACAAGGTGATGTTGATGGTACTGGTCAAACTATTGAATATTATGGTGTCATTCAAGAGATTATTGAAGTGAGGTATTCAGGTTGGCCTAATAAGAAGATTGTGTTGTTTCGGTGTGAGTGGTTTGACCCATCACATAGAGGCACAAAGGTGGACCATCAACATAATATAATTGAAGTTAAGCACACCAGGAAATACAGAAGTTATGATCCTTTTATTATTGTACAACATGCTAAACAAGTGTATTACGCTTCATATCCATTGCGTAGAGACAACGCTGATTGGTGGGTTGTTATAAAAAGTAAGCCTGTGGGAAGATTTGAAATTGACAATGTCTTAGATGTGGCGTATCAAAATGATGTTGCAATTGTTCAACAACAAGTTGATGTTGAATTGGAAACCACACTACAATATCCTCAACACATATTAGAAAAAGTATCTGATGATGAGATATTGAATGTTGAGGAAGAAATATCCGAGAATGAGGAAAATGAATCATTTGATGACGAAGAATGGGACGATAATGAAAATGAAACAACTGAGGAGGAAGAATGGGAGAATGATGGAATTGAAACAAGCGAGGAGGAATAGTGTAGAATGAAAGCTAGCTAGTACATATGTAAGTGTACTTTACTAATTTTATTTAATTTATGACTTTTATATATATTATACACGTAAATTTGCATACAGATGTCATCAAGCGGTGACGGTGATAGACATCGCGAGCATCTTGGAGTTATCCAGACTAAACAGGCTAAGAAGAAGAAGTCTAGGAGACCGATAGATCCTGAGGATATTGCAGGATCTATTTCTTCTGCGCCAGAGCGCATCAACCATGATACTCATTTATTTGTTGTTCCGTTTGGTACGACGGATCCTCAGCAATATTATCCTAATTATCGTCGACCAGTCGGTGTTTCATCTACTTCACATGCATTGCCTTCACGACGCTACGAGACCTACCTTTACAGGCTATTCGTCGAGCATGATCCTTATCGGCAGGTAATCCATCTCCCACAGGTACATCTCCTCAGTTATCTGCCATGAGGCTTGGAGATTCTAGTAGCGAGCAGTCAGATGCTATGGCCGGTACGCCTCCATTGACTTAGCGTTTTGTGCATCCTGATGTATCACCCTCGTCTACAGCTGCACCTAGTGCTACACCACATGATACGATGTCTGCTCTAGCTCCTGGCCAGAAGGACAGACTTGGTAGAGTCATGATTGAGCCGGATGGATCATCGTAAGTTTGTTTTGTTATCTATTTGTTAGTTTATTTTATTTATTTCTTATACTTTAATATATTATTCATGAACTAACATATTTATTATGGTTTTGCAGGTGGCATTCTGCAAAGGATGGTGTCCAGGCTTTAAAAGAGTGTGTTAGAAGACTCTATACATAAGATTATCACTCTTGGAGCGAGATTCCAAACAGTATACGCCAGACGATGTTTAATAGCTTTAAGGTATATATTTTTTAGTTAAGTTTAGAATACTTTACTTTTTTTTTACTATTGATTTAATTAACGTATTCAATTTTTTTTTCAGACTATGTGTACTTGGGAGTCGAGGTACAATTTGGTCATTGGGACCACATTTGAGAGGAAGGCATTCGCCCGACTGTCTAGCTGACTAAAGAGCGTTCGGGATAGTGGTGAACATCCCGATTGGATGTTGCCTCATGTTTTTGATGAATTGGGTCAGTATTGGAACACAAACAAGTTTAAGGCAATATCGGATCAAGCCAAAATGGCTAGAGGCAGTCTTAAAGGTGGCTCGTTGCACACCGGAGGTGCAAAGACGGTTGGAATAATTGCACGAGAGATGGTAACTTCTAATTTAAACTTTTAAATAAATAATTAATTGATACATATATATATCGTTATAAATTTCAGTTTTTATTTATAGGAAAAAGAATTGGGACGCACTCCCATTGAACCAGAGGTTTTCAAAAAGACTCATGTCAGGAAGAAAGAAAATGAGTTGGATCCGGATGTGTGGGTGGAGGAAAGGGCCGAGCGAACTTTTGTAAGTTATTTAATATGAATAATATATATCAATAGTGAATATATTTATGATATGTATATATATTGATGTCAATACTTATATTTAATATGCAGAATGACTTTCATAAGTACGTCGCTGAGAATCTAGATAGTTCGGTTCAATTGACACCTGAACTGTCCACTCAGATTTGGAAAGAAAAAGTGGTAGAGGGGACACACAAGGGTAGATGCTATGGTCTAGGCTCTCGCAACGATGTTAGACGCCTTCAGTCAGGCTTAGAAGGTATTGGATCGTCACGTCAAGCTGAGGCACTTAACGGTGTTTAGATTGCTGCTATGTTGGATCAAATAGCTAAACTTACAGCGGCACTAGCAGAGTCGGAGCGGAAAAGAGTAGCTGAACAACAAAGCATGAGTGAGACCGTTTAGCAAATCAAAGAACAAGTGATGAACCTCTCTCGTCGACCTACTACTTCAGCTCCCGATGACACCGACGACGAGAGTGATGAGGATGTTATGTAGATCTCACTCCCTAGTTTAGATCTCTGGACATTTATGAACTTTTTGAAATTTTAAAATGAATTTTAAAAGACTTTATAAGTCTTTAATTTATAATTTATATACTTTTGAATGTTATTTTAAGTTTGTTGTTTTATGTTTTGTTTAGATTGTTTATAATTGTGTGTGTTTGATTGGGCTGAATAGTGTAGAATTGAATTGAATTGCATTTGCAGGTGGGCCGCAGAAGCTGCGAGCTGCTACTATCAAAAATATTGCAGAAAAAGCAACGGACAGCGTGGTTTAGTTGGTCGCTTTTTTGGGTTTTAATTTTTTTTAAAACCCAGAAAAGCGACGGACAGCGTGGTTTTGTCCATCGCTTTTTTGGGTATTTAAAAATAAAATTTCCAGAAAAGCGACGGACAGTGTCCTTTTATCCGTCGCTTTTCTGGGATTTTCAAAAAATAAATTTCTAGAAAAGCGACGGACTGCGTCGCCCTTTAGAAATTAAAAAAAAATGAAAATTAAAATAAAGCAACGCAGTCCGTCGCTTTAAAAAAAAAAGAAAGTAAAAAAGCGACTCAGTCCGTCGCTAAAAGAGACGCAGTCCATCTCTAAAAGCGACGCAGTCCGTCGCTTTTTTAAAAACGACGTTGTCCGTCACTTTTTAGAGACGCAGTCCGTCGCTTTTTGAAAAGCGTTGAGCTAAAAAGCGACGGAAGTGACTGCGTCGCTTTTCCGTCAATTTTGACCAAAAAAGCGACGCAGTCCGTCGCTTTTGGGCGTCGTTTTTTGACAATTTTTTAGTAGTGTCTATTTATCTTTTTTCCTCAATTTTTTGACAATTTTCCATATTTTTCTACTTATTATTGTACAAAAAATCTATATATCAATTACTACTCCTCTATTTATTGTTATACTTAAATGTTGAAAAATTATTTACACTCATTATTATCTTTGTTAAAAAAAATGAAAAGTCTCAATATTTACCACTTTAATATTTCAAGATATTTGTCTTTTTTTATTGTATTTTTTTCCTCTTTTAATTTTGTTAAACACAAAAAGAGAAGAAGTTTATTGCTTGCATTCCCAATAAAACTTAAACACCCAACAAATGATAGAGTTTTTTTTTTTGTCTTCATTATTTTATTTTTTCCTTTATTGATTTATTTTAAAAATCTTATCTCCATATCTTATATCTAATTGAACTTTTACGTTAATTAATATTATTTACTCTTCTCTTTAAATTTTCATATTCATAACCCCCAACTATTTAATTTCAAAATTTAAGATACCTTATGATATTAATTTCTTCAATTTTGTCTATATAAATTCATATTTTTTGTTTCACTAGATTCCTATTCAAGATTATTATTTTTATTCCATATTTAAAATATTGATATTCTATATTACTGTTGTAGTATCAAATTTATACTTTAGTTTGATTCCATGAAAAGGCTCTTGGATATGGATAGAAGGGGTGCTTGATAAAAGCTCAAAAATAATTGCATTGATTATCTAATTTTTATCATCTTTGTTTTTGTGATTAAGGACTTGGCAAAATTGTGTTGTTATTTTTCTCTTTTTACTTACTTTTGTTACTCATGGCTCGAAAGAAATGCATTTTAAGTATTGAAATACACAATTCTTAGGTATTTGTTATGGTGAAGAACCATTTAAATTTGTTTATTTCTTCTACTTCTAAAGAATTACCAGAATAATATAAGATATATACGAAAAATTAGCAATAGAGGTTTATTTAGATGATAATAAAAAATAGAAAAAAATAGTTATTTAGACGATGATGAATAAGAGAAAAACCAAGGACAAAGAAAGGATCAAATATCAAAGAAGAAATGAAATAGAAATATTTATCTCTTTTTCCACCTATTTTTAGTTTCGTCATTTATTTTTTCGAATTAAATGAAGATTCATCGGATAGTAAGTTTATCATTTGACAAAAATAAGAAAAAAAAATCAAGTCCTTAAATATGTTTATCTGAATTTTATGTACTAACATCATAATATATGAATTTTTTTTCATAATAAATTAGTCTTTTAATTTTGAAAAATATTTGATGATAAAAATGTAATTCACTCAAGCTCTAATTCTACAAAAATATTTGTATTGTGATTTTATCATTTTTCTTATTTCTATAATTGATTTTTTATTTCTTGTATCATAATTATTTTTTAAAATAAATTTACATATATATTTTTTAACTGTGCGAAGCGCGGCTGTCACGATCCAAAATGAGTCGTGAATGGCACCCACACTTAACCTCTAAGTGGGCGAACCAAGGAATTCAAACCCCAACATATATCAATAATTCAACTATGAATAACAACAACAATAATGCGGAAGCTCAAAACTTATTAAAGTAACCAATCAAATAAACCTCTAAAGTCTAACACTTATTATCCCTAAAATCTGAAAGTCATCATATCAAGGACATTTAATCTTCAAATACTAAGTCTAAGAGTATTAAAGACACCAAAATAAATGAATAAAATAGTTTATGTCCGAAAACTAAGGACATCATGCCATGACCAAGAGAATCCAACACGAGCTGGAATGAATAGCTCACCCTGGAACCTGATGTGCTGGAGACAGGCTAGAGCTGAGGGCGAGTCGAAGTCACTGATACACTCGTTGCACTCCACAAAAAGAAAACAAAGAAAACCACAAGTAGGGATCAATACAGACAACATGTACTGAGTAGATATCATCGGCCAACCCAAAATAGAAACTAATATGTAATGAATAATAGTATAAAATCAACTATGACACTTAGCAGGTGGCAAGCAACAAACACATGAACCAGTTTCAACAACACTAAAGTAAGTACGTAATCAGTCAACAATATCAAAATCACACATGAGGACTCATGCCTCCAAACCAAACTAATTTGGAAATTGAGTTCTTTGAGATTGAGTACATTAAGTTAATTCAATATATTTTTCCTTTAATGTTACCGTGTCAAAACGTGACACTCCGATCCAATTATATCGTGTCGAAACGTGACATTCTGATCCAATTATATCGTGTAGGAACGTGACACTCCAATCCAATAATATCGTGTTGGAACGTGACACTCCGATCCAATTATACTGTGTCGAAACGTGACACTCTGATCCAATAATATCGTGTCGGAACGTGACACTCCGATCCAATTATACCGTGTCGGAACATGACACTCCGATCCAATAATATCGTGTCGGAACGTGACACTCCCATCCAATAATATCATTAATTTATCATTTCTTATCACCACTTTTCAATTCATTAACAATATTTCATCAAGCCTTCTTTATTCGAGGTATCACTTCGATAGAGAGGGTTCAAGATTATAAATTCCACGGTCTCAGGATTTCAGACCAATCACAAATCACACAACCAAGCTACACAATCACACAATCAAGTACATAGAAAACTTCACAATATCATTCAATGCTTATCAATAACTATTAAGAGTCTATCTATCTAATAGAATAAACGATAACCTACCTCCACCAAAGAACCGAAGTCAAGCAAGCTACTTCTCCAATACTTTTCCTTTCCTCAATGCCTCCGAACCTTTCCAATCTATCAAGTATATATGCATAATTTGTAAGTTGACGAGTCTATAACAGTTATATTATTCTATGTCTAAGCCTAGACCCAAAAACTCACCTAATTCTATAATCAATTTCCTAAAGTTCAAACCTAAGGGTAAGTCTTAATTCCTCCAATTGACAAAACTTTAACGATATTCGAATAATATAATATACCTAATATTTAATTACCTATCTCAATATTTTACAACTTACCTTATTATGATAATAAAATAATATTAATTAAAAATAGAAGCTAACTGGTGATGAACCAGTCGTGAGAACCATGCTAACTCTTAACACCTATGCCATAAGTAATAACCTGAGCTATTCAACTGTATAAACTACACTTCACTGGAGTATGTTGCCAACTTCAATCTATTACTATATGATGGTAATAACTAACTCAATTGTCAATCATTAATTGATCATTAAGAAGTCGTACAATAATGCCAAGAACTCACATGAATGACTAACCACGTTTTCCATACAATATTAAATACATCAACACTAACAAAAACAACCAACCAATATTATCTAATCACTGTAGTATCCTTTCTTCTCAAATAACAATTTCCTACACCACATATTATAATCATTAACTTTCAATTCTTGACCAATACTATGCCATAATTATTCCTCAATTATGTTACTGTCATTACCCAGACAAACCCACAACAATTTATCCCCACCATTTTCATATACAGAAGTTGTCATATCGTCCTTCTAATTCATTATCCAATTACACCATATATATATATATATATATATAAAACCTTCCCTAATTATTACAGCAACCTAACATTTCAAACATTATTTGTTGCATCTTACCCCCAATTTGACCAATCATTACGTTCCTCAACTTTGCACCTTTCAATTCTTTAATCTTATTTCACAATTCATCATACAGACCCACTAATGATAATTAACCAATAATATACAATTAGAATGCTGGAAAAAATTTCGGTGAAAGAGTTACCTGAAGCCGTCTTTCCAATCTTGCTCTATGATCGTGCGACTCTTTTGGTTTTCCTTTTCTTCTGTAGATTAGTTATTAACCCTAATTATTATATGACTAATTATAAAAGAGGTAAAATTTGCTCACTACTAATTTTAGTGTTAATTCTTTAACCACCAACTAAATTAATTATTAAAACTACCCCACTAATTTAATAATATAGTTACGAATAGTCCAAAATACTCATTTAGAATTTATCGAAAGAGTCTTTTATGCAATAAAAAGCTCTAGTACTCAAAATGACCAAATGAGTCGTTACATCGACCAAATTCCCTAGTTAATAAATAAAATAAGATAAAATTTCACAAAGGAGATGAAAACGTATATTCATAGCAAGGTTGGCAGTTAAGTATAAGAAGATTAAAAGTTCTTCCAATTAAGTATACGCTAACATTAAAATGTTCAACTTGTTAGTAGTCATCGTGGTGCTATGTACGAACCTCCCTACTTCTCTGGCAACTTTCAAAAGCCTATCTGTTTAAGCTAGAGCTACTTGTTTATATATTTTAAGTACTTCGTAGTGCAAGATCTTCTAGTCCGAGACAAAATATTAGAGGAGTTTACTCCATTCTTAGCTCTATGTTTTGTGATCAGAGGTAAGGTTGCCATGTCCCCCTCTAAGTTCTGTAATTTTGATTATGATATCTACATGGAAAGTGATTAAAAAAAAATCACCTCACACTAGGAAAAAAAAAAACTTGTTAATATTTATTCAAAAACAGGAGGAATTTACTCTATCATAAATGATTACTATTTAATATTTAATTAAGTAAACATTCTATAATATTTTAATTTAGTATAAGGATAAAATAGTAAATCAACTTTATATTTTGGAGCTTCCCACTTTTAATAATATATGAAACTAGTGAAATTATCCGCGCTTCGCGGGGCAATATGAAATATTTATAAGATAATAATATGAAATATGTAATATTTAGGTTAGTATCGAATATATAGATAATATTAATATTTCTCTTCATTTGCGATATCATAGATTTTTTCATTTTTTTAAACATATAAAATATAATTCTTTTTGTATATGTATATAGTAGAACAAAATATTCACCATGGTGAAGTAAATGGAATAAGAGATAATATGTTGAAATAACAATATATTGTATTACATTGAAAATATTTTATATTTTTTAATTTTCTCTATCTTTTGTAGGAGTACTAATTTTCTATTCAAACTCTAATTTCGTCAAAACAATTTTTTTTATTATGTCCTTATATTATATTTACTTATTATAATTTTTTAAACATTAATTAAATATTTATAAAATTTATGAAAAATGAAACATACAAAAGTTATGAATAATATTTAATATTAAAAGTTACAAGTAAGATGAAGAGACATGAGTTATAAATAATTCAGATGTATAATTTTATTAGACATTAAATGTATTACTAATTATGCATTGATTTTATTTGTAAAATAAATAAATAAAAATAAAGGGTTAAAATACAAAAAATGAACAGAGAAAATATAATAATTGGTGACTACATAAAAATTATAAATACATTTCAAAGCAAAAAGAACAGTAACGAAAACATATCATTACATACACAAAAAATGGCATCATGAAAATAATATTTTATTTTTCAATTACTTTTTTATAATTATAATAAAAATGAAACTCCTAATCATCATAATTGTTTTTGTTGTTGTTAAAATGAGATAATTATATTAATTTTGCTTCATAACAAAGAAAAAGTACAATAATAAAGGATCAAATGATTAGCATTGACAATATAATACATTTAGCTAAATTATTTATACAAATCAAAATTTAAAAAATTCTAGCAAAAGTAACTAAGTTGCTAATACAATTCAAAGTGAAAAAATAATCTCTAATTATGCTTCATTTTTTTTCCTTCTACCATCTTCCTTTGCAAGTAGATCCGCCATCATGTTTTGATCCATATGTCAAGTTCTTCATTATATGCAACCAACTGAATAAAAAAAATCATATACCAATTAAAAATAATTATGTCAAAAGAAAGAACAAAATTTAAACTATATGTAATATATTTGTATATTACCTTTTCAATAGTACTAACAATACTAAATAATAATTATTTCTTGAAATCTAACAAATATTATAATCAAACTATATTATATCCGGAAAACTAACTATTAGAAAGAGCAATTGCATACAGACAACACATTGTTAAGAATTGCAGATATTTTTTTTAATCATACTTGCTTGATGAATGATAATACAAACATAATAAAATATTAAGAAAGCATGTCTATGTACATAAAAATAAAAAGAAAGACCTGAGAATGAAATATATCTTACATTCATATTTTTTTTTTTTGTTACATGTTAGTTAATTCACAAACAACTATGATGAAGAAGAAAAATTATAACTTTGTATGTGAATCTTCATGAAAATAAATATAAATTTATATAGATAAAATAGAGAAAATGAAAAAATATATAAGGACTTGAGAATGATATATTTATTAACTTCATGTACTTTTTTGTTACATGTTAGTTTCATTCACAAACCAACTACGAATTTATATAGACAAAAATAGAGGAAATAAAAAATAAAAATTTGCAATGAAATATTTCTTACCTTCATGTACTTTTTTTTTGTTACAAACCAAACCAATATAATGAAAAGAGAAAGGATAATTGTGAATGTGAATCTTCATAAAACTAATATGAATTTATAGGCAAAATAAAGGAATACCATAAGACATCATAAACTTACAAATTTAAGTTTGGAGGTTATGGACATAAAAATTATGAGAGTTATGATATTATTAAAAGTAAAAATTAAAGAGGGGCAAGTCATGGGTAATAACTCCTTGTGAATAAATTAAAAAATAAAGATAAAAATACTTAAAATGTAAATTTTTTTATTATGATTTCATGATTAGTTGTGAGATAAACAAATAGAAAAAAAGAATGTGGAGAGTCTTTGTTGTAAATGTTCCTACATTAATAAAATATTTATTTGTAATAAATTAAGTAATATATTTTTACAATACAATATTAATTTGAATTAAAAAAGTCAAAAAAAGATAAATTATGTTTCTCCTTTTATTATAAGTGAGACAAATAAATAAAAAAAGAATATGAAGAGTTTTTGTTATAAATGTTCCTTCATTAATAAAATATTTATTTGTAATAAATTTAAGTAATTTATTTTTATAATATAATAATTAACTTTTTTTTAAAAGCCAAAAAAAAAAAGCTAAATGCAAATGGAGGCCATAGAGAGGTGCCACATCACCTTGTCTATGATCCTCCTTTATATATATATATATAGATTTGAATATAGATATATGTATTCTATTTACCTACGTTTGTTCTCTCTCCTATACATTTACTAATAGGACAACAATTTATATCACAAATAAAATAAAATGTTTCATCATTCTTTTCTTGATCCTCAAGTGAACACTAAAAAGTTCACTACACAAAATACAACCTTCATATTTATATATTTCCTTCTTAATTACACATTAATATGATTATTTTACTCTAGTAGCTGTCACTACTCACTTGTACGTGTGCTTATAATTGCAGCTACTTCCTATTTCACATATTAATTCAGTGGTTTCAATGATATCTAATGAGAAACTATTCAACATAATGATTGAGATATGTACCACAGTACCAGGGTATTTAAGGTAATTACTCAAATAAGATTTTGGTAAAGTCACAAATTTAAATGTACCACATTCATTTTATCCATAAATTTTATGATAAGTAATAAAACTAGACTGGATGAATATACTAGGCTTGTTTGATTGGGGTACAATTTAATTCAAAGTTAATTATTTAAGAATTAGCAATTGCAAAATTGTTATACCATCCTCACATTCCTTAGTATGAGATAAAAATAACACTATAATCATAGGATAACTAATCTTTGCATCAATAAATTATCATGTGATTTTATCAAAAACAAAAAATGAGATAGACTCATTCTAAATTAATCCTAAGATTAATTATCCTTTATTCCTCCTACAAGATAAGCCCTACAGTTATTACGAAGGGAAAATTGTATGAAATAGCAAACTATTAATTCAAATTAAATGTTATAGTCATAGTTTGTTTTATTTGTAATTCGCGACTCAGCAAACATCCCATTTTTTTGCCATCTGGTTCGGTATACAATTAGCCATTTTCGGTATACAATTACTCATTCGGTATACAAATGTATAAAATGCGTTTGTGTTTGTATAAAGCGAGAGAAAAGTATATATACAAATACAAATACATATATTTTCGTCCTATACACTTATAATTATACAAATATAGATCTTATTATACAAATTACAATGTATAAATGAATTTATACAAAACTGAACAATTTGTATAAAACTGGATGTATCTAGCGAATTATACAAATCAAAAGCTCCATAGAAAACATAAAATTTGCTATGGAGCACAATTATGTAAACTATAACTATAACATACAAATATGATTTTTATGTTTGTTATATGTGAAAGTTGCTCTATTACGAATAGGGTTCCTAGTGAACAATTTGACTGAGGGACACTTTCAGAACTTATTTTTAGCAATAGCTGCTACATTTTTTTTAATAAGGCTTAGGTTATGAAAAGGTGAAAAGCTGGGAAAAAGTGGGATAGGGTTACGGGGTCATGGACCTCTTTAAAATTTTAAGAACTTGGGTATAAAATACAAATTTATAGGAATAAAACAAAGTCTCTTTTTATATTTATTAAATTTTTCACCCTTTTTAAAATTTTATTCAATAATAATTTTATTCAATAATTCAACTACCTTCCTCACTCTCCTCAACCTCTCTTCTTTCCCATTTTCTTGAGTGCCTCGAGAAGTTGAAACATTTTTTTCTCTAATCTTCTTTCCCAAGTTGAAATCTTCATCTTCTAGGGATCATGTAAGTTTATTCTTCTTCACCGAACAATTTTAGCTCCATTTTATGCTATTTTTTGTTGCATTTTAGTATACTGAATTTTGGGTTTTTACGAAAATTCGATTGTTCATGATTAAATTTTTCTAAATCTTATATGTTTTTAGTTCATTTCTTGATTCCATATCTTTAATTTTGTTTTCCTTCGGATAGTGGCTATAATTTTTTTTATATGTTTATGTTTATATTGCTTATCGATCTTTAAAAAAATTCCGCATTTTCGTAGACTTTAATACTCTTCTTGTTGCTGACTTTTGCATTATCCCTTTCTAGAAATACTGCTACTTGTTTTGCATGTTTGATTAGAGTATTTTTTCTATTTCTGTTAATAGACTGGTGGTCGATAGATTGATCACTACAATTTTTTTTTGCTTGTGGATTATAAAGTATAACTAAAGATTGAAAATCATTAAAGGGTCTACATCTAATGTTCATAGAAGTAAGAAATGGAAAGCTTAAGATTTTTCTAAAACTTCAAAAAAAAAATCACCAAGTCAGATTCTAAACCGAAAAACATGGCAGAGATTCAGAGATCTAAGGACAATAGGGCTTAGGAGAGTGATAATGTTGTGTCTATAGTAAAGGGGAGATCGAAGAATAAAATTATGCTTGTGGTGAAGATGAGAACATTAGAGATAGTGGAGATGAAGATGATGATCCCCTATCATTGCAAATTTTTGCAAGAGATCTCAGTTGAGTTGTATAATCTAACTATGTGGATCAATAATTTAGGTTCTTTTCCAACAATGATTTATGTAAGAGAAAGGATGGTGGTTTATTCAGACTTTAGAAAAACTCTAGTTGCTAAAAAGCTCTCTGTTGATTCGAAGCAAACCTGTTTTGGACACTTGATATATTTATCGAAGCATTTTAGATTCAATGGATAGATGATCAATTATATCTTGTTATGACATGTCAGGAATAATAAAAAGTTACATGACATTTGGTTCTATGTGAAAGATAAGCCAATTTATTTCAACTTAAAGAAATCTACTTTGATTACAGGGCTGAATTATTCAACGTACCTTGTGATAAAAAAAATGAGCAAAGTCCTTCAAAATGGTGGAAGATTTTGTTTCAAGGAGACCAACAACAAAAACATCACTGTTGAAAGTTTGATAAGCTTGATCAAAGGAAATCGATTGAGAGGAGCAAAACTTGAAGTGCATTTTAGTTTGGCGTGCATTTTAGTTTGGCTCCTACACTCAGTGTTGCTGACAATGATTCATCAAAGAAAATGGATTCAAATCATATCATGATGGTGTCTGATTTAGATTTTTTTGAGAGTTATCCATTAGGGAAAGAGCCATTTGGGCTAGCATTGAGCTATTTGAGGAACAAGATTGATTTGAGCACGTAGAAAAAAGCTTTAATATGAAGAATAATGAATCGTACGCTTTATACGATTTTCTCTGGGGATTCCTGGTACTTATTAATTACCAAATTATCATTTTATTATAGACTCTTATCAATTTATGCAATAATACATAAACTCTATAAATTTATTTATTGTTCTACTGATTGCAGATTTTGATATATGAGACTTTTGTTCATCTTGTAAAGTATGTCGGAAAGTCATTGAGTTCTCCTTTGCTTATTCATTATTTACTTAGATAGAGTGACAACTTAACAAAAGTCAGCTCATTCCTCATTTACACAGATGGAGTGACAACTTGCAGGAGCTATGACGTCATTCCTTGCGGCAACCACTGAAATATTACAGAATGATCTAAAGTGGGTCATAGCTTATTGACCTTGCAGTCAATTAGGCTATATGATGTTTGCTTGCAATTTATTGATAACAAGTACGCAAAAAGAATCAAATTCTTGTTCGCGATTATTTATGATAAAGAAAATGAAACTATGAAAACTCCTTTGTCTTATTTATACTTTTCTTCAAAATCTACATTACATACTCTTTTTTTACGAGATGCTGGGAATCCTTTGTACCACATAGTATGTAAATTTTGAAGAAGAGTATTTGGCTTTCATTTATTTTGATTTAGTACTTTTTTAATTGGAGTTGTGTAACTATGTTACTATTGCCAGATTTCACTGTCATAAAACGTATCAATAGTTTTCTATTGTAAATAGAAAGAAAGTCAAATTTGTCTAAATACTAGACTTAAGGAAGTAGAGGATATATGTAGGGAAGAAAAAAATTTCTAGGAGGGATTATTTGTGTTCCTAGTCTTCTACACAAGAAAGGGGTGTAGAAAAATCCTTTTTTTCTTGTGTCGAAATGAAAGAGTAATGATTCTTGATCCTATTTGTTAAAAATTCTAGTCTTGATTTCAATTTTTTCAGATGTATCAGAAACCCTGCTAAAGGTGGCACCTAAGATCCGAAGGAATCGCCTAAGAAATAAATTCATACCGGAAGTTAGCTTGTGTGCGCTGATGAGTCCACAATTTGGACTCATTTAGGGCTTTATTTTAATAGAAATAGTGTCCTCAAATGCTTATTTTATCTCAATATCTGATGAAAAATATTAAGTTTCAGGTATTTGAAGTTTTACCGGAAGCATGGACACTTAGGCGCAAAAAGGCTAGAAAGAACGTAAAAACTGAAGCCTGAGCTTCGTCAATCACTCTTGGCGAATCGCCGAAGGGAAGCATTCCGCCCTTTGTTCCCGTACGCGAAGCCTTGAAGGAAGAGGATCAAATCGGCGGTAAAAAGAAGCAGTCGGCGCGTCGCCGAACAGTTCCGCGAAGCAGTACAATATCGCCCAATGGTCCAGGGCGCACAGATGCTGTAGGCAAGCACAGAAGGCGATGAACCAGATGATGGGCGAATCGCTGAGTCGATTGGCGATTCCCACTAACCTCGCCGAAAGATCCGCCAGCACTATTTACTGAAGTCTATAAGTACTAAACTTGTTATTAATTTTTAGGGTGTGGAACCATTATTATTATTTTATAGAATAGAATAGTACTTTTTGGGATATTTTTCTCTCAAGTTTGGAGAGGGTTTTGTGGGAGACTTGAAGAAAGAAAGATTTCATCTTCCCCAAGTTGGAAGTGGGTCTTCTCCATTCTTCTTACTTTGCTTAAATCAAGGTTTAATTCCTTATACCCATTTGATTTTATTATCATTTTAGGTGTATTTTGTTATTTCTTTATGTGTGGCTAAAAATCCCCATTCTTGGGGTGTGATTTAGCAAATATGTGTTGATATTGTTGTTGGGTCTTGCTTGCTGATAGGTTAGATGTTTTTTAATGGTGATTTCACCTAGTGATTGTGGTTTAATTTAATGGGTTTGTAGTTGAAAATACAAAACCTCCCATGTGTTTTCGGCTTGCCCGAGAGGGAGGTCGCGAAACCAAGACCACTAGACTGATGGCCTAAGGAGTGGATCGACATGAGGTCAGCCCGAGAGGGTGAACCCTAGTCCCATATCCTAACACTCAGCTCGAGAGAGTGAGTGGGGTAAGGCGTAGGCTGGCCTTCATATGGCAAATGGGTGTTCGAGTGAAATGCATTTGAAACGGGGTAAGTTGCCCAAGAGGGAACTTATTTCCATCTAAAGCTTAGCCTAGTCACTATTATCTTGCAAATTTCCTATCGAAAGCATGTACCCAACGATTTATATCAATATATATTGCGGTCACACCCCAAGAACTTCTCCCCATACTTGAATTTTCTTTTTATTTTTGTTGTTTTAGCTATACTTGTGACAAACCCCCATTGATATTTGACACTTTGGTGTCACCCACTTGAATTTACTTTGTTTTTATTTGATGATTTCTCAAACTACAACTAACTAGAACAAAATTCTAGCCTAACTACTGTTTTCACTATCACTTCCTTGGGACACGACCCCAACCCTTGGTTGGGTTACTATATTATCGACGATCGTAAACACTCGTACCGTAGGTTATGTCGTTGGTCACGATAAGCATCATGCGCATAGCCTTTTATCTTTGAATACATCCTTTAGGCGGCTAAAAAATAAAAGCTTCCCATATATAGCATAATACAGCAAAGAGAAAAGAAAGATATGGAATAGAAAAGAAAAAAAAAAGATACAATGAACAACCGTACAAGCATCTTTTGTGCATATGGCTCTACAAAAAAATAACCCCCCCTCTTTTCTATTGAAGAAAGAGAAAAATAGAATCTACCAGACTCAGATGGGTAAATAATTAAATTTCCATCCTTTTTTGTATTGGATATTTGAGATGCTTGAGATAATGTAGTTATTTTAAAAAATGAAGCAAAAAATGATAGAGTTAAAAAAAATGATTACATTTCTTTTTATATAAAAAAGTCAGATATTACGATTCAATGATATTTGACTAGTACTTTAATATTGTTGCAAAAAGAGGATATTTAAATTTTGTTAGCATAGTTCATCATTCATAAATCATAAATATAATAAAATATTTCTCATGTGGTTGGTAGATTATGAACCGTATAGATAGACATCACATCATTTGTATGGTATATGTGGGTTGAATGTCACAACCCAAAAATGGACGTGATAACACTCGTCTTATCCCACCAAGACAAGTCAGCCTAATGCCCAATTAATACTGTGAATGCAGAAGTAAAAATAAGAAAAATAAACTAACACCACCTACTAATGTGGAAATCATAATCAACTCAAAATAAAACCCTAAAACCTGATAGTCACGTGTAAAAGCATCTAAAGTATTACAATTGAATCGAAAGAAGGATAAAAGTCTCAAATGAAATTGTTTCTAGAATAGAACAAAATCATAAATAGGAGTAAGAAGGTCCGCAGAGATGATAGACAACTACCTCCCAAATCTCCACAGGAAGCCTCGGATAAGGAGAGAATAGAGAGTATCACGAAGATCTGAGCTAGTAACCTACAAAAATGTAGTAGCAATGGGTGTATACCAAACCACACGGTACTCAATAAGTAAACTTCTAAACACAAGCTAAGGGAATAGAATACGAGTACTCCTTACACCCCCTAACCGAACCTCCATAACTACCACCTGCATAACACCAGCCCAACCTAACAATTCACAAATTACAAAGCACACAGTTCAACAACAACACTCTAACAATTACATATCCTCAACAACATGGTTAATATTCATCAATCATGACCTCCACAGAAAGCCACTCACAAGATCAGCAAAACACATTATTAAGTTCACTAATGACAAAGATGTGCAATGCAATGGAATGCAATGTAAAGTATAGTTATGCATGTCTGACCTAGTGATACACACCCGATGTCTCTTAGTCTGGAACCCATGGGGGACATATCTGTCCATGCATCCATTGCGGCGTGCGCCATGACCCTCGATAGTAAAATCCGTTGCGGCGTGCGACACACCCCTCGATAATAAAATCCAACGCGGCGTGTGACACGTCCCTAGAATAGTATCCGTCACGGCGTGCGACACGTCCCTCGAAATGGTACATCCTCTTCATATTCTTATTCATTCTTAGTTCACATTACACTTATCACAACCATGTCTCATAATCAATGCAAATGACATGTTCACACAAATAATGAGGAGATGATTATTTTTCATAACAATGCACAATTCACAACAACACAATCTTGATACAACATCAACAATGAATCAATAATCCTTTCAAACCATTCTCAGCACATACACAACAATAATTATATCACATTGCCTTTTATTACCCGTTTTTCATCATTAGAATTATTCAATATGGATAGGTCAACCCATCACCATGTCCCAGTACTCCCCAACACATACAATAAGGAAATACACGATTTTATGCACTTAACAAGGGTTTAGAAATCCACTTGCCTCAAATAATCGAACAATTACTCCGGGACTTGAGCTTTCCCCTTTCGTTGGGATTCCAAATCAGTGCAATCTATTCAAATAAATAATTACAATAAGAATTTCGAAACTAACCACACTCATATTATTATATGTTTAGTCTTGACCCAAAAATTCACCCAAATCTGTAATCAAGTTCCTAATTTTGGTGCCAACTAACATGTCAACTCTCATATTTTTCCAAAATTTTATTGCTTGGATTAAGTCTTAATTCCTCATATATCATAATCTAAGGGTATTTACATAATACCATACACCTAATATTTAATTACATATACCAATATATCAAAACTTGAATCGTAATATAGAAATAATAAGAACATCAAAGAAACAATGAAGTAAATTACGAACAAAACCACGAGAACACTACTGTTTCAAAACCTAACATTGATACACCCTATATTTCTATTTATTAATTCAATCACTGTTGTCTAATCATACCCTAAATGATTACAAAATGAATGCCCAATAACAACCTTTTTGTCAATTAAAAAGATGGCTTATATAGTAATCAATTTTTCAATTCTTCTTAATTAAAACCCACATTGTTTCTTTTTTTCTATAACAATCAACTATAACACTAATAAAAATAAAATAATGATGATAATAATAATAATATAATATTTAGCATATATACAACAACAACATTGCTGCATATTAATGCTTACCTGCAGTTCGCCGTATCTGATTGTGGCGAGGTTATGTCGTCCTTCTTCAGAGATTATTATTATTTTTTTAAAAATAAAGAAATGCTAAAATAATATAGGGTATTAACTTAAATTATATTATATATGGACTTGTCATATTAATCACTAATTAAATTAATTATTTTAAATTACCCACTAATTAAATATCCGTAGTTATCGAATAGTTCAAATTCCCAAAAATTACATCCGGATCATTACATTATCCACCACTAAAAATCATGTTCATCCTCGAACATAAAGAAGAAGAAGAAAATTACCAATATTACTAAAAGCCTGAGTTATGATGTTTTATAGTCAGTATTCATCTCTCCAAGTGAGTTCTTCCTAAAGACCATTCCATCAAGATTAACTATTAAGAACTGAACTTTCAAATCAAAATTTGGCAGGTCTACCAATCAGAAGTTATTACCAAGTTACAGACTAACCCATGAATCCAATTCAAACCGAAACACTTTGGACCATAACACAATCATCAAGACAAATTTTTTCTTACGTTACTACAAAATTTTTTGAACCAATATCGGCTACAACAAGAAGTGAGCATGAATCAACCAACAGATACTCATAATGCACAAACTATCACATATCTTATCAAGATTCCTTCTCACAACACAATCTTTCCACGAACTTATAAAAATCTGATCTTTAGACATCGGGTACTCATCAAGGGAGGATCAGACTTATCTAACCCAAAAAAGAAAATGATCATGTAAACACCCAACAAGCGATACACTTCAAAATGCAGAACCTCTAACAATACTCTTAGACAATTGTAACTCTTCATAGTAGCTCTTATATAAGTTCTCATAAGCAAGGTTGTGGGTGTAGAACTATTGGTATATTTCAACTATCCCAAACAACACCAAATCTATCATACTGAAATGACCAAATCTACCCAAGAATATCACCCTACTAAGAGGACAATCATAGGATCGGTACACCCGATCCACCACTAGGGATTCACCCATAGATATGAAGACATGTGTGGGTATAGGTAGCAAATCACACTCCAAATCATATCCAAAACGAAGTAGGTAGTCCCATGAGAATGTACCGAACCAAGTTCAAGTAACACAAAATACCCCTTCCATATTGTCTGTACCAAACATTTTCATTCTTCTGACACCATCTCTTGAAATTTTTTTTCTACTAACAAACAACCATCTTGGTTCCCATTACAATCACACCCATACTCGATTTATTAGACCCCATATACTCTTCATAATATTCACTAAGGTCACATCAACACTCTTAACACTAACATGGACAAAAGTCAATTAGTTTTTTTTTATCAAAGCCGAGGAATTTCTTCGATCTTCAAAACTATGACTTTGTAAGTTTCAATATAATTAATTATATTGTATTGATCGGAATTCTAGGATTCTTCATGAAGGCAAATACTTTTATGCATAGCTCTTCAAAACCAAGGTAAAAAAGATTGCAAAAATCAGTCATTCATCATAACCACACCAATCATTTACCTTACTCTCAAGCAATCATTAATATCTAAGTCTTCTTAGCAAACACATTATCGCCTCCAAAATTTTTGAACTATGGCTCCCTCTCTTTCCATGTATGCATCCCATGACACATACGGGTCACACCCAAGGATGATAACACTAATTCTAATCTGATAGTACTTTCTCATCGAGGTAAAGCTATTAAATCACCCAAAATCAACTTTACGCAATCTGTCAATATCAAGTTTCAACCAACAGTTATACCATCATGTACCTCATGTCAAAACTCAAAGAAATCCTTGGTCACTCCAATAATTATGTATACTATAAGCTCATAACCTCTACTCACCATAAAATGCATATGTAACACATCATAACAGTCTATATCATCCCATTAACAAATTGTAGTTTCAATCCCCTCGAAATCCTCATTAACCATGTAGTACTGTAGATCCACACCGTTGAACATTCATAAGTTACCTATCATATTTTGAACAATCTAGCTCGACATAACCACATAGAATCTTCCACACATCATTACTTGTCACCCAAACCAAAATTCAATCTTTATAAAAGTCTATGATAAATCCCTAGTAAGTCTGTACCAAACTAGTTTACATCTCATAGTCATATCTAAACTCATAGGCAAAATCAATACAACCTTCAACTCCAAACCAAGGGTTTATACGAGTTCTACCTTTCTTAAATTCTTTTCATGTCAAAAATTCCAAATACCTTGAACTCTTCAATACCCCAGATTCTCGTTCTCTTCACCGACTCGCTTACCAAACTTATTCATTGACCAATAACCCATGACATTTTATCTTATACTCTAAACCGAAACTTTTAAGTGAAACCCTTACTCGGGTCCTTTAACAATCAAAAGTAACAACTTTACGATCCAAATAATGCACAAGTCCTTCCAATTGCTCAATACACCACACAGTTAATTATTTCTTACCTCATCAATTCATATGTTGACAAAACATAATACAACGAATATAGACTTGCAATGAAAAACATAAATTCGGATTCCAACCGTACTAGTTACCAAACTCAAAACCAAAAAAGAACTTATAATCACCACACTCGAGTCGAAAGTCTCTAGACTTCTTTCTCAAATCTTATCCAATAGTTTTTAACCCATATAAATGATACGTAACACTATTACCATAACCATAGTAAAACAGATGGAACCACGTGTGTCTGAATCCTAGTCTTCACTCCTTGCAATCAGAGTAAATATCTTTGCTCTCGTTTCCTTCCAAAGGCTAAACTATATTACACTAATCCTTTCCATTAGAAATCTAACTCCTTTCAATTCTATTTGAGCGATGTCCAAACACATTCTACAACTTTTTATACGACCACGGTACTCACCAATTGATAGTAAACCATAACTTTAAATACCTGCAAGTCATCATTACCATACATAAGTCATTTAACCAAAAACCTTATCATATAGTCGCATCCTAATTATAATCTATCGAACTCTTATTACCATTATGCTTGGTAGTCATTACCATCGTCACAAAGTATACCTTATTATCAACATGACAACTTAAACCCACTTATACCAATCAAATCCAATGGACTAACCCAATTTCATATGTACTTTATTACTAAAGTCCTTAATTGCCTTCACACAAGTATACTCATGAAGACTTTCTTTAGCCATAAGCTTGTCATTTCGATATCGATCCACTCCCTTAGAGCTTACGATAAAATCACTAGTCCTCAGTTAAAATTCTCGAGATACACTTTATAACCTAAACACATTAATATAGTATAAAAAATCCACCACTAAAAGCTTCCTTATAAGTAATGCTTAACCCAAACGTCCGTAGTAACAAACTGGTTGGTTTCTCAAATGTGAATGCAATATCAAATATAATTATATGAGCATGTGATACAACTGATAACTCCTTAAGTAGTTAGTATTCTCACTTGACAATCGACATATCCAATTTCATATACCACTAGTACTATATCGTGAAGGTTCATTAGATCCACCACTAGAATGCATCATACCCACCAAGAGGATTGTGTTCAATTAAACCACACATTTTTCCCCATTAACTATCTACAGTACATTACCAAATTTGTTTGGTCTCTAATCCAAAGCGATATACACTATATCTGAGACTGGGTTGATGACAGAAGTAACACACTCTATTACTCTAACCAAGTAAGCATCGATACCATTGTAGTAGTCATATCATGAACCTTTTTGATATACACTCAATTTATGAAACCATAGTAGATATTATGACCATAACTAGTGTGACACCATTCTCATCATTTGCTAAACAAACCATTCATGTTATGATAACTTTACTAATTGTAGTTTCCAAAGATACAATCCATTATCTAGCCATCCTTTTAATCATTCCACTTCCAATTGTTAAACCACTCTAAATATCGTATATACCACACAAGTGCTACTCTCTTTACTTAATCTTACTCAACCCCTTCAAATCGTTGAACATTCTTAATCTGACCACACATCCTTTCAATAACTCTATCACTCCCAAACCAGATCTAGACTCCAAGCCATACATGACACACCAACGACTCACATAAAGAACCACACACGAGTCATCACCATAATAGAGAATGAATGGAATGAAATGATACAAAATAAGAATGGACAAAGGATGCACATAGAGATTCAAAAAGTAAATATTTTTCCTAAAAGTAACTATAACCTCTCGAAGATAAGTACAAACGTCTCCCTACCGATCCTCGAGACTCTACTTAGACTCAGCTTGTATACACGTGAGACCAATGAACCTGGGGCTCTGATATCATTTGTCACGACCCAAAAATGGACATGATGACACTCATTTTATCCCACCAAGACAAGTCAGCCTAATACCCAATTAATACCGTGAATGCGGAAGTAAAAACAAGAAAAATAAACTAACACCATCTACTAATGCAGAAATCATAATCAACTCAAAATAAAACCCTAAAAACCTGAGAGTCACGTGTACAAGCCTCTAAAGTATTACAATTGAATCGAAAGAAAGATAAAAGTCTCAAATGACATTGTTTCTAGAATAGAACAAGATCATAAATAGGAGTTAGAAGGTCCCCTGAGATGATAAACAACTACCTCACAAATCTCCATAGGAAGCCTCGGATGAGAGAATAGAGAGTGTCACAAAGAACTGAGCTAGTAACCTACAAAAATGTAGTACCAAGGGGTGAGTACCAAACCACACGGTACTCAACAAGTAAACTTCTAAACACAAGATAAGCGAATACAATACGGGTATTTCTTACACCCCAATCGAACCTCCACAACTACCACCTGCATAAAACCAACCCAACCTAACAGTTCACAAATTACATAGCACACACTTCGTTAGCCACACTCCAAAAATTACATATCCTCAACAACAAGCTCAATATTCATCAATCATGACCTCCAAAGAAAGGCACTCACAAGATCAGCAAAACATAATGTTAAGTTTACTAATGATAAAGATGTGCAATGCAATGTGCAATGTCAAGTATAGTGATGCATGTCTGACCTAGTGATACACATCCGTTGTCTCTCAGTCCAGGACCCATGGGGAACATATCTGTCCATGCATCCGTCGCGGTGTACGACATGACCATCAATAGTAAAATCTGTTGAAGCGTGCAACACGTCCGTCGATAATAGAATCCGTCGCAACGTACGACACATCCCTCGAATAGTATCCGTCACAGTGCATGACACGTCCATCAAAATGGTACATCCTCTTTAATTTCTTATTTCTCAATTCACATAACACTTATCACAACCATGTCTCATGACCAATGCAAATGACATGTTCACACAAATAATGAGGAGATGACCATTTTTCATAACAATGCACAATTCACAACAACACAATCGTGATACAACATCAACAATGAATCATTAAGCCTTTCAAACCATTCTCAACACATACACATCAATAATTATATCACATTGCCTTTTATTATCCCTTTTTCATGATTAGAATTATTCAATTGGGACAAGTCAACCCATTACTCCCCAACACATACCTGATGAATAACATTTCAAATACACTTCATCCAATTCTAAGTGCAAACGATTGTAAAGCAATATAAAACCTAATAAATGAGTTGGGGTCGAACCCACAGGGAGCGGTACATGTTCAAATTCAATCAAGAAGTATAAATGTGATCTAGCGAGCTATAGGAATAGACATTATCAAAAAAGTCACGAAATAAATTAAAAGGGTTGACACGAATGTCAGATGGGGGAGCTTTGTTTGCAATTATCAACTACAAAATAGTCACACAAAATTGAAATAACAATACAGAGAGGAATTCTCGGGATGTGATAAATTATAGGCAAATTTCACTATATGAGTAATTGTTACTACTAATTCATAGCTAAATATCAATGGGTAGGCTAGACTATGAGTGAAATAGCTTTCTCTCGAACAACTATTCATGTTCAAGTAATTTCTTTCGAACATCAACAAGCATAGCAATTAAGAACATCCCAAACCTTAATTCATCCACTCTCTCAAGCTAGATGGGTAGGATCGGGTTTAGGATTCACTCTCTCGAGCTGAACCCAAATCAACCCAATACCTACAAACCATTAATTGAAAGCTTTAGCCCCAAAACTTCTCTCTCGAGCAAGCTAAGAACACAAGATTAGAATTGCATTTGCAATTACAATTCATAAATTAAACCTCAGCTAATTATTAAACCCACTTCAATATGACATTTAAACTAGTAATTAACAAAACTCATAAGTTAATTCAACCCATAATCACATGATCGCACTCCAAGAATTGGGGTTTTAGCCAAACATCATAAAAAGGTAAAAACGGTTACCAAATTGATTATCCATCAATTGGGAAAAAGTATTCAAGCCTTTACAATGCTCAAAATCGAAGAAAATTAGTAACTCACTTGAAAAATCTCCGAATTGAATCTCCAAAAGCTTTCAGATCTACTCAGAAACTATTCTAAATGGTAGTAAGCTAAAATCTGGAAAAGTGCTCTTCAATTAACAGTTCAAAATTCAATTTATAGTTGCCAAAAATTAGCCATGAAGGGCCATTAGGCGAGGTAAGTCGGGTTCGCTGAGTGGTTCGGCGAACCACTCTTTGCACTCTTCTATCACCTTTTTACATTGGCTCTCAACATACTCAAGTCCTGTAACTTTGGGCGATTACTCTTATCATCACGGAACTGATCGGCAACATGTCAACTGCCCCTTTCTTGTCACCGACTTGGTTTCTTCCCTCAGGGCTGGCTCACTGGAACTTTAAGCGGTATAAATAGCCACTAAGCGATTCGTCAATTGCTCTTGGCGATCATCAGGCCCTTTCTCCACTTCTTCAATTTGTTTTGTTCCTTTTTACCTGTTAGTGTCCTTGCTTTGCTCCTCAATCCACATATCTAAAAATCAAGGTTTTAACATCAGTTTATGGCACAAATTAAGCATTTGAGGACACTAAAACTATATAAACAAATCCCCAAATGAGTCAAAATCTACGACTCATCAATACCATAAGGAAATACACGATTCTATGCACTTAACAAGGGTTTAGAAATCCACTTGCCTCAAATAATCGACCTATTACTCCAGGACTTGAGCTTTCCCTTTTTGTTGGAATTCCAAATCAATGTAATCTATTCAAATAAATAATTACAATAAGAATTTCGAAACTAACACACTCATATTATTATATGTTAGTCTTTACCCAAAAATTCACCCGAATCCGTAATCAAGTTTTAAATTTTGGTGTCAACTAACATGTCAACTCTCATATATTTTCCAAATTTTTAAGCCTAAGGTTAAGTCTTACTTCCTCCAATATCATAATCTAAGAATATTTACATAATACCATACACCTAATATTTAATTACACATACCAATATATCAAAACTTGAATCATAATATAAAAATAATAAGAACATCAAAGAAAAAGCTAAGTAAATTACGAACAAAACCACGAGAACACTACTGTTTCAAAACCGAACATTGATACACCCTATATTTCTATTTATTAATTCAATCACTGTTGTCTAATCATACCCTAAATCATTACAAAATGAATGGCCAATAACAACCTTTTTCTCAATTAAAAAAATGGCTTAGATAGTAATCTATTTTTCAATTCTTCTTAATTAAAACCCACATTGTTCTCTTTTTCTTTAACAATCAACTATAACACTAATAAAAATAAAATAATAATAATAATATAATATTTAGCATATACAACAATACATTGATGCATATTAATGCTTACCTGCAATTCGTCGCTCATCTGATTGTGGCGAGGTTATGTCGCTGTTCTTCAGAGATTATTATTATTATTTTAAAATAAAGGAATTGTAAAATAATATAGGATATTAACTTAAATTATATTATATATGGACTTGGCCCATTAACCACCAATTAAATTAATTATTTAAAATTACTTACTAATTAAATACCCGTAATTATCGAATAGTTCAAATTCCCAAAAATTACATTCCGGGTTATTACATGGATGCAATGGTCAAAAAGCACAAGTATATAGCAAAACAAGTAAATAACTAAATAATTATATTATATTGAGGACCATCAACTATATTCACTACAAATCTTAGACTACAGGCTTTACCAATAATATACCATATGAGTTTATAGCTCTTACTACCATATTGTTTTAAAAGACAATAATTAATAATTAATAAGATAAATTATTGATATTTTACACAGCTAAATGAGCTTAAATAAGTCATGTGATTATATAACAGTACATGTAAATTGGAAAGGACAATCAGAGATGTATGAGGATGGTAGTGGTTATACAATGAACATCCTCAAAATAATGTTTACTGAAGTACAAGTGTGTTTTGTGAGGATTTCATTAGTTCAACAAAAACTTATCCTACATCTTTGATCACTCTCTCCAATTTACGTGCACTATTATATGATCATATGACTTTTTTAAACCGACTTATTTGTCTAAATTTCAGTAATTTATTTTCTGATTAATTAATTATTCTGTTTTTAAAATTATACTAGTTATGATCTATACATATGTATTCTAACCTAGTAAGCTTATTGTGAATGATGGTCCTAGAATAGGCTAGACTATAAGAAGTCGAGGACCAAACTATGCTTACTCTTGCCTATAATAAGACCTTCATCTATATTAAATTTACTAGATTAGTATACATATGTGTTGTTCCCAATTGCACGTGAAACTGTACGTGGTCGCGCAGGTAATATAATGGCCCTAAAAGAGACGGATTATCGAACGAAAAGACTTGTTGATTAATTATTTTTAGTAAATTATACTAGTCTAATTATTTATTCAAGCGTACCAAACTAATTAACCTTATTAGATTGCAAGAATAAAAGATGTATACTAATTATTGGGAAAATTCCACGGCTGCAACTTACTTAGAATTCATGCATAGTATCTTCTTCTATGGACTTCAATTAGGTATCAAATCGCTGATTTACTAGGTTGAATGTATAATCATGGTCTCCCTACCTCTAATGGCCTACACAACCAGCAATCTAACTACATCGTTCAACGGGGATAAACTGAACAAGTTGTGGAGCATTAAGTTTTCATCTTGTTTAGTAACCAAGTAAGGTATCTAGGTATATCTCAATCTTAGATACAAATCAACCCTAATTTCTAGAGAATATCATGCTCCTTTTGTCCCACATTCTATCCTCCTATTCCTCTCCCAAGTTCAATTCATACAATGAGTTTATTTCAATTGTGGCATGCCAATAACGAAATAGTAAATCAAGAACAATTATTTTGATAATCAATATCAATCCATAAAATTCAATACTAAATAATCATTTTTTCTCACACCAAGCCTACGCCTAGACTTGGCTGGCACTAGAGAACCATTGTTGATCCCCAAGTTAACCCTTGGCCTGGTTCACTACTAAGCGGAAGTCTTACTCAAGTGAAATAGGAACTCAAGACAAAGATTAACTCTCTAGGACTAAATAATAGCCTAACTCAATTTCGTCTGAAAGTATTTAAACAACATAAGTACTAAATTCAAAGTCTCAAAGGAACATCAACAAAGGAAAACATGAAAAGACTCCTCAAACTACTACAGAAGCCTCTATATACTATGATGGATGTTGGAACAAGACCCCCGAGAACCTAACAAGAATAAAACAATAATGTGAAGCCCTCCAGAAAGCAAGGAGGCTCACCAAGGATAGCTGGAATGCAATGGGATCAACGAAGCATCTGTTAATAACCCTGAACACCATTATCTACATCATAAATAATATGTAGGTCGAATGATGTTAGTACATTGAATGTAATGGCATGTAAAGAGAAAGCCGAAACATAAGCAAAAAAACTATTAACCTAGGAAGAAATACTCACCTCATCTCAACTCAAATATGAAACACCGATAAGAGATACAATATATAAAGCTTTTAAACGAAAACCATCACTATGAGCTTCATGATGAAAATACAAAAGTATAATCTTTACTCGTATTTGGGAGATTCTCTAATTGTGATGATACAACGTCTCATCCACGCTGCAAGAACTATCCTATACCTTGTCGGGGTATAGAACTCCCCAACTAAGTGGATCCACTAAGGTATGCTTAAAAGAAATAAGGAATCATCTAAAAGGTATGACCATTTACCCATGTTGGCATACATGGTTTATGAGGATTTTGAGTTGTTTGAACTAATCCCCATATCGGTGTTCAATACTACTCCAAATAATATATAACCTATGCTCAAATGTTTAATACATAACTCTTTATTAGTTTGAGATTATTATTCAAATAGAAATCATCTTTCTAGCTTTAAGACAAGAGACAAACTGACCATTAGGTATAGAATTTCCCCCTTTCCACTCTAGGACATGCTCATTCGAAAACTGAAACTTGACAACACGAGTTCTACAATCAATAGAAGCATAACATGAGTGCAGCCAATCCATACCAAGGATAACATCAAATTCTAGCATATCAAGTTGTACCAAGTCAACAAGAGTAACTCTATGTGAAAAGGAAATGGGACACTTTCTATAGACCCTCTTAGCCACAATAGAATCACCAACAGGAGTAGAGAGAGAGAGAGAAAGGATCTAACAACACATCCGGAAGAACATTAAGCCTCATTGCCACATATGGCGTCACAAAAGACAAGGTAGCACCGGGATCAAGTAAAGCATAAACATCAAGTTCAAAAAATTTCAACATACCAATAACCACATCGGGAGAGCCCTCTTGTTCACCACGAGTCTGAAGTGCATAGAATCGGTTTTGCATAGGAGCATTGGGACCCAAACCACTAGGAGGAGCTTGCTTGCCCTCTCTTCCTTTAGCCATAATCACCAGGCAATCCCTCATTTTATGACCACTCTTACAACAACTAAACCAACCATCTGTGCCTGTTAGGCACTTACCCTCGTGCTTTTTTCCACACCTAGTACAAGTAGACATAGGCAATAAAGATCCACTATCATTCCCTCCTTAAGGCTTAGGGTTAGACACCTATCTTTGTTGAACTTAGGAGGAGCATTGGAGGAACCTTGACTGGAAATCTTTTGTCAAAATCTAGAACGATCATGTCCATCGGACCTTTCATGAGAAAAATTACCATCACCGATTTTAGCCCTCTTTGTCTCCCTAGACTTTTCCTTAAGTTTCTCCTCTTCGATGTGTTTAGAAAGCACCATGAGATGAGTGATGTACATTTCATTAATGAGCATGGCAGTACGACACTCTTTAACCACCATTTCAGTCACACCGGAAATGAACTTACTCATCCTTTCCCTTGAATCAACAACAATTGTTGGAGCATACTTAGATAATTGTGTGAACTTCAAAGCATATTCCCTCACACTCATACTTCCTTAATTAAGGTTGATGAACTTAAGAACTTTGCTTCCCTCAAATAAAGAAGAAAAAACCTATCAAGAAAAGTAGCCTTAAACTTCTCCCAATCAAGAGGACCCACATATTCTGGTCTCCCTTCTTTCCATTGGTTGAACCAAGTTTGAGCAACACCTTTTAGTTGATAAACGACCAACTCCGCCTTTTCCACCAGCATCACTCCCATGATCATCAAGACCTTATAAACCTCATCAATGAACTCTTGAGGTTCTTCCTCAACCTTAGAACCATGAAACTCCGGAGGATTCATCCTAGTGAAGTCCCTCACTGTAGATGCCGCCGTACCCACATTTGGGTTCACAGGAACCACAACTTCCCTATTGGTTTGAGCCGTCACGACTTGAGCCAACACTTGAAAACAACCCTAAGCTTTACATTAGTTACTTGCTTGGCCAAAGGATCGACTGGAACTTTAGGATCATGGGAGGAGCTTCTTGTTCCACATTCTCCCTCACATTTCATTCTAGCATAAGCTCTTCAAGTAGCCATATCCTGTATTGAACCGGATAAGGATTAGGAGAGAGATCTTATAGAGTTAAACTCTATCGCATGACTTTAGATTAATGAAAGAAGCGGAGTCTCCTAAACATCTTATAGCCTCTCATTCATAAATATGGCGCGCTTCATACTCATGAACAAAACTCTCTCAATGTGGCTTATAAGACATCCTAGGACTATTTTAAATCGTGTGCTCTGATTACCAAGTTTGTCACGACCCAGGGATACCCCCTAGATGTAACATGGCTTATAGGACCCCGAGAGACCCCATACAAACCACTTAGCATTCATAACATAAGAAATAAAACAATAGAAGTAAAACAACAATTCAAGTTCAATAGTTTTATAAACGAAAAGCAGAAATCTAAAATGCTTGTCTTAATAAACATCTAGTACAATAGAATTAAATTGGCACTAGCGCATACATCATGTCCAAAACTGGAAATAAGAAAGAAACTAAGAACAATGAAAGTTCGTCCTCAAAGCATGAGGACTCACCAAAGCTCGGGTATGTGTTAGTACAAAACAATGTACCAAGTATGATAGATATGCATAAAACATTTAAATCATGCTAAAAGAGGACATTTCATGACATGAAATTGACCAAGCTATAACATGATATAACAGGGTTAGAAAACATAAGTCATGAAACATGTTCAATGCAAGTTAACATCATTAAAACCTTTGAACACACATGCGATACTTCTTGAAGTAACCTTAGTTCATTATTAATGTAGGAAGAAACCTTAACCGACATAGAGACCATGTGAGCTATAACATGATCCCCTAGTGTCTCCCACACCGAAAATGGTTGTCCTACTTGCCAAGGTAAGGACCATGAACTTCTAGCTTAGGTGGATCCACTAGCTAATGTCTATTTAGACAATTATCCTATAGGGCCACATAAGTAAGGGACAAGGAGATTGCTTATAGAAAGCCAGCCTCTACTAACGGGAGAGATTCCATCTCAATATCCTCTCGGTGCTAAGCATAAATTCCACAAAATAGTCATTTCTTACTTGTTCTTATTATCCAGGGAAGGGCACATCATCTTGTCGATCCAAGCTAAGTCTTCATCCATGGAAAGGTATCATTCAATAACCAATCCAAGCTAGGTTTCATTAGGATAGCTCTTAATCTTTGATTCAATTAGGTGAGAAGACCTTTTAACCTTAGAATCCTTGTTATGTGAGAAAACCTTTCGCATCATTCTTTCATGTTCATATGATAAATTCTTTCAACAACACAACAACAACATCATCATTGATACTTTACTCTCAAAGCATCCTTAAAACGTTTGCATAGATTTTATAAGAACATGCATAATTTCATAATTTACCTTTCAAGGTTCAAAATCCACTTTCAATCATTAACATCAAGAAAACACAGGTTAGATATGGATTTCATCATAAAATCATGTAATTCTATCAATACATTCTTGATTTCATAAAACTATTCCTTCATAATCAAAATCCCACATCATATCCTCATAACTTGGAAAACATGGGGATTACATGGGTTCATAGGGGAATCATTATAAAAATCATAGTATTTCATCAATTCATGCATAAGGGATCATAATACAATCATTTAAGTCAATAACAAAGAGAACCCATGACAATTGAAGAAAACCCTAACTCAATTGGGGATTCCTAGCTTTGAAAATAGAGGAATTTGGGAACTCCATGAATGTAAGGAATCCATGGATGAAAATTATCACACCTTACTATAAAACCCCACAATTGCTTAAGGAATGGATACTTGACCTTGATCTTTACATGAACCCTTTTTTCTTCTTCAAGTTCTAGAGAGAGAAATATTTTAGAGAGGAAAAACTTGATTTCTTTTGGTGATTTTGAGAGAACGATTTCTAATGGGAAATTTGGGGGTTAAAATACTTATATAGGGGTCTTAGTGAGGGGTAAAACGAAGTAGTATAGAGATAATAATTAGAAAAAAAACCAACTGCCCCTAGACTTAACTGCCGACCCACGATCCACGGCATGACATGGATCGTGGTCAGGACGACGTGACGTCCTACATGACTGTCGTTCGTGGTCCGAAACTCTTTTTTGGTCCAGTGAACCATGGCCTCCAACCAAGGACCGTGGTCTTACCGACGGTTCATTGGTCAGGCTGTGGTCCTCAGTCTCTGAAGACTTTGGGGGTGATAGTCCACTGACCACACTACAGTCCGTGGTCCTACCCATGGGCCGTGGTTGGCCTCCGTGGCTGGCACCTGCAACTTCCTGAAACTTGGCATATTGCCCTCTTTCAAATCTAGGGTGTTACACATCAGATCAGTCTTAGTTTTGCCTCTTTCTTTACCATTAAGGACCGTAGAGCTTCATGATCTGTGTACATAATCACTTTGATACCCAATAAGTAGGCTATAAACTTTTCAAACCCATATACAAAGCTAGCAACTCTTGCTCAGTCACAATATAATTCTTTTGAGAACAATACAAGGTTTTACTATCATAATAAATAGGATGAATAAACTTGTTTTTGTTTTTCCCAAGAAAAGCCCCTAGTTCCAAGCCACTAGTGTCCACATCATTTGAAAAGGCAGATTCCAATCGGGTGCTATGATGATAGGGGCTGAGACGAGTTTCTTCTTCAACATCCTAAAACAATCCAAACATGCATTATCAAAAATAAATGTGCTTTCTTTCTCAAGAAGCTTGCACAATGGAATAGCAATCTTGGAGAAATCTTTGATGAACCACTTATAGAACCCGGCATGACAAAGGAAGCTCTTACTCCCTTTATCAAAACTAGGGGAGGTAATATTTGAATTACTTGGATTTTAGCTTGATCAACTTCAATACCATCCATGGAAATTTTGTGCCCAAGCATAATTTCTTTTTTTTTGTTTACCATAAAGTGACACTTTCCCCATTTTAGAACCAAATTCGACTCTACACACCTTTTAAACACCATTTTCAAATGCTCCAAACATTATTCAAAAGAGTCCAACGACCAAAAAATTATCCATGAAAACTTAATCTTCCACTATATCTGTGAAGATTGATAGCATGCACCATTGAAAGATCATTAGTGCATTGCACAACCCAAAGGACATTTTCTTTAAGGCAAACATTCCATAAGGGCATGTAAAAGTCAGTTTCTCTTGATCTTCTGATGCAATGGAGATTTTATTATACTGGAAATACCCACAAATAAAGAAATAACACCCCTTTCCCGCAAGCTTATCAAGCATTTGATCTATAAATGGAATGGGGAAATGACACTTTTCAATCCATGAATTAAGCTTTTGACAGTCGATACACAAACACTACTCGGTAACGGGTTTAGTGGCAATAAACTCGGCTTTCTCATTTGAAACTAATGTGATACCACCCTTATCTAGAATAGATTGGACCAGCCTCACCCATTGGTTTCCGAAACTAGAAAAATGACTTCCCCATCTAACAATTTATAATCTCCTTTTTTTACCACTTCTTACTTTGGGGGATTTCATTGTCGTTGGTGCTCAATGCTTGGTTTTAAATCTTTAGCCAAATTAATTTTGTGAGTGCATACACCTGATTAAACTCCCACGATATCCACAATTGACAACCTCAAGACTCTAATGTTCCTCTTCAATACTACGATTAACAACTCTACTTGACATTTTTTAAGATCATTTGAAATAATCCCTAGAAGTGTGTTGTTGGCTCCCAAAACTACATATTTGAGATGAGGCGGGAGTTCTTTGATTTCTAATTTTTGTGGATCAATAATAGATGGCTTGGCTGGTAGTGCTTCTGAACTAGACAAATCAAGATCAAGCTTCGTGTGAAACAGAGTATGTGAGCCTACACCCAAAAGAGAAGCCACGCCTTCTTCATAGTCGACAATTTCGGCTTGATCATAGTTAAGTAGCACATGAACCAATGAATCCCCATGATACGCTACCTCTCCAATACTCACCACAACTTCATCAATCTAATCCAAGTGAGATACAATGTACATATCACTTGGATATTTCATTGATTTATGAAGATTGAAGCTAACTGCTTCATCATTTACTCGAAACTTCAACTCACCACCTTCCACGTAAACCAAAGCTTTTCCCATGGCTAAGAATGGTCTACTAATATTAACTGGCATATAAATATCAATCTTACAATCAAACACTACAAAAGCAGTGGGGAACATAAATTTGTCAACCTTCACTAGAACATCATACACCACACTAACTAGGCTCTGAATTTTTCAAAAAAAATAATTGTAATTGAAGTTGGAGGAGAGTTTTGGAAAATATTCTCCTTAATTTTTGAAAGGAAGTCATTTTCCTTAAATTTGAGGAAAATGAGTTGATTTGGAAAACAATTTCCAAAATATTTTACCCAACCAAACATGAGAAAATTGAAAAAAAAATTCTGAAAAATATTTTCCTTCATACCAAACACACCCTTAAAAAATCAATTCCAATGGGTACTCAAACTTCCCCAAAGGATTCACAAGTCATGTATAGCAATCTTTTTGGTCAATTTCTCTTAAAAGGGATGTTAACCTATCTATCATAGAAAACAAACAACACACAAACAAGCAATTTAAGCACTCCTATGTGCAATTTAATACTGACCACTAGAGTAATAATAACTCAAATCATATAACAATCGCATAGCAATGCTACACATTTACAAATTTCAGCCCAAAAATTAAGGATTCATATAATTAAAAAATTTCCCTTAGGAATGACATTACCCTTTCAACCATATAATAATTCAATGCACTGCGTTCACTCTAAAACATAGATTTCAAGAAAAATAAGACAAATTTCTCATGCTAAACTTCACATTCAAACGGATTTTCTTCGGATCTAACAATTTTAAGAACTATAACCTTCTTTCAAACATAAGTTTTCCAGTACAACAACTAAGTTTAAAGGCAAAACTCAAAGAAGCATGAATTTCTTACTAGATAATGAAATTATTAAGTCTAAAATTGCAAAAGTAGAGTAACACCCCTGTTTTGAAGATGGAAAGAAGAAAAAACAAGAGCTTCTATGCAGGTTTTCCAACTTTGAACTTCAAGAGAACTTCTTTGAAGAACATTTTTTTGGATTTTTTTGTAGGTATTAATTAAGGAATTGAAGAAGAAGGGTTTATATAGGACTATAAACTGGATGGGCTGTTTGGGAGTTGAGAAAGTGAACGGTTGTAAATAGTTGATGAACATGAGTATGGAGGTTAAGGGGGAATGCATATGGAATAAAGTGAAGGGTTTCAGTGGTTTTGGAAAAGGTTGGTCAAAATCCAGTCCTTGAACTTCTCAAGAATCAAATTTAAAAACCATTTTACCCAACTTGTGGGTGAAAGGTTTAAAATGCTCAAATTACCCTTCAAAACCAATTAAAAAGGATAGCAACTGCAGTCAGTAAAAAACCCAACAAAGAGTCCGGGTCGAATCCCATAGGAAATGGTATATAGTGGAGAAATTCTTTATCGAGTAATTTTGATTTGGAATAGTACTAACATTTGGGTGGATGGTACCACCAGCATAGTATAAGGTTTTTGTTATCAATTATCGCAATTAAACTAAGATTTAAATAAAATCAAGAATTAACAAGCAATCTAAGGATGCGGGGATTGGATATCAATGTCATGTAGTAGTAAAATATGCTGCTCTATAGTGATGTACATACATGAAGAGGCTAAGTCATCATCAATGATGCTAGTCATCTTGTGATCTCAAAGCATCTTCCCCTAGAATCTCTTTTCGGTCGCATCTAATGCAAATTCTTAGCAACACAATACCTTACTCTATTTCCTCTTTCAAGAATAGGGAAAATAGATCCGACCCATAACCTCTCTTAGGAGAAAGTCAAGGACATCAAACCAAAATTGCTAGTAATGAACTAATTACCCACTTTAATTAATATCTTTCGAGTATCAACAAGAGATCAGAAATAAGAATTAAGTTTGCAACCTTGAACCTTAGGTTAACCCCATGATATTTAGACCAAATTCATGCACGAACAACAATAAAATAGAGTATAGAGCAATACCCACTACATTAAATAAATACCCAACCCATTAGAGCATTCCTAGATCATGGGGTTTTAGCCACCCATCACAAAGAATTCAAAAAGTATACCTTTCATGAAAGCAGCCATGGGTAACTTGAAATCAAGCAATTAAGAGTAAACCCACTTTGCCTTGTACACTGTCAGATTAGGCGATGTGCTTCAAGTCCACCTTTCTTATTCATCATATCGGCTTTCTACTGGAGTTCGCCGACCCTCTTTGGTGGACAAAAGTGCTATGCATTGTTAGATATGGTGAGGTCTTACTCAATTGGCAATCCACTTTTATGCTAGGTGATAATGTTTTTTCATAATTTGTACTTCTTTTGCATTTTTGGCCATTCTTTCAAGCTTCAGTCCTTGCATTGTCCAATTGCCTTAAAAGCTGCTAATAATAAACCTTTTATTAGAAAGGGACAAAGCTAGGCATT
Source organism: Solanum okadae (assembly GCA_036553675.1). Lineage (NCBI taxonomy): Eukaryota > Viridiplantae > Streptophyta > Magnoliopsida > Solanales > Solanaceae > Solanum > Solanum okadae. Next base: position 25,706,974 of record CM071689.1, read on the forward strand.
AAGGACATCGATTATTGAGCTAAATGGACCCGAAATGAGTGCAAAGCTACCACTCATCAAAGATGACACGCCAATTGAAGTTGACATTACATCTCATGAAACACATGCCTTGTAAATTGATGCTTGAGCATTGAGTTGGACTGGCGTTGTGATTGGTGTTGTGAATTAGCTAACTGGTAGTTCCATGGCTAAATGCAAATTACCAAAAGTTTTTATTAGGGATCTTGAGGGTACCTGTGCTTAACTGGCGATGTACAACACATGACTGACGTTTCTCCTATCTAGCGTTGATTGCTTGTATGTTTGATTTTTCATACTCTCAACATAACATCCTTTTTTCAGCCCCCTAATAACACACCAAAGAAAACACAAAGTGAAGTAAAAAAATAAATAAAGATAGACACTTGAGTTGTAGAGCATGACATTAAAACGTGACACGATACAATTACCTTCACTATAACCCAATGGCTTGTGGTAGATCCTTTTTCGTGGATCTTCCCCCACCTCATCCATGAAGTTATTAAATTTTATTATCCTTCATTCATAAGGCGGTTTTGTAGGTATGTCAACCTTGAATTTCACCAATTCATCACCAACTCAAAATTGGAGCTCACAAAGCTCCACATCCAAAAAAGCTGTTCCTGTAGCAGCAGATGGTCGGCCTAAAATGATAGGCACCTCTTAATCCACAGTGTAATCAAATAAAACAAAATTCACTGGTAAGATAAGCTTATCTACATTAACTACCACGTTAAATAGTTTACCAACCGACCTCTTCAGAGAACTATCCAACATCAGTAGCCTTATAGGAGCGGACTTGGGTTTCCCAAGTCCTAATTACTTTAAAATTAAAAGCGGAATCAAATTGATACTCGTCCCTAAATCATAAAGGCTTTATCACACCCAATGGTGCATGAAATAGTTAAAGCTCCAAGATATTTTTTTTTGAGGAAAATAAATTTGCTATCACAACATTGCAATGGTAAGAAATTTTGATTGTACTCACATTAACCACCCTCTTCTTTCGTAGCAACTCTTTTATTAATTTTGAATATCCTGACATTTGTGTTAAAGAAACAGTTAATAAAATATTAACCAAAACTTTGTGGATTGTATTTACAAACTTCTTGAAAGTTTCATGTTAATTTCCTTCTGAGGATAAGGCGGGGGACAGTTTGGCTCGTCGCTCTTAGAATATTTATCCATTTTTTGGTCCTCTACATCAACTATCACTTTAGATGGATCAGACCCATTTTTTCATTAATATTGATATTTCCTTCTTGGACAACTCTTCATCAATTATATCACGAATATGTTCATGAAGTTGTAACTCCTTATCAACTTCTTTGTTAGAACCTTTATTGGACACTACTTTTGGTCTTTCAAGTATCTTAGCACTCCTTGTGATTATTGCCATGCTATAGTTATCATTCTTTGAGTTTGGGAGTGTATTATTTAGGAGTGTAGCCTTTACTCAAGGATATATTTGAGCCGATAGATGATTCATTTGAGTCTTTAAATGTTTTACTGGAGCAGATTGAGAACTAACAGTTTGAGTAAAATTTGAAACGTCTTTTTTCCGATTCTTTTACATTATTGCCCATAGACTAAACAAATTTTAGAAATCTATTCAACAACTTTTCAATTTTTGAACCAGCTGGGTCACTCACACTAGCATGAGCTTGCGAAGCATCTTCTTTCTAGATAGGCACATATGTATTTGAAATACGATGGTTGTATCTATCATCTCTTCTAGCTCTATATTTCACATGCCATTGTCTTTCCTGATCTGTCCATTGACTATCTTGATTTCTCCAACCTTAATTTTCATCCGGAGGACGCAAAGGCCCTTGGTTGATCCATTGATACCTTGATCGAGAACCCCAATCTTTATTTCCCAATTATCTAATCTCCTCATCAAATGAGGCATGACTGGTCTCCTCTTCAAGCAGAGCTCTAGATTGTGCTCCAATGGTATTTATGCTTTCTGTTCCGGCGCCCATCATGTGCTTCGCTAGGAGGTCAATGATATTTGTCTTAGCCATTTTTTCATTCCATCCCTTCTCATTCTTTCTCATATGATTGATAAATGTTTAAGTCACAACACTAACGTCTTTCAGTCTATCACGCATATGCCAAACCATATTGATTTTAACCATTTGATTAAGAGAAATATTAGCTTAAGGATAAGTGAACTTTAAAAAGGATACTCCATCCAAGTTATTTACTACTCCTTCATTCACGTCATCCAATTCACGATAGAAAATTTGTAGTAAAACATGCTTGAAAAATCAATTGTTTAAGCATTCCATTACCTTCTTCTTAAAACTCAACCACACTTCATGTATAACTTCTACTAGCATTTGTTAAAAATTGTTTATCTAATCCCTTAAGTTTAATATTTGGTGGGTGCATAGAATCTATCATGAAAAGAAGTCTTCAATTTCTCCCATGTGGTGATTATCCCTCGGTGTAATTCTCAAAGACACGTGGGTGTTTCCTCGGTAAATAATAAAGGAAACAACCTTAATCAGATAGATTCGTGACTCATATTCCACATTTTGAGATGGAGAAAAAATTCCACAAAATATCTCAAGTAGTGATTAGTATTTTCCATCAGTTTGCCTCTAGATAGCCTTTTCATACATAGTGAATGAAGCATTTGACTTGTAATTTGAAATACGGCATCCCCTACCGTTGGTGGTAGGTGAATTTCTCCGGTTACAACAAGCTCTACAAATTCTTCATTTGTAATAAATTCATTTGAAAATCCCGCATTATTAACCCTTTCTTGGTCATCCTCTTGATTCATCTTGCCATATTTTTTGCGATCTACAACAAAAAGAAAAGTATCAAGAACAAAAAATCCACTCAGGGTTCAAATTGAGAAATCAACTAAAGACAATCGTAAGCAAATCCCCGGCGATGACTCTATTTTCGATTAATAATCACATATGTCCAGTATTTTAATTCATAGGCGATCGTAATCAAAACGATTCTCCAACATATGAGATTAGGGTCAAACCATATGGATTGGCAGCTATGACTCTTCTTCTTTTGATTTAACTTTTAGAAACAGGTTACCAATTTTAGTTCTAACCAAATATATATACACAAAATGGTGGGTTTTTGACTAAAATCAAAAATTTCCTCCATGTTAAATAACCAAATAGGGAATCAACACAAACAAGGTATAATAAGTTTGGAAAGTACTAGAAATATATGCATAACAATAGAGGTTTCAACTTGAATAGGCAAAGATTAACCTTAGCTCATATCATCAAATGTGAAATCACTAAGATTATCCCATACCTGGCTCAAACCCATAGACTAATTATTTAAATTCCTCAGTAATGAGTCTTACACAACTCCATTTTTCTTTACCAAGACAAAACGATGTTAGAGAGCTTAATCAATGTTTTTAACCAATGATTTTTAGATTAATAAAAATACATTAATAGATCCATACCATAAAACCAATATTAGAGACAATTAATTAATACCCATTTGGGGTTTTTCACCCCCATCTAGCACACACTCTTATTTAAGTGTCTAACTGCTTATAAAAGAATAAAATAAAGACAATACACTATAGGAAATTTCCATTCAAGGCTAATTTTATAAGAAAAACTTGAATTCCAAGGTTAGATTAACAAAAATATAAGGTTTTTCCTGTACAAGCAATTTTAAAAAAAATATTACTGACTCAATATTTCACTATAATAATTTGTTTCTCCTGTCTATACCTAATTGGGAAGGAGACAATGATACATAATTACACAAACACCTATTTTATCCTTGTAACAATCCAACGAAAGTATTTTTTTCTATAATTGTATTTTCCCTTCAGCTTTTATCCTTCAGACATGCGTTGGACGAGCAGATCACAAATAAGAGAAAGTTGAGTACCAATTGCCTCCTCGCATAAACCTTCTGTTTTTAGAAGGATCTATGCTGGGATAAGCAAATCATTGATCAGTCATTGTATCTTGGGAATTGTAACACCAATATGGATGTAGTTATGCCAAATCCATGCCAGTGTTTGGTTTACGAGATGCCTATTTTTTTCTACAAGACGCTAGTTTGGTCGCCAGTGTGCATTAGTGATTTTTTGCTTCACATCCATCATACATATTTTTTTTCCAAGGAATGAATAAATCCATGAGAACTAGTGCCAAAACCACTTCAATTAGCATTAAAACATGGCAACAATTCAATAATATGAGTATAATGAGTCTATCAAATACAAACTCATTAATATCAAATCCCATCTTCATCACATAACAAGTTTATGAATAAGGGAAAGGGCATTGAAAGATTCTGTTGGCGAGTTTTTCTTGTACTTCGGACCATCACTATCACCCCATACATAATGTGAGTACCTATCATAAAAAAGGAAAAAGAAAGGACATATTGATGTATTTTATAGGAATGATAAGGGCACAAATCAATTCCAGTCAAAAATTTGCTACAAAGGACAAACCCTCCCATGAGATATCCCTTCCCACAAGGCCCCAAGACTGTCCACCTCCACAAATTACACTAGCCAGCCATTGAAACTGGCTGGTTTTTGAAGTAACCTTATGATAAAAAAAAATAGCTCAAATTCAGACTGGCTCACTCAAAAAATTAACTATTAGCAATAGGTGTGATTTCGACCTATATCCTTGAAGTTGGAAATATGATAATCATTGAAAGCTATTCATACACCCTCTATTCTTATAAGGAGCATGTCTAGCCTAATATGATGTATAAAACACCACTACAACCTCTAAATTATAATCCCTAAGGGCCTCCATGAACGAGAACAAGATTTGATGAGTGATTTGTTACATTATCAAAGGAACAAAATCTACTAACCCCTCTTAAGTCAACTCTCTCTGGCATGAATGATCTATTGTCTTTGTGCATTACATAGTATTCGATCATTCCCCCTATAGAAAAGATGACGAGTTATTTTACTTGGAGATAATTAGCTGCTCCTTTGTAACTAGAAGATGATTTTTGCCAAGAAGGCTTGAGGATAACATGTTTAATTCAAGGCATATTCTAAATCAAAATGTGAGCTTCACTCTAACAATCATATATTTTTGGTATTTTCATCTAGGAAAGAGAGACAAGGCAAAAAGAAGTTAACAAATGTAAAAGAATAGGAGTGCAAAAAGAATTTTAAAGTTTCAGCACACGGTACAATTGACATTTGACCACCCATCGATGATAAAAAATTGTACAAGCTAGATGAAAATATCGGCTACAAACAATAGCCTCATAGCATTTTGTGCAAATCGCCATTACAATAATAAATAATTAATAAAAAATTGAGGTTTGCAGGTGTAACGCTACTCCAAGTAAGTTGAAATTTTAAAATTTATGACTTAATCAGTGTTGCACATGCGAAGTGTAGGGCAACAATTACTGAACACCAATGCAACACAACAACAACTTCAACCAAAAAAGGTCTCTTTACATCCCAATGATTCAACAACACATGCCAAATGATACTTAAACTTCTCCAAAGGATTATAATTCATGCATTTTTTAAACCAATCTTGATTATTTCCCTTATGAAGGAATTTTCAAGCAACACAAGCATGAGATTGACTAATTTCTCACATCTCATTTTCAATTTCAACCTTAACTCAAGATTTTACTTATGAAAAGCTTGTCTATAAGATTCGTAAGTATGATGAGTCAGGGATTTCGACTCATTTAGAGATTATTATTCAAGGATTTAGTGTCATCAATGCCTATTTTACGCTCATAACTGATGTTAAAATGTTGATATGCATAAATGAAGGATCAAGAGAAAGGCAAGAATATTATGATGCAAAAAGGAGAGAAATAGCTGAAAATGTTGAAGGAAAGCAAATTTGGAACTCGCCAAAGCCACTCAGCAAGTCGCCGAGTGGAACTTTAGCTCACCTAAAGTTTCAGAATAATCGCCTTTGGACGAAACAAATTTGGCGAACAAATAAGAAATTTGGCGAAACGCCGAAGGGATTGGCGATGTCGATCTGGCTCGCTAAAAGTTCCAGAATAACTTGATGAAAGCAGAGGCGTATCCAGAATTTCCCCTAGATGGGTGCACGATTACGAAAAAATGCATCTTAAATATAAATTTGATAGATTTGACCTTTAGTTCGTAATATGAACCATTAAAGTTTAAAAATTATAGGTCCCAAATATATAATACTACTAGTTTTAAATTTTAATATACACATTTGATTTAATTATATAAAAATTTACAATGCTAAATTTTTTAGGAATTCTCAATGTAACACACTTGAATTTTTTGAAAGAATACAGGAAAAAAATAAAAGAAAAATTAGTTGAAATGATAAAAGTGTAACTGATCGATAATCACTTGGAAAAATGTTACTCAAAGAGACAAGATAGATATAAGATTTAAATTTCTATCTCTCACTTAGAGAAGTGCACCCAATCATCATCGCATTATTATATGATACTTTGAATATGGGTTCACACATCTATATTTAAATATTTTTTTAAAAATATAACACTACTATATATAATCTAGAGAGGGGAGCATGGGTTCACGTGAACCCATGGCACCCCCTCTAGATACGCCTCTGGATGAAAGAGCCAAACCAAAGGGAGAGAAGAGGAGCAACTGGGCAGATCACCGAACTGGTTCGCGAGCCTGACTTACTTCGCTTTGTTGACTCTGTGCTGAAATTTGGGGAATACATATATGCAATTTTTACAAGAAGAAAGGGAGTTCCTACACTTTTTACCTTTGGGTTTTTTGAGTTTATACATTCTAGAACATTTTCTTTACATTTTGAGTATAGATTGTTAGATTTTTAGCTTAAATTTCAGCATTTGGAAATTGCAGATTGTTAGCAAATTGGATGGAAAACATCGTTGGTAACAATTCTTGTTTTTCACTATGCTTGGCTAAAACCCCTTTCTTGGGGGTATTATTATGCAGTTGAATGCATTAATTAGCTAATGGGTGTTGTTAGTTACTGATTTTAATGTTGTTTTGAAGTGGGTTCAATTAATTGTTCATGTTTTTGTCATGACCCACGGGTACCCCCTAGATGTAACAAGGCACATAGAATCCCGATAGGCTCCATGTAAGCCACTTATCATATCATAACATAAGAATAGAACAATAAAGAGTAAAACCCATTTCAAGTCTTAAAAGTTTTTCATAAAAGAAAGTGGAAGTTTAGGCTTGTCTCAATTTAGCCATCTATTACAATAGTCGAAGTGAGAAAGGGACACAACCAATACAACATAGTCCCAAAAGAAATATAAGAAATGAACTACAATGAGATAACATCCGTCCTCGAATCATGAGGACTCACCAACAAGCTAGGAGAATAAGCAAAGCCAAGCTATAGCCACAACGATGATCACCTCGAGAATCGGACCCTACACTTGGGAAAAAATGTAGGAAAAGTAAGCGTTAGTACAAAAATGCACTACGTATGATAGCTATGCATAAAAACATTGAAAACATGCTAAAAGGGACATATAGTGGAAAATCATAAGTCATAAGCATAGTCAACATATAGATCATCATAACATAAGAGAAACACTTCATAACACCCTCAAAGCATACTTATGCAATGCATGGATATGACCCCATAAATCTCACCCATGCTAAGTAAACCTCTTTAGGCCATCATTCATATTCATCATATTTGAAACCTTAAAAACTCATTTAAAAGCTTGTTGAGTAACCATAGTTCATAATTCATATTCATGTTCATATTATTGTGGGAATAAGCCTTAACCGACATAGACCATGTGAGCTTAACATGAAATCCGGTGTTACCCACACTGAAAAGGGTTGTCCTACTTGCCTATGGTAGAACCATACTTTTATCTTAGGTGTATCCAATAGCTAAATAACCTATGGGGGCACATAGTTTATCGGATAAGGGGATTGCTACTAGAAACCTGGCCTCTACTATCGTGAGGGCTTCCATCCCAAGAGATTGCTCCTAGAAACCCGGCCTCAACTAACATGAGGGCTTCCATCAATATCCACTCGGTGATAAGCATAAATTCCCATGGAGTACTTATTAAGTCTTGACCTAATTCTTATTTATGGAATAATGTCTTGACATTCAATCCAACATAATTCATAGGATAGCTCTTACATCATGCGCGAGAATAACCTTTTACCGTCCATGTCTACATATAGATTCAATAGGTGAGAAAACCTTTCAATCCTAGACTCATCATATTGTGAGAAAACCTTTCACATCATATAATTATCATACAAAAGTGTGTATATGAGAATAACCTTTCAACATAACAACAACTACATCATAAACACAAACACTTCACTCTCAAAGTGTTTTTAAAGCATATTCATAAATTTCATGAAAACATATATAATCTCATACTTTGCTCTTTCAAGGTTCATAACTTACTTTCAATCATCACATCTATAATTCAAGCATTAGACATGGATTATATAATAACATGCATACCTTCCTAATATAGGCCATGTGGGTAAAAAGGTCCTCAACTTGTACATGAGTATATATAACCTTAAAAATACAATTGCATAACTTCTTTAACTTCTATAAGCTCAATAATGTTGACGTAAAACAGGATCATCATCACAAGTAAGTCTAGCATGTACAAATACAACTATGCTCCCAAAACAGTGAATCTGTCCAGCCTGGTACCTCATGTTGCAACTTAGTTTTGAAGAGGAAAACGGCAAAATTGGACTTTATATCCTTCATGAAAGATGTAGGTATATCTCTTAAGGTTTTGAATAATCAAGAGTCATCGCAAAATACGTTTTGTACAAAAATATAAAATCGAAACACTAGCAGTTGAACATACAAGATTTCTAAATTAGAAATCTGGACAGAACTTGTCTTATGTTGCGTCCCATATTTCTAATTGATAACAGAAAAACTAGATTGTTACATAAACACAATAGTTGTAGGTCTACGTATTATCTTTCCAAATCAAATTTATTCACCGAAAAATGAGTTCTAGATAACGAGATATTTTAAAAGTACTAAACACTACTCAGCTCAAAAACAGATTACGATTACTCACCAAAAGGTACGATATGTCTCGACTTCCAACTAAAAGGACCAAGGTTTTCTTGTGATTTTGTGAGTAATATGGCTAGAAAAACTGGATTAGAGATAAGGAACATGAATTCATATAGAGGAGGTGTGAAAATATATGTTATCAAAGTGATGTTTATCACTTAATAGATATAGCTGAAAGAAAAGTTGGCTGCCCAAAAGTAAAAAAGTTGATAGCCTAAAAGGAAAAAGGTTGGCTGCCCAAAATGTATACATATATACCTAAATGTATATACCTCACCTCCTTTTCAAGTTATAGGTAATTCTAATTAGTATATTACGTAAATACCTTAATACAATCCCTTAAATTAATGTAACAATTTATGTTACGCAAATTTGCCAATATTACAAAATTTTGAGTTCCTAAAATGAGAATAAAACATACTGATGTAATTAAGGAATGGTGTATCAAAATGCGAATATTGGTTTTAATATTTAGGGGTGTTACAAAACTAAACCATCAAAAATGCTCCCAGGCCTGAACCACAGACCCATGACCTACGGACTGTGTATGGAACCACGTCCCGTCCTGATTGGACATGGTTCATGGTCAGAGAATTTGGCCCCATCCATGAGACCCCCACCCACAAGGCGTGTACCAACCCATGGTGCGTGGGTCCTGCCGTGGTTACTGTTTTTCGGCAATTTCCTAGGGTCCTCCTCAAGGGCCTATGGTTGGTCCTGCTCAAGGGCCCATGGTTGGTCCTTGAGGGGTGATACCTTGGCGTTGTAACACGACAACCTCTATTTTAAGTATGGGGAGTTATATTCATGACTCTAACCCTCACGTCAAGCTCTAGTTTAGCCTACTAATTTTCGGGGTGTTACAATATATCCCCCTTGGGAACATTCATCCTCGAATGACGATCTAGATACCTTACGGAAGTAAAGACTCAAGACTAGCAGCCCATTATGCATACAATCATCAAAATAATGCACAATTTAAAGGAGGAAGCTTCAACTCCATCTCAAACATAATCAATGCAACACAAGGAAGTAGGAACTACATCTATCAACCCATTATGCATGAAAACTCAACATTTCTCATATACATAGGAGGAACTACCTTCTCCAACTAAAAGCATGCTCAACACAATTTCATGGAGCCCTTATGCAACATATATTCAAAAAGCACAACTAAAGCATGTTCAACAAGTCATCTCATGAAGCATATAGGCAACTCTTACTCATTGCACAACAACATGAGGAAAATCAATCATAAAACTCACTTTCTTACTAAAACATAAATTTCTCATGAACATGCATGACACAGGGAAATCATGGAAAACACATATAACACACATGACCCCAAAACAAGGAAACTCAAGAGGAACTACTTACCTCAAACTAGGGTAGGAATAGAAGGAAAAAAAGAGAGAATATCAGGACTTCATATCGGCCTCGGCCTCCCAGGTAGCACACTCATAAAAGATCACTCCTCAACACTTTCATGGAAACAACTTCCTTGTCCTTCTATTTCTTAACTTGCCGATCTAAACTCTCAACCGGTATTTCTAAATAAGAAAGATTCTCATTCATTCTCACTCTTCTAAGGGATCTATGAATGTCAGATCTCCAACACCCTCCCTTATCATGGAGACATGAAAACCCGGATGCACCTACGCCAACTCCTTAGGAAACTCTAGCTCATAAGCACCCTTACCAACACATCTCAAGATCTTACATGGGTTTATAAAAGGGGGACTAAACTTTCTCAAACTTGTCACACCTCTTAAGTTGAGAATTTCTAGCAACCTAAATCATGAACTTTAAGAACACTCATCGACCTTGCTATCTAAGCACCCCATCTCCCCCTTGGGAGTAAGTCTAGGTGGCCTTTCTAACCAGCATCTCTTTCAATTCTAAGGTCGAAACACGTTATCACTAAGCTTTCACATCCATCACACAAGATGATTCTAAACCATGGTGAATTACTCTACTACCCTTTTTGAGGAGTCTACTCATTCAACACATCTAGGCATTACTTAAACACCCTATTCATCAAATTTAACAACACACCCCAGAACTCATCATGACTAAGTGGGGTTCTACCATCAATAAGATATAACACCAATGCAGCCCATTCATACTAAGGACAACAACAAAGTCTATCATATCCAGTCTATCAAGTCAAAAAAGACAAGCAACACTGGAATCTAAATAAGCATAAAACACATACCGGGAGCAACATTTGGAGGACACTCTTGTCCACTTCTAGCTTGGAGAGCATTGGAGTTTGGACCATTAAGAGAAGCTTTCTTGGTCTGTCTTCCTTTTGCCTTAATTATTGGGCAATCCCTCATCTTGTGACCACTCTTTCCACAACCATAACAACCATCATGTCGGCTAGGAACCTACCCTTATGTCTCTTTTCACACCTAGCACAAGTAGGAAATAGGGGTCTACCATGCTTTCCTTGAGACTTAAGGTTGGATACCCTCTCTTTGTTAAGCCTTGGGGAGATCTTAGGAGAACTTTGTCTGTAAAACCTTTGTCTATGCCTCGGACAACTTTGTCCATCCGACCTTTCTTGAGAGGAATTATCATTATCAATCCTATACCTATTTGTTTCTCTAGACTTCTCTTCAAGTTTCTCTTCTTTAATCCGTTGGGCATAAATGACAAGAAGAGAAATATACATATCATTATCAAGCATAGCCATACGACATTCTTTTACTACCAAGTCGGAAAGACCCGAGACAAACTTTCTCATTCTTGACCTAGGGTCAACCACTATAGATGGAGCATATCTTGACAACCTAGTGAGCATCTGAGCATACTCCTTAACACTCATCCTACATTGCCGAAGGTTAATAAACTCAAGTATCCTAGCCTCTCTCATCTCCAAAGGGGAAAACCCATCTAGAAAACCTTTCCTAAACCTCTCCCACTCCATGGGACCCGCTTCTATCGGCCTCTCTTCTTTCTATTAGTTAAACCAAAGTTGAGCAACATCTTTCAATTGGTAAGCTGCCAATTCCGCCTTCTCTACCGGAGTCACTCTCATAAAGTCCAACACTTTAGAGACCTCATCTATAAACTCTTGAGGATCTTCCTTCATTTTTGACCTATAAAATTCCGGGGTTTATATCCCGACTTGAGTCAACAATTGAAAACAAAACCTAATCTTCTTATTAGTCCCTTGCTCGGTCAATGGATCAAATGAAACTTGAGGAGCTTGAGGATAAGCTCCTTGATCGATATTGTCTCCCTCAATTCCACCAATGTAAGCTCCTTGAGTAGTCATGTCCTAGAGACCACCGAGTAAGGATTAGGAGAGAGACTTTATAGAGTTCAACTCTATGGCACGACTTAAGAGTAATGAAGGTTAAAGCTTCTTATTCATAAATGTGGCATGCTTCAAACTCATGAACAACACTCTACTAGACGTGGCTTATGAGACATCATCCTAGAATCATTCTAAACCTCATACTTTGATTACCAAGTTTGGTACGACCTAGGGGTACACCGTAGATGTAACAAGGCACACAGAACCCCGAAAGGCTCCATATAAGCCACTTAGCATATCATAACATAACAATAGAATAATAAAGGGTAAAACACATTTCAAGTCTTAAAAGTTTTTCATAAAAAAAAGTGGAAGTCTAGGCTTGTCTCAATTTAGCCATCTATTACAATAGTCAAAGTGAAAAAGGGACACAGCCCATACAACATAGTCCAAAAAGGAAATACAAGAAATGAACTACAATGAGATAACATCCGTCCTCGAATCATGAGGACTCACCAACAAGCTAGGAGAATAAGCAAATCCAACCTTTAGCCACAACGATGATGAACTCGAGAACCAGACCCTACACTTGGGGAAAAATGTAGGAAAAGTAGGCATTAGTTTAAAAATGCACTAAGTATGATAGCCATGCATAAAAACATTGAAAACATGTTAAAAGGGACATTTCATTTGAATGCATGCAATTTACTAATTTAAAACATCATTATGAAGATAGTAGAAAAGCATAAGTCATAAGCATAGTCAACATATAGATCATCATAACATAAGAGAAACACTTCATAACACCCTCAAAGCATACTTGTGCAATGCATGGATAAGACCTCATAAATCTCACCCATGCTAAGTAAACCTCCTTAGACCATCATTCATATTCATCATATTTAAAACCTTACAACTCATTTAAAAGCTTCTTGAGTAACCATATTTCATAATTCATATTCTTGTTCATATTATTGTGGGAATAAGCCTTACCGACATAGACCATGTAAGCTTAACATGGAATCCGGTGTTACCCACACCGAAAAGGGTTGTCCTACTTGCGTAAATTAGAAGCATAATTTTAGCTTAGGTGTATCCAATAGCTAAATAACTTATGGGGGCACATAGTTTATGGGATAAGGGGATTACTACGAGAAACCCGATCTCTACTATCGTGAGGGTGTCCATCCAAGAGATTGCTCTTAGAAACCCAGCCTTAACTAATGTGAGGGCTTCCATCTCATATCAATATCCACTAGGTGCTAAGCATTAATTCCGACGAAGTACTTATTAAGTCTTGACTTAATTCATATTCATGGAAGAATGTATTAACACTCAGTCCAACATAGTTCATAGGATAGATCCTAGATCATGCGTGAGAATAACCTTTCACCGTCCACGTCTATATATAGATTCAATAGGTTAGAAAGCCTTTCAACCTTAGAATCATCAGATTGTGAGAAAACCTTTCACATCATATCATAATCATACATAAGTGTGTATATGAGCATAACCTTTCAACACAACAACAACTACATCATAAACACAAACGCTTCACCCTCAAAGTGTTCTTAAAGCATATTTATAAATTTCAAGAAAACATATATAATCTCATACTTTGCTCTTTCAAGGTTCATAACTTACTTTCAATCATCACATCTAGAATCCAAGCATTAGACATGGATTTTATAATAACATGCATACCTTCCTAATATAGGTCATGTGGGTAAATCCTTCCACAATCATCCTATCTACAACTCATCAAACACACAAGCTTCACTCTCAAAGCCTCATAATCATCATATATGCCTAGATCTCAAGACATTCTTATCACATGCTTCATCCCTAAGCAATTTTCATCATATATCATCTTATAGGTCCAATCTCAAGCATTGCTAAGTCATAATTCACCATGCATACTTGATCCTAATCATTTTATATCTATAAGCTTTATTCTTAGCAATTCATTTCTATGTGCTCTAATCTCAAGCGATTCTTCATGTAGTTCATCAATCCTAGAAGATCAACTTTAAATCCTCAATTTCCCCTTTCATGGTATAAAACCCAATTATATCAAATTCACCCTAGAATCATAGGTTAAACATATATACAAGAGCTTCCTAAAACATGTAAAATATCATAATTTACCCTTTCAAGGGTCAAAGCTCATGTCAAATAAACACATCTAGAATTCATTACTTTAGAAATTGATATCAACATAATTCAAGTAACCCAATAACTACATGCATAATCTAATAACATTCCTCTTTAATTAAAAAACCCACATCACAAGATCATAATTGGAAAATAGGGGAATTTCATGGGTTATTGGGGATTTCAACATAAAACAATAAGCAATCATCAATTCATACAAAATATAAATTCAAGAATTATAATCATTTTTGAAAGGAGCCCATGACTTTGGAATCAAACCCTAGTTTTTGGGGGATTTCTATCTTTTAAATTGGGATTTTGAAGGGGCTCCATGGATAAAGAGATACCATCACTTAGCAATGAAACCCAATGAATTTTAGTGGAAAACCTTTCTCCTTGAACCCTAGCTCCAACTTCCTTCTTCTTCTTCCTTGAATTTCTAGAGAGAGAATATTTGGAGAGGATGAAGTTTTGGGAATAGTTTTGGGTTTTAGGAATAATGAGGTGAATGACTAAATTTAGGGGTCTAAAATCCTCATATATGTGGTCTAGATTAGACTAAAATGACACCACTTAATATTAATTAAAATTGGAAAAACCCCAAAGTGCCCCTAAATTGAACCATAAAAAATGCTCCCAAGCCTGAACCACTGATCCATGACCTACAAACCGTGTATCGAACCACGGACCGTCCTGGTTGGGTGTGGTTCGTGGTCAAAGAGTTTGGCCGCATCCATGAGGCATGGACCCACCTACGATGTGTGGGTCCTGCCGTGGTTACTGTTTTTGGGCAGTTTCCTAGGGTCCTCTTCAAGGGCCCATGGTTGGTCCTTGAGGGGTGATACCTTGATGTTCTAACATGAAAACCTCTATTTTAAGTATGGGGAGTTATATTCATGACTCTAACCCTTACGTCAAGCTCTAGTTTAGCCTACTAATTTTTGGGGTGTTACAGTTTTAATTGAGGAATTGTAGTTGCAAATGCAATTATAGCTTAGTTCTCTATGATAGCTTGAGAAATATTTAATACAGTAGAATTATTGATTGATAATTGCATTGATTGCGTCTTTAAGAATCTAGCTTGAGAAAGTTGGATTGATTGGGTCTTTAAAAATCCAGCTTGAAAGAGTGGATTAATTAAGGAATTAGGTTGTTTGGTTGTGTTATGCTCATTGAGGTTCGAAAGAACTCACTTGAAATGCAATAGTTGATTGAGAAATGACTATTGCACTCATAACCTTTCTTACCCACTGAGATTCAACACCTTTGAGTAACTAGTGATCACCCATTACGCGAAATTAACATTCAACTTATCACACTCCTAAGGTCCAATCTCTACTTGTTTACTTCCCGTGCTAGTTGTCTTAAATTGGTTACCCAAATTCTCCCATTTGATTTAATTTGTTGAAACTTTGTGATTTATTTTAATGTTGCGAAAGCGTTACCTTTACAAACTATTATGACACATCTTTACATCTTAATTGAATTCTCTACTATATCACTCTTTGTTGCATCGACCCCAACTCTTAGTTGGGTTTATACTTGTTAGCTACCGCCTACACTTAGAATTAGATGATGTGTAGCTGAGCGTCATAAAAAATTGTGTCGTTGTTGGGGAGTGGTGTTTATAATTCTTTTATTGAAGTATAGCATGAACTGATTTTATTCTTGTTCTTTTATCTTATTTGTGTTCTTGTTGGCTGCTCTAAAACTGGTTATGAGGTGAGTTTAAATGGGAGAAAGGCTAGTCAACTTGGGAACCACAATGACATCATCATTTTGCATGATATCAATGAGGATCAGTTAGGAAGTGTGGGTGCTATTCGATTGCCTCCATCCATGGGAAATACGGTGTCTTATGTGACCAGCACAATGTTGCAGCTGTTGCAAATGAATGGTGTGTTTGGAGGACTCGCTCAAGAAGATTCTTATGACCACATCTTAAACTTCGTGGATATGTGTGGGCCGTTTTCTTTCAAGAACATCACTCAATAGTAAGTCCGACTCCATTTGTTTCCCTTTTCTCTAATGGGGTAAGCAACGAAGTTATTGACCGAGCTACCAAGGGATTCAATTATTTCTTGGGAGGAGCTCACCGTGGTGTTTTACGAAAGGTTTTTCCTTCCTTAGAAGATGCTCAAGTTGAGGGATAATATTCAGAACTTCAAACGTGATGATGAAGAGTCTATCCATGAGATATGGTTAAGGTTTCAAAAGTTGTTGCTCCAATGTCTAACTCATGGGCTATCGGACAATGTGTTATTGCAATATTTATACCGGAGCCTTGACACGGTCAACAAAGGTGTTGCAAACCAACTCATTCAAGGTGGAATCATAAGACAACTATTTGACATAGCATCATCCCTCCTTGATGAGATGACTAAAATTAATCGTGCATGGTACACTAGAGAAGATCAGATGTCTCTTTTGAATCTTGGGCTGACAAAGGAACAAATGGAAAAGAACCAGGAGAAAGATGTAAACATGGCCAAAATGTGACCCAAATGGACCTATTGACGAAGCACATCATGGGAAGTAGGTACAAGGTTGTGAATGTAGTCGGTATTAATAGTGGCGTAAACTCTCATGAAGCACACTTTGAGGCCATGTATAATAAAGAAGTGTTTCTTGACAAATCAAGTGGGGGGTTCCTGTCCGAGCTATCAAAGGACGGCAAAAATCAAGGTTGGAATAAAGATTGAGATGATGGTTGGAGAGATCAAGCTCGTTAATGGCGTTACCGTGGCACAAACTAGAGAGATAGAGATGGGGACAAAGATCTCTATGTCCCTCCTCACAAACGTCAAAATCCAAAAAAACTAAGGGTTGATCTTAAATTTTTCAGACCTAGGATATGCCTGCTCGTATTTTGAACAAGGTGGAAGGATCGGACAAGGTGCTAAAGGAAATAAAATATGATGTCTCCTCTATTAACAAAATGGTCATATCACACTCGATATCCATTAAGTAGTTGGAAACACAGATGGGTCATATCTTAACTCATTTAAACTCAATATTCCCAAGTGATACTTTGGTGAACCCAAAAAATGAGACATGGTCCAATAGACATGTCGTGCCACGACTGATCAGTTCGAGATTTCGACTCATTTAGGGCTTTGTTTTAATATCTTAAGTATCCTTAATGCCGAATCTATGCTCCATAATTATATTTATGTATTGAATTGAGGCTAGGAAAACAAAAGAGAAAGGAAAGAGCAACAAAGATAAAGATCACCGACTTCACTCGGTGATCCACCGAGTAGGCTCTTCACCCATTGAAATTTACAGTCTTACATGCTTGAGATGAGAGAAATTGGGCAAGGCATAAGCCCTATCGGCGAAGAGAAGTTTGTCCGCCAAAAACTACAGAACATTCAATGAGCATCAAGCAAATTAGCGATCCAAAAGAGCAAAGGGTGCATCGCGGAATCTATCGGTGACCCCGACATAGACTGCCTAAAAACATAGTGTATATTAGATGAAAACTCGAGACAAGAATGCGATGGGCAGAGGCAATTAGTGAGTCGCCGACCTATCGGTGAAGCACGACTTACCCCGCTGATTTTCCCAAAAGGACAAATTTTGAATCAGTATAAATTGAGTTTTGAAAAGGAAGAAGGTATCCAAACATTAGGAAAACTCATACTAAGAACGAAAACACTGTTCTTGTTTAGTTTTTAAGCATTTTTCAAGTAGATTTCTAATTGAGTTTTGTAATTGAAGCTACATTGAATCATTTTATGGGTTTGGAAATCAATACCCAGCCATGGAAAATGTAATATGTATTGAATTCTTACTTTTTATGATGAATAGCTAAAACCCCAATTCTTTGGGGTGTGACTATGTGACTAATTGTTTGATTTAGCTGATGGGTGCTAGGGATTATTGATCTTATTGCTATTTTGAAGTGGGCCTGATTTATAGCTGGTGTTAAATTGATGAATTGGAATTTTTATTTCAATTTTACTTAGTGTTTTATTCTTGCTTCAGAGAGAGGTGTAAAACCAAGGTTATAAATTAGCATTTGTAGTTATTGGGATGTTGTGGGTTTAGCTCGAGAGAGTGAATTCTAAGATCAATTCTACCTATCTAGCTCGAGAGAGTAGATAAATTGAGGTTTTGGGATGTTTATAGTGTCAAGGTTGTTGAGGTTCGAGAGAACTCACCTTAATCGTAATAGTTGTTCAAGAGAAAGATATTGCATCTAAGGTCAAACCTACCCTCTAAGATTTAGAAACCATTAGTAATTGCCGAGCACCCATTTAGCGAAATAGATAGTTAGTTTGTCATACCCATGGGTATCTCTTAATTACTTGATACCCCCAGTTGTTTGTCATTGCTTTGGTTGCTACTTGACAATCATTTCCCCCATTTGACATTTATGTCACCCCTTCGATTTATTTAAGCGTTTCAGATAATTTCCATTCCTACAACCAATTAAATCGCATTTACAACTTCATAATTAAATTCAAACTTGTACCGCTCCTTGTGGGTTCGACCCCAACTCACATGTTGGGTTTTATACTAGATTACGATCGTCTACACCTTGTACTGGATGAGGTGTCATTGAACGTTAATCAATGATATTAAGTAAGGCGCTTTATGGGGGGAAACCCAAGTTTTACTTTTGTCATTTGAATAACGTTTTTTGGATGTGCAGGTTGAAAAATCAAAGTTTGGGATTAATAAGAAAATGGGCGAGCTTAGAACCCACTCGGCGCATCGCCGAGTAGCTCACCAAGCCCAATATTGATCGCTTTTTGTACCAACCAAATGGTTGGAGGTTTGGTAATTTTGGCCTGCTAAAGTCTATTCGGCGCCTCACCAAGTAGATCATCGACATAAAATAGGTTGACTGAATGAGGCGTGAACTGAATGGTCAAAGGCTTTCAACCATTTTAAATTCAAAACCTCTCCTTATTTTGAAAATTTTTACCCTTGAACTCTCACACTTACATTTTAGATCTTAGTTTTTACTTAATTTTTGTGTGGGTGTCATTGAGTGATTGGAATTCATCACATTTCTAGCCGTTTCTTTTTCCTTAATTGTTTCCTTGTCTACCTCTGAGGTTTGTGTCCCGAATTAGCCTTAATTTCATGATGTGTTCTAAGCATGCTACTGAGTAGTTGTTAGATCTATTTGTGTGTCTTTGTGTGCTTATGCGATTGTTGAATATTATTTGGTAATCGAGCATGTTAGGTATTGTGTTTCGCCTAAATTAATTTAAAGTGTGTTTAAATTGCTTAGATTGCGGGTTTGCATGTTAGGATTTGTGTGGGTGAAGTCTGAGTAACCCAAATTCCACAAAACAACTTGAATTTCCCCAATGATGGATCATGTAATGTCGGTCTTAAGGGCAAAGGCGTTGTTTGGTCGAATCTAGGTAAATTCGGCGAAGTCTGAGTACCTCAGGGTAGGTAATCATATGGTCTAGACTTGAATTAAGTAAAATGGACCTTGAATTTGGTTATCATAGGTTGTGCGTTGAGAATTGGGGTTCGGGCTAAAAATCTGGCACGATGGGCCATTTGGCGAGCTTAATCGAGCTCGTCGAATGACTTGGCGATTCACCGACTAACTCCTCTCATCGCCTTTTTTCCTTGAAATGGTGTTGTTGTTTTTTGTAACTTTCGACGATACGCATCTGCTCGCCGAGTTGACTCGTAGACTCACCAAATAACTTTGATCTCGCCTTTTTGAAGCCCTTGCTTTTGAAATTATTCTTTGATATTCGGTGAGCCACCTTTGCTTCGCCGATCTAGTTCGGTGACTCACCAAATGAATTTTTATCTCACCGTTTTGTGTTGATTTATGATATTTTGTTCTGTGATAATCGGCGAGCTCTCTAACACTCACTAAATGAACTCACCGAGCTCTCTAAGGCTCGCCAAATGAACTCGGCGCCTCACTGAGTCCTGCATTTTTGAGAATATTCATTTCACTAACCCTTAGCAACCCTACTCATTTTGTTAGCTCATTTTGACAGATATGGCTAGACTAAACGTCCAGTGAAGCATCCTAAAAAACTGATAAGGGAAAAAGGGGTAGTGACTGCTGCAGAGGTTGCACCTCCATGATCAACTAGACCTCGACCCATTCAAGCAAGTGGCTGGCGTAAAGGAAAATAGCCAACGGAGCCGAGTTCGAGTAGCTCCAGCTCCGACTATATGGGTGTATTTTCCACCTAACTCACTACATCTGATTTTGAATCTAGGGATGATTTGGGGTCTAGGACTCCAGTCTATGAATCAGAGCCAACCGATGATTACACACTAAAGCAAAGACGTGCTGAATTGCACTCTAAAGCACTACATGACCTCGCATGACTCCCGACACTCCCAATACCTCTAGCACAGGAAACAAAACATGCACCACAAGTGCCTCCGGCCCAATCACCTTTTCCGCGCTCTATGAAAAAGTAGAAGGCTACTGGTATGCACATAATTCTAGAGAAGAAGAGGTTTTCCATAGATGGGGTAATGGACACATATCTAGCAGTGTGGGACACTCTAAGGTTCCATAAATTTGAGTAGTTCACGAAGCCCAAAATATGTATATGCGTACGTGGGTCATAGACTACGAGAGCTATGCACAGTTACTCCCAAAAGGGAAGAAAATGGCTGGAGTAGCGGCACCGTTCTAGTTTGTTAAGGTGCGTGGGAAGAAGGTTAAATGCAGTGAGACAAATATATATGAGTTGCTTGCTTAAACAGTCCGGGTAACCCACATCTTGACCACTATACTCGAGACCTAGTCGTTACACGATTTAAAGGGTGGTTGGCCCCATTACAGTCTGATTTGTCAGCCCCATGGATAGAGACGTGGGTCCCGATCGACAAGAGAGATATTCATGTTGCTGCTTGGTACTGGTTCAGTTTCATCAACAACACCTTAATGTTGTCCCCAAATGAGTCCATTGTCCGGCACCTGAAAGCTGCACTTCTGGGGCACATTATTGATTAGGAGAGGCTTAATTTGGGGTCGATTATTGCTCAAGAGATGTCCATGAGGGCCAAAAAGAGTAGACCTCATTGCCTTTCCCAGTTCTCATCAGTGATATGTGTCGTCTGGCTGGAGTGTCGTTCGTGGCCAAGACTGATGTTGAGATTACTCCTACCTCTTCTACTGACATCCAAAGGATTAAGGCTGAGTATATTAAGGATGAGTCCGAGCGGAGGAGTGCAGCACCGGTGGATACATCCCTAGCTGTCGATCTAGAGACTATAAAAATGGATACTCCTCCTCCTACTCCTACCGATGAGCCGTGATATACGCTCAACTACACCTCATCCTATAGTAGGTGTAGGCGATCGTAATCTAGTATAAAACTCAACGAAAAGTTGTGGTTAACCCACAAGGAGCGACAAAAGTTCGAATTCAGTTACGAAGTTACAAATGTGGTCTAATCGGTTCTAGGAATAGAAAATATCAAAAAGACTTAAATAAATCGAAAGGTTGACAACGAATGTCAGATGGGGGGATTGGTTTGTCAATTAGCAACCAAAACAATTATCAAAACAGGGGAATCAAAATGTACAGAGGAATTCTCGAGGATGTGATCGATTATAGGCTAATTTTGTTGTATGGGTAATTGACATTCACTAACAATTATCTATATTTTTATGATGTCTAGCTAAAATCCCAATTCTTAGAGTGAGATTATGTGATTATGGGCTGATTTAGCTTATGGGTATTGCTAATTGTTAGTTTAAATGTTGTCTAGAAGTGATTTCAATCAGTAATTGTGGTTCAAATTAAAGGATTGTAGTTGCTAATGCAGTTCTACCTTCGTGTTTTTGGCTTGCTCGAGAGAGAGGTTTTAAAACCAAGATTACTGAATTGATGGTCTGTGGGTATTGGGTTGTTATGTGTTCAGCTCGAGAGAGTGAATCCTAAACCCTTTTCCACACATTTAGCTCGAGAGAGTGAATGGACTAAAGCGTAGGTTGCTCTTATTTGTTTGCTTATTGGTGTTCGAGAGAAACCAACTTGATTCAGGGTAAATTGTTGGAGAGAAAGTTTATCCCCACTAAAGTCTAGCTTATTCACTGATTTACAACTATTTACTAACAGTTGCAATTTCCTATTTGTCGATATTAGCCTATAATCGAATCACATCCCAAGTACCCGTCTCATTATTGTTATTCCTTGTTATTTGTTGCTGCTGTACTTGATAAACTGAAACCAAAACCCCCATGTTATTTGACATTCATGTCACCCCTTAATTTGAATTATGTTTTTGTTCGATAATGTCTATTCTTATGATTGACTTGAACATATTCGAACTTTCCTATTGAATCTTAAACACGTACCACTCCCTATGGGATTGGACCCCAACTCATTTAGTTGGGTTATTATACTGACTAACGATCGTTGACATTTAGAATTGGATGAAGTGTCCTTGAAATGTTAATCAAAATGGCGTCGTTGCTGGGGAGTGGTGTTGGTTAAGATTCTTTAGTTAAGTTGAGTTTTGATCTTGCTAGTTATAACTGAATATACTTATTTTTAGTTTTGGTTTTCATGTTGCTTGTTTAGAGCAAAATAAAGGAGCATGTCTTGTAGCAACGGTGACCAAAAGGACCACTCTCCTTTGAGAATGATGATTCTTAGGGATAACATCCTTAGGGTTAGTCAATCTATGAGTTGTGGCTGAGATTCAAGTCACTATTGCTACAATGCCTAGCTCATGGAATCTCAGATAACAACTACTAGACTGCTTCTATAGAGGTTTTGGTCTGGAAAACAGAGGAGTGGCTGACCAAATTTCTCCGGGGGGTATCACACGACTACCCTATGCAATAGCAGCCCAACTCCTTGATCACATGACCAAGACCAACAAGGAGACTGAGAAGGACCAAATTTTGGCCACACTGTTGACTCAACTAGATCTAGTGGCCAAAAAGATCATGGAATTGGAAGCACCGGACAAAAATAAAGACCGGTACATTCCCCCTCACGAGGGTATAAAGCCCAAGGTGTACAAGATTGGACAAATATAATAGATACTCTCACTCATTCTTCACAAAGTCGAAGAACACGACAAAGTGTTGAATGAGATAAAAAAGAATGTCTCACTGCTGAATCAGATGACTGCTTCCCATTCCATATCTATTTAGCTGCTGGAGACCCAAATGGGTAATGTGTTGTCTCGTCTCTACCCTACAGGTCAAGATTGAGTGGGGAAGTCGTGCCATGACGTTAACTAAGGCGCTTCTTGGGAGGCAACCCAAGTGTTTATTTTTATTTTTATTTTTGTTTTAGAAATAATCGTGTGTTGATTTTGCAGGTTGAAGTGTAGGATATGTTTGAAAAATGCAGGTTGACGAGCTAAAAGTCCAGTCGACGACTCGTCGAAGAGGTCAGTGAGCCCAACTTGGACCTCCTTTGAACTCAAAGCATTTTTAAATTGGAGTATGTAAAACTCGCGAGCCAAGGAGGAAATTGGCAAATCGCCGACCTACTTAGTCCACCGTTTGGACCCCTATATTAACTGGAGGTCCTGTAAAACTTGGTGGGGTAAGTGCCCACTCGACGTGTCGCCGAGTTAGTCGGTAAGAAAAACTTATGTCGCCGAATGGGTAAGAAGTGAACGGTTTTTAAAGGCCAAAGGTTTAAACTTTCAAACTCTTTCACTTTCCCTCACTTTTCAACTTTCCAAAATCACACTTGCACTATAGTATTCTATATTTTTGTGTTTTTACTACAGTTTAGTCGTCAAGTTTGTGTTCGGAGTTGGTTTATTCGGCTTCTAAGGTTGGTTTTCCGAACCCCAAATTCTTATATTGCGATTTTGATTCATTTGCAAGTGATTTTATCTTAGTGATGTGTGTTGGACCTCTCTGATCGTAATTGAATATGTGTGTGCTTGTTTTAATTAGTATATCATGCATGTAATGCCTTTGTTGTTAAATTCCTGAATTTTTCGTGCTTAAAAGTGATTAAAGTTGTGGGGTGTTGTCTAAATGTTGTTGGGTCTAGTCGGGTGAAGTCTAAGTAACCCACTTTTGTGCCAAATGACATATTTTGCCCAATGATGGAGCGGTTGGGAAAAAGTCATCAAATGGCCAAATTTGGCAAAACCGGGAGAAGTCTAAGTATCCCGGCGGCATGGGTGTAATGGTTCTTAGTTTGATTGAAATAGTGCATGGTTTGATTTTGTTTTCGTGGGCTGCGGGGTTGAATTTTGAAGTTTGTGTTGAAAGTAGGCACGTTGAGCCATTTGGCGAGCTGGGTAGAGCTCGACGAACCACTCGGCGGTTCGCCGAAGCCTCCCTTATCTCCTTCAATTTCATGCTTAATCTTGAGTTAGGTTCTGTAACTTTCGGTGAGAATCCTGAGGTCGCCAAGTGCACTCGACGACTCGCCGAATGTCTTCCTTGATCACCATTTTCTGTGCCCCTAATCCTTAAATGCACTGTAACTTTCAGCGGGCTAGTCCTTGCTCGCCGAAAGCTGTCGGGGATTCGCCGAAAGGCCCTTCCCATCGCCGACATGCCATTTGTCTGAGAAATTTTTGAGCCAATCCTTTCGGTCAGCCCGATCAGGCTCATCAAAGTGATTCGGTAACTTGCCGACCGGTTCGGTGAGTTTGTCTGCAATAAAAATATTTTGAACATCTGCTTGAACTGTTTCTAACTTTCAACAATCTGCTTTCAGATATGGCTAGACCTAAGGTAGCTGGTAGAGACATGTTGCCCCGCAAGAGGGCCAAGGGTATAAGAATCAACGAGGATGCAACTGCATCCAAGGCTAAAGCTATAAAACTTCCCACAACTGGTGGGAAGGGCAAGAGAAAAGGCAAGGCTCTTGTACATGCGTCACCGGATGCCAGCTCCGATAGTGATGGCATCTATGCCACTTACCTCACCACTTCTGAGAGTGAGGGTGATTACTAGGAGCATTAGGATGAAACTTTTGAGCCTGCGGATGATGAGGTAGTAGCAGCACAGAGGGCAGAGATGCGATCCAAAAGAATGAATGATCCGTCTAGGATCGACTCCCCAGGCCACCACTACTCCTCCTCCTACTCCAGCACAGGCCGTGGTCCTAGCACCACCGGTACAGGGTCCTCCTCCCCGGTCTATGAATAGACTGAAGACTGAGGGGCTGAGGACCATCATAGAGGGAAATAGGTTGTCCAGTGATGGAGTCATTGACCAATATCCGGAGATCATGAGCTGCCTAAGGTCCCACAACTTCCAGTTGTTCACTAAATCCCGTGGACCTTATGTTCCAAATTGGGTTCGGGAGTGCTATGATATGTTTCTAATCAAGACACAACTTCCGATGCAAGTGTCTACGATCTTACAATAGTTTAGTAACCCAACCAAGGGTTGGGATCGTTCCCAAGAGAGTGGTTTTGAGAATTAATAGAAAAATAAAATTTAGTTCTAACTAGTCGTAGCTAAGAAATTAACGAGTAAAAACAATGTAAATTAAAGGGGGACACAAGAGTGTTAATTAACAATGGGGGTTTTTGTCACAAGTAAGGTAAAAACAACAAAATAAACAAGGGTTTCTAAGTAATGAGAGGGGATCCTTGGGATGTGACGGGAATACGGGTTAAGCTAGATTATTGGGTAATGCTTTCGATAGAAGATTCATAGAGTAGTTGTGACTAGGCTAGACTTTAAGGGGGATAAGATCTCTCTCGAGCAACTTACCCCATTTCAAATGCGTTCCTCTCGGACACCCACTTGTCGCATGAAGACCAGCCTACACCTTAACCCACTCACTCTCTCGAGCTAAGTGTGTGGACATGGGACTAGGGTTCACTCTCTCGAGCTGAACCTCATGTCGACCCACTCACACTGGCAATCAATCTAGTGGTCTTATTTTTACGACCTCTCTCTCTCGCAATCCAAAAACACATAAATAAACTTGTATTTGCAACTACAAATTCATTAAATTCATCCACAACCACTAAACGAAATCACAATTAAACTACGATTAAACTATCAGCGAGTAAGACCCAACAATTATCTTAACCCATATTCGCTAGATCACACCCCAAGAATTGGGGGTTTTAGCCACACATCAAGAGATGGAAATTTATACCTAAATGAGCTTGCATTCAAATGGGTATGAAGATTTAAGTATTGTTACAGGCAAAGAATGAAGAATCCAAAAGACTCAAGTCCAAATCCTTGGAGATGAAACCCTCTTTTTCTTCAAGTCTTCAAAACCCTCTCAAACTCAGAGCAAAAATACCAAAAAGTACTATTCTATATGAAAATTATAATAATTGTTCAACTCTTAAAACTACAACTCTAACTAGTATTTCTAGTTTTCACAGATTTGTGCTGCAGCGGATCATTCGGCGTCGTTAGTCGAAACTGCCGATCAACTCGGCGATTCGCCCTTTGGTGTAGTTCATCGCCGTCTTGCACCAACCTTCAACATCATCGTACTCTGGGTCATTGGGCTACATGGTACTGCTTCGCGGAACTTCTCGACAATGCGCCGACTGCTCCCTATCTCCGCCGACTTGATCCTTTCCTTCAGTGCTTAACACACTGGAACAAAAGGCGAAGTAAGACCCTTCGGCGATTTGCCAACTGGACTCGACGATCCTCAGGCCTTCATTTCTTTGTTCTTCTCAGCCCTTTCGTTCCTTCTTGTGACGTAGTGTCCATGGTTTCCGTCAAACATCAAATACCTGAAACTTAAGGGTTTTCATCAGATTTTGAGATAAAATAAGCATTTGAGGAAACAATTTCTACTAAAATATAGCCGTAAATGAGTCCAATTTGTGGACTCATCAATACCCCCAACTTAAACTTTTGCTTGTCCTCAAGCAAACTCAAGTTCAGCCATTCAAAAAGGGTGTCTCGAACAGTGCTTCACAAGACTCAATCATGAATGCGCACAACAAGACTCAATTTACTTATGCAAATATCAAATGTGTACTCAAAGATTCAAATTGTGACTCACCATTATCAACGAATCTCATGCTCACAATACTTGCTTCAAATGCAACTATAGTGTTCAAATGCCCTCACACAAAGAATGATTTCATATTAACACAATGGCTTCACAGTTTAAAGCTTTGGAATCAGATGCAACACTCACACTCACAAGGAAGAACATAATGCATAATTTCACCCATAGGTTTGCCTATATTTTCCAATCAACATTTGTTTCGACTTTCTCAAGATCACAAAGGTCTTAACAAGGCTTGTAACGGGGCTGAGTGTAAAGGTATGGTCATTTAGGCTCAGTGACTTTCATCCTCATGAAATGTGGTGCTCACAACACTTCCTTTCCTTTTTCTTTATCATTCTATTTAGTGCTCGTAAGTCATCCTATTATTAGGGTCACTGACAAAAAGGTCCACGAGCTACTGAAGATTCTCAAAAAGAGGAAGATAAATATTTCTTGTGTTTAGTAGACCAAATGGTTAGGTTCCAAGGCATATGATTTTTTTTTAAATTGAACGACCCTTGGGGGGGTCAGGGGCTTAGCAATACCCCCAGGCCTTAGCATAAATAAAAACAAAAGAAGTACAAGGAGGGGGACATAAACCTAACCTCCAATCCTATGATGGTTCATAAGTCGACCTTCCTACTAAGGATAGTCAACTTATCCACGTTCTAAGAAAAGGAAATTCTAGAAACTAAGCACCTAAAAGAGAGGACTCCTCTCGATACAAAGTATCTAGAAATCGTAAATAAGGGAGACTCTCCCCTTACAAAAGTAAGAAAAGAAACCTAAACCTGTTCAAGAGAGCTATAATTATTCAAACATAGCCCGGTTGAAAAGGTTGCACATGACTTCAAGGAGGTTGTTTAATTCTTCTGAGTCTCTTTCTTCTGAAATTCTGCATACCCATTTTTTCCAAAATGTAACTTCCTCGAGATGCGCCTGGTAGTTGCTGATACGTGTAGAAATGTTGAATAATATCTTGTCTATGACTCCATTTAGATAAATGATCAGCTGTACAATTAGCTTCCCTAAATGTATGCTTGCATTGGAAATACTCGCACTGACTACTGATATTTTTAAGTTCCTGTATGTACTGCTGAAGCTGCCACGGTGCTGGGCTGTTGTGGTTGATCCATTTGCTAAGTAGCTCGGAATCCACCTCCAAGATGATCTTCTTGTATCCATGTTGCACACACCAATTGACTCCATGTGCAGCTGCCTGTATCTCTGCTTTGTTGCTGGTACCAAATCCAAGAGGTATAGCATATACATAAACTAAGTTGCCTTGGCCATCCCTTAGAATTCCTCCTCCCCCAATATTTCCTGGATTGGTAAGAGCACTACCATCTGTATTCAGCTTGTACACTCCCATAGTAGGTTTGTCCCAGCCGACTGGAATTACCTTAAGCTCATGCCTGCAGTTCTCTATCATACTGATCACGTCCTTCCAATTGCTGGGCCATTGTAAGTATGGGAATACCGTGATAAATAATTGCATCATATCTTTGAATATGAGGTACTTGACTCTACCAATGCTGGACTGCTTGCCTCCATATTTAGCGGAGCACCTGTTTTTCCACAGATTCCAGCAAATAAAGATAGGGAGTGCTTGATGTAATAGTTTGTGAACCTCGTTGCTGTGTTGGCTACTTCTCCATTTCATCAGTAAGCATCTCAAAGTGGTGCATGAGTGTTCAATTCCCAGAAGTGCTGCATGGACCTTCCAAATGTGGTTAGCAAAATTTCCAGTCACAAGAATGTGATCAATATCATCTCTCCCGGGTCTGTGATAGCAGTAGCAGTTGGCTGGCTCGATTCCAAAACTGGCGAGCTTTTCGTTGGTTGGCAACTTGCTTCTCAAAGCTCTCCAAATAAAGAAAGACACTTTGAATGGGACATTTTTATGCCATATGATAGTGTTGATCAGATCCTTGGCCTGCTTTTTTCTGATAATTTCCCATGCAGATGATATAGAGAATTGGCCACTGTCTGCTGGAGTCCAGATTGCTTTATCAGGAGTTTCTTCCTGATGTTGAATATGAGTATTAAGAATGATAGGAACAATGAGAGGAGGAGCATGTTGTCTCACTAAACTTTCCTTCCATTGTCCTTCTTTAATAAAATAAGAGACTTGGAGATTATTTAAGCTAGAAATATTGTCCATGAGGTCAGCAAAAGGTCCATTTCCAAGCCAATTATCCCACCAAAAGGAAGAGCTTCCTGAGTATATTTTCCAGGTAATGTGAGGCTCCACACTGGGTCTGTTTTTAAGGAGATATTTCCAAACCAAAGACTGGCCCGTATCCCATTTCTTAGCCACTGGGTTGGCTCTTTGACAGTATTTAGCTTTTAAAAATTGACCCCATAGCGAGTTCTTTGTCCTAAAGGTCCACCACTGTTTATATTGAAAGGAGGTACAAATATCAGAAAGGAGTCTCACCCCTATACCTCCTTCATCACACGGATAGCTGAGAGTTTCCCATGAGGCCCAATGGTACTTTTTCTTTTCTTTGTCCATTCCCCAGAAAAAATCAGCTGTGATGTTCTTCAGGTATTTGATAGTAGTTTTTGGAGGGGATATAGCAGCCATAGTGTGAATAGGAATAGATTGCAGAACATGTTTCACTAAAGTGACTCTACCTCCAAAACTAAGAATTCTGGAATGCCAACCACTGATTTTCTTGACCACTTTGTCCACCAGTTCAGAATAATATATGATCCTTTGTCCACCAATGTATAGGGGGCACCCTAGGTAATTAATGGGACTCTCTTTTCTGCTAAACCCAGTGATCTCCTGTATCCCAGCAATGATGGCAGAATTGGTATTTGAAGGGACCATAAAATGACTTTTGGACTTGTTTAGGAGTTGATCAGAAATTGCCTCATAAGTCGAGATTGTCTTCATAATAAGCTGCACAGACTGCCTGGTTCCAGACGTGAATATGATAATATCATCAGCAAAACTTAAGTGGTTGATTTGAGGGCCTCTGAGCTCCATCTGGAACCCCTTATACATTTGATTCTGATGAAGAAGATTCAGCATTCTGGATAATACCTCAGCTCCTAAAATAAATAGAGCTGGGGAGAGGGGGTCACCTTGTTTGAGACCTCTTGTGGAGTGGAAAAAGCCATGCCTTTTGCCATTAATGATCACAGAGTACCAATTGTTACTCATAATTCTCCAGACCCTGTCAATGAAGAGCTCTCCAAACCCCATTTTCCTCAAGACCAGACAAGTATAGGACCAAGACACTCTGTCATATGCTTTTGCCATGTCAAGCTTGATCACAACATTATCTCCTTCTTTGGGTTTTTTAATACCATGGATGATTTCTTGGGCCAGCATGATGTTTTCAGATATGTTCCTTCCCCTAACAAAACCAGATTGATTTTCTGAAATTAGGCTAGGGAGGATAGGAGCAAGTCTGGTGCTTAAAATTTTGGAAATAATTTTGTTGGAGAAGTTGCTGAGGCTGATGGGTCTAAACTCATTAAGCTTGTTTGGATGGTCCACTTTAGGGAGGAGAACCAAACATGCATGAGTCATGAATTTAGGCATAATGTGTCCAGTAAAAAAGGATTGAACTGCAGCCAGTAAATCTTCTTTAATAATATCCCAACAAGACTGGTAGAATTTTCCTCCTATTCCATCAGGACCTGGAGCTGAATGAGGATTCATAGACATAACTACCTGTTTCAACTCATCCATGGTTGGAATGCTGTCAAGGGCCTGGTTCTGATCTTGAGTAACCATTCTGGGAATGCACTGCAGAGCACCTTCACTGATTCTGGCAGTATTCCCAGTGAATATGTTCTGAAAGTATTGACACACTTCTTTAGCAATGTTGTCATCTCCTTGTAGCCAATCTCCTTCATCTGTACAGATTTTATGAATGAAAAGTCTCCTCCTTCTTCCCCTCATAAGTGCATGAAAGTACTTGGTATTTGCATCCCCTTCCTTGAACCAATGTAGCTGAGTTTTCTGTTTGAGGATTGACTGTTCCAGCTTCAAATATCTAATGTATTGGGCATTGATGTTATGCAGCTTGGACCTGTTTTCTTCAGTATTAGCAGTGATGAGAGTTTCTTCAGCACCTCTGACCTGTTCTTCATACTCCTTTGCTTTTGCAAATATATCCCCATATTCCAACCTTGACCATTTACTCAGAGTGTTAGTTAGCCTCCTCATTTTAGTGTGTAAGGACCACATGGGATTACCAGACACCTCCTTTTCCCAACATTCCATACGATTAAGCTAGTTATTTGTGGGCTTACTTTGAACATTATTAGTGCTTATGTGCCTCAAGTGGGTTATGGTGGCTAAGACGACAACTGTCAAAAGCTTGTATGTCGAGCTAGGGGCCATAGGAGGGAATGATAAATTGTATAGGCTCATAAAAGCATAGAGATAAAGGTTAGCCATTTGAATCAAGTGAAGTGCAACAAGAATGATGAAGGAAAGGTGTTGGTGGAAGGGAACTCCATTACACAAAGAGAGAAAACTTGCTTCCCACAAACTCTTAAGAAAATAAGGAGATAGAAATATTATGTTTGGTGATTTGGTGCATTGTGAAACATTTCAGGAATTAATGTACTTATGTGTTTTAGGGTTGATGAGGATCTACATGCAATTAGTAGGATAACTAGGGGAAGAGAGACCGTACTTGATGAGATTTTGGTGGACTTTTAGAAGAGCACAAACAAGATAGGTATTCAAAAATGGTTCAATTGTATTAAGAACAAGAGTGTTATTCAAAACTGTAACAATTACATGGATATGAAATTACTAAGTCATACTATGAAGGTTTGAGAGAGTGGTGGATATGAGCGTGAGGAGAGGGATGTAAATTTATGAAAATCAATTTTGGATTCATGCCGAAATGATCGAGTACTAAAGCATCTATCTTATGCGGAGACGGGTGGAAAAGTATAGAGAAAGAAGAGGGACCTTCATATAGTGTTCATTGACCTTATAAAGGCCTATGATAAAGTCCTAGTGGATTTCCTTCTGGAGTTCTTGGAGGCTAGATTTTTCCTAATCATCTATATTATGGAGATGAATGACACATACGATGGAGCCAAGACTCGGACTAGAATGGTGGGAGTAGACTGTAAACACTTTTAAGTTGAGATAAGGTTGCACCAAGGATTACTTCTTTAGACTTTTTCTATTTGTCTTCGTGTTGGATGAGTTGACACAATATTGCTATTGAAGATGATTTTCCATGATATATGTTATTTGCAGACGACGTAGTAGTGATCGATCAAACATGGAATATATTTAATGCTACATTGGAGGTTTAGAGACAAACTTCGGAGTCCAAAAGGTTTTGGTTGAGTATGACCAAAATGAAATGTTTAGACTGCAAATTCAATATTGCGTCAGATGAAACAAAGGTGGAAGTGGAGGCTGCCAAACAAACTATTCCCAAGAGAGAAAGTTTTAAGTATCTTGGATCTATTATCTAAGGTAGTGGATATGTCGATAATGTCACTCATCGCATGGAACAACATAGATGAAATGGAGGCTTGCCTCAGAAGTCTTGTGTGATAAGAAAGTGCACCTAAATTTAAATGTAAGTTCTACGGAGTAGTGGTTAGTCTGTCCTTATTATATAGAGTTGAGTGTTTGCCAGTCAAGAATTCACAAGTCCAGAATATGCATGTTGCGAAGGTGAGAATATTGACTTGTATGTGTAGTAATACTAGTAGCGACAAGATAGAGGATAAAGTTATTGGGGAGAAGGTGAGAGTGGCCGATGTGGCAGACAAGATGAGGGAAGCAAGATTGAAATGATTTGGACATGCTCAGAGAAGGTGTACATGCTCTAGTGAGGAGGTGCAGGAGATTGGATGTTGGGGTACAGGGAGGGTTGATATAGGCCAAAAAGGTATAGGGAAGATGTAACTTGGAAGTACATGGTGCAATTTCATTTTATCAAGGACATGAATTTACATCAGAAAGAGTGAAGGTCAGTATTAGGGTAGAAGGATAATAGAGATATATTGTTGTCTTGCCTTGCGAAGGTTAGGCTTGTTATTTCCTATCGTAGTACTAGTTGTACCCTAGTAGGCCTCGCCATATGCTCTAGGCTTTCTTATAGACTTTACAGTGCTTTTCTTATTAATTTTTATGTTTTATTTATTGTTTTCTCCTTTCTTTACTTGAGTTGAGGGTTTTTGGAAACATCATCTGTATCTCCACGAGATAGTGGTAAGGTCCGCATACATTCTACCGTCTCCAGATTCCACCTAGTAGAATTTCACTGAATATGTTATTGTTTTTGTAATATCAACTAAAAATGTTGAATTCGTGAGAAAGCGTGCAAAGAATATAGCTAGGGAGTGCAAATAAAACGATCATGATTTTTCTTGCAGGATCCACGGGTATTCATAGCTCCCATTATTATATGGAAGAAAAAAAATGCGAGGCAAATCTGCATAAATCAATGAAGATTCTAATTTGTCCCATAAAGAAAATATTTTATTTTCAACCCGCTCTGAATGCACAACTCTTTGAAAAAACTGTATTTTACAGAATTTAATAGTAACCCACCAAAATAATTATCTTAATCAATCCCATAGGTAATGTTAGTGCTTTTTTTTAACTATATTCCATTATTTTGATTCGTTTTGTTTCTTATAATAACCAAAATATCTTTTCATGTTTTTGTGACTTTTCGATATATTTGTAATATATTTTCTACTAATTTCTCCTTTAAAAAATAAAATTAAGATTTTTTGTATATAAGATATACTTAGTGTTCCAACTATAATTATTATGAACATAATAAATTCTATCACTTTTAAATTCGTCTATTCAACATAAATATAAATGTTAAGTTAGAAATTTCATCTTATGACTTTCAGACTTATTTTTGTAATTTTAAATTAACATTCAACAGTTATAAACAATTATAACTTTACTCAAATTCTTATACTTAAATATTATTTTAATTTAAAAACACTTAAAATAAATCAATCTAAATAGTTTCAAAATTGCTATACAATAGACACAAAGATAACAAAAGTGGCTCAAACATGAAAAAGAAAAATTGGCTCTAAATTATCCAAATCATCAATATTTTTATGACTGGTGAAGTTGGTAAAAAAAAGAGAGACTAATTTTGAATGTGGTATAAATTTTAGGGATGAAGAAAGAAATATATTTTTTAAAAGTATCAATCAAAAAATATAATTGACATGTAGGGTCCACTTTTCTATTTGGCAATGGATTAATGACCCTCATGTAGTTATTCTCGCCTAAGTTCACGAAAACTTTGTGACAAAATAAAAAGATACTGACAAAAATAAAGGAATAAATCCGACGAAAGCAATGGTGAAGGAAACTGACACAAATTTAAATAAAAACAAAAATTCATAATTACTACAGTACCTTTTGTGTAAGTTAATTATGATTCTATTTTGTAATTTTTTGTGTTGTCGTGTCTTAAATACACGGTATTTTCATAAACCAAAATTGCAATAGTATTTTATATTTTATTTTCTATTTGATGTTTGGTATTTATATTGAAATTTGACTAATTCAAATTTATACTGTGTAGAATCTCATTTGGAGGGGAACACTATCTATCAAGAATTTTTCCTATTATGACTCAAACTCAAGATCTCTGGTTAAAACGAACAACTCTATCCTCTACACCACCTTTAATTAGGGTAACACAATATTAGTTATGCTTCTTTGTTGCATTAACCAATTTATTCTTAACAATTGAAAGTTAATATATATATGAAAAATAATAGTTTTTACACTTAATAAATTTGGTATAAATATCGAGAGGGATAAATATTTACTAATTTTGGATATAAATATCCAAAAAAAATATTTTTGTTAGTACCAAACACATCCTAAATGATAAAATATAAAATCCTAAATTTTCATGATTTTTTATTTTATTTCTTTAATATGTATTGCTATTTTAGCATTAGTCACAATCTCGTGATTTAGAAAACAAGAGTTGTAATTCATAATTAACTAAGATTTCCTTCAAACATGTAACCTGTGATATCTTCACACAAAACAATATTCAAACATAAGTGTATTAAGATTCCATTCAAGCAAGTAACTTGTGATGTATTCACACAAAACAATATTCAAACATAAGTATATTAAGATTCCGTTCAAGCAAGTAACTTGTGATGTCTTCACACAAAATAATATTTAATTTTATCTTAATTAATAATAATTACCATTAATAGGAAATGATAATTTTATCTTAATTTTTTTTACTAATAAGGAAATTATCACTTACATGAGATGACAAGCACTGTGATTAGTAGGCAAATGATTGTATTTGTTCAAATTTGAATGATACTAAAATTTTCTTTTTATTGTTATTGTTGAATAGAACATATGCTAAAAAATATTGCTTTAATATTTTTCTTTTCAATTTTTTTTTCTTATAATTTCATTCATTAATCCATATTGTACTTGAATAGAAATAGAATGTGCATGCCTATTTTAAAAAGGTAGATATTTACCCATAATGTATACGTTGAATTAATCAATTAGCCTTAATATTCAAAAATAAAATAAAAATACGTATAATTTAATTATGTTATAACATAAATGTGTATGTAATATATCAATGTTGTACTTAATTAATTTCGTGTAATTATCAAGAGGAATATAATTAAGTACTCATCATTTTAATTACTTACTAGATTTTCTACTTTAAGTTTTATGTGTTTAATCTCATCTTGCCATATTATTTAACTGTTACACAATTTTATAAGAATAATTATTTCTTATCTTTTTTCACACCTAATTCTTTTTTTTTTGTTGCAAAGGAAATTTTTTCTATAAATAATAGCTTCGAGGTTAAAGGATCTATTGCAATTATCTCAATCAAATTTTAATTAAGGAAGTTAGTGTTTTCTTTTCATTTAGGCTAGAAATGCATAGATATATTTAAGAATATAGTATATATTGAATTTTTTATGGTATCATCTAAAAAATAATAATAAAATCTAAACACCTTTACTTCTCTCTAATAACATCAAAACTTCATCAATTTCACCAAACTGAATAAATAGAACACTTTTTTATTCTATTATTTTAAGGTGTTGATGAACTAATTTAATGTTATAACTTCTATTTGTAATTAGTTCATCTATTATATTTCACCTTTTATTTTTATTTTTTATTTACTTTTCAGAAGGAGTATTGGAGTTTGCTAACACATCAAAATTTGTGTCATGTACGATTTACTTTAATCTCCATTTATTAGTTTCAATTTTTGCTGTTCTTTTTTGATATTTTAGGTGACATAATTTTTGTGTAACTTTTTTTTTTTTAAATAATGTTTTTCCTTAATTATGTCATATGTGGCATATTTTTACCAATTATACGCTATCAGTGTGCATTAGGGTGATAAAAAAAAGAATCTCACATCGATCAATGAAGGAGTTTTGAACTTCCTTAAATAATTTGAAAAATTCTATCCCTTTTAGCCGGGTTGAGTTAGAATCAAAGTTTATTCATAAGACGAATTTTTGTTGTTGTCACTTTTAGGGGCTGTTTTATGTGATATAAAATAAGATTGATATGAAGTTATATTAAGTTGAAGTTTTGTGATTTGAATTTTTTAAGTTGTATGTTTTTCATAAAAACAAAAAATCACAAGTTATGAAAACTATCAAAATTTATGTAATTCTTATACAATCTTTTCAAATGAGCAAATCATTATTCATAAACAAGATATCGGAATATCCTAATGCCCCATATTGATAAATTGTATATCTCCATGTTCTTTTACAAATTACTCTTTGAAATTTAATAGTTTGATTTCAAATATACAAAATTCTATTAAGATCCTCTAGTCAAAAAAATTGTATTCATTATTATTATTATTATTATTATTATTATTATTATTTTAGTTTTTATTATTATTATTTTTATCATTATTAATGTTATTTATTTTTTAAATTTAATGCTAGACAACAGAGGAACTATTTGATGAGAAGTTATTTCTTGTACCAAGATTAATTAATTGAATTGTCTTTTTTGCTACTTTAATTTAAATATGTTCGATTTAACTGATTTAATATATTAATAATTGTGTGTTGAAAATTATTTTGGATGTTAAAATTAATCTTGTTAATAAATAGTTATATGTTAATATCAGATGATTAATGTATTTTGAAAATAAGTCTTGAATTTTAAACTATGCAAATTTAATTTCATCAATTTCATCTATATGACTTTTCACTAAATCTGGTAAAATATAAGACAATATTAATAAATACTATAGAATTTATACTATGCACAAATTATAAATAAGATTCATGTCTAGCTCTTAAATCTGTTATACCCAATTGTAAGATTTGTAAGGAGATTTTTCTTGTTTCAACATAATTTTTTTTATAATGTAATTTTTCTTTTTACATTAATTATTTTATTTTTTGAGATCTAAATACTCTGTTATATGTTGTATGACTTTAGGTCTCAAAACAATAATCCTTTACAAAATCAGGATGAACAGACTTTTCAAGCTTTTGTTTATCAGGACTATATGCTGCCCAGGTACTTTTTTATTAGATTTACTGAATTCATTATCGTTGTTAGTTTTTATCCTTATATTCTTAAGGACTTTGAAAAAAGAGTTCCAAAAGGGTATCTTTGTCATTATGATGTTAACTGGAAGATGATATAAAAATAATTTCACTATTATGATATAATTATTTTAGAATCGTCAATTTCAAAATTAAAAATGCAATCAAACATAGATAAAATAATTATTTTATTTTTGAAATTATTATCTTTTATTCCCCAAATCAAAAGACCCTATTTAGATTAAATGAGATTTAATCTCTACATAAAATCACTAGTCATTTATATCATGTTTTGTTTGAAATTGGAGAAAAATAATTTTGTTTAAAATTCAATATTAAATTATCCAATGTTTGGTTGTTAGTTTTTATTTACTAGATAAAGAACACTTGCCTAAGTTATCAAAAATCTATGTATAATTTTATGTACGGTAAAATGTGGAATAAATATAAAAATATTAGTAATACATGAATTAATTTTCTTTAAAAAAAAATAACACCCTAATAATAGTAAATAACTTTTTTATATTTTATTTAAGGAGCAAACACATACTTTAAATTGTACATTACACTACTTTATACTAAATTAATCATTCAATATAAAATATCTTTGCAATACTAATTTATGTATTACTAATATCTATTACAGTTTTCACATTATCAATCCACTTGCATAACCATTGTCTTAAATTTAAATGACTACATTGTTCAGTATTTACATAATAAATTGATCTGAATATTTTTAATTAAAAAAATCAAATTAAATATTGTATGCTTAGTGATTATTTATTTCTTTTTTCTTCTTTGTTTTATCCAGCTTTCAACAAGCAAATGAATATAGTCAAATTCAACAATCGTATGTTCAAGTCCCATCAAATCAACCTGTGATGAATCAATATAACATGTATCATACCCCAAGGTATTTATTTAACATATAATAATCTACGTTAACTAAATATTGTATGATTAGTGATTTATTTATATCGTTTTTCTTCTTTCTATTTTTTCCAGCATCCAACAAACACATGAATATAAATTCAACAATCATATGTTCAAGTCCCATCAAATCAACCTATGATGAATCTACATAACATGTATCCTGCCCCAAGGTATTTATTTAATATATAATAATAATCTAGCCTCAACTTCTATGAATATTCAATGCATATTTTTTTTAATTTTATTTTATTTATATATCATTTCATTTTATATTCTATAAAATATTTAATTTTATGCCAGGGCTATGTTTAACTCTGTTCCTGAACCCTCATTTAATATGGGCCAGAATTTACCTCTAGAGGTATTTTATTGTAGTGGAATCTTATTATTCTTTTAATTTAAATTAGCTAAATAAGTTAATTTGAGAAAAGCAACTTAGAAGAAAAAAGTTTTTAATTTATTAATTTTACATTTAAGTAATTAAAAATGATAATAAAATTATTTATTTTAATTAGTAATGCTAATTCAACATTAAAATTTCATATATTTGTTGTTTCTTCTTGTTTCTTTATTCGCAGAGATATAATATCAACTCTAACGAAGGAATCATGTCTTCAGCAATTCCAACTGGAAGAGCTCGTCGTTCAAGGGTAGAAATTGTTGAGCCAAATCATACCAAGAACCTGAAATGACAAAAGTACCTTCAAACATCTGTTAGCACTATTAGGGAACTTAAATTTTCATGTTAAATAAATGCAGGCAAACTACAGACGAGGAAGAATGCCAGGATCATCTCGTGGATCCTCTTCGCATTCAGGAGTATATATCTAATCTCTAATTTATATTAATAATTTCATAAATTAAAATTTAAGCAAATTTCTTTTCAAAATAATGTATATGTACCTGTCCAGTAATACATCATAACATATTTATATTATTTTATAAAAATGAATGCAGATAGAAGCCATTGAAAATGAACATCTGGATATAAATCATCGATTTTCAAATGCTCCAGTGGGTGCTAACGTAGCAAGAAAACCATAGATAGTGTAATCATATATTTTTTTATTCACTTTATATATTAGTATTTTTTGTATTAATTTATTAGATGTACAAAATTTTAAATTATATATTTTATTTTAATGCATTAAATTGCAAAATTGATTATACAAATCAATTTGTAGTAATCCATATGATCCAAGATATGTTGAGAATGGTCAACCAATTGATCCTTTCTTGCACCTTCTGGAGTCGAATCCAAATTTTGGTAAGCAAATATTCATTTATATTTCACTTTGACATATATTTATCATTATTTTTTTTGATAATTTTTTTTTTGTCTATTTATTTTTCAGGAAATATTCGAGGTAACAATTGAAGTGAGTTGGCTGGAGGGATTTAAAAATTTCTTTCGAAGATGCAAAATAAAAGTTATCTTATAATCAATTATTTTTACTTTCTGGTTTGTTAATTAGTTTAATTTCTTTATATGAGTGAGGAGATTTTGATAAAGGAGAATTTTCATGATTGATGCCTATTATGATGATTTTTGTTTCGTAACTTATGATCGATCTCTTGTATTTCAATCTGAAAATTTATTTTTAGAAAAATGATAATTTTATTTTAAAAATGTTAGATGATATGGTTTCAGTTATATTGCAAACACTAGTGAACTTATATATGCTTCTGTCACGACCCAAAAATGAACATGATGCCACTTGCTTTATCCCATCAAGACAAGTTAGCCTATAACCCAAAATATACATTAAATGCAGAAGTAAAACAAGAATGAAAGTCTAGCACATAATAATAATGTAGAAAACATAACCAATATAACTTTATAACCCCAGTACCTGATTGTCACGTGTACAAACTTCTAATGTATAACCACATATTTGAAAGGAAATACAAGTCTCAATGTCATTGTTTCTAGAGTAGAACAAATTCATAAAAAACAAGCAAGATGAGATGACTTTGTTCTACTCTTGAAACAATGGAATTGAGAATGATGTGTTGACGGAAGTCATAATTCCTACATGGTCCATAGATTTGGTGAATATCTAAAAGGTCAAGGATACGACTACTAAAATCGAGCTGATGTTACTTGGCTATAGTGATGAAGTGTGTTACTTTAGATATCGACCTGATCTATGAAAGAATACATATCGCTTTGGGCTAGAGATCAAATGGAGTTGGTAATGTTTTGCAGCTACTCAATGGGTAGAAATGTATGGGCCATTTGGATATGATCTTCTAGGTGGTATAATGTGCTCTAGTGGTGGATCTAATGGACTCTTACGATGTGGCACTAACGGTATATCAAAATAGATATATCGATTGTCAAATGTGAATACTAACTACTTTAGCAATTATCAGCCGTATCACCTTCTCGTATAATGAGACTCATTGTTCCGTTCACATTAGAAAACTAATTAGGTTGTTACTACGAAAGCTTAGGTTAAGCGTTATTTTTAAGAAAGATATTCGTGGTGGATCTTTGATACGGTATTAACGCGTTTAGGTTGTGATGAATATTCAGAGGATTTTAAATGAGAATGGGTGATTTCATCATAAGCTCCAAAGGAGAGGGTTGATACTGAAATGAAAAGTTTCAGGGTAAAGGAAGTCTCAACAAGTATACTTGTGTGAAGGCAATTGAGCATTTTAGTAAGAAAGTACGTATAAAATTGGGTTAGTCATTTTTATTGGTATTACTAGTTTGAGGTGTCATGTCGATGATAAGGTTGACTTTTTGGTGATTGCAAGGGCTAGTGGGAATAATGGTAATAAGAGTTCTTGATGGATTGTTATTGAGATGCACCTATATGATAAGGATCACTGGTTAAACATATTATGTTTGGAAATGAAAACTTGTAGGCATCTAAAGTCATGGTTTACTACCGTTTGGTGAGTAGCATGGTTGTATAGAAAGTTGTACGTTATGGCGGTGTCATGCCCCGAGCCTACACCCTGGACATGGCATGCACTCAAAAACCATTCCTGGTCCACAAGTGAACCCTTGGCCTGGATGACTACTTAGTGTAAGACTTACTAAAGCGATAAAAGGGTTTAAAACAAAATTTTTGAACATTCAAACTCAAAGTAAAAACTCAACTCAAAATGTCTTAAAATACTAAACAACACAAGTATAATAGTTTGCAAAAACATCTCAAGGAAAAGAAAATACTCAAAGATTTCTCAACTCTAACTATGAAGCCTCTATTTGTAACACCCTTGAAAATTTTTGAGCTAAGACTTGAACCATCCTTCGTAGTCAGTAAGCTTTTACCAAGGAATTTAATTTTTTCCTAAGTGTTAAGGTAACTAGATGTAGCACCTTGTGTCCCAAAAAGAACTAGAGAGAATTCATTGAAGTCATTCCTAAGTTCTTCTAAGTTTTGGGTCAACTTCAAACGATCATAACCTTCCGTACATGATGATTTAGGTGGCCCATAAGGTATCAAATGAAAGGTCTTCGAATTATCTTTCCAACGCCACAGAGTTTGCTAAATTTTGAGCGCGTATGAGGGAGATATACCCATTTGAAGTCGGGCTGTCCAAATAAGGAAAGTTACCCGAAAATAGTAAGAGGTATTTTGGTCTTTTCCTTACTCAATCAGATTTAATTTATTTTTAGTAAGGTTTTAAGGGTCTAATACTATTAGGTTCAGTTTTATAATCCTAATATACGCCTAGGGTTTTAGTTGAGAGTTCAGGAAGAGAAAAGAAGAGAAATGAGGAGAAAAGAGGAAAGGATCAAGGCATTCTTCGAGGTTCTTGAGTTTTGTTGCGGATTTTTGCCATGGGTTTTATCCCTAAGATATATGTAAGTTTCCATGGTTTTGGGTTCGTTCACCCACACACCAAACATGATTTTCATATTCGATTTCGTCCATAAAGATTGAAAGTTTTAAGTTCTTGATAAGTCTTCTTGAAGTTTCATTCTAAATCATTTTTTGTTGAGGTTTTGATGATTTCTTGAGATGAAAGTATGTGTTTTGAAGGACGTATTGAGTATGTTAGTCTGTACTTATGTTGAGAAATCGAGTCCAAGTGATTGGGGAAGAAACCGTTCTAATCTAGCCGAGTTAGGGTCCGTAAATGAGCAACAAAAGGCGTCAGGGTTTTCTAGGTTGGGGCCTGGAGCCCTGCACCAGCTAGTGCATCCCCAACCTCACCTCTGTAGGTAGAAGGCTGGCGCCCTGCACCACTCAGTGTGCCAGG
Source organism: Solanum okadae (assembly GCA_036553675.1). Lineage (NCBI taxonomy): Eukaryota > Viridiplantae > Streptophyta > Magnoliopsida > Solanales > Solanaceae > Solanum > Solanum okadae. The sequence continues at coordinate 25,750,112 of CM071689.1, forward strand.
GTCGCTTGCCCCCACCCGGTTCTCTGTCGTTTTGTCCGTCTGAGTTCTTTCGAAGGATACCTTTACTCCCCTTTGATTCTAAAAAATCTAAACTACTTCTAAACACCTAGAAATCATTCATAACTTGAATAATAACCTTTAATTAATAATTCAAATTCAAGGAAGAGTTAAGAGTTAAGCCTTGAGAGTTCTTCCGAACATTTTGAGATAGTCCCTCTGAGTCTTTTGAGGAGTCTTCTACAAATTCAAATAACTTGTTTCAAGACTCAAGTAAGTGAGCATGAGAGTGAGAATAATTTATTCACGAGTCTACACTATCACCAAGATCCTTCATATCATAAATCCTAGATCTTGAATTCATAATTCAAATTCCAAAAAGAGTCGAGAGTAAATTTCAAGAAAGTCTTTGAGTTCAATTGTGAATCCTTGAGATCAACTATTGATTTGAACTAATCTTTGAGGAAGTAGGTATTAGAAGGATAAGAGTCATAGACACGAGTTCCATATTGTTATGTAGACCCTTGAGTTGAGTCATTCATGCCCATGAATTTCGCATGAACTTCGTAAACTGAGCATCTTTGAGAGGAGTAGTATCTTGAAAGTTCTAAGTCTTGAGTATTGAGTTCCTAATACCTTTTGAGATTTTATTCCTAATCATGGGACTATTACATATTACCATGAAGTCCTTGAATTGAGTCGTTCACGTCCATAATTCAACATGAACTTTATTATGAGAAGTTTTTTACAAATATTTTTGTAAAATTGTTTTAAGACTTGAGCACTTGAGTTGAGAAAGAGTAGATTTGAGTTAATTTTCTTTAGAATGATATATGGGAACTAAGTATTCTCAAAAGTAAATGTTTTCACATTTAAAAGAGAAGGAAACTGAGATTTCCAAAAGAGTTTTGAGCAGTTTGAGTAACATCTCTTTAAGAGGAAGATTTTGAGTAATAATCTCAAACCACATAAAGATTTATGTTTTTAAACATATGAGCTAGTTACATTTTGGGAGTAGTATTGAGCACCAATATGGGGACGAGTTTGAGTTCATATGATTCTCAGTCCCCATAAATTGTTTAGCCAGAATGGGTAGAAAAGGGTCATACTTTTTAGATGATTCCTTAATGTTTTTTAGCATAGACTAGTTGATCCACTTAGTGAGTAGGTTCTATACCCCGATAAAGTATAGGACGGCCCTGACAGCGTGCGGCAAGACGTTGTATCATCACATAGCTCATAGTGATGGTTGTCGATTAGAGAAACTCCCACAGATATATTTTGTATTCTTATATACGAAGAGTTTACTTTGTATTTTCATATACAAGAAGATTTTATCTTGTATCCTTGCATACAAACTGAGTTACTATTGCATTTTTCAATACATTGAGTTGCTTTCTATTATTTTAAAAGCTTTCCATATATTGCATGTATTGTTGATGTATATTGAGTTGAGTATCAAGAGTTGAGTACTCTAAGTCGAGTATCTTATTATTGAGTCGAGCCTTATTTCACCGAGTTGAATATCTTATCATTAAGTTGACCCCTACTTTCTCTAAGTTGAATTGAATTAAATTTCTTTAAGTTGAGTTGAGTTGAGTGAGTTGAGAAGAGGTAAGCATGTTTCTATTCCACCAGTTCAAGCTTATGTTTATGCTTTAGAATTCCCCTTACATGCTCGTACATTCCATGTACTGAGCAATTTAGCCTGCATCGTTTCATGATGCAAATATAGGTACTTAGGATCATCAACACGTACTTCGTTGATGTCGCATGCAGTTTGAGTTAGTTATGGTGAGCCTCCTTGCTTCCGCATGATTTCATTTACTTTTCAGTTTCGTCAGGATGTCGTGGGTCTTGTCCCGACTTCTATCTTTGTCAGTTAGAGGCTTCAAAGATAGACAATAGAGTTTAAGAAGTCTAATCATTTATTTTATTAAATGTTTTAAAGACTTGAGTTGCCTATTTCTGGCGAGTTGAATATATTATTTTATTTAGAGTTAATCTTTTGAGTTAAAGATTTTGTAATAGAGTTTGATGAATTTTATTCAATTTTAAGCTTTGTATGCTTGAGTTAGTCTTCTGCTTGTAGTCAACCAGAGTGAGGGTTCGCTTGGGGACCAAAAATGGTTCTCGAGTGCCAACCATGTCCAGGGTGTAGGCTCGGGTTGTGACACTATTACTCAAGATGAATGTCGTGACAAGACCCATGACATCTTAAGACAACTAACTAAGAAACTGTGAAGTCCCCCAGAATTCAAGGAGGCTGACCAAAGTTAACTAAAGTGCAAAGTGATCTCAACGAAAAGCATGTCGATGATCTTGAACACGTGTATCTGCATTATAATAAGATGCAGGTCGAATGACATCAGTACATTTGAATATACCAGCATTTAATATATTCAAAGCAAAATAACTGAATGAAAGGACTGTAATAGATATAAAATTAACTCAACTGAATGTAAAGAATTAAAGGAATGAAAACATTTAAACTTTACAAAAGTACTTACTCATCTCTGAAATTCAACATAATAACTGATATATAAGAAATACACTTTAACTCTATTGGGAGATTATATAATCAAAAACTATATTTATGAGCTACGTGATGATACAACATCTTGTCCATGCTACCTGAACTGTCCTATATTGTGTTGAGATATTTAAACACCTCAACTAAGTGAATCCACTAAGCTTTGTTTGAAGGATCTAAGGTCTCATCTAAAAAGTATGATCTTATACCCATGTTGGAAAGACATGGTTTATGGGGGTTGTGAGTTGTCTGAGCTCTCCCCTATATCGGTGCTCAATACGTCTCCCAATTATATAATTTTTCCCAAATGTATAAAAACATTCTTGTCACTCCCTGAAGGAACCCCCAAGACGTGGACACGGGACCTAGGATCATGAGTGACCCCAAGCTAACCCTGCTGGCATAACATAAGTATACTAAATAAACTGAAGTAAAAAAATACTGTGTGGAATCTAAATCATAAGACAAACTGTAATGATGGGGAATACCCATAAACTATTTGAATATATAAAATTGAGAGTTTAAGAACAACTGAAAGGTCAAACTCAAATGCTAAAGCTGAATCTAACTATGTCTGAAAATAGCTTCTAACTGACTAGAAGTGCTGGGACATGTCCCAGCTAAATCTAGCAAAAACTGAAACTAAAGACTAAAAGCAAAGGAATCATGTTTGTCATCCTCGAAGAATGAGGACTCACCACTGAAATTACTGAGTTGAAGATCGGGAACCGATCTATCTGTGCTCTGAAAACTGAGAACCTGAACCTACATCACGAGAACATGTAGCGCAGAGTATGTGTCAGTACTTGAAAGGTATTGTGCATGCAGGATAGAATAAATCTGAAGAATAAAAATAACTGAACCAAATAATATATCTGAACAATGATAAGAGATAAGCATGATAATATACTGAGAATACTGAACATGAACTAACTGGATGCAATGGCAATGTTTATAACATGCTGAGACTGAAATCTGACTGTAACTCATATCATGGTCAATGCAATAGAATCTGACTGTAAGGGAGCTACTAATAATCGACATAAAACCACATGAGCTAAATGTGGAGTTCGATGTATACGCCTCATCGAGAGGACCCAATATACCCTGCCAGAGGTATAGAGGCATGAATGGTGTGATCACTAAAATGTAATGCCCATAAAAGGGACTTATAACCCTACGGGGGCACGTAGTTTTGGAACTATTCGGGTACGCTGAACCCTAGTCCACTAGGTATTAAGCTACTCCCAATTAGAATGTATATAAGCAATTTTATGACTGAAATGTGAAGTACTTGATAACTAAGTTATTGACATGCGACCTCTTAGAATGCAACAATTATGACTGATAATGTGACATTCGTAAACTGAAGCTTGTATATCTTAAATCATTGGCCTAGCATGTAATTTATGAACTAAAAAAACTACATAGATAGGGTTCTGAATTTATGAAGAAATCTACCCAAAACAAACAAAAATCATGATAATCTGATTTGGATCATTCTAACAGCTAAAACCCTCAATTTTTAACATTGAAGAAACACTAGGTATATATAATATTAAGGGTATCAAGATTTTGACTGAAATCTAGGGACCTAATGGGTGGAAGGAATCCACTAGTGAAATCCCACATACCTGGTGACGAAATTCACAGAGAAATCTTTCTATTTCGGGGCTGGAACTGATGAAAACTCGTTGCGTTCTTGAACAAGGGCTTGGTCGACTTTCTCCTTTTTTTTGCTTTAAGTTTGATGAATTTTTGGTGAATAGTTGATCAAGGTAAGTTCTAATTAGTTTACTAGGCCAAAACTGACCAAAACCACGTAGTTTAGGGGTCCAACACATAAGGAAAAGACCAAACGACCCCTGACTTTAGATCTGCTCAAGCCACCTACGGACTGATCGACGGTCCGTCGACTGATCCACGATCCGTCCTGTCAGTCCGTCGATCGACTTCAGAGGATGGGTTCTTGGGGGTCATGATGGTCTCGACCTACGGACTGATCGACGATCTGTGGACTGATCCATGATCCGTCCTGTCTGTCCGTCGATCGACTTCAGAGGATGGGTTGTGGGGGTCTTGAGTGTCTTGACCTATGGACTGATCGACAATCCATGAACTGATCCACGATCCATCCTATTAGTCCATAAATTGACTTCAGAGGATGGGTTCTGGGGAGGGCTGCATGTGGCCATCCACGGACCACCAGGACGGACCGTGGATCACCCTACGGTCCGTGGGTGGCAACTGCAACTCCTGGAAATATGTTGGTTCGATTTGTTTTCCGATATGGGGTGTTACATTATTTCCCCCTTGGGAACATTCATCCTCGAATGATGTCTAAACTAGTTGGATAGGGAGGGAAAGAGCTGCAAGCCCTACCACTAATTTCTAGAAACTGATTTCTGACTGAACTAAGTTCAAGGACATGCAAATACGCTAATAATGCAAGTACAAACTGAAGGAACATGATACTAAGACTGAATCTGCGCATGAATGACTGCAAAATTGAAGAGGAACTATCACCTCAAGCTGGAATGGAGTCGGAAGGAAAGAGACGAGGATACTTGGCCTTCATGGCTGCTTCTGCTTCCCAAGTAGCTCCCTATATTGACTGATTCCTCCACAAAACCTTAACTGAAGTGACTTCTTTGTTTCTCAACCTTCGAACCTGACGATTAAGAATCTCAACTAGCACCTCTTCATAAGTGAGATTATTTTTCACAGCCATAATTTCTAAAGGTAATATAGATGCTGGATCACCCACACACTTCTTCAACAACGAAATGTGAAAACCCGATGCACTGCTGCTAGTTTTGCTGGCAACTCTAACTCATAAGACTCTTTACCAACTCTTTTCAAGATCTTGTAAGGGCCTACATATATAGGACTGAGCTTCCCTTCCTTTCCAAATCTCATCACCCCCTTCATTGGTGACACTTTCTGTAAAACCCAATCATCAACTTGGAACTCTAATTCCCTTCTCCTTACATCTGCATAGGACTTCTGGTGACTCTGGGCTGTCTTAAGTCTATCTGTAATGAGTTGCACTTTCTCCATAGCATTATAAACTGAATCTGTCCCTATCAAGGGTGCTTCACCTACTTCAAACCAACCAATTGGAGATCTACATCTATGCCTATACATTGCCTTATAAGAGGCCATCTGAATGCTGGAATAGTAACTATTATTGTAGGCGAACTCTATAAGAGGAAGGTGATCATCGCAACAACCCTTGAAAGAAATCACGCAAGCTCTCAACATGTCCTCTAAGGTTTGTATGGTACGCTCTGCCTGACCATCCGTCTATGGATGAAATGTTGTGCTAATGTTAACCTGAGTACCAAGACCTTTCCAAAATGACTTCTAGAAATGAGAGGTAAATTGAGGACCTCTATCTAAGATGATAGACAAAGGAATTCCATGCAACTTGACTATCTTGTTAATGTAAAGCTTGGCGTAGTCCTCCTCCGAATTCGTAGTCTTAATAGCCAAAAAGTGCGCAGACTTAGTAATTCTATTAACTATCACCCAAATGGATTCATGCTGTCTTCGAGTACGAGCTAAACATGTAATGAAGCCATGTTTATCACTTCCCACTTCCAAGTAGGAATATTGATCTCTTGAGTCATACCTCCTGGTTTCTGATGCTCTAACTTCATTTGTTGGCAATTAGGGCACTTAGCCACAAAATCCGCTATATTCCTTTTCATAAAATTCCATCAAAAGACTTCCTTTAGATCACGGTACATCTTAGTGATGCCTGGATGAATAAAATATCTGGAATTATGGGCTTCTGCAAGAATTTTCTGTCTCGATTCACCCACCTTAGGAACACATAATCGACCCTAATAGAAAAGCACCCCATCTCCCCCTTGGAAGAAAACCTCAATTCTCTGCTGATGGATTTCACCCTTTAGTTGAAGCAATATCGGATCACTGTCTTGCTTTCCTTAACCTCCGCTGCCAATGGAGATTCTGACCGATTCTGAACTGTTACACCCCCATCTAATATTTTCATAAGACAAACTCCTGAGCGAGCAAGTCTGTGAAAATCCTTTGCTAGTTACTTTCTTCCTTCCTCATGATGTGCTACACTACCCATACATAGTATACTAAGAGCATCTGCTACTACATTGGCCTCAGGTGCAAACCACGAGACTACAGGACGGCCAGTAGACCCATCCACAGTCCGTGGATGGGTGGGCGTAGATGCTGCCAGTTTTTTAGATGTTTAGTTTTAGTTAGGTGTTTGGGAATTAAGTTAGTTATTAATTAGGGGATTAAGGAGGTCGGTTAGGTAGTTAATTTAAATCCTATATAAGCTTAATAGGACCCTAAACTAACTCATTAATTCATTCATCTTAGAACTCTCAAATCACTCTCCAAATATTCTCTCTCTAGAAGGAAAGAAGAGGGGCAACAACTAGGTCGAATTCACCATTGAATAAAGCTTTGTTTAGGGCTTTGATTGAAGGTATGTGAAGCTTAATCATCTATGGGTCCTTCCACCCATAGAGCCCCCATAGTTTCCCCACTTATGAAATCAAAACCCCAATTCTAGCTAGGGTTGTGCTTGCATTGTGGGTAGGGTTTGGGTGTGATTCCAATAGAGTGGATATCACTCAATTACGATTGATTTACCTTTGTTTAGTGATATAATGATGAATTCATGTGATTTCTATGGTAAACCCTAGTCTAAATTGATGAATGTGATCTTTGTGGGTTTATGCCATTAGAGGAAAAGTAGAAGGTTCTTAGGCGATCTTCCTAATTCAATGTTATGTGTAGTAATTGATCAAAGTTAGGATCATATAATCATGAATTGAACTAGACTCTATTGTATATGATTGATCTTGACTTGTAAAGTTAGAATTGAACCTTTATGATCAATTGTGACTAGAATCACCTAGTAATGATGAATATGATTAGAATTCCTTGAAGTCTAGGTATGAATGAAGGTTACAAGAAGTAAAGCTTGAATGTAAGGCTTGAAGTAATCAATGTTGATCAGTAGGGTTTGAAGGTAAATCCAATATGATTTAACTATGAATGTTAAGGCTTTGAGAGTAAAGTCTATATGTGAGATTAGAAGATTATAGTATAGAATTGTGGTAGAAGGCCTATACTTGCTTCATTTACATTATGAAGGCTTAGATGCACCAAGTGATAGACTCACTTGATCCATGATGATACCAATTCCTAATGTAGAATTCTAGATATGGCTTTAGGCATGAGTATGATATGACATGAAGGGTTCTCTCATATATAATGATTCTAGGTTGAAGGGTTTGATCACCTAAAATGAATCTAAGTCTTAGGACTATTAAATGTGATGAGGCTTGTGGTGATTCCCCTAAATGACCTTTTCATGATAGGAATGTGTGGTGAGTTCCCTTACTCCCAATTAATTATGCATGGGGGAGTTGGAGGTGATTACCCTTTTGTATATGTGACTCCCAAGGCAAGAGGTGATTACCCATTAACCTTTATGTTGGTCATGAAGACTGTTACCTATGATCCTTTTGTGGTGATGTGGAGGCAAATACCTATATTACACATTAAAATTGATATTGAGGCGAATACCTATATCACCTTAAAATGAATATGGAGGCGAATAGCTATATTATTTTAATAATGAACACGGAGGCGAATACCTATGATTCATTGATATGTATCACTAGAGGTGAGTACCCTTGATGTTATGATTCCATGAAATGTGTGGCTTGAGTGACTTCCCTTGTCCTTCATGATGAACTAAACATTTATGTCTTGAGGTGATTTCCCTCGGGCATTTATGAACATGAGCATTACTAGTATGGGATAGGTAGGTCTAGATACCTCTCCACTTCATGCATGACTAAGAGGCGATTACCCTTGTCTTTATGATGTTAAGAGATGATGAACATGAATGATGAACCTAAGTGCCTAGATTATAATGGGTAGGATTATGGGGTCTTGTTCATGCATGGCACAAACATGCCGTAAGGTGACTTATGAGATGTTTTCTCTTATATGATGTATGTTTAGATATGATAGTGCTATAGTTGCCTTCCTTGACATGATATGATTGACTAGGGTGATAGTTCCCTTGTCCTTATGAAGTAAGCTAGTATTGAGAGCAAGGTAGAGTAAATATGACTATGATAACTTCAAGGTTATGCTTAGTGTGAAGGGTAGTATGGGATGCCTTTCATACATTGCACAAGTGTGCTTTGAGGTTACTTAGGAGGATGGTTCCCTTATGGTAGAAAAGCTTAAAGACCATGTATATAGACTATGATTAAGTTGACCAAAAAGGGATACTTGGCTTGGGTGGTATTATTGGATGCTATTCATGCTTTGCACTTGTATGTTTTTAAGGTTACTTGAGAATGGTCTTATTATGGTAGAGATGACTAAGAGCCAATTATGCTTATGATATTCTTATGTTGAAAACTTGTCTTATTATGATTATGACTTATTTCCTATGCTCATTAACTATGTCTTATGTTGACTTATGTTTGTATGAAGCTTATGTTGGAGACCATGCTATGACTATGATGATTATGTTATGACTATGTTATTATCTCTTATGCTTATGTCTTATGTTGACTAACCATTTTGATAAGCTCTTATGATGTTGTGCTAGCTTTCATACTTGGTACATTTTGTACTAACACGTATTGCCTACATTCTAATCAAATGTCGAATTGAGGAGATGGAGTCGCTTTGAAGGATAGGTTTCCAAGGATCTAGAAGAGTTGAAGAATTGGTGAGTCCTCATAGCTTTGAGGACGAATCCTTATTTCAGTTATGTCATTTCTTTATGTTTTAGACATTGTATGGGCTGCGTCCCAAGAAGTTTTATTCAAGAGTTATGTTAGATGGTTTGAGACAAAGATTTAGTAACCACTTCTGGTTTCTTATGAAGATGTTTTCGATTGTATGCTTTTAAACTTTTTTTAAATTTTCCATACTTTTCTATTACCTATGTTATGATGCTAAAGGCTTGTATTAGACCCCTTCAAGGTCGAGTACGCCGTGTTGCGTCTAGGAGGTACCCTTGGGACGTGACAAACTTGGTATCATAGCCCAAGGTTCAGAATGGTTCTAGGATTGTCTCAAACCACGTCTAGTAGAGTCTTGTTCATAAATGTGAAGCACACCACATTTATGAATAGGAGGCTATTGGATGCTTAGGAAATCTCACTTCTTCATTCTCTAGGTCATGCCATAGAGTTTGGCATTAGTATGCCCTTTTCTAATCCGTGCCCTATGGTTTTTTAGGGTATGGCTAATACGAGGGCTAATTCTAGGAGAAATGAGGAAGGTGATGAGGAGCAAGAGGTTCCTCCACAAGCTCCTCCTCAAGTTCCTAATGATGAGGGGGCCATGACCAATGTGGAGATAAGGTCGGCTCTCCAAACTTTGACCTATGTTTTAGCGACTTAAGTCACCAAGGATGCTAGAGTTCATGTGAACCCCAATGCAAGTACAACCGCTTCAGGGATTAGGGATTTCACAAGAATGAATTCCCCTACATTCTATGGCTCTAAAGTGGATGAGGACTTACAAGGCTTTATAGATGAAGTGTTTAAGGTGGTTGATGCCATAGGAGTATCTTCTCAAGAAAAGGTGGGACTAGCCGCCTACCAATTGAAAGACGTAGCTCAAGTTTGGTATGAGCAATGGAAGGATGAGAGACCCATAAGAGCGGGCCCGATTGATTGGGGAGTGTTCAAGTCGGCCTTCCTTGATAGGTTTTCCCGCTAGAGTTGAGGGAACGAAAAATGCAAGAATTCATCAACCTTCACCAAAGAGGTATGAGTGTGAAGGAGCATAGCCTTAAGTTCACCCAATTGTCTAAGTTTGCTCCAACCTTAGTGGCGGACTCTAGGGCCAAGATGAACAAATTTGTTATGGGGATATCCGACTTGGTAGTTAATAAATGTCGTTCGGCACTGCTCATCCCAAGTATGGATATTTCACGTCTTATGGTTCATGCCGAATAAATTGAGGAACAAAAGCTCAAGCAAGGGAATAGGGAGGTAAAAAGGGATAGGATCGATGATAGGGATTTCTCGAATGCTAGGTCCGATGGATATGGTCAACCTAGGACCCAACAACAAAAACTTTCCAACCAAAAGAGGGTATCTAACCCCAAGTCTCAAGATGATGGTAGTGAGATTTTATTACTGTGATGTAGTAAGTGTAATAGAAGGCATGATGGTGAATGCTTAGTGGGCTCTAATGTTTGTTTTGGTTGTGGTGAGTTGGGCCACAAGATAAGACATTGTCCTAAGATTTCTAGAAATCAAGAGGATAGTCGTCGTAGGTCCCAACCCTACCCTTCCTCCGGTCCACTTGGTTTGGGTGGCAAGGCTCCAAAGAAGAATAGATCTTAAACTCTCCAATCTAGGGAAGATCAAGAGTGATCTCCTCATGTCCCTTCCGGTATGTGTTTTATGCTTTAGTAAATTTCTGGATTTCTTGTCTTTTGTAACTTGTTATGTTGGACTTTGAAGTTATTGTTTGTATGCATGATGATTAGAAACGTTTGTGTAGGCTTACTCCCAAGTGGGGGATAGTGTGCCTATCTAGTAGGGTTATTGTGTGCTTTATGTGTTGCCATGATTTCCTTATATGCATGTTCATGAAAATGCTTAGGTTTTGTTATAAATGACTTATATGCATTGTTTTTCTCATGTTGTAGTTCTTTGTATGGATTGGCATATAGGCTTCATGAGTTGATAATGAGCATGCCCTAGTTGTGGAGTTGAAAGGTTCCTCCTTGAATGAATTCTTTATGAGGTTAACTTTGCATTTAGGCTCCATGTGTGTGTGTTGAGCATGTTTTAGTTAGGAGATGTTAGTCCCTCCTTTAAAAAAGTAGATATAGATTTTGATGCATTTTTGGGTTGGTAGAAGTAGTTCCTACTCCCTTGAATTGCATTGAATGAGTTTGGCTTTGAATTGAAGTTCTCTTGGTTGGTTGTGTGCATTTAGATGTAATGCATGCATAATGGGCTGCTAAGTTAGATTTTTTACTTTAAGCAGTGTTTAAAGTGTCATTCGAGGATGAATGTTCCTAATTGGGGGATACTGTAACACCCCGTAATTTAGTGAGTTGAACTAGTGAGTTCTAGAGCCTTTCTTAGGAGTTTTGGAGTGTCGTATGAGGATTAAAATTAAAAGAAATGGTTCCCATACTTAGAATAGGGGTTTTAGGGGTTAAACGTCCGGGTACATCTCCCCAAGGCCCACCCAAGGGTCCTTGAGGAGGACCCCAAAACAGTCCCTAAATCTGGAAAAAAATGTGTGACCTACAGATGGCCATCTATGGCCAGTAGACCAAACCACGCCCCGTAGGTCATGGGCGTAAGTCAAGGCCTGTTGATTCCTGCCAAGACAAGCCTCAGGTGCAAACCACGAGACCACTAGACGGCCAGTATACCCATCCACGGTCTGTGGATGGGTGGGCGTAGATGCTGCCAGTTTTAAAGATTTTTAGTTTTAGTTAGGTGTTTGGGAATTAAGTTAGTTATTAATTAGGGGATTAGGGAGATAGGTTACTTAGTTAATTTACCTCCTATATAAGTTTAATAGGACCCTAAAATAACTCATTAATTCATTCATCATAGAACTCTCAAATCGCTCTCCAAATATTCTCTCTCTAGAAAGAAAGAAGAAGAAGAAGAAGAGGGGCAGCAGCTAGGTCGAATTCACCATTGATTCAATCTTTGTTTAGGGATTTGATTGAAGGTATGTGAAGCTTAATCATCTATGGGTCCTTCCACCCATAGAGCCCCCATAGTTTCCCCACTTGTGAAATTAAAACCCAATTCTAGCTAGGGTTGTGCTTGCATTGTGGGTAGGGTTTGGGTGTGATTCCAATCTAGTGGATATCACCCAATTATGATTGATTTAGCTTTGTTTAGTGATATTATGATGAGTTCATATGATTTCTATGGTAAACCCTAGTCTAAATTGATGAATGTGATTTTTGTGGGTTTATGCCATTAGAGGCAAAGTTGAAGGTTATTAGGTGATCTTCCTAATTCAATGTTATGTGTAGTAATTGATCAAAGTTAGGATCATATAATCATGAATTGAACTAGACTCTATTGTATATGATTGATCTTGACTTGTAAAGTTAGAATTGAACCTTTATGATCAATTGTGACTAGAATCACCTAGTAATGATGAATATGATTAGAATTCCTTGAAATCTAGGTATGAATGAAGGTTACAAGAAGTAAAGCTTGAATGTAAAGCTTGTAGTTATGAATGTTGATCAGTAGGGTTTGAAGGTAAATCCAATATGATTGAACTATGAATGTTAAGGCTTTGAGAGTAAAATCTATATGTGAGATTAGAAGATTAAAGTATAGAATTGTGGTAGAAGGCCTATACCTACTTAGTTTACATTATGAAGGCTTAGATGCACAAAGTGATAGTCTCACTTGATCCATGATGATACCAATGTCTAATGTAGAATTCTAGATATGGCTTTAGGCATGAGTATGATATGACATGAATGGTTCCCTCACATAGAATGATTCTAGGTTGAAAGGTTTGCTCATCTAAAATGAATCTAAGTCTTAGGACTATTAAATGTGATGAGGCTTGTGGTGATTCCCCTAAATGAACTTTGCATGATAGGAATGTGTGGTGCGTTCCCTTACTCCCAATTAATTAAGCATCGCGGAGTGTGAGGTGATTACCCTTTCGTATGTGTGACTCCCAAGGCAAGAGGTGATTACCCATTAACCTTTATGTTGGTCATGAAGACTGTTACCTATGATCCTTTTGTGGTGATGTGGAGGCAAATACCTATATTACACATTAAAATTGATATTGAGGCGAATACCTATATCACCTTAAAATGAATATGGAGGCGAATAGCTATATTATTTTAATAATGAACACGGAGGCGAATACCTATGATTCATTGATATGTATCACTAGAGGTGAGTACCCTTGATGTTATGATTCCATGAAATGTGTGGCTTGAGTGACTTCCCTTGTCCTTCATGATGAACTAAACATTTATGCCTTGAGGTGATTTCCCCTGGGCATTTATGAACATGAGCATGACTAATTTGGGATAGTAGGTCTAGACCTCTCCACTTCATGCATGACTAAGAGGTGATTACCCTTGTCTTTATGATGTTAAGAGATGATGAACATGAATGATGAACCTTAGTGCCTAGCTTAGCATGGGTAGGAATATGGGGTTTTGTTCATGCATGTCACAAGTTTGCCTTAAGGTGACTCATGATATGTTTGCTCTTATATGATGTATGTTTAGATAGGATTGTGCTACAATTTCCTTCCTTGACATGATATTATTGACTAGGGTGATAGTTCCCTTGTCCTTATGAAGTAAGCTAGTATTGAGAGCAAGGTAGGGTAAATATGACTATGATGACTTCAAGGTTATGCTTAGTGTGAAGGGTAGTATGGGATGCCTTTCATACATTGCACAAGTTTTCTTTGAGGTTACTTAGGTGTATGGTTTCCTTATGGTAGAAAAGCTTAAAGACTTAGACCATGTATATAGACTATGAATAAGATGACCAAAAAGGGATACTTGGCTTGGGTGGTATTACAGGATGCTATTTATGCTTTTCACTTGTATACTTTTAAGGTTACTTGAGAATGGTACTATTATGGAAGAGATGACGAAGAGTGAATTATGCTTATGAGATTCTTATGTTGAAGACTTGGCTTATTATGGTTATGACTTATTTCCTATGCTCATTAACTATGTCTTATGTTGACTTATGTTTGTATGAAGCTTATGTTGGAGACCATGCTATGACTATGATGACCATGCTATGACTATGCTGATTATGCTATGACTATGGTGATTATAATATGATTATGATGATTATGCTATGACTTTGATGATTATGTGTTATTATCTCTTATGCTTATGTTTTATGTTGACTAACCATTTTGAGAAGCTCTTATGATTTTGTGCTAGCTTTCATACTTGGTACATTTTGTACTAACACATATTGCCTACATTCTAATCAAATGTAGGGTTGAGGAGATTGAGTGGCTTTGAAGGCTAGGTTTCCAAGGATCTAGAAGAGTTGAAGAATTGGTGAGTCCTCATAGCTTCGAGGACGAACCCTTATTTCCTTTATGTAATTTCTTTATGTTTTAGACATTGTATGGGCTGCGTCCCAAGAAGTTTTATTCAAGAGTTAGGTTAGATGGTTTGAGACAAAGATTTAGTAAAGACATCCATTTTCTTATGAAGATGTTTTTTATTTTATGGTCTTAAAGAAGTTTTAAATTTTCCATACTTTTATATTACCTATGTTATGATGCTAAGGGATTGTATTAGACCCCTTCGGGGTCGAATACGCCGTGTTACGTCTAGAGGGTACCCCTGGGTTGTGACAAACACACAACCTTGGCCGACTCTGGATGCATCATAATAGATAACATAATTGTCTGAACCCTTCGGTAGAGTCAAAACAGGAGTTGTAGTCAACCTAGTTTTTAGTTCTGTGAAGCTTTTCTCACAATCATATGACCACTGGTACTTAACCTTTTTCTGTGTTAACTTAGTCAATGGAGAGGCTGTGGATAAAAATTCTTCCTTGAAGTTTTTGTAATAACCCGCTAGACCCAAGAAACTTTTGATATTTGTAGGAGATGTAGGTCTGGGCTATTGTTTCACTGCTTCTATTTTCTGGGAATCCACTTGGATCCCTTTGCTAGACACAATATGCCCATGGAAAGCAACAGATTGCAACCAAACTCACAGATACTAAACTTAGCAAATAACTGGTGATCTTTGAGAGTTTGCAAGACAACCCTCAAATGATTCGCATGTTCTTCCTCCTTCCTAGATAAATGAGGATATAATCAATAAAGACGATAACAAACAAGTACAAATACTACTTAAACACTCTGTTCATCAAGTAAATAAAAGATGGAGGAGAATTGGTTAGTCTAAATAAAATAACTACAAATTCATAGTGACCATACCGAGTTCTGGAGACTATTTTTGGGATGTCAATATATCTGACTCTAAGCTGATGAAAACTAGATCTGAGGTCTATCTTTGAGAAATGACTAGCACCCTGAAGTTGGTCAAACAAGTCATCAATCCTGGGGATGGCGTATTTGTTCTTGATTGTGACTTTGTTTAACTACGGATAGTTAATGCACATTCTGAGAAAACCATCTTTCCTTTTCACGAACATTGTAACAACCTGTATCCAAAAACAGACCTCAGTGCAGATTTCTAGAAGTTGCGGGTGCAACTCACGATCGTCATCCACGGACTGTAGGGTGACCCACGGTTCGTGCTGATGGCCTATGGTTTGCATCTGCAACCCCTCCCCAGAACCCTAGAGAAAATTTGGCTAAGTGTGACCCACGTTTGGACCTATAGTCTGTAGGCCAGGCCATGGTCCGTGGTCCTGCTCCGTGGATCAATGCCCCAAAAGGCCTAGGAAGTTTTGGCCAAGTCCAGACCTATGCCAGGACCTACGGACCGTAGTTTAGACCACGGTCCATAGATCGGACCCCCAAATCTTCAACTCCCAGTTACGGCTGACGGTTCACCAGCACGGACCGTCAGTCCCATCCATCGGTCACTCCGACAACAGTTAAGTCAGGGGTCTTTTGGTATTGTCCTATTTCGTTGGACCCCTAAACTACGCGTTTTAACCCTAAATTATGAGGTTTTAGTTAGTTTAAGCCTAGAAACATAACTAGAACTTACCTTAGTAGAAATCATTAATCAAAACTTAGAAATATTAGAGCTTGAGAGGAGAAAAGAGGTCAAGAACCCTAGTTCAAGAACGCAACAAGATTCCATCTATTCCAACCCCGAAATAGAAAGATTTCTCCGTTGAGTTCATCACCAAGTATGTGGGATTTTGCCAGTGGGTTCCTTTCGCCCATTAGGTCCATAGTTTACAGTCAGTTTCTTGATTCCCTTATTATGACTAGACCTAGGGTTTCTTGAATGTTAGAATTATTGGGTACTTAGCTGTTAGAATAATCTAAATCAGACTAGTATGTTAGTATTCAATATATTGCATAAATTTCAGAACCCTATTTATGTAGTTCTTTAGTTCTTGAATTACACGTGCTAGGCTAGATATTTCAGTTATTTCAGATATACATGCCACAGTCTTAAATGTGTCATTATCAGTTATTTATGCACATTCTCAGTTTGCATGTCATTATGAGCTATCCAGTATATCACAAAAAATCAGTTATAATGTGTTAATCACTTAATCCATTGGGAATAGCATAATACCGAGTTGGACAAGGGTCCGTCAGCCATATAGTCCCAGAACTACGAGCCATGTAGGTTGTAAGTCCCCTCTATGGGCATCATTTTAATGATCACTCCAGGATGCCTCTATACCTTTGGCCGGGTGTATTAGGTCTTCTCGATGGGGTGTATACATCGGACTCCACATTTAGCTCATGTAGTTTTATTATCGATTATTAGTAGCTCCCACAGTTCAGTCAGATTCCATTGCATTGACCACATTTCAAGACAGTTCAGTGTTCAGTCTCAACATATTATAATTTGGTCATTGCATTCAGTTAGCTCAGTATCTATATCATGTTCAGATTATGCTCTTGCTTTATTGTTTGTTCAGTTATATGCTTATTTCAGCTTTACTCTATTCTGCATGCTCAGTACCTTTCAAGTACTGATGCATACTCTGCGCTACATCTTCTTCTGATGTAGGTTTAGATTCTCAGTATCCAGATCATGCTTAGATCGGTTCCTGATCGCTAGTTCAGCAACATCAGTGGTGAGTCCTCATTCTTCGAGGATAACAATCATGTTATCTTTCATTATTTCAGTCTTTTAGTTTCAGTTTTTCTAGACTTAGCTGGGGCATGTCCCAACACTTCTAGTCAGTTAGAGGCTATTTTCAGACATAGTTAAATTCAGCTTAGTATTTTAGTTTGATGTTTCTTCTGTGTTAAACTCTCAGACTTGATATTCAGTTTAGTATATGGGTATTCCCCATCATTTCAGATTTACTTATTATTAGCTTCCACAACAGTCTTATTTCTCAGTTTATCTTTAGTATGCTCATGATTATGCTAGCAGGGTTAGCTTTGGGTCATTTGTGATCCTAGGTTCCGTGTTCATGTCTTGGGGGTAGCTCGGTGCGTGACAAACTTGGTATCAGAACATTAGGTTTAAGAGTCCTAGGATGTCTAAAAAGCTGCACTAAGTAGAGTTCTTTTCATGGGTGTTTAGTGCACCACATCTAATGAGAGGAAGGCTACATAGTGTTTTAGGAAAAATCTTCATTTTCTTGTTACTCTTATCATGCGTAAGGTATGATCTAATTCCATTCTAACTTGACGTTCTATGTTTCGATGATCATCCCTCCTTGTAGAGCTAAGGTCAGAAATGCGAATGCTAGGAACGCTAATGCAGCTCCTCCTATCCTAGATCAAGAAGTCTCGAATGCAGAGTTCAGGAATGCCATTCAGATGTTGGCTCAGAGTGTGGCCAACCAAAATAACCACCGGGCTATAGTTCCAGAAAATGCTAATATTGGGTCAGCTACAGCCAAAGTTCGGGACTTTGTTAGGATGAATCCTCCAGAGTTCTTGAGATCGCAGGTTAGAGAAGATTCCCAAAACTTCATTGATGAGGTCAAGAAGATCTTTAAAGTGATGCATGTAACTGGGAATGATCGGGTTGAGTTAGCATCTTACCAACTTAAGGATGTAGCTCACATATGGTATACTCAGTGGAAGGAGAAAATAGGTACTTGGGATTACTTTAGTGAGACCTTCCTAGACAGGTTTTTCCCAAGAGAGCTAAGGGAGGTGAAAGCTCATGAATTTATGAACTTAAGGCAAGGTAGACTGACAGTCCATGAGTATGGGCTCAAGTTTACCCAACTCTCCAAGTATGCTCCTCACATGGTTGCTCATTCTAGTGCTCAGATGAATAAGTTTCTATATGAAGTGTTAGACTTGGTGAAGATAGAGTGTATAAATGCTATGTTACTGGAAAATATGAGCATCTCTAGGCTCATGACTTATGTTCAGCTGGTTGAGGGTGATAAGCTTAGAGAACAGGCTAAGGAGAACAAGAAGGCTAGGACCAGAAACTATGAATACTCTCAGTAGAAATCGGGTGGTGGAAATCGCTCGCAGGGTCAGCAGAAAATTTCAACTCCAGCACCTTCATCAACTAGTGTTCCATCCTCCAAGTTCACACAAAATCAGAAAGGTAGGGCATCAAGCTCTAAGTCTTAAGGAAGTGTTTAAGGAACCAAAACCTACCCAACTTTCCCTAAGTGTGGTAAGAACCAAAGGAAAGATGCTTTGGGTGTGGTTAGTCTGGTCATAGGTTGAGGGATTATCCTTCTAAACAGTGTCAAGGAGGCAATGCTAATCGAGCCCAGTCTACAACTTTAGCAGGACCAATAGGTCTCCCGACTCAATAGGGTAACTCTTCTGGTACAAGTGGCGGACAACGCTAGAACATGCTCTATTCTCTTCAGGCTTGCCAGGATCAGGAAGATTCTCCTGATGTAGTCACTGGTTCGTTACAAGTCTTTGATCTCGATGCTTATGATATGTTAGATCCAGGGGCTACTCTTTCCTTTGTAACTCCTTATATATCAGTTAAGTTTGATGTTAGTCCAGAAACTCTCTTAGAACCCTTCTCAGTCTCTACTCCAGTCGGTGACCCAGTTATAGTTAGATGGGTATACATAAATTGCCCTGTTATAATCTCTCAGAAAGTCACCTCAACAGATCTTCTAGAGTTGGAAATGGTAGACTTCAATGTCATTTTAGGCCTGGCTTGGTTACATTCTTGTTATGCCTCAGTCGATTGTATAACTAGGATTGTTCGTTTTCAGTTTCCAGACGAACCAATCTTAGAATGGAAAGTAGTAGCTTAGCGTCTATGGGTCGATTCACTTCTTACCTTAAGGCCAGAAAGATGATCTCTAAGGTTTATCTCTATCATCTAGTTTGGTTTAAGGATTCAGGCTCCGAAACCCCAACTCTTGAGTCAGTTCCTGCTGTTAATGAGTTTCCCGAAGTGTTTCCAAAAGATCTTCTCGAAGTTCCTCCCAATAGGGAAATTGACTATGGAATTGATCTCCTTCCAGATACCCAGCCTATCTCTATTCTTCCTTACAGAATGGCTCCAGCTGAGCTTAAGAAATTGAAGGAGCAGTTGAAAGACATTCTAGATAAGGGCTTCATCAGACCTAGTATTTCTCCATGGGGTGCACCAGTATTGTTCGTGAAGAAGAAAGATGGTTCTCTCAGAATGTGCATTGACTATAGGTAGTTGAACAAGGTCACAATCAAGAATAAGTATCCCATCCCCAGGATTGATGAGTTGTTTGCCCAACTTTAGGGTGCTAGTCATTTCTCAAAGATAGACCTCAGATTGGGTTATCATCAGCTTAAAGTCATAGAGAGTGACATTCCGAAGACAACCTTCAGAACTCGATATGGTCATTATGAATTCGTAGTTATGTCATTTGGACTAACCAATGCTCCTGCAGCTTTCATGTACTTGATGAACAGAGTGTTCAAGCAGTATTTGGACTTGTTCGTTATCGCCGTTATTGATGATATCCTCATTTACTCTAGGAATGAAGAAGAACATGTGAATCATTTGGGGGTTGTCCTGCAAAATCTCAAGGATCGCCAGTTATTCACAAAATTTAACAAGTACGAGTTTTGGTTACAATCAGTTGCTTTTCTTGGGCATATAGCATCCAACGAAGGGATCCGAGTGGATTCCCAGAAAATAGAATCAGTGAAACAATGGCCCAGACCTACCTCTTCTACAAATATCAGAAGTTTCTTGGGTCTAGCAGTTTCTTGGAGGGATTTTCATAAATAGCCTTACCATTGACTAAGTTAACTTAGAAGAAGGTCAAGTTTTAGTGGTCAGATGATTATGATAAGAGCTTCACAGAACTGAAAACTAGGTTGACTACTTTTGACTCTACCGGAGGGTTCAGACGGTTATGTGATTTATTGTGATGTGTCTAGAGTCGGCCTAGGTTGTGTAATAATGCAGTGAGGTATGTTTATAGCTTATGCTTCGAGACAACTTAAGGTGCATGAGAAGAATTATCCGACTCATGACCTCGAGTTTGCAGCTGTGGTGTTTGCACTCAAGATTTGGAGACACTACCTGTATGGTGTTCATGTAGATGTGTTCATAGACCATAAGAGCCTTTAATATGTGTTCACCCAGAAAGAGTTTAATCTTCGCCAGAGAAGATGGCTTGATTTCCTCAAGGATTATGACATGAGTGTGCATTACCGTCCTGGTAAGGCAAATGTTGTAGCAGATGCCCTTAGTAGACTATCTATGGGTAGTATATGTTGAGGAAGAAAGAAAAGAGCTAGCAAAGGATGTTCACATACTTGCTCGCCTAGGAGTTTGTCTTTTGAGCATATCAGATGGTGGTGTAACTATTCAGAATGGGGCAGAATCTTCATTGGTAGTGGAGGTTAAGGAAAAGCAAGACACTGATCCGATATTGCTCGAACTCAAGGATGCAGTCCACCAATAGAGAGTTGAGGTATTCTCCGAAGGGGGAGATGGTGTTCTTCACTACCAGGGTCGATTATATGTTCCTAATGTGGGCGAGTTGAGACAACATATTCTTGCAGAAGCCCATAACTCCAGATATTATATTCATCTAGGCGCCACTAAGATGTACTGCGACTTGCGGGAAGTCTATTGGTGGAATGGTATGAAAAGCGATATAGCGGATTTTGTGGCTAAGTGCCCAAATTGCCAACAAGTTAAGGTAGATGTAATGACTTGGAAAAAAATGATAGGTTAAACAAGAGCCTATGACTTTGTGTTGACTTTATAATGAGGTTCTATGAGGGGTTTATATGTAATTTCGTTTTAATTGTGTAACTCCGACAATTTAAAATGAATAAGAAGAAGCTTGAAATTGGAAGTAGTCATTTTTGGAAAAATATTCAGAATCTGGAATTTCGGCCAAGTGTGGAAATCAGTGAGTTTTTGGCCAACTTTGAGCAGTCATAACTCCTAGCTCAGGATGATCCAGGAGTAGTTCCAGTTATGTTTGGAAAGCCCTTGGAATGATCTTTCCAACGCCACCGAGTTTGCTCGATTCTGAGTTCGTATGAGCGAGTTATGCCCTTTGAAAGTTGGGCAGTTGGCAGGGAGTCCGTCCGGAAATTTAAGGGCATTTCGGTCTTTTCACAAATCTTTTCTTTTGAGGTTATATTGTTGTGTTAGGCTGTTTGTGGATCATTTTTGTTCCATTTTAAAAGAATAAGAGTTAGGGTTCTTGAGTGAAGAAGAGAAGAAGAGAGGAAGAAGAGGAGTTGGAGCTAGGGTTGAAGATTTCTTGGTGTTTCTTCTTCAAATTTCGTGGGGAATTCATCTTTAAGGTATGGGGATCCTTTATCCTTGATCATTCTTTCTTTCAAGGAGCCCAATCAAAAGGTTTTCAAGGTCTTTCAAATACACCAAAATCCTATTTCGAATTCTAAGCATGGGTCCTTGCATTAAATGATTTCCAATGATGTTTTATGTTGTTATTAATGATTATTGATGGTTTTAGGAAAGAAATATTCATGAACCCATGCCTTTACAAATTCTCTAAATTTGGCCTAAAGTGGGTGTATTGATTTTGTGTAATTTGATGGACGATTATTGTGTAAATTGTTGTGGGCTGTTCATGTATGTATTTATCTATGTTGAATTGTTAAGAATTGTTATTGAATTGAAGGATGTGGGATGTTAGCCTTGAATGGGCAAAAATTGTGAATTGGTCTTCATGTTGATTATGGGCTTATGCTTAGCTTAGTTTGTATAGTTGAATGTTGTTATTATCATTGTTATTGTATTGTTAATTGTTGGAATATGAGGATGATGAAGATTGCCATGGAAAGAGGGTAAGTTGATCAAACTTGATAAATATTGTATAATTGGCATGAAATTGAGTATTGTGGCTTATGGCCTTTGAAAAGGGTGGTAAGATGGCTTGATCTCTTAGTATTAATATAATTGTTATTGGTTGGTTTGATCCACCTTTGGTGGAGGTGATTATTTGTTGTATTATTGTGAATTGAGGCCATGAAGGGCATTATGTGAATGTTATTATATTGTTGTATTATTATACACATATGAGGCTATATGTAAAGTCCTATATGAAGCTATATGTAGAGTTTGATGTGAAGCTATATGTGAAGGTATGATGTGAATGAGTTTTATATGAAGCTATATGTGAAGGTATGATGTGAATGAGTTTTATATGAAGCTATATGTGAAGGTATGATGTGAATGAGTTTTATGTGATCTTGTGATGATCCTATGTAAAGTGGATAGCATTGTGAGTTAAAGTATGATTTCTTATGATGTATATATGAAATGATGTTGGATTATGAAGTATCCTTAAATGAAAATGTTGTGACTTGGTTGGTAGACTAAAGTGTCCCTCCTTGTTACTTAAAGTCTTGAATGCATGAATGTGTGAAATGGGCAGAACTAAGAAATGGTGCCCTTTCTATAAATGCTAAAAGAGGAATTCTAGGCCAAGACTTGAATCGACAAAACTAAGAAATGGTGCCCTTTCATAAGTCTAGCTTTCCTAAGTAAATGTAAAACCATGAAATCGGTAGACCTAATGGTGGTAGCCCTTCTCATGTGTGAAATGATGAACCTTGGACCGGCAGGCTTAAGGCACCCTTAATGAAAAATCGGTAGGCCTAAGGCACCCTTCCAGGGGGATTTAATGAGCTATCCTTATGAACCTGGATTGGCCATGACTAAGAAATGGGGCCTTTCTTGGGAAGAGGTACTATGAGTTGGTTGAACTAGAAAAGGAACCTTCTCTAAGTACATATGTGATTGAATACTCTATGGGAAACAAGGCTAGCACCGAGTGGATGTGGTTAGGAAGGTGGCCTAGTTGAGTATGAGATTAGGCACAATGAACTTCCTTGGACATCCCCTAAACCATGTGCCTACATGGGTTGCTTACTAGTTCTACCTTTGGCAAGTACAACAACCTCCACGGAGTAGGATAGACTCCGGATTCCATACCTAGCTAGTATGGTCTATGTCGGTTATGCCTATTCCCATCATGTGGGATGTGCACTCTAGTTATTGGATAGGTTATACAACGTGTAGGTAGTAGTATGGGATGCTATCTACACATGGCACGAGTAGGCTTTGAAGATACTAAAGTGAGTTCCCTAAGTCTAACGACTATTATGTGAAAGTCCCCTTATGTGCTTGAATGTCTCCAAAATGGTTTCTTAAAGAATGTTGGCCTATTGATGTTATGTTGTAAAGGAAATGTCCTTATCTAAGGTAATCTTGAGGAACACTTAAGTGTGCTTGAAGAGGTTGTATGGGCGGTCACTTCTTGTCTTACTCAAGTGTGTCTTAAGATTATATTAGGTAGAGGTCCTATGGTAATGAAATGACATGTGTTCTTTTAAAGTTAAGCATGAGTTGTATATGGACATATGTTGATTATATGTATGGTGGGCTATGGTCTTATATGTTAATGTTGACTTGAATTATGTCTCTTATACTTGTAAAGGAAAGGTTTTATCAAATTGATATGAAAGCATTTATTCTTTGAAAATGTCCTTTTTGACATGTTTTTGCATGGTCGCCATACTTAGTACTTAATTGTGCTAACCCCTTTCTTTCCCTTTTTTTGAACTAAAGTGTAGGGATTTGGAGATGGTGACATGTCATGGCTTTGATAGGTTTCTAAGTGTTGAAGATGAAGACTTGGTGAGTCCTCATAGATTCGAGGACAATACCCAATACGTTCTTTAATGTCTTTTAGTATTGTTTAAGTTGTGTACGGGATTAGTCCCGAAATTTGTACTCTAAAGTATTAGATGGTTTTGAGACATCATGTATAAAGTCTAGAAAGTCTTCCGCTTGCTATTGTTTTTTTTAATGAAATGTTTTCTTGGTAAAGAAAGTTTTTAATTCCTTATGGTTTTAGTGTCTATGCGATGAATGAATGCTAAGAGGCTTGTATTAGACCTCTTCGAGGTCGAGTACGTCGGTTACGACTAGGGGGTGATCCCGGGTCGTGACAGTAGAACATTAGAAATCAGGGGGTATGACTCAAGAGATCGACATTCCTACTTGGAAGTGGGAAGTGATCGGAAGTGATCAACATGGATTTCATCACAGGTTTACCTCGTACTTGCAGACAACATGACTCCATTTGGGTGACAGTTGATAGAGTTACTAAGTCTTCTCGCTTTTTGGTGGTTAAGACTATAGATTCGGCAGAGGACTACGCCAAGCTTTATTTTAATGAGATTGTGAGGTTGCATGGGGTTCCTTTGTCTATCATCTTAGATAGAGGTCCTCAGTTTACCTCTCATTTCTGGAAGTCATTTAGAAAGGTCTTGGTACTCAGGTTAATCTTAGCGCATCATTTCATCCGTAGACGGATGGTCAGGTAGAGAGTACCATTCAGACTTTAGAGGACATGCTGAGAGCTTGTGTGATTGACTTCAAGGGTAGTTGGGATTATCACCTTCCTCTTTTTGAGTTCGCCTACAACAATAGCTACCATTATAACATTCAGATGTCCCCTTATGAGGCATTATATGGGTGTAGATGTAGATCTCCGGTTGGTTGGTTTGAAGTAGGCGAAGCAACCTTGATATTGCCTGATTCAGTTCATGAAACTATGGAGAAAGTGCAGCTCATTATAGATAGACTTAAGACAGCCCAAAGTCGCCAGAAATCTTATGCAGATGTAAGGAGAAGGGAACTAGAGTTCCAAGTTGATGATTGGGTTTTCTTGAAAGTGTCACCTATGAATGGGGTGATGAGATTTGGCAAGAAAGGGAATATGGTAGGTATTGGCCTAGTTGAATGTGGGTGAAGTATGAGTAGCCTAGGGTTGAAAAAAATTGCATGATTTTTCCCAATGATAAATAGAGTGACTACTTTCTTGAGGGTAAATCATCAATTAGTACAATGCATAGTGATAGCTAGGGGAAATCTGAGTATCCATGGGCTGAAAAGCATATAGGTGGATTTTAATGTTGGGGGGAAACTAGTATTTGTTGTGTGTGTTGCATTATTTTAAAAAAAATAGGCACTAGGCTGAACATTTCCTGTTCGGCAGGCTTGTCTTAGCTTCCCAAGGAAGTCAGGCAATTTTAGCATATGCATGGCCTTGAGTACTGTCCCATTTGGTAGGCTTGTCATAGTCCACCAAACCCATTTGGCGAATCGCCGAGTGGGAGAGGATATCACCCTTGTTTCCTGTTACTTTCCCTTTTGCACTATGATTTTTGGTGGACTTGTCTTAGACTGTCGAAACCAACTCAACGAATCATCGAGTTGGCATTGACATCACCTTTTATGCCTGAGCTCTAAGTAAATTGGTACTGTCCATTTTAGCAAGCTCACCTGAGTTCATCGATCTTATATGGCATTTCGTCTTCCAATTAGGTGGGTCTTAGGAGTGTTTTCAAAATATGATTCAATATGCATTTGATGTCAACTAAACATTACAAATCTTTGATTTGAATGTAGGCTTTGTAGGTAACGTCAAGAACTAAAGGCAAACAAGTTATTTCTTGTGATACAGAGTAAGATAGGGAACCTTCTCCTCCTCTGCCAAACAAGCAAAAAGGGATTTCTACAAATGATCCTTCAGAGGCTTATCATACCCAAAAAACAAACCCTCAGACCCCTACAAATGGGGTAAGTAAGTACGGAAGCACATCACCACTAAGCATGTGAATATTCGTTCAAAGTTGGTGTCACCCCTTCAAGATCCGAATCTTGCTTCTCTTGTCCTCCCAATAATTGCTCCAAGGTCTTTGAATAGGCTCAAGACAAAAGGGGAACATACAATATTGGAGGAGCATCGACTCTCGACCGACGGAGTCATGAGCGAGCATCTAACCATATGGGTGGCTATTAAATTCCATAAGCTAAAGTAGCTTACAAAAGTCTGGAAACCCTATGTGCCAAAGTAGGTACGTGAGTTTTATGATGCCTATTCCAAGGCGTTACCAAAGAAGAGAAAGGGGACTGTCTAGAAAATAGTGGATGAAGTTGAAGTGACGGGTAAAATTGTTCAGTGTCATGCCAATGAAATTAACGCAGTACTGTGCACCCCGGATAAAAATGTTAATGAATACAAGACCCGTATGACCAAAACTCTAGATTAACTAAAGGGGTGGTTGGCCCCTCTTATATACAATGTGTCCTCTCATGTGTGGATGACCGAAGGTGCTAAGTTGAGAAGGACCTGAACATCGTGGTGAGATACTGGTTTAGGTTTATCAGCAGCAATGTGATGCCATCCCAAAATAAATCAATACTCCAGCATCCGAAGACAGATATAGTGGGCTCTATTATTAAGAAAGAACAAATTCTTCCCACTTCCAAGTAGGAATGCTAATGTATTGGGATAAACTTCCCAGTTTCTGATGCTCAACCTTCACTTGTTGGCAATTTGGACACTTAGCCACCAATCCCGCAATATCCTTCTTTATCCCATTCCACCAATAGACCTCATGTAAATCACGGTACTTTTTGGTGGCTCCCCGGTGATTGGAATACCGCAAAAAATGGGTTTCTGTCGAACTCTGTTCCCTTAGGTCATCAACATTTGGAATACATAAACGACCTTAAGTATCTAAGAACACCACACTACCCACGACTTTGGGTCAAAAACTTTGAATGGCCCAGATATAGCAAATGAGGTATTTCGGCTTCAGCCGCCCCAGTAGAAACTTAGATTGCTTTTCAAAGATGAACATAGCTTGGAGTAGTATGTTGTCTTGACACTGAAATGTATCTCTCTTTTTAGCATTTGAAAATTCTATTATAATCTCGAAATTATTGGGAGACACGTACTTTCTTGAAGTTCTCTTTCAGAAACAACATTTTGAGTTTGCACACTAAACAAAATATGCAGGTTTTGAAAGTTTAGCTAAACAGGCTCTTGGTATAAAGAGACCTGGAGCTGAAGGTGGTGGAAGATGTTTATCAAAATATCAGTAAACACCTTCTTCATTGTTGAAGACTCGTATAGAATTGGTAAGTAGCTAGCATGGAGTATTTCTCCTTACAAGCTCCTTGAATGTGGTTTGATTGTGCGATTTGTCGGAGGGTCTCAACTCCCATCCCCATCTCCCCATCCACCCCCAAAATCTTATTCTTTCTTAATTAAGCTTAACCTATTGTGTCTTCTCAACATTAGGAAGATGATTGTGGAGGAGATTTGCTTGAGAATGGAGAAAAAAAAATAGAGTTTTGGATGATGAAAATTGCTTATTTGGTACCAGGAAAAGAAGAAACTTAAGAAATAGTGTTACTTTTCGGAGCTGTCTGGAGAAAGAATTGGTTCTATCAAGGGCGGTAGATTATTTAAAATGTATGGGAAGGAAAGAGAAAAGCTAGTACAAAGAATATTCTATTGGGAGCGTCACCCCTAGGAAAGGGAAGTGTATTATTTAACATAAATAGGAAGGAAAGAGAGAAACTAGTATCGAGAAAATTTGATTGGGAGCGTCAACCTTCAGAATGGGCACTGCAGTGCGTGTTCTAGATTCAGTCTGAGCTCGAAAAGACAGTAAGGACAGGAATTCACTCTTTAGGTCAGTTTGATTACGGGATGTTTCTTGTACTTGAGCTGTCCTTTTGCAATATTGTATTTATCGCTTCACTTTTGATAATTGCAATCCAAAAGGAAGTGATTGTGATATCTATAAGCACATCATATTAGGAAGTTCTCAAACAAAGAATCGAAAAGAGAGATAGCTATAAAGCTCAAATAACTGATTTAACTAATACCTATTCCATTTAGTACTTCAGGTGCTTATGTTGTGTATAATGTTAATCCTGAGCCTTTCGAACTAAAAGTTCAGAATTTGGGCATATGACATTTGCACAAAGGTCACATATTTATAGAAACAATCTATACAGTTTTGGCATAACAATATGTGTAAATACTAACTCTTAACATAGGCCAAACTGTCTTCATCAAAAAAACATTGATCAAGTTGCTGGTTCATGCTTATAACTCCATTTTTTTTGAGTCGTTATAATATAAACCTTAACCAGAACTTGAATTATGTTCCTCTGTGAGGTTTGGAAGATTCAATGTGCTGATATAAACAACGATGTTTGCCATTCACTAACAAGAAAAACCAAAAGCTCAAGCTAAAATTTGTGATATCGCACTCTCTATTATGTTATCATATTAATCTGAAAGAAGAACAACCTGCACATTGGAAGAAACTTCAGACATTGATTCACTCGAATATAACGTCAGATTAAATGACTTGCTTAACCATTATTGCACAAAATCATCACTTAACAAACAATAAGCAATGAAGATTTCATGCACAAAACAGGACATTGCAACATAATATTATCGATACAAAACTTATTCACACGAGCAATAATTCATGTGATCTAACAGAATCTGTGATACTAAACAACCTTATAAAGGAAATGACACGTATTGGTTAAACTGTGAAAAGATATCCGTCAAGCCACAAAACATTTTGCAAAAATAGACAAAATTTTTGGTGAAAACTTTGAGCTAATATGAAATGTGATGCAACTTACTTCAATATATCAACACATTCAAACTCTTAAATGAAAAGCTTGAGTGTGTCATTGATGACACTGTCTCGTGAGAGACAAATGAATAAAAGGATTCATGTTTGGTTCAGGAAGGGATTATGAATCCAGGATTCAAAATTCGTCACAAGTTTGGAAAGAAACGAGGAGAATATTTTCTGTATTCAGAACATCACTCGTAACAATCCACAATGATATGATGGCGCCATTATATGGAGTTGAAAAAACATGAATTGTAATTTATTCATGTAAGCTCAAGAAGAATCATATTAAGTTTGGCAAAATTAGAATTCTATTAGGCCTTATATATATCTCGCGTGAGGGGGGAGAGAGGCAAATCCACCTCTTTCACCTTCAACCCCATTTCTCATGTGTACAAGCACATATATTTTTTTCTATATCTCTTTATAAAGTCTATCGAAGTTTACAATTCCTTATAACGAAAGAGAGATTTCTTCCTAATCCACGAGGGACACTTTCTTTTGAGATACTACAGACATTTTTGTGATGCATATCTTCACTCAAACAATTAGCAAACAACAAAGAAGAAGAAAATGATCTTAAAGTCACTGTTGGAATGTATGCGTCCACCAGTGATCACATGACTAGGTCCCTTGACAGAATAACAGTACAGAAAATAAATAACACAACGTCAAACAGGCACAAGAGTTTTACATGGAAATCTCCTTGCTCAAGGGAAAAAACCATGACCTGTCACACAAGAGTTTTAACTGTTTTCACTAATTTTCTCAAGCAAAAGAGAAACACAGTTTACACCACAACAATGAGATTAACCTCTTAATCTCACAATAAGTAATATAACTATTACTTAAACAAGCCTAAGCAATGCATCCATTGCCCACTATACTAACCCTCACTGATTAATTTAGACTTTTACTGTAAGACAAAGTTAACTCTAACAATGTTCTTACCCTCACTACACACAAGAGTTTGAAACGTTTCTTAACAAAGTGGAACGAATCCTACAAGTTTAGCTCAATACAAACATTCAAGAACAACATCAGGTACAGACAACACATCTTCAGTTGATCAAGTCCTTACTGTATGTGTTCTTGTGCTTGAGTTCTTCCTTGAAGATGGCCTTCTCTTTTTTAAGCTTATGAGTTTTTGTTTGCCAAAGCTTGAGTTTGTGTTTTTGCAGAAGAGACTATATCAAAAAGACGCAAACTCTTTGGGATCGGCCATTGGCTGAGAGCCTGCTTTTCTTGAAAGACGTGCACCTACCACATCAGAGGTGGCAGCTTTTCTGACAGCTGTCTTGTTGTCCTTTCACATACGCAGTCGTGCAGGGACCAGGTCCGTTGCAAACTTTTCATTAGTGAGTTCTTGAGAAGACTTATTGGCTCTCTCACCTTTTGAATGAATGAATCTTCTTATTGTTTATTATTTTGATTATATTGACCAAAAAATTTATTGACCATTGGACAAACAACCTCGTCCGTTTCTATTGGTGAAGTACGCTGACGACCTCACCAACTCACTGACAGGACAACTGTACAGATGTACACCATTATAAATATGGATGAGAGAACTTTTCCAGGGACTGGGTCCCTGCATTTGTGAGCCACTGAAACAGACAGTCTCGTCAGCTCTTCATATTGGTGCAGTACACTACACTTTTCACCTACCACCTAACATAACAGATTTATAATTGTACCCCATTTAAATCAGGACGAGAGCACTCTACCACGGACATGGTCCCTGCATTTGTGAGGATGATCAAAATACCTAGATTATAACATTTTCCACCTTTTTATTCATACACAAATATTCTTCACACTGAGTTTATTCCTTCATTTCACTATCATCAGTCCCAATAACAAGGATCTGGTTCTTTGTTAGATCTCTAAGTTTGTTAAATTATTAAAACTTAACATTAGCTCCAAAATAACGTTTTCCCCTATTTTTGATGATAACAGACTTACTCACCAGTTCCCCTATCAACAAGAACTCTTCAGGTAAATAGAGTTTCATCATCCCCGAACTTTGTCAAATCATCAAAATATAATTTTCCCCTTTTTGGTGATGAGAAACTTGTTCAACTTCTTCCCCCTATCGGCATGACCATGTCCTCTTCAAGTAGCTAGGATTGATTCCTCGTATCGGCATGACCATGTTTTCTTCAAGTAGCTAACATCATTGATCTCATACCTTAACAATATTTTCCCTCTTTTGACATCATAAAAAAAAGGTTAAAGCAGAAAACCAAGTTGACAGAAATGCAGTTCAAGCAAATTCATGGCCACTTGGGCAACACTGAGCATGAGTAAAAATGCATAAAGTGATGAGACAAGTCAGTAGAAACAAGGAATTTTTTCATTCGTAATTAAAGATCACTAATCAAAGCATTGCACATATTATTATGAATGAGAACCAAAACAATGCCCATTGAGTTTTGATAGAAAACGAGGAAGAGGATTGACATAGAAATTTAGGAAGAGAGGGGATGACTTAGAGGCAAGGGATTGAAAGAATAGAATTAGTAGAGCATATGCCTTAGCATGGTATTTACATAAGCCTCTCTTGAAGATCACATTCTTGCTGTCCAGCTTCATGTTGAACCTCCAAGGCTGCCAATATTTTTTTCTTTCTAACCTTGTCCCTCTAATTGTGCTG
Source organism: Solanum okadae (assembly GCA_036553675.1). Taxonomy (NCBI): domain Eukaryota; kingdom Viridiplantae; phylum Streptophyta; class Magnoliopsida; order Solanales; family Solanaceae; genus Solanum; species Solanum okadae. Next base: position 25,781,905 of record CM071689.1, read on the forward strand.
TTTCAGAAGCTGAGCCTTAAGGTAAACCATTTCAGTATCCCAGTTAGCAATAGTAACTATCATAACTTCCAATACAAACCTGAGTTTCTCATGACAGAAAGATTGATGAAATCAAACTTACTCAAGGCATCTGAGATGAATAGATAAATAACTGAGGAACCATTTCAATTTTTTTTAAGGTCAGAAACTCACTTATTCAGAAAACTTTAAGTTCTCAGAATATCAACCTCTTCCTTTTTTAACATCATCTTTTCCACCTTCTTGTTTTTGCTTGTTAGACCTAGTACCTCTTCACACTTAAAAACATATTCATTAGAAAATTCTCCAGTAAGAGCAAAGGGTTTAACCATTAGAAGTGTTTTTTGAGAGAGGAGAAAATAGGGTTTTCAAAATTTCTGATTTTTGGAAGGGGATTCGAAAATAAATATAGAGTATAAAGGAAGTGAAAGGGTGTATTATGTGGAAGAAAGTGTCATTTTGGTATTCAAAAGATGGTACAACGCTTATATACCTGAATGACAGACATTTGGCAATTGCAACAGTTCTTATGCATAATTCAAACTGCAATGTTAAGAGTGCTAACCTTCGAGAACGGACCGGGTCACTCTTTATTGTTTGAATGTGATTGCCTAGATTTGTCCTAACCTCCCTTTCCCTTCTGCCCTTTTTCCATGTCTGTATACCTACAAAAGGTATGAGACTGAATTTGCTAAGACATACATAACTGAAAATCAAGGATACTTGCTCCCTTTGCATAGTCATGAGAGAGTTAAGCACATCAAGCTGCACTTGCTACATTCTCTGCCTCAGTTGTTGAAAGAACAACTGAATCTTGCCTTTTAGTTCCCCATGACTGAGAGATCAGCCTAAAACATAAACCATTTTAGAGGTACTCTTTCTAACAGCTTCATACCCAGCATAATCAGCATCATCAAATTCCTCCAAATCAAAAAGTCTCCTGATGGACATAATAGAACCGGGTCCCTTGTCTTCTTGAAAGTTCTCAAGATTTTCTTAGCAGCCTTCAAATGTGATTCCTTTGTATAAGAATGGAATCTCTAAACCAGGTTCATCAACATCTAGCTTCAAGTTAGTGCCCATGAGAGTATGAATTGTCTAGGCATCCAAAACATGAAACGTTTTCAGCAGCTTCTCTGAACTGGTACCAGGTCCATTAGACATCAATTCCCCTGAACGCTGTGTTATCTTCTTTCCTTTAACTAAGTCTCTATGAGTTTATACATGTTCTTGACAAACTGGTCTTTGCTTAGGGCTTTGGTGAAGATGTCAGTCGCTTGATCTTCCATTTTGCAAAACTTCATGATGACATTACCCCTTTTTAATATTGTCTTGACTTCAAGTATGTTAAGCCTTTTGAGCAACTCATTGATGTACTTTTCTTGACAATCGAGGGTAACTTTAGAGGTTTTCTTGATCTACAACTCCAAGGAGAAATTTATTTCTTCCATTATGCTCACTTCAAAACTCATTATTCATGAGTAATTCTTCACACAACACCTCAAAGGTTGCTTCAAAGATGACATCATCAATAAGTACTTGAATAATCAGCAATTCTTTTCCTTGCAATTTCAAAAGGAGGGTTTTGTCAATTTTACCTCTTTTGAAGCCATTGTTGAAGAGGAATTTGGATAACCTATCAGCTTTTTGGGGAACCAAGCGTCATACTTTGCTTCTTTCAAACTAATCTTGATCAGCTTCTTCATTCTAACCTTTAGAATTCACATTATCAGTTTGAACTATATCATCTTTGTTCAACACTGTCTATCGGACCGGTTCCCTCATCAGGTTCATCATCTGCATCAGCTTCCTTGAGATTGCTGGATTCATGAAGAGGATGTTTTTCGATAAGCTCACTGTTTAGACCATCTCTCTTAATCTGAATCAGCTCTTCCATCTCAGAATCTTCTTTCTTTTGCAACTTCTCAATTCTTCCAAACTCATCAAAAATCACATAAACATATCTTTTCAATGCACACAATTTATACACCGGATAAGCCTTGATGTAGGAAGAATATCCCACAACTATTGTTTCATCACCATTGAGATCAAACTTCTCAATATCATCCTTTTGGTCACAAAACATGTAACATGTACCACTTCAACCCGAAAGTTCTTTAAAAGATTAAAAGCCTGCTTACTCCACTTGAAGGATTGTGTGATCTACTTCTCTATAACACAAGCATTTCAAACTTGTCATCTGCAAATTTTATTTTGGGCAGACCACGAACCAAGTCCATTGACACAAGTTTGTGAAGTAGAGAAGCACTCACATGAGCACACCTCTTATGTCATACCTCAGCATTCTCACTTTGAGCACTAAGACAAGTCAGACTGTCGCTATGAGCAGTAATCAGATCAAGAATATTTATGTTCTTGCATCTCTTATCTGTAAAGATCATCACTCGATAGAGCAAGTTTGTGACCACACAATTTTCTGAGAAGAACTTAGCTTCATTTCATTCATCACAAATCTGTGAAACACTTGAAAGATTGTACTTCAACCATTGACATAGTACACATCCTCAATAGTGTGTTCCATAGATATCCCAAACAGGCCTACACAAAAAATATATCATTTCTTTCCATTACCAAAAGAGACACCTCCACCTTGAAGTGCCTTGAGAGAGAGAGAGTGAGGTTTGGAAGATCCACTATGCTGATATCAACGACGAAGTTTGCCATTCACCAACTAGAAAAACCAGAAGCTCAAGCCAAGATTTGTGATATCCCGGTCTTTATTATAATATGATATTAATCTGAAAGAAGAAACAACCTGAACATTACAAGAAACTTCAGAAATTGATTCACTTGAATATAACATCAGATTAAATGACTTGCTTAATCGTTATTGCACAAAATCCTCACTTAACAAACAATAAGCAATGAAGATTTCATGCACAAAACAGGACATTGCAACATAATATTATCGATACAAAACTTATTCACACAAGAGATATCCTTCCTGTGATCTAACAGAATCTGTGATACTAAACAACCTTAGAAAGGAAATGTGATGCAACTTAGTTCAACATATAAACATATTCAAACTCTTAAATGAAAATCTTGAGTGTGTCGTTGATGACAATGTCTCGTGAGAGACATAAGAATAGAAAGATTCATGTTTGGTTCGGGAAGGGATTATGAATCCAGGATTCAAAATCAGTCACAAGCTTGGAAAGAAATGAGGAGAATATATTCTGTATTCAGAACATCACACGTAACAATCCACAATGAAATGATGGCACCATTAGACGGAGTTAAAAAACATGAATTTGGACTTTATTCACGTAAGCTCAAACGAATCAGATTATTTTTTGCAAAATCAGAATCAGATTAGGCCTTATACATATCTTGTGTGCAGGGGGAGAGGGGCAAATCTACCTCTTTCGCCTTCAACCCCATTTCTCATGTGTACACACACATATTTTTTTTTATATCCCTTTACAAAGCCTATCGAAGTTTACAATTCCTTATTACGAAAAAAAGAGTTCTTCCTAATCCATGAGGGACACTTTCTTTTGAGATACTATAGACATTTTTGTACTGCATATCTTCACTCAAAAAACTAGCAAACACAAAACAAGAAGGAAAAAGATGTTAAAGTTACCTTATGTATTTTGGCACCATATTTCTCTCCCTCATCATCTACAAACTGCGAGATAAATTAAATCTTGATCAATTTTACAGTCTATCGATCTCGTCATCATCCTCACGTAATGGAAAATTGAAAAGCTAAGTAAGTTTAATGTGTGTCTTTTTGCTTCGTTTAGCTGACCTGTCCAGTGAGAGTATACAGTCTGTTGTAAATCTCATTGTCTGCTATCCCAAGCACTGAAAATAGATGTCTGAGACTTTCACCGGGATTTTGCAAAGTGTACTCAATGTAATACAACCCTGATTAATAAGAGTGACAATTATCAACGGCTCAAAAAATTGAACGTCCTCACATCATGTGCAAGTATTATCTCCTAAACATTGAAGCAAAGTCACAACTACTTCAGTGCGAAAAAATCACTTAGTTTCTTAAATGACAGAGGCGGATTCAAGATTTTAAGTTAACATGTTCTAAACTCTAAGAATGAGAGCTTTTCTTCTTGACTTGTCAAAAATCATTTCATAAAAGCACTTTCTAATTCTAAAGGTAGTATTTCCATTTCATGGCTTTATAAATAGACTCTGTTCGACTTATAAGTAAACCTCAAATAACCATTGCAGCGAGGCAAGTTTTAATGAGTGTTTTAGATCGTGTTTTATACCTTTAGAAGCTTTGCTATCTATGAGTTTTTCTTTCACTCCCGGAGGTCTTTGCCAACTTCTATCTAATCCACTGACTTGTTCAAAATCATTGAGGACCGAATAAAGAACGCCAAATGAAGCATTAAAAGGAGAAGGAACGGAGGGTTTTTTTCGAAGTAGAGATGGATTAAAAAAAACCAAATTCTCAGCAAAATCATCAACTTTTCCGAAAGATTCCAACTTGCTGAAATCAGCACCAAGGCTTGTGATTACAACACTGACTAAAACAACAGATGATCGAGTTCATACACACAACAATTTAATAAAGCTCAAATGAATGGATCCATCACAATGTCCTACTAATACCATTTTAGTTAGAAGCTTCTGGAGGATAGAAAGCTAAGAGTGACGTTACTCCATCACCTTCTCCCACGCCTATTTTCCAATCTGCAAGTAATTCTGCATTTGTTAACATTATTTTCTTCCCATTTTCGTCGTGTTAGAGAAAATCTCTTTATTCCTTGGCAGAGATCATCTCTTCTCAAGAACTATGAATGTAAAAGTTTTACGTCTCAATATCTAAGACAAAAAGATCCTATATTTGTTCAACAAAGGTGATTTTTCCTTTCTGTCCAAGCCTTGGTGGACAAAGTTACTTGATAACTTTAGTGATGGGAGGTAGCAGACTCCCTGGAATTAGTCAAGGTGCCCGTAAGTTGCCCAAAATCACTACGGTTATCCAAAAAAAAGAAGAAAAAGATCCAATTTTTGTTACTACATTTTACATACCAACTCTCAATCTACTTACAGAATTAAGCTACTGTAACTCATAATAATCCATAGACGCTCTCTTCAGCACATGGATTTATCGATGAAGAGCTCCTAAAATACTTCTATTCAAGAAGAAAAATATGGAATGTAAAACCATACCACTAGGTATCATGATCTTAAACTTGTTGACATCATCTGAATAAACACGAAAATCCTCCGGGACATCTGAAATAACATCATCCTTTTTAGCAAGTAGACATTTTGAAGGATAATGAGCATGTCAAAGTGAATAAATTAATCAAAGTGTACCGTTCTCTGCCAATGCAATCGATGTAAAGGCGGACAGAGAAAGTGCAACAAAGCCTGCCTGTAGCAGGAGCTCTCTTTTCTTGGTTACACATTCCCCTTTAAGTTGCTCACTATCCAAATATTCCAATTTCAGAACCAAATGAGGTAAACAAAGGAAGAAATTCTCAAATGTACTCTGATTATCGATCAAGAAGATCGAAATTTGACAACAGTTCACGGTAATTGAATAAATAAAACACACAAAAAAGAAGAGATTGAAGGTCAACAACACATCTAAAGTATTTCAGTATTTTGAGTTTCATACCTTAACTAAGTTGATCACCAATTATTTATCACAACTATCGATTGTTCCCTTCTACTACATGAATGATGGTGATATTTTAGGTAGGAAACTCACACACCTAAATCAAGTTACATTAATGCAAAACTTTATCCTCTATATCAACAAAATCGAGTTAATTTCTCATATGTTCACTCAACTAATAGTTTTTATCTAAGAAACAGAAAATCGTCACTCAACTTTGTTTTGTAACGCGAAAGTCAATGTCACTCAACTATTTCTAAGTTGACTTTACTGGCAAAAATACTACTCTGTCCGAGCCTTGATAGACTGAGTTACACAATACTTGTATAGGCAAGAGATAGCAAGTATCATGTGAAAGTAATTGAGGTGCTTATTAGCTGGCCTTAACAACACAATTAATAGTTATAAAAAAAGTTGACTCTACTATTACGATGGATGAAGTAGTACTAGGTCTACTTTAAGGCGTGCAAGCGGACATAATTTTTTTTTAAGGTGGTCACCTTACCTGCAAGAATTAATCAACTTTGGACCAATGATGTTGTCACCCTTCATGGGTGTCTTCATGTTCATGTGCCCTTTGCGCAACAAAATTTCAAAATTACTAAAATTGGCCAAGCCTTCTACTCTTCTTCTTCTTCCTTCCAGTTTCACCATTAATAACTTCTTTTCCTTCTTTCTTTCTTCCTCCTCCTCTTTCTTCTTTTCATGCGTCTTCTTAGCTATTTTTTCCTTTTCTTTAAAATTTGACGTACTGCAAAGGTCCATCATCTCGAGTGAATTATATATCAAAACTCTCGAAACATTGAGAGGATTTCAATTCTAAAATTTGAAATTATTTAGAGGTGAATTCGAGTAGATCGATATTGAATAGTCAATGTATACTTCATTTATAGTCAATGTATACTTCATATATAGTTAAACTATATTTAATTTTTAGAGTGTACCGTATTATATAGTCAATATATAACTCATATATAAGTACGCTATATTATATAGTCAGTATATACTTTATATGACTTTTAGAAAACTATAGCATATATATAATCAATGTATATGTTGAATAGTATTTTTTAATTATATTACTATATTTATTGTAAACTAATTACTAATTTATTATATATAATTGAAACTATTCCTAAAATATAAGACCAAAATAAAACATTACTCTTAAATTAAGTGTCATTTTAGTCCTTTTCTCAAAAAGTCTAACATAAAGACAAAGGAATTAACTCATATCCTACTCACACACTTCAGTTACTCAGTGCCAAAAATATTTGAAGAAGCAAAAGCCGCCATTGGGGGGTTAAGCTCATGATTGTTTCCTTCTTTGTTAAGCTACTTGCTTCGTCAACCTCTGATTTCGATTGCACATTCCTACCTGTTGCTGAATTTGATAAATTCCTTTAAGGTTTTTTACTCACCGGCATTACTTGTTTATCTGTTGAACCTTGCTCTATTTTTTAAAAAAATGAAAAAACTAAACACATTTGAGATGTGGATGAAGTTTTGATGTTTTTTCTGGTGAATTGGCCGGCGGGAGGACCTTTTTTTAGTTTTCATTTTGTTTAGAGTTAACAGACAGGGATGGAAATTAGGATTTTTATATTTTCTGTTTGTTTTTGTATCCTGAATTTTGTTTTGATTAAACTGGGTTAGGGTTTTTTTGTGAGTGTTTGTGTGGAGGAATGCATGCTTTTGCTAATAGATTTTATGCATAAGGGAGTTCGGCCATGAAAATTGAGAGAACTTGAAAAAAAAAACTTTTTTCACTCCAAATCAGTCGCAAAAACTCAAAAACAACTCCAATTTATATTCACAACCAAACACAACTCCGATTTTCAATAACTCTGATTTTCAATTGAAAATCGAAGTTGTGTTTGGTTGTGAATATAAATTGGAGTTATTTTTGAGTTTTTGTGAGTGATTTGGAGTGAAAAAAATTGAAAACAAGGATTTGAAATGTGTCAATTTTCAGGGAATTCCTCTCAAAGTGAGAGAGTCTTTCCATTATATAGAGAAAATAAAGATTACACATCCCTAAAGATCCGCCATTCCTATCCCTAAAGAACAACTATTCTATCTCTACAAATCTGCTATTGAATCCCTCTAAATCTGCCTTGCTATCCCTCCAAATTAGCTATTCTATCACAATATTTATTCCTTTGATTCTACAACAAATGTATATGATCATGCTAATTTATATCACTATATAATTACATTAATATATACAATCATTTAGTTGTCGATCATGCTAACATCCCCCCTCAAATTGATGTTGGTGGATCAAGAAGCATCAATTTGCCTACTAGAAACTGATTGTGTTGCCGTGCCATGAATTTTGTAAACGCATCAGCTATTTGAAGATCACTGGACACATGTGGAAGAGTAATGACTCTTTTATCTACAGCTTCTCGTATATAATGACAATCCACTTCGATGTGTTTGGTCTTCTCATGAAAAACTGGATTAGTAGCAATCTGAATAGCACTTGTATTGTCAGCGTGGAGAGGTGTAGGATGAGATTGAAGAAATCAAATCTCAGCAAGTAATCCACGAAGACATACAACCTCGGAGCAAGCAGTAGACATGGATCGATATTCAGCCTATGTTGAAGATTTTGACACACGATCTTGCTTTTTACTCTTCCAAGATATCAATGACTCTCCAAGAAACATGCACTAACCAGAGACTGAACGATGAGTATCAGGACATCCCGCCCAATTAGAATCACTAAAAGCATTAAGACGAATAGGAGAACAACTTGGAAATAATAATCCACGAGTAAATGTTCCTAGCAGGTACCAAATGATGCGACAAAAAGCCACCAAGTGGAGATAACGGGGAGCTTGTATAAATTGACTAACTTGTTAAACTGCAAAAGAGATATCAGGCCAAGTAATAGTAAGGTAATTTAGACTCCCAACTAATTGTCGAAACATAGTTGGATCAGGAAGAAGATCGTTTTCCTCACGACGATACTTGACATTCAATTCCAGTGGAGTATCTACGGAGGAGGAAACTTGAAGACCAGCCAAAAATATCAGATCCTAAGTATATTTGTGTTTGTTTAGAAACACATCTGAAGCAACATTATGAACTTCCAAACCCAAAAAACAAGTAAGAGTACCAAGATCTTTCATATGAAAAGAATCTTTAAGATGCTGTTGGAGGCTAGTGATTAGTGAAGAATCAGCTCCTATGATAATAATGTCATCTACATACACCAAAAGAAGAACACAACCTGTAGATGTTTTCCGAAGAAACAAAGATGAGTCATAATTGCTTTGCTCAAAAGAAAATTGTAGCAAAGTAGACCAAAACTTATCAAACCAAGCTCTTGGAGCTTGTTTTAATCCATACAAAGACCCCTTCAACTTGCATACATCTGATGCAGGCAATGAGAACAAACCATGTGGAGGTTTCATATAAATATCTTCTTTAAGATCACCACGGAGAAAAGCATTTTTGAAATCCATTTGATAAAGAGACCAGTTTTGTGAAGCAGCAATGGCAATAATAGTTCGTACCATAGTAATTTTGGCTACGGGTGCAAAAGTCTCCTCGTAGTCGACCCCACACTTTTTGTTCTGTTACCAAGAACAACCAATCGAGCTTTGTACCAAGCAAGAGTTCCATCAGAATGAAGTTTGATTGAACAAACCCATTTACATCTAATAGGGTGGACTTTTGAAGGACATGAAACAATGTCCCATGTGTCATTTTCTTTAAGAGCCAAAAGTTCTTCCTCCATTGCTTTCTGCCAACATTCATGCTTGGAAGCTTGTGAGTAACAAGATGGAACAGATATGTTGGATAAAGTAGAGGAAAAGCCATACCAATTGGGAGTACAAGATACTCTTGTAGATCGCCGAGTAGGCTCAAGAGGACCAGATCTTGAAGAATTCTCAGATTCTAGTTGTGGTACAGTTTCAGGCAGCGGATCAGTTTCGGGATAGGATAAAGTTGGCTGACATTGTTCATACACAAATCCAACTTTGAACCTCTTAAAAGAAGATGATAAATCCTCAAAAGTAGGAAGAAAAGGAGAAGCAAAAGATGAATCTACAATCGTAGGAAAGAAATACTGAGTCTCAAAGAAAACAACATTTCTAGAAATACAAAATTTGTGAGAACATGGATCATAGAAAATAAAACCTTTATGTGAAGTACTATAACCCATAAAAGCACATTTAGTAGACTGTACAAAAAGTTCATTAAGCTGCGAAGCAGGCAAATGCACAAAACAAACACAACCAAATGTATGAAAATCACTGTAGTTAGGATTTTGGTGATAAAGACTAAAATATGGAGACTCAAGATTTTGCACTTTAGATGGCAATCTATAAATTAAATAGACAACAGTAGAAAAATCTTCCACCCAATATTTAGATGGTACAGAGGACTCAATCAATAAAGTACGAGTGATATCTAAAAGTTGGCGATTTTTTTGTTCAGCAACTCCATTTTGTTGTGGTTTATATGTGCAAGAGTGTTGTGAGGAAATTCCTTTGTCAAGCAAGAATTTTTTGAATTCATAAGACATATTTCTCCACTAGAATCAAATCTTAATAATTTGATGCATGTAGAAAATTGAGTCTCAATGTAAGCCAAAAATGAGACTATATATAATCATCTATGAATGTCACAAAGTATTTGAAATGAGCATGAGAAATAATTGGTGAAATACCCCAAAACATCACTATGAATGACATCAAAACACTTTGTAGCACAACTAACAAAATTGGGAAAAGGAAGAGTTTTACTTTTGCCTAATTTACAAGTAGAACAATCAATGGAAGCAACTGAAAATTGATTTTTATTTCCCAATAAACCAGAATTTGATAAATGAGATAACACAACAGAATTTGGATGTCCTAGACGCTTTTACCAAACCTCAGTTTTACTAGTAGTAGAAGTACAAGCAAAAGATAGAACAGGAGGAATGGAAAAGTGTATAGGAAACAGTCGTCCAACTTTAGGCCCCTTCGCTATTATCATCCCCGACACTTGATCCTGCACAATACAACCATTACGAGAAAAATTCACATCACAATTGTTATCTACCAATTGTCCAATTGAAACAAGACTAGTTGAGAGCTTTGGTGAAACAAAAACATTATCAAAAGTTGGAGTAATGTACCCAACCTTGGTAATGGGTAAATTACTACCATTGGAAATTTGTATTGGTGATGGACCTTGATACTTGCGAACATTTTTTAGGAAGCTCGTTAAGTTGATCATATGATTGGAATCCCAATGCCTGAAAGGTTGACACGAGCATTAGTTGTACCATTTAAGGAGTAAGAACTTGTCCTGAAGATGAGTTATCATCAGTGGAACCATTTATCCTAGCTTGGAAAGCATTTCTCCTACGATTATGAGGACGCGTGGGACACTCTTTGATATTGTGTCATTGTTGTTTACGATAATTACACAACTTCTTGCTACAATATGACCATATTCCTTGCAACTGTAGCATTGAGTTCTACTCATATCCCTACCCTTTTCCTTTACCTCGAGCAACAAATGCAACAATGACATCATTTTCTTTCTTGAAAGCATTTTGTGTGACAAGACGTTGCTCTTCAAGAAGTAATTTCCTAAAGAAAATATCCAAAGAGGGAGACGGGTCACGATTCATCAAGTTAGAGAGAACACTCTCAAAGTCGGAGTGTAATTTCATCAAAAATTGGTCTCGCTTGCTTTGCTCATGAACTGCCTGAATCACTGATAGAGATTCAGTAGGTATTTTGGCATAGACAATATTGTAAATTCAGCCCATAAGTTCTGAAATCCAGAAAAATAATCCTGAACAGAAAGACCTCCTTGAAAGTAATTAGCAATTTCATACTCTAACTGAAAGCGTCTTGCGCTATTATTGTAACATCCCAGAAAATTTTTGAGCTTAGACTCGAACCATCCTTCATTGTGAGTAGGATTTTACTGAGGAGTTAAAAATTTCTTGAGTGTTAAGGTCACTAGATGTAACACCTTGAGTTCCAAAAAGAACTAAATTGGAAATAGCAACATCTAAAATTTTGCAAGTTATGCTTAAGTTATGAGTTTTGGGTCAACTTAAAACGACCATAACTCTCAGTACACGATGAGTTACGTGAGCTATAAGATGATTAATTAAAGGTCTTTGAATTATCTTTCCAACGCCACCAAGTTTGCTTAGTTTTGAGGTCGGTTGAGTGAGATATGCCCTTTTGAAGTCAGGCTGTCCAATTAAGGAAAGTTACCCCGAAAATAGTAAGGGGTATTTTGGTTTTTTCCTTACCCAATCCGATTTAAGCGTTTTTAGTAAGGTTTTAGGAGTCTAAACAGATTATAATTAGGTTCATTCATCCTCTAAAGTGTTTAGGGTTTTAGAGAGAAGATTCAAGAGGACAAAAAGTTCAAAGTTTCAAGCATTCGTTCAAGAAATTCAAGATTTCGCCATGAACCTAGTTCTTTGAGGTATGTAAGCTTCCATAGTGTTGGGTTCGTTCACCCACACGCCAATATTGATTTATTCAACGTAATTTCGTTCTTGAAATTTAAGGATTTAATTTCTTGATGAGGTCTTGATAAGTGTTCTTGAAGCTTCCTTATCGATTAAGTTTTGATGTATGATTCTACTTGGGTCAACTTCAAACGACCATATCTCTTAAAATATAAAGAGTTACGTGAGGCATAACCTATCCAATTAAAGGTATTTGAATCTACTTTCTAACTTCACCAATTTCGTGTCAATCCAATTTCTATGTAAAAAGTAATGGCTATTTTAGTAACCTATACAGTGCTGTTACGAATTAGCCCACGGGAAAACATTAAAAAGAGTCGTTTTTTGTTTTTTTACCTCCAAGAAAACCTTAAACGAATTTCTTGACTAATAAAAGGCTCAAAACAATCAGATTTTCATATTTTAATCCATCATTCTCTTCTATCTCAAACACTAGGGAAAAAACCCTAAGGAAAAATCAAAGTAGAAGACTCCATTCAAGATTCTTCTTCAAGGTAAGCTTTTCTCCAAGAATACCATTCTTTCTAACTCAAGTTCCTCCATACAATTATGAATCACTAATGAAAATAATAAATCTTGGCCATAGATATTTCAAGAAACTAATTCAAGAATATCAAGAAAGGTTTTCTTGATTGTTTACCTTCATGCTAGGGTTTCAAGGCTTTTAATCAAGTTCTTCTTCAATATTCTTCAAGATTCCTTAAGATTCTTCAAGAACCTTATTTTTTTCAAGTATGTAAGTCTATCATAGTGTTGGACTAGTTCGTTCTCACGCCTTACATCTTCTTTCAAATTAGTAAAAGAGAAATCTAGGATTCTACCCCTAGATTTGAGTTTTCTTGAGATAAGTTGATTTGAGTTCTTTAGTTCATGATTCTTTTAAAAATTATATTCCTAATTATTGAGTTCTTAAATTGTGTTTTGAGAAAGTAAAGATGAGTTTTGAGAAAAGAGTATTCTGAAACATGATTAGTATGACAATCGAGTATGCCATCAATGTATGAGCAGTATGGTATCAAGATAAACCATCAATGAATATGCAGTATGACATCCCAAGTCATCAATGATTATATTATAATATGATTTTGAAATGTTTTTTTAGAAAGAGCAGAGTTGAGTTCATTTTCTTTAAAATGATATATGGGAACTAAGTATTCCCAAGAGTAAATATTTTCACATTTAAGATGAGAGGAAACTGAGATTTGCAAAAGATTTTTGAGCAGTTTGAGTACCATCTCTTTTAAGAGAAAGATTTTTGAGTAATTATCTCAAACCACAGAAAAGTTATGTTTTTAACCATATGATCTAGTATATTTTGGGAGTAGTATTGAGCACCGATATGGGGGAGAGTTCAGATAACTCACAGCCCCCATAAACCATGTGGTCAACGTGAGTAGAAATGGTCATACTTTTTAGATAATTCCTTAATGCTTTTTAGCATAGACTAGTGGATCCACTTAGTGAGTAGGTCTTATACCCTGGCAAAGTATATGACAGTTCTGGCAGAATGCGCGGGACGTTGTAACATCACATAGTTCATAGTGATGGTTGTCGGTTAGAGAAACTCCCACAAAGATATTTGTATTTTTATATACACAGAGTTTACTTGTATTTTCATATACAAACATAGTTTATATTGTATCCTTGCATAGAAACTGAGTGTATTATATTCTTAATTACATTGAGTTGCTTTCCACTGTTTTAAAAGCTTTCCATATATTGCATCTCTTATTGTTGCTTTATATTGAATTGAGTATCCAGAGTTTGATTACCAAGAGTCGAGCGTCTTATTATTGAGTTGAGCCTTATTTCACTAAGTTGAATATTTTATCTTTGAGTTGAGTATCTTATTCCTGACTTGAGAAGAGGTAAATATGTTTCCTTTTTATCAAGTTCAAGCTTATGTTATGATTTATAATTCCCCTTACATGCTCGTACATTCCACGTACTGAGCTATTTGGCCTGCATCATTTTATGATGCAGATACAGGTGTTCAGGATCATCAACAGGCGCTTCATTGATACCACATGGATTTCAAGTTAGCTATGGTGAGCCTCCTTGCTTCTGGAGGGTTCCACTTGTACTTTCAGTTATATAAGTTGTTAGGATGTCATGGGTCTTGTCCCGACTTCCATATTTGTCAGTTAGAGGCTTCATAGATAGAAAGTAGAGTTTGAGAAGTCTCTTTTATTTATTTTGTTAAATGTTTTAAAGACTTAAGTTGCCTATTGTTGGCTAGTTGAATATTCTATTTATTTTCAGAGTAAATTATTTGAGTTAAAGACCTGTAATTGAGTTCAATGAATTTTATTCAGTTTTTAAGTTTTTTCATGCTTAGGTTAGTCTTCCGCTTGTAGTAAGCCAGGATGAGGGTTCGCTTGGGGACCAACAATGATTCTTGAGTGCCAGCCATGTCTAGGGTGTAGACTCGGGTCGTGACAATTATCTTGGTTGTAAACCTTTTGTAAGTAATCCCACATTGCCTTAGATGTCTTGTACGACCTGAGATTAAGAACAATAATAGGGCCAATTGACCCTAAAACTCATGTCATCACACGAGCATCTTTAATCTTCCATTCACCTAGCTTTGCTGCATCAGTAGGAGAAGGATCGCTTCCATTTATATGGCCTCATAGCTCTTTGCCGGTGACAAACAACTGAAACTGAAACTGAAACTCCCAAGAAGAATATTTTTTTCCAGTGAAATGAACACTGAAGTATTCAAACTGATGTGAATTCATGCTTTTGTATAGCTATGAAAACTACAAAGACTCAAGAAAGCAACTAGAATGACCAAGAATAAAATTCCCAGGTGGTAGGACTGATTGTCGATGAACAGTCAACCAAAAACCAAAATTTTCAATTTTTATTTTAGAAGGAACCACAAATGACTCTATGAAACAAGACAACCAAGAGAAGGCTCTAATACCATGTCAATTTTCAGCTGAATTCCTCTCAAAGTGAGAAAGTCTTTCCATTATATAGAGAAAATAAATATTAAACATCCCTAATGATCCGTCATTCCTATCCCTAAAGATCAACTATTCTATCTGTACAAATCTGCTATTGAATCCCTCTAAATCCGCCTTGCTATCCCTCCAAATCAACTATTCTATCACAATATTTATTCCTTTGATTCTACAACAAATGTATATGATCAAGCTAATTTATATCACTATATAATTATATTAATATATACAATCATTTAGTTGTCCATCATGCTAACAAAATGAAGTTATAGGATATAAAGTTTCTTTTCTTGTAAAAAATTGAATTTGAAATAAAGGTATGAAATTTGTAGAGAATCATATAACTAGTGGAATGAGTGATGCATATCAGTTTTTTTGGAAATTATTTCTTCCCTTTGCTTTTTCTTTTGGGTGCTTTTTCTTGAGGAGATGAGTATTAGAATGCCAAAATTTGATACATATGATACGTTGCCTGTGACTAGTTGTCAAAATGGATAAGGGTGATGTAAAGATGGTGGATGCTGAAACCTATGTCCCTGCTAGTGATATCCTTGTGTCTAATGAGTCACCGGTCAAGTGCGAAAATAGTTTTATAACTGGCAAACGCAATGTTGAGGACAAGATAGATGATCAGAGTTATTTAAAGGGAGAGGACTCGAAGAATGCTAGAAGTGAGCTAGAGGACCATCTCAACTCTGAGAGTAAGCCAGAGGCACACGGCAATGTAGTGTTTGAGAAAAAACCACCTACTATTGATGCTGGAATAGATGATATGGTAAGTGGCTACGCGAAGGTGATTGATGATGAAGTACAAAATATTGAGAAAATGATCTATGAGGTCAATCAGAATGGTAATGATTTGATGGTGGATAGATAAGAGGACTCTCAAATGAAAACAATTCCTACAAATGTTACCACTGATTCTTCTATTGGAAAAATGCCAGAACCAGCTAGTCCAATGTTTCCTTCAACTGCAAATACTGGACAACATAGTGGGGAAGCATCTGAGAATATTTGTGCAATGGTACATACTCTGATTCATCATAAATTTTTTAAAATTTATTTTCAAATTTTAGATTAAAAAGTATTGTTTATGAAAATACATTTAAAAGAAAAATATGATCATATAAGAATCCATGATTATGATATACATGTACAAAAGAAAGCTACTTAGGTTGGGAAAATATATCCATAGTGACTAGAATATTGGATATCACACTTTATAAAAATAGAGGAAAAGGCAATCTATTAATGTATACTCCTTTTCTTTAATTTAGTTTTATACTATTCATAGTTTTTTGTACGATAATGAGATAAATAAAAGTATATAAGCACGACAATATATAAGCATATAACCGAGAGTCCAGTATCATTGTGATTCATCATGGTTTTTTAAAATTTGTTTTCAAATTTTAGATGGTTGATGGGGAGGATGATGAAGGCTCCCCTGAGGATCAATATGCATTTATATGAAAACTAGGCACCTTTTAGCGGGAGAAGGCGATGGAATTTAAACTACCTAAGTTTTATGGTCATCTGCTTAATTGCCTAAAGTAAGTGTATCATGGTTTTGTCATTGAGCTTTTTTATTTTTATCTTGCTCTTGGTACATATTAGATCTTTTCGTGTTCTTCGTGCTAGGTTATGGAGATCTGTGATCAGATTAGGTGGCTATGATCGGGTAAGCCTTTTGTTCTGCACTTGTATTTGATCAGTTTTCATTTATACTGCAACAGTTATAGATTTTACATTTTTAATTGAATAAAGAACTACAGAGGATATTAGTCACTTCCCAAATATGTCCTCAGCTAATCAGAAGTTATTTCTGGATTAACCATGATTTTATGTGGTCATTTTTGTTAAAAGTTTTTTGTTGCTTGTTCACACAGCCATGTGTAAACCATCCTTGAAGGGCTATGTTTCTCTTTCCAAATATCACAGTGTGAACCTCGAGTTGTTAGAGAGGGTATTCTTAATTTATTTTTAAGAAATAAGCAATGTAACTCCCTAGTTTATAGTACAATTAAAAAAATTCAAGCGGTGCTTGTGTATTTTCTTCTGTTACTAGGTTGATTAATTAATGATGCAATATGGTATGAGTCTGTGAGATGAATTTTGTGTTATTCCCATGTACTTTTGATGGTGTACTATTAAGCTACTTTATCTCTGTAGGTAACTGGATTAAAGTTGTGGCAGCAAGTGGGAGAGTCTTTTAATCCCCCCAAGTGAGCATTTAGTTAGGCCTATTTATTTCTGTTTGGCAACTTGTTATGATCTCCTTTACTCGTCAAACATGAACTTTCCCAATATATACTATGTAAGGGAAATGATGTCAGTAATTGTTTTACTAGTGATGTGCCAAGATTTTGAAGGTTTTTGTTGTTGAATGCATATGAATATTTTGGATGTGAAATGTTACGATATATTTTGGGTACATGTGAGAGGAATAAGTTGCTTGGTTGCTAGAACAGTATATCAAAAGGTGGTAGAAGAACAATTGTTCATGAACTGTATAAAACCTTAATAACTATTCCCGTTGTTTCAATTTGTTTGTCTGGTTTTGACTTAATACAAAGTTTAAGAAAGTAAATAATTTTTTTTGAATCTTGTAGCCTTGGATTAAAATAGCACTTGGTCCAGTTATTTTACTTAAAATTATAACAATTTTTTCGATATATAGAATTATATGAATTAGGGAGAAACTCCATGAAAGGAAAATTAAGGATTCATATAAATCGCTTAGTGGGAAATGTCCCGAACAAATCCAACGAGTAACTAATAATCTTGTTATATAGAAAAGAGCAACTATTGCCTTTTTATGATGAATCGTATATTTTTACGATTTCATCGATTAAATAGGGTATCAAATGAATGGTAACTACCGTAAAGATATGGCACTTGGACGTAACTCAGCCTCAGCTCATGAGCGGTGGTTTGTCCAAGTCCATATAAAGATTCCAACTTCTTATCCATCTTCCGATCTGGGATTTCTTAACATCCCCCTTACGCTCATACCTCAACTAGAGCGTGAACCGTTATAAATGGGGACCCAACATCGGTGAACAACAAACTGATATGAGTCTGAATCTAATACCATATAAAGATATGACACCTGAGTCTACCTCAACCCCCAAAAGCTAGCTCATGAGGGGAGGTTTGTCCAAGTCCATATAAGGAGTCCAATTAACCATTCCTCTTCCAATGTGAGACTTTTTAACAATTACAATTGAAACGATCGAAAAGGAAATGTGAGTTCTTGTATGCTCTAAGGTTGAAAATGTCATAATTTTTTTATTTTTTTTAAAAAGTAGTCCCTTAATTACATAATTCTAAATTTTATCCTTTTTAGAATATGGTATGCTACCACTCGGACTCGAGCCGAGATGCATTATCACTAGTTCCTAAGAGTAGTGTGTCTACTAATTTCACCATAGTGGCCTGTCTTGAACTCATAATAGCATATGAATAAGCAATTGTCGAGACTGAGTAAGCTATTTTAGTTTAGTAATGATTGAAATGGGTCAATAATAATAAAAAGTTGTTCCAATAGGAATTTTAGGTTGAAGGTTCATCATTTTATATTTGAGTTTAGATAAACCAAAGATGCGTAGAATGTACCAAAATATCCTTTAATCTTGTGGTCTTGAACATGTCATGTGAGTTGTGACATGTTGAAATTAAGAATTGCCAAAAAAGGAAAGAGGCATTCTTTTTAAGGAAAAAGGACAAATATACCCCCGAACTATCATAAATGGTATGCCGATACCATCCGCCATACTTTTGGGACATTGGTGCCCCTACTGTCTAAAAACTAGAGCATATATGCCCTTCACTCTAACGGAAGACTAAATAGGGACATATGGCACAATCTTATCCATCCATACGATATTTAATAAATGTCAGATCGGTGGATATGATTATGACTTGTGTCTGTCCGTTCATATATAGGGTATATATGCTCTAGTTTTTGGACGCTAGGGACACCAATGTTCCAAAAGTATGACACAGGGTATCTGCATACCATTTATGATAGTTTGGGGGTATATTTGTCTATTTTCCCTTCTTTTTATAGAGGAGAGAGTATTAAAACTACTAAAATTGAAAATATGAAGAAAACATGACGTGCTTTTGCAAAACTAACAACATAGATTACAACATCAAGCTATAACCTAAGTTGCTCGGACTCTTCACTTTTGGTGCCACACCCGTATTGACATGACATTAGTGTGGGATCTATGTCCAATTTGGTCAACCAATTTTGGGTGCTTTGACCAAAATCGATGGGGTAAGTGTGGACAGTTTTTATGATTGTTTGTAATCAATACAAAAGCTAAGATGAGATTGAAGAAAATGAAATACCTTTTATATAGAAATTTCTATGTCACTCCTTTTCCATTAATCTCCTTCCTAGATTCTCCTCAAGTTCTCCCGTAATATATCATAATTTAGGTTTTCTAACTCTTCTTTTAGACATTTCAATTATTTTTAGGTAAATCCCTGCACCAGTATCCCTTCATGGATCCATATCCTTGAATCTTAAAATTAGATCATGAAGGATCCAATATCTAGATCCGCACCCGTATCTTACATCCACACAAAGTCCGAGCAATTTAGGCTATAAGTGCTACGAAACATACACCACATTAACAACAAACATTAACATACCCAAGGAATGTTGCATCTTTCTTTCTATTAGGTCTTGGTCAAATATAGAGGAACATGGATCTTATACACGTATCTGAGTGGTGGCAATTGGTTCTGGAGTTAAGCACGCAGGACTTGAAGCATAAAATATTTATAGATGCTTCTGAGTAGGGAGTCTAAACTTTATGAGATACTGACGGGATGCTTCCTTATGTTAGATTTGCTCAATGTGAAATGAGTGTATGTCTGATGTCTCCAATTAGATGAGTAACTTAGAATAAAGAATGGGGTTGTACTGAGCAAGATATCTTTTGATTCTCAAATAAGATAAGAATTTACTGAAATGATAATCAACTGAATATATAAGACAATATCAATGCCTTCTATCTACTATTATACGACTTTCTCTAAATGCTTTTTTTGGGGCTCTATAATCTTCTGTCTCAGGACTTGCACTACTGTTTCTTGGACATTCCGCAACTTCTATGAGAAGGTAATAACTTGAAGTTCTCTTCCCTTGATAGTTATTAGCATATTTTGATTACTGTCCACCATGCTGCTAATATTTGGTATAAGGTGAGTTTCTGGGACCTAAATTATATCTCCTTGTAACTGGGTAGGTGGGTTGCAATGTTATCTTTCATGTGGGTTGTATGGAAGGAGAGGGGGAGAGTGTTTGAAAGGATAGAAATTGATTTTGTAAATGTAAGGATTAACCTTTTTATCTTTAGTTTCTTTTTTGGTGCACCTATGAGGTTCTTACTTGTATAGATGATTGAATGTCTTTTTTAGAGGGCGATATTTTTGTATAGGTTCTCTATTTCTTGGTATACGACTTGTATACGGGATTTTCCTCAATCATTAACAAATTATTTAACCTTATCAAAAGAATTGATGGGTGCTTTATGAAGTATCAACTTAGAAAACTTTTACTTACAACCCCTCTTTTGTTCTAAGAAGTTATCTGTCTCTTACATTTTGTTTCTGTACATTCTATTATCTTATGATTTCTCTGTATGTTAGTTACTTCTACTATATGAAAGGCATAGGACACAAAATGGAGAGCTTCAACTTCCTATTCTTGTTCCTCCTGTTTCTTTAGGTGTTGACAATGAGGTAACACTGTGTTTACTTTGTTGTTATGTGAGGTATCTTCACATCTGTTGTATTTTGACTATATGTAATGTACACTTTTTAATTGATGCATGGGGAAGCCTATTACCTAAAGTAGTTGAATCATCGATGCATTTTGACTTTGTTCAAGTTCTCAAAGTAGATTTTCTTAAGTTTGATCCTTTCTATTGCCATGTACAAGTAATTTGGTGTTTTTCATCTTTTATAGGACATGAATGCCTACAATACGCCAAAGCGTGCGAAGAGCCTATAAACTGGTGGTAAGATTGTTTGTCAATTCTTTGCCAACTTGACTTCTTCATATATCTATATCATTGAGTTGTTTTCTCCTTACCATTTCCCAATATGAAGTCTGGCACTCTCCAAAACTTTGGCCTTTAGTGGCTGTTAGATAACACTGTAACTATATCAGGATCATCATCCGAGAACTTTAGTTTTGGTTTAACTCATACTCTATCAAAAAGGAATAGTGGCCGCAACAGAACTTCTTGTTGTATTCAGGTGCTTTTAAGCACCAGGGGCAAAATGAAGTGGAGTACCCAATGAAAGCTGCAGAAACTGAAACATCTAAGCCGTAATTCGTACTTTATCTTGATCCTTTGTTTTAATGTTTTTATCTTGTACAACAACAGTTTTTATCACCCAAAAGAAAGAAAGTACTAGGAACTTCAATAGTATTTATTTCTCTATCTCTCTCTCTCTTTTTGGTTCGTTTGTTTCTGATGTAAAGATAAATTGATTTCCATCTGCCAGGTTGGATGTCCAAGTTGTTGATGTTGGACCCCCTGCTGATTGGGTTAAAGTCAATGTTCGTGAAACAGTAAGTTCCTTTCAAAATAAAAGAATTAAGACCATCTAGATGATGCATTCCATTTCTCTCATGTGATTTGTAATGATTTTATGCAAACAAAATGATTCCTTTGAGGTCTATGCACTGGTGCTTGGTCTTTTACGAGAGGAGGTATAATACCAATCATACTACTTGTTTTCCATCAAGTTCATTCAATTTGTTTTCATCTTTTTACACTATCTCAAAGCTCTAATGCCCTTATTTCTTGGTAAACATAGGTACGGGTTCAATTTGATCCAGTTGGTCGCCTGGTCATTACCGGTCTGCCAAACCAACTTGACAATCTTTAGGGTGTTACTACCTTCAAGAAGGTACACACCTTGCTATTTATATTTACTGATTTTGACTTTGATTTCAATCTTTGCCTTACTTTCATCTTTTTGGATTGGTAATTTTCTCCGGTAAAGAGAAACTGTCATGCAGAAAATATGATATTTCTTCAATGGATCTGAAAACTATATCATTGTTACGTTTCTATTTGTTGATCACAACACTTTAAGAAGTCTACGGCAATCAAAAGGTTCTCCATATGTAAGTTGGCTGACATAATTTTTTTCAGGTGGTCACCTTACCTGCTATAATTGATCAACTTCGGACCAACGTTGTTGTCACCCTTCATGGGTGTCTCATGTTGATGTGCCCTTTTCGCAACAAAATCTCTGAGTTAAAAAAGCAGGAGTACAAGTAATTGTCCAACATTGTGAATGCTTGGCCATAGTTGTTTAATTGTTCTTGATGATATTGTGGGTCAAAAACTTTGAATGGCCCAGATAGTAAACGAGGTATTTCGGCTTCAGCCGCCCCAGTAGAAACTTAGAGGGATATGTGATGAACATAGATTGGAGTAGTATGTTGTCTTGATACTGAAACGTAACTCTCTTTCTTGATGTTCTTATACAATGGATGATTAATGAAATGTAAATATCAATTTCTTCAAGCAGACAAAAGCGTTGACAATTTAAGTGAACAGACTCAAACTTGACCTTTGTTGGCAAGTAAGTATTTTGAGTATGCACATCTAGATACCTCAACTCGTTTTCACTGTGTTAGTAGAATACTTCAACTTACAAAATGATCATCTAGACACAAAATGAGAACAAAGTTGGAGTACATAGTATTTGCTAAGCTGAGGTCAAGTTTGAGTATTTGTTTTATACATTCATGATCTGGATGTGAATGATGGAATATAATGACTCATAACTCAGTCTATTAGTGAACCATTTCTCTAGGGATTTTGAAAGATGTTCTACTAGAAATATTCTTGTTATTGGTTCGACTAATTTAAACAAGTTAGAGAGTCTGATAACCAAGTAACAAAGTTGTATATTGGATCACATGAAGAGGAGCTGCATCACCTATAACTGAATTTCTGATATGAGGTATAAGTCCAACAACAAAACCTGTAATCTATACAAGGCCAATGGTCAATACTACTACTCTCACAATAACTAGATCATAAACAAGACCGAATCCTGAGTTGCCTTTCATATTGATGGAAACATCTAAGAAATTGCACGTTCTAGATACGAACCAACACAATCACGCAATACAAAGTAATTCAGAACACAAATAGGATAACAGTGGGAGAATACCGATCCGCAGGTAGAAATGTGTACCTAACTCCTTTACAGGAAATTTTGCACAAATGGATACCTAATTCATTACGTCGGGAGGTCTCACATTGGGGTAAAACGCTTCTTACCAAATGTGACTTTGTATTCATAATATTGAATACGTGACCTCTATTTAAGAATGAAGTAGAACTTACAGTTTCACCACAATAAAAGATAAACTTCAAAATCAAATCGAACTGACCGAACATCCATACATAATATAGTTCACACTATATACATTCATTTGCAAAATAAAGTTGCACAATTACATTCTTGGGCTTGCTAATAAGAGAGACAAAATCAATCAAATCATTTATGTTGATGTTCATGTAACCCATCGGTCGCCCCCTAAATTTGGCACAAAATTTTATTTAGACACTTTAACTTGATGATGTTCATTTTAGACACATCATGTATTGTATTGCTATGTCATTTTGACACTTTTTGCTTACCTGGCATGAGTGTATATCACATCTTGAGAGGTGCGTGAAATGGTTCTTTGATTAATTTTTAATTATTTTTTTCTTCTTCTTCCCCATTTTCAACCACCACTTTACCCAAGTTAAATTTCATCCATTGTGAATGAAATTTTCAGCTAAATGACGAAAAATATTTTTAAAATTTAAGAATAAACCCATTCATGAAATGCTTCCATTCACTACCAAGCTAATACAAAGAAGGAAGAAAGTAAGTTGTGATTCTTTTTTTTTTGTAAAAGAAATGGTGCGCATCCTGCTGATGTTTCTGCAACAAGTTAGGAGTATTTGGAGAAGACAAGCGGGCGTTGGGGGTTGTATTTGGAGAAGACGATGGGTTTTCTTTATTGGCTTAACTAGTAAAATTACTCGCGCCTGGCGAAGTAATTTAATATCATGGAATTTATAAAATAATACTTAAAACCCATCAGTTATTAAAACTAAAACACAATATTATCTTACATATAAGATTACGTAGTAACGAACATTAATAATGTAAGGGAAAATGATAATTAAAACATCTTCTCATTTATCCTTTAATCAATCATGTTTAATTTGATTTTATAATTTATCCTTTTGCTTCCGGGAAGTGTTACTATTTGATATTTTTGGGGAATCAAATGAATATCGGCCTCAAATATTAAATTTTCTAATAAATAATAATCGTTATGAAGTTTAAAGGCCTCTAAAAAATGAAAAAAAATATTCTAATTCTAACGTGTAGAAATTTCAACCCTACATTTTGCATTACATATATCTTTTTAAACTTTCCCATTTAAATGTATCATAAATAATTATTAAAATAAGAAATTAAAGGGAGAATGTATCATATTGGACAACAATTTAACTTATTATATATATATATATTTGAAAGGGAAAAATATTACACAAAACTATTCAGTTGGTTTGAGTGTTTTTTAAAATCAAAATACCAGAGTGCTACATTTTGCATTACATATATCATTTTAAACTTCTCCATTTAAATGTATCATAAATAATTATTAAAATGGAAAATTAAAGTGAGAATGTATCACATTGAACAACAATTCAACTTATCATATATATACTTGAAAGGGAAAAATATTACACAAAACTATTCAGAATGTTTGGGTGTTTTTTTTAAATTAATATACCAGAGTGATGAAGTTCAATTTGAAACTACATTTCTATTCCAATCGCAGTGTGGAAAACAACATTTATTACTTAAAGAAAAGTATTTACAACTTGCAGTAGACCTGAGAATTTGTCTATACTGTTTTTTGGGATTAATAGAGGCTCCAGTCTAGTAATATTCCTCTATAGGTCATCCAACACATCCTTGAACCCATTTCAAAAGTTTATTAATTCTTGTCGTCTATTCCTAGTTCACTTTGCACATCAAGGTGCGATAAATTTTTTAAGGTTTTTAAGTCCTTACAATGGCATACCAAATTTGAAATTTGTCTTCAAGAGATGATAATATAGGTCTTGAAGGAATATTCTTTATCATATATTCAACAATTTCAGTAGAGAAACCTTGCGTGAATACTCAGTTAACGTGTGTTATTTAATCTGTACTAACAAATACTTATAACAATAACTTTGCAGAAACATAAACAACAAAGCTTAAAACAAGTACTAAAAAGTAACAATTAATATCATAAGGATAAATTAATGATTGTAAAAAATATACCAGGATCTGTAACAATAAAATGAAACAGAAAGGAAAAACTTGAGTCCACTGAATGCACAATGTCCTCTTAAGGAAATTATTCACCTCTAGCACCCGAAGTTTAATGGAATAGATCATCTCTGGATGGACCAATTCTATTCACCAATGTATTGATACAAAAACAATGATGTCAGTGAGCCACTTAACATGAGCGAAGTACACAGATATTTAATTGTGTAGATGAAGAAATAATTTAGAATTTTCGTTATTTTTAAATGATAGGAAATCTCTCAATTTATAGACAACAAAGGGTAGTGTGAACAAACGCTTATTGTGCCTTATTGGAAAGGTCACAACTCTTTGGAAAATTTACAACCCTTCGGAAAGGTCACAACTCTTCATAAAAGTCACAACTTTTCATAAAAGTTGCAACTCTTCATAAAAGTCACAACTTTTCATAAAAGTTGCAACTCTTCATAAAAGTCACAACATTTCATAATAGTCACATCTTTCGATAAAAGTCACAATTTTTCATAAAAGTCATAACTTTTCATAAAAATCACAACTTTTTCATGAAAGCTAGTTTTGGAAATAAATAAATTAAAAGGGAATCCTGGTTTGTGGTGGCACCATGTAGGCAGGCCTAAGATTTTCTTTATATATATATATATATACTAGTAAATGGGCCCGTGCTTCGCGCGGTTAGAAAATTCTTTTTAAACATTTATTAGAATAGAACTTTTCTTGTATTTTGATGTTGTAATATTTTTATATAAATCTATTTTTAAGAGTATAGAGGTTATTCAGTTGTAGTTTACCATTTGTTTTATTAAAAGAAAAGGAAAAATTACAAATCATAATACTATTTTCTCCTAGTTTATATAATTTCATTGTACAGATTCATTAATTTGCTTTTGAAATTATACAATGGTTAGTTCATTTTTATCATCTATATGCATGGTTACATAGTGTCTTGATATACCGTGAGTTTACGGTATTTCTAATACATTTCACTTACAAGTTGTGTGTGTCTAGGGCCTTTTTATATTGGTTTTTACGTATTTTATCATGTTTTGCAGGAAAGGTGTTCAGGCGCGGAAGTGTAGAGACAGCTGAAGGAAATGCAGAAAAAGGCATCCACGGAGGTCATCTATGGACCGTAGGTCCATTCACGGCACGTAGGTGATGACCGTAGATCAGCAGGAATGTGTTGAGGACAAATCAGGGAAATCTGACCAAGTGTGGAACCACGGTGCCCATTGACGGCCCGTAGATGGATCTACGGACCGTACTGTTGATCCGTAGAAGTGAGACTGCGAGGGTTCTAGCACCTGATTTTTGAAGATTCTAAGTATGGAGCTACGGAAGGGATTGACGGACCGTAGATTGATCTACGGTCCGTGCTGCTGGTCCGTCGTTTGCTTCAGAGAAGCTGATTTTTGGAGGCTGAAATATTTTCTAAGTCCCGAGTGACGGAAGGGACTTACGGACCGTAGATCAATCGACGGTCCGTAAGTCAGTCTCGTGGATCGAAGACGCGTACCTGAACAAAACTTTCCTTAATTTGTTTCCTTTTTTATTTAGGATTTGTTTTCTATAAATAGGACATGTAAACCTCGTTTTTGGGGGTTAGACACTATTATTCTATTTTTGCTTTGTAAACTTTGGAGATTATTGGAGATTATTTTTTTGCAACCCTAGCAATTATTGATTTCCAAGTTCGTTTTGAAGATTTTGGTTTTGCAACTCAAGTTAATTCTCTGGGTTTATTATTCTCTTTACGTAAGTTCATGATTTCTCGATTTACAATTATGAATTGTGTTCTTGCTGATATGAGTAACTAAATCCACAACTAGGGTTGTGGGAACCATGATCAAGTAACAAAGTATGAATAGTAAATAAGCAATTCTTGACTAGTATTTTGTATGTATTGATAATTCTTTCGTTTAGAAGTCTTTTTAACGGTGGCCAACGTTAGAACTCGCCTTGTTACTACTTGCCGGACCAAGGAGGTAATTAACAAGAAAAGAATTATCAACATAGATTTAGTGTGATACTATCTAATAGGCTAGTATCGATTGGTGCGAAGTAATAACTAAGCCAAACATCGATTATGATGTCTAATATGAGGTAAAGGTAAGGGTTAGTAAATCATACACACGTAGCCGGACCAAGGTGCGGGGTGAAATTCTCTAGATGCCGAACCAAGGATTTAGAGATACCTAGCTTATCACTTTGCATGTAATACACTAGACGAGGATTGCTGTTACTAGAATTACTGCGTTATGAGATTATGGGGAACACGTATACCCTAGTTATTTCTCTTATCTTGATAACAACCAAAATTGAGTTTAATTATTGATTACAACATCTCGTATTACTATTTGTTTTACACAAGCACAACCCCCTTTTTTTATTACTTGTTTCTGGAAATAATTTGACTAATCGAATATAATTGTCGGTTAAAAGTAAAGTCTAAACCATTTTCCTCGTGGGATCGATCCCAACCTACAAGTTGGGTTCTTTACTTGATAACGATCGCTTATGCTTCTGAAAGGAGGTGTAATTTGAGCGTATCAAATTTTGGCGCCGCTGCCGGGGAATTTTGGCTTTTAGATTTAGTTTTAACTACAATATTGAACGTTAGTCAAATATTTCCTAATTTTACTTTTTCTTTGTTTTTGTCTCTCTCAGGTTCCGACTCTAGTGTATGCCAAGTACACGGAGCCAAGGCGAACCACTTTCTCCGTACGACCCAGAGTTGAACAGAACTTTGCGAAGAATGAACAATCAAGGACTTCCAGTTCATCCTATCGGAGGAAATCTAGATGAAGCAGTTGAGTT
This sequence comes from Solanum okadae, assembly GCA_036553675.1. Taxonomy (NCBI): domain Eukaryota; kingdom Viridiplantae; phylum Streptophyta; class Magnoliopsida; order Solanales; family Solanaceae; genus Solanum; species Solanum okadae. The sequence goes on from CM071689.1 coordinate 25,810,232, forward strand.
ACAGCAGCCAAGAGTAGTTGGTGGAGAAAACCGGGGTCTAGCTGAAAATCAATTGGGAGATGCACTGAGAGTGCATGGTCCACCAGGCCCGCAACACCATGACAACTATCGGGGCAACGTCGACATAGCAGATTCTGATGGGCCCATCGTCCTACCTCCTCTACCCCCAGGGCACACATTTGTGGTGACTAGTAGTTTGATGCAGATGCTTATAGCAAGAGGCTTATTTTCAGGATCGCCATCGGAGGATCCACATGCTCACTTAGCCAAGCTCAGGGTGGTTTGCAAGAGTTGCGTAGGCAGACCAGACTTGGATATGAACGTCATTGGGTTACGAGTGTTCCCTCTGTCACTGACAGGCGATGCTGCAGTATGGTTCACTGAGCTTCCTTATAACTCAATTTTCACATGGGACCAACTAGCAGAGGTATTTAAAGCAAAGTACTATCCAGTATCTAAGAAGCTCAATCACAAAGATCGGGTCAACAATTTTGTGGCATTACCTGGAGAGTCTGTAAGTAGCTCGTGGGACAGATTCACTGCTTTCGTAAGAAGTGTCCCAAATCACCGTATTGATGATGAGTCACTGAAGGAATATTTCTATCGAGGACAAGATGATAACAATAAAGCAGTACTTGACACTATTGCTGGAGGTTCATATGGTGATTGTACATACGCACAGATTGCTGAAAAATTGGAGAGGATCTCTCGCAATAATAAAGCATGGAGCACTAGAAGGTCAGATACTGGGAGAAACACATTTGCTGTTCATAACGCTACTGTTAATTCTGCAGATGATATTCGTGAGGAGATGGCTCAGATGAGGACAGAGTTGGGGTTGGTATTGAAGCATGTGAGTGGAGGAGCAGAAAAGGTAAATGCTGTAAATTACTTAACTAGAACTCCACCTCCAGTTGAGGAGTGTTACTATGAAGAGGACACTTATGCGGTGAATGATCAGACGGGGGGTTTCCGACCAAACGCCCAAGGATCCAACACGGAAAATTGGCGCCAAGGTCAAGGGAACCAAGGTCGGAACTATGGAAATTACAACCGAGAGGGTCACTATGTCCGAGATGGGAACTTCAATCGTGACAACAACTACAACAGGAACAACTATGGCAACAGAAACGATCGGGTGGGACCCTATGTTCCCCCTCAAAATCGAGAATCTGGTGCTAGGGAGGTTGGAGGTAATATGACGCGTATTGAAGATATGCTACAGAAGATGATGAGAAGGTTTGATGCCACTGATGAGAATGTGAAGGAGATGAGAAACGACTTATCTGGTATTGGTCAGAAGGTTGATGCCCACGCAGTGTCAATAAAGCATTTAGAGAAGCAGATGACGCAGTTGTCTACTACAGTGAACCCGCGTCAACCTGGCACTCTTCCCAGCAACACCATCCAGAATCCGAAGAATGATGGGCATTGTATGGCAATTACCACTCGAGGAGGCAAGCAAACCGTAGATCCACCTATGCCGTCTATGGTAGAAGTTGAGAATAAAAAAAAAAAAAGATGATGTGGTGAAAGTTAGAGAGGAGTCAGAGGTTGTGACAGAACAAGAAGTGGAGGTACCCCAGAAAGTGGTTCCCATACCTAGACCTCCACCACCTTTCCCTCAAAGGTTAGTGAAGAAAACTGAAGATGGGAAATATCGCAGATTTATCACTATGTTGAAGCAGCTTTCTATCAATGTCCCTTTGATAGAAGCCTTGGAGCAAATGCCTGGATATGCAAAATTCATGAAAGATATGGTGACAAAGAAAAGGTCTGTGAGTTTTGAAAATGATGATAGATTACAGCATTGTAGTGCTATTGCTACAAGATCTCTGGTGCAGAAGAAGGAAGACCCTGGTGCTTTCACGATCCCATGTACTATAGGGTTATTACACTTTGCTAAGGCATTGTGCGATCTTGGTGCTAGCATCAACCTCATGCCTTTATCTATTTACAAGAAGTTGGGTCTAGGCGATCCAAAGCCCACTGCAATGCGGTTACTGATGGCTGATCGGACTGTGAAGAGGCCCATAGGTGTGCTCCATGATGTGCTAGTGAAAGTAGAGTCTTTCATCTTTCCAGCGGATTTTGTGATTCTTGACTGTGAGGTTGATTTTGAGGTTCCCATCATCCTTGGGAGACCATTTCTTGCCACAGGGCGTGCGTTGGTTGATATGGAAAAGGGACAGATGAAGTTCAGACTGAACAATGAAGAAGCAACTTTCAATATCTGTAGATCCATGAAGCAGAATGGTGAGCTACAAACAGTATCCGCGATAACTTACAGAGTTGAGAGTAGGTCAGAAGTGCAAATTGAAGAGCGATTAGGTGTTGAGGCACTAGCAGCAGTTATGATGAATTTTGATAGTGATGGTATTGACAAGTATGAAGAGTTGGTAACCGCACTTGAAATGTGTGAATACCGGTCCAAACCAAAGAAATATGAGCTCGATATGAAGAATCGCGAGTCCCCACCCACAAGACCATCTATTGTGGAGGCCCCGAAATTAGAGCTCAAAGCTCTACCACCGCACTTGAGGTATGTATATTTAGGCGAAGAGAGTACTTTGCCGGTCATCATTGCAGCAGATTTGAATGCAAGGCAAGTAGAGTGTTTGGTGACTGTATTAAAGAAGTTCAAGCGAGCGATTGGGTGGACTATTGCAGATATTATTGGGATTCCCCCCGGTATCTGTTCTCACAAAATCCAACTCATACCAGATCATAAACCCAGTGTTGAGCACCAAAGAAGATTAAATCCACCTATGCAAGAGGTAGTCAAAAAGGAGATCATCAAGTGGCTGGATGCGGGAGTTATTTATCCCATCTCAGATAGTAATTGGGTGTGTCCTGTGCAATGTGTACCTAAAAAAGGGGGTATGACTGTGGTTCCAAATGAAAGAAATGAGCTGGTACCAATGAGGCCTGTCACTGGATGGAGAGTTTGCATGGATTACCGGAAGTTGAATGCATGGACTGAGAAAGACCACTTCCCTATGCCATTCATGGATCAGATGTTAGATAGACTTGCAGGCAAGGGTTGGTATTGTTTTCTTGATGGGTATTCTGGCTACAATCAAATTTCAATAGCTCCAGAAGACCAAGAGAAGACCACTTTCACTTGCCCATATGGGACTTTTGCATTCAAACGAATGCCATTCGGATTGTGCAATGCTCCAGCGACCTTCCAGAGATGTATGATGTCTATATTTTCTGATATGGTGGAGGACACTATTGAGGTGTTCATGGATGATTTTTCAGTGGTAGGTGATTCGTTTGATCACTGTCTAAAACATCTGGCCGAGGTGCTCAAAAGATGTGAAGACTGCAACTTAGTGCTGAATTGGGAGAAATGTCATTTCATGGTAAAAGAAGGTATAGTGTTGGGTCATCGAATTTCAGAAAAAGGTATTGAAGTTGATAGAGCTAAAGTCGAGGTAATAGAGAAGCTTCCACCACCCATCTCTGTAAAAGGTGTAAGAAGTTTTCTTGGGCATGCAGGTCTCTATAGGAGATTTATCAAAGATTTCTCAAAAATTGCACATCCCTTGTGCAAACTGCTCGAGAAGGAGAATAAGTTCTGCTTTGATGATGCTTGTCTTAGAGCATTTGGAGAGTTGAAGGAAAAGTTGGTTACAGCACCTATCATTATTTCACCAGATTGGGAACAACCGTTTGAGGTAATGTGTGATGCGAGTGGAGTGGCGCTTGGTGTGGTATTGGGTCAAAGGCGTGAGAAAATTCTTCATCCTATCTACTATGCAAGCAAAGATCTGAATGTGGCCCAGAAAAATTATACAGTGACCGAACAAGAACTTCTTGCAGTGGTTTTTGCATTCGAAAAATTTCGTTCCTACTTGCTTGGTACTAAGGTCATCGTGCATACTGACCATTCTGCGTTGAGATATTTGATGGCGAAAAAGGATGCAAAACCACGATTGATCAGATGGGTATTGTTGCTGCAAGAGTTTGACTTTGTGGTAAAAGATAGAAAGGGAACCGAAAATCAAGTTGCCGACCACTTGTCCAGATTAGAGGAAGAGGCCATGCTAAAGCTTGGAGATAGGGCTGAAATTAATGATGCGTTTCCAGATGAACAGGTATTGGCTGCTTCTCATGATTTGATTCCTTGGTTCGCAGACTTTGCTAATTATTTGGCAAGCGACATTGTGCCACCCGATTTTTCTTTTCACCAAAGAAAGAAATTTATGCATGACGTGAAGAAATTCTTTTGGGACGAACCTTATTTGTATCATAGTTGCGCTGATGGGATTATTCGTCGCTGTGTGTCTGAGGTTGAAATGCTGAGTGTACTTGAAGCATGTCATTCATCACCTGTTGGTGGGCATCATAGTGGAATTCGGACTGCACATAAGATTTTGCAGTGTGGGTACTACTGGCCTACCATCCACCAAGATGCTCATGATTTCGCCAAGTCTTGTGATCGGTGCCAAAGAGATGGAGGAATTTCAAAGAGACAAGAGCTCCCTATGAATCCCATATTGGTGATCGAATTGTTTGATGTATGGGGCATTGATTTCATGGGGCCATTCGTGAGTTCATATGGGATGAAGTATATTCTGGTTGCGGTTGATTATGTATCGAAGTGGGTGGAAGCTGTAGCACTCCCCAACAACGAAGGTAAAAGTGTCACCGCATTCTTGAAAAAGAATATCTTCTCCAGATTTGGTACACCAAGGGCTATTATTAGCGATGGAGGCTCTCACTTTTGTTACAAGTTGTTCAAAACACTACTTGAGAAATATGGTGTCCGTCACAATGTAGCCACTCCTTATCATCCACAAACTAGCGGTCAAGTTGAGGTGTCCAACCGAGAAATAAAGCAGATACTGGCGAAGACTGTGAACGCCAATCGAACTGATTGGTCAAGGAAGCTTGATGATGCTCTATGGGCATATCGCACTGCATACAAGACCCCCATAGGTATGTCACCTTACCAACTTGTTTACGGGAAATCTTGTCATTTACCAGTAGAGTTAGAGCATAAGGCAATGTGGGCAATGAAGAAGTTAAATTTGGATTGGGGCATTGCATCTAATCAAAGGTTGAACGACTTGAACGTGCTTGATGAGTTTCGCCTAAAAGCGTATGAAAGTTCAGCCTTATACAAAGAGAAGATGAAGAGGTATCATGATCAAAGAATTGAAAAGCGAGAATTTGTGGTTGGCGATCATGTGCTGCTATTCAACTCTAGGTTGCGCTTGTTTCCAGGCAAACTCAAGTCCAAGTGGACTGGGCCATTTTTGCTCACAAAGGTGCTCTCGCATGGAGCGGTTGAGCTTGAAAATAAGGATGGAACAAGGTTTGTGGTGAACGGGCAAAGGATAAAGATCTATCTGGGAAATGCTGAAACTGTGCAAGAAGTGATTGAGGCCTGCAATCTTGATGAAGTTTGAATAATCAAGATACCTGCGTCGTGCCGCGACGTTAAATCAAGCGCTGCTTGGGAGGCAACCCAAGATGTAAAATCTAGCCAACAATAGGGTTCTGTTTTACATTTTATAGTTAGCTTTCTTCGATTACTTGCAAATTTTTTAGATTTTTTTTTTTTTTTTTGTAGCAATGTAGGTAGGAGTTTCAGTATGTTTAGTTCTTAGTGTTGGCTAGAAGTAATATAGGGTCCGTGTCTAAAAAGTGTCCAGAAAATGTAAAAAAAAATAGCCGATTGGTTGCTTCATGTGCAGGTACAAAATGCAAGAAATCTGCAGAAAATGGTCTGGTGCAGCGGTCTACGGACCCCATCGACGGTCCGTCGTTTGATCTACGGACCGTCAATGGTATCCGTAGATCCCAGGTAAGTCCCTAACATCGTCTTAGTATAATTGAGATCTACGGTTCTGATCTACGGACCGTAGATAGACTCACGGACCGTAGACGTGGTCTCGTGAGTCCACACCTTACGGTTGACTGACTCGACCCGGACCCCCATTACTTAAAACACCCATTGTTTCAAATCATTCCCCTTCCCTCCATTACTCCCACAACCGTTTCTTCCACTCTTTAAACTCCCCAAATCACTCTATAACCACCACAAAATATCCTCCCTTCCATATATCCCCTAAACCCTTTTCATACCATAATCAACCCACTCCATAATCTGATAAAACGAGTCCGGTGTTTGGTCAGTGACGAAAAGGTGAATCCTTGGTCGTGCTAAATCATAGTACCATCACGCTATCAACCCACTCCATTGTTGCTTGTAAGGTAATAGACTTTCTCTTCACTTTGAATTTCAATTCATAGTTTGAATATAGAGAGTCGGGAGTGGGTCTTAACCAGGGTAATTGTTAGATGATGTTGCATGATAAATTTGAGTAGTACAATGCCCTTGGAATGATAGATAGTGATTGTGTAGCTTTAATTGTGATGTGAACTTATGTATTCATATATACTATATGCTAGTTTCGACTTAGGGTTCCACATCTAGTCTAAATTGTTGGGTATAATAATCGGTAGGAATCTTAGGAATGACGAACTAGCATGTTTCAATGGTGTATATGCATAACTAGGTTGTGTTAATGTTGAAACCAAATGGCACTGATTGCTTCCACGATACCCCGTCTACGGACCGTAGATCCAGCCACGGACCGTAGATGGGGTTCGTCATTTGATACCACTGCAAATTTACACCAAGTGTAAAATCACGGATGTGGACTACGGTCCGTAGATCAATCTACGGACCGTTCTGCACTTCCGTGGTTTTCATCTGCGACCTATATTCCAGGCACCCTGATCCACGGAAGAGATCCACGGACCGTAGATCAGTCTACGGACCGTAGATCTCCTCCGTGGATGACTTCTGTAGCATCTGTCAAAATATTATTTTTTTTTATTTTTTTTTTTGACATAGTTTGAGTCGTTACCAACTCTACATGAGTTCTTTTACTGCATATGGTTAGTTTTGGCACTAATGACGTTCCTGCAGGTACGATGGCACCCAAGAAGATGGTCACCTACTCGAAACGGGGCAAGTCCAAATCGGTTGCCCCTAGCTTCCGGTTAATTGATGAGGACACCGAGAGCGACTCCGACCCCGCATATGTGCCTCTAAACCCTAGGGCCTCTCGCGCAGCACCCAGAAGCACCCCCCGGAAGGTGATCCCCGACGTAGTCACTGTCTCCCAGTCTGATGAGGAGCACACACTGATCGGGTCACCAACTGGGGCTGCTTCCAGTTCAGAGGGTCCTATGTCCGGCTCCGAATCTATCCATGCATCAGGCTCCCACTCATCACAATCAGAGTCGGTCCATGCTACAGGCTCCAATGCCAAATCGTCCACAGGGTCTGGAGAAAATGACCAAGCAGCCTCGTCTGATGAGGCAACTAGTTCAGAGGCCATTCCTGCACCACAGAATGATGAACCCGCTCCGGTAGCAGGGGAGTTGAATAGGTGGTGTGTCGAGGGTCAATGGCAGATCTATCGGGATGCAAAGATGGTGAATGACAAACAGAAAATGGCCCGATTAATACAAGAGGAGCGCAGAGTCCTCACGGGGAGCTTGCATACTGTGCCAGACATTCACCGGCTTTTCAAACTTCACAAGTGTGACTGGATGGCTCGAGACCCAGGGACGTATAGCGAGGAGATTGTCCGGGAGTTCTATGCTTCCTATGCTGCCACTCTCCGCGGGTCCATTGCCAAGCGATCAAAGCCACTAGCGCAGGCCCCGCTTACTTCAACCTTGGTTCGAGGGTGTCCAGTAGATATATCACCCGCCACCATTAGCCGGTTTCTCTATGGTTCTACCACAGGCCACTCTTGGTCTCCTAACACATCCGAATTTGATTACCGCTGGGACATCGTGCGGAGTGGCACTTTCCAGAGGAATACTGAGCAGCGAGAGGCTGTGATACTATGGCTGGCCAGGTACATTGCTGCAGATGGCGAGCGTGCAGAATGGGTCGCTACTCCACGGTTGGGCATCCGGAGGGCCACATTGAACTTCGTAGCAAAATTCTTCTGGCTATTAGTCCGCAACCGCGTGTCGCCCACTAAAGCCGACAACCAGGTCACTTGGGACAGAGCTGTGATGGTTGCTGCATTGGTGGCAGGAGTAGAGATCGACTTTGCCAAAATGCTGCTGGCAGAGATCCACGAAAGAGCTTTCAAGACCTCAACTACTTACCCTTTCCCTTGTCTGATATTTCACTTGTGCAGGGACTCCGGAGTGCCGATCTGGCATTGTGACAGGCTAGTCCACCCTACAGGGGCATTGGACATCGGATTTATTCGGGATGACGCTAATGTGGCAGCACCTCGCAGAGAGCCCCAGATTGAGGTACCCCCCTTGAGCTCCGATCTTGCAGACGCTGTGGGGCAGGCACAGGGTGGTGACCCTATTATCCCGAACCACACCGACACTGTCCCAGGCTCCTCTTCTCAGGCAGCGAGTGTGGCTCCTAGTTCTTCCCGGTCCACACCACAAGTAGGAGCGACGGTTGTCCCTATGGCCAGAGTACACAAGTTAGAGGCGCAGATGGCCACACTACTACATCACATCCAGCCTTGGATGCAAAAGTCGATTGCCGAGTCCGAGGCTAGATTGGAGCGCCGGATGGAAGGGATGATGGACCGTAAGGTCCTGGCGGTTAATAAGCGACTTGACGCCTTTGAGTTGCGAGTACTTGAGCGATCAGTTCCGGCTACAGACTTATCCGCTTTGCAGGCTGACATAGCTAGCCTCCGGACTGATGTGGATGCCATTCTTGCTGCACCTTCAGTTGAGACTCAGGCTGCACCGACTGCACTGGCTGATGATACAGTGCTAGATGCCCTATTCAGTGGCATCGCCGAGGAGGGACCTGCACCGACACATGCCAAGGGCAAGCGGCACCGCTCTCATAGAACAGAGGAAGAAAAAGCGCAGAAAAGACAGCGTCGGCAGGAGAAGGAGGCTAGAAGGGCCTCGATTGCAGATGAAGAGTCGCGCCAGCAGAGGGTGCGTGAGAGAGCTGCAGGGGCATCAAGCTCTGCCCCAGTTACAGAGGTTCAGCCTATTGTGAGGGGCGCTGTGAGCACCACTGATGGTGCGGAGCAAGTGATAGCGAGCACTACTGAGAGTGCTAGGATTGTTGAGGTGGGCACTACTGAGGGTGCTCCCACTGATGTTCCAGAGGGCTCCGGGAAACCGGACCCCCCTGTGTGTTGATGATTCGCCGGCGCTTTGCGCCACAGGTTTGCTTCACCCAAATCCATTTTCTTTTACTGTTTATGTATGCATTGGGGACAATCGCATCTACCTTTGTTGGGGGTGGGGTAAATGGATTGTGAGCGATAGGGTAAAGTCTGAGTAACCCAAACTCATGAATCCTCTCTTGGGGTTTTCTTGCCTGTGTTCTTTTCCCCCAAGTGACTGTTTATTTTTTTTGCTGAACCGGCATGTCTTAGGAGTGTGTGTATAGAAGCATGATACAGAATGAAGCATGATGGCTTAGAAAAATGATACCCGTCAGATTCTGGGTTGTATGCTAGAAGTAGACTATGAATTGTTGATTGTGTTGGCTCTGAACATGACTACGTAACAATCGACTTGATTGCATGACTAAACCTGAAACTTGAACTGGGTAATCTGATAATCTGATAATGAAACTTGTGCCAAGAGTGGGTGAGAATTATTGACTGTTCAAACAGTTTTGTGCAAAACTAGAACTTGCCTGGTTAGTTTTGCTAAGACAATTCAATCCAGAGGATAGGAAGTGATCATAGGCCGTTGTTCTGAAAAATCCATAAAGCGCCTAGAAGGATTCAACCAAATGAAATAACTATTCCCTTTGATCCCACTTTGAGCCTAAAAAATAAAAAAATAAAAAAAAAAATAAATCATTTCTTTCTAAAACCCCGAACTCACCTTCCCATAATCCACTATGTTGGCCCCGGTCCCTCCTTGGACATGTGCACTTTGACTTAGGCCAAAAGCCTAAGTTGAGGGTGGCTAATGTAAAAACGTAACTTCAATCTTGGTCCTGACTTGACATCGGGTATTGTGAACCTCAACTAACGGAAAATTCATAAGTGAGGGTGGCTATGCAAGAGGAAACTGAAAGAAAAATGGGGATGAAAAGAAAAAAAAAAAAATGAAAAATAAATATATAAAGTTGGGGGAAACGTAAGGAAAGGATGTGAAGTATTCAAAGAGAAAGGAGCAATTAAAAGGAATTGAGCTTCAAAGCTGAAAGTCACTTCCGTGAGTGAAGAAAATCAAAGGAAAACGGTAAAACAATAACATGACAAGGAGGGCAGAAAGTCACTAAACAGTACCCAAATGTACCACACCTGACCCTGAGCCTACGTTACAAGCCAATAAAGTCCTATAGTGATCCTGGAGTCTAGTTTGAAAAGTCTGAGCAGTGAAAATAAGGGCAAGCTTATGGCAGTAAGCACGAACTGTATTTGAAATTACTTCTGAGCGTGAGTGTTGAATAAATCCTTGTACCATGAATGGAATCAAATTTTTACGAAAAGAGGACTTCGTTTTAAGTAAGGGCACTATTTTCATTGTTGGAAAGTTGGTATCTGGGTGACAGTGAGAAGGTGTCTGTTGTGTGTCAGTTGGTTGGTCTGTGTCATGATGGGATCCACATGAGTTGGCGTATCGAGTCTAAGGACACGAATGTGCACCCGAACAATGAGGAGGTAGAGAGCCATATGATTGCTTGAGTAGAAAGGCTTGCTTCTATACAAGTGTCGTTTAGAGTTCTAGTGCGTCGCTTGAGGACAAACAACGAATTTAAGTTGAGGGTGTTGATATACCGTGAGTTTACGGTATTTCTAATACATTTCACTTACAAGTTGTGTGTGTCTAGGGCCTTTTTATATTGGTTTTTACGTATTTTATCATGTTTTGCAGGAAAGGTGTTCAGGCGCGGAAGTGTAGAGACAGCTGAAGGAAATGCAGAAAAAGGCATCCACGGAGGTCATCTACGGACCGTAGGTCCATTCACGGCACGTAGGTGATGACCGTAGATCAGCAGGAATGTGTTGAGGACAAATCAGGGAAATCTGACCAAGTGTGGAACCACGGTGCCCATTGACGGCCCGTAGATGGATCTACGGACCGTACTGTTGATCCGTAGAAGTGAGACTGCGAGGGTTCTAGCACCTGATTTTTGAAGATTCTAAGTATGGAGCTACGGAAGGGATTGACGGACTGTAGATTGATCTACGGTCCGTGCTGCTGGTCCGTCGTTTGCTTCAGAGAAGCTGATTTTTGGAGGCTGAAATATTTTCTAAGTCCCGAGTGACGGAAGGGACTTACGGACCGTAGATCAATCGACGGTCCGTAAGTCAGTCTCGTGGATCGAAGACGCGTACATGAACAAAACTTTCCTTAATTTGTTTCCTTTTTTATTTAGGATTTGTTTTCTATAAATAGGACATGTAAACCTCGTTTTTGGGGGTTAGACACTATTATTCTATTTTTGCTTTGTAAACTTTGGAGATTATTGGAGATTATTTTTTTGCAACCCTAGCAATTATTGATTTCCAAGTTCGTTTTGAAGATTTTGGTTTTGCAACTCAAGTTAATTCTCTGGGTTTATTATTCTCTTTACGTAAGTTCATGATTTCTCGATTTACAATTATGAATTGTGTTCTTGCTGATATGAGTAACTAAATCCACAACTAGGGTTGTGGGAACCATGATCAAGTAACAAAGTATGAATAGTAAATAAGCAATTCTTGACTAGTATTTTGTATGTATTGATAATTCTTTCGTTTAGAAGTCTTTTTAACGGTGGCCAACGTTAGAACTCGCCTTGTTACTACTTGCCGGACCAAGGAGGTAATTAACAAGAAAAGAATTATCAACATAGATTTAGTGTGATACTATCTAATAGGCTAGTATCGATTGGTGCGAAGTAATAACTAAGCCAAACATCGATTATGATTTCTAATATAAGGTAAAGGTAAGGGTTAGTAAATTATACACACGTAGCCGGACCAAGGTGCGGGGTGAAATTCTCTAGATGCCGGACCAAGGATTTAGAGATACCTAGCTTATCACTTTGCATGTAATACACTAGACGAGGATTGCTGTTACTAGAATTACTGCGTTATGAGATTATGGGGAACACGTATACCCTAGTTATTTCTCTTATCTTGATAACAACCAAAATTGAGTTTAATTATTGATTACAACATCTCGTATTACTATTTGTTTTACACAAGCACAACCCCCTTTTTTTATTACTTGTTTCTGGAAATAATTTGACTAATCGAATATAATTGTCGGTTAAAAGTAAAGTCTAAACCATTTTCCTCGTGGGATCGATCCCAACCTACAAGTTGGGTTCTTTACTTGATAACGATCGCTTATGCTTCTGAAAGGAGGTGTAATTTGAGCGTATCATGTCTTTAATTAGAGAGTCAAATAAATATTTTTCTCAATTTTCTTCGCAAATTTCATTAGTATACCACAATCAATTACTTTCAAAATATTAAATATTTTTTAAAATATATATATAACTAATGTGTTTATCAAGAGCAAAGATTTCATAATCATATGATATACCAATAAGTAATATGTAGTCATTATGTGTTTTAAAATTAAAATGCAATCTTCCAATATCAAAATTTCATATGTAATATAGTTATGATAGTATTTTGGAATTGAAGTTGTGCACAAACAAAACATTAAGGATCCCTTAAAAGGGTGAAAGAGAAGTAAGGCATAATGGAAAAAAAAGTTCAAAAAAGTACTTTGATGCGAGAGAATAGTCATCATTGTGTATCATACAATTGTAATCAATTGCTAGTTTTAATTCTATCATTTGACTTTCTATTTTTTTTTTACTCCCGTTAATATTAACATTATTATGACAACAAACAAAAAATCATATAAATTTTTAGGCTTGATCTCTTGGAGAAGAAAAGTTTTCTTTGGAAACTGTTGTACATAAATGTATTATGTATAAAGTTATTTGTGAATCTGTTGTAGTTGGATTTACATAGAGTCTATACTAACAAATACTTATAATGATAACTTTACAGAAACATAAACAACAAAGTTCAAAACATGTACTAAAAAATAATAATTAATTTCATAAACATAAATTAATGACCGTAAAAAAACATACCATGATCTGTAACAATCGAATGAAACAGAAAGGAAAAATCGAGCTCACTGAATGCACAATGTCTCCTTAAGGAAATCATTCCCTCTAGTACCAAATGTTTAAAGAAATAGATCCTCTCAGGATAAAACAATTTTATTCATTAGTGTAATGATACAAAAACAATAGTGTCAGTGAACCACTCAACATGAGCAAAGTACACAATTATTTAATTGTGCAGAAGAAGAAGAAGAAGAACAAGAAGAAGAAGAAGAAGAAGAAGAAGAAGAAGAAGAAGAAGAAGAAGAAGAAGAAGAAGAAGAAGAAGAAGTTCATAATCAAATATTTAATTGTGCAGAATGATGAACCCGCTCCGGTAGCAGGGGAGTTGAATAGGTGGTGTGTCGAGGGTCAATGGCAGATCTATCGGGATGCAAAGATGGTGAATGACAAACAGAAAATGGCCCGATTAATACAAGAGGAGCGCAGAGTCCTCACGGGGAGCTTGCATACTGTGCCAGACATTCACCGGCTTTTCAAACTTCACAAGTGTGACTGGATGGCTCGAGACCCAGGGACGTATAGCGAGGAGATTGTCCGGGAGTTCTATGCTTCCTATGCTGCCACTCTCCGCGGGTCCATTTCCAAGCGATCAAAGCCACTAGCGCAGGCCCCGCTTACTTCAACCTTGGTTCGAGGGTGTCCAGTAGATATATCACCCGCCACCATTAGCCGGTTTCTCTATGGTTCTACCACAGGCCACTCTTGGTCTCCTAACACATCCGAATTTGATTACCGCTGGGACATCGTGCGGAGTGGCACTTTCCAGAGGAATACTGAGCAGCGAGAGGCTGTGATACTATGGCTGGCCAGGTACATTGCTGCAGATGGCGAGCGTGCAGAATGGGTCGCTACTCCACGGTTGGGCATCCGGAGGGCCACATTGAACTTCGTAGCAAAATTCTTCTGGCTATTAGTCCGCAACCGCGTGTCGCCCACTAAAGCCGACAACCAGGTCACTTGTGACAGAGCTGTGATGGTTGCTGCATTGGTGGCGGGAGTAGAGATCGACTTTGCCAAAATGCTGCTGGCAGAGATCCACGAAAGAGCTTTCAGGACCTCAACTACTTACCCTTTCCCTTGTCTGATATTTCACTTGTGCAGGGACTCCGGAGTGCCGATCTGGCATTGTGACAGGCTAGTCCACCCTACAGGGGCATTGGACATCGGACTTATTCGGGATGACGCTAATGTGGCAGCACCTCGCAGAGAGCCCCAGATTGAGGTACCCCCCTTGAGCTCCGATCTTGCAGACGCTGTGGGGCAGGCACAGGGTGGTGACCCCATTATCCCGAACCACACCGACACTGTCCCAGGCTCCTCTTCTCAGGCAGCGAGTGTGGCTCCTAGTTCTTCCCGGTCCACACCACAAGTAGGAGCGACGGTTGTCCCTATGGCCAGAGTACACAAGTTAGAGGCGCAGATGGCCACACTACTACATCACATCCAGCCTTGGATGCAAAAGTCGATTGCCGAGTCCGAGGCTAGATTGGAGCGCCGGATGGAAGGGATGATGGACCGTAAGGTCCTGGCGGTTAATAAGCGACTTGACGCCTTTGAGTTGCGAGTACTTGAGCGATCAGTTCCGGCTACAGACTTATCCGCTTTGCAGGCTGACATAGCTAGCCTCCGGACTGATGTGGATGCCATTCTTGCTGCACCTTCAGTTGAGACTCAGGCTGCACCGACTGCACTGGCTGATGATACAGTGCTAGATGCCCTATTCAGTGGCATCGCCGAGGAGGGACCTGCACCGACACATGCCAAGGGCAAGCGGCACCGCTCTCATAGAACAGAGGAAGAAAAAGCGCAGAAAAGACAGCGTCGGCAGGAGAAGGAGGCTAGAAGGGCCTCGATTGCAGATGAAGAGTCGCGCCAGCAGAGGGTGCGTGAGAGAGCTGCAGGGGCATCAAGCTCTGCCCCAGTTACAGAGGTTCAGCCTATTGTGAGGGGCGCTGTGAGCACCACTGATGGTGCGGAGCAAGTGATAGCGAGCACTACTGAGAGTGCTAGGATTGTTGAGGTGGGCACTACTGAGGGTGCTCCCACTGATGTTCCAGAGGGCTCCGGGAAACCGGACCCCCCTGTGTGTTGATGATTCGCCGGCGCTTTGCGCCACAGGTTTGCTTCACCCAAATCCATTTTCTTTTACTGTTTATGTATGCATTGGGGACAATCGCATCTACCTTTGTTGGGGGTGGGGTAAATGGATTGTGAGCGATAGGGTAAAGTCTGAGTAACCCAAACTCATGAATCCTCTCTTGGGGTTTTCTTGCCTGTGTTCTTTTCCCCCAAGTGACTGTTTATTTTTTTTGCTGAACCGGCATGTCTTAGGAGTGTGTGTATAGAAGCATGATACAGAATGAAGCATGATGGCTTAGAAAAATGATACCCGTCAGATTCTGGGTTGTATGCTAGAAGTAGACTATGAATTGTTGATTGTGTTGGCTCTGAACATGACTACGTAACAATCGACTTGATTGCATGACTAAACCTGAAACTTGAACTGGGTAATCTGATAATCTGATAATGAAACTTGTGCCAAGAGTGGGTGAGAATTATTGACTGTTCAAACAGTTTTGTGCAAAACTAGAACTTGCCTGGTTAGTTTTGCTAAGACAATTCAATCCAGAGGATAGGAAGTGATCATAGGCCGTTGTTCTGAAAAATCCATAAAGCGCCTAGAAGGATTCAACCAAATGAAATAACTATTCCCTTTGATCCCACTTTGAGCCTAAAAAATAAAAAAATAAAAAAAAAAATAAATCATTTCTTTCTAAAACCCCGAACTCACCTTCCCATAATCCACTATGTTGGCCCCGGTCCCTCCTTGGACATGTGCACTTTGACTTAGGCCAAAAGCCTAAGTTGAGGGTGGCTAATGTAAAAACGTAACTTCAATCTTGGTCCTGACTTGACATCGGGTATTGTGAACCTCAACTAACGGAAAATTCATAAGTGAGGGTGGCTATGCAAGAGGAAACTGAAAGAAAAATGGGGATGAAAAGAAAAAAAAAAAAATGAAAAATAAATATATAAAGTTGGGGGAAACGTAAGGAAAGGATGTGAAGTATTCAAAGAGAAAGGAGCAATTAAAAGGAATTGAGCTTCAAAGCTGAAAGTCACTTCCGTGAGTGAAGAAAATCAAAGGAAAACGGTAAAACAATAACATGACAAGGAGGGCAGAAAGTCACTAAACAGTACCCAAATGTACCACACCTGACCCTGAGCCTACGTTACAAGCCAATAAAGTCCTATAGTGATCCTGGAGTCTAGTTTGAAAAGTCTGAGCAGTGAAAATAAGGGCAAGCTTATGGCAGTAAGCACGAACTGTATTTGAAATTACTTCTGAGCGTGAGTGTTGAATAAATCCTTGTACCATGAATGGAATCAAATTTTTACTAAAAGAGGATTTCGTTTTAAGTAAGGGCACTATTTTCATTGTTGGAAAGTTGGTATCTGGGTGACAGTGAGAAGGTGTCTGTTGTGTGTCAGTTGGTTGGTCTGTGTCATGATGGGATCCACATGAGTTGGCGTATCGAGTCTAAGGACACGAATGTGCACCCGAACAATGAGGAGGTAGAGAGCCATATGATTGCTTGAGTAGAAAGGCTTGCTTCTATACAAGTGTCGTTTAGAGTTCTAGTGCGTCGCTTGAGGACAAACAACGAATTTAAGTTGAGGGTGTTGATATACCGTGAGTTTACGGTATTTCTAATACATTTCACTTACAAGTTGTGTGTGTCTAGGGCCTTTTTATATTGGTTTTTACGTATTTTATCATGTTTTGCAGGAAAGGTGTTCAGGCGCGGAAGTGTAGAGACAGCTGAAGGAAATGCAGAAAAAGGCATCCACGGAGGTCATCTACGGACCGTAGGTCCATTCACGGCACGTAGGTGATGACCGTAGATCAGCAGGAATGTGTTGAGGACAAATCAGGGAAATCTGACCAAGTGTGGAACCACGGTGCCCATTGACGGCCCGTAGATGAATCTACGGACCGTACTGTTGATCCGTAGAAGTGAGACTGCGAGGGTTCTAGCACCTGATTTTTGAAGATTCTAAGTATGGAGCTACGGAAGGGATTGACGGACCGTAGATTGATCTACGGTCCGTGCTGCTGGTCCGTCGTTTGCTTCAGAGAAGCTGATTTTTGGAGGCTGAAATATTTTCTAAGTCCCGAGTGACGGAAGGGACTTACGGACCGTAGATCAATCTACGGTCCGTAAGTCAGTCTCGTGGATCGAAGACGCGTACATGAACAAAACTTTCCTTAATTTGTTTCCTTTTTTATTTAGGATTTGTTTTCTATAAATAGGACATGTAAACCTCGTTTTTGGGGGTTAGACACTATTATTCTATTTTTGCTTTGTAAACTTTGGAGATTATTGGAGATTATTTTTTTGCAACCCTAGCAATTATTGATTTCCAAATTCGTTTTGAAGATTTTGGTTTTGCAACTCAAGTTAATTCTCTGGGTTTATTATTCTCTTTACGTAAGTTCATGATTTCTCGATTTACAATTATGAATTGTGTTCTTGCTGATATGAGTAACTAAATCCACAACTAGGGTTGTGGGAACCATGATCAAGTAACAAAGTATGAATAGTAAATAAGCAATTCTTGACTAGTATTTTGTATGTATTGATAATTCTTTCGTTTAGAAGTCTTTTTAACGGTGGCCAACGTTAGAACTCGCCTTGTTACTACTTGCCGGACCAAGGAGGTAATTAACAAGAAAAGAATTATCAACATAGATTTAGTGTGATACTATCTAATAGGCTAGTATCGATTGGTGCGAAGTAATAACTAAGCCAAACATCGATTATGATTTCTAATATAAGGTAAAGGTAAGGGTTAGTAAATTATACACACGTAGCTGGACCAAGGTGCGGGGTGAAATTCTCTAGATGCCGGACCAAGGATTTAGAGATACCTAGCTTATCACTTTGCATGTAATACACTAGACGAGGATTGCTGTTACTAGAATTACTGCGTTATGAGATTATGGGGAACACGTATACCCTAGTTATTTCTCTTATCTTGATAACAACCAAAATTGAGTTTAATTATTGATTACAACATCTCGTATTACTATTTGTTTTACACAAGCACAACCCCCTTTTTTTATTACTTGTTTCTGGAAATAATTTGACTAATCGAATATAATTGTCGGTTAAAAGTAAAGTCTAAACCATTTTCCTCGTGGGATCGATCCCAACCTACAAGTTGGGTTCTTTACTTGATAACGATCGCTTATGCTTCTGAAAGGAGGTGTAATTTGAGCGTATCATGTCTTTAATTAGAGAGTCAAATAAATATTTTTCTCAATTTTCTTCGCAAATTTCATTAGTATACCACAATCAATTACTTTCAAAATATTAAATATTTTTAAAAATATATATATAACTAATGTGTTTATCAAGAGCAAAGATTTCATAATCATATGATATACCAATAAGTAATATGTAGTCATTATGTGTTTTAAAATTAAAATGCAATCTTCCAATATCAAAATTTCATATGTAATATAGTTATGATAGTATTTTGGAATTGAAGTTGTGCACAAACAAAACATTAAGGATCCCTTAAAAGGGTGAAAGAGAAGTAAGGCATAATGGAAAAAAAAGTTCAAAAAAGTACTTTGATGCGAGAGAATAGTCATCATTGTGTATCATACAATTGTAATCAATTGCTAGTTTTAATTCTATCATTTGACTTTCTATTTTTTTTTTACTCCCGTTAATATTAACATTATTATGACAACAAACAAAAAATCATATAAATTTTTAGGCTTGATCTCTTGGAGAAGAAAAGTTTTCTTTGGAAACTGTTGTACATAAATGTATTATGTATAAAGTTATTTGTGAATCTGTTGTAGTTGGATTTACATAGAGTCTATACTAACAAATACTTATAATGATAACTTTACAGAAACATAAACAACAAAGTTCAAAACATGTACTAAAAAATAATAATTAATTTCATAAACATAAATTAATGACCGTAAAAAAACATACCATGATCTGTAACAATCGAATGAAACAGAAAGGAAAAATCGAGCTCACTGAATGCACAATGTCTCCTTAAGGAAATCATTCCCTCTAGTACCAAATGTTTAAAGAAATAGATCCTCTCAGGATAAAACAATTTTATTCATTAGTGTAATGATACAAAAACAATAGTGTCAGTGAACCACTCAACATGAGCAAAGTACACAATTATTTAATTGTGCAGAAGAAGAAGAAGAAGAACAAGAAGAAGAAGAAGAAGAAGAAGAAGAAGAAGAAGAAAAAGAAGAAGAAGAAGAAGAAGTTCATAATCAAATATTTAATTGTGCAGAATGATGAACCCGCTCCGGTAGCAGGGGAGTTGAATAGGTGGTGTGTCGAGGGTCAATGGCAGATCTATCGGGATGCAAAGATGGTGAATGACAAACAGAAAATGGCCCGATTAATACAAGAGGAGCGCAGAGTCCTCACGGGGAGCTTGCATACTGTGCCAGACATTCACCGGCTTTTCAAACTTCACAAGTGTGACTGGATGGCTCGAGACCCAGGGACGTATAGCGAGGAGATTGTCCGGGAGTTCTATGCTTCCTATGCTGCCACTCTCCGCGGGTCCATTTCCAAGCGATCAAAGCCACTAGCGCAGGCCCCGCTTACTTCAACCTTGGTTCGAGGGTGTCCAGTAGATATATCACCCGCCACCATTAGCCGGTTTCTCTATGGTTCTACCACAGGCCACTCTTGGTCTCCTAACACATCCGAATTTGATTACCGCTGGGACATCGTGCGGAGTGGCACTTTCCAGAGGAATACTGAGCAGCGAGAGGCTGTGATACTATGGCTGGCCAGGTACATTGCTGCAGATGGCGAGCGTGCAGAATGGGTCGCTACTCCACGGTTGGGCATCCGGAGGGCCACATTGAACTTCGTAGCAAAATTCTTCTGGCTATTAGTCCGCAACCGCGTGTCGCCCACTAAAGCCGACAACCAGGTCACTTGTGACAGAGCTGTGATGGTTGCTGCATTGGTGGCGGGAGTAGAGATCGACTTTGCCAAAATGCTGCTGGCAGAGATCCACGAAAGAGCTTTCAGGACCTCAACTACTTACCCTTTCCCTTGTCTGATATTTCACTTGTGCAGGGACTCCGGAGTGCCGATCTGGCATTGTGACAGGCTAGTCCACCCTACAGGGGCATTGGACATCGGACTTATTCGGGATGACGCTAATGTGGCAGCACCTCGCAGAGAGCCCCAGATTGAGGTACCCCCCTTGAGCTCCGATCTTGCAGACGCTGTGGGGCAGGCACAGGGTGGTGACCCCATTATCCCGAACCACACCGACACTGTCCCAGGCTCCTCTTCTCAGGCAGCGAGTGTGGCTCCTAGTTCTTCCCGGTCCACACCACAAGTAGGAGCGACGGTTGTCCCTATGGCCAGAGTACACAAGTTAGAGGCGCAGATGGCCACACTACTACATCACATCCAGCCTTGGATGCAAAAGTCGATTGCCGAGTCCGAGGCTAGATTGGAGCGCCGGATGGAAGGGATGATGGACCGTAAGGTCCTGGCGGTTAATAAGCGACTTGACGCCTTTGAGTTGCGAGTACTTGAGCGATCAGTTCCGGCTACAGACTTATCCGCTTTGCAGGCTGACATAGCTAGCCTCCGGACTGATGTGGATGCCATTCTTGCTGCACCTTCAGTTGAGACTCAGGCTGCACCGACTGCACTGGCTGATGATACAGTGCTAGATGCCCTATTCAGTGGCATCGCCGAGGAGGGACCTGCACCGACACATGCCAAGGGCAAGCGGCACCGCTCTCATAGAACAGAGGAAGAAAAAGCGCAGAAAAGACAGCGTCGGCAGGAGAAGGAGGCTAGAAGGGCCTCGATTGCAGATGAAGAGTCGCGCCAGCAGAGGGTGCGTGAGAGAGCTGCAGGGGCATCAAGCTCTGCCCCAGTTACAGAGGTTCAGCCTATTGTGAGGGGCGCTGTGAGCACCACTGATGGTGCGGAGCAAGTGATAGCGAGCACTACTGAGAGTGCTAGGATTGTTGAGGTGGGCACTACTGAGGGTGCTCCCACTGATGTTCCAGAGGGCTCCGGGAAACCGGACCCCCCTGTGTGTTGATGATTCGCCGGCGCTTTGCGCCACAGGTTTGCTTCACCCAAATCCATTTTCTTTTACTGTTTATGTATGCATTGGGGACAATCGCATCTACCTTTGTTGGGGGTGGGGTAAATGGATTGTGAGCGATAGGGTAAAGTCTGAGTAACCCAAACTCATGAATCCTCTCTTGGGGTTTTCTTGCCTGTGTTCTTTTCCCCCAAGTGACTGTTTATTTTTTTTGCTGAACCGGCATGTCTTAGGAGTGTGTGTATAGAAGCATGATACAGAATGAAGCATGATGGCTTAGAAAAATGATACCCGTCAGATTCTGGGTTGTATGCTAGAAGTAGACTATGAATTGTTGATTGTGTTGGCTCTGAACATGACTACGTAACAATCGACTTGATTGCATGACTAAACCTGAAACTTGAACTGGGTAATCTGATAATCTGATAATGAAACTTGTGCCAAGAGTGGGTGAGAATTATTGACTGTTCAAACAGTTTTGTGCAAAACTAGAACTTGCCTGGTTAGTTTTGCTAAGACAATTCAATCCAGAGGATAGGAAGTGATCATAGGCCGTTGTTCTGAAAAATCCATAAAGCGCCTAGAAGGATTCAACCAAATGAAATAACTATTCCCTTTGATCCCACTTTGAGCCTAAAAAATAAAAAAAATAAAAAAAAAATAAATCATTTCTTTCTAAAACCCCGAACTCACCTTCCCATAATCCACTATGTTGGCCCCGGTCCCTCCTTGGACATGTGCACTTTGACTTAGGCCAAAAGCCTAAGTTGAGGGTGGCTAATGTAAAAACGTAACTTCAATCTTGGTCCTGACTTGACATCGGGTATTGTGAACCTCAACTAACGGAAAATTCATAAGTGAGGGTGGCTATGCAAGAGGAAACTGAAAGAAAAATGGGGATGAAAAGAAAAAAAAAAAAATGAAAAATAAATATATAAAGTTGGGGGAAACGTAAGGAAAGGATGTGAAGTATTCAAAGAGAAAGGAGCAATTAAAAGGAATTGAGCTTCAAAGCTGAAAGTCACTTCCGTGAGTGAAGAAAATCAAAGGAAAACGGTAAAACAATAACATGACAAGGAGGGCAGAAAGTCACTAAACAGTACCCAAATGTACCACACCTGACCCTGAGCCTACGTTACAAGCCAATAAAGTCCTATAGTGATCCTGGAGTCTAGTTTGAAAAGTCTGAGCAGTGAAAATAAGGGCAAGCTTATGGCAGTAAGCACGAACTGTATTTGAAATTACTTCTGAGCGTGAGTGTTGAATAAATCCTTGTACCATGAATGGAATCAAATTTTTACTAAAAGAGGATTTCGTTTTAAGTAAGGGCACTATTTTCATTGTTGGAAAGTTGGTATCTGGGTGACAGTGAGAAGGTGTCTGTTGTGTGTCAGTTGGTTGGTCTGTGTCATGATGGGATCCACATGAGTTGGCGTATCGAGTCTAAGGACACGAATGTGCACCCGAACAATGAGGAGGTAGAGAGCCATATGATTGCTTGAGTAGAAAGGCTTGCTTCTATACAAGTGTCGTTTAGAGTTCTAGTGCGTCGCTTGAGGACAAACAACGAATTTAAGTTGAGGGTGTTGATATACCGTGAGTTTACGGTATTTCTAATACATTTCACTTACAAGTTGTGTGTGTCTAGGGCTTTTTTATATTGGTTTTTACGTATTTTATCATGTTTTGCAGGAAAGGTGTTCAGGCGCGGAAGTGTAGAGACAGCTGAAGGAAATGCAGAAAAAGGCATCCACGGAGGTCATCTACGGACCGTAGGTCCATTCACGGCACGTAGGTGATGACCGTAGATCAGCAGGAATGTGTTGACGACAAATCAGGGAAATCTGACCAAGTGTGGAACCACGGTGCCCATTGACGGCCCGTAGATGGATCTACGGACCGTACTGTTGATCCGTAGAAGTGAGACTGCGAGGGTTCTAGCACCTGATTTTTGAAGATTCTAAGTATGGAGCTACGGAAGGGATTGACGGACCGTAGATTGATCTACGGTCCGTGCTGCTGGTCCGTCGTTTGCTTCAGAGAAGCTGATTTTTGGAGGCTGAAATATTTTCTAAGTCCCGAGTGACGGAAGGGACTTACGGACCGTAGATCAATCGACGGTCCGTAAGTCAGTCTCGTGGATCGAAGACGCGTACATGAACAAAACTTTCCTTAATTTGTTTCCTTTTTTATTTAGGATTTGTTTTCTATAAATAGGACATGTAAACCTCGTTTTTGGGGGTTAGACACTATTATTCTATTTTTGCTTTGTAAACTTTGGAGATTATTGGAGATTATTTTTTTGCAACCCTAGCAATTATTGATTTCCAAGTTCGTTTTGAAGATTTTGGTTTTGCAACTCAAGTTAATTCTCTGGGTTTATTATTCTCTTTACGTAAGTTCATGATTTCTCGATTTACAATTATGAATTGTGTTCTTGCTGATATGAGTAACTAAATCCACAACTAGGGTTGTGGGAACCATGATCAAGTAACAAAGTATGAATAGTAAATAAGCAATTCTTGACTAGTATTTTGTATGTATTGATAATTCTTTCGTTTAGAAGTCTTTTTAACGGTGGCCAACGTTAGAACTCGCCTTGTTACTACTTGCCGGACCAAGGAGGTAATTAACAAGAAAAGAATTATCAACATAGATTTAGTGTGATACTATCTAATAGGCTAGTATCGATTGGTGCGAAGTAATAACTAAGCCAAACATCGATTATGATTTCTAATATAAGGTAAAGGTAAGGGTTAGTAAATTATACACACGTAGCCGGACCAAGGTGCGGGGTGAAATTCTCTAGATGCCGGACCAAGGATTTAGAGATACCTAGCTTATCACTTTGCATGTAATACACTAGACGAGGATTGCTGTTACTAGAATTACTGCGTTATGAGATTATGGGGAACACGTATACCCTAGTTATTTCTCTTATCTTGATAACAACCAAAATTGAGTTTAATTATTGATTACAACATCTCGTATTACTATTTGTTTTACACAAGCACAACCCCCTTTTTTTATTACTTGTTTCTGGAAATAATTTGACTAATCGAATATAATTGTCGGTTAAAAGTAAAGTCTAAACCATTTTCCTCGTGGGATCGATCCCAACCTACAAGTTGGGTTCTTTACTTGATAACGATCGCTTATGCTTCTGAAAGGAGGTGTAATTTGAGCGTATCATGTCTTTAATTAGAGAGTCAAATAAATATTTTTCTCAATTTTCTTCGCAAATTTCATTAGTATACCACAATCAATTACTTTCAAAATATTAAATATTTTTTAAAATATATATATAACTAATGTGTTTATCAAGAGCAAAGATTTCATAATCATATGATATACCAATAAGTAATATGTAGTCATTATGTGTTTTAAAATTAAAATGCAATCTTCCAATATCAAAATTTCATATGTAATATAGTTATGATAGTATTTTGGAATTGAAGTTGTGCACAAACAAAACATTAAGGATCCCTTAAAAGGGTGAAAGAGAAGTAAGGCATAATGGAAAAAAAAGTTCAAAAAAGTACTTTGATGCGAGAGAATAGTCATCATTGTGTATCATACAATTGTAATCAATTGCTAGTTTTAATTCTATCATTTGACTTTCTATTTTTTTTTTACTCCCGTTAATATTAACATTATTATGACAACAAACAAAAAATCATATAAATTTTTAGGCTTGATCTCTTGGAGAAGAAAAGTTTTCTTTGGAAACTGTTGTACATAAATGTATTATGTATAAAGTTATTTGTGAATCTGTTGTAGTTGGATTTACATAGAGTCTATACTAACAAATACTTATAATGATAACTTTACAGAAACATAAACAACAAAGTTCAAAACATGTACTAAAAAATAATAATTAATTTCATAAACATAAATTAATGACTGTAAAAAAACATACCATGATCTGTAACAATCGAATGAAACAGAAAGGAAAAATCGAGCTCACTGAATGCACAATGTCTCCTTAAGGAAATCATTCCCTCTAGTACCAAATGTTTAAAGAAATAGATCCTCTCAGGATAAAACAATTTTATTCATTAGTGTAATGATACAAAAACAATAGTGTCAGTGAACCACTCAACATGAGCAAAGTACACAATTATTTAATTGTGCAGAAGAAGAAGAAGAAGAACAAGAAGAAGAAGAAGAAGAAGAAGAAGAAGAAGAAGAAGAAGAAGAAGAAGTTCATAATCAAATATTTAATTGTGCAGAAGAAGAAGTAGTAGTTAACAAATTTCGCTGTTTTAAAATGAGAGGAAACCCCTCTATTTATAGACAACAAATGGTAGTGTGAAAGAGTAATAATGTAAAGGAAAATGAAAATTATTACATCTTATCATTTATCCTTAATAACATAAGTATAAATAAATGACTATAAAATACATACCAGGATCTGTAACATAAACAATGGTGTCAGTGAGCCACTCAACATGAGCAAAGTACACAAACATTTAGTTGTGAAGAAGAAGAAGAGGTTCAGAATTTTTGTTGTTTTAAAATGAGAGAAAATCCCTCTATTTATAGACAACAAATGGTAGTGTGAACAAATGTTTATTGTGCCTTATCAGAAAGGTTACAACTGATATACCGTGAGTTTACGGTATTTCTAATACATTTCACTTACAAGTTGTGTGTGTCTAGGGACTTTTTATATTGGTTTTTATGTGTTTTATCATGTTTTGTAGGAAAGGTGTTCAAGTGCGGAAGTTTAGAGACAGCTGAAGGAAATACAGAAAAAGGCATCCACGGAGGTCATCTACGGACCGTAGGTCCATTCACGGTCCGTAGGTGATGACCGTAGATCAGCAGGAATGTGTTGAGGACAAATCAGGGAAATCTGACCAAGTGTGGAACCACGGCGCCCATTGACGGTCCGTAGATTGATCTACGGACCGTACTGTTGATCCGTAGAGTGAGGCTGCGAGGGTTCCAGTACCTGATTTTTGAAGATTCTAAGTATGAAGCTACGGTGGTGATTGACGTACCGTAGATCGATATACGGTCCGTACTGTTGGTCCGTCGTTTGCTTCAGAGAAGATGATTTTTTGGAAGCTGAAATATTTTCTAAGTCCCGAGTGACGGAAGGGACTTACGGACCGTAGATCCATCGACGGTCCGTAAGTCAGTCCCGTGGATCGAAGACGCGTACCTGAACAAAACTTTCCTTAATTTGTTTCCCTTTTTATTTAGGATTTGTTTTCTATAAATAGGACATGTAAACCTCGTTTTTGGAGGTTAGACACTATTATTATATTTTTGCTTTGTAACTTTGGAGATTAATTTGCAACCCTAGCAATTATTGATTTCCCAAGTTCGTTTTGAAGATTTTGGCTTTGAAATTCAAGTTAATTTTCTGGGTTTATTATTCTCGTTAAGTAAGTTCATGATTTCTTCATCTACAATTATGAATTGTGTTCTTGCCAATATGAGTAACTAAATCCACAACAAGGGTTGTGGGAACCATGATCGATTAACAAAGTATGAATAGTAAATAAGCAATTCTTGACTAGTATTTTGCATGCATTGATAATTCTTTCGTTTAGAAGTCTTTTTCACGGTGGCCAACGTTAGAACTTGCCTTGTTACTACTTGCCGGACCAAGGAGGTAATTAACAAGAAAAGAATTATCAACATAGATTTAGTGTGATACTATCTAATAGGCTAGTGTCGATTGGTGCGAAGTAATAACGAAGCCAAACATCGATTATGATGTCTAATATGAGGTAAAGGTAAGGGTTAGTAAATTATACACACATAGTCGGACCAAGGTGCGGGGTGAAATTCTCTAGATGCCGGACCAAGGATTTAGAGATACCTAACTTATCACTTTGCATGTGATACACTAGAAAAGGATTGCTATTGCTAGGATTACTGCGTTATGAGATTATGGGGAACACGTATACCCTAGTTATTTCTCTTATCTTGATAACAACCAAAGTTGAGTTTAATTATTGATTACTTATTAAGTTCTTACTATTTGTTTCACACAAGCACAAACCCCCCTTTTTATTATCTGTTTCTGGAAATAATTTGACTAATTGAATATAATTGTTGGTTAAAAGTAAAGTCTAAACCAGTTTCCTCGTGGGATCGACCTCAACCTACAAGTTGGGTTCTTTACTTGATAACGATCGCTTATGGTTCTGAAAGGAAGTGTAATTTGAGCGTATCAAATTTTGGCGCCGCTGCCGGGGAACGTGGCTTTTAGATTTAGTTTTAACTACAATATTGAACGTTAGTCAAATATTTCCTAATTTTACTTGTTTCTTTGTTTTTGTCTCTCTCAGGTTCCGACTCTAGTGTATGCCAATTACACGGAGCCAAGGCGAACCACTTACTCCGTACGATCCAGAGTTGAACAGAACTTTGCGAAGAATGAACAATCAAGGACTTCCAGTTCATCTTATCGGAGGAAATCTAGATGAAGCAGTTGAGTTATAGCAGCCAAGAGTAGTTGGTGGGGAAAACCGGGGTCTAGCTGGAAATCAATTGGGAGATGCAGTGAGAGTGCATGATCCACCAGGCCCACAACACCATGACAACTATCGGGGCAACATCGACATTGCAGACTCCGATGGACCCATCGTCCTGCCTCCTCTACCCCCAGGGCACACATTTGTGGTGACTAGTAGTTTGATGCAGATGCTTACAGCAAGAGGCTTATTTTCAGGATCGCCATCAGAGGATCCACATGCTCACTTAGCCAAGATCAGGGTGGTTTGCAAAAGTTGTGTAGGCAGACCAGACTTGGATATGAACGTCATTGGGTTACGAGTGTTCCCTCTGTCACTGACAGGCGATGCTGCAGTATGGTTCACTGAGCTTCCTTATAACTCAATTTTCACATGGGACCAACTAGCAGAGGTATTTAAAGCAAAGTACTATCCAGTATCTAAGAAGATAAATCACAAAGATCTGGTCAACAATTTTGTGGCATTACCTGGAGCGTCTGTGAGTAGCTCGTGGGACAGATTCACTGCTTTCGTAAGAAGTGTCCCAAATCACCGTATTGATGATGAGTCACTGAAGGAATATTTCTATCGAGGATAGGATGATAACAATAAAGCAGTACTTGACACTATTGCTGGAGGTTCATATGGTGATTGTACATATGCACAGATTGCTGAAAAATTGGAGAGGATCTCTCGCAACAATAAAGCGTGGAGCACTAGAAGGTCAGATACTGGGAGAAACACATGTGCTGTTCATAATGCTACTGTTAACTCTGCAGATAATATTCGTGAGGAGATGGCTCAGATGAGGACAGAGTTGGGGTTGGTATTGAAGCATGTGATTGGAAGAGCAAAAAAGGTAAATGCTGTAAATTACTTAACTAGAACTCCACCACCAGTTGAGGAGTGTTACTATGAAGAGGACACTTATGCGGTGAATGATCAGACGGGGGGTTTCCGACCAAACGCCCAAGGATCCAACACGGAAAATTGGCGCCAAGGTCAAGGGAACCAAGGTCGGAACTATGGAAATTACAACCGAGAGGGTCACTATGTCCGAGATGGGAACTTCAATCGCAACAACAACTACAACAGGAATAACTATGGCAACAGAAACGATCGGGTTGGACCCTATGTTGCCCCTGAAAATTGGGAATCTGGTGCTAGGGAAGTTGGAGGTAATATGACGCGTATTGAAGATATGCTGCAGAAGATGATGAGAAGGTTTGATGCTACTGATGAGAATATGAAGGACATGAGAAACGACTTATCTGGTATTGGTCAAAAGGTTGATGCCCATGCAGTGTCAATAAAGCACCTAGAGCAGCAGATGACGCAGTTGTCTACTACAGTGAACCCGCGTCAACCTGGCACTCTTCCTAGCAACACCATCCAGAATCCAAAGAATGATGGACATTATATGGCAATTACCACTCGAGTAGGTAAGCAAACCATAGATCCACCTATGCCGTCTGTGGTAGAAGTTGAGATTAGAAAAGAAGATGATGTGGTGAAAGTTAGAGAGGAGTCAGAGGTTGTGACAGAACAAGAAGTGGAGATACCTCAGAAAGTGGTGCCCATACCTAGACCTCCACCACCTTTTCCTCAAAGGTTAGTGAAGAAGACTGAAGATGGGAAATATCGCAGGTTTATCACTACGTTGAAGCAGCTTTCTATCAATGTCCCTTTGATAGAAGCCTTGGAGCAAATGCCTGGATATGCAAAATTCATGAAAGATATGGTGACAAAGAAAAAGTCTGTGAGTTTTGAAGATGATGATAGATTGCAGCATTGTAGTGCTATTGCTACAAGATCTCTGGTGCAGAAGAAAGAAGACCCTGGTGTTTTCACGATCCCATGTACTATAGGGTTATTACACTTTGCTAAGGCATTGTGTGATCTTGGTGCGAGCATCAACCTCATGCCTTTATCTATTTACAAGAAGTTGGGTCTAGGGGATCCAAAGCCCACTGCAATGCGGTTACTGATGGCTGATCGGACTGTGAAGAGGCCCATAAGTGTGCTCCATGATGTGCTAGTGAAAGTAGAGTCTTTCATCTTTCCTGCGGATTTTGTGATCCTTGACTGTGAGGTTGATTTTAAGGTTCCCATCATCCTTGGGAGACCATTTCTTGCCACAGGGCGTGCGTTGGTTGATATGGAAAAGGGACAGATGAAGTTCAGACTGAACAATAAAGAAGCAACTTTCAATATCTGTGGATCCATGAAGCAGAATGGTGAGCTACAAACAGTATCTGCTATAACTTACAGAGTGGAGAGTGGGTCAGAGGTGCAAATTGAAGAGCGGTTAGGTGTTGAGGCACTAGCAGCAGTCATGATGAATTTTGGTAGTGATGGTATTGACGAGTATGATGAGTTGGTAGCCGCACTTGATAGGTGTGAATACCGGTCCAAACCAAAGAAGTATGAGCTAGACATGAAGAATCGCAAGTCCCCACCCACAAGACCATCTATTCTGGAGGCACCGAAATTAGAGCTTAAAGCTCTACCACCGCACTTGAGGTATGTATATTTAGGCGAAGAGAATACTTTGCCAGTCATCATTGGAGCAGATTTGAATGCAAGGCAAGTAGAGTGTTTGGTGACTGTATTAAAGAAGTTCAAGCGAGCGATTGGGTGGACTATTGCAGAGAAGATTAAATCCACCTATGCAAGAGGTAGTCAAAAAGGAGATCATCAAGTGGTTGGATGCGGGAGTTATTTACCCCATCTCAGATAGTTATTAGGTATGTCCTGTGCAGTGTGTACCAAAGAAAGGTGGTATGACTGTGGTTCCAAATGAACGAAATGAGCTTGTTCCAATGAGGCCTGTCACTGGATGGAGAGTTTGCATGGATTATCGAAAGCTGAATGCGTGGACAGAGAAAGACCATTTTCCTATGCCATTCATGGACCAGATGTTAGATAGGCTTGCAGGCAAGGGTTGGTATTGTTTTCTTGATGGGTATTCAGGCTACAATCAAATTTCTCTAGCTCCGGAAGACCAAGAGAAGACGACCTTCACTTGCCCATATGGGACTTTTGCTTTCAAACGGATGCCATTCGGATTGTGCAATGCTCCAGCGACCTTCCAGAGATGTATGATGTCGATATTTTCTGATATGGTGGAGGACACTATTCAAGTGTTCATGGATGATTTTTCAGTTGTAGGTGATTCGTTTGATCATTGTCTAGAACATCTAGCCGAGGTGCTCAAAAGATGTGAAGACTGCAACTTGGTGCTGAATTGGGAGAAATGTCATTTCATGGTAAAAGAAGTTATAGTGTTGGGTCATCGAATTTCAGAGAAAGGTATTGAGGTTGATAGAGCTAAAGTCGAGGTAATAGAAAAGCTTCCACCACCCATCTCTGTAAAAGGTGTTAGAAGTTTTCTTGGGCATGCAGGTTTTTATAGGAGATTCATCAAAGATTTCTCAAAAATTGCACATCCCTTGTGCAAACTGCTCGAGAAGGAGAATAAGTTCTGTTTTGATGATGCTTGTCTTAGAACATTTGGAGAGTTGAAGGAAAAGTTGGTTACAGCACCTATCATTATTTCACCAGATTGGGGACAACCGTTTGAGGTAATGTGTGATGCGAGTGGAGTGGCGCTTGGTGTAGTATTGGGTCAAAGGCGTGAGAAAATTCTTCACCCTATTTACTATGCTAGCAAACCTCTGAATGTGGCCCAGAAGAATTATACAGTGACCGAACAAGAACTTCTTGCGGTGGTTTTTGCATTCGAAAAATTTCGTTCCTACTTGCTTGGTACTAAGGTCATCGTGCATACTGACCATTCTGCATTGAGGTATTTGATGGCGAAAAAGGATGCAAAACCACGATTAATTAGATGGGTATTGTTGCTGCAAGAGTTTGATTTTGTGGTAAAAGATAGAAAGGGAACCGAAAATCAAGTTGCCGACCACCTGTCCAGATTAGAGGAAGAGGTCATGCTAAAGCTTGGACATAGGGCTGAAATTAATGATGCTTTTCCAGATGAACAGGTATTGGCTGCTTCTAATGATTTGATTCCTTGGTTCACAGACTTTGCTAATTATTTGGCAAGCGACATTGTGCCACCCGATTTGTCTTTTCACCAAAGAAGGAAATTTATGCATGATGTGAAGAAATTCTTTTGGGATGAACCTTATTTGTATCGTAGTTGTGCTGATGGGATTATTCGTCGCTGTGTGTCTGAGTTTGAAATGTTGAGTGTACTTGAAGCATGCCATTCATCACCCGTTGGTGGGCATCATAGTGGTATTCGGACTGCACACAAGATTTTGCAGTGTGGATACTATTGGCCTACCATCCACCAAGATGCTCATGATTTCGCCAAGTCTTGTGATCGTTGCCAAAGAGATGGAGGGATTTCAAAGAGGCAAGAGCTCCCTATGAATCCCATACTGGTGATCGAATTGTTTGATGTATGGGGCATTGATTTCATGGGTCCATTTGTGAGTTCATATGGGATGAAGTATATTCTGGTAGCGGTTGATTATGTATCGAAGTGGGTGGAAGCAGTAGCACTCCCCAACAACGAAGGTAAAAGTGTCACCGCATTCTTGAAAAAGAATATCTTCTCCAGATTCGGTACACCGAGGGCTATTATTAGCGATGGAGGCTCTCACTTTTGTAATAAGTTGTTCAAAACACTACTTGAGAAATATGGTGTCCGTCACAATGTAGCCACTCCTTATCATCCAGAGACTAGCGGTCAAGTTGAGGTGTCCAACAGAGAAATAAAGCAGATATTGGCGAAGACGGTGAACGCTAATCGAACGGATTGGTCAAGGAAGCTTGATGATGCTCTATGGGCATATCGCACTGCATACAAGACCCCCATAGGTATGTCGCCTTACCAACTTGTATATGGGAAGTCTTGTCATTTACCAGTAGAGTTAGAGCACAAAGCTATGTGGGCAAAGAAGAAGTTAAATTTGGATTGGGGCACTGCATCTAATCAAAGGATGAACGACTTGAACGTGCTTGATGAGTTTCGCCTAAAAGCTTATGAAAGTTCAGCCTTATACAAATAGAAGATGAAGAGGTATCATGATCAAAGAATTGAAAAGCGAGAATTTGTGGTTGGCGATCGTGTGCTGCTATTCAACTCTAGGTTGCGCTTGTTTCCAGGCAAACTTAAGTCCAAGTGGACTGGGCCATTTTTGCTCACAAAAGTGCTCTCGCATGGAGCGGTTGAGCTTGAAAATAAGGATGGAACAAGGTTTGTGGTAAACGGGCAAAGGATAAAGATCTATCTGGGAAATGCTGAAATGGTGCAAGAAGTGATTGAGGCCTGCAATCTTGATGAAGTCTGAATAATCAAGATACCTGCGTCGTGCCGCGACATTAAATCAAGCGCTGCTTGGGAGGCAACCTAAGATGTAAAATCTAGCCAACAATAGGGTCCTGTTTTACATTATGTAGTTTAGCTTTCTTTGATTACTTGCGTTTTTTTTTTGTATCAATGTAGGTAGGGGTTTCAGTATTTTAGTTCTTAGTGTTGGCTAGAAGTAATATAGGGTCCGTGTCTAAAAAGTGTCCAGAAAATGTAAAAAAATAGCCTATTGGTTGTTTCATGTGCAGGTACACCACGCAAGAAATCTGCAGAAAATGGTCTGGTGCAGAGGTCTACGGACCCCATCGACGGTCCGTCGATAGATCCACGGACCGTCAATGGTATCCGTAGATCCCAGGTAAGTCCCTAACATTGTCCTAGTATAATTGTGATCTACGGTCCGTAGATGGATCTACGGACCGTAGACGGGGTCTCGTGAGTCCACACCCTACAGTTGACTGACCCGACCCGGATCCCCATTACTTAAAACCCCCATTGTTTCAAATCATTTCCCTTCCCTCCATTGCTCCCACAACTGTTTCACCCACTCTTTAAACTCCCCAAGTCACTCCATAACCACCACATAATATCCTCCCTTCCATATATTCCCAAAACCCTTTCCATACCTTAATCAACCTACTCCATAATCTGATAAAAGGGTCCGGTGTTTGGTCAGTGACGAATAGGTGACTCCTTGGTCTTGCTAAATCATAGTACCATCATGCAATCACCCCACTCCTTGTTGCTTGTAAGGTAATAGACTTTCTCTTCACTTTGAATTTCAATTCATAGATTGAATATGGAGGGTCGGGAGTGGGTCTTGACCTTGGGTAATTGTTAGATGAAATTGCATAATAAACTTGAATAGTACAATGCCCTTGGAATGATAGATAGTGATTGTATAGCATTAATTGTGATGTGAGTTTATGTGATCGTAAATACTATATGCTAGTTTCGACTTAGGGTTCCATATCTAGTCGAAATTGTTGGGTATAATAATCGGTAGGGATTTTTAAGAATGACGAACTAGCGTATTTCAATTGTGTATATGCATAATTAGGTTGTGATTAGGTTGAAACCAAAAGCCAAAAATGTATGATACCTGGCACTGATTGCTTCCACGATACCGCGTCTACGGACCGTAGATCCATCTACGGACCGTATATGGGGTTCGTCATTTGATGCACCTGAAAATTTACACTAAGTGTAAAACTACGGATGTGGACTACGGTCCGTAGATCCATCTACGGACCGTTCTGCACTTCCGTGGTTTTCATCTGCGACCTATATTTCAGACACCCTGATCCACGGAAGAGATCCACGGACCGTAGATCAGTCTACGGACCGTAGGTACCCTCCGTGGATGACTTCTGTAGCATCTGTCATATTTTTTTTTGTGGACTTAGGTTGGTTCGTTACCAACTCTGAATAAGTTCTTTTGCTGCATATGTTTAGTTTTGGCACTAATGACGTTCATGCAGGTACCATGGCACCCAAGAAGATGGTCACCTACTCGAAACGGGGCAAGTCCAAATCGGTTGCCCCTAGCTTCCGGTTGATTGATGAGGACACCGAGAACGACTCTGACCCTGCATATGTGCCCCTCAACCTTAGGGCCTCTCACGCAGCACCCAGGAGCACCCCCCGGAAGGTGATCCCCGATGTAGTCACTGTCTCCCAGTCTGACGAGGAGCACACACTGATCGGGTCGCCAACTGGGGCTGCTTTCGGTTCGGAGGGACCTATGTTCGGATCCGAGTCTACCCATGCCTCAGGCTCCCAGTCTGCCCACTCGTCACAATCAGAGTCTGTCCATGCTACAGGGTCCAACGCCAAATCGTCCACAGGGTCTGGGGAGAATGACCAAGCAGCATCGTCTGATGAGACAACTAGTTCAGAGGCCATTCCTGCACCAAGGAATGATGAACCCGCTCCGGTAGCAGGGGAGCTGAATAGGTGGTGTGTCGAGGGTCAATGGCAAATCTATCGGGATGCTAAAATGGTGAATGACAAACAAAAAATGGCTCGATTAATTCAAGAGGAGCGCAGAGTCCTCACGGGGAGCTTGCATACTGTGCCAGATATTCACCGGCTGTTCAAACTTCACAAGTGTGACTGGATGGCTCGAGACCCAGGGACGTATAGAGAGGAGATTGTCCGGGAGTTCTATGCTTCCTATGCTGCCACTCTCCGCGGGTCCATTTCCAAGCGGTCAAAGCCACTAGCTCAGGCCCCGCTCACTTCCACCTTGGTTCGAGGGTGCCCGGTGGACATATCACCCGCCACCATTAACCATTTTCTCTATGGTCCTACTGCGGGCCGCTCTTGGTCTCCTAACACGTCAAAATTTGATTACCGCTGGGACATCGTGCGGAGTGGCACTTTCCAGAGGAATGCTGAGCAGCGAGAGGCTGTGATACTATGGCTGGCTAGGTACATTGTTGCAGATGGCGAGCGAGCAGAATGGGTCGCTGCCCCACGGTTGGGCATCCGGAAGGCCACACTGAACTTCGTCGCAAAATTCTTCTGGCTGTTGGTACGCAACAGAGTGTCGCCCACAAAAGCTGACAATCAGGTCACTTGGGACAGAGCAGTGATGCTTGCTGCATTGGTGGCGGGAGTAGAGATCGACTTTGCCCGAATGCCGCTGGCAGAGATCCATGAGAGAGCTTTCAGGACCTCCACTACTTACCCTTTCCCCTGTCTGATATTTCACTTGTCCAGGGACTCTGGAGTGCCGATCTGGCATTGTGACAGGCTAGTCCACCCTACAGGGGCATTGGACATCTGCCTTATTCGGGATGACACGAATGTGGCAGCACCTCGCAGAGAGCCCCAGATTGAGGTACCCCCCTTGAGCTCCGATCTTGCAGACACTGTGGGGCAGGCACAGGGCGGTGACCCCATTATCCCAGACCACACCGACACTGTCCCAGGCTCGTCGTCTCAGGCAGCTAGTGTTGCTCCTAGTTCTTCCCGGTCCACACCACCGTTAGGAGCGACGGATGTCCCGATGGCCAGAGTACAAAAGTTAGAGGCGCAGATGGCCACACTGCTGCATCACATCCAGCCTTAGATGCAAAAGTCAATTGCCGAGTCTGAGGTTAGATTGGAGCGCATGATGGAGGGGATGATGGACCGTAAGGTCCTGGCGGTAAATAAGCGGCTTGACGCCTTTGAGTTGCGAGTTCTCGAGCGATCAGTTCCGGCCACAGACTTACCTGCTTTGCAGGCTGCCAGAGCCAGCCTCCGGACTGATGTTGATGCCATTCTTGATGCACCTTCAGTTGAGACTCAGGCTGCCCCTACTGCGCTGGCTGATGATACAGTGCTAGATGCTCTATTCAGTGGCATCGCCGAGGAGGGGCCTGCACCGACACATGCAAAGGGCAAGCGGCACCGTTCTCATCGCATGGTGGAAGAGAAAGCTCAGAAAAGACAGCGTCGCCAGGAGAAGGAGGCTAGGAGAGCTTCGATTGCAGACGAAGATTTGCGCCAACAGAGGGTGCGTGAGAGAGCTGCAGGGGCATCGAGCTCTGCCCCAGTTGCAGAGGTTCAGCCTATTGTGAGGGGCGTTGTGAGCACCACTGATGGTGCGGAGCAGTTGATAGCGAGCACTACTGAGAGTGCTAGGATTGTTGAGGTGGGCACTCCTGAGGGTGCTCCCACTGATGTTCCAGAGGGCTCCGGGAAACCGGACTCCCCTTCTTGTTGATGATTCGCCGGCGCTTTGCGCCACAGGTTTGCTTCACTCAAATCCATTCACTTTTACTATCTATGTATGCATTGTGGACAATTGCATCTATTTTTTTTGGGGGTGGGGTAAATGGATCGTGAGTGATAGGGTGAAGTCTGAGTAACCCAACTCATGAATCCTCTCTTGGGGTTTTCTTGCCTGTGTTCTTTTACCCCAAGAGACTGTTTAATTTTTGTTAAACCGGCATGTCTTAGGATTGTGTGTGTAGAAGCATGATACAGAATGAAGCATGATGGCTTAGAAAAATGATACCCGTCAGATTCTGGGTTGTATGCTAGAAGTAGGCTACGATTAGTTGATTGTGTTGGCTCTGAGTATGACATAGTAACAATCGACTTGATTGCATGATTAAACCTGAGACTTGAACTGGGTAATCTGATAATCTGATAATGAAACTATGTGCCAAGAGTGGGTGAGAATCATTGACTATTCAAACAGTTTTGTGCAAAACTAGAACTTGCCCGGTTAGTCCTGCTAAGACAATTCAATCTAGAGGATAGGAAGTGATCATAGGCCATTATTCTGATACATCTACAAAGTGCCTAGAAAAATTTAACCAAATAAAATAACTGTTCCCTTTGATCCAACTTTGAGCCTAAAATAGACCATTTCTTTTTAACAACCCAAACCCACTTTTCTATCATCCACTATGTTGGCCCCGGTCCCTCCGTGGACATGTGCACTTTGACTTAGGCCAAAAGCCTACGTTGAGGGTGGCTAATGTAAAGAGTAACTTCAATCTTGGTCTGACCTGATATCGGGTATTGTGCACCTCGACTAACGGAAAATCCATAAGTTGAGGGTGGCTATGAAAGAGGAAACGGAAAGAAACTGAGTATAAAAGAAAGAAAAAAAAAAGGATGTGACTTGTTAAAAGCGAAAGGAACAAGAAAATAAAAGGAAAATGAGCTACAAAGTCTAAAGTCACATCCGTGGTTGAAAAAAAGCAAGGGAAAGAAGGTAAAGCAATAATATGACAAAAATAGGGCAAAAAGAGGTTAAAAGCCTAGTGTAATGACAAGGAGGGCAGAAAGTCACTAAACAGTACCCAAATGTACCAGACCTGACCCTGAGCCTACGTTACAAGCCAATAAAGTCCTATAGTGATCTTAGAATCTAGTTTGGAGAGTCCAAGCAGTGAAAATAAGGGCAAGCTTATGGCAGTAAGCACTAACTGAATTTGAAATTATTTCTGAGCGTGAGTGTTGAATAAATCCTTGTACCATGAATGAAAGTAAATTTTTGCGAAAAGAGGATTTCAGCTGAAGTAAGGGCACTAGTTACATTGTTGGAAAGTTGGTACTTGGGTGACAGTGAGAAGGTGTCTGTTGTGTGTCAGTTGGTTGGTTTGTGTCATGATGTGATCCACATGAGTTGGCTTGTCGAGTCTAAGAGAACGAATGTGCACCCGAACAATGAGGAGGTAGAGAGCCATGTGATTGCTTGAGTTAGAAATGCTTGCTCATATATAAGTGTCGTTTAGAGTTCTAGTGCGTCGCTTGAGGACAAACAACGAATTTAAGTTGAGGGTGTTGATATACCGTGAGTTTACGGTATTTCTAATACATTTCACTTACAAGTTGTGTGTGTCTAGGGCCTTTTTATATTGGCTTTTATGTGTTTTATCATGTTCTGTAGGAAAGGTGTTCAGGTGCGGAAGTTTAGAGACAGCTGAAGGAAATGCAGAAAAAGGCATTCACGGAGGTCATCTACGGACCGTAGGTCCATTCACGGTCCGTAGGTGATGACCGTAGATCAGCAGGAATGTGTTGAGGACAAATCAGGGAAATCTGACCAAGTGTGGAACCACGGCGCCCATTGACGGTCCGTAGATTGATCTACGGACCGTACTGTTGATCCGTAGAGTGAGGCTGCGAGGGTTCCAGTACCTGATTTTTGAAGATTCTAAGTATGAAGCTACGATGGTGATTGACGTACCGTAGATCGATATACGGTCCGTACTGTTGGTCCGTCGTTTGCTTCAGAGAAGATGATTTTTTGGAAGCTGAAATATTTTCTAAGTCCCGAGTGACGGAAGGGACTTACGGACCGTAGATCCATCGACGGTCCGTAAGTCAGTCTCGTGGATCGAAGACGCGTACCTGAACAAAACTTTCCTTAATTTGTTTCCCTTTTTATTTAGGATTTGTTTTCTATAAATAAGACATGTAAACCTCGTTTTTGGAGGTTAGACACTATTATTATATTTTTGCTTTGTAACTTTGGAGATTAATTTGCAACCCTAGCAATTATTGATTTCCCAAGTTCGTTTTGAAGATTTTGGCTTTGAAATTCAAGTTAATTTTCTGGGTTTATTATTCTCGTTAAGTAAGTTTATGATTTCTTCATCTACAATTATGAATTGTGTTCTTGCCAATATGAGTAGCTAAATCCACAACTAGGGTTGTGGGAACCATGATCGATTAACAAAGTATGAATAGTAAATAAGCAATTCTTGACTAGTATTTTGCATGCATTGATAATTCTTTCGTTTAGAAGTCTTTTTCACGGTGGCCAACGTTAGAACTCGCCTTGTTACTACTTGCCGGACCAAGGAGGTAATTAACAAGAAAAGAATTATCAACATAGATTTAGTGTGATACTATCTAATAGGCTAGTGTCGATTGGTGCGAAGTAATAACTAAGCCAAACATCGATTATGATTTCTAATATAAGGTAAAGGTAAGGGTTAGTAAATTATACACACGTAGCCGGACCAAGGTGCGGGGTGAAATTCTCTAGATGCCGGACCAAGGATTTAGAGATACCTAACTTATCACTTTGCATGTGATACACTAGAAAAGGATTGCTATTGCTAGGATTACTGCGTTATGAGATTATGGGGAACACGTATACCCTAGTTATTTCTCTTATCTTGATAACAACCAAAGTTGAGTTTAATTATTGATTACTTATTAAGTTCTTACTATTTGTTTCACACAAGTACAAACCCCCCTTTTTATTACCTGTTTCTGGAAATAATTTGACTAATTGAATATAATTGTTGGTTAAAAGTAAAGTCTAAACCAGTTTCTTCGTGGGATCGACCTCAACCTACAAGTTGGGTTCTTTACTTGATAACGATCGCTTATGCTTCTGAAAGGAAGTGTAATTTGAGCGTATCAACAACTATTTGGAAAAGTTGCAACCCTTCGGAAAGGTCGCAACCTTTTATAAAAGCCACTACTTTTCATAAAAGTCGCAACTCTTCATTAAAGTCACAACTTTTCATTAAAAGTCGCAACTATTCATTAAAGTCACAACTATTCATTAAAGTCGCAACTTTTCATAAAAGTCAAAACTTTTCATTAAAAGTCGCAACTCTTCATTAAAGTCACAACTTTTCATAAAAGTCACAACTTTTCATGAAATGGAAAGGCTAGTTTTGTAAATAAATAAATTAAAAGGGAATTCGGATTTGTGGTGGCGCCACGTAGGCGGATCTAAGGTTCTCTTATATATATATATATATATATATGATATGATTTTATTTTATTTTGTAATTATTTGGGCAAAAATATCACCTGTCATTAATTTATTGGTTAGTTTTTAGTTTTACTCAAAATTAATTATTTAAAAATTACTTTTGACACAAATGACAAATGTCATCATTTAATTTGTCACTTTACACGTCATTCACGAGTGTAACACACACAATTATATATTTTTGTTGATATTAAGAAAGTGTCAAAATGACACAACAAAACCCTACATGAGGTTTCTAAAATGAACATTGATAAGTTAAGGTGTCTAAGTGAAACATCGTGCCAATTTTAGGAGGTCATCGATGGACTAGGCCGTCCAATTATTAATACTATAAATTGTGCTATAATAGAACAAAATTTATTTTTTAACTATTGAAGTTGACAGTACATACTTTATTTGGGTATAAACTAAAAGATAAAAACGCAAATGTTAAAATCAGAATATAGCATACCAAACTAAATTTAGGATGATAAATGTTTTCAAAGGAAGGTCTAGCTTTCTATTAGTGAGCGGTTGGCAATTTCAAAGTTTGTTTGATTCCACCATTCACATAATTAATTTATGCAATTAATGTGATAATTATTTTTTATTACTCCTCATGTCCGTTTTTATTTGTCCAATTTTGACTTTTTGAATGTCATTTTTGACAAATAATTTTATTTTTTTTACCTATTATATCATCAATTTATTTAGAGAGTTAATGTTTTTGAAAAAAAGTAGAACCTCTTTTAGTGAGTAAATTAATTTTAAATTCTATCAATTAATAGGGGTAAAATGGTAAACTCATTATGTCAATTGTTATTTTCTTAATAGGTGTGTCAAGCAAAAAATGGACAAGTAAATAGCACAACAGGAATATCAAATAAGGAAAAGACTCAATTATGTCATCAAACTTTGATAAAAGGGTTATCTATACCATTTGTTAAAAAATTGGCTCATCTATGTCATTTCTGTTTGAGAAAAGGATCATACATGTCATTATTTGTTAACGAAAAATGGTTCCAATTTTGCAAAATCATTTCTACACGTGGTCAATTATCATTCAGTCACGTCATTAAATCTAATCATTTTGAAAAGGAAAAGGAATTAAAAATACCATCATACTTTGAGAAAAGACTCATTCTATGTTATCGT
Source organism: Solanum okadae (assembly GCA_036553675.1). NCBI lineage: Eukaryota > Viridiplantae > Streptophyta > Magnoliopsida > Solanales > Solanaceae > Solanum > Solanum okadae. The sequence goes on from CM071689.1 coordinate 25,851,703, forward strand.
TAATAGTTTGGCTCATCTATTGTCATTTCGGTTAACAAATAATTGCATGGATGAACCTTTTCTCAAACAGAAATGACATAAATGAGCCAAGCTTTTAATGGATGACAAAAATGAACCTATTCTGAAAATTTGATTTTTCCACAAGCCATGTTTACAAGATTAAAGAACATTTTTTATTTTCTTAAACTCTGTATTAAGTCAAAATAGAACAAACAAATTAAAATAGCGAAGGAGTAAATAATATATTTCACACTATTTATATTCATTTGCAAAATAAAATTGTAAAATTTCATAATGGACTTTATAATGAAAGAGACAAAACTCAAAACTAGTCAAATTGTTCATGTTGGTGGTCCAGTTAATACAAAAAACTGTGACACAATTGGACAAAAATTGACTTTTCAACAATTGAAGTTGACAATACATCTTCATCTAATTATCCACAAAAATAAAAAAAAACATTAGAACTAAAACATAGTATATACTGTATGGAATCTAGGATGATAAATACAAAAGTAAAATAAAGGTTTAATCTTCTATTAATGAATGAATGATGGACAATTTCAAGAATTTTTTTTCTTCATTCACCTAATTAATTTATGCAATTAATGCGATTTCGAATTTAGACATGAAAATTTAAATTTACATATACAAACACTTACATTTAAATATAAAAATGTAAAAAATATCACATAAATTGGGACAGAGAAATCAAGAAAATGATCAAAATGGTCTTTAATGTATGGGTAATGTTTAGTCTTGGTCCTTAACACATTTTACTTGATTGAAATTGTTCTTAATGTGTAACAAAAGATGTTCATTGTGGTCCTTAACATATTTCACTCAATTGAAATGATCCTTAATGTATAACAACAGGTGTTCATTTTGGTCATTTACACTAAACCTAACAGATTTATCAAAAAAAATTGTTAAATTTAACTATGAACCTTTTGTGGCTAACAAAGTTCACCATTGTTGTCTTCTTTGTTTGCACAAAAGAAAGAACACCATAAAATCTAACACTATTTTTCTCTACCTTCTCCAACAAAATTTACTATGTTCTCTTTTCCAAAATATTATTCCACCGATTTATGTTTCAAGTAAGAGAAAATAATAAATTTTATTAGAGAAAGTAGAGACAGTGATGTTATACTTCACGAAGTTCATTCATTGGAACTAATAAAGAAGATAACAATGATCGATTTTGTTAGCCACGTGGGGTCCATAGTTAAATTTAACACATTTTTATTGGATAACTTACAAAAATTCTACTAGTTTTTAAGTTAATACTTAGATGCATGTTAGTTTGCAATATTATGAATCTTATTAAATTTTGGTGCGACAAGATACATTCATAAAACATGTATATCGTGATACATGAGATCAAATTTAGGTGTAATTTGTTCTAGATATAATGTATCCAAGTGGATTAAGATGTATCCATTATACATAGACAAGCCTCGCTCACCTCCCTCACATATTGTTCGCCATTTTCGATCTTGCTCGCATATCGATATCCCGATTACATGCGAATCACACCAAATACATGTATCTAGTGTTATTCATATGTATTTGGGATATATAGACAAACCTCACTCGCTTCCTTCATATTCTTACTCGCCTTTTTTTCCTATTTTAGTATATCTTGTAGCAAGAAATATGTATCTAGGTGTATTTACTTGAAATGTGATATGAAATTATTAATTAGTGAGATAAAATATAATTATTTCAAACTATTTAGAGGTGCTTTCGAGTTGATCGAGACTGAATAGTCAAGTATACTTCATGTATAGTCAATGTATACTTCATATATAGTTAAGCTATGTTTATGAGTATACCATACTATATAGTCAAGTGTATAATTCATGTATAGATACACTATATTATACAGTAAGTACTCATTATATACTTTATAGGGAAAATTATGCGTGTAAGCAAACATATACTAGTTAATTAGTTAACATAACTATAGTTTGCCTTAATTACAATTCACAACTACTTTTAGCTATAATTATGCGGCTCAACTTTTTAGTTTTGTATAATTCACACGTTTGTATAATTTGGAAATTTGTATAACTTTTGTATAATTCAGAATTTGTATAATATAATTTGTAGAACTGTTTACACTTCTAATGTTTTCAATTGTATAAATTCATTATTTTGAGTTTATACAAAAATAACTGAATTATACAAATGTACTCATGAATTATACAAACCTGCTAATTATACAAATCTCCAAATTATACAAATGAGGCAGCTTAAACTGTAACTACAACCCGTAAATATGCAAACTATAACAATGGAGCATAATTAAGTTCATTATAGTGACTATTTGCAAAAGTTCGCCTACTTTATTTGACTTTTAACAAACTATATAACTCTGATTATATGACTATATTGGTTAAAAATTAATTATTAATTTATTATATATAATTAAAACTATTACTAAAAATATTGAAAGACAAAAATAAAACATTACTAGTAAATTAAGTACCATTTTAGTCGTAAAGTCTCACATAAAGACAAATGAATTATTAAAAATAATTAAAATGAAAAGATAATATATTAATTAAAAAAAATTGAAGTGAAAAGAAATTAAAATAAATATTTTACAAAGAAAGAAATAAAAATAATTATATATATATATATATATATATATATATATATATATATATATATATATATATATATAAATTTTAGTATCAATAAATATGTGTACTAACTAGTTATAAAGTTACCAATAAAAAAATGACATGTGTCCAATTTTGTGCACTTATCACTTGCCTTCAAGAGAGTGTGCACACTCTCTATGACATGTCACCGTTTGTGGTGTATTTATTCCATTTTAAATTAGTTTAGGGGAGTAATAGGACTCTAGTTAAGTTTATGTGTGTCTTTGGGATTTCATCCATAGTCTAGGAGGTACTTATGCATTATCCCTAAAAAATAATACAATTTCTTACATATTCACAATTGGCCTCTAAAAAATATAATTTTAAGTCACTGTCCTATTAAATTAATACAACTTAATGAAAGAAATGAATTTATTTTTATAAATTTTATTTTTAGTATCAGTCTTAACTAGAAAAAGAAAATATTAAAAAAATTATGCGGGAGAGATTCATGCAGGGCGGGTCTGTGCGAGACGCGATGAAGCTGATTGAAAATGAAAAAAGTTGTTATGCGGGGTGGGGTGAAGTGAATTAAAGATTTTGCGGGTTAAGTTCAATCCACCCCGCCCTGCACCGCCCATTGCCATCCCTACTTCTCCTCCTTCTTTTTCTTCCTCATCGTCTGTACCACCTCGGATTTGAGAAACTAGAAAAAAATTACAACTTTCCTAATGCAAGAACCACGAAAGCCACCGACGGTCCATAGGTGGAGTCCGTCATTGAGCACTAAATATTTATGGTCTCTGATCCCACCCACGATCAACCAATACGGTCCGTGGTTGGACCTATGGACCGTACGTGAGGGTCAGCAGCCAGTTAGAGGGAAGTTGTTGTTGGGTAAACTTTAAATGGTCATAACCCTTAGCACAAAAGGAATTAGGTGACCCATGACCTACCAAATGATAGATAATTGAATCCTCTTTCCAACACCACCAAGTTTGCTACAATCCCATCTCCGAGTAAAAAGTTATGTTCGTTTTAGTGAAGCCCAGTCTGACAGACTTGACTGATGACCCCACCTATGGTTGGTAGGTCGACCTACGGCCAGTAGATCCCTCCGTGGGTGGCCTTCGACAACTTTTAAGTTAGGGTCATTTATGTCTTTTTCCCATACGTTGGGCACTTATACTTCGTCATTTTATGCCTAGACTACGTCGTTTTACTTAGTCTAAGCCTAATAACTTAGTTAGATTTACCCAGAATTCTCATTCACCTAAAATCATCCAAAGTTGGACCAAAAAGAAGAGGAAAAGTTGACCAAAACTCCCAAGAACAAGCAGTAGTGTTCTTCAAAGTTTCAGCCCAGAAATCGAAGGATTTCTCCATAGATTTAGTTGCCATGTATGTGGGATTTCACTAGTGGGTTCCTTTCATCTACTAGGTCCCTAGAATTTAGTTAGATTCTTGATACTCTATATCATGTTTAGACCTAGGGTTTCTACAACCTTGTAGAATTGTTGTGAATTAGTTGTTATAATATTCCTAATCAGATTATCATGTTTTTGTGAAATTGTTGCTTAGTTCTTTGCATGGAATTTAGAACCCTAGTTGTGTAGATTCTCTTAGTTCATGAATTACACATGCTATGTCAGCTAAATAGATATACATGCTTCAGTTACGAATGTTTCATTGTCAGTATTTAAATGTTGCATTCTCAGATTTTGCATGTCAGAACATTGAGCTATCCAATATTTTAGTTATGTTGTTTATACATATTCCAGTTCTGAGTAGGCTTATACCGAGATGAAATAGGGTTCAACGTACCCTCATAGTCCCAGAACTACGTGCCCTCGTAGGTTTATAAGTCCCTTCTGTTGGTCATCAGATTTAGTGATCACGCCAATCATGCCTTTATACCCCTAGCAAGGTATATTGGGTCCTCTCGATGGATCGTATACATCGAATAGTCATGCCTTTATACCCTGGCAAGGTATATTGGGTCCTCTCGATGGGGTGTATACATCAGACTCCACGTTTAGCTCACGTAGTTTTATGTCGGTTAATAGTAGCTCTCACAATCAGACTCCAGTGCATTAGACAACGTTTTCAATTACACTTCAGCATCCAGTCTTAGTATGTCATGTTCATAATTAGTAGTTGGTCATTGCATTTAGTTCAACCTTCAGTATATTCCAACATTTACATTCATTTCAGATTATGTTATTGCTCAATATGCTTTGTTCAGTTATGTATTTTATTCAGCTATACTCTATATCCTGCATGCTCAGTACATTCCAAGTACTAATACATACTCTGCGCTACATCCTTTCATAATGTAGGTTCAGGTACTCAGCATCCAGATCATGCATAGATCGATTCCCGATCTCCAATTCAACAGCTTCAGTGGTGAGTTCTCATACTTCGAGGACAATAGACATGTTTTACACTTTAGTCTTTTTTTTATTCAGTTTTTAGTTTTGCTAGAGTTAGCTGGGGGCATGTCCCAATAACTCTAGTCAGTTAGAGGCTTGTTCAACATAGTACTAGATTGTTCTCCCCATTGTTATTAAACTCATAGTATTTTATATATTTAGATTAATATTGGGTATTCCTCACTTTCAGTTAATTATGGTTTTAAGCTTCTGCATAGTATATTTTATTCAGTAACCTTTTTGCATGCTTATGATATGCCAACTCAGGGTTAGGTTGGGGTCACTCGTGATCCTAGGTCCCGTGTTTTCGTCGAGGGGGTAGCCTCGGGGAGTGACATCATCTTTCCTTTTTCTTTCTATGCCATTTTCTTCTTCTTCTTCTTCGTTGTTTTTTCTTTAAAATTGAAGTTCAGCAAACGTGAATCGTTTCGAGTGAACTATATATCAAAAGACTCAAAACATCAAGAGAATTTCATATCTAAATTTTGGTACTATTTAGAGGTGATTTCGAGTTGATCGAGCTTGAATAGTCAGGGTATACTTCATGTATAGTCAGTGTGTACTTCATATATAATTATGGTATATTTAATTTTTTGAGTATATCGTCATGTATAAATATGCTATATTAAATAGTTAGTACTCATTATATACTTTATATGACTTTTAACAAACTATATTATATATATAGTCAATGCATAGTTTCAATGATTTTTTAATTTTATGACTATATTAATTGTAAAATAATTACTAATTTATTATATATAAATGAAACTATTCCTAAATTATAAGACCAAAATAAAACATTACTCTGAAATTAAGTGCCATTTTAGTTATTTTCTCATAAAGTCTCACATAAAGACAAACAAATTAACTCATATCCTACTCACACTCTTCAGTTACTTAGTGCCAAAAATATTTGAAGAAGCAAAAGCCGCTATTTGAGGGTTAAGCTCATGATCGTTTCCTTCTTTTTTAAGCTACTTTGCTTCATCAACCTTCGATTTCGATTGCAGATTCCTACCTGTTGCTGAATTTGATGGATTCCTGTAAGTGTTTTACTCATCGGCATTACTTGTTTATCTGTGGAACGTTGCTCTATTTTTGAAAAAAAGAAAAGAAAAAACTAAACACATTTGAGATGTGGATGAATTTTTGATGTTTTTTTTCTGGTGAATTGATTGGAGGGAGGATGTTTTTTTAGTTTTCATTCTGTTTAGAGTTAACAAACGGGGATGAAAAAACAGGATTCTTATTTTTTTCTGTTTGTTTTTGTATCCTCAATTCTGTTTTGATGAAACTAGGGTTAGGGTTTTATTGTGTGTGTTTGTGTGGAGGAATGCATGCTTTTGCTAATAGATTTTATATATGAGGGAGTTCGTCCATGAAAATTGAGAGAATTTGAAAAAAACAGTAATTTTTTCAATCCAAATCACTGGCAAAAACTAAAGAACAACTCCAATTTATATTCAAAACCAATCACAACTCCAAGTTTCAATTGAAAATTGGAGTTGTGTTTGGTTGTGAATATAAATTGGAGTTGTTTTTGTGAGTGATTTGGAGTGAACAAAGTGAAAACAATTTTTTTTGGAAGTTATTTCTCCCCTTTCCTTTTACTTTTGGGTGTTTTTTCTTGAGGAGATGAGTATTAGAATGCCGAATAATTTGATACATATGAATGTTGCCTATGACTAGTTGTCAGAATGGATAAGGGTGATGTAGAGATGGCAGATGCTGAAGAGAATGTCCCTGCTAGTGATGTCCTTTTGTCCAATGAGTCACCTGTCAAGTAAGAAAATGGTGTTAAGACTAGAAAAAGCAATGCTGTGGACAAGACACGTGATCAAAGTGATTCAAAGGGAGAAGACTTGAAGAATGCTAGAAGAGAGACACAGGACTAGCTCAACTCTAAGAGTCAGCCTGAGGCACATGGCAATGTGGTGCTGGAGGAAAAAACACCTACTATTGATGCTGGAACGAATGATATGTTAAGTGGCTATTTGACTGTGACTGATGACGAAGTACATAAGATTGATGAAGGAGAAGTGAATGAAGTTGATCAGAGTGAGAAAATGATCTATGAGGCCAATTAGAATGGTAATAATTTGATGGTCGCTACACAAGATGACCCTCAGATGAAGACAAATGATACAACGGTTACCCCTGATGGTGATGCTAGGTGGGACAAGTTTTCGAAAGTGAAAATCGTAGATATAGATTCTTCTATTGGAAAAATGCCAGAACCAGCTAGTCTAATGTTTCTGATCAATCCTTCAACTGCAATTGCTGGACAACATAGTGGGGAAGCATCTAAGAATCAAGTTGATGGTGAGGATGATGAAGGCTCCCCTGAGGATAAAGCTACATTTATAGGAAAACTAGGCACCTTTTATCGGGAGAAGGCGATGGAATTTAAACAGCCTGGGTTTTATGGTCATCAGCTTAATTACCTAAAGTAAGTATCATGGTTTTATCATTGAGCCCTTTTATTTTCATCTTGTTCCTGGTACATATTAGATCTTCTCATGTTATTTGTTCTAGGTTATGGAGATCTATAATCAGATTAGGTGGCTATGATCGAGTAAGCCTTTTATTCTACACTTGTATTTGATTAGTTCTCATTTATAGATTTTACTTTTTTAATTGAATCAAGAACCGTAGAGGATATTAGTCACTTCCTCAAGATGTCCTCAACTAATCAGAAAGAGTGGGTCAACAATCAAGTGGAATTATTTCTGGATTAACCATGATTTTATGTAGTTATTTTTGTTAAAGGCTTTTTGCTGCTTGTTCACACAGCCATGTGTAGCATCCTTGGAGGGCTATGTTTCTCTTTCCAAATATCACAATGTGAACCTCTAGTTCTTAGAGAGGGTATTCTTAATTTATTTTTAAGAAATAAGCAATAAAGATACGTACTCCATAGTATAATTAAAAATATTCAATCAATGGTTGTGTATTTTATTTTGTTACTAGGTTGATTAATTAATGATGCACTATGCCTGAGATGAATTTTATGTTATTCCCACGTACTTTTGATGGTGTACTATTAAGCTACTTTATCTCTGTAGGTAACTTGATTCAAGTTGTGGCGGAAAGTGGAAGAGTCCTTTAATCCCCCCAAGTGTGCATTTAGTTGGGCCTATTTATTTCTGTTTTTTGGCAACTTGTTATGATCTCCTTTACTCGTCAAACATCAACTTCTCCAATATATACTATGTAAGGGAGATGTTGTCCGTCATTGTTTTACTGATGATGTGCCAAGATTTCGAAGATTTTTTTTGTTGAATGCATATTAATATTTTGGATGTGAAATGTTATGATATATTTTGGGTACATGTCAGAGGAATAAGCTGCTTGGTTTCTAGAACAGTATATCAGAAGGTGGTAGAAGAACAGTTGTTCATGAACTGCATAAAACGTTAATAACTATTCCTGTTGTTTTAATTTGGTCGTCTGGTTTTGACTTAACATAGAGTTTAAGAAAGTAAATAACTTATTTTGAATCTTGTAGCCTTGGATCAAAATAACACTTAGTCTAGTTATTTTACTTAAAATTATAACAATTTTTTTGAAATACAGAATTATATGAATTAGGGAGAAATTCCATGAAAGGAAAATTAATGATTCATGTAAATCGCTTAGTGGGAGATGTCCCGAAGAAATCCAACGAGTAACATAATCTTGTTATATTGAAAAGAGCAACTATTGCCTTTTTCTAATGAATCGTATAGTTTTACGATTTCATTGACTAAAAAGGTTATCAAATGAATGTTAATTACCGTAAATATATGGCACTTGGACACCACTCAACCCCAGCTCATGAGCGGTGGTTTGTCCAAGTCCATAGAAAGAGTCCAATTTCTCATCCCTCTTCCGATGTGGGATTTCATAACATCTCCCCTTATGCCAAGACCTCAACTAGAGCATGAACCGTTATTAATGGGGACCCAACATCAGTGAAGAACAAACTGAGATGAGTCTGACTCTAATACCATATAAAGATATGACACCTAAGTCTACCTCAACCCCAAAAGCTAGTTCATGAGGGGAGGTTTGTCTAAGTCTATATAAGGAGTCCAATTTCCTATTCCTCTTTCGATGTGGGACCTTTTAACAATTACAATTGAAACGACCGAAAAGGAAATGTGAGTTATTGTATGCTCTAAGGTTGAAAATATCATAAAGAATGTTTAAAAAAGTAGAGTCCCTTAATTATATAATTCGAAATGGAAATCGGGAATTGAATTCATTTTAAGATCTTTTTATCCTTTTTAGAAGATGGTATGCTACCACTCGGACTCGAGACGAGATGCATTAGCACTGCTTCCTAAGAGTAATGTGTCTACCAATTTCACCATATTGGCCTTTCTTGAACTCATAATAGCATATGAATAAGCAATTGTCGAGATTGAGTAAGCTATTTTCGTTTATTAATGATTATAGTTAATCGAAAGGGTACACATTTAGACTTAGGTTCATCGATTTACTGAGTTGTAATTGTTGAATTAATATAAAACTCTGTGTGGTTTTTCCCTTCCTTGAGTTAGGAAGGTTTCCACGATATCTAGGTGTTACTATTACTAACATAAGTATCTTGTTTGTGTTATTCAGGAAATTGGTTCTTGAATACTGGGTAAGGTTTCTTCATTTGGTAACTATGTCTGCTCGAGTCAGACTTCTTCCTTCATCCAATGGCACAAAAAACTTCTTAAACACTATAGAAAGAATGTTCCCATATGCAAGTTGATGTGAACCAAGTTGAGGATCAACTATTCTAGCCATGTGTTTAATCATTAGGGATGACCAATCTATGGGCTCAATGTTTTCCAAAGCATGTGCAATTCCTAGATCACGAAGACAAGCCTCATGATCTATGTCCCCTAGATAAAATGCCCTTATGAAAAATTTCAAACAACAGATTATGAAAAGGAGCCATTTCACCCTTTAACACTTTCCTAGCCCTAGTGGAGACCCTACCCTGGGAGAGCTTAAAGGTAAGAAGACAGTTCTCATCAGTCAGCCAAGCATACTCAGTAAGCCCATTCTTAGTAGGGATCTTAAGTATTTCCCCAAGCCTAATATGGTCGAAAGCCAATTCCACCCTGTTAGTTAACAATAGAGGTTATAACTTTCCCTTCCAAAACAGTGAGATTCGTATAAAATTCGACCACTTCCTTTTCAAATACCAACAGTTTAGTATCAAGAAACAAATCCCCCCACCCCTGAAAGTTCAATAACTCAAACACCCTCTTTACTGCATCATTGAAAGGATCTCACTATGAAAAATGCTACCCCTAAGCACATACTTGGTACGAAAATACTTCTCCTTACCAATTTCCAAATATTTTGGCATATTTTTACTGGGTTTTTTGGGAGGAGGGGTTAGAGGCGGATGGTATAGATGTAAAGGTTTCCTCTGATTTAGAATCTAGCATTATTGGAGATGAGGTTGGTAGAATAGGACACTTACCAACACAGAAACGTTTGGTGCTTGATTCCATGGCCTCTTTCAGTTGGGACTGACGAGCACTGCGAGTGAAGGGCAGGCATAGCGAGGTTTGCTTCACACCGATGTGTTTTCGTGGACAATAGGGTTTTTTAGGATGTAAATCACTGAGGGGAACATCATCATGATCCTGTACTTGAGGGGGAGTGGGTGATGGAGAGGGAATAGTGGTGGTGGTGGTGGCAATGGGAGTTTCGATTGTGGGCGGAGATGGGAAAGAATGGGGTTAGGGTTTGGAATTTTTGAAGAATGAGGCGATGGAGAGGGTGTGAACGGGTTGCCGGATGTAAAAGCCATTAAAAGAGATGGTGGACGAGTGGGTGATGGATCTTTTGGTAGAGAGGGGAGGGACGTGTATGTGGAGTGGTTTTCTTCCCCCTGTGAATGTACATCGTGGGATGCTGGGGCTCATGGGAGCACCGTAAAGGCGAACGAGATTTCGTCATCGGAGTATGCAACGAGAGGGTGAGCCATTGGAGTGTTCAAAAGATTCTTGGAGGTATTTTGTGTCTTGTTTTATATGATTGGTGTAGGGATGATGAAGGTGCAATGAACACTTAGTGGGCGAGGATCTTGGAATGGGAAGGGTAATGATGATGGCCTGACATAGATGGGAGGGGTGATTGACAGTTGGCTTTTCGGGGGTGACGTATGGGAAAGAGTAAAAAAATGAATTTCCTTTTAAGGTAGTTTTCCCGCGTAAAGTTGCCAGGATAGAGGGATATTAAAGATATAGGTGAACCAGGTTCCTTATGCTTTAAACTAATGACAGGGTCATGTTTACATGTGAAATGCATAGATGGAGACATAATGGAGTGGAGTGCATACCTGATGTCCTATGAACCTGGTTCAGACCATGTGAGCGCTCCTACTCCAAAGTTATAAGAAACTAAGGGTAATATCATTAGACCTGATCAACATGTTGAGTCTACTAAAAAGTATACTTGAAACAAGGTACGAAGACGAGTTAAGGAAAGGCAGATACTTAATTTTTTTCGCACACTAATTATGATATGATTGAAAGGAGTGGGGAAGAGATAAATATTAGTCCTGAAATATTAGCCCTAGAGCAAGTTGGTTCTTCTGAAAAGGTTCTCTTCCAAGTGCCTTAGTGAAAATGTCAGCAATCTAGTCCTCAGTTTTGCATAATGTCATCACTATGAGGCCTTTCTCAACATTGTCCCTAAGGAAGTGATGCCGGATGTCTATATGTTTGGTGCGTTTATGCTGAACCAAGTTCTTTGCTATGTTGACAGCACTTGTGTTATCACACATGATGGGAATGCAATCTACTTTGATTCCAAAATCTTCTAGTTGATGTTTGATCCATAGTAATTGGGCGCAACATGAAGCAATTGCAACGTATTCAGCCTCAGTCGTTGAAAGTGCGACTGAGTTTTGCTTTTTGGTTGCCCATGAAACAAGACAAGATCCTAAAGAGTGTGCCATTCCAGATGTGCTTTTTCTATCAACCAGGTAGCCAGCATAGTTGGCATCAACAAAACCTACTAGATCAAAGGAAGCACCCGAGGGATACCACAATACCAGGTCCATAGTTCCTTTGAGATATCTAAGTATTCTTTTGACAGCCTTTAGATGGGATTCTTTGGGACATGACTAAATCTGGCACATAGCCCAACACTAAACACAATATCGGGTCTTCTGGCAGTTAGATACAGAAGAGATCCAATCATCCCTCTATATTTTATATTGTTTACCTGAGAACCAGTTTCATCCTTGTTAAGCTTAGTTGTAGTACCAATAGGGGTATCAATTGCCTTAGCTTCATGCATCTCAATCCTTTTTAGTAATTCCTTGATGTACTTTTGATGATGGATTGATGTACACGATGAAGACTGCTTGATTTGGAGACCTAGGAAGAAAGTTAGTTCACCCATCATACTCATCTCAAATTCACTTCTCATTAACTTTGCAAAATCAACTTCAAGTGAGGCATCAGTTCCCCCAAATATGATGTCATCGACATAAATTTGAATGATGAGTAGATCTTGAACTTGCTTTTGAAGAAATAATGTATTGTCTATTTTTTGCGTGAGTATCCATCTGTGAGAAGGAACATGTGTAAGCGATCATATCAGGCTAGTGGAGCTTATTTCAGCCCATATAATGCTTTGTCTAGTTTATAGACGAAATCAGGGTGATCCGGGTTCTCAAAGACAGGGGGTTGCTTCACATATACTTCCTCTTGAAGAAATCCATTTAGAAAGGAACTTTTACATCCATCTAATATAGTTTGAACTTTATGTATGCCGCAAAAGTAATTAACATCGTTATTGCTTCCATTCTTGCTATGGGTACAAAAGTTTCGTCATATCGATCCCTTCTTCTTGATTGTATCGTTGTACAGTTGGTATAGCCTTATTTTTTGTAACTTGTCCTTGATCATCTAGCTTATTTCAGAATACCCATCTAGTACCTATCACATATCGATCATTGGGACCAAGTTCCAAACCTTACTTCGATCAAATTGAATTAGTTCCTCCTACATGGCGATAATCCATTATGGATCTGCTAGGGCTTCCTCAATATTTTTTGGTTCAACTAAAGACATATATGCGTAGAAGGCACCCATATTCCTAAGTTTTGATTGAGTGTGAATTCGTGAGTCCAAAGGAGTGAGGATGTTTTGTATGGGATGAGAGCTTTGATGTTTCCAACTACTTGGTTTAGCACCCTGTGTGACGTCCGTTGTTGATGAACCTCGTTCTTCAGCGGCTCTTTCTCCTGTTGTGTCATCAGTTTCATGAGTAGCTAGACTTAGTGTGTTCTGATGTTCCTCAGTTCCATCCTCATCTGATTGAATTTCCTCAAGTAACTTTGGTGGATTCATACCCAGATCCTTGAGATGGTCTATCATGCCTTTATGAGTTTGGTTCTGTCCTTCATCAAAGATGACATGCATACTTTCTTCTACTCGATTTGTTCTCTTGTTAAGTATTTTATATGCCTTACTTTGGGTTGAATATCCAAGAAACACTCATCCATCACTTTTGGCGCATATTTACCCAACATGTCCTTCCCATTGTTATGCATATAGCAGGTACACCCAAAAGGTTGAAGGTGTGCTAGATTCAACTTTCTCCTTTCAATAGTTCGTAAGGAGTTTTAGTCAAAATTAACCTTATCATGCATCTATTAATAAGATAATAGGAGGTATTAATAGCCTCAGCCCAGTAGGATTTTGGTAGATAGCTTGATATCAGCATGGTTTTAGCAATGTCTTCTAATGTTCTATTCTTGTGTTCCACTACACCATTTTGTTGTGGAGTTCTTGGTGCTGAAATTTTTTGATTAACCCCATTAATAGTGCAAAACTTTGAGTTTTCAAACTCTAAACCATGATATGATTTGATGCTGATGACTTTACTATTGAATTTCTTCTGAACCAGTTTCACAAAGATTTCAAACATATCGTATGTCTCATCTTTTGTTGCCAAGAATATGGTCCATGTCAATCTAGAGTAGTCATCTACAATTACAAATATGTACCTTTTGCCTACTCTACTTAGCATGCGCATTGGTCCACACAAATCAATGTGGAGCAGTTCCAGAGGTTTTGTTGTGCTAACTACTCCCTTTGGTTTGAAAGAGGATTTTATCTGTTTTCCTTGAGCACATGCACCGCAGATTTGTCCACTGTTCAGCTTCTTTTCAGGTAGTCCTCTAACTAGGTCCTCTGTTATTAATTTGTTAATTGTAGAAAAACTAAAATGCCCCAACCTCTTGTGCCATAGAAGAGAGTTTTCAGTGATGGCACTGAGGCAGGTGAGTGAATTTTCTAGACTCATTATCTCTGTTTTGTATACATTCTTATACCTTTTTCCAAGGAGAACTAATTCCTTTGTAGTTGAGTTTACCACTTTGCATTCATCAGTAGTAAATATTACTTTATTTCCTTTGTCACACATTTGAGATATACTTAGCAGGTTGTGTTGTAATCCATTTACATAGTATACATTATCAATTGCTTGTTTGAGGTTGATTTCCACCTTTCTGATTCCTTGTATTTCTCCAGTTTTTCCATTCCCAAAGGCTACGTTTCCACCCTTAAAATCATTCAATGAGAGGAAGTTGCTTCTATCTCCAGTCATATGCCTGGAACATGCGCAGTCCAGGTAACAGTGGCTTGGCATTCCTCCCGCTGAATCCTGCAATTATTAGACAGGCTTAGTTTTAGGTACCGAGATCTAGTGGGGTCCCTGTTTGTAGAGAAAGGATGAATAAAATTTCTTCTAACCCATAATGGAAGGGTTTCAGGTGTGGTAACTAGATTTGTGTTGTTGCCTTTCAGTATTTTCTGTATTTTTTGTACGAAGGCAAAGTTGTTTTTATGTGCAGTTTGCTTTTTATTGCATGCATAACTCTTATGTCCCATAAGTCCACAGTGGGAATACAGACAATTTATGTTGGGATTCTTTGCTTCATGAAAGACTATTCCATGTCTTGTGGTAGATTGACTCTTTTGGATGCTATCCAGAAGTATGGAGGATCTGGTCCATCTCATGCTGTGCTCTGCTTCCATCTTTGTCATGTAAAGTTTCTTCTGGAGATCTTAATTTTTTACAGTTATGGAGCTAAGTTCTTTATTCAATTCTTTTAGCTCATTTTGCAGAAGACAGTTTTGTTGTTCTTGGTTCATATTTTCTTCTCTCAAAGATGCATAGTCTTCCATTAACAGGTCCTTTTTAGAACAATTTGATTGATATGCATTTATCAGAGTATACAATAAAGATTCTAGTTTTCTTTTTGAGTAGTATTCAAGATGTTCTTTAATGTGAAGTAGACTAACCTAGTCTTGCTTGTCCTGCTCCTCTTCCTTTGAGTTTGATCCAGCCATTAGTGCCAGAATTGAATCCTGTGTCTGACAACTATTTTCCGCTTCATCTGGTTCAGCTATGGCTACTAGTGCAAGAAAGTCATATTTATCAGTTTGCTCTATTGCAAGTAGGGATCGATTTTCAGTTTTATCATCTTTGGATTCATCTTCTGACATGCCTCCCCATTAGGAATTATTTCTCCGAAAGACTAAATCTCATTGATGATTGTAGTGAACTTGGTGTGCATATCTTGAATTGTTTCTCCTTCCATCACTCTGAACAGTTCATAATGTCTATTCAAGTTATCAATTTTAGATTTCTTAACCTGAGTCGTTCCTTCGTGTGCGGTCTGCAGAGTTTCCCAAATTGACTTTGCGTCTTGACATGATTATATCCTATTGTACTCATCTAGTCCTATGCCGCAGATTAGGATCTTTTTAGACTTGGCGTTATTTTAGATAGCGAGTTTTTCTGCAGCATCCCATTCTTTTTTTCCTTCGGTACCATCGTGACTCCATCGTTTCCCTTCTTTTTGGGTATGGTAGGACCATCCAGCAGTACGCTCCAAAGATCGGGGTTTTCACCTATCAAGTGATCCATCATACGGTTTTTCCACCATCCATAGTATTTTCCATTGAACAGTGGTGGTTCAGTTTGAGAAGCTCCTTCTTGTGGGGTAGGAGCCATTGATTCTTTTCAAGATGTGAATCTTTTAACGAAAAGACCTTGCTCTGATACAAAATGAAGAAACCTTACCCAATATTCAAGAACAAATTTCTTGAATAAAACACACAAGATACTTACGATAGTAATAGTAATACTAAGATATCATAGAAACCTTCCTAACTGAAGGAAGCGAAAAACCACACAAAGTTTTATATTAATTCAACAATTACAACTCAGTAAATCGATGAACCTAACTCTGAACGTCTACCCTTTTGATTAACTATAATTAAAACCACCGTCACTCTCCAAGAAGTCAAACTCACTTCTTCGTTACAAAAACTCTCAATCTCTCAACTAACTCTACCCCTTAACAATAAGTCAAAACCCACTTCTCGTTTACAATTCTCACAGACTCTCAAGACTCTCACAAACACTGATCCAAGAACAGATCAATGCGACTCAACTATTTGAAAGTAATTCTAACTCTAGAATTCTCTCGCTTCTACCTCTCGAGCACTTTGGTCATCGCTATGAATTTTCTCTCTCTTTCTCGCTATCTCTTTTTCTAGATTATGCAAAGACGACTTCTTCTATCGTTGTTGTTGTCCTTTTATAGATTCTGAACTTTGTTTGAATCCGACATGTATAAGGAGAGAAGTCCTCATTGTGCTATGAAACAATTTTAAATAATTCTTTTAATTGCAATACCTTTTCCCTTTACAACTCGACTTATCACGTCTTTCGCTGATGCTTTTCCCTTTTCGACCGAACTTTCTTTTTAGTGCGAGAACTCTTCCTTTTTTATTTCAGTCTTATTTATGCAGGGTGAACCTGGTTCAATATGTCGATCATCAAGACTTTATTAGATTTATCAAAATGGATCAAAAACAATAAAAAGTTGTTCAAATAGGAATTTTAGGTTGAAGGTTCATCATTTTAGATTTCAGTTAAGATAAACTAAAGATGCGTAGAATGTACCAGAATGTCCTTTAATCTTTTGGTTTTGAACATGTCATGTGAGTTGTTACACATTGAAATTAAGAATTGCCAAAAAAAAGGAAAGAGGCATTCTTTTCTTTGAACTTGGTAACTTTGGAAAGAGGCATTCTTTTTATAGCGGCGAGAGTATTCAAACTACTAAAATTGAAAATACGAAGAAAACATGAAGTGTTTTTGCAATAATCTATTTCTATATCTATATCTATATTACCTTAAAAGCATTAACTCCTAACCTGAATGTTAAATAACTATAATATCCATAACTTAGGTTGTGAGTTTGTCGATGAGTTGTGACTTTTTCGATAAGTTGTGACTATTTTCGAATAGTTGTGATTTTTCGATGAGTTGTAAATTTTCCAAAGAGTTGTGACTTTTTCAATAAGTGGTGACTTTTCAATAAGTTATGACTTGTCCAAAGGGTTGTAACTTTTTCAATAAGTTGTGACTTTTCCAAAGGGTTGTGACTTCTTGAAAAGGTCATGACTTCTCAGAAAAGACGCAAAAAATATTTGTATATACTACCCTTTGTTGACTATAAAAAGAGGGGCTTTCTCTCATTTCTCAACCACAATTTTTTTAATCTTCTACTCTTCTTCTTGCATTTTAAATTTATTTGTGTGATTTATTGTCGTTGAGTGAGTTCGTAGTTTAGCGAAATATGAGGTACCACTTATCTAATGAAGTAAGTTGTTCTATCCTAAGAGGGTATATTTCATAACCTCGAGTACTTGAGGAAAATAATTTTGATGATATAATAATGTATGTTCCATACACATTAGTATGTAATGTTCCAATATATGAAGTTAACATGATGTAGTTTAAATTCATTTGTTTTTGTCAACAATTTCTCTTGAGATGTAGATATATGCTTCTGAATATCTTTTCCAAAATATAGAGAATCGTCACGATTTGTTTTTGATGCTCAAGACAAAGAATGATTTTATTTATCAATGCTACTTATGTGATTTAAACTCTCATAAAGTTTGCTTCAAAATAGTTAATACTATGTAAACATTGCCCTTTTGTTGTACTTATTTATTATTTCTTAATATTTTAGTATTTTAATCGAAGAAAAGTTTATATGATTTGTAATAATGCCAGTTGAAGTTTGTATTAGTTTAATTTTTATTATTTATTTAATAGTTAATTTTATGAGATGAATATTTTTATTAATGCAAATATATATTTATATTTGGGTAGGTATTTGTATATAAATTAGAGTATTATATATGTCACAAATGTATTATCAAGTTAATAAGATCTTCTAACTTCAAAATATATTATTTTAAAATGTTTCAAGTTTTTTTTAAAGAAAACTCACAACAAATGTGAAAATATGTGAATATATAAAATGTAGTTGTTCTTTTCACATGTTCATCCGACATCTAAACAATTTAACGTGGAATACACATGCAAAGCACATCTAGTTAGATAACAAGAAAAATACAAAGTGAATATTATCTATAAGGTAATATTAGTGAGATATGACTAATTACATAATTGAACCTCATCAAATTGAAATGAATATATACATTATTGCATTTAACTAATAAAATTTTTCATTGACCATCTTCATAGGTTTGCGTGAATAAGAGATATATAAGACGATCCAAGTTGAACATTCACAAAAAAATCTACAATACTATGTTTTTCTGAGCTTATTATTCAAATCTTCGCTTAAATAAGCAATATTATTTACTATAACATATATTTTTGGAATTAATAATCACGTGCAATGCACGTGTCAAAAAAACTAGTGACAACATAGATTCCAACATCAAGCTATAAGCTAAATTGCTTGGACTCTTCACTTTTGGTGCCACACCCATGTTGACACAACATGGGTGTGGGATTCGTGTCCAATTTGGTCAACCAATTTTGGGTGCTTTGACGGAAATCGATGCGGTAAGTGTGGACAGTTTTAGTGATTGTCTGTAATCAATACAAAAGCTATAACGTGAAATTAAAGAAAATGAAATACCTTTTATATAGAAATTTCTATGTCACTCCTTTTCCGTTAATCTCCTTCCTAGATTTTCCTCAACTTCCCCTGTAATATCACATAATTTAGGCTTTCTAACTCTTCTTTTAGATATTTTAATTATTTTTAGGCGAATCCCTACACCCGTATCCCTAGATGAATCCATATCCCTGAATCTTAAAAATTAGATCATGAAGGATCCAACATCTATATCCACACCATATTGGACACCTACACCGAGTCCTAGCAACTTTGGATATAAGTGCTAAGAAACATACAAATGCATTAACAACAAACAAAAACATACCCAAGGAATGTTGCATCTTTGTTTCTGTTATGTCTTTGTCAAATATAGATGACCAGGGATCTTATACACGTATCTGAGCGGTGGAAATTGGTTCTAGAGTTGAGCACGCAGGGACTTGAAGCCTAAAATATTTACAAATGCTTCTGAATAGGGAGTCTAGACTTTATGAGTTATTGGCGGGATGCTTTCTTACGCTAGATTTGCTCAATGTGAAATGGGGTTGTAATGAGAAAAATATGTTTTGATTCTCAAATAAGATAAGAATTTATTGGAATGATAATAAACTGAATATATAAGACAATACCAATGCCTTCTATCTATTATTATATGACTTTCTCTAAATGCTTTTTTTGGGGATCTGTTAATATTTTTTCTCAGGACTTGCACAATTGTTTCTTGGACATTCCACAACTTCTGTGAGAAGGTAATAACTGCTGAGCTTATTATTCAAATCTTCGCTTAAATATGCAATATTATTTACTATAACATATATTTTTGGAATTAATAATCACGTGCAACACATGTGTCAAAAAACTAGTGACAACATAGATTCCAACATCAAGCTATAAGCTAAATTGCTCGGACTATTCACTTTTGGTGCCACACCCATGTTGACACGACATAGGTGTGGGATTCGTGTCCAATTTGGTCAACCAATTTTGGGTGCTTTGACGGAAATCGATGGGATAAGTGTGGACAGTTTTAATGATTGTTAGTAATCAAAACAAAAGCTATAAGGTGAAATTGAAGAAAATGAAATACCTTTTATATAGAAATTTCTATGTCACTCCTTTTCCGTTGATCTCCTTCCTGGATTCTCCTCAACTTCCCCTGTAATATAACATAATTTAGGCTTTCTAACTCTTCTTTTAGATATTTTAATTATTTTTAGGCGAATCCCTACACCCGTATCCCTAGATGAATCCATATCCCTGAATCTTAAAAATTAGATCATGAAGGATCCAACATCTATATCCACACCATATTGTACACCTGCACCGAGTCCGAGCAACTTTGGCTATAAGTGCTAAGAAACATACACTGCATTAACAACAAACAACAACATACCCAAGGAATGTTGCATCTTTGTTTCTGTTAGGTATTGGTCAAATATAGATGACCAGGGATCTTATACACGTATCTGAGTGGTGGAAATTGGTTCTAGAGTTAAGCACGCAGGGACTTGAAGCCTAAAATATTTACAAATGCTTTTGAATAAGGAGTCTAGACTTTATGAGATACTGGCAGGATGCTTCCTTACGCTAGATTTTCTCAATGTGAAATGGGGTTGGAATGAGAAAAATATCTTTTGATTCTCAAATAAGATAAGAATTTACTGGAATGATAATCAACTGAATATATAAGACAATACCAATGCCTTCTATCTACTATTATATGACTTTCTCTAAATGCTTTTTTTGGGGATGTGATAATCTTCTTTCTCAGGACTTGCACAACTGTTTCTTGGACATTCCACAACTTCTATGAGAAGGTAATAACCTGAAGTTCTCTTCCCTTGATAGTTATAGGTATATTTTGACTACTGTCAACCATGCTGCTAATATTTGGTATAAGGTGAATTATGTCGCCTTGTTAGTGGGTAGGTGGTTTGCGATGTTATCTTATGTGGGTTGTATGGAGGGAGAGGGAGAGAGTGTTTGAATCGATAGAAATTGATTTTGTAAATGTAAGGATTAGCCTTTTTATCTCTAGTTTTTTTTTTGGTGCACCTATGAGGTCCCTGCTTGTATAGATGGTGGAATGTCATTTTTAGAGGACCATATTTTTGTATAGGTTTTCTATTTCTTGGTATACGGCTTGTATACAGGATTTTCCTCAATCATTAACTAATTATTTAATCTTATAAAAAAAATTAGTTGGGTGCTTTGTGAAGTATCAAGTTAGAAAACTTTTATTAACAACCCATCTTTTGTGGCCTATAAAGTCACTTGAATAGTTTGATTCTTTTCATTTTCGTGGTTCTGATTTTCTGCTTCTTTGATTTTGCAATTGGTTATATGACTGTAAGATGGCAGCTGGACATTCTGGCTCACTTCTACCGGAAAGTTTCCACATTTGAATTGCCAAACTTATATAGTGATTTTGAATAGAATTTGTTTAAAATAGTTATTTGTCTCTTACTTTTTGTTTTTGTACATTCTATTATCTCATGATTTCTCTGTATGTTAGTTACTTCTACCATATTAAAGGCATAGGATACAAAATGGAGAGCTTCAACTTCCTATTGCTCCTCTGCCTGTTTCTTGGGGTGTTGACAATGAGGTAACATTGTTCTTACTTTGTTGTTATGTGATGTATCTTCACATCTGCTTTGTATTGTACACCTTTTAATTGATATATGGGGAAGCTTGTTACCCTAAGTAGTTGAATCATCGACGTATTTTAACTTTGATCAAGTTCTCAAAGTTGATCATGGAGATCCTTCTTTAGTTGACATCGACGGAAATTAGTATGGCCTTACTTCTGGATAAGGGCCATTAGGGAAATACTTTTTTTAAGTAAGAAGTACCTCGATTTTAGATTGGACATATATGGTTGTCCCCATGTGTAGCGGAAGTTTCTATTTGTTATTGTACACAATGTATAACTAATTTGTTTTAAAAAAAACTAACTAACTCCAACATGCTTATGGTTGACTATTTTGAAGGAAATGAACAATAATTGCTTTGAAGACATAGCTAACTCAAGCACTTTTTCTTTCTTTTGGTGTAAACTGTAAAGAGGAATTTGTAAATGAAGCATAATCAATACGTAGTCTCTTACAATACCTATAGGAATTGGATAGGGATTTTTATTTCTCACTTGTAATTACTACAACACTTACTTAGTACTAGCTGTGTAAGACAATTACCTTTCTCTAAAAAGAACGTGTAGCTAATAAAGAAAAGTGAATTAATTGTTAAATCATATCTCAAGGGAAAGATTCTCCCTGCCAGAGTCATCCATGAAGACAGTCCACCTATCTAAGTAAAACATTGTCGACTACATGAGTGATAAAAATCTAGCCTAGCTTGGTAGCACCAGCTTGCCATATGGTGATGGGACAGTCATATATTAAAGTCCTTGACAGAAGTGGGGTTGGACTAGAAGGAGTTTACTTGTAGACGGAGTTAGTGGGTGCACACCTCGTGGTTGTCTCGTTGCAGTTCAATGCTCCTGTGATCGCACTGCTGTCAAAGACCTCAATCTCCCATTTGAGCCTCAAGTGAAGTGTCTGAAGGGTTATCAGATTGGACCATCATTTTTATCTAGAAGAAAGCTTTTGATGAACTTTACTTTTTTGATTTGATTATTTACTGAAGTTGGGCATTTTATTTTGCATATATATACGAATATGAACTATTTAAAGTAATTCTGCATGGAAGTGGATACCAAATTTCTACATTAGGAAGGAAAATATGAGATTCAGCTGCTCGTTGTAGGCTAGGCTGGCAGGAGCAACACCTTTTTGGTTATGGTGAGGTTGTTGAGCCAATTGTAAAGGTCTGCTGTTAAATCCTTGTAAAGGTCTTTGGGCATTGATTTTCTTATGTTTGATACTTTCTATTTCCATGTCCAAGTAAATTTGGTGTTTTTCATCTTTTATAGGACAAGAGTGCCAACAATACGCCAAAGTGTGCGAAGTGCCTACAAACTAGTGGTAAGATTGTTCGTCAATTCTTTGCCAACTTGACTCCTTCATATATCTCTATCATTGAGTTGTTTTCTCCTCACCATTTCCCAATATGAAGTCTGGCACTCTCCAAAACATTGGCCTTTAGTGGCTGTTAGTTAACACTATAACTATATAAGGATCATCATCCGAGAACATTAGTTTTTGCTTTAACTCATACTCTATCAAAAAGGAATAGTGACTGCAACACAACTTCTTGTTGTATTCAGGTTCTCATAAGCACCATAGAGAACTCTCTTGTTCACCATGAATCTGAAGGCATAGAAACGATTTTCCTTAGGAGCATAGGAACCCACACCACTAGTAGTAGCTTGCTTGCCCACTCTTCCTTTAGCCATAATCATCGGGCAATCCCTCATTTTGTGACAACTCTTACCAAAACCGAAGCAACCATTCATGCTGGCTAGACACTTACCGTCGTGCTTCCTTCCACATTTAGTGCAATTAGACCTTGGAAATGAAGATCCACTACTATTTCCTCCTTGAGGCTTAGGGTTAGACACCCTATCGTGGTTGAACTCAGGAGGAGCAATGGAGAAAGCGTGACCGGAAAACTTTTGTCAGAATCTAGGACGATCTTGTCCATTGGACCTTGCATTAGGGAAATTTCCATCTCTGGTCTTAGCCCTTTTTACCTCTCTAGACCTTTCCTTGTGTTTTTCCTCCTCAATTTGTTATGCATGAACCATGAGACGAGAGATGTCCATGTCCATGTCATTAATGAGCATAGTAGCTCGGCACTCTTTAACCACCATTTCAGACACACCCGAAACAAACTTACTCATCTTAGCCCTTGAATCGGCAACTATGGATGGAGCATACATAGACAATTGAGTGAACTTTAGAGCGTATTCCCTCACACTCATACTTCATTGTCGAAGGTTAATGAACTCAAGCACCTTGGCTTCCTTAATATCAAGGGGAAAGAACCTATCAAGAAAAGTGGCCTTAAACTTCTCCTAATCAACAGGACCCGCATCTTCCGGTCTACCTTCCTTCCATTGGTTATACCATATTTGGGCCACACCTTTTAGTTGATAAGCAGCCAACTCCGCCTTTTCCACCGCCATAACTCCCATGATCATCAAAACTTTATAGATCTCATCAATAAACTCTTGAGGATCTTCCTCAACTTTAGAACTATGAAACTCCAGAGGATTCATCCTTGTAAAGTCCCGTACTCTTGAAGCCGCCGTACCCACATTTGGGTTCATGAGAACCACTACATCCCTATTAACTTGGGCCGTTATGGCTTGAGACAATACTTGAAAAGTAGCCCTAAACTCCGCATTAGATACTTGCTCAGCCAAAGGATTGACAGGAACTTGAGGAGCTTGGGGAGTAGCTTTTTGTTCCGCATTCTCCCTCCCATTCCTTCTAGTATAAGATCTTCGTGAAGCCATATCCTGAAGAACATAGGATAAGCATTAGGATAGAGACCTTATAGAGTTGAACTCTATCGCACGACTTAAGAGTAATGAAAGAAGTGGAGTTTCTTAATAATCTTTTATCCTGTCATTCACAAATGTGGCGCACTTCACACTTATGAACAAGTCTCTACTAGATGTGGCTTATGATTCATCCTAGGACCATTCGAAACCTTGTGCTCTGATTACCAAGTTTGTCACGACCCAGGGGTACCCCCTAGATGCAACATGGCGTATAGAACCCCGAAGGACTCCATACAAGGCACTTAGCTCACATAACATTAGAAATAGAACAATAAGAATTAAACAATAGTCCAAGTCCAAAACATTTTATAAAAGCAAAGCGGAAGTCTAATACACTTGTCTTATCATAGCCATCTAATACAATAGAATGAGATTTGGCCTAGCCCATACATCATGTTCAAAAGAGAAATACAAGAAAAAACTATAACCATGAAAGTCCGTCCTCGAAGCATGAGGACTTACCAAAAGCTCGAAAGTATATCAACTTACCCACTAGCCACGAAACTGAGCACCCTGAAGTTCGTACACTACATTTGGGAAAAATGTATGCAAGAGCATGCGTTAGTACAAAACAATGTACCAAGAATGATTTCCATGCATAAAACATTTAAATCATTCTAAAAGGAACATTTCATTTCATGACATGCAAGTGATCAAGCTAAACATGATAATAAAGAGTTATAAAACATAAGTCATAAACCATGGTAAATGCAAGCTTACTTCATCTTTAAAATCATTGAAATTAAATGCGATACTTTTTGAAGTAACCTTAATTCGTTATTACTAGTGGGGAATTAGCCTTAACCTACATAGAGACCACGTGAGCTATAACATGATTCCCCGATGTCTCCCACATCAAAATTGGTGGTCCTACTTGCCAAGGTAGAACCATAAACTTCTAGATTAAGTGTATCCACTAGCTAATAAGAGTGTCTCGACCCAATGTTACCCCCTAAATGTAACATGGCTTATAGAACCCCGAAGAACTCCATACAAGCCACTTAGTCTTCACAACATAAGCAATAGAATAATAAGAGTAAAAACACATTTCAATGACTAAAATTTTCATAAAATAAAAGCGGAAATCTAGGCACTAAGTCTCAACATAGCCATCTATTACAATGTTTGAATGAAATAGGGCCTAGCCCATACAACATGTCCAAAAACGAAAATACATGAACGAAACTACAACATGGGAAAAAAGGCATCCTCGAACCATGATGACTCACCAACAAGCTCGGAAGATACTCAAGTCCAAGCTCTAGCCACTAGAATGATCACCTCAAGAACTGGACCCTACACTTGGGAGAAATGAAATAAAAGTAGGCGTTAGTACAAAAATGCACTAAGTATGATAGTCATACATAAAACATTGAAAACATGCTAAACGGTAAATTTCATTTGAAAGTATGCAATTTATCATTTAAAAGATGATTTAAGAGTTTAGAGAGCATAAGTCATAAAACATAGCCAACATAGTCATCATCATCTTAAAAGCCTTTGGAAACTCATACACAAAGCTTATTGAGTAACCATAGTTTATAAATTATATTCTTGTTCTTTATGTGGGAATAAGACCTAACCGACATGAGACCATATGAGCTATACATGATCCCCGGATGTTGCCCATATTGAAAAGTGGTGTCCTACTTGCCTAAGGTAGAACCATAACTTTAGCTTAGGTGGATCAACTAGCTAAATAACCTATGGGGACACATATTTTATGGCTAAGTAGATTGCTACTAGAAACCCGGACTCAACTTGCATAAAAGGTCTCCATCTCATGAGATATACTTGGGAACCCAAACTAAACTACTGTAAAATGATCCCATTTGGAAGCCGAACTCAACTAACGTAAAAGCTTTCATCTCATAATCAATATCCACTCAGTTCTAAGCATTAATTCCCACAGAGTAATTATTAAGGCTTGACTTAACTCATATTCTGGAAAGAATGTCCTGGACAATCAATCCAAGCTTAATTCATAAGATAGCTCTTAGATCATGTGTGAGAATAACGTTTCACCGTCCATGTCTACATACAAGTCTTAGATTCAATTAGGTGAGAAAGCCTTTCAACCTTAGAATTTTCATTATGTGACAAAACCTTTCACATCATATCATATTCATGCATAGGAGTGTATATGAGAATATCCTTTCAATAACACAACAACATCATAATCATAGACACTTCACTCTCAAAGTGTTGTTAAAGCAATTACATAGATTTCATAAAAACATGCACAATTCTCATACTTTACCCTTTTAAGGTTCAAATCTCACTTTCAATCAAACACATTTAGAATTCAATACATTATACATTTATATCATCATATTTCAAGTAATTCTATCACTACATGCATAATTTCATAACATTCTTCTTTCATCAACAAAGACCCACATCACAAGATTACAATTGAGAAATATGGGGATTTCATGGGTTCTAGGAGATTCATCATAAAAACAAAAGGAATTCGTTAATTCAAGCTTAATATAACATAATTGAATCATTAGGATTGATTTTGAAAGGAACCCAGGACTTTGGAATCAAACCCTAACATTTGGGGATTTCTATCTTTGTAATTGGGATTTTGAAGGGACTCGATGGATGAAATATATCCATGGATGAAATCTATCATACCTTAAAAAAAAAGCCCAATGAATTTGATGTGAAGAACCTTATTTCTTGAACCCTAGCTCCAACTTCCTTCTTCTTCTTCTTCTTCTTATTCAAAATCTATAGAGAATATTTGGAAAGGATGAACTTTAGGAATTTATGACTTAATTGGGTGAATTTAAGAGTTAGAAAGGCTTTTATAGTTACCCTAATTTAAGGCAAAATGACTTCATTAAGTTGGATTATAACCGGAAAAGACCCTTAAGTCCTTAACTTAATTAACCGTTCCACAGGCCTTACCCATGAGACCTCATCGACGGACCGTGGATCCATCCTGGTGAACTATGCGTTGGTGGTCTGGGGGTTGGTTTTTTAGACTTTGACCCACGACTCCTAACCACGGTGTGTGGACCCATCCACGGGGAGTGGGTCCTGACCTTGGTTCACTACCCCATACTGCCTCCTATGGTGCCCATCCACGATGCCCACCAACGGGGCGTGGGTCCAACCACATGGCATGGTTGGCCCTGGTGTGTGGCATCTGACAGTTCTTACAATTTGCTAACTTTTCCACTCTCGGGTACGAGGTGTTACACAACCTATGGTGGCACATAGTTAAGGGATAAGTAGATTGCTACTAGAAACCCGGCCTCTACTAACGAGGGAGCTCCTATCTCATGAGATTTCTTCTAGAAACCTGACCTCTACTAACAGGAGAGCTTCTATCCTATCATCAATATCCACTCGGTGCTAAGCATAAATCCCACAGAATAGTCATTTCTTACTTGACTTCATTAATCATGGAAAGGTTCCCTTGGACAACTAAACCAAGCTAGTTCATGAAGATACCTCCTTGTCTTTGATTCAATTATCAATTCATGCTTAATAAAACATAGTTCAAATATTAGGATCAATTTTGAAAGGAATCCAAGACTTTGGAATCAAACCCTAACATTTGGGGATTTCTATCTTTGTAATTGGGATTTTGAAGGGACTCCATGGATGAAAGCTACCATATCTTAACAACAAAGCCCAATGAATTTGATAGGAATAACCTTAATTATTGAACCCTACCTCAAACTTACTTCTTCTTCTTCTTCTTCTTCTTCTTCTTCATGTTCTAGAGACAGCATATTTGGAGAGGATGAACTTTGGGAATTTATGACTTAAATTGGGTGAATTTAAGAGTTAAAAAGGCGTATATAGTGACCCTAATTTTAAGAAAAATGACTTCACTTAAGTTGGGTTAAAACCGGAGAAGACCCTTAAGTTCTCAGCTTAACCGTCCCACAGGCCCTACCCACAGACCTCACTGATGGACCATGGATCGACCTACGGTTCATCTTGGTGAACCAGGTGTTGGTGTTTTGGGGGTTGGTTTTCTGGACTTAGACTCACTACTCCAAACCACGGGCCGTCGACCCATCCATGGGGCATGGGTCCTAGCCGTGGTTCACTGCCACATATTGCCTCCCATTGTGCCCATTAATGAGGTCCACCAATGGGACCTCGTGGTTGGACCTCGTGGGTGACACCTGAAAGTTCTTACAATCTGCTAACTTTTCCTCTTTCGGGTACGGGGTGTTACAATATCTCCCCTTTGGGATCATCCGTTCTCGAATGAGATTCTAAGCACATTTCTAGACATAAGACTTAAGACTAGCAGCCCATCATGCATATAACATATCAAAATTAATATAACTTAGGAGAAAACATCAACTCCGAGTCATCCATTCTTAAGGCATGACAAGGAAGTAGGAACTATATCTAATAGCGCATTATGCACGAAACTTCAACATTTCGCATGTTCTTAGGAGGGATTTGAATGTTAAGAGGGAGGGGGGGTGAATTAAAAATTCTTCAAGTCGACTTCCTGTGCAGAGTAGTCGACTCACCTGCAAGTTAGTTCAACAGTATAAAACAAAATGAGATGCTAAAAGTAAATTGATACAGAATGTTTTATACTGGTTCGGATCCCCGATGTGGTGCCTAGTCCAGTCCCCTTGGGTTTCAAGGGTTTCCTTAAGATCTTGATGCGAACTTGGTTGTACATGAAATGTAATCTTCAAGTCATGTCTGATATGCAAATCAGAGCTTCTATGTCGACACTACCTTTACTTGTATAACCAACACTCAAAATCTTTCCTTCTCTTTTTCTTTTACAATTGTTCACGCTCGTGTAGAAAGCTTTATGAAAGATGAAAGAAGATTACAATATAAGTTCCAGTGAAGTTGCGTAGGTTTCTATGTCAAAGACATTTGTTTAAATATGTGAGAAATCTTGTTCTTCTTAAGGAACAACCCAAGGGATTTTCATTCAATCAAGGATTTGTAGGGATTCCTTGATTGAGTCTGATTTGGATAGGATTGTGATCATGTCCATATCAAATATGTTCATGATATCCTTCCTATTCTGGTGAGGTGTCTTCAAAGTTGGATTTATTGTCTTCTTTAATTGCTGGAGACTTGCCTTCATGGTTGGATTTGATGTCTTCCTTGATTGCTGGAGTTTTGCTGATTAAGAGGAGTTTGAGGATCTGGCTTGGCTGTCTTCCTTGAATTCCGGGGATTTGTCAATCAATGAGATCTTGGCCAGCTTGGATTGTAGAGTTTGATCTGATTCTTTCTCTTTTGTTGTAGGCCTGGATTGTGACGCGAGATGTCACTGTACTTCTCATCTGATCCTATATATGAGATTAGACTTATTGTTATTTATCAATATACTTTAATGATTAGGAGGCCAACAATCTCCCCCTTTTTTTATAATGACAATAAGTTACACAAAAATAATATGGACAGTTGAGAGTTGTGAAACTTCCCTAAGGCTCCCCCTGTCTGCTTGTGCGTCTATAGACTTTGGAGAGTTCCCTGAGACTCTCCCTGACTAGAAGGCACCTGTATCTAATCAATATTTTTTGTGGGAGGTTTTCTCCCTCTTTGGCATAATAAAAAACAATTACAGATAAACAGAACAGATAATAGCATAACAGGTAAACAAAACATATAATGGCATAACAGGTAAACAGAACAGATAATAGCATAACATGTAAAAAAGAAAAGTTGGGAGATGTAGAGTCCACCTCTTAGGGTACAAAACTAGGATGTTCTAGGGAAACACACCTATTGAAAACAAAGTCCAAAAGAAACACAATAAGGCAGAGTTAGCGATCACCGAGAATGTACTTTAGAGTGTTTAGCACGTTCCTGCAGAAAACAATGTAAGAACGCTCAACATTTCTGGAAAAGGAGGATTAGGAAGTCTGAACATTCACAGAAAGATCTGTGTTGGAGGAGATGACTCCAAATTTCATAAAGTCGACCTGCATCATTAATTGATACACCGTGGAGATTTCATACTTCTTGAGACTAGACAATACTAAGTGTAATTTACCAACATTACTGCTGGTGTCTTTCTTGAGTCGTGTCACGACCCAGGAGTACCCCCTAGACGTAACACAGGATACTTGACCCCGAAGGGGTCTCATACAAGCCTCTAGCTTCATCATAACATACGACATATAAATAATGCGGAAAAATTTAAAACTATTACAATATAAGACAAACTTCTTTTTTCATAAAGGAAAATCATAGGAATCTAGACTTTGTCTTATACACCATCTAAAACATAGTAATACAAAGTTTGGGACTTAACCCTTTACATCAATAAAAATCTCAAAAGGAGAAATACAATGGAAACTAAGAAATAGATAATCCGTCCTCGAACTTGAGGACTCACCACAACTTGGAGATAACCAATCCATGTCTTCTTCAAGAAAAAGAGTGTATGCCTCCTAGATGGAACCTACACTTATCACAATGTAGAAGAAGAAGGGTTTAGAAAAAATATGTACCAAGTATGGAAACATGTATAAAATCCTTGAAATATGATATAAAGGACGTTTTAGTTGAAAAGTATGCATTTATCAAGTTTGGAAACCAACATGCATTTTCAATGTCAAAGACAAGCCATAATCACATTTATAATCACAACATAGTAACTTCAACACCTTAGCAACCCCTAAGGAACACTTGTACAATGTATGGTTGGCATTCCACAATTTCAACCATACCATGTACTCCTTCGAAGCTACCTTAGTCACACATATCATCGTTAGACCTCATCAAAACCAATAGTCATCAACAAGGATGTAGTCATGCACATTACTTGAACATTAGGAAGTCATTCATAGCAACTATCCATTGAACATACACACATATTTTCATGTCTCATCATAACATAAAGGAACCATCCCACAACATCCTACTAAGCCTACTTGTGCAATGTGGAACTGAAGTCCCAAACCCCCACTCTTACTAAGGAAACTCACCAAGAAGTCATAGTTTAGTTCATGTCATTCATTATCTTATCATATAGGTAAGAGTAGCCATAGCCGACATAGACTATGTGAGCTATATGGAATCCGGTGTCGTATAACCCCACACCGAAAGAAGGTATCTTACTTGCCTAAGGTAGAACTAAATGTATAGCTATAAGGTGGATCCACTAGCTAAAGTCCTATGTTGGCACATAGTTATGGGATATGGAGATTGCTTCTAGAAACCCGACCTCTTGCATTGGCGGAGGAGCTTTCATCTCATGAGTTCACTTAGTTGATCCAACCTCTTGCATTGGCGGAAGGCCCTTTACCTCATTTTCCATATCCACTTGGTGCTAAGCATTATTTCACAAATTATACATAATCAATCTTGAATTGCATTTACATGTGTGAAAGAATGCTCTATCCTTCATTCAATACAATTCATCAAAATTGCTCATAGATTCATTAAAGGTGAGAATGTACTTTCAACCTTAGAATCAACATTAGTATGTGAGTAGGACTTTCACATTACATTCATCGTGTTTTCATGAGAATAGACATTCAATCAATATAATAACATCATCATCATCCTAGACTATTCATACATCATCAAGTGTAAGGGTAAGGGAAGAACAACCTTTCAACAATACCATACTTTACACATTAGTCATAGGAGATATACTTTCTAAGTGAATCAATAGTTTATACACAACTTTCATTAATATGTACAAACCCTAGAAATTTACCCCTTTAAAGGTCATAAATCACGTCTCACAATTAAACCTAACGATACTACAATAGGGTTCAATAAAACAAGATTTAATAACTAGATTAACATAGATACAATTCAGAGTAATCATCTTTCATCAATACACCCATCACAACTCATGAAATTGGGGTCATGGGTTCATGGGGTAATTCATGGGTTCATGGGGAGTTTTACTATAAAAATCACCATAAACGTCAAATCATCCATAATATAAGACAAATAACACAATGAAATAGTTTTTAAGAAGAACCTATGGCTAGAATGAAAACCCTAGTTTTTGAACAATATCCAAATTTCAAAATTAGAGTTGGAAGGGCTTCATGGAGAAAAGTGTTCCATGAATCAAGGTTTGCATACCGTAATTGAAGCTTTGCCCACGAATTGGAGTTGAGAAGATTTATTCTTGAGCCCTAACCTTCAAGTTCTTGGTGTTCTTCAATGGAGGAACTTCTACAGAGAGAAATATTGAGAGGAGAGGATTTTGGGGATATATTTGGGTGTTTGTGAATTTTGACTAAAAACCAATATATATTTTACCCTAAAACACCCAACACACCCCTACTTTAATTGGACTTAAAAAGTAAAAGACTTAAATGACCCTCACTTAAAGACCCCGTCCAGGTGTCACCCCCATCTTCACGAGCCGTGGTGAGGACCACGACTCGTGGTCCCTCTCGTGAAGATTGGGGCAGTGGCTAGAGTTTGGTGGCATTTGGTTCATGAGCCCAAGTCATCTACACAGGCCCCTTCACGGCTCGTGAAATGGACCACGACACGTGGTCATGCCCATGGAGGAATAATACAGTATCCTTCCAAGGTGGCACAATGCTCACACACCCAAGATATCACCACAAGGGGCTCCACGAGCCGTGGTGAAGACCACCAACCGTGGTCCCTCCTGTGGTCCTTGAGGCAGTAGCCTCGCCACTTGGGGTCTTTTGCTCACTTGCCTAAGACAACTCCACAAGCACCTCCCATGGTCTTTGTCAAGACCACGGGCTGTGGTGATGGCCATGAAGTTTGAGGCAGTAGCTAGGAAAAGTGATGGCCAAACTTTCATGGCCAAGGCAAGACCACGCCCACCTTCACGAGCCGTGGTGAGGACCACGACTCGTGGTCCTTCCCGTGAAGGTTGAGACAGTAGCTAAAGGCTAGGTGCAGCCTTGTCCTTTGGCTTTGGCTTGGCCCCTTGGCCATGGCACTTGCCTCATGGCCTTGACTTCTATAACTCTCACTCAAGACGTTTATCCTCACGTTTAGGCTCTAGTTTAACTTATCATTTTCCGTAGTGTTACATTATCTCCCCCTTAGGAACATTCATCCTTGAATGGTGATCTAGACACCTTACGGATGTAAAGATTCAAGACTAGCAGCCCAACATCAAAACAATACACTATAAAAAGGAGGAAACATCAACTCCATCTCAAGACATAGGCAATGCATTCACAAGAAAGTAAGAACTTAGTCCACAACTCATTATGCACCAAACTGATAATTTCATATGATCATAGGAGGAACTACCTTCTCCAACTTAGATTGAGCTCAACACAACATCATAGAGTCAATATGCCATTTCATCAACACATCATTAAGCATGTTCATCAATTCTCCTGAATGAAGTAAAAAATGCAATCATTATACAAAAATGCAAATCAACATGAGGAACATATACATCATGAAAACTCAACACATGCTAAACATGAATTCTCACAAGAACATGCACATCACAGGGAAATCATGGAAAAATCACACCATACACCTGACTCCCAAAACACTTAAACTTAAGAGGAATTACTTACCTCAAGTTTGAATAAGGGTAGAAAGAAAAAAATGAGGATAAAGGGACTTCATATCGGCCTCGGTCTCCTATGTAGCACCCTCAACTAAGTGATTCCTCCATAGAACCTTAACGGAGGCTACATCTTTATTTCTCAACCTTTTCACTTGTCGGTCCAAAATCTCAACCGGAACTTTATCATAGGAAAGGTTCTCATCAACTCCTAAACTCTTTAAAGGAAGGATGGATACTGGATCACCAACTCATTTCTTAAGCATGGAAACATGAAACACCGGGTGAATGGGAGCCTAATCATTTGGGAAGTCCACTTCATATGAAACTTTCCCAACACGTTTCAAGATTTGGTATGGGCCTACATACCGGGGACTAAGTTTCCCCTTCTTGCCAAACCTCATCACACCCTTCATAGGTGAGATTTTCAAGTAGACCCAATCACCAACATCAAATTCAAGATCCCTCCTTCTAACATTGGCATAGGATTTTTGCCGACTTTGGTCCATTTTCAACCTTTCTCTAACAAGTCAAACTTTTTAAATGGCATCATAAACTAGTTCGGGACCAATTAGAGCAAACTCACCTACTTCAAACCAACCCACTGGAGATCTACACCTCCTACCACAAAGTTCTTCAAACGGAGCCATGGCAATGCTTGAGTGGTAACTATTGTTGTAGGAAAATTCGATCAATGAAATATGGTCGTCCCAATTACCCTTGAAATCAATCACACATGCCCTCAATATGTCTTCTAAGGTTTGAAAGGTGCGTTCGGCTTGACCATCCTTTTGAGGGTGAAAGGCGGTATTAAGTTTAACATTGGTACCAAGCCCTTGTTGGAACGCCTTCCAAAAATATGAAGTAAATTGGGTACCTCAGTCCGAAATGATGGACAAAGGAACTCCATGCAACTTCACTACCTCATTGATGTACAACTTTGCATAGTTTTCCGCCGAAAAAGTAACCTTGATGGGAATGAAGTGGGTTGATTACCCAAATAGAATCAGGTTGCCTCCGAGTACGAGGCAAACCCACAACAAAATCCATATTCACCTCCTCCCACTTCCAAGTGGGAATATTTATATCTTGGAGCAAACCTCCTGGTTTTAGATGTTCGGCCTTTACTTGTTGACAATTCAGACATTTGGACACAAAACCCGCTATATCCTTCTTCATACCATTCCACCAATAAACTTCCCGTAGGTCACAGTACATCTTGGTGGCTCCCGGATGAATAGAATATCGTGAACCATGAGCCTCTTCTAGAATTTTCTCCCTCAAACCATCAACATCCGAAACACACAATCTACCTTTGTACCTAAGCATCCTATCCCCCCTTGGGAGAAAGCGTCAATGGACTTTTTGAGAACCAATTCTTTCAATTCCATCAAAATAGGATCAAGGTGTTGCTTAGACTTCACATCAACTACAAAGGATGATTCGGAATTATGATGAACCATAACTCCACCCTTGGTGGAATCCACTAGTTCGACACCTAACCGGGCCAATCTATGCACATCCTGAACCAATTCCTTCTTCTCATCTTCTACATGAGCCACACTACTCATGGATAATCTACTAAGGGCATCCGCAACTACATTAGCTGATCCGGGGTGGTATAGAACACTTATGTCATAATCTTTCAAAAGCTCTAACCATCTCCTTTGTCAGAGATTCAAGTCTTTTTGGTTAAACACATATTGAAGACTCTTCTCGTCGGTAAAGACGTCTACGCCTACCCCATATAAATAATGTCTCCATATTTTCAAAGCAAACACCACCGCCGCTAGTTCAAGGTCATGAGTCGGGTAATTCTTCTCATGGACCTTGAGTTTCCTTGAAGCATAAGCAATCACTTTACCATGTTACATAAGGACACATCACAAACCCATCGGTACCCTCCGGTAAGGTCAACTCCGGAGTGGAGGTAAGCCTATCTTTCAATACTTGGAATCTTTTCTCACAAGCCTCCGACCACACAAATTTAGCCTTCTTTTGAGTTAAGGTCGTCAATGGAGAAGCGATAGAGGAAAAGCCCTCAACAAATCTCCAATAATAACCGGCCAAACCCAAAAAACTTTGAATATCGGTAGGAGATAAAGGTCTAGGCCAACTCTTGACCGCATCCGTCTTATTAGGATCAACCTCAATACCCTTGTCTGACATAATATGGCCAAGAAAAGCAACCGACCTTAGCCAAAACTCACACTTACTAAACTTAGCATATAATTGGTGGTCTTTAAGGACTTGCAATATTATCCTCAAATGCTTCATATGATCACCCTCACTCCTTGAATAGATCAAAATATTGTCAATAAAAATGATCACAAATGAATCAAGCTATTGCCTAAACACACTATTCATTAGGTCCATGAACGCCGCCGGGGAATTTGTTAGACCAAATGCCATGACTAGGAATTTGTAGTGACCATATCTTGTATGAAAGGCCGTCTTAGGAATGTCAACCTCTCTGACCCTAAGTTGGTGATAGCCCGACCTTAAGTCAATCTTCGAAAAGTAACTCGCCCCTTGGAGTTGGTCAAACAAATCATCAATTCTAGGGAGATGGTACTTATTCTTTGTAGTGACCTTGTTCAATTGGTGGTAATCAATACACATCCTAAGGGACCCACCTTACTTTTTCACAAATAATACCAGAGCACCCCATGGAGATATGCTTGGTTGAATAAAACCTTTCTCTAGCAAATCCTTGAGTTGTGACTTTAATTTTTTCAATTCGGCCGGGGCCATCCGGTAAGGGGGAATTTATATGGGTTGAGTATCTGGAAAAAGATCAATGCCGAAGTCTATTCCCCGTTCGGGATGATTTTCGAGCAAGTCATAGGGAAAGACTTTCAGAAACTCCCTCACTACGGGGATCGACTCCAAAGAAAGAGTCTCGGACTCAATGTCCATGACCCTAACAATGAGATACATGCACCTCTTTGAGATCATTTTACGAGCTTTTAGACAAGAAATGAAATGACCTCTAGGTGTAGAGTTTCCCCCTTTCCATTCTAAAGTAGGTTCATTAATGAATTGAAACTTTACCAAGCGGGTTCTACAATCAATGGACGCAAAACAAGCATGCAACCAATCCATCCCCAATATGACATCAAAGTACAACATATCTATTTCTACCAAATCAACCAATGTGACTTTATGAGACAATGAAATGGGACAACTCCTATGAACTTTTTTATCTACAACAGAGTCACCGACCGGGGTAGAAACCGAAAAGGGTTCTCCTAAGACATCGGGGAGTACATCAAATTTCATAGCCACAAAAGGAGTGACAAAAGATAAAGTGGCACCAGGGTCTAATAATGCATAAACGTTAATGGAAAATACTTTAACATACCGGTAACAACGCCCGGAGAACCCTCTGGATAACTTCGGGATTGGAGGGCATATAAGCGGTTCTTCTTGGGAGCATCCAAATTGGAACCACTTGGAAGAGCTTGATTACCCTCTCTTCGCTTGGTCGTACGGGTTGGACAATCTTTCAATTGATGCCCATTTTTTCCACATGCATAGCACACACCCATACTGGCAAGACATTTGCCCTCATCCTTCTTGCCACACTTGGCACATGTAGGCCTTTCCATGGAAGATCCACCCCTATTGCCTCCTTGACGCTTAGGGTTAGACACCCTATCTTTGCTGGGCCTTGGAGCATTGGAGGAGCTTTGGATTGAAAATCTCTTCTTGAACCTTGGTGCACTTTGGCCCTCAAACTTACCCTTACAAGAATTTCCATCATCGGTCCTTGCCCTATTTACCTCTTTATTCTTCTTTCTAAGACTTGTCTCCTCAAATTTTTGTGCATGTACCATCAACCATGAGATATCCATGTTGTCATGGTGCATTGCCGCTCCACATTATTCTTCAATATCATCGGACACACCGGTGACAAAGCGGCTCATCTCATTCCTTGGATTAGAAACCAAAAATGGGGCATATTTATAAAACTTAGTGAATTTCAAGGAGTATTCTTGGACACTCACACCTCCTTGACGAAGGTTGATAAATTCCTCCACTTCTGCTTCCCTTTTTTACCCTTGGAAAGAACCTTTCAAGGAAGGCCTTCTTGAATACTTTGCAACTTATGGGACCCGTCCTTAGAGGCCTATTATCCTTACATTGAGTATAACATATTTGGGCCACATCTTTCAATTGATACCCGGCTAATTCGGCTTTCTCAATAGAGTTAGGACTCCAAAGCATGACAAAAGAGTAATGAAAGAAGTGAAAGTTCCTAAACATCTTATAGCCTCTCAATCATAAGTGTGGCGCACTTCACACTCATTAACAAGACTCTACTAGACGTGGTTCATGAGACATCAACCTAAATATTATTCCCAAAAACCTTATTCTCTAATACCAAGTTTGTAACGACCCAGGAGTACCCCCTAGATGTAACATGGCGTACTTGACCCCGAAGGGGTCTCATAAAAGCCTCTAGCATCATTATAACATAAGAAATAGAAATAATGCGGAAAAATTTAAAACTTTTACAACAGAAGTCAGACTTCATTTTTCATAAAGGAAAATCATAGGAATCTAGACTTTATCTCATACACCATCTAAAACATAGGAATACAAAGTTTGGGACTTAGCCCTTTACATCAATAAAAGCCTCAATAGGAGAAGTACAATGGAAACTAAGAAATGGATAATCCATCCTCGAACTTGAGGACTCAACACAACTTGGAGATAACCAATCGAAGTCTTCTTCAAGAAAGAGAGCGTATGTCTCCTAGCAGGAACCTACACTTATCAAAATGTAGAAGAAGAAGGGGTTAGGACAAATAAGTACGAAGTATGGAAACATGCATAAAATCTTTGAACTATGATAAAAAGGATGTTTTAGTTGGAAAGTATGCATTTATCAAGTTTGGAAACGAACATGCATTTTCAATGTCAAAGACAAGCCATAATCACATTTATAATCAGAACATAGTAACCTCAACACCTTAGGAACCCCTAAGGAACGCTTGCGCAATGTATGGTTGGCATCCCATAATACCAACCATACAAAGTACTCCTTTGAAGCTACCTTAGTCATACATATCATCTTTAGACCTCATCAAAACCAATAGTCATCAACAAGGAAGTAGTCATGCACATTACTTGAACATAAGAAAGTCATTCATAGAAACTATCCATTGAACATACATGCATATTTTCATGTCTCATCATAATATAAAGGAACCATCGCATAACATCCTACTAAGCCTACTTGTGCAATATGGAACTGAAGTCCCATACCCCCACTCCTACGAAGTAAACTCACCAAGAAGTCATAGTTTAGTTCATGTATCATTCATTATCTTATCATATAGGGAAGAGTAGCCATAACCGACATAGACCATGTGAGCTACATGGAATCCGGTGTCGTATAACCCCACACCGAAAGAAGGTGTCCTACTTGCCTAAGGTAAAACTAAATGTATAGCTATAGGTGGATCCACTAGCTAAAGTCCTATGTTGGCACATAGTTATGGGATAGGGAGATGACTTATAGAAACCCGACCTCTTGCATTGGCGGAGGAGCTTTAATCTCATGAGTTCACTTATATGACCCCACCTCTTGCATTGGCTGAAGGGCCTTTACCTCATTTTATATATCCATTTGGTGCTAAGCATTATTTCCTAAATTATACATAATTAATCTTGAATTGCATTTACATGAGTGAAAGAATGCTTTATCCTTCATTCAATACAATTCATCAAAATAGCTCATAGATTCATTAAAGGTGAGAATGTACTTTCAACCTTAAAATCAACATTAGAATGTGAGTAGGACTTCCACATTACATTCATAGTGTTTTCATGAGAATAGACTTTCAATCAACAAAATAAGATCATCATCATCCTAGACTATTCATACATCATCAAGTGTAAGGGTAAGGGAAGAACAACCTCTCAACAATACCATACTTTACACATTAGTCATAGGAGATTTACTTTCTAAGTTAATCAATAGTTTATACACAATTTTCATCAATATGTACAAACCTTAGCAATTTACCCCTTTCAAGGTCATGCATCATGTCTCAAAATTAAACCTAAAGATACTATAATAGGCATGTTCAATTACTAGATTAACATAGATACAATTCATAGTAATCATCTTGCATCAATACACCCATCACAATTCATGAAATTGGGGTCATGCGGTAATTCATGGGTTCATGGGGAGTTCTACTATAAAAATCACCATTAAACGTCAAATCATCCATAATATAAGATAAATAACATAATGAAATCGTTTTTAAGAAGAACCCATGGCAAGAATGAAAACCCTAGTTTTTGAACAATATCCAAATTCCAAATTAGAGTTGGAAGGGCTTCATGGAGAAAAGTGTTCCATGAATCAAGGTTCCCATATCTTCATTGAAGCTTTACCCATGAATTGGAGTTGAGAAGATTGATTTGTGTTCCCTAACCTTCAAGTTGTTGGTGTTCTTCAATGGAGGAACTTCTAGAGAGAGAAATATTGAGAGTAGAGGATTTTGGGGAAATATTTGTGTGTTTGTGAATAATGACCAAGTCTTGTGAATTTTGACTTAAAACCAATATATATTTTACCCCTAAAATACCCCAAACACCCCCACATTAATTGGACTAAAAAAGTAAAAGACATAAATGACCCTCACTTAACAACCCCGTCCATGTGTGACGCCTATCTTCACGAGCCGTGGTGAGGACCACAACTCATGGTCCCTCTCGTGAAGATTGGGGCAGTGGCTAGAGTTTGGTGGCATTTGGCTCATGATCCTAATTCATCTCCACGGGCCCCTTCACGGCTTGTGAAGTGGACTATAACACGTGGTCATACCCGTGGAGGGTTGAGGCAGTAGCCCCTCCAAGGTGGCACAACGCTTACACGCCCAAGGCATCACCACAAGGGGATCCATGAGCCGTGGTCCCTCCCGTGGTCCTTGAGGCAGTAGCGTCGTCACTTGGGGAGTTTTGCTTACTTGCCTGTCACGACCCAAGCCTAGGGCCTAGACGTGACATGGCGAATGAGGAACCCGAAGGAACCCCAAACAAGCCTCTCAAACTTGTCATCACACTTCATCGGTCGCGGAAGTACTTTCAACATTAATTAACGGGAAATAGGGACTAAGGCAAACCATTTCAAAATGACATCATAGAATAAGAGTCAAGCTCGTTACAAAATACTTGTCCAACTCACACCTCTACATACATAGATAGGACGGGGGCCATGACATATTACCGGCTCCCCTCATAGTTAAAATACAATTTCAAGCTAAAGTCTCAAAACATAGGAGTAAGAAACATAACATAGCCCTCGAATTATTGAGGACTCACCAACAAACTCGGATAAGCGTCGTACTAGCCACGTGAATGGAGAGAAGGATCAAGAGTAGCTCCGGTCCCTACATGGTGACATCATGTAGGCAAAATATGCGTTAGTACTTGGAATGTACTAAGTATGCGGGATGCAACACAACAATAAACAAGGACACAATCGAAATACAAGAAATAGTTTCATAGGCATTATGAATAACAATATGGGGATGCATGATCAAAGTGAAGTCAAAACATGTTTAAGTAAATCTATACTAATAGTAGATATCATATGTGTATGCATGATCCAACCAATCTATAACCCCAACTTAGGATGGGGGATGCCGTTCACACCCGGACACCCTGGTGGCAAGGTATAAACCCCTCACATGGTTGATGTTGGTCACACCCCAAGCATCCTAGGTGGTGAGATATAAACCTCTCACATGGTTGATGTTGGTCACACCCCAAACATCCTAGGTGGTGAGATATAAACCTCTCACATGGTTGATGTTGGTCACACCCCAAACATCCTAGGTGGTGAGATATAAACCTCTCACATGGTTGTCCGGTTCTTTTCCCCCGGACCGGGCATGGTCATGCAACACTTTATATAGGAAATTCTCATTAGGCTCTAATGCAATCTCACGTATGGAATGAACATATACACAAGCTTAGTTTGTCATCAACACATCTTTGAAGTTCCATACATCTCATAACTCAAGCTTTACAACATCAATTTATCAATTCTCCATAGTTGGACATTTTGTCAAACACCTTGAAGGCATGTAATGAAATCAAAGAGCATGGAAATTAGGGTAGTAATTATGCAACCAAAACAGTGAACAACCTACAACAACACCTTTACATTCATAACATGATCACATTATCTTCATTGGATCCTCATTCATATAATGTCATGATAACACTCCAATTTCTCATACTATGCCTTTAAGGCCATAAGCCTCACATACCAATACACCAACAATACACCATAAAATAAGCATTGGGTAATGACATACTTCAACAATCTAAAGACCTTTAAACAAGTTTGATTCATATACATTCATTATCTAGCAACCACTTCATAAAGGCATAAACTAGGAATAGAGAGAAATCATGGGTTCATGGAGTATTTTCATCTTAAATCGTCAATACAACAACAATATAACCATAAAGTGCCATTAGAAACCTTTTAAAACCATTTGATGGAAGAACCCATGAGATTGAGTGAAAACCTAGATTTTTCATATTTTGAAGTAACTTTGGATTTGGCTCCTTGTATGGAAAATTAGACAAGGATCAAGACCCCCATACCTTAGCTATGATCTCCCACGAAAATTGATGAAGAAAGCCTTGAATCCAAAGCCCTAGCTCCCACTTCTTCTTCTTCTTAAATGGAGGATTGTAGAGAGGGAAATGTTTTTTTTTAGGATGGGAATTGGAAATAATATAAGTCCTTTGAAAAAAAGGGTCCAACACTTAGAAAAAAAAACAGGCGGGTGAACAGTAGCTGAACAGTAAAATCAGCTACTGGAAATTTGGATTTTCTGCCGGACAGACTTTACGAAAATGGGCATAACTTCTTCGTCCGAACTCCGAATAAGGTGAAACGAAGTGCGTTAGATAGCTAACTCAAAGGGCTTTCCATGGATATATTATTGGACACCAAATAATTTGTGTGCTAGGAGATATGACCCTCCAAAGTAGACCCTCGAAAAAGGCTTCACTTGGAAATTTTGGATTTTGATACGGTTGCTCTAAAATTTGGGTTAGACCCATTTCCCACTCAATTTGACCCCCTAAACAAGAATATGAAGTCGGATTTTTGAAAAACGAAACGGATTTTGAGATATATGAAAATTACAATTATTGGTGTTTCCGAAGCACATTTTCGGGCATTTTTGGGGTCGTTTCAATATCTCCCCCTTGGGAACATTCGTCCCCGAATGTGGAAGAGACGCGCAAGGCCAGACTTAGTAAGAACATATCAGCCCCAACATAAATGCAAAAATTTTATTTAAACAACACTTCAAGATTTCAAAACTTAGTGTAAAGCATCCATAACTCATCAATTTAAACATATATGCACATTAATGATTCAGAGGCTGAAATGTAGGACTCGATGGAGTACAAAGGACTTGATTTAATACCTTAGGCTTGAGTGGAGTTGAATAGATAAGGATAACGTCTTTGCATGTCCGCTTCGGCCTCCCAAGTAGCACTCTCCACTTGTTGATTTCTCCAAAGCACCTTAACGGACGCCACTTCTTT
The DNA here is from genome assembly GCA_036553675.1 of Solanum okadae. NCBI lineage: Eukaryota > Viridiplantae > Streptophyta > Magnoliopsida > Solanales > Solanaceae > Solanum > Solanum okadae. The sequence continues at coordinate 25,895,279 of CM071689.1, forward strand.
GTTCCTCAACCTTTTAACTTGTCTATCTAAGATCTGAACCGGGACTTCTTCATACGTCAAATTATCTTCTACAACACCCACAACCTCAATAGGTACAATAGCGTTAGGATCACCAACACATTTCCTCAACATCGATACATGGAATACCGGATGAACTAATTCCATCTCCCTAGGCAACCCCAACTCATAGGCTACTTTACCAACCCTTTTTATTATCTCATAAGGACCGACATACCTAGGACTTAATTTCCCCTTCTTACCAAAACGAACCACACCTTTCATTGGAGAAACCTTCAAATAAACCCAATCACCCACTTTGAATTCAAGATCCCGTCTCCTCACATCGGCATAAGACCTTTGACGACTTTGGGCTGTTTTCAACCTCTCCCTAATCATCCTTACCTTCTCAAGAGCATCCATGACCAGATCCGGACCCAACAAGGCCACCTCTCCGACTTCAAACCACCCAACCGGTGACCTACACCGTCTACCATAAAGTGCCTCAAAAGGAGCCATACCGATACTAGAATGATAACTATTGTTGTATGCAAATTCAATCAAAGGAAGATGATCATCCCAACTACCTTTCAACTCCAATACACAAGCTCTAAGCATATCCTCCAAGGTTTGAATTGTTCTTTCGGCTTGGCCATCCGTTTGAGGGTGGAAGGCCGTGCTAAGCTTTACCTTTGTACCAAGACCCCTTTGGAATGACTTCCAAAAGTGAGAAGTGAATTGGGCACCACGATCCGAGATGATAGACAAAGGAATCCCATGCAACTTTACCAATTCATGAATGTACAACTTGGCATACTCTTCAGCCCCGTAAGTAGTTTTAACCGGTAGGAAATGAGCCGACTTTGTCATCCGATCAACCACCACCCAAACCGAATCAAAGCCTCTTCTAGCCTTGGGTAAGCCCACTACAAAATCCATGTTGATTTCTTCCCACTTCCAAGTAGGTATCTCAATGTCTTGAGTTAGGCCACCCGGCCTTTGATGTTCAGCCTTGACTTGTTGACAACTATGGCAACCCGAAACAAATTTTGCAATGTCCTTCTTCATACCGCCCCACCAATACACATCCCTCAAGTCTCTATACATCTTTGTTGACCCCGGATGAATAGAATAAGAAGAATTATGAGCCTCATCAAGGATTCTTTCCCTCACACCATCCACACAAGGAACACATAATCTACCTTGGTACCTAAGGGCACCATCTCCCCCTTGGGAGAAAACCTCCACCTTACCACTACTCACCGAAGCCTTTAATTCTACCAAAGAAGGATCAAGATCTTGCTTGACTATCACCTCATCAACCAAGGAAGACCTTGAACCATCAACAACAACTACTCCTCCACTATCCACCCCTTCTAACCTAACTCCCAATTTGGCCAACCGATGGACCTCCTTAGCCAACTCTTTACTACCTTCCTCCACATGAGCCAAGCTACCCATGGACACTCTACTCAATGCATCCGCCACCACATTAGCTTTCCCCGGATGATAGTGAACACTCATATCATAATCCTTAAGGAATTCTAACCACCTCCTTTGTCTCAAGTTAAGATCTTTTTGTGTGAACACATATTGGAGACTCTTATGGTCAGTGAAGATATCAACATGCACCCCATACAAATAATGACGCCAAATCTTTAAAGCAAAAACCACGGCGGCCAATTCAAGATCATGGGTTGGGTAATTTTTTTCATGAACCTTAAGTTGCCTAGAAGCATAGGCTATAACCTTACCACTTTGCATCAACACACAACCCAAACCAATATGGGAAGCATCACAATAAACAACAAAACCTTCTAACCCATCCGGAAGTGACAAAATAGGAGCGGACACAAGCCTTTCTTTCAAAGTTTGGAAGCTTTCCTCACACTCATCCGACCACACAAATTTAGCCTTCTTTTGAGTCAACTTAGTCATAGGAGAAGCAAGAGAAGAAAACCCTTCTACAAATCTCCTATAATAACCCGCTAAACCCAAGAAACTCCTTATATCCGACGGGGTCAAAGGTCTAGGCCAATTCCTAATAACATCAGTCTTCTTAGGATCCACCTTAATACCATTCCCCGACACCACATGGCCTAGGAAAGCAACTTCCTTCAACCAAAACTCACACTTTTCATATTTAGCGTACAACTTCTCTTCCCTCAATCTTTGGAGTACCACCCTCAAGTGACCCTTGTGCTCTTCCTCACCCCGAGAATAGATCAAGATGTCATCTATAAACACCACCACAAAAGAATCAAGGTAGGGTTTGAAAACCCTATTCATCAAATCCATAAAGAGAGCCGGAGCATTAGTCAACCCGAAAGACATCACCACAAACTCATAGTGCCCATACCTAGTACGAAAGGCCGTCTTGGGAATATCACACTCCCTCACCTTCACTTGATGATACCCTGACCGAAGATCAATCTTAGAGAAGTGACTAGCCCCATGCAATTGGTCAAATAAATCGTCAATCCTTGGAAGAGGATACCTATTCTTGACGGTGACCCTATTAAGTTGTCGATAATCAATACACATTCTAAGAGACCCATCTTTCTTCTTCACAAACAAAACCGGAGCACCCCAGGGAGAATGACTAGGTCTAATAAATCCCTTCTCTAACAAATCTTTTAATTGCTCTTTCAACTCTTTCAACTCTGCCGGGGCCATACGGTAAGGGGGGATAGAAATAGGTTGAGTATCGGGAAGGAGGTCTATACCAAGATCTATCTCCCTTTCGGGAGGGACACCGGGAAGGTCTTCTGGGAAGACATCTAGAAACTCATTAACAACCGGAATAGACTCAACAGGAGGGACTTTAGACTCCACATCATTGACTCTCACCATATGGTACAAGCACCCTTTGGAAATCAACCTATGGGCTTTAATGCAAGAAATGAATTTCCCCTTCACCACAACATCCCGGCTCTCCCACTCAAGAACGGGTTCATTAGGAAATCGGAACTTGACTTTACGAGTCCTACAATCAATAGAAGCATAATATGCATGCAACCAATCCATCCCAAGAATAACATCAAAATCCACCATGTTCAACTCAATAAGATCGCAAGGCAACAACTTATTCAATATGCAAACCGGACAATTTCTATACACTTTTCTAGCAACAATAGAGACACCAATGGGAGTAGATACTTCATATGACTCATGCAACAATTCCGACTCAACATGAAATTTTCTAGCAACTAAGGGGGTAACAAAGGAAAGGGTGGCACCCGGATCAATCAAAGTATAAACATCAAAATCAAAGATTTGCAACATACCGGTCACCACATCCGGGGTCTCATTAACACCTTGTCTACCATGCAAAGCATAAAATCGATTGTTCCTTGGGGCACCACTTTGAGAAGCACCTCTACCCAAAGGAGTAGTGTTAGCACTTCGGACCTTGTTGCGGATCTTGGGACATTCAAACCTCTTATGACCCACTTCTCCACATTCAAAGCAAGCACCCGAACCCTTCATGCAAGGACCACCATGCTTCCTCCCACACTTAGGGCATACATCCATAGAACCCACTTCACCTCCCCCTTGAGGTCTAGGAACATTGATAGCAAATCCCCGGTTGACATGAGGGTTTCCTCGGCCTTGATGAAATCTAGCACCCTTAGGGAACCTATTCTCCAATCGGGCCCTCTTGGCCTCGTGCCCCCTTCTCTTCCTCAATTTCTCCTCCTCCATTTGCTCGGCATAAGTCATCAACCGAGACAAATCCATATCTCCAATGAGCATAGCGGACCGACACTCCTCACTAACCAAGTCGGATACACCCATCACAAATTTGTTCATCCTCGACCTAGAGTCGGCCACCAAGTGAGGTGCATACTTGGAGAGTTGGACAAATTTGAGGGCATACTCCCTCACACTCATAGCTCCTTGCTTCAAGTTCATGAACTCCACCAACTTTGCCTCCCTAAGCTCAAGAGGGAAGAACCTATTAAGGAAAGCAATTTTAAACTCCTCCCACAACACCACATAGCCATTACCTTTCTCACCCTTCCATTGATCAAACCAAATTTGAGCAACCCCCTTGAGTTGGTAAGCCGCCAATTCCGCCTTCTCACAAGCACCAACATCCATAATGGTCAAGATTTTGCATACCTCATCGATGAACTCTTGCGGGTCCTCATCCACCTTTGAACCATGGAAGACCGGAGGGTTCATCCTCATGAAATCTCTCACCCTTTCCCCCGGGGTGGTAGTTCGAGGAGCTTGGGCTCCTTGTTGCACTTGGTTAGATACCACTTGTGCAAGCATGGTGAGTGCATCACGGAGCTCACCATTGGTGGGTGGCTCTTCCGGTGATCGGGCCCGTCTTCCCCTCATGTTTGGCATGATGATCTAGCAATCAAAGAACAAGCGTTAGGGAGGAATCACCTTATCACACTCTAAGCACGACATAGAACATGAAGAAGGGAAACCTTTCCTAAAACGTTTTGTAGCCTCCCATTCATAGTCGTGGCGCGCTTCACAACCATGATTAGGACTCTACTCAACGCGGTGTGTTGGACTCCGAGGATTTAACAACCTAGTGCTCTGATACCAAGCTTGTCACGACCCAAGCCTAGGGCCTAGACGTGACATGGCGAATGAGGAACCCGAAGGAACCCCAAACAAGCCTCTCAAACTTGTCATCACACTTCATCGGTCGCGGAAGTACTTTCAACATTAATTAACGGGAAATAGGGACTAAGGCAAACCATTTCAAAATGACATCATAGAATAAGAGTCAAGCTCGTTACAAAATACTTGTCCAACTCACACCTCTACATACATAGATAGGACGGGGGCCATGACATATTACCGGCTCCCCTCATAGTTAAAATACAATTTCAAGCTAAAGTCTCAAAACATAGGAGTAAGAAACATAACATAGCCCTCGAATTATTGAGGACTCACCAACAAACTCGGATAAGCGTCGTACTAGCCACGTGAATGGAGAGAAGGATCAAGAGTAGCTCCGGTCCCTACATGGTGACATCATGTAGGCAAAATATGCGTTAGTACTTGGAATGTACTAAGTATGCGGGATGCAACACAACAATAAACAAGGACACAATCGAAATACAAGAAATAGTTTCATAGGCATTATGAATAACAATATGGGGATGCATGATCAAAGTGAAGTCAAAACATGTTTAAGTAAATCTATACTAATAGTAGATATCATATGTGTATGCATGATCCAACCAATCTATAACCCCAACTTAGGATGGGGGATGCCGTTCACACCCGGACACCCTGGTGGCAAGGTATAAACCCCTCACATGGTTGATGTTGGTCACACCCCAAGCATCCTAGGTGGTGAGATATAAACCTCTCACATGGTTGATGTTGGTCACACCCCAAACATCCTAGGTGGTGAGATATAAACCTCTCACATGGTTGATGTTGGTCACACCCCAAACATCCTAGGTGGTGAGATATAAACCTCTCACATGGTTGTCCGGTTCTTTTCCCCCGGACCGGGCATGGTCATGCAACACTTTATATAGGAAATTCTCATTAGGCTCTAATGCAATCTCACGTATGGAATGAACATATACACAAGCTTAGTTTGTCATCAACACATCTTTGAAGTTCCATACATCTCATAACTCAAGCTTTACAACATCAATTTATCAATTCTCCATAGTTGGACATTTTGTCAAACACCTTGAAGGCATGTAATGAAATCAAAGAGCATGGAAATTAGGGTAGTAATTATGCAACCAAAACAGTGAACAACCTACAACAACACCTTTACATTCATAACATGATCACATTATCTTCATTGGATCCTCATTCATATAATGTCATGATAACACTCCAATTTCTCATACTATGCCTTTAAGGCCATAAGCCTCACATACCAATACACCAACAATACACCATAAAATAAGCATTGGGTAATGACATACTTCAACAATCTAAAGACCTTTAAACAAGTTTGATTCATATACATTCATTATCTAGCAACCACTTCATAAAGGCATAAACTAGGAATAGAGAGAAATCATGGGTTCATGGAGTATTTTCATCTTAAATCGTCAATACAACAACAATATAACCATAAAGTGCCATTAGAAACCTTTTAAAACCATTTGATGGAAGAACCCATGAGATTGAGTGAAAACCTAGATTTTTCATATTTTGAAGTAACTTTGGATTTGGCTCCTTGTATGGAAAATTAGACAAGGATCAAGACCCCCATACCTTAGCTATGATCTCCCACGAAAATTGATGAAGAAAGCCTTGAATCCAAAGCCCTAGCTCCCACTTCTTCTTCTTCTTAAATGGAGGATTGTAGAGAGGGAAATGTTTTTTTTTAGGATGGGAATTGGAAATAATATAAGTCCTTTGAAAAAAAGGGTCCAACACTTAGAAAAAAAAACAGGCGGGTGAACAGTAGCTGAACAGTAAAATCAGCTACTGGAAATTTGGATTTTCTGCCGGACAGACTTTACGAAAATGGGCATAACTTCTTCGTCCGAACTCCGAATAAGGTGAAACGAAGTGCGTTAGATAGCTAACTCAAAGGGCTTTCCATGGATATATTATTGGACACCAAATAATTTGTGTGCTAGGAGATATGACCCTCCAAAGTAGACCCTCGAAAAAGGCTTCACTTGGAAATTTTGGATTTTGATACGGTTGCTCTAAAATTTGGGTTAGACCCATTTCCCACTCAATTTGACCCCCTAAACAAGAATATGAAGTCGGATTTTTGAAAAACGAAACGGATTTTGAGATATATGAAAATTACAATTATTGGTGTTTCCGAAGCACATTTTCGGGCATTTTTGGGGTCGTTTCAATATCTCCCCCTTGGGAACATTCGTCCCCGAATGTGGAAGAGACGCGCAAGGCCAGACTTAGTAAGAACATATCAGCCCCAACATAAATGCAAAAATTTTATTTAAACAACACTTCAAGATTTCAAAACTTAGTGTAAAGCATCCATAACTCATCAATTTAAACATATATGCACATTAATGATTCAGAGGCTGAAATGTAGGACTCGATGGAGTACAAAGGACTTGATTTAATACCTTAGGCTTGAGTGGAGTTGAATAGATAAGGATAACGTCTTTGCATGTCCGCTTCGGCCTCCCAAGTAGCACTCTCCACTTGTTGATTTCTCCAAAGCACCTTAACGGACGCCACTTCTTTGTTCCTCAACCTTTTAACTTGTCTATCTAAGATCTGAACCGGGACTTCTTCATACGTCAAATTATCTTCTACAACACCCACAACCTCAATAGGTACAATAGCGTTAGGATCACCAACACATTTCCTCAACATCGATACATGGAATACCGGATGAACTAATTCCATCTCCCTAGGCAACCCCAACTCATAGGCTACTTTACCAACCCTTTTTATTATCTCATAAGGACCGACATACCTAGGACTTAATTTCCCCTTCTTACCAAAACGAACCACACCTTTCATTGGAGAAACCTTCAAATAAACCCAATCACCCACTTTGAATTCAAGATCCCGTCTCCTCACATCGGCATAAGACCTTTGACGACTTTGGGCTGTTTTCAACCTCTCCCTAATCATCCTTACCTTCTCAAGAGCATCCATGACCAGATCCGGACCCAACAAGGCCACCTCTCCGACTTCAAACCACCCAACCGGTGACCTACACCGTCTACCATAAAGTGCCTCAAAAGGAGCCATACCGATACTAGAATGATAACTATTGTTGTATGCAAATTCAATCAAAGGAAGATGATCATCCCAACTACCTTTCAACTCCAATACACAAGCTCTAAGCATATCCTCCAAGGTTTGAATTGTTCTTTCGGCTTGGCCATCCGTTTGAGGGTGGAAGGCCGTGCTAAGCTTTACCTTTGTACCAAGACCCCTTTGGAATGACTTCCAAAAGTGAGAAGTGAATTGGGCACCACGATCCGAGATGATAGACAAAGGAATCCCATGCAACTTTACCAATTCATGAATGTACAACTTGGCATACTCTTCAGCCCCGTAAGTAGTTTTAACCGGTAGGAAATGAGCCGACTTTGTCATCCGATCAACCACCACCCAAACCGAATCAAAGCCTCTTCTAGCCTTGGGTAAGCCCACTACAAAATCCATGTTGATTTCTTCCCACTTCCAAGTAGGTATCTCAATGTCTTGAGTTAGGCCACCCGGCCTTTGATGTTCAGCCTTGACTTGTTGACAACTATGGCAACCCGAAACAAATTTTGCAATGTCCTTCTTCATACCGCCCCACCAATACACATCCCTCAAGTCTCTATACATCTTTGTTGACCCCGGATGAATAGAATAAGAAGAATTATGAGCCTCATCAAGGATTCTTTCCCTCACACCATCCACACAAGGAACACATAATCTACCTTGGTACCTAAGGGCACCATCTCCCCCTTGGGAGAAAACCTCCACCTTACCACTACTCACCGAAGCCTTTAATTCTACCAAAGAAGGATCAAGATCTTGCTTGACTATCACCTCATCAACCAAGGAAGACCTTGAACCATCAACAACAACTACTCCTCCACTATCCACCCCTTCTAACCTAACTCCCAATTTGGCCAACCGATGGACCTCCTTAGCCAACTCTTTACTACCTTCCTCCACATGAGCCAAGCTACCCATGGACACTCTACTCAATGCATCCGCCACCACATTAGCTTTCCCCGGATGATAGTGAACACTCATATCATAATCCTTAAGGAATTCTAACCACCTCCTTTGTCTCAAGTTAAGATCTTTTTGTGTGAACACATATTGGAGACTCTTATGGTCAGTGAAGATATCAACATGCACCCCATACAAATAATGACGCCAAATCTTTAAAGCAAAAACCACGGCGGCCAATTCAAGATCATGGGTTGGGTAATTTTTTTCATGAACCTTAAGTTGCCTAGAAGCATAGGCTATAACCTTACCACTTTGCATCAACACACAACCCAAACCAATATGGGAAGCATCACAATAAACAACAAAACCTTCTAACCCATCCGGAAGTGACAAAATAGGAGCGGACACAAGCCTTTCTTTCAAAGTTTGGAAGCTTTCCTCACACTCATCCGACCACACAAATTTAGCCTTCTTTTGAGTCAACTTAGTCATAGGAGAAGCAAGAGAAGAAAACCCTTCTACAAATCTCCTATAATAACCCGCTAAACCCAAGAAACTCCTTATATCCGACGGGGTCAAAGGTCTAGGCCAATTCCTAATAACATCGGTCTTCTTAGGATCCACCTTAATACCATTCCCCGACACCACATGGCCTAGGAAAGCAACTTCCTTCAACCAAAACTCACACTTTTCATATTTAGCGTACAACTTCTCTTCCCTCAATCTTTGGAGTACCACCCTCAAGTGACCCTTGTGCTCTTCCTCACCCCGAGAATAGAGCAAGATGTCATCTATAAACACCACCACAAAAGAATCAAGGTAGGGTTTGAAAACCCTATTCATCAAATCCATAAAGAGAGCCGGAGCATTAGTCAACCCGAAAGACATCACCACAAACTCATAGTGCCCATACCTAGTACGAAAGGCCGTCTTGGGAATATCACACTCCCTCACCTTCACTTGATGATACCCTGACCGAAGATCAATCTTAGAGAAGTGACTAGCCCCATGCAATTGGTCAAATAAATCGTCAATCCTTGGAAGAGGATACCTATTCTTGACGGTGACCCTATTAAGTTGTCGATAATCAATACACATTCTAAGAGACCCATCTTTCTTCTTCACAAACAAAACCGGAGCACCCCAGGGAGAATGACTAGGTCTAATAAATCCCTTCTCTAACAAATCTTTTAATTGCTCTTTCAACTCTTTCAACTCTGCCGGGGCCATACGGTAAGGGGGGATAGAAATAGGTTGAGTATCGGGAAGGAGGTCTATACCAAGATCTATCTCCCTTTCGGGAGGGACACCGGGAAGGTCTTCTGGGAAGACATCTAGAAACTCATTAACAACCGGAATAGACTCAACAGGAGGGACTTTAGACTCCACATCATTGACTCTCACCATATGGTACAAGCACCCTTTGGAAATCAACCTATGGGCTTTAATGCAAGAAATGAATTTCCCCTTCACCACAACATCCCGGCTCTCCCACTCAAGAACGGGTTCATTAGGAAATCGGAACTTGACTTTACGAGTCCTACAATCAATAGAAGCATAATATGCATGCAACCAATCCATCCCAAGAATAACATCAAAATCCACCATGTTCAACTCAATAAGATCGCAAGGCAACAACTTATTCAATATGCAAACCGGACAATTTCTATACACTTTTCTAGCAACAATAGAGACACCAATGGGAGTAGATACTTCATATGACTCATGCAACAATTCCGACTCAACATGAAATTTTCTAGCAACTAAGGGGGTAACAAAGGAAAGGGTGGCACCCGGATCAATCAAAGTATAAACATCAAAATCAAAGATTTGCAACATACCGGTCACCACATCCGGGGTCTCATTAACACCTTGTCTACCATGCAAAGCATAAAATCGATTGTTCCTTGGGGCACCACTTTGAGAAGCACCTCTACCCAAAGGAGTAGTGTTAGCACTTCGGACCTTGTTGCGGATCTTGGGACATTCAAACCTCTTATGACCCACTTCTCCACATTCAAAGCAAGCACCCGAACCCTTCATGCAAGGACCACCATGCTTCCTCCCACACTTAGGGCATACATCCATAGAACCCACTTCACCTCCCCCTTGAGGTCTAGGAACATTGATAGCAAATCCCCGGTTGACATGAGGGTTTCCTCGGCCTTGATGAAATCTAGCACCCTTAGGGAACCTATTCTCCAATCGGGCCCTCTTGGCCTCGTGCCCCCTTCTCTTCCTCAATTTCTCCTCCTCCATTTGCTCGGCATAAGTCATCAACCGAGACAAATCCATATCTCCAATGAGCATAGCGGACCGACACTCCTCACTAACCAAGTCGGATACACCCATCACAAATTTGTTCATCCTCGACCTAGAGTCGGCCACCAAGTGAGGTGCATACTTGGAGAGTTGGACAAATTTGAGGGCATACTCCCTCACACTCATAGCTCCTTGCTTCAAGTTCATGAACTCCACCAACTTTGCCTCCCTAAGCTCAAGAGGGAAGAACCTATTAAGGAAAGCAATTTTAAACTCCTCCCACAACACCACATAGCCATTACCTTTCTCACCCTTCCATTGATCAAACCAAATTTGAGCAACCCCCTTGAGTTGGTAAGCCGCCAATTCCGCCTTCTCACAAGCACCAACATCCATAATGGTCAAGATTTTGCATACCTCATCGATGAACTCTTGCGGGTCCTCATCCACCTTTGAACCATGGAAGACCGGAGGGTTCATCCTCATGAAATCTCTCACCCTTTCCCCCGGGGTGGTAGTTCGAGGAGCTTGGGCTCCTTGTTGCACTTGGTTAGATACCACTTGTGCAAGCATGGTGAGTGCATCACGGAGCTCACCATTGGTGGGTGGCTCTTCCGGTGATCGGGCCCGTCTTCCCCTCATGTTTGGCATGATGATCTAGCAATCAAAGAACAAGCGTTAGGGAGGAATCACCTTATCACACTCTAAGCACGACATAGAATATGAAGAAGGGAAACCTTTCCTAAAACGTTTTGTAGCCTCCCATTCATAGTCGTGGCGCGCTTCACAACCATGATTCGGACTCTACTCAACGCGGTGTGTTGGACTCCGAGGATTTAACAACCTAGTGCTCTGATACCAAGCTTGTCACGACCCAAGCCTAGGGCCTAGACGTGACATGGCGAATGAGGAACCCGAAGGAACCCCAAACAAGCCTCTCAAACTTGTCATCACACTTCATCGGTCGCGGAAGTACTTTCAACATTAATTAACGGGAAATAGGGACTAAGGCAAACCATTTCAAAATGACATCATAGAATAAGAGTCAAGCTCGTTACAAAATACTTGTCCAACTCACACCTCTACATACATAGATAGGACGGGGGCCATGACATATTACCGGCTCCCCTCATAGTTAAAATACAATTTCAAGCTAAAGTCTCAAAACATAGGAGTAAGAAACATAACATAGCCCTCGAATTATTGAGGACTCACCAACAAACTCGGATAAGCGTCGTACTAGCCACGTGAATGGAGAGAAGGATCAAGAGTAGCTCCGGTCCCTACATGGTGACATCATGTAGGCAAAATATGCGTTAGTACTTGGAATGTACTAAGTATGCGGGATGCAACACAACAATAAACAAGGACACAATCGAAATACAAGAAATAGTTTCATAGGCATTATGAATAACAATATGGGGATGCATGATCAAAGTGAAGTCAAAACATGTTTAAGTAAATCTATACTAATAGTAGATATCATATGTGTATGCATGATCCAACCAATCTATAACCCCAACTTAGGATGGGGGATGCCGTTCACACCCGGACACCCTGGTGGCAAGGTATAAACCCCTCACATGGTTGATGTTGGTCACACCCCAAGCATCCTAGGTGGTGAGATATAAACCTCTCACATGGTTGATGTTGGTCACACCCCAAACATCCTAGGTGGTGAGATATAAACCTCTCACATGGTTGATGTTGGTCACACCCCAAACATCCTAGGTGGTGAGATATAAACCTCTCACATGGTTGTCCGGTTCTTTTCCCCCGGACCGGGCATGGTCATGCAACACTTTATATAGGAAATTCTCATTAGGCTCTAATGCAATCTCACGTATGGAATGAACATATACACAAGCTTAGTTTGTCATCAACACATCTTTGAAGTTCCATACATCTCATAACTCAAGCTTTACAACATCAATTTATCAATTCTCCATAGTTGGACATTTTGTCAAACACCTTGAAGGCATGTAATGAAATCAAAGAGCATGGAAATTAGGGTAGTAATTATGCAACCAAAACAGTGAACAACCTACAACAACACCTTTACATTCATAACATGATCACATTATCTTCATTGGATCCTCATTCATATAATGTCATGATAACACTCCAATTTCTCATACTATGCCTTTAAGGCCATAAGCCTCACATACCAATACACCAACAATACACCATAAAATAAGCATTGGGTAATGACATACTTCAACAATCTAAAGACCTTTAAACAAGTTTGATTCATATACATTCATTATCTAGCAACCACTTCATAAAGGCATAAACTAGGAATAGAGAGAAATCATGGGTTCATGGAGTATTTTCATCTTAAATCGTCAATACAACAACAATATAACCATAAAGTGCCATTAGAAACCTTTTAAAACCATTTGATGGAAGAACCCATGAGATTGAGTGAAAACCTAGATTTTTCATATTTTGAAGTAACTTTGGATTTGGCTCCTTGTATGGAAAATTAGACAAGGATCAAGACCCCCATACCTTAGCTATGATCTCCCACGAAAATTGATGAAGAAAGCCTTGAATCCAAAGCCCTAGCTCCCACTTCTTCTTCTTCTTAAATGGAGGATTGTAGAGAGGGAAATGTTTTTTTTTAGGATGGGAATTGGAAATAATATAAGTCCTTTGAAAAAAAGGGTCCAACACTTAGAAAAAAAAACAGGCGGGTGAACAGTAGCTGAACAGTAAAATCAGCTACTGGAAATTTGGATTTTCTGCCGGACAGACTTTACGAAAATGGGCATAACTTCTTCGTCCGAACTCCGAATAAGGTGAAACGAAGTGCGTTAGATAGCTAACTCAAAGGGCTTTCCATGGATATATTATTGGACACCAAATAATTTGTGTGCTAGGAGATATGACCCTCCAAAGTAGACCCTCGAAAAAGGCTTCACTTGGAAATTTTGGATTTTGATACGGTTGCTCTAAAATTTGGGTTAGACCCATTTCCCACTCAATTTGACCCCCTAAACAAGAATATGAAGTCGGATTTTTGAAAAACGAAACGGATTTTGAGATATATGAAAATTACAATTATTGGTGTTTCCGAAGCACATTTTCGGGCATTTTTGGGGTCGTTTCAATATCTCCCCCTTGGGAACATTCGTCCCCGAATGTGGAAGAGACGCGCAAGGCCAGACTTAGTAAGAACATATCAGCCCCAACATAAATGCAAAAATTTTATTTAAACAACACTTCAAGATTTCAAAACTTAGTGTAAAGCATCCATAACTCATCAATTTAAACATATATGCACATTAATGATTCAGAGGCTGAAATGTAGGACTCGATGGAGTACAAAGGACTTGATTTAATACCTTAGGCTTGAGTGGAGTTGAATAGATAAGGATAACGTCTTTGCATGTCCGCTTCGGCCTCCCAAGTAGCACTCTCCACTTGTTGATTTCTCCAAAGCACCTTAACGGACGCCACTTCTTTGTTCCTCAACCTTTTAACTTGTCTATCTAAGATCTGAACCGGGACTTCTTCATACGTCAAATTATCTTCTACAACACCCACAACCTCAATAGGTACAATAGCGTTAGGATCACCAACACATTTCCTCAACATCGATACATGGAATACCGGATGAACTAATTCCATCTCCCTAGGCAACCCCAACTCATAGGCTACTTTACCAACCCTTTTTATTATCTCATAAGGACCGACATACCTAGGACTTAATTTCCCCTTCTTACCAAAACGAACCACACCTTTCATTGGAGAAACCTTCAAATAAACCCAATCACCCACTTTGAATTCAAGATCCCGTCTCCTCACATCGGCATAAGACCTTTGACGACTTTGGGCTGTTTTCAACCTCTCCCTAATCATCCTTACCTTCTCAAGAGCATCCATGACCAGATCCGGACCCAACAAGGCCACCTCTCCGACTTCAAACCACCCAACCGGTGACCTACACCGTCTACCATAAAGTGCCTCAAAAGGAGCCATACCGATACTAGAATGATAACTATTGTTGTATGCAAATTCAATCAAAGGAAGATGATCATCCCAACTACCTTTCAACTCCAATACACAAGCTCTAAGCATATCCTCCAAGGTTTGAATTGTTCTTTCGGCTTGGCCATCCGTTTGAGGGTGGAAGGCCGTGCTAAGCTTTACCTTTGTACCAAGACCCCTTTGGAATGACTTCCAAAAGTGAGAAGTGAATTGGGCACCACGATCCGAGATGATAGACAAAGGAATCCCATGCAACTTTACCAATTCATGAATGTACAACTTGGCATACTCTTCAGCCCCGTAAGTAGTTTTAACCGGTAGGAAATGAGCCGACTTTGTCATCCGATCAACCACCACCCAAACCGAATCAAAGCCTCTTCTAGCCTTGGGTAAGCCCACTACAAAATCCATGTTGATTTCTTCCCACTTCCAAGTAGGTATCTCAATGTCTTGAGTTAGGCCACCCGGCCTTTGATGTTCAGCCTTGACTTGTTGACAACTATGGCAACCCGAAACAAATTTTGCAATGTCCTTCTTCATACCGCCCCACCAATACACATCCCTCAAGTCTCTATACATCTTTGTTGACCCCGGATGAATAGAATAAGAAGAATTATGAGCCTCATCAAGGATTCTTTCCCTCACACCATCCACACAAGGAACACATAATCTACCTTGGTACCTAAGGGCACCATCTCCCCCTTGGGAGAAAACCTCCACCTTACCACTACTCACCGAAGCCTTTAATTCTACCAAAGAAGGATCAAGATCTTGCTTGACTATCACCTCATCAACCAAGGAAGACCTTGAACCATCAACAACAACTACTCCTCCACTATCCACCCCTTCTAACCTAACTCCCAATTTGGCCAACCGATGGACCTCCTTAGCCAACTCTTTACTACCTTCCTCCACATGAGCCAAGCTACCCATGGACACTCTACTCAATGCATCCGCCACCACATTAGCTTTCCCCGGATGATAGTGAACACTCATATCATAATCCTTAAGGAATTCTAACCACCTCCTTTGTCTCAAGTTAAGATCTTTTTGTGTGAACACATATTGGAGACTCTTATGGTCAGTGAAGATATCAACATGCACCCCATACAAATAATGACGCCAAATCTTTAAAGCAAAAACCACGGCGGCCAATTCAAGATCATGGGTTGGGTAATTTTTTTCATGAACCTTAAGTTGCCTAGAAGCATAGGCTATAACCTTACCACTTTGCATCAACACACAACCCAAACCAATATGGGAAGCATCACAATAAACAACAAAACCTTCTAACCCATCCGGAAGTGACAAAATAGGAGCGGACACAAGCCTTTCTTTCAAAGTTTGGAAGCTTTCCTCACACTCATCCGACCACACAAATTTAGCCTTCTTTTGAGTCAACTTAGTCATAGGAGAAGCAAGAGAAGAAAACCCTTCTACAAATCTCCTATAATAACCCGCTAAACCCAAGAAACTCCTTATATCCGACGGGGTCAAAGGTCTAGGCCAATTCCTAATAACATCGGTCTTCTTAGGATCCACCTTAATACCATTCCCCGACACCACATGGCCTAGGAAAGCAACTTCCTTCAACCAAAACTCACACTTTTCATATTTAGCGTACAACTTCTCTTCCCTCAATCTTTGGAGTACCACCCTCAAGTGACCCTTGTGCTCTTCCTCACCCCGAGAATAGATCAAGATGTCATCTATAAACACCACCACAAAAGAATCAAGGTAGGGTTTGAAAACCCTATTCATCAAATCCATAAAGAGAGCCGGAGCATTAGTCAACCCGAAAGACATCACCACAAACTCATAGTGCCCATACCTAGTACGAAAGGCCGTCTTGGGAATATCACACTCCCTCACCTTCACTTGATGATACCCTGACCGAAGATCAATCTTAGAGAAGTGACTAGCCCCATGCAATTGGTCAAATAAATCGTCAATCCTTGGAAGAGGATACCTATTCTTGACGGTGACCCTATTAAGTTGTCGATAATCAATACACATTCTAAGAGACCCATCTTTCTTCTTCACAAACAAAACCGGAGCACCCCAGGGAGAATGACTAGGTCTAATAAATCCCTTCTCTAACAAATCTTTTAATTGCTCTTTCAACTCTTTCAACTCTGCCGGGGCCATACGGTAAGGGGGGATAGAAATAGGTTGAGTATCGGGAAGGAGGTCTATACCAAGATCTATCTCCCTTTCGGGAGGGACACCGGGAAGGTCTTCTGGGAAGACATCTAGAAACTCATTAACAACCGGAATAGACTCAACAGGAGGGACTTTAGACTCCACATCATTGACTCTCACCATATGGTACAAGCACCCTTTGGAAATCAACCTATGGGCTTTAATGCAAGAAATGAATTTCCCCTTCACCACAACATCCCGGCTCTCCCACTCAAGAACGGGTTCATTAGGAAATCGGAACTTGACTTTACGAGTCCTACAATCAATAGAAGCATAATATGCATGCAACCAATCCATCCCAAGAATAACATCAAAATCCACCATGTTCAACTCAATAAGATCGCAAGGCAACAACTTATTCAATATGCAAACCGGACAATTTCTATACACTTTTCTAGCAACAATAGAGACACCAATGGGAGTAGATACTTCATATGACTCATGCAACAATTCCGACTCAACATGAAATTTTCTAGCAACTAAGGGGGTAACAAAGGAAAGGGTGGCACCCGGATCAATCAAAGTATAAACATCAAAATCAAAGATTTGCAACATACCGGTCACCACATCCGGGGTCTCATTAACACCTTGTCTACCATGCAAAGCATAAAATCGATTGTTCCTTGGGGCACCACTTTGAGAAGCACCTCTACCCAAAGGAGTAGTGTTAGCACTTCGGACCTTGTTGCGGATCTTGGGACATTCAAACCTCTTATGACCCACTTCTCCACATTCAAAGCAAGCACCCGAACCCTTCATGCAAGGACCACCATGCTTCCTCCCACACTTAGGGCATACATCCATAGAACCCACTTCACCTCCCCCTTGAGGTCTAGGAACATTGATAGCAAATCCCCGGTTGACATGAGGGTTTCCTCGGCCTTGATGAAATCTAGCACCCTTAGGGAACCTATTCTCCAATCGGGCCCTCTTGGCCTCGTGCCCCCTTCTCTTCCTCAATTTCTCCTCCTCCATTTGCTCGGCATAAGTCATCAACCGAGACAAATCCATATCTCCAATGAGCATAGCGGACCGACACTCCTCACTAACCAAGTCGGATACACCCATCACAAATTTGTTCATCCTCGACCTAGAGTCGGCCACCAAGTGAGGTGCATACTTGGAGAGTTGGACAAATTTGAGGGCATACTCCCTCACACTCATAGCTCCTTGCTTCAAGTTCATGAACTCCACCAACTTTGCCTCCCTAAGCTCAAGAGGGAAGAACCTATTAAGGAAAGCAATTTTAAACTCCTCCCACAACACCACATAGCCATTACCTTTCTCACCCTTCCATTGATCAAACCAAATTTGAGCAACCCCCTTGAGTTGGTAAGCCGCCAATTCCGCCTTCTCACAAGCACCAACATCCATAATGGTCAAGATTTTGCATACCTCATCGATGAACTCTTGCGGGTCCTCATCCACCTTTGAACCATGGAAGACCGGAGGGTTCATCCTCATGAAATCTCTCACCCTTTCCCCCGGGGTGGTAGTTCGAGGAGCTTGGGCTCCTTGTTGCACTTGGTTAGATACCACTTGTGCAAGCATGGTGAGTGCATCACGGAGCTCACCATTGGTGGGTGGCTCTTCCGGTGATCGGGCCCGTCTTCCCCTCATGTTTGGCATGATGATCTAGCAATCAAAGAACAAGCGTTAGGGAGGAATCACCTTATCACACTCTAAGCACGACATAGAATATGAAGAAGGGAAACCTTTCCTAAAACGTTTTGTAGCCTCCCATTCATAGTCGTGGCGCGCTTCACAACCATGATTCGGACTCTACTCAACGCGGTGTGTTGGACTCCGAGGATTTAACAACCTAGTGCTCTGATACCAAGCTTGTCACGACCCAAGCCTAGGGCCTAGACGTGACATGGCGAATGAGGAACCCGAAGGAACCCCAAACAAGCCTCTCAAACTTGTCATCACACTTCATCGGTCGCGGAAGTACTTTCAACATTAATTAACGGGAAATAGGGACTAAGGCAAACCATTTCAAAATGACATCATAGAATAAGAGTCAAGCTCGTTACAAAATACTTGTCCAACTCACACCTCTACATACATAGATAGGACGGGGGCCATGACATATTACCGGCTCCCCTCATAGTTAAAATACAATTTCAAGCTAAAGTCTCAAAACATAGGAGTAAGAAACATAACATAGCCCTCGAATTATTGAGGACTCACCAACAAACTCGGATAAGCGTCGTACTAGCCACGTGAATGGAGAGAAGGATCAAGAGTAGCTCCGGTCCCTACATGGTGACATCATGTAGGCAAAATATGCGTTAGTACTTGGAATGTACTAAGTATGCGGGATGCAACACAACAATAAACAAGGACACAATCGAAATACAAGAAATAGTTTCATAGGCATTATGAATAACAATATGGGGATGCATGATCAAAGTGAAGTCAAAACATGTTTAAGTAAATCTATACTAATAGTAGATATCATATGTGTATGCATGATCCAACCAATCTATAACCCCAACTTAGGACGGGGGATGCCGTTCACACCCGGACACCCTGGTGGCAAGGTATAAACCCCTCACATGGTTGATGTTGGTCACACCCCAAGCATCCTAGGTGGTGAGATATAAACCTCTCACATGGTTGATGTTGGTCACACCCCAAACATCCTAGGTGGTGAGATATAAACCTCTCACATGGTTGATGTTGGTCACACCCCAAACATCCTAGGTGGTGAGATATAAACCTCTCACATGGTTGTCCGGTTCTTTTCCCCCGGACCGGGCATGGTCATGCAACACTTTATATAGGAAATTCTCATTAGGCTCTAATGCAATCTCACGTATGGAATGAACATATACACAAGCTTAGTTTGTCATCAACACATCTTTGAAGTTCCATTCATCTCATAACTCAAGCTTTACAACATCAATTTATCAATTCTCCATAGTTGGACATTTTGTCAAACACCTTGAAGGCATGTAATGAAATCAAAGAGCATGGAAATTAGGGTAGTAATTATGCAACCAAAACAGTGAACAACCTACAACAACACCTTTACATTCATAACATGATCACATTATCTTCATTGGATCCTCATTCATATAATGTCATGATAACACTCCAATTTCTCATACTATGCCTTTAAGGCCATAAGCCTCACATACCAATACACCAACAATACACCATAAAATAAGCATTGGGTAATGACATACTTCAACAATCTAAAGACCTTTAAACAAGTTTGATTCATATACATTCATTATCTAGCAACCACTTCATAAAGGCATAAACTAGGAATAGAGAGAAATCATGGGTTCATGGAGTATTTTCATCTTAAATCGTCAATACAACAACAATATAACCATAAAGTGCCATTAGAAACCTTTTAAAACCATTTGATGGAAGAACCCATGAGATTGAGTGAAAACCTAGATTTTTCATATTTTGAAGTAACTTTGGATTTGGCTCCTTGTATGGAAAATTAGACAAGGATCAAGACCCCCATACCTTAGCTATGATCTCCCACGAAAATTGATGAAGAAAGCCTTGAATCCAAAGCCCTAGCTCCCACTTCTTCTTCTTCTTAAATGGAGGATTGTAGAGAGGGAAATGTTTTTTTTTAGGATGGGAATTGGATTATGGTATCTAGGAAATAATATAAGTCCTTTGAAAAAAAGGGTCCAACACTTAGAAAAAAAAACAGGCGGGTGAACAGTAGCTGAACAGTAAAATCAGCTACTGGAAATTTGGATTTTCTGCCGGTCAGACTTTACGAAAATGGGCATAACTTCTTCGTCCGAACTCCGAATAAGGTGAAACGAAGTGCGTTAGATAGCTAACTCAAAGGGCTTTCCATGGATATATTATTGGCCACCAAATAATTTGTGTGCTAGGAGATATGACCCTCCAAAGTAGACCCTCGAAAAAGGCTTCACTTGGAAATTTTGGATTTTGATACGGTTGCTCTAAAATTTGGGTTAGACCCATTTCCCACTCAATTTGACCCCCTAAACAAGAATATGAAGTCGGATTTTCGAAAAACGAAACGGATTTTGAGATATATGGAAATTACAATTATTGGTGTTTCCGAAGCACATTTTCGGGCATTTTTGGGGTCGTTTCATTGCCTAAGGCAACTCCACGAGCACCTCCTATGGTCATGGTCATGACCACAGACCGTGGTGATGGCCGTGAAGTTTGAGGCAGTACATAGGAAAAGTGTGGCCAAACTTTCGTGGCCAAGGCAAGACCACTCCCACCTTCACAAGCCGTGATAAGGACCATGACTCGTGGTTCTTCTCGTGAAGGTTGAGGCAGTAGCTAAAGGCTAGGGGTAGCCTTTGCCTTTGCCTTTGGCTTGGCCCCTTGGTCAAGGAACTTGCATCATGGCCTTGACTCTTATAACTCTCATTCAAGACGTTTATCCTCACGTTTAGGCTCTAGTTTAAATTATTATTTTTCGAAGTGTTACAAGTTGGACAAGTCTGTCAGTAGTGCTGAGGAGTTTCTCCAATCCATCTTCCAACACAGTAAGTCGTGCCTTGCTTTCATCAGAGTGTTTTAGGATAATGGCAGCAGAGTCAACATAGATCCGTGTAGGTTTGACGGATTCAGATCTAGCCTTTACGGATTCCTTCTTAGGCCAAGTAGTCCCAACGAGTACATAGCCTATACTTGAAAAGGTACATATATCATAGATAGCGACGATCTCGAGAGGTTTAAAAGAGGAAAGGTCGACAAGGCGATCTAACATGATGCGAGAAATCAGGAGTCCATAGGGCAGACTAGCAGTCCCACTAGGGTCATTAGCACTTTCCATCGTGTATTCCTTAAACCAGGTGGCCCAGTTGATCTTATACTTCTTCAACAAATAGTAGAGAACAAAGACATCATGTGTGGTGATGTTACTTAGAGACCCTTTCCGAGGAAGAAGAGTTGTAGCCACAATATGAGCATCGATACAGTTTTCAAAACATAACGACAAAGGTCTAAAATCAGATATGTTAGAGTTGGGTTCAGCCACGACCATTTTGGCACCTTCCACGGAAACCTCTAAAATCAGAGGGCTAAACACCATTCATTTACGGGATATCCCCTGAGAACTTGGTACCAAAAATATCTTCCAACAGATGATCATTCACAACTATTCGACTACCCAAAACAAGGGTTTATAGTTCTCCGCTATCAGGCAAGACACGAAGGTTCGCATAGAAAAATTGAACAACATCTTGATATAAATCATTACAACAGAGAGTAAAAAATAAAGCATGTTTTTGACCTTTTAGAAAGGTACCTACAGAGCAGTGAGAATTCTTCGGTTGACAAAGATTGATAACTCCTCCAGGGACGATGGGTCTGCTCTAGAGAGCTTCAAACCTGATTTTTTGTTCAACTCCCCAGAGGTTTTGCATATCTTCACCAGAAATAGATCCAGATGGAGAAGACCGGGGTTTCTTTGCATCCTTATTTGTAAAGAAAGAGGGCCTCTTCTTAGAGAAGGATCAACGAGTTTCATCCTCAGAGGAATCTGAGGAGAGGGAGATGGTGTCACAACTGAAAAAGGTCTGAAGTGTTCCCAGAAACAACACTCTTAGAAGCCATGGATCTTGTTCGCGTCATTATAGGAGAGGATAAGAGAAGAAAGAAGAGAGGATGTATGAGGGAAAGAATAAGAGAAAGAGCTTATTAAATAGAACAGGGAGGAAGACGAAAGGTTTTTGAGTTGATGGAGTGGTTTTTGTGTTGATTGAGGAGACGGGAAAGCAAGGTTGTACTGACTTCACACTGACTCAAACATTAATTAGCGCATAAAATGATATAATAAAGGCAGGTAATCATATATAAGGATTAGTAAAACAAATTAATTTTTAAAATTGATTATACCGAGACGTTCCCGAAGGAAACAAAATTTGTATTCCAAAAGCAGTTTTGTAAAAATGTCAGCTAATTGATTTTCAGAATCAACAAATTCTAACACAAAATTTCCATTTTCAACATGATCATGAATAAAATGATGTTTAATATCTATATGCTTAACCCTAGAATGATGCACAATATATTTATATAGGTTGATAGCACTAGTATTATCGCAAATAATAGGAACAACTTCATAGGATAAATCAAAATAGAGTAATTGATGCATCATCCATAATAATTGGGTACCGCACCTTCCCATTGCTAAATATTATGATTCAGTAGTGGATAGAGCGATAGATGTTTGGTTTTTTCTATGCCAGGATATTAAGGATTGGCCAAGAATTTGACACGTTCCACTTGTACATTTCTATCATTTTTATCACTTGCAAAATCAACATCTGAGTAGCCTATTAAGTCAAAATGAGATGAGTGAGGATACCATAGACCTAATTCTGTAGTTCCAATAAAATAGTGAATGATGCGATTTACTGCAGTGAGATGCCATTCCTTTGGAGCGGATTGAAATGGTTCACATTTGCATACACTGAACGTGATGTCTGGACGACTTGTAGTGAGATATAGTAAATAATCAACCATGCCGCGATACATTTTTTCATCCACGTCCTTTCCTGGAGTGTCTATTTCAAGCCATGTAAAAGGACTCATGGAAGTTCCAAAAGATTTTCCCTTTTCAAGTCCAAATTTCATTATCAGCTCTTTGGTGTATTTGGTTTGACAGATAAACTTACCATTAGCTGACTGCTTGATTTGTAGTCCAAGGAAGAATGTGACTTCTCCCATTAGACTCATCTCAAACTCACATTTCATAAGATTTGCAAAATTCTCACACAAGGAGGGGTTAGAGCTACCAAAAATGATATCATCAACATAAATCTCAACTATAAGAATATAAATTCCATCTCTTTGAATAAAAAGAGTTGTATCAATTTTCCCCCTTTGAAAATTATTTTGAAGTAAGAAGGTACTCAATCTCTCATACTAGGCTTTTGGAGCATGTTTCAGGCTATAAAGTGCTTTGGAAAGTTTATAAACAAAATCTGGACAAGAAGGATTTTCAAACCCAGGGGGGTTATTTGACAAATACTTCTTCTTTTATGAAACCATTTAAAAAGGTTCTTTACACATCCATTTGAAAAAGTTTAAAACGCTTAAAGGATGCATAGGCAAGTAAAATTACGAATGGATTCTAACCTTGCTACAGGAGCGAAAGTTTCATCGTAATCAATACCTTCTTGTTGAGAGTAACCTTGAGCAACCAAACGTGCTCTGTTATGAACAAAGTTTCCATTTTCATCCAGTTTGTTATGAAATAGCCATTTCGTTCTGATAACTAAGAAATTTTTGGGTCTTTCAATAAGAGTCCATACTTGATTTCTTTCAAATTGATCAAGCTCTTCTTTCATTGCTTGTATCCAAGATTCGTCTTCCATACCTTCATTTATTCATTTTGGTACCATTTGAGATACAAGAGCCAAAGAAGCTTACTTTCGAAGAGAAGACCTTGACTTGGTTTCATCATCTGGTTTTCCCAGAATGAAGTTTTCAAGATAGCTAGTGTTATGTCTCCATTCCCTGGGAATATTTTTTTTGTCGACTGGAGTAGTCGACTCCACCTCTGCATTAGTTAGATCTTCAGTATTAGTTTCAGTAATGACCTTTGAGATAGCTTCAGATTGATTGAATGATGCAGTTTCGTCGTCACCAACTTCTATTTCCTACACTTTTGGATTAGTGTCATCAAATACCACATGAACAGATTCTTCAACACTTAAAGTTCTTTTATTAAATACTCAAAAACCCTGCTACAAAGTGCATAGCCTAGAAAAATATATTCATCGCTTCTTGGATCAAATTTACCAAGATTATTCTTATCGTATTGTGGATGAAACATTTACAACCAAAAGGATGAAAGTAGCTGATGTTTGGTTTCTTTCCTCTCCAGAGTTCATAAGGCGTCTTCTTTAGTATAGGTCAGATAAGACACCTGTTAAGGATGTGACAAGTATTACTTATAGGTTCTACCCAAAAATGGTCAGGGAGATTTCGATCGAGTAGCATTGTTCTTGTTGTATCTTGTAAAGAACGATTTTTCCTTTCCACTACTCTGTTTTGCTGAGGTGATCTAGGTGACGAGAAGTTTTGAGTGAACCCATTTTGAGCACAAAACTCTTCAAATGCCTTATTCTCAAATTCACCACAATGATCACTGTGGATAGTTGTAATAAAATATCCTTCTTCTCTTTGAACTTTTCTACAAAATACTTCAAAATTAGCAAATGCTTCATTTTTTGCGAGAGAGAAAAATTACCCACGTAAACCTTGAGAAGTCATCAACAATTACAAAAGCATATCTTTTACCTCCAATACTTGTAGTTCGAATATGACCAAAAAAATCCATATGAAGAAGCTGAAGAGGTTTAGATGTACTTACAATGTCTTTTACTTTAAAAGATGAACGAGTCTGCTTACCCAATTGGCATGCATCACATATGTGATCTTTCTCAAATTTTAGTTTTGGTAAGCCGATGACTAGTTCAAGTCTAGATAGTTTCTCAAGAGCATGCATACTAGTGTGTCCAAGTTTCCGATGCCATAGCCAAGGATCACTTGTGACTGCAGTAAGACAAGTAAGAGAAGGAAAATCAACATTGTTTAAAACATATATATTATTTACTCGATCTCCAACGAGAGTGAGCTTTTTCTCAGGACGATTGATAATGGAGCTTGTTGTGTTGAAGGTAACTTAAAATCCAGCTTCACATAGTTGACTGATGCTAAGAAGATTGTGCTTGAGTCCTACAACTAGATATACTTCAACCAAATCACATGATGAGCTTAGAGTAATAGCTCCAACTCCTGTTACTTCTCCTTTATCATTGTTCCCAAATCTTACAAATCCTCCATTGATATTTTTGATGGTTTTGAAGTTTTCTTTCTTTCCGCACATATGTTTGGAACATCCACTATCAAGTACCCACATTCCCTTTTTGTAGGTTTTCTTAGATTGCTCCTCACTTGTTTCACCTAGTACCATAAAACATAGGTTGGCCATTTCATCGTGATCATCATCGATTGTTTCTCCTTGATCCCATGCTCCCATACTTTTAGGATCATCATTTCTTTGATTGTTTCTTCTTCGTTCTGGGCAGTTTTGTTTTATGTGTCCTGGTTTTCCACAATAGTAGCATCAATCATCATTCCTTTTGAAATCGTTGTTCTTAAAGTCCTGTCGATGTCTCTGTCTTCTTTGTCTAAGCATTTGTCTCACTCCTCGATTTATAAGAGTTATTCCTTCATCTTGATTTTTATTGACTTCTTCTCCAATATCAGATGTCTCGGCTGTGAATGCCACCGTCTTCTTTTTATCATTTTTGTTGTACCTATTAATATGATTTTGTTCATAGACCATTAAGTTGCCTCAAAGTTCATCGTATGTCATCTTCTGCAGATCTCCATCTTCAAGAATGGCAGCCTTAGTTTCCCAAGCCTTAGGAAGACTTCTAACGAGTTTCCTGACTTGTAGTGCATTTGAATACACCATTCCAAGTGATTTGAGTTCGCAGACAATTTTACTAAATCTCGAGAACATGGATTCAACGTTTTCATCTTCTGCCATTTTGAACAACTCATATTCATTTACGAGTGAATTAATCCGAGCTTCCTTTACTTTAGTGGTTCCTTCATAAGTCACTTCTAGTTTGTCCCACATTTTTTTCGCAGTTTCACATGTTGAGATTTTATCATATTTGGCTCCACTCACTACATAATATAACAAACTTGTAGCTCTAGCTTTAGTTTGGATTAACTCTTGTTGTGGGATAAGGAGATTGCTACTAGAAACCCGGACTCAACTTGCGTAAAAGGTCTCCACCTCATGAGATATACTTGGGAACCCAGACTCAACTAGTGTAAAAGAATCCCATTTGGAAACCAGACTGAACTTACATAAAAGCTTCCATCTCATATTCAATATCCACTCGGTGCTACGCATTAATTCCAACGGAGTACTTATTTATAAGTCTTGACTTAACTCATATTCTTGGAAGAATGTCCTTGACAATCATTCGAAGCCTAATTCATAAGATAGCTCTTAGATCATGTGTTAGAATAACCTTTCACCGTACATGTCTACATACAAGTCTTAGATTCAATTAGGTGAGAAAGCCTATCATCCTTAGAATCTTCATTATGTGAGAAAACCTTTCACATCATATCATATTCATGCATAGGTGTGTATATGAGAATATCCTTTACAAAACACAAAAGCTACATCATAATGATAGACACTTCACTCTCAAGTATTCTTAAAGCACTTAAATAGATTTCATAAAAACATGCACAATTCTCATACTTTACCCTTTTAAGGTTCAAAGCTCACTTTCAATCAAACACATATAGAATTCAATACATTAGACATGTATATCATCATATTTCAAGTAATTCTATCACTACATGCATAATTTCATAACATTCTTCTTTCATCAACAAAGACCCATATCACAAGATTACAATTGAGAAATATGGGGATTTCATGGGTTCTTGGAGGTTTATCATAAAAACCAAAGGAATTCGTCAATTCATGCTTAATATAACATAATTCAATCATTAGGAGTGATTTAGAAAGGAACCCAGGACTTTGGAATCAAACCCTAACATTTAGGGATTTCTATTGTTGTAATTAGGATTTTGAAGGGACTCGATGGATGAAATCTATCCATGGATGAAAGCTATCATATCGTAACAACAAAGCCCAATGAATTTGATGTGAAGAACCTTGCTTCTTGAACCCTAACTCCAACTTCCTTCTTCTTCTTCTTCTTCAAGATCTATAGAGAGAGTATTTGGAAAGGAAGAACTTTAGGAATTTATGACTTAATTGGGTGAATTTAAGAGTTAGAAAGGCTTATATAGTTCCCTAATTTAAGGAAAAATGACTTCACTTAAGTTGGATTAAAACCGGAAAAGACCCTTAAGTCCTCAACTTAATTAACCGTCCCACATGCCCCACCCACGAGACCTGATCGACGGACCGTGGATCCATCCTGGTAAACTGTGTGTTGGTGGTCTGGGGGTTGGTTTTTTGGACTTTGACCCACGACTCCTAACCATGGTGCGTGGACCCATCCACGGGGAGTGGGTCTTGGCCTTGGTTCAATACCCTATACTGCCTCCTATGGTGCCCATCCACGAGGCCCACCAATGGGGCATGGGTCCAACCACACGGCATGGTTGGCCCTGGTGGGTGGCATCTAACAGTTCTTACAATCTGCTAACTTTTCTTCTCTCGGGTACGAGGTGTTACACAACCTATGGTGGCACATAGTTAAGGGATAAGGAGATTGCTACTAGAAACCCGACCTCTACTAACGAGTGAGCTCCTATCTCATGAGATTGCTTCTAGAAACCTGGCCTCTACTAATAAGGGAGCTTCCATCCTATCATCAATATCCACTCGGTGCTAAGTATAAATCCCACATAATAGTCATTTCTTACTTGACTTCATTAATCATAGAAAGGTTCCCTTGGACAACCAAACCAAGCTAGTTCATGAAGATATCTCCTTGTCTTTGATTCAATTAGGTGAGAAATTATTTCAACCTAAAAATCCTTTCTATGTGAGAAAACCTTTCACATCATGCTAGTTTAGTGTTTAGTGAGAATATCCTTTAACAACACAACATCATCATTTGTACTTTACTCTCAAAGCACCCTTAAACCATTTACATAGATTTCATAAAACAATGCATGAGTCCATAATTTACCTCTTGCAGTTCAAACCCACTTTCAATCATCAATGCTTAGAAAACATGGGTTAGATATGGATTTCATCATAAATACATGTAAATCTTGCAATGCATGCTCAATTTCATAAAACTCTTCCGTGAAGATCAAAATCTCACATCATATGATTCATAACTTAAAAACATGGGGGTTACATGGGGTCATGGGGAAATCATCATAAAATCATCATATTTCATCAATTCATGCATAAGAGATCATAATTAAATCTTTTAAATCAATAATGAAAAGAACCCATGATAATCGAAGAAAACCTTAACTCAATTTGGGAATTCTACCTTTTGAAATAGATGAATTTGGAAACTCCATGAATGGAAGGAATCTATGGATGAAAACTAGCATACCTTGAGTCCAAAATCTAGCCTTCAATGGAGGAATTGAGACCTTGACTTGAAACCCTAGGTTGAATCTTCTTCTTCTTCTTCTTTCTAGAGATAGAAATATTTGGAGAGCAGATTTGGTTTTCTTTTGTGAATTTAGAAGAAAGAAGTGAATGGTTTAATTTTGGGGTTGAAAAGGATTATATAGGGGTTTTAGCAAAGGATAAAATGATGTAGTATAGGAACTAATTTATTAGAAAAAGATCCAACTTCCCCTAAAAATAACTGACAGCTGGCCACCCACCAATGGACCCCAATCGACGGGCCGTGGTCTATCATGGTGGACTATGGTTGGCGATCAGAATGTAGGTTATTTTTGGGCCTTAAACAACGAACCTGATGTTTGTCTAATCAAGACACAACTTCCAGTGCAAGTGTCTATGATCGTATAATAGTACAGTAACCCAACCAACGGTTGGGGTCAAGTCCCAAGGCAGTGGTTCCTGAAAATTAGTGGTTAACTGCGAAAGTGCTAAAACTAACCGTAGCTAAATACTTTACCAAATGAAGACACGAAAAATTAAAGGGTTTGACACGAGTGTCAATTATCAATGGGGGGGGGGGGTTGTAAGAAAGTAAAGAGAAAAATAAGCAAAAATAAAAAGAGACACGAATGTGGAGATGGGATTCTTGGGATGTGATAGGAATACGGGTTAGACTAGACTATTGGGTACATGCTTTTGATAGTAAATCCGTTGAATATTTGTGACTAGGCTAGACTATAGTGGGGGTAAACTCTCTCTCGAGCTACTTACCCCGAATGAAATGGGTTCCTCTCGGACACCCACTTCCCCCATGAAGAACAACCTCCACCTTAGCCCACTCACTCTCTCGAGCTGAGTGTCTAGGAGAAGGACTAGGGTTCACTCTCTCGAGTTGAACCTCATGTCGACCCACTCCCACCGGCCATCAAGTTAGTAGTCTTAATTTTACGACCTCTCTCTCGAGCAAGCTGAAAACACAAAGGTGAAATCATATTTGCA
The DNA here is from genome assembly GCA_036553675.1 of Solanum okadae. Classification (NCBI taxonomy): domain Eukaryota; kingdom Viridiplantae; phylum Streptophyta; class Magnoliopsida; order Solanales; family Solanaceae; genus Solanum; species Solanum okadae. Next base: position 25,925,433 of record CM071689.1, read on the forward strand.
ACTACAATTTCATTAAGTTCCAACACAACTACTAAACGAAATCACATCTAAACAACAAATAAACTATCAGCAAGCAAGACCTAACAATTAATCTAACCCATATTCACAAAATCACACCCCAAGAATTAAGGTTTTAGCTACACATGTGAAAGAGGTAAAAATGTATACCAATCTCAGTTTCCATCAATAGGTATGCAAGATTATGTCTTAAAACAAGTCAAAACTGAAGAATCAACAAGACCCAAGTCCAAATTCTTAGAGTTGAAACCCTTTGAATGTTCAAGGTCTTCAAAACTCTCTCCAAGCTTAGAGAGAATATTCTAAGTCTGATATTAAAAATCTGATAATAATAATTTCTACTCTGATACTAAGCCACAAAACTTCAACTAGTATTTATAGTTTTCAGAAAATGTGCTGCGAAGGATAACTCGGCGAAGTTAGTCGGGATCGTCGATCAACTCGGCAATCCTCCCTTTGGTCTAGTTCATCGCCGTCTTGCATTAGCTTTCAACAACGTCATGTTTTGGATCATTGGGTGACATAGTACAGCTTCATGGAACTGCTCGGCGATATGCCGATTGCCCCTTTTCACCGCCGATTTGATCCTTTCCTTCAGGGCTTAGCACACTGGATCAAAAGGCGAGGATAAGACCTTTTGGCGACTCGCTGAATGGGCTTGGCGATTCTCAAATCTTCATTTCGTCGTTCTTTCTGCTGCCTTTGTTCCTTTTTGCTAAGTAGTGTCCATGCTTTCCCTCAAACTCCAAATACCTTAAACTTAAGGGTTTTCATTAGATATTAAGACAAAATATGCATTTGAGGACACTGATTATATCAAAATATAGCCCTAAATGAGTCCAATTTAAGGACTCATCAAGACCCTAGCCACAGACCATGGTATGGCCTACGATCTGTAGGTTGGGCCGTGGTCCTGATCCTCTAAAAACTTGGCAGGGTAGCCAACTCACTGACCCACCTACGGTCCGTGGTTCAACCCAAGGGTCGTGGTTGGCCTCCATGGCTAGCACCTGCAACTTCCCAAAATTTGGTCCATTTCTCTGTTTTTGGATACGGGGTTTTACAGATTTTGTGCATATTACATACTATAAGAAGGGGTAAAATCCATATAAATACCACAAGACCCAGAATTGAGGTATGTTAAGGCTAAGCGTTGTATTTCCTTTGAGCACAAATTTTAGAATCCTGAATCGTCAAATGTTGTTTTACTATTCTATTTCTAGAAAGACCTTATGTGAAAGGCATTGTGATTACAATTGACGTATTTTTGTGACTCCATAATGTTGATATTCCACTCATTCGATTATGTAGGGTACTCAACGTCTATATGTCATTTTTTCTATTCCCTTAACTATAGGATCATGTATATATATTCTTATTCTTCTTTAGGTGTTGTAACTTAAAAAATTATGGAGGACCATTAAGAATTTGGACTAATTCCTCCTTCCTGGCTATTTTTAAAAAAAAATCCTTTAAAATAATATGTCAATTTCCAAAACTATTAAATGTAAGTCCTGTGTTTAATCTACTAAAGGACATGTTTTTTTGCAAATACTTTCTTTTACAAATTACTAAGGAAATATATATATATAGAAACTAAGTGAAGCACCTTAAGCTCTTTATGAGCATCATCAAGTTTATGTTACCTTTCTTAATTCGAGTTAAGTGTTCTAGTTTAATATGCAAGCATATGAGGATCTACAAGATACTTGACATATGAAAGTGATTACGAGAATGTGAGAACAAGAGTACCAACATGCCAAGATTGTCAACTTGATTATGGTAACATAGATGCATCACGAATCCATGACATGACATTCTATGCATTCTATTCTGAGTTATAATCGAAAGGTATGGCGCCTATTGCCTATATTTGAACGTATGAGACAAAGATGGCTACAAGTTGGTGAATATGGTGTCGGTTAGCTATCGGAAGGCACCACCATTGCTAGCACTTGGTTGGGTGACGTCCATATATATATATATGTGTGTGTGTGTGTGTTTTCACGACATACGATTATGAGAGCATACTACGCATATTTAATTTGTATAAGGTCATATGTAAGCCATGGAGGCTATAGAGTTTCTGTTTCCGGTGGTATCTTTATTACAGTTTTAACAACACCTATTTATGATTCTACTTTCTACATTACATACCGGTACATTTTTACTTATACAAATGTCCCATTGCCTGGGGACACTACATTTTTGCTTCGTGCTTGTAGGTCTAGGTAGGAAATCTTATTGACCCCTCTACTAGGATTTTGGGGTTCAGTGGTGACTTGGTATGCTCCACATCTTCCTACAGTTTTCATAGGATATTTAATTTTGTTGTACAGTTTGGGTACAATCATGGAATTGTGATTAACATATCAACTACACCTCATATGATACTAGGTGTAGATGATCGTTAAGCAGTATAAACCCAACAAAAGAATTGGGGTCGATCCCATGAAGAGTAGTTCTATTTTGAATTCAAATAAGAAGTTACAATAGTGATTTTTGTAGCTGAAGGACTAGAGATTTTCAGAAACTATTAATGAAATTTGAAGGGTGAAGGGTGACAACAATGTCAGAGTGAGGGATTTTTAGATCAGAAATCAGCCTCAACAAGTAAGTAGGAACAACCAAATAGGAGAAAGATACTTGGGGATTGACCAACCAATTGCTAAACTCAACTCAATGGGTGCAAATTGCTAACCAAAAGTGCTAACTCTCCATGGGTAAGATGAACTTTAGATGAGGCACTTTTCTCTCAAACAACTACCGCGTTTCAATTGAGTTCCCTCGTACCTCAATGCTTCAAACATAAAGACCAGTCCACAACCTCACCACATCCAATCTCTCGAGTTGGATACATAGAATGCATCTTGGGATTCACTCTGTCGAGCTAAATCCATCATAACCTACTAACTATGAGTGCCAACTTATCACTTTAGCTTTACACTTCTTTCTCAAGCAAGCATAAAACACTAAAGTATATTCAAATAAACATACAATAGAGTAGTTAAACCAGAGGAATAAGTCAAACCCATTTCGCATTAGCACTAAAATTGATAATAACTAACACCCATCAAGTCAAATTCAACAATTATTCACATTGTCAAACCCCCAAGAATGGGGTTTTAGCTAATCATTATAAAAGAAGGAAATTCAGTACCTAATACATTCTCCATAGCTGGGTATTGAAAATTGAAGTTCTAAGATGAATAATATCTTTTCTATTACAATACCTAATTGAGATCTCTTGCTAAAATTGCTTAAAAACAACAAGAATAGTGTTTTTGTTCTCTCTATTTCATTCCACAATGGCTGGATACCTTCTCTCTTCCAAAAGTCAATTTATACTAATTTGAGATGTGGCTATTTGGAGTTGATTGGCGAGGAAAGTCAGGCTTCGCCGACCAGTCGGTGACTCGCCGATCGTCCTTGTCCATCTCCCTTTTTCTCTTCACATTTTCCTCCATCAGGCATTAGGAGTTTCTTGGGATCGACTGGCTATTATAGGAGGTTCGTCGAGGGGTTCTCAACTATTTCATCTCCTTTGACCAAGTTGACTTAGAAACCAGTTAAGTTTCAATGGTCTGAAGCTTGTGAAAAAAGCTTTCAGGAATTGAAAAAGGGGTTGACTATTACCCCAGTATTGACCTTACCAGAGGGTATGCAAGTCTTTGTGGTATATTGTGGTACGTCCAGAGTCGGTTTGGGTTGTGTGTTAATGCAGAATGGCAAGGTTATAGCTTACACCTCCAGACAACTTAAGATTCACGAGAAGAATTAACCAACCTATGATTTAAAGTTAGCCGTCGTAGTATTTTCTTTGAAAATATGGTTTCATTATCTTTATGGTGTTCATTTAGATGTGTTCACCGATCATAAGAGTCTTCAATATGTGTTTAGTCCAAAAGAGGTTAATCTTAGACATAGAAGGTGGTTAGCGTTAATCAAGGATATGACATGAGTATTTTCTATCACCCAGGTAAGGCTAATGTTGTTGCCAACGCCTTGAGTAGATTTTCTATGGGTAGTATCGCCCATTTTGTGGAAAAAAATAAAGAGTTAGCTAAATATATGCAGACTAGTGCGATTAGGAGTTCATTTAATGGATTCCAATGAAGGAGGAGTAGTGATGATGAATGGGGCTGAATCATCATTAGTGTCCGAAGTTAAAGAGAAGCAAGACCAAAATCCTATTTTGCTGGAATTGAAGGCAAATGTTCATATGCAAAAAGTGATGGCTTTCGAACAAGGGGGAGATGGTGTATTCAGGTATCAAGCTAGATTATGTGTACCAAAGGTAGATGAACTTCAAGAGAGGATGATGGTGGAAGGTCATAGCTCCAAATATTCTATCCATCCGGATTCCATAAAGATGTATCGTGATTTGAGGGAAGTCTATTGGTGGAGTAGTATGAAGAAAGGTATTGCAGAATTTGTTTCTAAATGCACAAATTATCAACAAGTAAAGGTAGAGCACCAAAGGCCCAGCGGTATGGTTTAGAAAGTAGAGATTCTGGAATGGAAATGGGAGATGATAAATATGGACTTTATTATAGGTTTGTCGTGGTCTCGCAGGCAGCATGATTCCATTTGGGTGATTGTAGATCGAATGACTAAATCAACCAACTTTTTGCCAGTAAAGACTACCCATTCAGCAGAGGATTATGCCAAGCTATATCTGTAAGAGGTAATTAAACTTCATCGAGTTCTATTGTCCATTATTTTGGATAGAGGTGCGCAATTTACTGCATAATTCTGGAAGTCTTTCCAGAAAGGTTTGGGTTTGAAAGTGAATTTGAGTACTGCTTTTCATCCTTAGACTGATGGTCAAGCAGAGCGCACCATTCAGAGTTTAGAAGATATGTTGAGGGCTTGTGTGATCGATTTCAAGGGTAATTGGGATGATCACCTTCCTCTCATTGAGTTTGCTTATAACAATAGTTACCACTCTAGCATCCAAATGGCTCTGTATGGGGCTCCTTATGGGATAAGATGCAGATCTGCTATTGGTTGGTTTGAGGTTGGTGAAGCTGGGTTGATAGGACCAGACTTAGTTCATCAAGCTATGGAGAAAGTGAAGGTTATTCAAGAGAGATTGAAAACAGCTCAGAGTCGTCAGAAATCCTATACAGATGTTAGGAGAAGAAACTTAGAGTTTGAAGTAGATGATTGGGTTTACTTGAAAGATTCACCCATGAAGGGTGTTATGAGATTTGGTATAAAGGGGAAACTTAGTCCCCGTTATATTGGTCCTTACAGAATATCCAAGATGATCGATAACGTGGCTTATGAGTTGGAGCTACCGCAAGAGTTAGCAGTGGTCTATCCAGTATTTCACATCTCTATGTTGAAGAACTGTCTGGGAGATCCTTCACTTATCATGCCTACTGAACATATTGGTATTAAGGATAGCTTATCTTATGAGGAGGTTCCCGTTTCGATTTTAGATCGCCAAGTTCGCAAGTTGAGAACCAATGAAGTAGCATCAGTCAAGGTTCTATGGAGGAATCAGTTTGTTGAGGAAGTTACTTGGGAAGCGAAGGAGGACATAAAGAAGAGGTACCCACATCTCTTCGATTCTGGAGAAGTTCCAAACTAAGGTACTAATCTTTTCTTCGCATTTGTTTTAAGTTGGCATGTTGTATTTATATTTTGCTTGTTAGGTGTTTGAGTTGAATGTTAGATGTTACGCCCTTAGCCTACTAAGACTAATCTCATTCGAGGATGAATTTCCAAGGGGGAGGTATTGTAACACCCCGCTATTTGAAAGAACTAGAATTAGAAAGAACCATTTTTCGAAAAAATGAAAATTCTGAAATTTTGCAAGTTATGTTAAGTATGAGTTTTGGGTCAACTTCAAACGACCATAACTCCTAGTACAAGATGATTTAGGTGGGCTACAAGATATCAAATGAAAGGACTTTGAGTTATCTTTCCAACGTTAACGAGTTTGCTAATTTTTGATCTCGTTTGAAGGAGATATGTCTATTTGAAGTTGGGTTCTCCGGATAAGGAAAGTCACCCGTATTTAAGAGAGGTATTTTGGTCTTTTCATTACCCAATAAATTTATTTCGTTTTTAGTAATTAATTAGGGGTCTATACTTATTTTGTTCAATTTACACCATCATAGGTATGCTAGGGCTTTGAGAGAAGAGAAAATAGGAGTAAAAAAGAGAAAAGTCAAGACGTTCTTGGAGATTTCTTGCGGAATCGAAGTTGTTTCATCAAAGGTTGATCCCTAAAGAGGTATGTGAGTTCACATAGCATTGGGTTCATTCACCCATGCGCCAATCATGTTAATTTCAGCGTTAAGTTCTTCTAGAAAGTTGAAGGTTGATGTTCTTGAATTGTATTCTTGAAATTTACTTTTGTTCTTGAGATTGGGATAAGATTGATGAGTTCTTGAGGAAATCATGTCAATTTTAGAGTTGTTTTTTATTAGATTATTGTGTACATGTATTGGGTATCTGAATCTAAAGAGAATTTGAGAAAAAGAATAGAATTTAGTCGAATTAAGATCAGAAAACGAGTTTAAAATTTGTCGAGTTAGCCTAGGGAGAGGCTGGCACGATGTGTCCCTGATGCGCTAGAGGGTCTGGGGAAGTGCGCTAGTAGTGCGCCAGGGACGTCTGCCCCCACCCTTTTTCCATCATTTAGCCCATTTGAGTCCTTATAAAGTGCACTAACACTTCCTATTAATTCTAGATACTCTAAATGACTTCTAAAAATATAGAAATCATCTATAAATATGAATCATAACCTTGAATCCACAAATTCAAACTCAAGGTAGAACTAAGAGTCAAGTCTTGAGAGTTCTTCGAGTCATTTTAAGAAGTCTTTCTACAATCTTTTAAACTTGTTTTAAGACATGAGCATTGAGTTGAGAAACAATTAGAGTGAACTTCATCTTCTTTAAAATGTTATATGGGAACTAAGTATTCCCAAAGAGTAAATGTTTTCACATTTAAGATGAGAGGAAATACCGATTTCTAAATGTGTTTTCATGAGTAGTTTTGAGTCCATCTCTTTTAAGAGATAAGCTTTTTGAGTGATAACTCAAACCACAGAGAAAGAGTTATGTTTTTAAACGTATGAGATGAGTATATTTTGGGAGTAGTATTGAGCACTAATATGGGGACGAGTTCATAATAACTCAAGTCTCCATAAACCATGTAGTCATCATGGGTAGACAGGGTCATACTTTTTAGATGGTTCCTTATAGCTTTTTAGCATAGACTAGTGGATCCACTTAGTTGAGGTGTTTTATATCACAACAAGTTATAGGACAGTTCCAGAAGCGTGGGTGAGATGTTGTATCATCACATAACTCATAGTGATTGTTGTCGGCTAGACAAACTGTCACAGAGTTATATTATACGTTATTATATATAAATTGAGTTATCAGTGTATTTTTCAATACATTGAGTTGCTACCTACTGTTTAAATGCTTTATTTAAACTGCATCTTTATTGTTGTTTATTTCCGCATTGAGTTGAGTATCCATGAGTTGAGTAAAGCTGAGGTAAGTGTTTCTTCAGAATTCAGTTGAAGCTTATTTCATGTTAGTTTTCCCCTCTCATACTCCTACATTCAATGTACTGACGTCATTTGGCCTGCATCATTGTAGATACAGGTAACCAGGATGAACATCCATCACTTCGTTGATCCAGTTGAGCACTCGGAGTCATTTAATGAGCCTCCTTGATTTCTGGAGGATCCCTTTTTTCTCTTTGTTAATTTCAATTGTTAGGATGATCGGGGTTCTTGTCCCTACATCCCTCATAGTGTTAGACGCTTCATAGACAGTTATACGTTATTAGTTCATTAGTCTTATTCATTTCAACTATTTTGTTTTGTTATAAGACTTGAGTTGCCTTATTATCTAGCGAATGTTTCCTTTATAACATTGTAAGTTATTTCATGAGCTTATATTTGTTGATTAAAGTCTTTCGCTGAGTAGTAAGCTAGGCCAAGGGTTCGTTTGGGGCCAACAATAGTTCTCGAGTGTTAGTCCTTCCCAGGGTGTAGGCTCTGGGCGTGACACTTACATACCTTGAAGAACAAGGTTCTTGAAGATTCTTGAAAAATCTTGAAGAAGAACTTGATTAGAAGCCTTGTAACCCTAGCTTGAAGGTAAACGATCAGGTAAAACCTTTCTTGAGATTCTTGAATTAGTTTCTTGAAATCTCTATGACCAAGAATTATGATTTTCATTAATGATTCATAAATGTATGGAGGAATTTGAGTTGAAAAGAATGGAATTCTTGGAGAAAGACTTACATTGAAGAAGAACCTTGAAAAAGATTGAAAGAATCTTGAATGGAGTCTTTTACTTTGATTATTCCTTAGGGTTTTGCCCTAGGGTTTGAGAGAGAAGAGAATGATGGATTAAAAGATGAAAATCTGATTGTTTTGAGCCTTTTATTAGTCAAGAAATTCATTTGGTCGTTTCTTAGAGGTAAAAAGACAAAAAGGACCTTTTTAATGATTTCTTGTCGGCTAATTCATAACAGCATTGTATTAGGTTACTAAAACAGTCATAACTTTTTACTCAGAAATTGGATTGACGCGAAATTGGTGGCATTTGAGAGTAGATTCAAATACCTTTAATTTGATAGGTTATGGGCCACGTAAATCTTTATATTCTAAGAGATATGATTGTTTGAAGTTGACCCAAGTAGATTCTTCCATCAAAACATAATCGATAAGGAAACTTCAAGAACTCATCAAGTAATATAAATTGCTTAATATTTATGGATAGATTCGCAAAAGAAACTTATGATTGGCATGTGGGTGAACAAACCCAACACTATGGAAGCTTACATACCTCAAAGAACTACGTTCTTGGCGAAATCTTGAATTTCTTGAACGAACGCTTGAAACTTTGAACTTTTTATCCTCTTGAATCTTCTCTGTAAAACCCTAAACGCTTTTGGGGGTGAATGAAACTGATTCTGATCAGTTTAGACCCTTAATTGGGTAAAATTTGCATTTAGAATACGTGGGGGTAAGGAAAAGACTAAAATACCCCACCTATTTTCGGGTAACAAACATCAAAAAATGAATCTTGTGAAAATTTTCAAATGCTTGAGAGAATTGTTTTCCACAGTTTGTTGCATCTGAGTACTAGATGTGACATTGAAAGTAATTTTTGTTTTTGTCTTTCTTTTTAGTTTAATTTTTAACTTAATGTTATCACTGAACATAGGGAGAAAAATTGATTTTTCAAACTGTTTATATTGATATTTCAATGTGTTTAGATTGTTGCGATCCTCAATTTAAAGTTCTATTCTAACAAGAGATCATTAATTCTCAGGAGGAAAACGTAGTTTTTTATGATAGTGTATTATGGATTTTCTTGGTAAAAATTAATTAGTGTTTAGATTGAAGAATTAGATAGTTTCCTTTGCTAATTTAGATTACTGCTTGGCATTTTAGTTACTCTTGAAACTTTGAGAGTTATTTACCTTGTTGTAATTCCCCTTAGTTTGTATTGTGTGGCATCCACATACATTGTACAATCACACTTAACATAAAGGATAGAACAATATAAGGTTATATCTTGTTTGGATGGTTGTTACCGATTGTATTGTACTGTGTTGTTAGTTTAAATACATTTATTTAGAGTATTACTTAAATTTTATTGTATCATATCAATAAATTTATCATTACGTAACGACAAAAGCCTAATTTTGTGTAACAACAATTTGGTGTGACCGTGTTGTTACATTATCTTTTTCTCATTTTTACTTACTATTTAATAATCTAATTTTATCATTTATCATACCTTTTTATGGTAGTTCAATCCAATACCCCTACAAATTGTAGATGTGTGACACTATGTTACAACAAAAAATAATACAATTTATCTAAATATTTTATTCTTTAAAATAATACAATATAATACAACACAATACTAAATAATATGAAATAATAGGTAACAACCATCCAAACTGAGTGTAAGGTGTCCTAAGCTCTCCTTCAAGTACAATATAAACTTCAAATTGTGCTTGAAAAAGGTTGAAACAAAGAGTTATTTTAACTGAAAATGCAGTGATGATAAAAGAAAAGAGAAACAAAAGAAAATGAAGAACCTCAAAATTACTTCTGAACTCATTAGACTTGAATAAAATAATTCCAATGAAGCTAATTTGCTAGTAAAACATTTCTATATATCTACGAAATTAAATCTGTAAATTCACAATATCATTTGCAACCTTTTTATGAAATGAAATTTAATACCTTAAAATATTGTAGTACTGAAGCTCTATATAATCTCCTTTCATATTTTTATCTTGAGATAGTTATAAAGAGCTCTAAGTAGTCTCTTATTTGTAAGTAAATTAAATTTTGAACTATATCAGGGAATCTAGAAAATTACATAAACCTATAAATTAAAAAAAGAAAAACTACAAGATACTAAAACTATGAATAATATAATAGTAAAAGACTTAATTAAGTTTCTTTCTACTAACAATTTGAATAAGAGAGCCTTCACAATTTATACACTCCTTTAAAGAGTGCATATATTTTTTATTGGTCTAAATGATATTTGAAGCAACTAAAAGTATGTCTATGTCAATTATTTTTCAAATGATTTGGCTGGCCTATTAAGCGCACAAAGAAGTATTCTATATATTCTACATATTTTTCAGGTTGCACACTGATATGTCAAAATCAATTATTTATATTTAATTTTTATTGATTCTTCAGATATTCTCAACTGAGTTCAAACATCAGCGCAAACTCAATATTGTTAAACAATTGCATTTTTTCCAGCTTATTATTTTTAATGTTTTTTTACTTATTCCAGTTTAGTACTTCCTATTTTCTAGCTATACTTAGTCAACTTTAGTTGCTCAACTTGCTGAAGTTAGTGGCCCCTTTAATGGTTGTTAGTGGCCCCTTTTATGGTTGTTAGTGGCACATGTTCTTATTTAGTTTCAACATCCACTTTGTAAGTGGCTACTAGATAGGAAATGGTTAGGTTTTTCCTTGTATAAATTCAGATCTTATGCAAATTAATACATAGCTAGAATTTCATAAGTTCACTCTATTTTTATTCTTCAAAACAGTTTCTTGAGTATTTTTGTTCTTAAAGTGGTATCAGAGCCTCTATTTGATCTTACAGGACCAAAAAGTTTTAACCTACAACACAAATGGCATCCAACAACCTACCTTTAAATCCACCATTCACTTTCACCGGTGAAAATTACCAAATCTGGTCTGTGAAGATGCAAGCTTTTCTGGAAGCCTATGAACTTTGGGAAACTGTGACGGAAGATAAACCACTTGCTGCTCTACCAGCAAATCCTACCTTGGCTCAAATCAAATCCAACAACGAAGAGAAGATAAAGAAATTTAAAGCCAAATTGCTTATGCAGAATGTTGTGGCAGATTCTGTGTTTTTACATAATCATGGCTTGCAAAACAGCAAAAGAGGCTTGGGATAGGTTGAAAGAAGAATATCAAGGCAGTGATAGAACACGTCAAATGCAAGTGTTGAACTTGAAAAGAGAGTTCGAGTGCTTGAATATGCAGGACGATGAAACAATCAGTAAGTATGCTGATCGAATCTCCTTAATTGTTAATAACATTAGAATTTATGGTGAAGAATTTACAGACAATCGAATTGTGGAGAAAGTTCTTGTGACTCTTCCTGAGAGGTTTGAATCTAAGATTTCCTCTCTTGAAGAATACAAGGACCTGGGCAAACTTTCATTAGGTGAACTAATGAGTGCTCTTCAAGCACAAGAGCAAATGAGGACTATAAGATGGGACAAGTTCACTGAAGGAGCTTTCTCTGTACAAAAACAAATATTTGGTAAAGGAAAGCAACAAGTCAACCAAAAGAATAAGGGCAAGCATGATGGAGGAAATAATAGTGGAGATGTGAAGCAAAAGTTCCCTCCGTGCAAACATTGTAAAAGAACTACACATCTAGAGAAGTATTGTTGGTGGAGGGTCGAGGTTATATGCGGTAACTTTAAGCAGACGGGGCATATCTCCAAGGTCTGCAAATCAAGAGCAAAGACCTCTGGTGCTTTGCAAGCACAAGTAGCAGAAGCTGCAGATGCACATGAGGAGAAACTCTTTGTAGTTTCATACTTTTCAATAAATGAATCCTCTAATTCATGGCTTCTTGATAGTGGTTGCACACATCACTTGTTCAATGATGCTGAAATGTTCAAATTCCTTGATGATACATACAAATCTAAAGTAAAAGTGGAAAAGGGTGAGGCAGTAGAAGTCAAAGGCAGAGGTACAGTGTCTATCTCAACAATATCAGGTATCAAAACTATTCTTGATGTTTTGTACATACCTGATATGAGTCAAAATTTATTGAATGTTGGACAAATGCTTGAAAATAATTATTCTCTGCATTTTAAGAATCGTGAATGTGTTGTTTCTAACCCTTCTAGAGTAGAACTATTTTATGTCAAAATGAGAAACAAAATGTTTTCAATTGATTGGGAGAAAATAACTGAGCAGGCTTACACTATTACTTCACAAACATGTACAAACCTATGGCACAAAAGGTTTGGTCACTTCAATCTGAGAAGCATCGCAGAGATGAAAAAGAAGGAGCTTGTGGAAAATATGCCTGAATTTCATTCTTATGCTCAAATTTGTGAAACTTGCCAACAGGGAAAGCAAACAAAATACTTTCTCCTCTTTATTGATGACTACACCAGAATGTGTTTGGGTTTATTTCATTAGACTGAAGAGTGAAGTCTTTGATGTTTTTAAACAATTCAAAGCTTTAGTAGAAAATCAATGTAATCTTAGTATTAAGTCTTTAAGGTCTAACAATGGAGGAGAATATACTTCTTCTCAACTTGTGGATTTTTGTAATAGCACAGGTATTTAATGCCAATTGACATTACCATACACTCCACAGTAAAATGGCGTGTCTGAAAGGAAGAACAGGACAGTAATGGAGATGGCCAGATGTCTTTTGCTTGAAAGAAAGATCCCAAATCAGTTTTGGGTGGAGGCAGTCAATACCTCTATATATTTACGGAACAAATTGCCTACTAAGGCCTTGCAGGACATGACTCCATATGAAGCTTGGTGTGGGAACAAACCATTAGTAGACCATCTCAGAATCTTTGGGTGTATATGTTATTATCGAGTTCCAGAAACAAAGAGGACTAAGCTAAACAACAAGGATTATAAAGGCATATTTATGGGCTATATGTTACGCCCCGAGCCTACACCCTGGACGTGGCTGGTACTCAAAGACCATTGCTGGCCTCCAAGAGAACCCTTGGCCTGGCTTATTGACTCAGTAAAAGACTCTAAGCATTTTACTATAATCAAATGAACTTACTCAAATAACTTTAGTGAAATAACTCAGAATGTTTAATGGTCAACATTCAACTTGGCCAAAATGGCAACTCAAGTTTTAGCATATGAAAAAAAATTAGAAGACTAAAGAACTAATAACTGACTATCAATGAAGCCTCTACACAACTGAGATGGATGTTGGGACAATCCCCACAACATCCTAATGAACTAAACTAGAAAGTAAATAAAGGAGTTCTCCGAATGCGAGCAGGCTCACCACAAACTCTGAATGCTCAAGCTGGAACAACGAGGCGCTGGATGCTGATCCTGGTTAGCTGCGTTTGCATCATAAGAAGATGTAGGCCGACTGACATCAGTACATTGAATGTACGAGTATGCGAGTTGGAATGCTAAAACAAGATATAGGCTTGAAAGGAATTTGAAGAAAACACTTACCTTGGCTCTTCTCAACTCAAGAATAAACTTAACTCAGTATAAAGCAATGAAACACATGCATTATATGAAAAGCTTTATAAATTAGTAAAATCCACTTAGTTGATTAAATAAAATGCAATAACAAACGCAACTTTACTCATAGAAAAAGTAATATAGTTTAGGTGGGAGTTTCTATAACCGACAACCACCACTATGAGCCTAAGTGGTGATACAACGTCTTTTGACACGCTGCCAGAACGGTCCTATACTTTGCCGTCATATAGAACCTACTTAACTTAGTGGATACACCAGCTTAACTTATGTGATCATCTAAAAAGTATGACCCATTAACGCCCACGATGGCTACATGGTTTTGGAAGGGTCAAAATCGTTTTCAGTCAAAAACAAAAGAGAGCCTTGAGCTCAAACATCCACAAAAAGAAGTGTAAAAACAATTTAAAATAGAACAACCCAAATATATACAGAACAACACATGAATGTCAACACAAAAGGTGTGGGCCTCAGCATTTGTCTTAAATATTCAGGACCTTCAGTCCCCACCACAAATAAAAGCATTTGTCCTCAAATGCAAATAACAAAATAATCAGAATCTAGAATGAAGAAAGACAGAGAGAGAGGTAAAGAGGGGATCTTGTCTAAGCAGTCTCTCCATCTATTTGGGCATCAGTGCCCTGAGTATTATCATTCTGACACTGGTTCTCTGCTTCTGCTGCTGCAGCCAGATTAGCCTTAACCATATTATCCAAATCATGAGCTACTCCAAAGTCATGTACCACATCAATGAACCCTCGGGTCCACGAAGGGACATTAGGGTCAATGAGAATCCTCCTACTGGAACTAACTTCCTTTCTCTTGCTCGTTGCTTTGGTCTTGTCTGTATTTTCTGCATCTCTCCTGAAATTTTATGCTCTTATGTGTAGAGGTGGCACGTCTCTTTCTGAAACTTTGGATCTGGCCATGTCGGCAAAATCTTGAGATAACGTTGGAACGTTTTTGACAAACTGAGAAAAGATATTCAGTTGCAGGTAGATGGTCAGTCTATTCTACTAGTTCCCGAATACCTTCGCGAGCCACGGTTAGTCTGCCAAATGTCATAGTGTAGAAAGGTTAGAGGCGCAGACATAAAGCGATTAATATAACATTCAACAAGTTACGGAGTGCACTTGGCGATCCTGTGCTTCTCGTCGAAAGTTACAGCAGCCACAAAAAATAAAGCATAATAATAAGGGCGAGATGGGGGCACTTAGGCGAACCGTGGAATGGTTCGACGAGCTAGTCACAGCTCGCCGAATGACCCAACGTGCCTACTTTCGACCCAACTTCTTGAAATCGGTCCTGCAATCCCTGAAAACACAAATAGCAAAAATTTGACCAAGACCCATAACATACGAATACCACCCATCATGCATTACCCCTACTTGATGCATTAGAAAATAAGGTTTTAACAGTTAAGGCAGTTCAGGCGAGGTTATCACAGACAAATCGACACATAAACAATTCAATCCAATCAAGGAGGTTCAGCAGATTTCATCATATCATTTGCAAATGAGTACAATTTTGACAACACAATCATGGGGTTTGAGAAACTAACCTTTTGCGTTGCTCGAATTGTTATTGAAACGCTAGGAAGCAATGTAATCCAATCGCGGGCACAAATTAACTAACCAAAATACTCCAAAAGTGCAAGAAAAATAAAACTAGAGTGCAGGTGTGAGTTTGTGGAGGTGGAGAAGTGATGGAAAGAGAATGAAGTTATAGCTTTTTAAACCATTGGTTGAAAGACCGTCCAGTTCTTGTCCATTCGGTGACATTAGTCCCGATCGCCGAACCTTTTTGCGATTCACAGAGTGTTCACTTATCTCGCCAAGTTTTACAGGACCTTCCGTCCCCACCACAAATAAAAGCATTTGTCCTCAAATGCAAATAACAAAATATTCAGAATCTAGATTAAAGAAAGATAGAAAGGGAGATAAAGAGGAGACCTTGTTTAAGTAATCGCTCCATCTATCAGGGTATCAGTGCCCTGAGTATTATATTCTGACTCTGGTTCTCTGTTTCCGCTGCTGCAGCGAGATTAGCCTTAACAATATTATCCAAATCATGAGCTGCTCCAAAGGCATGTACCACATTGATGAACCCTCGAGTAGGGTCAATGGGAATACTCCTACTGGAACTGGCTTCCTTGCTTTTGCTCTTTGATTTGGTCTTGTTTGGCTTTTCTGCATCTCACCTGAAATTTTGTGCTCTTATGTGTAGAGGTGCCACATCTCTTCCTGCAACTTTGGATCTGGCCATGTCTGCAAAATCTTGAGATAATGTTAGAACATTTTTGACAAACTAAGCAAAGATATTCAGTTGCAGGTAGATGGTCAGTCTATTCGACTTGTCGTCGAATACCTTCAGCGAGCCACGGTTAGTCCGTCGAAGGTCACAGTGTAGAAAGGTTAGGGGTACAGACATAAGGCGATTAAGATAACATTCGGCGAATTGCCGAGTGCACTTGGCGATCCCGTGCTTCTCGTCGAAAGTTACAGCAGCCACAAAAAATAAAGCATGATAATAAGGGCTAGATGGGGCACTTAGGCTAACCGTAGAGTGGTTGGCGAGCTAGTCACAGCTCACCAAATGACCCCAACTTCTCGAAATTGGCTTTGCAACCCCCAAAAACACAATTTAAGCACAAATAGCATAAATTTGACCAAGATCCATAACATACGAATACCACCGATCACGCATTAACCCTACTCGATGCATTAGAAAACAAAGTTTTAATAGTTCAGGCAGTTCAAGCGAGGTTATCACAGACAAATCGACACATAAACAATTCAATACAATCAAGGAAGTTCAGCAGATTTCATCATCACATTTGCGAATGAGTACAATTTTGACAACACAATCACGGGGTTTGAGAAACTAAAGTTTTGCGCAGCTCAAATGGTTATTGAAACACTAGGAAGCAATGTAATCCAATCCCGCGCACAAATCAACTAACCAAAATACTCCAAAAGTGCAAGAAAAATAAAACTAGAGTGAAGGTGTGAGTTTGTGGGGGTGGAGAAGTGATGGAAAGAGGATGAAGTTTGAACTTTTTAAACCTTTGGTTGAAAGACCGTCCAATTCTTGTCCATTCGGTGACATTAGTCCCGAACACCGAACCTCTTTGCGATTCACAGAGTGTTCACTTATCTCGCTGAGTTTTATAGGACCTTCAGTCGAGATGAAGATCCAAACGGTTGTCTGCATCGAAATTGCCGATATACTCGTTGACTCGCCAATAATTTCGTTGAGTCCGCCGAGTTTTACAGACCCAATCCCAAACTGGGTTGAATCAAACAGTGGAGTGCGTCGGGGTTGCCGAACCAATCGGCGATTCACCGACCGGGATTTCCATTTTCCAATCTATACTTCTCATTCAACTTCCACACTTTCACCTACGCAATCAACACACCAGTATTTGATCAAAGTAACTTAAGACAATAAAAGGGTTTTGGGTTGCCTCCCAAACAATGCCTTATTTAAAGTCATGGCACGAAAAAAGTTCTCACTCAAGTTCCATTAGTGAGGTTGGCCTCATTTTCCCGAGGCCGCCCCTCTTTTGGCGATGGGTAGAGAAAAGATAGCACTTGGTCCATTTGGTACCCATATTTACCATTCATGCTCATCTTTCCTGTTTCAATATACAAACAAGCAAAACAAAACTAAAAATAAAGTTAGTAAACTACCACTAATAAGAACAAAAACTCTATTTAACTAAGAATTTATGTGACACCACTCCCCGACAGCGGCACCATTTTGATGCTTATCGTGACCAATGACACTAACCTACGGTATGAGTGTTTACGATCCTCGATAGTATAGTAACCCAACTAAGGGTTGGGGTCGTGTCCCAAGGGAGTGGTTTTGGTAATTGATAGAAAAATAAAATTATGTTCTAACTAGTCGTAGCTAAATATATTAATGAACAAAAACATAGTAAACTAAAGGAGGTGACACGAAAGTGTCAAAGATCAAATAGGGGTTTTGTCACAAGTAGTAAAAACAACAAAAAATTAACAAGAAAATCAAGTATGGGGAGTATTGGGGTGTGACTGCAATACAAGTTGAGATAAGTAGTTGGGTACATACTTTTGAAAGGAAATTTGTAAGATAATAGTGACTAGGCTAAGCTTTAAATGGAAATAAGTTCCCTCTTGGGCAACTTACCCCATTTCAAATGGGTTCCTCTCGGACACCCATCTGCCCCATGAAGACCAACCTACGCCTTACCACATTCAGTCTCTCGAGCTGAGTGTTAGTTTATGGGACTAGGGCTCACCCTCTCGGGCTGAACCTCATGTCGACCCACTCCTTAGGCCATCAATCTAGTGGTCTAGGTTTCGCGACCTCCCTCTCGGGCAAGCCAAAAACACATAGGTGGTTTTGTATTTGCAACTAAAACCCCATTAAATTAAACAACAACCACTAGGTGAAATCACCATTAAAATACATCTAGCCTATCAACAAGTAAGTCCCAACAACAATATCAACACATATTTGCTAAATCACACCCCAAGAATGGGGTTTTTAGCCACACATCAAGAAATAACAAAGTACACCTAAAATGATACTAAAATCAAATGGGTAGAATAAATTAAAACTTGATTTAAGCAAAGGAAGAAGAATGGAGAAGACCCACTTCCAACTTGGGAAAGATGAAATCGTTCTCTCTTCAAGTCTCCCACAAAACCCTCTCCAAACATGAGAGAAAAATATCTAAAAAGTACTATTCTATTGTGAACAATATAAAAATAGTTCGGAACTCCTAAAATTAATAACAAGTTTAGTATTTATAGCTATCAGAAATTAGTGCTGGCGAATAGCTTGGCGAAAATAGTTGAGTTCACTAAGTGACTCGGCGACTCACCCATCTTCTCTCTCATCGCCGTTTAGTTCTTGCCTTCAGCATCTTCATGTTCTGGACCGTTGGATGGTATAGTACTGCTTCGCAGAACTATTCGGTGAAGCGCCGACTGTTCCTCTCATCGCCTTCTTGATCCTCTTCCTTCAGGGGCTTCGCACACTAGAACATAGGGTGGAGTCTGTCCTTTCGACGATTCGCCTAAGTTGTTTGGCGATGATCAGGCTTCAGCTTCTTCGTTCTTTCCAGCCTTTTTGTTCCTTTTTGCGCCTAAGTGTCCACGCTTCTACTAAAACATCAAATACCTGAAACATAAGAGTTTTCATCAGATATTGAGACAAAATAAGAATTCGAGGACACTTTTATATCAAAATAAATCCCTAAATGAGTCCAAAGTGTGGGCTCATCAATCTCACATCCCCATATAGATGGTCAATACTACTCCCAAAAATATACTTAGCCAATATGTTTAAAAACATAACTTTTCTTTAGTTTGAGATAATTAATCAAAGCCTAGCCCAAAGGCTCTCTTGGAATCGATGTTCCGTTTTCTTGCTCAAATGTGAAAACATTTATAAACTTCTTTGGGAATACTTAGTTCCTAATAGCTTTTTATTTTGATAAATGAACTCAACTCTTTACTATTTCCTTAACTTGAAAACTTGAGTCTTAAAATAAATTTAAAACATTGTTAAAGACTCTTGAAAACTTAGGAAACTTTTCTTTGACTTGCTTCTTAACTTCTAGACTTGACTCTTGACTTCTTTGACTTTGATCTTAACTTTCCTTGAATTGGATTATGGATTCAAGGTTCATGATCTCATATTTATGGATGATTTCATGATGTTTAGATGTAGCTTAGAGTGTTAGAATCAACTAGGAAGCATAGGTACAACACTTAGAAACTAGTACGAAAAGATTGGGGAAGAATGGGGTGAACTAGCGTCCTTGGCGCTCTGAGAGGCGTGGGGAGCCAGGCCCCAAACTTCAGAGGAGAAGTTGGGGCACGCTAGCTGCAGCGGCGCCCCAAGGGGTAAACTTCAGAGACTCTTTTGGGGCGCGCTGGATGTCACGACGCCCACCCTTTTCCCAAGAAAATTCCAACTTTTCTCCTTTGTTTTTCATCTCTAAAGCCTCGAAACTTCCATTGTTCATTCCCTAAACAGTTAGGATTATTATTACCCTCAATACCCAATTGATTTAAATTTTAAAAAAAACCGGAAACACGATTCAAATCAACCCTAGGCATTCAACAATCAACCAACAAGAATTCAACAATGTTCTTCAAGAACTCAGTTTCTTAACATTCAACCAACTCCAATTTTGCTGAATTGAAACAAGTTTGGTGTGTGGGTGAACTAACCCAACACTATGTGATCTCACATACCTTGTAGGGATTACCCCCGATGAATTCCACCCGCAAAGCTTCAACGTTCTTGGCGATTTCTTGATTTCTTCTCCTCCCCAAGCCCTAGCGTAAATTCTAATTTTCTAAACTGAATAAAGTCTTGTTTTACCCCAAATAAATTCCTAGAAAAGAAACAGGCAAATTAGGTAAGAAAAAGACTAGTTTATCCTTCCAAAACCCGGATTAGACTTTCCTTAATCTAACGGCCCAACTTCCAAAGGGCATAACTTACTCATACAAACATTGAATCATGCAAACTCGGCGGTGTTGGAAAGATCATCCCAAGAGCTTTCCAACCATATCTGGAACTACACCTAACACATCCCGAGCTAGGTGTTATGGTCGTTTGAAGTTGACCAAAATCTCACTTTAACTTACTTAAAATTTTCCATATTTTCTTATACTTTCCAGAAATGACTATTTCTAGATTTTAAACTTCTTTCTATTTCTTTCTAGTTGAGAGATGTTACAATATCTCCCCCTTGGGAACATTCTTCCTCGAATGAGATTCCCTTACTAGGCTTAGGGTGCAACATCAAAC
Organism: Solanum okadae; assembly: GCA_036553675.1. Classification (NCBI taxonomy): domain Eukaryota; kingdom Viridiplantae; phylum Streptophyta; class Magnoliopsida; order Solanales; family Solanaceae; genus Solanum; species Solanum okadae. Next base: position 25,946,044 of record CM071689.1, read on the forward strand.
TCAAACACCCAACAAACAACATGCTCATTCATAATTTAGAGAGAACTAAGAAGAAAATTAGTACCTTGATCTGCACTTTCTTCGTATCGAAAGAGATGTGGATATCTCCTCTTCGTGTTCTCTTCAGCTTCCCAAGTAGCTTCTTCAACAAATTGGTTCCTCCAAAGGACCTTGATTGATGCTACCTCTTTTGTTCTCAACTTGTGAACTTGGCGATCTAGAATCTGGACAGGTATCTCCTTATTGGATAAGCTACACTTGATCTCAATGTCTTCAGTTGGTATGATCAATGAAGGATCGCCCATGCACTTCTTCAACATGGAGATGTGAAATACCGGATGAACCGCTGCTAATTCATATGGTAGCTCCAACTCATAAGCTACATTGCCAATCCTCTTGGCTATGCGATAAGGTCCAATATACCGGGGACTAAGCTTCCCCTTCTTACCAGACCTCATAACACCCTTCATGGGTGAAACTTTCAAATATACCCAATCATCTATTTTAAACTCTAACGCCCTTCTCCTAACATCAGTGGAGGATTTTTGACAACTCTCTGTCATTTTTAACCTTCCTTGAATCAGTTTCACCTTTTCCATAGCTTGGTGAACTAAATATGGTCCTATCAACCCTGCTTCACCAACTTCAAACCATCCAATACTAGATCTGCATCTTCTCCCATAAAGAGTTTCATAAGGAGCCATTTGGATGCTAGAGTGGTAATTGTTGTTGTACGCAAACTCAATGAGAGGTAGGTGATATTCCCAATATCCTATGAAATCAATCACACAAGACCTTAACATATCTTCTAATGTATGAATAGTGCGCTCTGCTTGCCCATCCGTCTGAGGAATAAAGGCAGTACTTAAGTTCACCTTTGAACCCAAGCCTTTCTGAAAAGATTTCCAGAACTGTGTATTAAATTGTGCACCTCTATCTGGAATAATGGAGACTGGGATTCCATGAAGTCTTACTACTTCCTGAATATAAAGCTTAGCATAATCTTCTGCTGCATGGGTAGTCTTTACCGGCAAAAAGTGGGTTGATTATGTCATTCTGTCGACAATCACCCAAATAGAATCATGCTGTCTGCGAGACCTTGGCAAACCTGTGATGAAATACATATTAATCATCTCCCACTTCCATTCTGGAAGTTCTATATTTTGTGCCAAACCACCGGGCCTCTGGTGCTCTACTTTAAATTGTTGGCAATTTGGACACTTAGCAACAAGTTCTGCAATGCTCTTCTTCATACTATTCCACCAATAAAGTTCATTCAAATCACGATACATCTTTGGGGAACCCAGATGAATCGATTATCTGGAGCTATGAGCCTCATCCATGATCCTCTTTTGGAGTCCATCCACCATTGGTACGCATAATCTACCTTGATATGTCAGTACACCATCTCCCCCTTGTTCAAAAGTTAATATTTTCTTGCTTATGAACATTTGCCTTCAATTCAAGAAAAATGGGATCTTGGTCTTGCTTTTCTTTAAATTTTGCCACTAGTGATGATTCAGCTCCATTCGTCTCCACTATTCCTTCTTCTGTGAAATCCATGAGTCGGACTTCTAGGCGTGCAAGCCTATGCACATCTTCTGCTAACTCTCTCTTTCCTTCTTCAACATGGGCGGTGCTACCCCTAGACAACTTGCTTAAAGAATCAGCAACCACGTTTTCCTTACCTGGGTGGTAAAGAATACTCATGTCGTAGTCTTTTAGTAACTCTAACCACCTTCTTTGTCTGAGATTGATCTATTTCTGCGTGAACACATATTGAAGGCTCTTGTGATCAGTGAACACATCCACATGAACACCATACAAATATTTGATCCATATCTTCAAAGCGAAAACTACAGCTGCCAACTCTAGATCGTGTGTTGGATAATTCAACTCATGAACTTTCAACTGTCTGGAGGCATAATCTATAACTTTGCCATTTTGCATTAAGACACAACCCAAACCAACTCTAGATGCATCACAATACACCATAAAACCTTGACTACCTTCTGGTAAGGTCAATACTGGGCCAGTAGTAACCTCTTCAATTCCTGAAAGCTTTTCTCACAAGCTTCAAAACATTGATATTTAACCGTCTTTTGAGTCAACTTGGTCAAAGGGGACGAAATAGATGAGAACCCCTCTACAAACCTTCAATAATAGCCAGTTAAACCCAAGAAAATCCTGATATCAGTTGGAGATATGGGTCTAGGCCCATTCTGCACTGCCTCAATATTTTGAGTATCAACTTTAATTCCATCGCTAGAAACTATGTGGCCCAAGAATGCCACAGACTTAAGCCAAAACTTGCACTTAGAGAACTTGGCATACAACTCCTTATCTTTCAAAGTCTGAAGAACTATTCTGAGATGGCCAGCATGATCATCTTCATTCCTTGAATAGATTAGTATGTCATCAATGAAGATGATAAGAAACATATCTAAATAAGGTTTGAAGACTCTATTCATAAGATCCATGAACGTTGTTAGTGCATTAGTTAAACCTAACGACATGACCAAAAACTCATAATGACCATAACGGATCCTAAATTATGTCTTTGGAATGTCACATTCCCTTACTTTCAGTTGATGGTAACTTGACCAGAGGTAAATTTTCGAGAAACATGAAGCACCCTATAGCTGATCGAAAAGATCATCAATCCTCGAAAGTGGAAACTTATTCTTTATGATAACCTTCTTCAACTGGTGGTAGTCTATACACATCCTAAGGGAATCATCTATCTTTCTCACAAATAAGATCGAAGCTCCCCAAGGTGAGACACTTGGTTGAATGAAACCCTTATTTAGGAGATCTTTCAATTACACTTTCAACTCTGCTGGTGCCATTCTATATGGAGGAATAGAGATAAGACGAGTATCTGGAATGATGTTTATCCCGAAGTCTATTTCTCTCTCAAGAGAGACTCCGAATAGGTCATCAGGAAAGACTTCTGGAAACTGTTTTACTTTAGGAACTGACTGAATGGGAGATACCTCAACACTTGAGTCATTAACTCAAACTAAGTGATAGATACAACCCTTCGAAACTAATTTTCTCGCTTTAAGTTACGAAATGAAACGACCCTTAGGCACTGCCGAACTACTACTCCACTCTATGACTGGCTCATTAGGAATCTGAAACTTGACTACTCGAGTTCTATAATCTATTGATACATAACAGGCATGAAGCCAGTCCATACCTAGAATGACATTGAAATCTACCATCTCTAACTTAAGTAGATTGGCCATGGTGTCTTTGTGATTGATGGAAATAACACAATCACGATAAACTCGCTCAGCTAGATTAGACTCCCCAACAGGTGTAGAAATACAAAAGGGTTCACAAAGTTTCTCTGGAAGAACATCAAACTTATTAGTAACATAAGGGGTTACAAAAGATAAACTTACTCCTGGGTCTAGCAAAGCATAAACATCAAAAGTAAAAACTTTTATCACACCAGTAACAACATCTAGAGAGTTCTCTTGCTCTTGGAGACTCGTGATCGTATAGAGGCAGTTTGCCACTCCATCAGTACCGAAAGTAGCTCCCCTAGGTACAGCTCTGTTTGGTGGAGCAACTGATGAAGATTGGGCTCTATTGCCCTGATTTCCACTACCTTTCCTATTCTTAGGGCACTCCTTCAAGAAATGACCCTCTTACCCACACTTGAAGCAACCTGTGTGGCCATCATGACACTTACCTGGGTGGATCCTACCACACATAGCACATGTCGGAGCCCATTTACTACCTTGTGCCACACTACCTTGAGACTGTGCAGGTCTAGCTCTGAAGTCTGCGAATTCTGGCCATTATACTCACCTTTGTTTCAGGGTGCAGGTGCACTAGTAGATGATGGTGTTGGTCCCTTTTGCTTCTGGAAGGACGGAGGATTTACACTAACCTTCTGCTGCCCAGACTCATTCCCTGTCTTCGCTTATTTATTTCTAAATTCTTCCCTGTCTCTCAGCTTCTCTTCCTCAACCCGCTGCACATAAACCATAAACCTCGAAATGTCCATGTCTCCAATAAGCATTGCTGCCCGGCCATCTTTGTTGGATAGATGGTCCAACCCAGCAACGAATAAGCTCATTCTACTTCTCATGTCTTTAACCATCTCTAGAGCATAACGTGATAGTTGGGTGAACTTCAACCCATATTCATGAACACTTAGATAATCCTGCTTAAGTGTGAGGAACTCATGTACCTTGCCCTCTTTCACTTCCCGGGGAAAGAAACTCCCCAAGAAAGCTTCCTCAAATCTGGCCTAACTCACAGGTGGTGCACCCTCAGCTCTACCCCCTTTCCACTGATCAAACTAGGTCCTAGCAACATTTTTCATCTGATATGCAGCTAGCTCAACCCTCATAGTATTAGTAACATGCTTCACATCGAACACCTTTTTCAGTTCCTCAATGAAGTTCTCTGGATCCTCTGCAATGCTGGAACCCGTGAAACATGGAGGGTTCTTCCTCAAGAACTCACGAATCCTTGCAGTGTCAGCCTCTTCTTGTCGAGCTCCTCTCTGCTGCCTAGCTTGGTTAGTCACCACTTGACTGAGCATTCTTATAGCCTCTCTGAACTCAGCATTAGTGACTTCTACTTGAGGTTGCACTTCAAGTGCATTGGGTAACTCTTGTCCCTCAACATTCCTCCTAGCTCGAAGACCTCTTAATGCTCTTCGTGGAGGCTTGATTATCTGAAACATGAACAAGCACAAATAAGAAGGAAAATTTTATAGAGATTAACTCTATCGCAGGAAATAAATATGAAAGAAGTGTGATAGTTCCTAAATGTTGTAGCCTTCTAATTATAGATGTGGACCGCTTCACACCTATAAATAGGACTCTACATACACGGCTTCATAGACTACCTAGGACTCTTGAACTCTGGGCTCTGATACCAAGTTTGTCACACCCCAAACCTATACCCTGACGTGGCTGGCACTCGAAGACCATTGTTGCCCCTAAGCGAACCCTTGGCCTGGCTTACTAACTCGGTGGAAGACTCTAAACATTTTACTATAATCAAATGAACTTACTCAAATAACTTTAGTGAAATAATTCAGAATGTTTAATGGTCAACATTCAACTTGGCCAAAATGGCAACTCAAGTCTTGGTATATGAAAAAAAATGAGAAGATTAAAAAACTAATAACTGACTGTCTATGATGCCTCTAAAAAACTAAGATGGATGTTGGGACGATCCCCACAACATCCTATTGAACTAAACTAGAAAGCAAATAAATGAGTCCTCCGAATGCAAGGAGGCACACCACAGACTCTGAGTGCTCAAGCTGGATCAACGAGGCGCTGGATGCTTATCCTGGTTACCTACGTCTGCATCATAAGAAGATGCAGGACAATTGGCATCAGTACATTGAATGTACGAATATGCGAGTTGGAATGCTAAAACAAGATATAGGCTTGAAAGGAATCTGAAGAAAACACTTACCTTGGCTCTTCTTAACTCATGAATAAACTTAACTCAAAATAAAGAAATGAAACACATGCATTATATGAAAAGCTTTATAAAACAGTAAAAGAAACTTAGTTCATTAAAGAAAATGAAACAACAAACTCAACTTTACTCACATACAAAGTAATATAGTTTAGTTGGGAGTTTCTCTAACCGACAACCACCACTATGAGCCTAAGTGGTGATACAACGTCTTTTGACACGCTGCCAGAACGGTCATATACTTTGCCGTCATATAGAACCTACTTAACTTAGTGGATACATGAGCTTAACTTATGTGATCATCTAAAAAGTATGACCCATTAACACCCATGATGGCTACACGGTTTATGGAGACTTAAGTTAATATGATCTCGCATCCCCATATCGGTACTCAATACTAGTCCCAAAAATATACTTAGCTCATATGTTTAAAAACATAACTCTTTATTTAGTTTGAGATAATTACTCCAAGCTTAGCCGAAAGGCTCTCTTGGAATCGATGTTCCCTTTTCTTGCTTAAATGGGACAACATTTATAAACTTCTTTTGGAATACTTAGTTCCCTAATAGATTTTTATTATGAGAAATGAACTCAACTCTTTACTCTTTCCTTAACTTGAAAACTTGAGTATTAAAATAAATGTAGAACACTGTTAAAGACTTTTGAAAACTTAGGAAACTTTGCTTTGACTTGCTTCTTAACTTCTAGACTTGACTCTTGTCTTCTTTGATTTTGATCTTAACTTTCCTTGAATTGGATTATGGATTCAAGGTTCATGATCTCATGTTTATGGATGATTTCATAATGTTTAAATGTACCTTAGAGTAATAGAATCATAAGTACAACAATTAGAAACTAGTACGAAAAGATAGGGGAAGAATGGAGTGAACTGGCGTCCTTGGCGCTCTGAGAGGCGTGGGGCGCCAGGCCCCAAACTTCAGAGGACAAGTTGGGCCGTGCTGGTTGGCGCGGCACCCCAAGGGGTAAACTTCAAAGACCCTTTTGGGGAGCGCTGGCTGGCGCGACGCCCCACCCTTTTCCTCAGAAAATTCTAACTTTTCACCTTCGTTTTTTTTCTCTAAGCCCTATAAACTTCCATAGTTCTTTCCCCAAACACTTAGGATCATTAGTCCCTTCAATACCCAATAGATTTTAATCGAAAAACAACCCAGAAACACGAATCAAATCAACCCTAGGAATTCAACAATCAACCAACGAGAATACAACATTGTTCTTCAAGAACTTCACTTTCTTAACTTTCAAACAACTCCATTTTTGCTGAATTGAAACAAGTTTTGCATGTGGGTGAACTAACCCAACACTATGTGATCTCACATACCTTGTAGGGTTCACCCCCGACGAATTTCACTCGCAAAGCTTGAACGTTCTTGGCGATTTCTTGATGTCTCTCCTCTTTTTTCTTCTTTCTTCTCCTCTCCAACCCCTAGCGTAAATTCTAATTTTCTAAACTGAATAAAGTCTTGTTTTTGCCCAAATAAGTTCCTAAAAGCGAAATAGGCAAATTAGGTAAGGAAAAGACTAGTTTACCCTTCCAAAACCCGGATTAGACTTTCCTTAATCAAACAACCCAACTTCCAAAGGGCATAACTTACTCAAACAAATGCGGAATCGAGCAAACTCGGCGGCGTTGGAAAGATCATCCCAAGATCTTTCCAACCATATATGGAACTACACCTAACTCATCATGAGCTAGGTGTTATGGTCTTTTGAATTTGACCAAAAACTAGCATTAAATTACTTAAAATTTCCCAGATTTCCTTACACTTTCCATAAATGACAATTTCCAAATTTTAAACTTCTTTCTAGTTCTTTCTAGTTGCAAGATGTTACAATATCTCCCCCTTGGGAACATTCGTCCTTGAATGAGATTTCTCTTACTAGGCTTAGGGTGCAACATCAAACTCAAACACCTACCAAGCAAATGCGAACAAACAACATGCTCATTCATAATTTAAAGAGAACTAAGAAGAAAATTAGTACCTTGATCTGCACTTTCTTCGGATCCAAATAGATGTGGAAATCTCATCTTCATGTACTCTTCAGGTTCCCAAGTAGCCTCTTCAAGAAATTGGTTCCTCCAAAGGACCTTGGCTGATGCTACCTCTTTTGTTCTCAACTTGCGAACTTGGCGATCCAGAATCTGGACATGAATCTCCTCATAGGATAAGCTACCCTTGATCTCAATGCCTTCAGTTAGTATGATCAATGAAGGATTACACGTGCACTTCTTCAACATGGAGATGTGAAATACAAGATGAACCGCAGCTAATTCATGTGGTAGCTCCAACTCATAAGCTACATTTCCAATCCTCTTTGACATGCGATAAGGTCCAATATACCGGGGAGTAAGCTTCCCCTTCTTACCAAAACTCATAACACCCTTCATGGATGAAACTTTCAAATATACCCAATCATCTACTTCGAACTCTAACGCCCTTCTCCTAACATCAGTGGAGGATTTTTGATAACTCTGTGTCATTTTCAACCTCTCTTGAATCACTTTCACCTTCTTCATAGCTTGTTGAACTAAATCTGGTCCTATCAACCCTGCTTCACCAACTTCAAACCATCCAATAGGAGATTTGCATCTTCTCCCATAAAGAGCTTCATAAGGAGCCATTTGGATGCTAGAGTGGTAACTGTTGTTGTAAGAAAACTCAATGAGAGGTAGGTGATAAACCCAATTTCCTTTGAAATCAATCACACAAGTCCTCAACATATCTTCTAATGTCTGAATAGTGCGCTCTGCTTACCCATCCGTCTAAGGATGAAAGGCAGTACTTAATTTCACCTTTGAAGCGAAGCCTTTCTGAAATAATTTCCAGAAATGTACAATAAATTGTGCACCTCTATCTGAATAATAGAGACTGGGACTCCATGAAGTGTTACTTTTTCCCGAATATAAAGCTTAGCATAATATTTTGTTGCATGGGTAGTCTTTACCGGCAAAAAGTGGGCTGAATTTGTTATTCTGTCGACAATCACCCAAATAGAGTCATGATGTCTGCGAGACCTTGGCAAACCTGTGATGAAATCCATATTAATCATCTCCCACTTCCATTCTGGAAGTTCTATATTTTCCGTCAAACCACCGAGACTTCGGTGCTCTACTTTAACTTGTTGGCAATTTGGACAGTTAGCAACAAATTCTGCAATGCTCTTTTTCATACTATTCCACCAATACTGTTTTTTCAAATCATGATACATCTTTGTGGAACCCGGATGAATGGAATATCTGGAGCTATGAGCCTCCTCCATGATCCTCTCTTGGAGTCTATCCACCATTGGTACGCACAATATACCTTGATATGTCAGTACGCCGTCTCCCCCTTGTTCAAAAGCTAATATTTTTTTGCTTATGAACATTTCCCTTCAATTCAAGCAAAATATGATCTCGGTCTTGCTTTTATTTAATTTCTGCCACTAGTGATGATTTAGCTCCATTCGTCACCACTATTCCTCCTTCTGTGGAATCCATGAGTCGGAATCCTAGGCATGAAAGCCTATGCACATCTTTTGCTAACTCTCTATTTTCTTCTTCGACATGGGCGGTGCTACCCATAGACAACCTGCTTAAGGAATCAACAACCATATTAGCCTTACCTAGGTGGTAAAGAATACTCATGTTGTAGTCCTTGAGTAACTCTAACCATATTCTCTATAACAGATTAAGCTATTTCTAAGTGAACACATATTGAAGGCTCTTTTGACTAGTAAACACATCCACATGAACACTATACAAATATTGGCGCCATATCATCAAAGTGAAAACTAAAGCAACCAACTCTAGATCATGAGTTGGATAATTCTTCTCATGAACTTTCAACTGTCTGGAGGCATAAACTATAACTTTGCCATTCTGCATTAAAACACAACCCAAACCAACTATAGATGCATCACAATACACCACAAAACCTTGAGTACCTTCTGGTAAGGTCAATACAAGGGAAGTAGTCAACCTCTTCTTCAATTCCTGAAAGTTTTTCTCACAAGCTTCAGACCATTGAAATTAAACCGTCTTCTGAGTCAACTTGGTTAAAGGGGATGAAATAGATGAGAACCCCTCTAGAAACCTTCTATAACAGCCATCTAAACCCAAGAAACTCCTGATATCAGTTGGAGATGTGGGTCTAGGCCAATTCTGCACTGCCTCAATTTTTTGAGTATCAACTTTAATTCCATCACCAGAAACTATATGACCCAAAAATGCCACAGACTCAAGCCAAAACTCGCACATAGATAACTTGGCATACAACTCCTTATCTTTCAAAGTCTGAAGAACTATTATGAGATGGCTAGCATGATCATCTTCATTCCTTCAATAGATTAGTATGTCATCAATGAAGACGATAATAAACATATCTAAATAAGGTTTAAAGACTCTATTCATAAGATCCATGAACGCTGCTGGTACATTAGTTAAACCTAATGACATGACCAAAAACTCATAATGACCATAACGGGTCCTGAATGTTGTCTTTGGAATGTCACATTCCCTAACTTTCAGTTGGTAGTAACCTGACCTGAGGTCAATTTTTGAGAAACATTAAGCACCCTAAATCTAATTGAAAAGATCATCAATCCTCGGAAAAGGAAACTTATTCTTGATGGTAACCTTGTTCAACTGGCGGTAGTCTATACACATCCTAAGGGAACCATCTTTCTTTCTCACAAACAAGACCGGAGCTCCCCAAGATGAGACACTTGGTCAAATGAAACCCTTATCTAGGAGATGTTTCAACTGCTCTGTCAACTCTTTCAACTCTGGTGGTGCCATTCTATATGGCAGAATAGAGATAGGACGAGTATCTGGAATGATGTCTATCCCGAACTCTCTCAGGAGGGACTCCGGGTAAGTCATCAAGAAGCACTTCTTGACTAAGTACTAATCCACCCTATGACTGGCTCATCAGGAATATGAAACTTGACTATTCGAGTTCTATAATCTATTGATGCATAACAGGCATGAAGTCAGTCCATACCTAGAATGACATTGAAATCTACCATGTCCAACTTAACTAGATCGGCCATGGTGTCTTTGTGATTGATGAAAGTAACGCAATCACGATAAACTCGTTCAGCTATAATAGACTTCCCAACAGGTGTAGAAACACAAAAGGGTTCACAAAGTTTCTCAAGAAGAACATCAAACTTATTAGTAACATAAGGGGTTACGAAAGATAAACTTGCTCCTGGGTCTAGCAGAGCATAAACATCAAAAGTAAACACTTTGATCATACCAGTAACAACATCTGGAGAGTTCTCTTGTTATTGGCGACTCGTGATCGTATAGAGGTGGTTTGCCACTCCGTCAGTACTGGATGTCGCTCTTCTAGGTACAGCCCTGTCTGGTGGAGCAACTGATGAAGATTGGGCTCTATTGCCCTAATTTCCACTAGCTTGCATGTTCTTAGGACACTCCTTTAAGAAATGACCCTCTTACCCACCCTTGAAGCAATCTGTCTAGCGATCAAGAAGCTTACCTGGGTGGATCCTACCACACTTAGGACATGTCGGAGCCTAGTTACACCCCTTGTGCCACACTACCTTGAGACTATGCAGGTCTAGCTCTAAAGTTCTGCGAATTCTTGCCATTATACTCACCTTTGCTTCTAGGTGCAAGTGCACTAGAAGATGATGGTGCAGGTCCCTTTTGCTTCAGGAAGGACAACGATTTACACTAACCTTCTGCTGCCCAGACTCATTCTCTATCTTGACTTTCTTATTTCTGAATTCTTCCCTCTCTCTCAGCTTCTCTTCCTCAACCCGCTGCACCTAAACCATCAACCTCGAAATATCCATGTCTCCAATAAGCATTGCTGCCAGGCCATCTTTTCTTGATAGACGGCCCAACCCAGCAATGAACAAGCTCATTCTACTTCTCATGTCCTTAACCATCTCCAGAGCATAACGGGATAGTTGGGTGAACTTCAACCCATATTCATGAACACTTAGAGAACCCTGCTTAAGTGGGAGGAACTCACGTACCTTGGCCTCTTTCAGTTGTCGGGGAAAGAAACTCCCCAGAAAAGCTTCCTCAAAACAGGCCCAACTCGCAAGTGGTGCATCCTCAGCTCTAACCCATTTCCACTGATCAAACCAGGTCCTAGCAACATTTTTCATCTGATATGCAGCTAGCTCAACTCTCACAGTATTAGTAACATGCATCACATCGAACACCTTTTTTAGTTCCTCTATGAAGTTCTTTGGATCCTCTGCAGTGCTGGAACCTGTGAAACTTGGAGGGTTCATCCTTAAGAACTCATGAATCCTTGAAGTGTCAGCCTCTTCTTATCGAGCTCCTCTCTGTTGCCCAGCTTGGTTAGTCATCACTTGACTGAGCATTTTTATAGCCTCTCTGAACACAACATTAGTGACTTCTCCTTGAGGTTGCATTTCAGGTGAATTGTGTAACTCTTGTCCCTCAGCATTCCTCCTAGCTGGACAACCTCTAAATGCTCTTTGTCGAGGAATGATTAACTTAAACATGCGCAAGCACGAATTAGAAGGAAACTTTTATATAGATTAACTCTATCGCATGAAATGAATATGAAAGAAGTGAGATAGTTCCTAAATGTTGTAGCCTTCTAATTAGAGAAGTGGCGTCCTTAACACCGATAAATAGGATTCTACAGACATGGATTCATAGACTCCCTAGGATTCTTGAACTCTGTTTCCGATACCAAGTTTGTCACTCCCCGAGCCTACACCCTAGACGTGGCTGGCACTCGAAGACCATTGATGGCCCCATGAGAACCCTTGGCCTAGCTTACTGACTCGGTGGAAAACTCTAAACATTTTACTATAATCGAATGAACTTACTCAATTAACTTTAGTGAAATAACTCAGACTGTTTAATGGTCAACATTCAACTTGGTCAAAATGGCAACTCAAGTCTTAGCATATGAAAAAAATAAGAAGACTAAACAACTAATAACTGACTGTCTGCGAAGCCTCTAAACAACTGAGATGGATGTTGGGACAATCCCAACTATATCCTAATGAATTAAACTAGAAAGCAAGTAAAGGAGCCCTCCGAATGCAAGGAGGCTCACCACAGACTCTGAGTGCTCAAGCTAGATCAACGAGGCACTGGATACTGATCCTGGTTACCTGCGTCTGCATCATAAAAAGATGCAGGCAAACTGGCATCAAGACATTGGATATACAAGTATGCGAGTTGGAATGCTAAAACAAGATATGGGCATGAAAGGAATCTGAAGAAAACACTTACCTTGGCTCTTCTCAACTCATGAATAAACTTAACTCAAAATAAAGCAATGAAACACATGCATTATATGAAAAGCTTTATAAAATAGTAAGAGCAACTTAGTTCATTAAAGAAAATGCAATAACAAACTCAACTTTACTGATATACAATCTCTAACCGACAACCATCACTATGAGCCTAAGTGATACAACGTCTTTTGACACGCTGCCAGAACGGTCCTATACTTTGCCGTAATATAGAACCTACTTAAATTAGTGGATCCACTAGCTTAACTTATGTGATCATCTAAAAACTATGACTCATTAACACCCATGATGGCTACATGGTTTATGGAGACTTGAGTTAATATGATCTCGCATTCCCATATCATTGTTCAATACTAAACCCAAAAATATACTTAGCTCATATGTTTAGAAACATAACTCTTTTTTTATTTTGAGATAATTACTCAAAGCTTAGCCCAAAGGCTCTCTTGGAATCGATGTTCCCTTTTCTTGCTCAAATGTGAAAACATTTATAAACTTCTTTGGGAATACTTAATTCCCTAATAGATTTTTATTTTTAGAAATGAACTTAACTCTTTACTCTTTGATTAATTTGAAAACTTGAGTCTTAAATTGAATTTAAAACATTGTTAAAGACTCTTGAAAAATTAGGAAACTTTGCTTTGACTTGCTTCTTAACTTCTAGACTTGACTCTTGGCTTCTTTGACTTTGATCTTAATTTTCCTTGAAATGGATTATGGATTCAAGGTTCATGATCTCATGTTTATGGGTGATATCATGATGTTTAGATGTACCTAGAGTGTTAGAATCAACTAGGAAACATAGGTACAACTCTTAGAAACTAGTACGAAAAAATGGGGGAAGAATGGGGTGAACTAGCGTCCTTGGTGCTCTGAGAGGCGTGGGGAGCCAGGCCCAAAACATCAGAGGACAAGTTGCGGTGCGCTGGATGACACAGCTCCCCAATGGGTAAACTTCAGAGACTCTTTTGGGGCGCGCTGGCTGGCACGACTCCCCACCCTTTTCCCCAGAAAATTTCAACTTTTCTCCTTTGTTTTTCATCTCTAAACCCTCTAAACTTCCATAGTTCTTTCCCCAAACACTTAGGATCATTAGTACCCTCAATACTGTAACGACCCTGGAGCACCCCCTAGCCGATACATGCGTACTCGACCTCTCGGAGGTCTTTTACAAGCCTTAGCATTCATTCATCACATTCGATAATAAAAACCGTAAGGAATAAGAACACTTTTTAAAACAAATCCATAATACTCATGCAAATCTTTCAAATGTAAAGAAGTAGAATTTCTAAGTCTCCTATACCATCTTAGACACGAATAGAACATCTTAGGGACACGGCCCCTTTACAACAATAGAAAGTAAAAATCTTGTACAATGCCTAAGTGGAAATACTAGAAAGATAACAACTATGTCCTCGAATATATGAGGACATACCAAGCTTCTTGAGAAGAGTCAATATCCCAAGCTTCCTCAAAAGATCTCCTTACTTCCCACCACCTACACTTGTAACAATAGAGAAATATGGAGTTAGTACAATAAGTACTAAGTATGATGACCATGCAACAAAACATGCACAACGGACATTTACAAGGAATGTATGCTTTTAAGACCTTCTTTAACAAACCTTTACAACCACAAGCATAAACCCACATTTTGAAGTCACCATTCACAATTAAGACCATATTCACATCATTTACAACTCAATTAATACAAGTGCACAATACTTAAACAAGATAGCAAAGTAATTCCTTCATTACCATTTAAGCCTCTATCTCAAGTCACCCTAAGCCAAACTTAAGTGAATAATGAAGTGACCGCCCATACAACCTCTTCATATACACCTAAGTGTTCCTAAGAGTTACCAAAGACAAGGGTTTTATCATTACATTATAACATACTAAGTCAGCATTCTTTATAAAACCATTTAAGAGACACACAAGCATATAAGGGACAATCACATAATAGCCCTAAGGCTTAGGGAACTCACTTTAGCATCGTTTAAGCCTACTCGTGCCATGTGTAAATAGCATTTCATACTACTACCTACACATTGTAGAACCTATCCAATACTAGAGTGCACATCCCACATGATGTAAATAGGCCTTAACCGACATAGACCACACTAGCAATGAAATGACCCAAAAAGTTCTTTAAAATGTGCTTCGGAAGTTACCGGAAACTTGTTTAGCTATATCCAAAAAAAAAAAAAAATCGTTTCGTTTTTCGAAAATTCGACTTCATATTCTTGTTTAGGGGGTCAAATTGAGTGGGAAATGGGTCTAACCCAAATATTAGAGCAACCGTATCAAAATCCGAAATTTCCAAGTGAAGCCTTTTTCGAGGGTCTACTTTGGAGGGTCATATCTCCTAGCACACAAATAATTGGGTGGCCCATAACATATCCATGGAAAGCCCTTTGAGTTAGCTACCTAACGCACTTCGTTTCACCTCATTCTGAGTTCGGACGAAGAAGTTATGCCCATTTTCGTATAATCTGTCCGGCAGGAAATGCAATTTCCAGTGAGCGTTTTTACTGTTCACCGCCTCATTTTTTTTTCTAAGTGTTGGACCATTTTTCCAAAGGTCATATGTTATTTCCTATATACCATTAGTTCAATTCCCATCTCTAAAACATTTCCCAAAACACCTCTCCCATACTTAGACACATTTTCTCTCAAGTTCTCTCAAGAACCCTAATCCAAAACCTTCCTCAAGATTGAAGAGACTCTTGCTCCAAGTTCCAAGCTTCCATTGAAGACACTCTCAAGACCTTCATAAGAACTCAAGGTATGTGGTGTTGAACTCATGGGTCCTTCCACTCATAGTGCCTAGACTCTATTCTACTCACTAATTCATGGTTTAAGTTAAGATTCATAAATTAGTCTTGTTCTTTGTAATAATTTCCTGCACATTGAATTTTAAACATGAAAAGTGATTGTTTTGAGCATGTTGTGACTCTAGAACTTGAATCTAAATTTGGAATGGATGTGGAGATTTTCATGTGGTATTGTGGGTGTTAAAAGGTGTTGTTGTAGGTTGTTCACTGGTTTGGCTGCATAATTACTACCCTATTTTCCATGCTCTTTGATTCCATTACATGCCTTCAAGGTGTTTGACAAAATGTCCAACTATGGAGAATTGATGAATCGATGCTTTAAAGCTTGAGTTAGGAGATGTATGGCAATCCAGAGATGTGTTGATGACAAACTAAGCTTGTGTATATGTTCATTCCATACGTGAGATTGCATTAGAGCATAATGGGAATTTCCTATATAAAGTGTTGCATGACCATGCCCGGTCCGGGGGAAAAGAACCGGACAACCATGTGAGAGGTTTATATCTCACCACCTAGGATGCTTGGGGTGTGACCAACATCAACCATGTGAGAGGTTTATATCTCACCACCTAGGATGCTTGGGGTGTGACCAACATCAACCATGTGAGAGGTTTATATCTCACCACCTAGGATGCTTGGGGTGTGACCAACATCAACCATGTGAGGGGTTTATGCCTTGCCACCAGGGTGTCCGGGTGTGAACGGCATCCCCCATCCTAAGTTGGGGTTATAGATTGGTTGGATCATGCATACACATATGATATCTACTATTAGTATAGATTTACTTAAACATGTTTTGACTTCACTTTGATCATGCATCCTCATATTGTTATTCATAATGCCTATGAAACTATTTCTTGTATTTCAATTGTGTCCTTGTCTATTGTTGTGTTGCACCCCGCATACTTAGTACATTCCAAGTACTAACGCATATTTTGCCTACATGATGTCACCATGTAGGGACCGGAGCTACTCTTGATCCTTCTTTCCATCCACGTGGCTTGTACGGTGCTTATCCGAGTTTGTTGGTGAGTCCTCAATGATTCGAGGGCTATGTTATGTTTCCTACTCCTATGTTTTGAGACTTTAGCTTGCAATTGTATTTTGACTATGAGGGGAGCCGGTAGTATGTCATGGCCCCCGTCCTATCTATGTATGTAGAGGTGTGCATTGGACAAATATTTTGTAAATGAGCTTGACTCTTGTTCTATGATGTCATTTTGAAATGGTTTGCCCTTAGTCCCTATTTCCCGTTAATTAATGTTGAATGTACTTCCGCGACCGATTAAGTGTGATAACAAGTTTGAGAGGCTTGTTTGGGGTTCCTTCGGGTTCCTCATTCGCCATGTCACGTCTAGGCCCTAGGCTTGGGTCGTGACAAGCAAGGTATGGAATCCAGAGTCTATCCTACTCCGTGGAGGTTTTTCTACTTGCCAAGGGTAGAACTAAAAGCAACCCATGTTGGCACATGGTTTAAGAGATGTCCAAGGATGTTCATTGTGCCTAATCGCATGCTCAACTAGGCCACCATCCTAACCACATCCACTCGGTGCTTAGCCTTGGTTTCCATAGAGTATTCAATCACATATGTACTAGAGAAGGTTCCTTTTCTAGTTCAACCAACTCATAGTTCCTCTTCCCAAGAAAGGCTCCATTTCTTAGTCATAGCCAATCTAGGTTCACAAGGATAGCTCATTTGACTTTCTTAGATAAGGATTCTCATGCCGTTCCGGCTCCATCCATCTCCAAGTCTATCATTTCACTCAAGAAGGAAACATCGCCGTAAGGCCCATCCTTCAAGGTTATACATTTCTTTAGGAAAGCTAGACTCGTAAAAAGGCACTATGCTTAAGTCTTCCAATTCAAGGCTTGACCTAGAATTACTCTTTTAGCATTTATAGGAAGAGCTCCATTACTAAGTCATAGCCCAACCAAACATTCATATATATAATCAAGCCTCCATGACACAAGACAAGATAATCAAGTCTAGCATATGATCTACAACATCATCTTATGAAAACTCATCATAGTCCATCATCACCACATATCACCATTTCAAGAGAGATATGCTTTCACATTAGCATAATAACACTTTATACATTATCACATTAACACCATTAGAACATCTTCACATTATAGCTTCACACAAACTTTCCATATAGCTTCATATAGGACTTTACATATAGCCTCATATATGTATAAAAATACAACAATATAACAACACTCATATATTGCCCTTCATGGCCTCAATTCCCAATAATACCACACAAGAATAAGATATAAGACTTCCACCAAATGTGGATTCAACCTACCAACAACAATCAATTCCATAAAGAGAGTTCAAGCTTTCTTACCATAATCCAAAGCCATAGCCAAAATCATCAATACTTAACCCATAAGGCTTACCACCCTTAATTCATCCATTATCAACAATTAATCATAATTAAACATTAAACAACACAAGAGATGTCAATACAATTCACTTTACATATACTTCCATCAACTTTGAATTTATAGAAATAGACCCACGTCATAGCAAATTTAGGGTTTTAGTGAAAACATGGATTCTTGAAGAAAGTTCATATAAAATCATCGATTATACTTTAATTCATCAACATAATGCTTTTGAAAACAATTTATCAATGAACCCATGCTTAGAATAGAAATTAGGCTTTTTGTTCTTTGAAGACTTTTGAAACCCTTTTGAATGGACTCCTTGAAAGAAAGCATAATCAAGGATCAAGGGTCACCATACCATAGACTTGATGAATCCCATGAAAATTTGATGAAGAAAGCTTCAAATCTAAAACCCTAGGTTCCACTTCTCCTTCTTCCTTGAGTTGAGAGAGAAATATTGAGAGAGAAAAACTTTGGGATTTGATTTGGGAAAAAGAGAGTAAATGACTTGTTAAAAGACTTAAAACCTTATATATTTATCATATAAACCATTTAAAATCAACACAACGTAATAAATAATTAAAATGAAATTACTTAAAAACCCTTCTCTTGAGACAGCCCGCCAGGGACCACGCCCAACTAAACGGGTCGTGAGGGGCACCATGGCTCGTAGTGGTGCCCGTGGTCCTTGAGGCAGTGAGCCTCCTTCACTTGCCAAGCCCTCCAAGGCCAAGTCAAGTTCACGGAAGCTCCCACGATCCGTGGTCAACACCACGAGTCGTGGTGATGCTCGTTAACTTGGAGGCAAGTGGCTTGGCTAAATGGCCTTGCAAGCATTGCCACCAAGTGACCTTCACGGCCACTTTCACGAGCCGTGGTCATGACCACTGGCCGTGAAGTGGTCTGTGGTCATGGGGCAGTAGCTTGGCCAAGGTTAAGCAAGCTTAGTCCCTTTGGCTTGGCACATGCCTCCTCCTTAAACCATCATTTAAAAACACCTTTTTAACATAGAGTCTAGCATATGCCTTGACGTTGACTCACGAAACTCTTTTAAACAAGACTCGGGACAACTATACTCCATCAAAACACAAGTGAAGCTCTAGTTCTTCCTACTTCATTTTGAAGGGCGTTACAAATACCCAATAGATTTGAATCGAAAAACAATCCGGAAACATGAATCAAATCAACCCTAGGCATTCAACAATCAACCAACAAGAACTCAACAATGTTCATCAAGAACTTCACTTTCTTAACATTCAAACAACTCCAATTTTGCTGAATTGAAACAAGTTTGGCGTGTGGGTGAACTAACCCAACACTATGTGATCTAACATACCTTGTAGGGATCACCCCCGATGAATTCCACTCGCAAAGCTTGAACGTTCTTGGCAATTTCTTTATTTGTCTCCTCTTTTCTCTTCTTTCTTCTCCTCTCCAAGCCCTAGCGTAAATTATAATTTTCTAAACTGAATAAAGTCTTGTTTTACCCCAAATAAATTCCTAAAAATGAAATAGGCAAATTAGGTAAGGAAAAGACTAGTTTACCCTTCCAAAACCCGGATTAGACTTTCCTTAATCTAACGGCCCAACTTCCAAAGGGCATAACTTACTCATACAAATGCCAAATTGCGCAAACTCAACAGCGTTGGAAAGGTCATCCCAAGAGCTTTCCAACCATATCTAGAACTATACCAAACTCATCCAAAAATGACTATTTCCAGATTTTAAACTTCTTTCTAGTTCTTTCTTATTGCGAGATGTTACACTATAGTTCATCCAAAGGTTACAAGATTTTCTGTTTGAAATTAGAAAAACTAATTCTCAGCCGAGAAGTGAAGTTTGATGAAGCAGCTGGTTGGGATTGGAAAAATCAGAAGACCTCTTATTCTAATTTATTTTCAAAAGAGCAGCCTCAACTTTCAGAAGATGAACTAGTAGATGATGTACTAGTAAGGGGAACTCGATCCTTAAAAGATGTCTATCAGCGGTGCAACTTGGTTAACTCTGAACCAACAAGCTATGCTGAAGCACAAGACTCTCAGGAATGGAGGAGAGCTATGCAAGATGAATTAGACATGATCGAGAAAAATGGAACATGGCAGCTTGTTGACAGACCTAGAAATTGCAAGGTGATTGGTGTAAAATGGATTTTCAAGACAAAACTCAATCCCGATGGAACAATTTGCAAACATAAGTCTAGATTGGTGGTGAAGGGATACACACAACAATATGGTGTGGATTACCAGGAAACATTTGCTCATGTAGCAAGGTATGACACAATCAAGCTTATTTTTGCATTTGCATCTCATAGTTCCTGGCAGATTCATCAACTTGATGTCAAATTGGCTTTTTTGAATGGTTTTCTTGCTGAAGAGATCTATGTAGAGCAACCTGATGGTTTCTCAATTCCTGGAAAAGTGGATCAAGTTTATCTCTTAACGAAGGACTTGTATGGCCTAAAACAAGCCCCAAGGGAATGGTATGAGAGGATGGACAATCATCTCATCCAACTTAGCTTTAGTAGAAGTCAAAGTGAAGCTACTCTGTATGTCAATGTCACTATAGGTGAGTCCTTAATTGTCTCAATTTATGTGGATGACATGCTTGTGACAGGAAGCAAAATTGAATTAATCCAAAGGTTCAAGGATGAGATGGAGAAAATCTTTGAAATGACTGATCTTGGAGTAATGAAGTACTTTCTTGGCATGGAAGTGTTGCAGTCCAGTGATGGAATTTTCATATGCCAGCAAAAATACATTTCGGATATTCTAAACAGGTTCAAAATGCAAGACTGCAAACCTGTGAGTACTCCAATCTCTACTGGTGTGAAGCTTGGCAAGGATGAGGATTCTGAAAA
Source organism: Solanum okadae (assembly GCA_036553675.1). Lineage (NCBI taxonomy): Eukaryota > Viridiplantae > Streptophyta > Magnoliopsida > Solanales > Solanaceae > Solanum > Solanum okadae. Next base: position 25,966,873 of record CM071689.1, read on the forward strand.
AGTGGATGATAGTATGTATAGAAGCTTAATTGGCAGTCTTCTATATCTAACCGCAAGCAGACCTAACATTCTATTTGTTGTAAGTTTGCTCTCTAGGTTCATGCATTCGCCTAGAGACACACACTTCACAGCGGCTAAAAGAGTGAAGGTATATTAAAGGAACCAACAAGTTTGGAACTTTTTTCCCAACATCTACCGAAGTAACTATGAACCTGATTGGGTACTCTGATAGTGATTGGGGTGGCGGAGTTGATTATTTCAGAAGCACCTCTGGATATCTTTTTTGTTTAGGGACATGTTGTTTTAGTTGGAGCTCTAGGAAACAAGAAACTACAGCTCAATCAACAGCAGAGTTGAGTACATAGCTGATGCATCTGCTGTGAATCAAGCTATCTGGCTAAGAAAGATGTTGAAGGACTTGGGCCATGAACAAACAGAAGCTACCACGATCATGTGTGACAACAGTTCAGCAGTTTCAATCTCAAAAAATCCAGTGTTTCATGCTCGAACTAAGCATATCAAGATCAATTTTCATTTTATTAGAAAATTCCAACAATCTAATGAAGTGTTGCTTGTTCATTGTCCAACTGAGAACCACCTAGCTGACATTTTCACTAAGTCATTGCCAAAGGAAAGGTTTGAAGATTGAGGCAACGAATTGGTGTTTGCCACAAAAATGCCAAGGAGGAGTGTTAGACAATTGGCATTTTTTCCAGCTTATTATTTTTACTACTTTTTTACTTATTTCAGTTTAGTGCTTCTTATTTTCTAGCTAGACTTAGTCAACTTTAGTTGCTCAACTTTCTGAAGTTAGTGGTACATTTAATGGCTGCCATTGGCCCCTTTTATGGTTGTTAGTGGCACATGTTCTTATTTAGTTTTAACATCCACTTTGTAAGTGGCTACTACATAGGAAATGGTTAGGTTTTTCCTTGTATAAATTCAGATCTTATGAAAATTAATACATAGCTGGAATTTCATAAGTTTACTCTATTTTTATTCTTCAAATCAGTTTCTTGAGTATTTTTGTTCTAACAAATATATCCACGGAATATTTAAAAACAAAAGCATGTCAATAGTAAATCTGATAGGACCGTTGTAGAAGATGGATTTGACTAATCATGATATAGAAAAGATTATATTTTTTTATTGGCTTGTCGCTGGTGTTCTACATGAGCTTACTTATTTTTCTGATATTTTTATTGAACTACCATTGGAAAATGACTCATAGAGCTATGGATATGTTTCTCGTCTCTCCCCTTCCATGAATTTCTTGAAGCAAGGTGCAAAAGCCTAGTAGAGAAAGATGTAGCTGCCAAAGTTGTTTTCAAAGACACTTTCAACAATGTCGTTTCTTCAGCATGTGACACTGACAAAAACAATAAGAAATACGATTAGAAGAGACTCGCCAAGAAGCAAAGGATGCTAATAAACTATTTGGGATGATCGTTTAGTCACAATGGTAAGTTTACATTAGGTTTAGCATTTCTTAAGAATAGTTTGTCTAGAAAAATATATAGTTACTTCAGATTTTTTTTCACTATCCTCATAGTACCATAACAATCTAAATATTTCTGATGAAATTAACAAGTATAGGTTTGAAATATTGTCGTTGCTCGCGTCAGGAAGTTTATTTTTCTCACTGTATGGCATATATTATTTATAAGAATATTCTAGAAAATTACAAATGAAAAGAACAAGTTCTAGTGCTTTGGCACAAAGTGCAAAACTATTGATTTATTTGAAAGTTGAACAAACATAGTAACCATACCAGGCAATCTACAAAAGAAATGTGTCTAAGAAGTTTCATCTTGCAGTTTTTGAATCCAGGAACATCGCATGGAGGATTATCTTCTTTGCCACTTCCATATGATCTACAAGATTAGGTAAAGCATAATGATATATTCTCTAAGAAAACAGAGGAACAAACAATTAACCATCAGCACACGTACATGTAGCATAAAGGTTGCGGAAAACTTTCATCCTCACATTTGTAAATTTTTGCATTTGCATACCCAAGTTTCACAGTTATGGTACGCTCCAGTTCACATTTGAATTAAGTTGTCTAAAAATTAGATGACATTAAACAACCAAAGAGTTCCATATAGAAGGAATTTATATCAAACCAAAAGTATTGAAAGGTCTATAAACATAAGAGTAAGGCTTGTCTACCTGGATACCAGAGATTTCTCTAACAAGGTGTTGTGATCCACAGTTATTTCATAGGGGCCTATGGCCTAGACATGGCAAATATGACTGATCCAGTTGATATTATTGGGTAGAGTAAAATGCTGGAGAGTTTTATTTGGGATCCAGGCCCAATTAGGTATTGTTAAAAAAGTCTAGGGATTAGAAAGAACGGTTATGCAAATTATGTCGAAGGTTTGGCTTTCAGTTATCTCTCATCCCCTTTCTCTATTCTAGTATCTCATCCCCTTCTAGTTACCTACTTCTATGTTAATCTATCTGTAATTAGTGTGTTATTATAACTTTCTTGTATGTATTATATGTTGTAACTTGTATTCAGTGATAACAATATATATAAGTGTTTGTATTGGAAATCGGGTTTGTTTCATTGGTGCTTTCATCCAGAGGTCTTCAATGGAGGACCAAATATTTCAAACTATTGACGGTTCAATTAAGGTTGTGAACGACTCAAGGTCAAAGGATATTGCTGAGATTTGATGTATGTTACAAGAGGTTGTAGGCAAATTATCTCCAACCACACCTCGATTTTGCCTTGATTCGTGTTTATCCACGGAAGTAGATTCCGTGAAAACACCTAGATTTAGGAGCGATCACCCTGTGACATGGGTTTTTCAGGTAGAACAATATTTCACTCACTATAATATTTTTCAGATAAAAAATTGCCACTGGCTTCTTTATATTTGGATGGTGATGCTTTGAATTGGTATTGTTGGTTATTTCCAAACAAGCAACTTGCGGATTGGGACCATTTTGTAGCAAAATTGTTCATTTGATTCCGAACTAGGAGTCAAAAGGCACCTTATAGGCGTTTAGCCTTTCTCCGTCAACTTACCACAATAAACTATTGTCTGGAAGGAATTGCATTTATTCCTTTATGGAATACCATGGCCAACTCTCCCTTGCCTCAATACTGAAATGTAGGCTATGACTACAATAACCAAACCTTTTCCCACAAGGTATTTGAGGAAAAGTCGGATAAGAAAACTGAAAATGTTATAAATGTTGAAGCAATGCTTCAAACACCGGATTCTATGAAACCAAAAGGTGAGTATAAGGATATACTAGTACAAATTAAAACTGAGGGGGCTGAAATTTCACTAACTCAAGCAAAATAGGAGAACTATGATTCTAATGAGATGCCCAATTCGAATTTGGATGACAACAAAAAGGATCCCCTAGCTCTTGTTCTGATAATGACAATACACAAATGCTCGAGGAGGTATGCCATTGCAGATCCAGTGCTGAAGTTATAGTAAACAAGGCGCAAAACTTGTTTGGCAATTATTCTCATAAAGTCCGGCAACAATTGGTTGACAATAAAGTGGTCGACTCACTCTGGGAAAGAAGTGATCCCTTGATTTTGGATAGAACCAGATTGATGCACAAGCACATATTTATAAATTTTCCATTTGATCCCGGTGAGTCTATTCCTCCATCCATTATGTTCAAGAGCGTGGATATACATTTGGATATATCGCATTAATTGTCGATTGAACTGTATTCTAGTGTATTTGTTCTTGATGGTACTACAAAAGGTGGCAAATTGTTGGATGAAATGGTAGTAGCAAAATGGGTAGACAAACTGGTCAACCTCGGCTGCCACGACCACTACCAAAACTATCTTTCAAAGCTTTACTATTGGAATTTCCTAGCCCAACTTGAGCAATCTGCTAAAACAGCATATGAATTTGACTTTGAGGGGCTTGTTATAATTCTGTTGTGTTGAATTCAAGATAAATTCTCATCTTGTCGTTACAAACTTCAATAGTGAAATGCAGTCTGCTACACTTGCTGCCATGTCACCAGAGTGGAAAGTGTTGAAATTAAGAAGTAATTATAAATCGAAGCTTCAAGTTGTGCTCCCTATTGGTTACACATTCTATGGTGCCATTGAGATGGTAGAGTTGGTTGTACGACATACATTACGTCTAGGCTTAGTGGCAATGCCGAGACTTGGTGGAGAGCGAGCTTCTAAAGTAGTTCATCACTATCTCAAGAAGGGTAAGTTTAGCCTCGATGGATCCGATCATGTTAGGCAGTATTGCCTCTATCATATTTCAAGTGCTTCTGGAGCTTCTTCTGATCCTAGTAGTACTATTGATGATATTCTTGTGATCAACGTTTAGAAGTTATGCAAGAATAATGGAGTCAATTTTGGAATCATCAAAGCTTCCAACCAAATCACGATATTGTTCATAATGGATTTCACCTTTAGCAACCAAGGAATATATAATGCTCTAAGTTGCCAGATGAAGTTTCTTGATATGAACCTTGAGGACAAGGTTCTTTTCGGGGGCGGAAGTATTGTTGTGATCCACAATGATTTCATAGGGGCCTATGGCCTAGACGTGGAAAATATGACTGATCCAGTTGATATTATTGGGCCAAGTAAAATGCTGGAGATTTTTATATGGGATCCAGGCCAAATTAGCTATTGTTAAAAAGGTCTAGCGATTAGAAAGAACGGTTATGGAAATTATGTCGAAGCTTTGGCTTTCATTTATCTCTCATCCCCTCTCTCTGTTCTAGTATCGCATCCCCTTCTAAGTACCTTCTTCTATGTTAATCTATCCATAATTAGTGTGTTATTACTTTCTTGTATGTATTATACGTTGTAACTTGTATTCAGTGATAACAATATATATAAGTGTTTTTATTGGAAATTGGGTTTGTTTCACAAGAATTGTTTTTCCATGTGCTACATGGCCAATGAGGCCTAACAAATTAAAATTTAAAGTATTTTAGTCTATTGATGATTAACAAAGAATGGGTTACAAAATCTTCAAAGAAATTACCAATGTTGATTGTAGGCTGCCTGAATATAACTTCGAGAGAAAGCGGATGCTACATCATTCTTCCTAATATCCTGCTGCTCCATTATCTCTTTCTGAGCCATTCAAAATCCTGTATGTAACAACCCAGATTAGTATTAATCTTTTAATTCAGAAAGATGAATCCCCTTCACTTCAGCCAAAGATAGTGAGCTACTCCAGAAAAAGGAATGAACATCAATTTATGATAAAACTAAATTTGTAGCAGATAGAACCACTGGGTATGGGTATGGGTATATAGTTGTTATTATAGCAGATTGAAATTGAAGAATCTTTTATCAAGAAAGAAAACATTGCTTGGCAAGAAAAGTTGAGATTCAAGAACTGAATTCAAACAAAAATTATAAATGTATATACACTATGGGTGTGATTGGTAGGAAGGAAAATATTTTGTTGGAAAACAAGTGAATTTTAACTTATTTTTTCATGATTGGTTGGTGAGTAGAAATTATTTTTTGGAAAAAAATTATTAATGTTTGGTTGGTCAATGAAAAATATTTTTCAGAAAATATCTTTTATTTTTTGCTTGAGACTAAAAAATACTCTTTAGGAAAATAATTTATGATCCGAAAATCAACCCCGATAATTGATCTAGGACCCGACCCTGACACCAAAACTTGGACAAGACCCTGATAACCATTCAAAAATCTGACCCTGAGATTTGACCCAGAACCTAATTAGACTTTAGACCTTGAATTTTATCTTCAAAACCCATTTTTTTAAAAATAAAAAAATTGACTGGGTCGCGAGGGAATAGGGGGGGGGGGGGTGGCGGCGGCTTGGCAGTAGGGAGGGTAGCATAAAAATGAATTTTGTTAAAATTTGAAATATTTTTCAAAAACAATTTTATTTTTTTAAAAATTAACTTTGAAATATTTCCCAAAAACGGTTTTTCCTTTTAAAAAAAATTGACGGGAATGACCTAGGTGGGGGTGGGGGTAGGGGTAGGGTTGCCGTAAAACATGAAATTTTTTAAAATTTGAAATATTTCCCAAAAACAGTTTTTTCTTAAAAAAAATATTGACGGGAATGACCTAGGTGGGGTGGGGATGGGGTGGCATAAAAATGAAACATTTTTAAATTTGAAATATCTTCAAAAAATAATATTTCTTCTAAAAAAATATTGACAGGGATGGCCTGGTTAGGGGTGTGGGTGGCATAAAAAATGAAATTCTTCAAAAACAATTATTTTTTTTAAAAAAAATTGACGGGGTTGGCCTGGCCTGGAGGGATAGGGGTGGGGGTGGCGTAAAAAATGATTTTTTTTTCATATTTTCCAAAATTAATTTTTTATTTTTTTAAAAAATTTGACGGGGTGGGGAGTAGGATTGGTAGGGTTTTGGGTGAGGTAAAAAAAATCTTACAATTTAAAACATTTTTCAAAAATAATTTTTAAATATTTTAATTTTTTTTGTTTGAGGGGGGGGGGGGGGTGGGTTAATGGTAGGGATAAAAATATATTTGAAATTTAAAAAGTAACAAAATTTTAAAAATTTAATTTTTTTTGAATGGGGAGGGTCGGGTACAGGGTATGTGTAGGTAGGTTAAGAAAAAAAATATTAAAGGATGAAGTAGAGTTTTGGAAAATGTTTTTCTCAATTTAGAAAGGGAAGTCATTTTCTTTAAATTTGAGAAAAATGAGTTGATTTGGAAAACATTTTCCAAACATTTAAGTCAACCAAACATGGAAAAATTGGAAAACATTTTCAGACTGAAAATGTTTTCCTCCATACCAAACACACCCTATATCAAATGATTGACTCTTGACAAGTAATTAACCCTCTCAATATATGCAACAGAAACAGAAAATACTTGACATTATATATAAACAAAACACTAAAAAAATAAAGACAAGATTTCACCTTGGAATAGAGAAACTTATTTCAAAAGGTCTTTCGTGATCTGTTTTTCTGATGGGAGTTTCTGAATTTGATACTAATACTGGTAGTGTTGCTATGATGATGAAGATGGCCATGGTGCTAAGTTTGAAAGTAGATAAAAAACGTTCTTAGGCTAAAACTCTTATTGTAAGTTAGGGTTATTAATTCATAAAAATGGAGAATGTGGAAGATGGCAATTTAAGCCTGACAAGGTGTCTATATATACCAATAGGACCTAAACCTTTATATACCAATAGGAACTAAACCTTCTCATGGTGACATGTTCTTGGGCTCCAAGTAATAATTTCAACCCTCCTATTCTTGTTTTAAGAAAAATTTCAAAAATAAGTAGGCCCCGTTTGGGGACAAATATATTTGGAATTTTTTTGGAAACTAGTGTTGGACCATATAATTTGTCAATGAGAATTTTTAAAAATTATAAAAATTACCCCCAAACTTTTATATTTTATAAAAACAAATCATTTATAGCTTTGGACTAAATTTCATATCTAATTTGTTGTACACAATTTTTATTGTTATATACATATTTTACACAATTTTATTCCGAGCTTTCTCTCCGAAATCACTTTCAATTACAAGTAATAATACTTTCTCTGTCCCAATTTATATAACTTATTTTTCTTTCTAGTCAGTTCCAAAAATAATAACACATTTCTATATTAAGTGACAATTTAACTTTAAAATGTCCATTTTACGTTAAATGAAATGATTTATAGCCACACAAATTTCTATCATTCATTTTAGACCACAAGTTTTAAACTTCTTATTTTCTTTCTTAAACTACACGTCGAGTCAAACTACCTCACATAAAATAGGACGAAGGGAGTAGCAGTTTTCCATATATAAATCATATTTCGAAAAAAAGTCAAATATTTCTCTCAAAATCTTTGGCTAAACACATGGTGAAACTTCATCCAAAAATGACTTTCCAAAAATAATTGAAAACTTGTGGTCAAACAGTACTTAAGACTAGAAATATGATCAGGCAAAATAACTATAATTTATTTAATTATGATTTGTAGTTACATGTTAGAAGGGGAGAGAGGCGAGCTAGAGAAAGGGCGGAGAGAGAATAGAGATGAATTGTATTTCTCTATTTGTTGGATAATAGTATATATGTAACAAGTATATATTTGTATCAATTATTATATTTGTATATTTATTGGATAATTGTATACATATAATTAATATGTATATGTATCAATGACTATAATTATATTAACAAATACAATTTTTATCCGAATACAATTTGTATCAATGAATAAATTGTATCCATGAATACAATTGTATCAATGTTGGATCAAGTTTAATATTTGTATTTGTATAATTGATTATTATCATTTGTATCAATTGTATTAGTGAATACAATTGTACCAATGTTATATCATGTTCAATATTTATGTTTGTATAATTAATTGTTATTATTTGTATCAATGTTTTATTAGTAGATACATGTGTATTTGTATTTTGTATCACTTAAAATGATTTGTATAGTTGACACTCATAATTTGTATTTGTATAATTGATTCTTATCATTTATATTTGTATAATTTACTGTTAACATTTGTATTTGTATAATTGACTGTTAACATTTGTATTTGTATAATTGACTGTTATCATTTATATTTGTATTGAAAAAGAGGAGGCAGAGAGAGATGAAAGAGATGAGAAGTGAGCGAGAGTGCGGAGAGAGAGGAAGAGAATAGCTACAAAACTCTAATTATAGCTATAAATTGTAATTATTTCAAACTATAATGGTGTATTATAAACACATAACAAACATTTGCTTGATTACATATTTCCCCCTAATTTGAACTAGATACAGGATCCCGGGCCAACACATGTCAATATATGCTACTTTCTCTATTTTAATTTATGTTATACCTAAATAATTTAGAGTCATCTGAATTTGTATATGTTTTTTAAATATTTTATTTTGTTAATTATTGTGAGTTCTAGTAAAATTTTACACAAATTTTCAATTTATAAATATATATTACTCTATTTGTCTCAATTTATATGGCAAAGATAGAATTTCAAGAGTATATCTCAATTTATTTGTCACTGATAAAATTTTAAAAGTCAGTCAACTTTTCAATATTCATTTAAATTAGTTCGAGTTATGAATTATCATAATTATAGTATTTTTATGTCATTTTTTAAATATAAAATATAAAAAAAATAAAATAAAAAATTAAACAAAGAAATCATCCAAAAATATGATCGAATTGTGAGATGGACATTTGAATTATAAAATTACATCACTTGTATCAGTTATTTTAAAATGCATATTCTTATTGATTTTTTTAATCAGGGTGAGACACAACCAACAAAAGGTGTGTGGGACTCACTCATTCTCAAACCCCAAATTTGATAAGTGGCATCATAAGTCCCAGAAATAATTTTATTTTCCAATTTTTTTTCCTGCTTCCACTATTTTTATTTATTAGAATTACTCTCTTCCACATTTTTTAGAAAATGTGTCATCATAAAAATGGCAAGTTAGGGTTATTAATTCATAAAAATGGCAAATGTGGAAGATGGCAATTTAAGCGTGAAAGGTGTCTATATATACCAATAGGAACTAAACTTTCTCATGTTGACCTATTTTTGGGTTCCAAGTAAAAGTGAATTTGGACCATTCTTCAACTCTCCTATTCTTCATTTAAGAGAAAATTTCAAAAAATAACAAAGGTGTTATTGGGCAAATAAATATATTTGGGAAAAACTAAACAAACAATTGGAAACTAATATTTGTCCTTATAATTTGTCATTGTTTGGCAACATATCCCGAGTTTTCAAGTTCTAGAAAATATTTTGAGAATTTTTTAAAATTTAAAAATTACCCCAAATTTATAGTATATTTTATAAAAACATTTGTCATCTATTAATCTCAATTAATATCTATTTATAACCAACTTCATTAAAAAGAACAATTTATTTTTAATGGGTTACAATTTATCCTGAATTAGTGACAGGTTAGATATGCGATTATTGAACTGCTCTTACTCATAATATTGTTTTTATTGTTATTGATTGTCATCAATTTTGTTATAGAGTTATTTTTAAACGGAACATATTCATTATAAAATGATAAGAACAAATTTATGGGTAATTTTAATAATTTTTAGAACTTATAGATATAAGTTATATTATTTGAAAAAGTAAAATAGTTATCCCAAAATCTATGATAAAATGCATGGTAAAACTTCACCCAAAAATGACTTGCCAAAAATACTTGGGAATTTGCGGTCAAACACATGGTAAAACTAATTCACCCAAAAATGACTTGTCAAAAATACTTGGAAATTGTGGTCAAACGCTAGCTAAGACTAGAAATATGATCTGGCAAAATAACTATAGTTTATTTAGTTATGATTCGTAGCTACATGTTAGATTGGGAGAGAGGCAAGAGAGATTGGGAGAGGGAAGAGAAGGAGGAGCTAGAGAGAGGGCAGAGAGAGAACAGAGGCGGATTGTATTTGTATATTTGTTCGATAATTGTATATATGTAACTAGTTTGTATAAGTATCAATAATTGTATTTGTATATATGTTGGATAATCTATCTATATAATAAAGGAGAAACACAGACAAGTTGATTTGGCACCTCTCTATGACCTCTATTTGTATTTGTCTTTTTTCTCCTTTTTTTTTTGTACTTTTTTTTCTTATTTAAATTAATTATTGTATTATAAAAGTAAATTACTTAATTTATTACAAATAAATATTTTATTAATGGAGGAACATTTACAACAAAAACTCTCCACATTCTTTTTTTATTTGTATGCCTCACTTCTAACCATTAAATGAAAATAATATTTATATTTGGGAAAAAGGACAAATATACCCCTATACTATCGTAAATGGTATGCAGATACCCGCCGTCATACTTTTGGGACATTGGTTCCCCTGCTGTCTAAAAACTAGAGCATATATGCCCTTCACTCTAACAGACGACTAACTAGGGACACATGACATAATCTTATCCGTCCATCCTATATTTAATAAATGTCGGATCGGTGGATAAGATTATGGCACGTGTATGTCCATTAGTATAAAGGGTATTTATGCTCAAGTTTTTGGACGGCAGGGGCACCAATATTCCAAAAGTATGACGGAGGGTATTTGCATACCATTTACGATAGTTCGGGAGGTATATTTGTCCTTTTTTCCTTTATATTTTAACTATTTTTATCTTTATTATTTAATTTATTCACAAGAATTATTACCCATGACTTCCACCTCTTTAATTTTTACTTTTAACAATATTTATAACTTCCATAAGTTTTATATCCATAACTGTAACGACTCAGAAAATGATAGAATGAACTAGAGACTTGACGTTTGGGTTAGTGGGAGCTTAGGTTGATGTTTATGCTGTTTTAGAACTTAAATGGAGCTAGGTAGGCATCCTAGGGTGCAAGCAAGGGCCTAAGCCAGTGAGTTAGGGTGAAAGAAGCCTTGTCCTTGGAAGGATTGTTTGGCGATAGGGCTGCTAGATCACCTAAGAGGTTGGCGAGTCTCCCTTATGCCCTAAGGTAGCCTAGTGGACTGCCCATTTGACCAGCCTTTGAGTGATCCCACTGGAATAGACGGGCAAAGGGCAGATTTTTAAAGTTACAACTTTTAGGGTCAAATTCAAATGATGATATCTTTTAGCTCAAAATGAATTAGGTGGACAATTAACCATCCAATTAAAGGTCTCTAAGTCCTCTTTCCAACTCCAACGAGTTTGACCTTTTCCGATCTCGGAGTAAAAAGTTATCCCCAAAATAGTGAAGCACTGTCAAAAAGGACGAGCTTAGACGGGTTTAGTGAAAACTTTTAAGTTTAACTTTGTGGGTCCTTAATTCTTTTCCTAAGTTGAGTCCCTATTATTCTCTGCCTTTCCTAGCAATTATAAAACCCTTCTTGACCAAAATTCTTCCATTTAAGTCACTCCAATTAGAATTAAAAAAAAACCCACCTCCTCTCAAATATTTCTCTCTCTACAATCCTCCATTTAAGAAGGTCAAGAACTTGGAGCTAGGGCTTGGATTGAAGGTGGTTTCTTCATCAAATTTCTTGGGGAATCTTAGCAAAGGTATGGCGACCCTTGATCCTTGATTATTCTTCCTTTCAAGGAGTCCATTCAAAAAGGGTTTCAAAAGTCTTCAAAGAACAAAACTTCTAATTTCTATTCTAGGTATGGGTTCATGGGTAAAATGTTTTCAAACTCATTATATTGATGAATTGAAGTTCTATTTATGATTTTATGATGGTTTTATATGAAATTTCTTCAAGAACCCATGTTTTCATTAAAGCCCTAGAATTGCTTATGAAGTGGGCTTAATGCTTATGCTTTAATGTTGACGAAATTGTATTTAGATTGGATTGTATTGTTGATTTATATGGTTTTATATATCTATTTATGATGAATTGTTGGTATATGGATGAATTGAGGATTGTGGCTTTATGGGCTAATTATGGGTGAATCACCTTGTGGAGATAGAATTGTTGGGAATTGAGTAATGTTGATTGTGGCTTTGGAAGATGGTAAGTTGACTTAATCTCATATTATTAGTAAAATTGTTCTAGATGTTGATCCACTTGAAAGGTGGAGGTGTTTACTTATTATGTACATTGTGACCATGGCCTTGAAGGCATAGCATGCGAAATTTAAGTGTTACATGACAATTATGAATGGGAATTCAATGGAGCTAATGTGATCATGTTATGAACGTAAATGTGTTTTTATTGAAAGGCTTTTTCTCAATTTGACACTCATGAATGTTGATGATAGAATATGAAGGATTCTCCAATGTATTGCATATCTCGAATTGGTAGAACTAGTGCATCCTTTCTTGTTTAAATGATTATATTGCTGGTTGTTGAATCCTAGGATCGGTAGGCTAGTAGCACCATTCCACTCATGATAATAATGAACCTTGGAATCGGTAGGCTTATGGCACCCTTCCATTAATTATCGTAATGAACCTTGGAATCGGTAAGCCTATGGCACCTTTCCATGAAGGTTAATGATGAGACTTGAATCGGTAGGCCTATGGCACCCTTTCAAGAGGAGTTAATGAGCTTTCCTAAATGAACCTTGAAACGGTACGCTTAAAGCACCCTTTCACGTGTTAATGAATGTAATTTGGAGTTGGTAGGCCAATGACATCTCTCATATGTGATAATGTCAAGGTAACACACTATTCTATGGGAATGTAGGCTAAGCACCGAGTGGATTTGGTTAGATGGAAACTCCCCCAATAGTTAGGCATGAGTTTCAATGATCGTTTACCTTATCCCATAAACTATGTGCCTGCATAAGTAGCTAGTGGATCCATTAAGCTATATGTACCGGTTTTCCTTTGGCAAGTAGACCACCTCTTTACGGTGTGGGGATTTATGACACCGGATTCCATGACAAGCTCTCATGGTCTATGTCGGTTAAATGTTTACTTCCCATCATGTGAGATTTCATTATGGTTTCTTGACAGGTTCTACAAACTGTAGGTAGTAGTATGGGATGCTACCTATACATTGCACGAGTAGGCTTGGAGAAGATCATAGTGAGTTTCTCTAAAATCCTTATGTCTGTGACATAAATATGCCCTAAATGAGGTTATTAAAGAATGTTGGCTCTCAAATGCTTAATATGAGGTGCATGCTATACTTGGGTTATATTATGAGTTATTTTCCCTTGTCAAGTCTTAATTAATGATATACCTGTTATGTTTGAATATTGTGTAAGGGTGAAGGAAAGGAAGGATGAGTTTACTTTAGGTGACCTAAATGTGGTGCCCTAGTATAGATGGTGGTATGGGACGCTATCCATACATTGCACAAGGTATAGCATAAGGGTTGCTTGAGGTGAAGGTCCAAGGTAAAGGTAAAGGTTTTCATGTTGATAACGTTAAAGTGTGATATTATGACTTACTTGATGTTTATGCTTGTCTTGTATGTCTCCTATTCAACTGTTCATGATATTTCTAAAAGTGGCAAAATGAATGGTTTCTAGCCAAAATGTCCCTTTTAAAGCATGTTTTGCATGGTCATCATACTTAGTACATTTTGTGTACTAACCCATATTCTTCATTTTTTTTTTACTACAAATGTTGGTTCCGGCAAGTGATCCTTCCTAGCTAGTTTGAAGTGTTGGATTGCTCCCCTCCAAGACTTGGTACATCCTCATGGATTCGAGGACAAGACTTGTAAGTTCTTTTGTTCATGTAATAGACACTTTTAGTTGTTGTTTCAATTGTAAAGGGTTGTGTCCCTACTTATGTTTTGTGATTGTGTCTAACATGGCCATGTGAGACTTAGACTCCCGCTTTGTGTTTTTAAGGTTGTTTTAATGAAGTTTGAATGTGTGGATGTAAATAAGTTTTTCATTCCGCACTATTATCATTATTGAATGCAATGAATGACTCTGTGGTTTGTATAAGACACCTTCGAGGTCGAGTACGCCTTGTTACGACTTGTGGGTGCTCCCAGGTCGTGACAAACAAGGTATGAGAGCATAAGATTTTGGAAATGGTTTTTAGGATCAAAGTCTCACAAGTCAGGTCTAGTAGAGTCTTGTTCATCGATGTGGGTCGCGACACATCTATGAGCGAGAGGCTATAGAACGTTAAAAGTTACACTTCTTTCATATTCTTAAAGTCGTGCCTTAGAGTGTGGTTCTATAAGTGTTCTTATCCTAATCTTTCTCTTGTGTTTATAGGCTATGAATACAAGTGGGTGACCCGCAAGGAGAGTAGGAGAAGAGGATGTGAATGAGGAAGTTCCTCCGCAAGGTCCTCAAGACGTCCAAGTTCCGATAGGAGTTCCGGATATGACCAATGAAGAGATTAGGTCACCTTTCTTAATCTTGGCCCGAGCCATGGCGCCTCAAGCGACTAGAGATGTGGGGCCTAGGGTGAATGCTAATGAGAGTAATATGGCTTCTAAGTGGAGAGACTTTGTGAGGATGAATCCTCCGGTGTTCCTAGGTTCTAAGGTGGGATAGGATCCCCAAGAATTTTTGGATGAAGTATATAAGGTAGTGAGTGCTATGGGGGTGACTTCAAAAGAAAAGGCGAAGCTTGCCTCCTATCAATTGAAAGATGTTGCCCAAATTTAGTTCACTCAATGGAAGGCTAATAGGCCGGTGGGAGTGGATCCTATAGAATGGGAGGAGTTTAAGGAAGCTTTCCTAGGTAGGTATTTTCCCCGTGAGAAGAGTGAGTGTAAGGTTGAGGAGTTTATCAACCTTAGGCAAGGTAATACGAGTGTGCAAGAGTACTCCTTGAGGTTTACCCAATTGTCTAAGTGTGCTCCATCTTTGGTGTCAAACCCTAGGAATGAGATGAGTAGGTTTGTGACCGGTGTGTCCGACCTAGTCAAGGAAGAGTGCCATACGTCAATGCTCCATAATGACATGAACATTTCTAGGCTCATAGTGTATGCTCAATCCATTGAGGAGTCCAAACTTAAGAGGATGAATAGGGGTGTGAAGAGGGGTAGATCCGATGAGCAAGGTCAACCTAGGTTCAAGAAGAGGACTCAAGACCAAGATTCTTCAAGTGCTCCTAAGGTTAACCAAGAAAAAAATGGTGGATCTCAATTTTCTAAACCTATTTGCATCACCTGTGGCAAGAGGCACTATGGGAAGTGCCTAGCCGGTACTAATGGGTGTTATGGTTGTGGGAAGAATGATCACAAGGTGAAAGATTATCCTACTCTTACGGCTAGAGGAAGGGAAGCCAAGCAAGCTTCTAAAAATGGAACGGTTCCTATCCCTCCAAATTATGGTCATTTCTATGCTCTCCAAGCTAGCAAGGACAAAGAAGCTAATCCGAATAAAGGCGCCAGTAAGTTTTAGTTCCTTATGGTCATGAATGACTTGATGAGGTTTCTATGCTGTTGTTTTTCATCTTTGCCTTCGTTGGGTTTTCTCCTAAGTGGGGGGATGGTATGTTGAGTAGCAAGGTTGTTGAGAGTGTTGATATCATTATCTCGTTCCTTCTATTCTTACTCAAGCTTGAGACCAAGAGTTTCTAGTAGCTTGTTTTATGTTTTGGAGTCTTGTGTGAAAATGAGTTTCCATGGTCTCCTTATGTTATGCATGTTCTATTTGAATTCTTGTTAAATGATAAAATGAGTTTTCATAAATGTGTTTCTCATGTTGATGTGCATTTAGTTGAGTTGTCTATACGCTTCATGAGGATAAATGTTGAACATGCCTAAATATGCTTTAGTGAAAATTTGTCTAATTGTGCTTTTGCGAGTAATTGCATAATGAGCTTAATGTTTTGTACTGAGCATGATGTGATTGGAGAAGGAAGTTTCTCCAATGAATAAAAAAAAATGAGAAAGGAGAAGTTTTGATGCACAATAAGTTTGTGGATGTAGTTCCTACTTGCTTGATTGGTATGAAGTTTGTTTGAGCCTCTTGCTGTGGAGTTGATGTTTCCTCCTATGTTTATGCATTTATGTTGACATGTTATGATTGTTGGGCTCCTAGTCTTGAGTTGTTTTTCCCTTAATGTGTTTAAAGTTTCATTCGAGGACGAATGTTCCTAAGTGGGGGATAATGTAACAACTCGGAAAATGATAGAATGAACTAGAGCCTTGACGTTTGGGTTAGTGGGAACTTAGGTTGATGTTTATGCTGTTTTAGAACTTAAATGGAGGTAGGTAGGCATCCTAGGGATCAAGCAAGGGCCTAGGCTAGCGAGTTAGGGTGAAAGAAGGCTTGTCCTTGGAAGGATTGTTTGGCGATAGGGCTGCTAGATCACCTAAGGGGTTGGCGAGTCGCCCTTATGCCCTACGGTCGCCTAGTGGACTGCCCATTTGACCAGCCTTTGAGTGATCCCACTGGAATAGACGGGCAAAGGGCAGATTTTTAAAGTTACAACTTTTAGGGTCAACTTCAAATTATGATATCTTTTAGTTCAAAACAAATTAGGTGGACCATTACCTATCCAATTAAAGGTCTGTGAGTCCTCTTTCCAACGCCACCGAGTTTTCCCTTTTCCGATCTCGGAGTAAAAAGTTATCCCCAAATTAGTGAAGCACTGTCAAAAAGGACGAGCTTAGACGGGTTTAGTGAAAACTTTTAAGTTTAACTTTGTGGGTCCTTAATTCTTTTTCTAAGTTGAGTCCCTATTATTCTATGCCTTTCCTAGCAATTATAAAATCCTTCTAGACCAAAATTCTTCCATTTTAGTCACTCCAATTAGAATTAAAAAGAAACCCACCTCCTCTCAAATATTTCTCTCTCTACAATCCACCATTTAAGAAGGTCAAGAACAAGGAGCTAGGGCTTTGATTGAAGGTGGTTTCTTCATCAAATTTCTAAGGGAATCTTAGCAAAGGTATGGTGATCCTTGATTCTTGATTATTCTTCGTTTCAAGGAGTCCAATCAAAAAGGGTTTCAAAAGTCTTCAAAGAACAAAACTTCTATTTTCTATTCTTGGTATGGGTTCATGGGTAAAATGTTTTCAAAGTCATTATATTGGTGAATTGAAGTTCTATTTATGATTTTATATGAAATTTCTTCAAGAACCCATGTTTTCATTAAAGCCCTAGAATTGCTTATGAAGTGGGTTTAATGCTTATGCTTTAATGTTGATGAAATTGTATTTAGATTGGATTGTATTGTTGATTTATATGGTTTTATATATCTATTTATGATGAATTGTTGGTATATGGATGAATTGAGGATTGTGGCCTTATGGGCTAGTTATGGGTGAATCACCTTGTGGAGATAGAATTGTTGGGAATTGAGTAATGTTGATTGTGGCTTTGGAGGATGGTAAGTTAACTTAATCTCATATTATTAGTAAAATTGTTCTAGATGTTGATCCACTTGAAAGGTGGAGGTGTTTACTTATTATGTACGTTATGACCATGGCCTTGAAGGAATAGTATGAGAAATTTAAGTGTTACATGACATTTATGAATGGGAATTCAATGGAGCAAATGTGATCATGTTATGAACGTAAATGTGTTATTATTGAAAGGCTTTTTCTCAATTTGACACTCATGAATGTTGATGATAGAATATGAAGGATTCTCCAATGTATTGCATATCTCGAATTGGTAGAGCTAGTGCATCCTTTTCTTGTTTAAATGATTATATTGTTGGTTGTTGAATCCTAGGATCGGTAGGCTAGTAGCACCATTCCACTCATGATAATAATGAACATTGGTATCGGTAGTCTTATGGCACCCTTCCATTAATGATCGTAATGAACCTTGGAATCGGTAGGCCTATGGCACCTTTCCATGAAGGTTAATGATGAGACTAGATCCGGTAGGCACATGGCACCCTTTCAAGAGGAGTTAATGAGCTTTCTTAAATAAACCTTGAAACGGTAGGCTTAAAGCACCCTTTAACGTGTTAATGAATGTAATTTGGAGTTGGTATGCCAATGTTACCTCTCATATGTGATAATGTCAAGGTAACGAACTATTCTATGGGAATGTAGGCTAAGCACCGAGTGGATTTGGTTAGATGGAAACTCTCCCAATAGTTAGCCATGAGTTTCAATGATCGTCTACCTTATCCGATAAACTATTTTCCCGCATAGGTAGCTAGTGGATCCATTAAGCTATATGTATCGGTCTTCCTTAGGCAAGTAGACCACCTTTTTACGGTGTGGGGACTTATGACACCGGATTCCAAGACAAGCTCTCATGGTCTATGTTGGTTAAATGCTTACTTCCCATCATGTGAGATTTCATTATGGTTTCTTGATAGGTTCTGCAAACTGTAGGTAGTAGTATGGGATGCTACCTATACATTGCACGAGTAGGCTTCGAGAAGATCATAGTGAGTTTTTCTAAAATCCTTATGTCTGTGACGCTATCCATACATTGCACAAGGTATAGCATAAGGGTTGCTTGAGGTGAAGGTCCAAGGTAAAGGTAAAGGTTTTCATGTTGATATCGTTAAAGTGTGATATTATGACTTACTTGATGTTTATGCTTGTCTTGTATGTCTCCTATTCAACTATTCATGATATTTCTAAACGTGGCAAAATGCATGGTTTCTAGCCAAAATGTCCCTTTTAAAGCATGTTTTGCATGGTCATCATACTTGGTACATTTTGTGTACTAACCCATATTCTTCATATATTTTTTTACAAGTGTAGGTTCCGGCAAGTGATCCCTCGTAGCTAGTTTGAAGTGTTGGATTGCTTTCCTCCAAGACTTGATACATCCTCATGGATTCGAGGAGAAGACTTTTAAGTTCTTTTGTTCATATAATAGACACTTTTAGTTATTGTTTCGATTGTAAAGGGTTGTGTCCCTACTTATGTTTTGTGTTGTGTCTAAGATGGCCATGTGAGACTTAGACTTCCGCTGTGTGTTCTTAAGGTTGTTTTAATGAAGTTTGAATGTGTGGATGTAAATAAGTTTTTCATTCTGCACTATTATCATTATTGAATGCAATGAATGACTATGTGGTTTGTATAAGACCCCTTTGGGGTCGAGTACGCCTTGTTACGACTTGGGGGTGCTCCCGGGTCATGACAATAACCTTCAAACTTAAATTTATAAGTTTATAATGTTTTATGGTATTCCTTTATTTTGCCTATAAATTCATATTTAGTTTCATGAAGATTCACATTCAAGGTTATCCTTTCTCTTCTTCATCATATTGGTTTGTGAATGAACTAACAAGTAACAAAAAAGAAGTACATGAAGGTAAGAAATATTTCATTTCATTCTCAAGTCTTTATTTTTTCATATCCTCTATTTTTCCTATATAAATTCATAGTTAGTTTCATGAAGATTCACATTCAAGATTATCATTTCTCTTCTTCAGCATATTTTGTTGTGAATTAACTAACATGTAACAAAAAATAAGTACATGAAGGTGAGATATACTTCATTATCAAGTCTTTTTTTTTAATTTACTTGGACATGCTTTCTTAATATTTTATTTAAGTATGTATTATCATTCACCAAGCAACTATGATAAGGAAAAAAATACATTTGTAATAATGAATACTGTGTTGTCAGTATGCAAATGTTCTTTCTAATAATCAGTTTTCGGGATATAATGCAATTTAACAATAATATTTGTTAGATTTCAAGAAATGATGATTATTTAGTATTCTTAGTACTATTGAAAAAATAATATACAAAAATATTACATATAGTTTAAATTTATTCTTTATTTTGATCTAATTATTTTTTTAATTGGAATATGATATTTTATTTATTCATATAATTTTTTTATTTAATTGGTAGCATATGATGAAGATTTTAACATATGGAGCAAAATCTTGTGACAAATCTACTTGCAAAGGAAGATGGTAGAAGGGGAAAAAAGAAGAAGCATAATTAGAGATTATTTTTGCTACATTTTTTTTACTTTCACTTGTATTAGTTACTTAGCTACTCTAAAATAAATAAATAAATTTTAGTTTAATTTAGCTACATTTAGTGTCCATGCTTATCATTTGTTCCTTTAGTGTCATGACCCGAGCCTACACCCTGGAAGTGACACGGTGTGCAAGACTCCGAAGAGCCTCATAGCATTCATAACATAAGACATAAGAAATGATGCGGAATATAAAAACTTTTATCATACAATCGACGTATTTATTTTTCCAAAGCAAGCAGAAGTCTGACTTGTCTCATTTAGCCATCTAATACAACTTTGAATTAACAATAGGGTCACAACCCTTCAACATAGTCTGAAACATAAAATGACAAGAAAGAAACTACTAAAGACGCATACATCCTCGAATCTTGAGGACTCACCACAAGCTAGGAGAATAGTCAATCCAAGCTTGATTCCAAAAGAACATCACCTTAAAAACCGGAACCTACACTTTGTAAAAATGTAGAAGAAATATGGGTTAGCACAAAAATGCACTAAGTATGATAGCCATGCAAAAATCATGCTAAAAAGGACACTTTAGTTTTAAAAAAAAACATGCATTTAACAAGTTTGAGAATCATCATGCACTTTTAGTATAAAAACATGAGTCACAGGCATAATCACCATAGAAGTCATCATAACACATTAGAACTATCTCTTAGGTAATCCTAAGTTTATACTTATGCAATGTATGAATGGTATCCCATAATACCACTCACACTAAGTATCCCTTTTAAGCCACCATAGTCATGATTACAATTTCTTTGATGCCATCTTTAGTTAATACTCATAAACAAGGAACATTCCCATTTAGTAAGTCATGACAAGGAAAGTAACTCATAATAACAATCCAAGTTAAGCATTCATCTTTTCATTAGTCATTATACATTGAGGAACACACCATAGCTACTCTCAATGCCTACTTGTGCAATGCATGGATGAAGTCACATACCCCTACCCGCACTAAGTAGTGAATTCTTAAGAAGCCATAGTTCGTTATCATTCATTGTAGGGGTAAGCCTTAACCGACATAGACCTTGTGAGCAAATCATGGAATCCGGTGTTACCCATACCGAAAAGGGTTGTCCTACTTGCCTAAGGTAGAACCATTAACATTTAGCTTAGGTGGATCCATTAGCTATAACCTATGAGGGAACATAGTTTATGGGATAAGGAGATTGATACTAGATACCCCGCCTCAACTCATGTATGGGCATCCATCACAAGAGATTGCTACTAGATACCCCGCCTCAACTCACGTATGAGTATCCATCTCAATCAATATCCACTCGGTGCTTAGCATTATTCCCCACGAAGTACTTGCCATTTCATTACTTTAGTTCATTATTATGGGAATAAGAGATTGTTACTAGATACCCAGTCTCAACTCACGTGAGGGCATCCATCTCATCCCAACATTCATTCATTATATAGCTCATAGATTCAATAGGTGAGAATGAACTTTCACATTATAATCCCCTTATTGTGAGAAAACTTCTCAACATGTCATTATCATTCACAAGTGTATAATTAAGAATAGCCTTTTAATCGACACATCATCATTATAATCATAGCATAATGTATACATATGAAGCCACAATTAGGCATAAGTCTCATGTTTTACCCCTCTTGGATTAGGATCACACTCAACCAATCACATTTAGGATTACTACATTAAACATGGAAGACAAAATGATTCAAATATTTCAACTAATATAGCATAATCTCATAAAATTCATCTCACCACAATTCACCCACATCACAAAGTCACAAATTAGGGACATGGGGGTTCATGGGTTCTTGGGGGAAATTCAACATCAAAACCATAGAAATTCCTCAATTAATACATAATTCAAGTAAAACTATTCATTATATTCTTGATTCTATTGATATACCATGATTTTACGGTATTTCTAATACATTACACTTACAAGTTGTGTTTGTCTAGGGTCTTTTTATATTGGTTTTGATGTGTTTTTATCATATTTTGCAGGAAAGATGTTCAGGCGCAGAAGTAAAGAGACAGTTGAAAGAAATGCAGAAAAAGTGCATTCACGGAAGTGATCTACGGACTGTAGGTCCATTGATGGTCTGTAGGTGATGTCCGTAGATCAGTAGGCAAGGCATGGAAGGCAAATCAGGGAAATCTGACCAAGGGTGGAACCACGGTGTCCATTGACGGACCGTAGATTGATCTACGGACCGTAGTGTTGATCCGTAGATTGATACTGCGAGGGTTCCAATACCTTATTTTTGAAGATTCTAAGTGTGGAGCCACGGAGGGGGATTGACGGACCGTACTGCAATTCCGTCGTTTGCTTCAGAGAAGTTGATTGGTGGAAGCTAAAATATTTTCCAAGTCCTGGCTGACGGAAGGGACTCACGGACCATAGATCCATTGACGATCCATGAGTCAACCTCGTGGAATGAAAACGCATGCCTGAACAAACTTTCCTTAATTTGTTTCCTTTTTAACTTAGGACTTGTTTTCTATAAATAGGGTATGTAAACCTCGTTTTAGGTAGTTAGACATTATTATTCTAGTTTTACTTTATGACTGGGGAGATTAATTTGCAAACCTAGCAATTATTGATTTCCTAAGTTCGTTTTGAAGATTTTGGTTTTGCAATTCAAGTTAAATTTCTGGGCTTATTATTCTCCTTACGTAAGTTCATGATTTCTTCGTCTAAAACAATGAATTGTGTTCTTGCTAATATGGGTAACTAAATACACAACTAGGGTTGTGTGAACCATGAGCGATTAACAAAATATGAATAATAAATAAGCAATTCTTGACTAGTATTTTGCATGCATTGATAATTCTTTCGTTTAGAAGTCTTTTTAACGGTGGCCAACGTTAGAACTCGCCTTGTTACTACTTGCCGGACCAAGGAGGTAATTAACAAGAAAAGAATTATCAACATAGATTTAGTGTGATACTATCTAATAGTCTAGTGTCGATTGGTGCGAAGTAATAATTAAGCCAAACATTGATTATGATGGCAAATATGAGGTATGGGTAAGGGTTAGTAAATTATACACACGTAGCCGGACCAAGGTTCGGGGTGAAATTCTCTAGATGTCGAACCAAAGATTTAAAGATACATAACTTACCACTTTGCATGTGATAAACTAGGAAAGGATTGTTATTACTAGGATTACTGCGTTATGAACTTGTGGGGAACACGTATACCGTAGTTAATTCTCTCATCTTGATAACAACAAAGATTGACTTTTGTGTATTGATCACTTATTGAATTTTTACAATTTGTTTCACAAATCCCTCCCCCCACCCCCCCCCATTTAATTACTTGTTTCTAGAAGTAATTTGACTAATTGAATATAATTGTTGGTTAAAGTAAGGTCTAAACCATTTTCCTCGTGGGGTCGACCCCAACCTACAAGTTGGGTTCTTTACTTGATAACGATTGCTTATGCTTTTTTAGGAAGGTGTAATTTGAGCGTATCAAATTTTGGCGCCACTGCCGGAGAATTTGGCTTTTAGATTTATTTTAACTACATTATTGAATGTTACTCAAATATTTCCTAATTTTACTTTTTCTCTTTGTTTTTGTCTCTCTCAGGTTCTGACTCTGGTGTATGCCAAGTGCACGGAGCCAGGGTGAACCACTTACTCCTTATGATCCAGAGTTGAACTGCACTTTGCGAAGAATGAACAATCCAGAAGATAATCCGATCGGAGGAAATCTAGGTGATGCTGTTGAGTTACAACAACCGAGGGTAGTTGGTAGGGACAATCAGATTCCAGCTGACAATCAATTGGGAGATGCATTGAGGGTGCAAGATCCACCAGGCCCACGACAACATGACAACTATCGGGGCAACATCAATATAGCAGACTTAGATGGACCTATTGTCCTACCCCCTCTACCTCCAGGGCACACATTTGTGGTGACTAGTAGCTTGATGGAGATGCTTACAACAAGGGGCTTATTCTCAGGATTGCCATCGGAGGACCCACATGCTCACTTAGCCAAGCTAAGGGTGGTTTGCAAAAGTTGTATAGGTAGACCAGACTTGGATATGGATGTCATCGAATTACGAGTGTTCCCTCTATCACTGACAGGCGATGTTGCAGTATGGTTCACTTAGCTTCCTTATAACTCAATCTTTACATGGGACCAACTGACGGAAGTGTTCCGAGCAAAGTACTATCCAGTGTCCAAGAATCTAAATCACAAAGATAGGGTCAATAATTTTGTAGCATTTCCTAGAGAGTCTGTGAGTAGCTCTTGGGACAGATTCACTGCGTTCATAAGAGGTGTCCCAAATCACCGTGTTAATGATGAGTCGCTGAAGGAATATTTCTATCGAGGTCAGGATGACAACAATAAATCAGTGCTTGATACTATTGCAGGAGGTTCGTATGGAGACTGCACAAACTCACAAATTTCTGAAAAACTGGAGAAGATCTGTCGCAACAATAAAGCATGGAGCACTAGGAGGTCATACACTGGGAGAAACACATTTGCCATTCAGAATACACTACAAGAAAAATGTCCATTAACGAAGGGAAAACTAGTCCTTAAAAGTCTTACCATAGTCCTTAAAAGTCAATAGCGACCAGAAGAAACATCTGGTCGCCAGCCGTCGCAATAGGCTCCGTCGCTAAAGATCAGTAGCGGCGAAACTAAGTTGCTGGTCCTTAAAGGGTTCTGGAGACGGGAAAAATTCATGTCCCTAAAACACTTTTAGAGACCAGAAATCTAGTCCTAAGCATAGATTAACTGGTCCCAAGAATATTTTAGTACCATTATTATCATGGTCCTAAAAACAATTTCAAGACAAAAAGTCTGGTCTGTAAAGAGTCTCCCAAAGTCACGTGTTTTTTGAATTTATACAATAATTATCTAAAATAATCAAATGCACAAATCAATTTTTCAATAAATTCATCATTTCCAATACGAAAAAACATTTACGGATTAAAAATTGGTAATAACTATAAAATATGTAATAAAATCCCACTTTTAGCACTATGACCACAAAACAGATGTCATGATATGGTTTACAAAATCTCTTCGCAAAATAATACTTTTATATTTTTCCTAACTAATTTCTAAACTTGATAAATTTTCAAAGTTCTCATCTTGACTTGTAATTGAAACTCTTTAAACCCTGTAAAAATAAAAGTAAAATTTCTTTAGAGAACTATAAAGATCAAATTGTATCTAAAATATATTATATTGGAAATAAAAATCTGGAAATTCTATCATCCTTCTCCTTCAGAGCCTATCATTTTCATATATAGTCCAATTACATTCTTCAAATACAGATTACCAGAATGCCAGATTTCAAGCAAATTACATAAATAGAAGCTAAAAACAAGAGCATCACATAATCTAATCAAATCTCCAACGATTCTCCATGTATATCCATGTTCAACCTAAGAACTTCAATGAAGATGACTCCTAAGACAAATTTATTTGAAAATATCAAGGTAAACATGAAAGCCACAAAAGACCAAATAGGAAGATTTAGAACGATCAGAAAATAATCATTTTACTACTATATATCACAGCTTAAAGCTGGTTCCATTGGTTTTCTGTGGTGCATATGTTTCTTGAGCACCAGAGAGAAACCAGAATTTACACATGATGTAGATACAAGATAAAAATCATGAAGAATACATGCATCGTCATTAATAACTACTGATATCACTTTCAGGGCATAATAATACAGAGCAAAAGGAAGGTCTACAAAGAATTGGAAAACAAAATTAAGGTAAAGCAGAATTACAGGGTTAGATCAAGCGCCAGTAAAGCCTTTTGTATATGTTCTGGTCCAATTTTTTGTTTCTCTTCTTTATTATAAACTTCATATCATATTTATGAGATAAATAAATGAATTTGTAGTATATAGAAAATGTCGCAAGCACTTCGAAAACAAGAAAGAGGGAAAACGACCTTATAAAATTAATTTAAACAAAAACTGAAGCTAATCTACATACTCATAGAAGCTATACCTTTTCTATTTACTTAATATAATTAGAAAGGTTATATTCAATTATTCATATATACTTAACAGGAAAGGGAAGATATCACTAGCTAGAACATATATGGAAGCAACAACTAATTAGCACCAAGAAAGAATATTTAAAACTATAATCAAAGTCGTCATTTATAGCTTATCTAAACTCCAAAAATTAAACTGTTCTCTAATATTGAATATAAAGAAAGAAGTCCTGAAATTTCATTGGTGTTACAAAAGAACAAAAAATGATTCTTTCATTAAACAACTCATACCAAAAAAAATGTTTCAGTTTTACCTAGATGGACTTACCTAACCCATTCTAAGATTTTGAATGCCTGAAGGTGTAAACTAGCCAAATGTATATTGTACAAATTTACAAGTATAATCCTTGTCCTCAAGTGCTCTGTATCGGAAAAGCATCATCTCACTAGTTAATAACATAAATGTTTCATGCTTGTTCATGATTTTTACATCTGAGATAATTCATGAATTAAACAAGAGGATAAATTTTCATCGGAGAGAACACATGATAACTTCACCAAAAGTCAACTTTTTTTATGTGTCAAGTGTTTAACAATCTGACTAGTTTCTATCAGAAAGGTAACAAGCTCTGTTTATTGGTTTAAACATCCTAAATAGTCCATTAATGGAACACAAGGATAAGTTTTCGAGGGAGTAATATGTGATAATCTCACCAGAAGTATATGTTCTTTGTTCTATGTTTAAATGTGTTACCATCTCATCTAATAACTTAAATGGTTAAAGAGAGTACACTTATAATGTCGTATGTTCAGACTTGATTCTCTTTAATGAGTCAAGCACATGGAAAAACATTTTAATAATAGGTGCCATAAAGATTAAATCCAACGTCTCTGCCTGATCTGTTGATCTATTACACGTTGAAGTGTGACATTCTCGTCTAAAATCAAAAGTTATCAAGAGAGTACACTTTTATTTACTTAATTATGTCCCGAATAACCGTAGACTAATATAAGGACTTAAGCAACCACTTAGCACATAACTTTATCAAATAACACTATAGGATATTCCTGAAAGATTTCAGTGAAATACATGTGGAGCAAGCATGAATTTGATTGCAGTGACTAACTTACCAAGTTAAAATTGATCAACTTGTATGTGTAGAGGGACTTCACCTCTGGCAGGCACCCTATCCCCCATAAATGGCTTGTCACCAAATACAGAGACAGCAGTTTTTGGACATTGTAACCAAATAAAAGTGATAAGTTACAATTGGAACGAAATAGATATTAGCAGGGGAATCAATATACAATGTTTGAAACACTACTGCAGCTTTCTGACCAATAACAGTTGTTTTAGAATATTGTGGTGCACGCGAAAGGAAAATTATAAAGGTAATTTAAGGTTCTATAAAATTGGAGTTCCGTAATCTCACACTAAACACTACAACATTGACGTATAAACTGCTAAGTAGAGCCAGAACTAAAGTAAGTTTTAACAATAACAAAGATTTAACCATAACTAGTTGACATCATATATACAAGTCCTTTACTTTCATCATATTACGCTGTTTTAAGCAAAATCAGTATCTATATCAATAAACAAAATACACAGTAATGAAATTTGACAAATCATTCAATAAAAGCACAACAATTCATGTATATAAAAAGAATGAATTATGATGAAACGAAAGAGATTTGAAATACCCCATCGATTCAACCCCTCATTGCAAAGCAGTTTTCCCTTGGTTCTTTAATATGATAACCAGAGAGAGTTTTTCCTTGATCCTTGAACCTTGAATATGTACCTGAGTTGAAAATTAAACATACAGTATCAAGAATAACTATAAACTACGATGGTCCTTGAAAATAATAATTGACATGAAAAATAATTTCTTGAATAGATGATTTAAAATCTATGTATCTCGGATTGTCCTAAAATATTTTCGCACTTGTGTCACACATCCTCCAAAAATGGAAAATTATAGGAGGGTCCTCCTATACGTATCCCATCAAAAAATTTGAAGAGTATGAGCAACATAGTTCAAAACCAATCATATAGAGATTAGTATCGTATTCATCCACCACAACTAAACTAATTAATATCCAAAGCTAAGCAACAAGTAATCCATCCAAATGTATTATTTTCTTAGCTTCGATAGAAAAGAAAATTTTACTTATATTCATACTATGCCCATAAACTTATCAAACAGTGTTGAAATAGGAAAGCAACAAGACAATCCTCAAATATGCCAATTAAAAGTTAACCCACATTGACAAAATAGAATATTTAACCAATCAGACAATTCACAGTACAAATTATATTTTATATAGGAAATGAGAAATTGAAACTTAGCATACAGGGGTTGACAAAAAGATCCAAAAGCTAAACTCCTTCACCTGCTAAAAATACAAAAATTAACACCAATGGAGAGCACAACACGATAACAACAAGACTATCAAAAAAATATACAAGTATTATTTTCTAGGGAAGGGGAGATAGACAAAATTGGTACTACTGTATAAATCTGAGTACAAATTAGGTATCAATTTTACTTATAGTCCAATGAAGTGTCAATATTCCACCTCATGTGGTGTTCAATATTCAATATATCGAAACAAAATCAAATTAAGATTAATTTTCTTTGTTTTCTTTGGCATGCATAAACTTGGGATGCTAATTTTTCTCACAAAATCATGATTCTACTTTTCCTAGAGAAAAAATAGAACTACAATCAGGGAGATATTTACCACTAAAACAGTTAAAATAGGAAGAAACCTCCAACACTTACCCCCAATTAAAAAAAAATCGTTTTTGCTGAAGTGGGCTAGTTTAAATCGAGAAAAACATCACCTTTACGTATTCTACAAACAAAAGGAAGCTCTCTGAAAGGGTTACTGGTGCAACAGACTCTTAAGGAATTTGGAAGAGTAGCATGTTTTAGATGACTTTAGGAAAATGGCGAGAAAATCCATTGTAGATGAACTTGGGAGAACGACGAGCTAACCTAGGTTTAGGGATTTTTGTGAGAAAAACTAGTTTCGAAAATGAATTTTAAACTCCCCTATTTCTTAGTTTCTTTAATTTTTTAGACGTGAAAATCGAGGGGTGGTCTTTTGTCATACTTGGTTTATAATTAGGGACTAGATTCACGTAATTTTGGGGACTAGATCGAGTCTCATCGCTAATTTATGGATTAAATGTGAAATTTAGGGACCACAAAAAATCTTGTACCTATATGTATACTTTTAGAGATCATATTTTTAACTCGTCCCTAAATAGTGGTCCCTAGAAAGCCTTTTTCTTGTAGTGATACAAACACCCAGTCTGCCGATAAGATTCGTGAGGAGATGGCTCAGATGAGGACCGAGTTGGGGTTGGTATTGAAGCATGTGAGTGGAGGTGCAGAAAAGGTAAATGCTGTGAATTACTTGACTAGAACGCCACCACCAGATGAAGAATGTTACTATGAAGAGGATGCTTATGCGATAAATGACCATACGGGGGGTTTCTGACCAAATGCCCAAGGATCCAACACGAAAAATTGGCAGCAAGGTCAAACCTATGGAAATTACAACCGAGAGGGTCAATATGTTCGGGATGAGAACTTCAATCGTGACAACAACTACAACAGGAACAACTATGGCAACAAAGACGATTGGATTGGACCTTATGTTCCCCCTCAAAATCAGGAATCTGGTACTAGGGAAGCTGGAGGCAATATGGCGCATATTGAAGATGTGATGCAAAAGATGATGAGAAGGTTTGATGCAACTGATGAGAATGTGAAGGAGATGAGAAACGACTTGTCTGGTATTGGTCAAAAGGTTGATGCCCATGCAGTGTGAATAAAGCACCTAGAGCAGCAGATGACCCAATTGTCTACTACACTGAAACCCACGTCAACCTGGTACTCTTCCAAGCAACACCATCCAGAATCCAAAGAATGAAGGTCATTGTATGGTAGTTACTACTCGAGGGGGTAAGCAAACCATATATCCACCTAGGCCGTTTGGGGTGGAAGTTGAGATTAGAAAAGAAGATGATGTGGTAGAGGTTAGAGAAGAGTCTCAGAATGCGACAGAGAAAGAAACGGAGATATCTCAGAAAGTGGTCCCCATACCTAGACCTCCACATCCTTTTCCACAGAGGTTAGTGAAGAAGACTGAAGATGGTAAATATCGCATGTTTATTACTATGTTGAAGCAACTTTCCATCAACGTTCCATTGATAGAAGCTTTGGAGCAAATGCCTGGGTATGCAAAGTTTATGAAAGATATGGTGACAAAGAAGAGGTTTGTAAGTTTTAAAGATGATGATAGATTGCAGCATTGTAGCGCTATTGCTACAAGGTCTCTTGTGCAAAAGAAGGAGGATCCTGGTGCCTTCACGATTCCATGTACTATCGGGCTGTTACACTTTGCTAAAGCATTGGGTGACCTTGGTGCTAGCATCAACCTCATGCCATTGTCTATTTACAAGATGTTGGGTCTACGGGACCCAAATCCCACTACCATGCGGTTACTGATGGCTGATTGAACTGTGAAGAAGCCCATTGGTGTACTCCATGATGTGTTAGTGAAAGTGGAGTCTTTCATTTTTCCGGCGGATTTTGTGATTCTTGATTGTGAGGTTGATTTTGAGGTTCCCATCATCCTTGGGAGACCATTCCTTGCCACAGGGCATGCATTGGTTGATATGGAGAAGGGGCAGATGAAGTTCAGACTGAATAATAAAAAAGCAACTTTCAATATTTGTAGATCCATGAAGCAGTGTGGTGAGCTCCAAACAATATATGCTATAACTTACAGAGTTGAGAGTGGAACAGAAGTGCAAATTGCAGAGCGACTAGGTGTTGAGGCACTAGCAGCAGTTATGATGAATTTCGAGAGTGATGGTATTGAAGAGTACGATGAGTTGGTAGATGCACTATATTGATGCGAAAATCGGTCAAAACCAAAGAAGCATGAGCTAGACATGAAGAATCGTGAGTCCCCACCCGCAAGACCATCTATTGTGGATGCACCGAAAGTGGAGCTGAAGGCTCTACCACCGCATTTGATGTATGTATTTTTGGGTAGAGAAAATACTTTGCCGGTCATCATTGCGGCAGATTTAAATGCAAGACAAGTAGAGTGCTTAGTGACTGTGCTAAAGAGGTTCAAGCGAGCTATTGGATGGACTATTGCGGATATTATTGGGATCCCTCCCGGTATTTGTTCTCACAAAATCCAACTCATGCCAGATCACAAACATAGTATCGAGCACCAAAGAAGACTAAACCCACCTATGCAAGAGGTAGTTAAAAAAGGAGATCATCAAGTGGTTGGATGCGGGAGTTATTTATCCCATTGCAGATAGTAGTTGGGTGTCTCATGTTCAATGTGTGCCCAAGAAAGGTGGGATCACTGCGGTTCCTAATGAAAGAAATGAACTTGTTTCGATGTGGCCCATGACAGGATGGAGAGTCTGCATGGACTATATGAAGTTAAATGCTTGGACAGAAAATGACCATTTCCCCATGCCATTCATGGATCAGATGTTGGATAGACTTGCTGGTAAGAGTTGGTATTGTTATCTTGATGGTTATTCGGGCTACAATCAGATTTCTATAGCTCCAGATGACCAAGAGAAGACTACCTTCACTTGCCCTTATGGAACTTTCGCCTTCAAAATGATGCCATTTGGTTTATGTAATGCTCCAGCGACATTCCAGCGGTGTATGATGTCAATATTCTCTGATATGGTGGAGGACACTATTGAAGTGTTCATGGATGATCTCTCTATGGTAGGTGACTCTTTTGACCATTGTCTAGATCATTTGGCCGAGGTGCTGAAAAGGTGTGAAGATTGCAATCTAGTGCTAAATTGGGAGAAGTGCCACTTTATGGTGAAAGAAGGAATCATGTTAGGCCATCGGATTTCTGAAAAAAGTATCGAGGTTGATCGAGCAAAAGTTGAGGTAATCGAAAAGCTTCCACCACCTATCTTTGTAAAAGGTGTTAGAAGTTTTCTTGGGCATGCATGTTTCTATTAGGAGGTTCATCAAGGACTTCTCTAAAATTGCACATCCTTTGTGCAAACTGCTCGAAAAGGAGTCTAAGTTTCATTTTGATGATGCTTGTCTGAGAGCATTTGGAGAGTTGAAGGAGAAGTTGATTACTGCACCTATCATTATCTCACCAGATTGGGGACAACCGTTTGAGGTAATGTGTGATGCATGTGGAGTAGCGCTTGGTGTGGTATTGGGACAGAGGCGAGAGAAAATACTCCATCCTATTTATTATGCTAGCAAAGCTCTAAATGTGGCCCAAAAGAATTATACCGTGACTGAACAAGAGCTTCTTGCGGTGGTTTTCGCATTTGAAAAGTTTCGATCCTATTTGCTTGGTACTAAGGTCATAGTGCATACTGACCATTCTGCATTGAGGTATTTGATGGCGAAGAAGAATGCAAAACCGAGGTTGATTAGATGGGTATTGTTGCTGCAAGAGTTTGATTTTGTGGTAAAAGATAGAAAGAGGACCGAAAATCAAGTTGCCGATAACTTGTCCAGATTAGAGGAAGAAG
The DNA here is from genome assembly GCA_036553675.1 of Solanum okadae. Taxonomy (NCBI): domain Eukaryota; kingdom Viridiplantae; phylum Streptophyta; class Magnoliopsida; order Solanales; family Solanaceae; genus Solanum; species Solanum okadae. The sequence continues at coordinate 25,999,722 of CM071689.1, forward strand.
TTATGCAAAAGCTTGGTGATGGGGCTGAAATTAATGATAATTTTCCAGATGAGCAGGTTTTGGCTTCTTCTCATGATCTGATTCTTTGGTTTGCAGACTTTGCTAATTATTTGGCAAGCGATTTGGTGCCTCCGGATTTGTCTTTTCACCAAAGGAAGAAGTTTATGCATGATGTGAAGAAATTCTTTTAGGATGAGGCTTACTTGTATCGTTGTTGTACAAATGGGATTATTCATCGCTTTGTGCTCGAGGTTGAGATGTTGAGTGTACTTGAAGCATTCCATTCGTCGCCTGTGGGTGGGCATCATAGTGGTATTCGAACAGCACATAAGATTTTGCAGTGTGGGTACTACTGGCCTACCATCCAGCAAGATGCTCATGATTTCGCAAAGTCGTGTGATCGTTGCCAAAGAGAAGGAGGGATTTCAAAGAGGCAAGAGCTTCCTATGATTCCCATATTGGTAATAGAGTTGTTTGATGTATGGGGCATTGATTTTATGGGTCCATTTGTGAGTTCATATGGGATGAAATATATTCTTGTTGCGGTTGACTATGTATCAAAGTGGGTGGAAGCAGTTGCGCTCCCCAACAATGAAGGTAAAAGTGTCACCGCATTTTTGAAAAAGAATATTTTCTCCAGATTTGGTACACCAAAGGCAATAATCAGTGATGGAGGTTCCCACTTTTGTAATAAATTGTTCAAGGCACTACTTGAGAAATATGGTGTCCGCCACAATGTAGCCACTCCTTACCAACCGCAGACTAGTGGGAAAGTTGAAGTATGCAACAGAGAGATTAAACAGATTTTGGTGAAGACTGTAAATCCTAACATAATGGATTGGTCAAGGAAGCTTGATGATGCTCTATGGGCCTATCACACTGCCTACAAGACTCCCATAGGTATGTCTCATTACCAACTTGTGTATGGGAAGTCTTGTCATTTACCAGTAGAGCTAGAGCATAAGGCAATGTCGGCAATGAAGAAACTAAATTTGGATTGGGGCGCCGCATCCAATCAGAGAATGAATGACTTGAATATGCTTGAAGAGTTTCGCCTAAAAGCTTATGAAAGTTCAGCCAAGTACAAAGAGAAGATGAAGCGGTACCATGATCAAAAAATTGAAAAGCGAGAATTTGTGGTTGGTGATCTTGTGCTTCTATTCAGCTCTATGTTGCGCTTGTTTCCAAGAAAACTCAAGTCCAAATGGACTGGGCCATTTTTGCTCACGAAAGTGCTCCCCCATGGAGTGGTTGAGCTTGAGAATAGGGAAGGAACAAGGTTCATGGTAAATAGGCAAAGGATCAAGCTCTATCTGGGAAATGCTGAGAGTGTGCAAGAAGTGATTGAGGCCTACCATCTTGATGAAGTCTGAGTAATCAAGAGACCTGCGTCGTGCTACGACATTAAATCAAGTGTTGTTTGGGAGGCAACCCAAGATGTACAAACTAGCCAATAATAGGTTTTTGTTTCCATCTAGCAGTTCTGTGATTTAGTTGATTCTCTGTATTAATTTAGATAGGTGTTTAAGTTTTAGTTTTTTTTAGTGTTGGCTAGAATTAGCATAGGGTCCGTGTCTAAAAAGTGTCCAGAAAATGTAAAAAGAATAACCTAATGGTTGCTACATGTGTAGGGACGAATGAGAAATCTGCAGAAAAAGGTCTGGTGCAGAGGTCTACGGGCCCTATTGACGGTCCGTGGTTCAATTCACGGACCGTAAATGGTGTCCGTAGATCCCAGGTATGTTCTGAAATTTTTTCAAGTTAAAATGTCATCGACGGTCCCAATCTACGGACCGTTAATGGACCCACGGACCGTAGACAGGGTCTCGTGGGTCCAAACTCTAAGGCTGCCTGACTCGACCTAGACCCTCCTATTTAAAAAACCCCCAATTTCAAATCATTCCACTTCCCTCCATTTAATCCCACAACCGTTTCATAACCTCCCAAACTCCTTCAATCACTCAATAATCACTCCATCACTCCCCAGATTTATCTTCCCTTCCTTTTTCTTCAAACCCCTAAATTCCCTTTCCTCTACAAAATTTCCCACAAGGTCCGGTTTTTGGGTTAGTAACCAAGAGGTAATTCTTTGGTCTTGCAAAGCCTAGTGTCGTCACACAATCACCCCACTCCTCGTTGCTTGTAAGGTAATAGACTTTCCCCTCACTTTGAATTTCAGTTCATAGATTGAATATAGAAAGTCTGGAGTCAGATCTTGACCTTGGGTAATTGGTAGATGTAATTGCATGATAAAATTGGAAGTTACAATACCCTTGGAAGGATAGATAGTGACTGTGTCGCCTTATTGTATGTGATTATAAGTCTAAATGTAAGTTTCAACTTAGGGTTCCAAAGTTTGTCTTAAATAATTGGTTAAAATGATTAATCGAAATCCTAAGAATAACAAACTAGCATGATTCAATGTTGAAATACATAGTTAGACTAGGATATTGTTGAAAATAGTCTAAGATGTGAACTTGAAAATAAAAAAAAATTGGCTGAAACCTGACACAGTTCAATTCTATGATACCCCGTCTACGGACCGTAGATCCATCTACGGACCGTGGACTAGATTCGTGGTTGGATGCATTTGTAAATTTCACCAAGTGTGAAACCACGAATGTGGACTACGGTCCGTAGATCAATCTACGGACCGTTCTGCACATCCGTGGTTTCCATCTGTAACCAATGGTGTTGGTCCTCTGATCCACGGAAGGGTTCCACGGACCGTAGATCACTCTATGGACCGTAGGTTTCCTTCGTGGATGACCACTGTAGCCTCTGTCTGAAATTTTCATGGGACTTCAGTACTGTTCGTTTATAGTTCTAAATTTTTTTAGTGTGTTTATGGTTAGTTTTGGCACTAATATCGCTTCCACAGGTACGATGGTACCCAAGAAACTAGTCACCTACTCAAAACAGGGAAAGTCAAAATCTGTTGTCCCTAGCTTCAGGTTAATCGATGAGGACACGGACACGGAAAAGGATCCAGCATACGTTCCTCCCAACACAATGACTTCTCGCACTACACCCTGAGCCACTAGAGGCACCCCCCGGAAGGTGGTTCCCGACGTAGTCACTGTCTCCCAGTCTGATAAGGAGCACACACTGATCGGGTCACCAACTAGGGATGCTTCCAGTGTAGCTGAGGGGTCCACGTCTGGCTCTGAGTCTGGCCAGGCTTCGAGCTCTGAGTCTAGCCATGCTTCAAGGTCCGAATCTGCCCATGCTGCAGGTTCCAGTGCTAAATCAGCCACAGGGTCCGGTGAGAATGGTCAAGCTGGCACATATGATGAGGCCACTAGCTCGGAGTCCGTACCTGCACCACGGAATGATGATCCTACTCCAGTAGCCGGCGAGCTAAATAGATGGTGTGTAGAGGGCCAATGGCAAATTTATCGGGATGCCAAGATGATAAATGACAAACGGAAGATGGCCCAACTTATTACAGAGGAGCGCAGAGTCCTCACGGGGAGCTTTCATACTGTCCTGGACATCCACCAGCTTTTTAACATTCACAAGTGTGACTGGATAGCTCGAGACCCAGGGACATATAGCGAGGAGTTTGTGCGGGAATTCTACGCTTCTTATGTTGCCACTCTCCGTGGTTCGATTTCCAAGCGCTCAAAGCCCCTAGCCCAAGATCCTTTCACTTCCACTATGGTCCGAGGTTCTGGTGGACATATCACCTGCCACCATCACCCGCTTTCTCTATGGTCCTACCACGGGTCACTCTTAGTCACTAAACACAGCGGAATTTGATTACAAATGGGACATCGTGCGGAGTGGCACTTTCCAGAGGAATGCTGAGCAGCGAGAGGCTGTTATACTATGGTTGGCTAAGTACATTGCTGCAGATGGCGAGCCTGCGGAATGGGTCGCCACTCCACAATTAGGTATCCGAAAGACAACATTAATTTTTTTGACTAAGTTCTTCTGGCTGTTGGTGTGTAACAAGGTGTCGCCTACAAAAGCTGACAACCAACTCACATGGGACAGAGCAGTCATGGTTGCAACATTGGTAGCAAGAGTGGAGATTGACTTTGCCCGCATGCTACTGGCAGAGATTCACGAGAGGGCATTCAAAACCTCCACTACTTACCCTTTTCCATGTTTGATCTTCCAATTATGTAGGGACTCTGGAGTGCCACTATGGTATTATGATAGATTGATCCACCCTATAGGGACTTTGGATATAGGCCTCATTCGTGATGAAGCAAACGTGGCGGCACCTCGCAGAGAGCCCCATATTGAGGTGCCTCCCTTGGGTGCGAATCTTGCAGACACGGTGGGGCAGGCACAGGGCGGTGACCCAGTATACCAAATCACACCGATACTCTCCCAGCCTCCTCTGGTCAGGCAGCTAGTATGGCTCCTAGCTCATCTTGGTCCACATCACAATTCGAGGCTTATGTTGTCCCATTAGCCAGAGTACAGAAATTAGAGGCTCAGATGGCCACACTACTGCATCACATCTAGCTTTGGATGCAAAAGTTGATAGCAGAGTCTGAGGCCAGAATCGAGCGAAGGATGGAAGGAATGATGGACCGGAAGGTCCAGGCAGTTAATAAGCGTCTTGATGCCTTTGAACTGAGAGTCCTTGAGCGACTAGCCTCGACCATAGATCTATCCTCTTTTCAGTCTGAGTTAGCCAGTCTCTGGGCCGACGTTTATGCCATTCTTGCTACCCCTACAGTTGAGCCTCAGGCTGCACCTACTGCATTCGATGATGACACGCTTCTGGATGCTTTATTCAGTGGGACCGCCGAGGAGGAGCCTGAGCCTACACATACTAAAGGTAAGAGGCACTGTTGTAGTAGCACTGAGGAGGGAAACGCCCAAAAGAGATAGTGAAGGAAGGAGAAAGCGGCTAGGAAGGCTTCAATTTTAGATGAAGAGTTGCGCCAGCGGTGGGTGCGTGAGAGTGTTGCAGGGGCATCGAGCTCTGCCCCAGTTGTAGAGGTCCCCCCAGTTGTAGAGGTCCCGCTTGTTGTGAGGGACGTTGTGAGTACCACTGATGGTGCGGTGAGAGTGATATAGAGCACTACTGAGGGTGCTCTGATGGATGATATGGGCACTACTCAGGGTGACCCAACTATTGTTCCAGCGGGCTTCGGGAAACTGGACCCACCCGCTTGTTGATGATTCACCGGTGCTATGCACCACAAGTTTGCTTCACCCAATCCATTTTATTTTACTGCTTTTGTATGCATTAGGCGCAATCACATCTATTTTTGTTGGGGGTAGGGTAAATGGATTATGAGTGATAGGGTGAAGTCTGAGTAACCCAACTCATAAATCCTCTCTTGGGGTTTTCTTTCCTGTGTTCTTTTTCTCCATGAGACAGTTTAATTTCTGTTGAACCGGCATGTGTTAGGATCATATTTGTAGAAGCATGAAAAAGAAAGAAGCATGATGGCTTGAAAAATGATACCCGTCAGATTTTGTGATGTGTGCTAGAATTTGTAGGCTACGATTAGTTGAATGTGTTGGCTCTGAGTATGATATGATAATGAATCAACTTGATGGCATGACTTAAGCTGAAACTTGAACTGGGTAATCTGATAATGAAACTATGTGCCAAGAGTGTGTGAGAATAGTTGAGTGTTCAAACAGTTTTTGTGTAAAACTAGAACTTGCCCGGTTAGTCCTGCTAAGACAATTCAATCTAGAGGTTAGGAAGTGATCATAGGCCATTGTTTTGATAAGTCCACAAATTGCCTAAAAGAAGGATCCAACCAACTGAAATAAATGCTCCCTTTGATCCAAATACTTTGAGCCTAAAATTAAATCATTTCTTTCTAAACCCCGAACTCACCTTCATATAATCGACTATGTTGGCCCCGGTCCCTCCTTAGACATGTGCACCTCGACTTAGGTCAAAAGCCTAAGTTGAGGGTGGCTAATGTAAAAAGTAACTTCAATCTTGGCCCTGACCCAACATCGGGTATTGTGCACCTCAACCAATGGAAAATCTATAAGTTGAGGGTGGCTATGAAAGAAGAAACCGATAGAAAATGGGTATGAAAAGAGTTTGATGTTGAAAAAAAGAGGAAAGGATGTGACTTGTTGAAAGCTAAAAGAAAAATAAAATAAAAATAAAAAGAGCTACAAAGTCTAAAGTCACATCCAAGGTTGAAGAAAATCAAGGGAAATAAGGTAAAATGATCGGATGACAAAAATAGGGCAAAAAGAGGTTAAAAGCCTAGCGTAATGTCAACCAGGGCAGAAAGTCACTAAGAAGTACCCAAATGTACCATACCTGACCCTGAGCCTATGTTACAAGCCAAGAAAGTCCTATAGTGATCTAGAGTCTAGTTTGGAGAGTCTAAGCAGTGAAAATAAGGGCAAGCCTATGGTACTGGGCACTAACTATACTTGAAGGTATTTCTGAGTGTGAGTGTTGAATGAATCCTTGTACTCAAATTCATAAGTCATTGTGCGAAAGAAAAGGGATTTCGTTTGAAGTAAGGGCACTTAGTACATTGTCGGAGAGTTGGTACCTTGGTGATAGTGAAACAGTGTATGTTGTGTGTTGGTTGGTCAATCATTGTCATGGGTTGATCTACATGAATTAGCTTATCGAGTCTAAGAGAACAAATTTTGTACCCACAAAGTGAGTGGGGTAGAAAGCCATGTGATTGCTTGTGCTTGAAATGCTTGCTTCTATACAAGTGTCGTTTCGAGTCTTAGTGTGTCGCTTGAGGACAAACAACGAATTTAAGTTGAGGGTGTTGATATACCGTGAGTTTACGGTAGTTCTAATACACTTTACTTACAAGTTGTGTGTGTCTAGGGCCTTTTCGTATTGGTTTTGATGTGTTTTTATCATATTTTGCAGGAAAGATGTTCAGGCGCGGAAGTAAAGAGACAACTGAAAGAAAGGCAGAAAAAGTGCATTCACGGAAGTGATCTACGGACCGTGGGTCCATTGACGGTCTGTAGGTGATGTCCGTAGATCAGCACGCAAGGCATGGAAGGCAAATCAGGGAAATCTGACCAAGGGTGGAACCACGGTGGCCGTTGACGGTCCGTAGATTGATATACGGACCGTACTGTTGATCCGTAGATTGATACTGCGAGGGTTCCAGTACCTGATTTTTGAAGATTCTAAGTGTTGAGCCAGGGAGGGGGATTGACGGACCGTACTGCAGTTCCGTCGTTTTCTTCAGAGAAGCTGATTGGTGGAAGTTGAAATATTTTCCAAGTCCTAGTTGACGGAAGGGACTCATGGACCGTAGATCCATTGACGGTCCGTGAGTCAATCTCCTGGAATGATGACGCATGCCTGAACAAACTTTCCTTAATTTGTTTCCTTTTTAACTTAGGACTTGTTTTCTATAAACAGGGTATGTAAACCTCGTTGTAGGTAGTTAGACATTATTATTCTAGTTTTACTTTGTGACTGGGGATATTAATTTGTAAACCTAGCAATTATTGATTTCCTAAGTTCGTTTTGAAGATTTTGGTTTTGCAATTCAAGTTGAATTTCTAGGTTTATTATTCTCCTTACATAAGTTCATGATTTCTTCGTCTAAAACTATGAATTGTGTTCTTGCTAATATGGGTAACTAAATCCACAACTAGGATTGTGTGAACCATGAGCGATTAACAAAGTATGAATAGTAAATAAGCAATTCTTGACTAGAATTTTGCATGCATTGATAATTCTTTCATTTAGAAGTCCTTTTAACGGTGCCCAACGTTAGAACTCATCTTGGTACTATTTGCCAGACCAAGGAGGTAATTAACAAGAAAAGAATTATCAACATAGATTTAGTGTGATACTATCTAATAGTCTAGTGTTGATTGGCGCGAAGTAATGACTAAGCCAAACATCGATTATGATGGCTAATATGAGGTATAGGTAAGGGTTAGTAAATTGTACACACGTAGCCGGACCAAAGTGTGGGGTGAAATTCTCTAGATGTCGAACCAAGGATTTAGAGATACATAACTTACCACTTTGCATGTGATATACGAGGAAAGGATTGTTATTACTAGGATTTCTGCATTGTGAGCTTGTGGGGAACACGTATACCCTAGTTAATTCTCTCATCTTGATGACAACAAAGATTGACTTTTGTGTATTGATCACTTATTGAATTTTTACAATTTGTTTCACAAATCCCCCCCCCCCCCATCCCCCCATTTAATTACTTGTTTCTGGAAGTAATTTGACTAATTGAATATAATTGTTGGTTAAAGTAAGGTCTAAACCATTTTCCTCGTGGGATCGACCCCAACCTACAAGTTGGGTTCTTTACTTGATAACGATCGCTTATGCTTCTTTACATAATTGAAGTAAAACAATTCATTATATTCATGATTCTATAAAATTCTACTAATATCAATCAATACCCACACTTTAAGATCCAATTCAGAAATTAGGGTAATTTATGGATTCTTGGAAGATTTTCTCATAAAAACTATAATAATCAACAATTCAATCATGATATATGATAATTAAATCAATGAAAACGTTTTTAGAAAGAATCCATGACTTGGAGTGAAAACCCTAGGTTTTGGAGAATTTCCAACTTTGAAATTGAAAGTTTGAGGACTCCATGGAAGAAAGCTTTCCATGAATCAAGACTACCATACCTTAGGTGAAGAAATCCAACCAAAATCGTGTAAAAATTCCCCCTTCTTCAAGCTCTAAATTAATTTTCTTCTTCTTCAATGGAGTTTTAGAGAGAAGATTTTGAAGAGGGTTAAGTTGGTTATGATTTTGGGTTTGGGAGTTATGAGGTATATGAGTTAGTTAATGACTTAAAAGTACTTATGTAAGTCTATTAAATCAATATAAAACGACCTTACTTCAAACTAACCTCAAAAGGAATTACCTAAAATACCCCTCCCTTGGCCGAGTCTTGGCAGATTCTGCAGGCATGACCTACGCGTAGGACCTACGGTCCGTAGGTTGGCCTACTAGCCGTCCTTCAGTTCCGTAGGTCATGACCTACAGCCTAACTTTGAGGGCTTGACCCGCGACCCCCACCTACGGGGCATGGGTCCACCTACTGGCCATAGGTGGCCCTTTTTGGGCAGTCTTGGGGGTTAGGCTTTAGGTTCCTCCTCAAGGACCCTTGGTTGGTCCTTGGGGGGTCGTACCTTGAAGGTTAACCCCTCATCCTAAGTTCGGGAAACCATTTTACAACATTAAACTCAAAAACTCCCACGTAAGGCTCTAGTTTCACCTACTAGTTTTCCCGGGTGTTACGATTAGTATTCCACTTTTTATTATTATGAAGCACAATTAATATAATTATCTCATGTCAACAAAATAAATTATGATGATTAGGAGTTTCATTTTTCTTATACTTGCAAAAAGTAATTGGAAAATAAAATACTAATTCCATGATGCCATCATTTTTTGCGTATGTAACAATCTGTTTTCGTCGCTATTTTTTTGTTTGAAATCTATATATCTATATATAAAGGAGAAACATAGAAAAGGTGATGTGGCACATCTCTATGGCCTTCATTCTTATTTATCTTTTTTCTCTTCTTTTTTTGCCTTTCTTTCTTCATTTTTCTCAATAAATAATTTGTTTATTAATTTAAAAATTCAATCATATTTACTATTAAAATTATGTGCAATAAGTTACAAAAAAACCTTCATCTATTTATCCTCTCTACTTAAATAACATGCCTCTTCAACTTCTTTTTAACTATTGTTATGGTTTACCAATCTATAAATAACAATCATCTATGGAGATGTTCAGTGTTCATTTCCATTTTTTATTTCTTTCTTTTTATTAGTATAGTTTTTTCTTCCTTTTTATTTTTTTCTTTCATCTTTCATGTACTTAATAATGTCATGGTATGGTTTGCACATTGATAAAGATCATAAATATAATCTTCAAAGATTCATCACAGAGATGTTCACATTAGTTTGATACAAGTTCATTAAAATGAAGGAGGAAGATTAATTATCTTGGAAGATTCATCAAAAGAGATGGTCATATTAGTATAAAAGTTCGAATGGTGTCCAAATATTTTGAAGATTCATTAATGTATTGTTTTGGTTTCAATTAATATTATTCTGTTCTTTTTTATTTATTTTGATCAGATATATAAATTTCCTTTTATTCAACAAAAATTAAATTACTAAACTTTACTAACCAACATAATTAGAAAGTTCAATGCATTTTTTGTTAATTAACTGTGTTCTTCTTCTTCTTATTATTATTATTACTATTATATATGCGAATGAATGAAGATGAAAAATATCATGTTTTTGTTTTGATGTGTATCTGTTTGTCAATTTCTAAGTAATATTCTAAATTTTTGTCATTGTTGAAAGGTATAATATTATTATTACCTATGGTACATTTCTCATAGCTATTAGATATTTTTGTCCCTAAAAATCTACTGTATGGTCTATCATATTAGAAATCAATCACAAAATAAATAAACCATCTTTTTAGTATTTTCAAAACTTTTAATTAATAAATAAATTATTTAATGAAAAGAATAAAGAAAAAATTATCATTTATGTGTACATATATACTAAAAAGTTATTTATCATTATGCTATAATAAATGTGCATTTGTGAATAATATGTATTTAACTTGTAATTATTTAAATAAAAAATTATCTATCTTATTTTTCACATTAAAGAAGGAGTTATCTTTTGAATAGTTATTATCATGTATTAATTTTTTTTTAGTGATGACTACAATAATAATTTGACTAATGTTATAAAACTCTTCCACTTCTCTACATGTCTGTATTTGTTAGTCAATTTATAATTAATATTCTAATTTTTTGTCATTGTTGAAAAGTATAGTATTATTATTACGTATGGTATATTTCTCATAGCTTTTAGATATTGTTGCCCCTAAAATTATATGATATGGTCTATCATATTATAAAGCAATCACAAAATAAATAAAAATAAAAATAAATAAACTATCTTTTTAGTATTTTTTTAAATTTTAATTAATAAATAAATTATTTAATAAAAAAGAATGAAGAAAAAATTATCGTTTATGTGAACTTATATAGTAAAAAGTTATTTTATAGTTATGCTATAATAAATGTACATTTGTGGTTAATATGTATTTAACTTGTAATTATTTAAAGAAAAAAATATTTATCTTGATTTTTCACATTAAAGAAGGAGTTATCTTTTGAATAGTTATTATCATATATATATATTTTTTTAGTGATAACTACAATAACAATTAGATTAATGTTATAAAACTCTTTCATTCCTCTACATGTGTTAGGGACAAACATTGATCCAACTCTTGGTATACTTATCTTCAACCTTACACTTCACGTACTCTAAAAAATTTAATATTTTGTCACTCTATAATAATTTATATATCATTGAGTAGATAAATAACACATCAAATTCTAATGACATCATGACTTCTTATAAATATACATTTATGTTATATAATCAACTTAATTTCTTTTTTTAATATACTTTTTTTATATTTTTCTTCTTTTTATCAACAATGTTAAACGGCAATTATAGTTTGAAAATAGTTTTCTAGCAACTTTTGAATAGACAACATCAAGACCGTGACTTGATTTGTATTGTTTTTTATACACTTCTTATTGAAAAATAATCAATTAACGATATCATTTATTTAAAAAATATAATTAATTCTGGGCGAAGCACAGATAAGTACACTAGTTGTATATATCTAATTAATATGTATATGTTTCAATAAATACAATTATATTAATGAATCCAAGTTGTATTAAATATACTTTACTTCAATTAATATAATTGTATAAATATTCGATCAAGTTTAAATCTATATTTGTATAATTGATTATTATCATTTGTATCAATGTTGTATCAATTGTATTAACAAATACAATTTGTATCATTAAATTAATTGTACTAGTGAATACAATTGTATCAATGTTGTATCAAGTTCAACATTTTTATTTGTATAATTGATTGTTATCATTTGTATCAATGTTGTATCAGCGAATACATGTGTATTTGTAATTTTTGTATCAATGAAAGAATATGTATAGTTGACACTCGTCATTTGTATTTGTATAATTGATTGTTATCATTTATATTTATATAATTGACTATTCACATTTGTATTTTTTTATAATTGATTGTTATCATTTTTATTTGTATTGAGAGAGGAGGCAAAGAGAGGCAAAAGAGAGGGGCAAGGTGATGAGAGGCGAACGAGAATGTAGAGATAGAGGAAGAGATGAGAAAAAATAGCTACAAAACTCTAATTATAGCTAAAAATTGTGATTCTTTCAAACTATAATGTTGTATACATACATATCAAATGTTTGCCTAATTACGTAATATTTCCTTCTTTGAACTAGATACATGTGCACGAGCCAACATGCCCAATATATTTTACTTTCTTTAAATTAATTTATGTGACACATGACATTTTTAGATAGAGTAATCTAAATTGGAATTATTTTTTTAAAATATTTTAAATTGTTAAATATTTTAACTTTTAATACATTTTACATAATTTTTCAAATAATATATTTTACTCCATTTGTCTCAATTTATGTGACACAAATAGAATTTCAAGAGTTCGTCCCAATTTCAGTGTCACTAGTAAAATTTCAAAAATCAACCAACTTTTTGATAATCTTTTAAAATATTTTGAGTTATGAATTATCATAATTTATAGAATATTTACGTCATTTTAAATGTATATAAAAATAGAGAAACCACCAAAGAAATATGATCAAAGTGTGAGATGTACATTTGAATTGTAAAATTACATCACTTATATCAGTTATTATAAAATACACACTCCTATCGAAAAATACTTATCATGGGTGAGGAACAACCAACAAAAGGTGTGTGAAGCACAACTATTGTCAAATCCCATGTTTGACAAGTGGCATTGTAGGTCCACAAATAATTTTGTTTTGCATACCTATTCCCTCTTTCTCCATTTTAAATTAGGAGAAGGGTCTAAAATGCCCCTCAAGTATTTGAATTGGTACAAAATTATCCTACATCCACCTATCGGCCCTAAAATACCTCTGACGTCCACCTTTCGGCTCAAAAGTACCCTCGAGGTTAATCCTTTGACTCATATTTTCCCTTATTTTTAATAGCTCCCTTAAAGTAAAATTATTAAATATTTATTTATTATATTGCTTAATGTGATTGGTCCCAATTTAAACCCTTCTCAAATAAATAATAAAAATGATATTTTTCTATAAAAACCACTTATGATTCATATTTTTACCCAATACACTTGAAAATAAAATTGAAAAAATAATTAATTTCATGATATCTTCCTATTGGCCTATTTTGAATTGACCCCAATTTATTATAACGTAACCCCACTTATAAATGGGGATCCAACTAAAATCCATACTTACCCTAACTAATTGTCCATCTAAAAAATTTATTATTTTCATTAATATAAAATTTTCTCTCAATTATCCAAATGTTTTGTTCATTCTCTCTTTTATTCCTTTTTGTAATCTCTTATTCTTAATTAGGATATTTGGGACTCATACTTGAAATGAACTCACATATTTATATTCTTTTAATTAGTATTATTGTCATGATGGGATGAGGGTGGGGATAAGAGAAATGATTATTTTTAATTTTGGGTACACACAAAAGAAAGATGTAATATTTATACACATTTGCTTAATTAAGTCATCTTTTATTGATCCAATTATTTCTGTATGAATGCAACATTATTTTCCTCCTTTTTTTCTCTCCTGTTTGTCATAAATTAAAAATAAAATAAAATGGTGGACAAGATCCAAAAAGAAAAAAAAACATGGAAGAGATAGGAAGTGAAGGGCCGTGGAGGGAGGAGTGTAGAGAGTAGATGCCTAACCTTTTTATAATTTTAAATTTACTATAAAATTCAAAATCTAGTCAATCATGTGAGCTTACATATTAAGTAATTTCAAATTATTTTACGGAAAAGGGCTTAAAATTCCCTGAAAGTATGAGATTTGGTACAATATTACCCTCCATCCACCTAATGATTATGATCTGTTAGACATAAGGGTATTTTTGAGTTGAAAGGTGGACGTCAAGGGTATTTTAGGGCCTATAGGTGGATGAAGGGTAATTTTGTACCAATTCAAATACTTGAGGGGCATTTTAGGCCTTTCTCCGTTTTAATTTTAGGAAAAATCCTTTAGACCAGAAAATTTGGCTAGAATGGAATTTTTCCTATGTTATGTTACCTTTTTCAACATATTTACCCTTTTAACTTTAATAAATTTTGATTAAAAATGGAAAAAAGATCAGTTTAATTTTTTTAAAAATAAATAAGATAAACGTTTTAAATTTCTGGTCATTTAGCATTACCCTTAAATTTATTAGTATTATTTTCTTCCACATTTTTGAGGATATGTGCCATGAGAATATTTTTAATTTTTTAGGAGAATTATTTCACTTCAACTTTTGTCCATAAAATTTGCAAATACAACTTGAATTTCGGAAAACATTCAAAATCTTGTTTTCACTTTCTCTTTTTTCTATTTTTGAAATTAGTTTTGTTTTCAAAGAAATCTTAAGTTTTTATTTTATATTAAATAAGCTCGTTTAAATCATATTCCATGTTCAATAATATTTCATATTTTTTTTAAAAAGTACATAACGATTGTAAATATTAATTGCAAAAATTATGGCTAAACACAACTCAAACTTTGAAAATTCCAAAAGAAAGTGATTTTTTAATATTATTTTCATGGCCAAATGCCTAATTTGAAAATCATAAAAGTTTAAGTTGACATTTATTTTTTGTGATAATTTAATGTTATAAAAAGAGATATAGGAGAAATGACATTATGATTGGGATAATTGATATCGCTCAAATCACTCTCCAAAACTAATTAAAGAGTGAGCAGTCACAGTTAATATAAAAATTCAACCAAGAGTCGAGGTCAAATCCCACAGGGAATTACATATCGTGGAGAATTCCTTATCAAGAAATTTGGACTTTAAATTAGCTCATTTGTAATAGTAAGAACAATTGAGTGGATGATACCACCAACTCCATATAGAACTTTGGTTATCAATTATCACAATTAAACTAAAATATCGACGAAAACAATCTAGGGGTGCAGGAATTGGAAATCGACATCACATAGGGGTAATTGTGCTCCTCTATAGTGCTGAACATTCATGAATAGGCTAAGTCATCTTCGTTGACGCTAATCATCGTTCGTTCTCAAACCATCTATGCCTAGAATAACCTTACGTTCTCATCTAAATGTCAATCCTAAACAACCCAATACCTTACACTATTTTCTCTTCCAAGAACAGGGCAAAGAGTTCTGACCCATAACCTCTTTTTCAAGCAAGTTACAATCATCAAACCTAAATTTCTAGTACTAAACTAATTACCCACTCCAATTAATCTCTTTCAAGCATCAACTAAAGATCGGGAGTAGGAATTACATTTGCAATCTTAACCCTTAAGTTAAACCTATGGTAATTATACCAAATTCATGCATGAACAACAACAAAATAGAGCATAGCACAATACCCGCTACATTAAATAAACACCTAACCCCATTCTAGCACCCCTAGATCTTGGGGGTTTTAACCACACATCACAAAAAGTAAAAAGATTATACCTTCCATGAAAGTAGTCATGGGTAAATTGAAATCAAGCAAATACAAGTAAACCCACTTTGGATTCAACTTCCATTTATCAAAATCAAACGCCAATTTGTAAAACTCGAAAAGCTATAAAAGTGTTCTTTAAAGGTAAAATGTTTTCAAACTCTCAAAGTCATTTCAAAACAGAATTTTGGAACTCAGCGAACTTGTTGAAAACTGTATCCTTTGGGCTATTTATACTTCCTCAAAATTTGGCCCAAACTCCATTTTGCGGCTTACTCGACGACGTTAATCGGGCTCACCAAACTTGTTCGGCAATTCACCCTTCTCTCCTTAGCTCGCCTTATGATGATCTAGGATTCAAGTGTTTGAACCTTAGTTGGCGAACTCGATTGTGTTAGCCTTTCAAGTTCGGCAAATCTTTGCTTTGCACTGTGTCTCTTTGGACGATGTGAATCAGGATCGTTGTTCTCATTTAATGTATCACCGTCTCTACTGGAGTCCGCCGACCTTCTTTGATAGAAACAAGTGCTATGCACTGTCAATTTGGGCAAGCTCGTGTTTAGTTGGACATCCGCCCTTCTTGTCATGCAATCAACAATGTTTACTTTGCACTTCTTTTTGTATTTTTTGACATTCTTTCAAACATCAGTCATTGCCTTGTCCAATTGCCTTCATAGTTGCAAATCATAAACATTCTATTAGAATAGGACAGAATTAGACATTGAAGAAACTAGTTATTGAGCTAAATGGACCTTATTAAATGAGTGCAAATCTACCACTCATGAACACCCCCAGCTTAAACTTTTGCTTGTCCTAAAGTAAATCAAGAACACAATAAGTTCAATAAGGGTGTCTACAACAGTACTCAATGAGAGTTAACATACAAGTGCCATAGAAATACTACTCTCAATAACATTTTACCCTCAATCATGATAAAAAGCTTCAAATGATGACTAGCTAGTCTCAACACAAGCTCAAGCTCAAGCTCACTTTAGCTTCTTGTCTAATGCAAGAACACGTTTCAACAAATGCATTCAAGTGACCTCACATAAAAAATTATTCCATGTTCTCACAAAAAAAATCAACCAAGATATAAGGAATCAATATAACTCTCAGTCTCTCAAAAGAGAAATACATGCAAGCTTTGTCCCATACGTTTGTCCATATTTTCTAATTATCACACAACCTAATTCATGCAAGATCTCGAGGGTCTTTTAGGGTTGTAATGGGGCTGAGAGTAAGTGGTAGAGCCACATATAGTTGAGGGGTGACGACTGACACCCCTTCGTCGGAAAATTACACTGTGTAGCTAGACTTCTACGCAATTTTACTTCTTTATATTTTGACACCCCTTAGTCGAAGTTCTAGCTCCGCCATTGCTGAGAGTTAAGGTATGATCAATTTGGATTGGTGAGTTTACCTTTTCAAAACATTGTTGCAATTAACATCACCTCTTCCCAAGATCTTTTCCTTTTTTTTTCATTTGAGAACTCAACCCTTAACTTGTCACTCAATTTATTTGGAATCCCCTTTTATTTCATTCACTTCTCTTTTTAATTTTTATTTTTCCAAGGCATTTCCATAACAATGATTTCTTTTTTATAAGGAGGGGTTCCTTCATTTTGGTAACACTTTCAAAGTTGAGCTTCATTTCATCCTTCTTTGCCCTTCACTTGGCTTTCATTCATTCTTCCTTTCCACACCCCCAACTTTGGCTTTTGCCCTAAGGTTGCTATCCAAAAATCACAAATGCTTGAAAAAGGATTTTTGGTGAGAATGTAGGGATAATTTGGTTCAAGAGGCTTTCTTTTGGTTTCCAACAAATAGGTTAGGCTCAAATGGTGAAAAAATTTATTCACACCCTCACAAGGTAGTCACAAAAGATTATGGACAATTTGTTTCCGTCTTTAAAAGTTTTCCCAACATCATGTCTCGCATTCACCAAGATTCAAACAATTAGACAAACAAATCAAATTCTAGGATTCCACATGCATGTTCTCAAGTAAGACCTCACCATACATGAAACTTTGAAATATACTCTTTTGGCACATCCCAAAAAGATCAAAAGTGTAGGTGTGATGTTCATTGCAATGCTCACATCAAAATGCAGCTAGTCAATAAAAGATTCTAAGAGATCGCTAAAAGGTGCAACCACGTCGATTTTATTCTCGCAACACTAATACTATATGTCATGCTCACAATGAATACTATTCAAGACATTGATATTGAACACAATCGATCCTCAAATTGTTATCAATGAAAACTTCATGCATTTCATGATTTTAAACTCATGGGGGATTGCAACATCAAGGGAGAACGAAACAGAAATAAAGAGACAATCTTTAACCAAAAAGAGCAATCTAATATAGATAAACGTAATACTACAACTATTCCAAACTTAAAATAACAAAATACAATCAAAAGGGGAATATGAGCACAAAGACCCTCACCCCACCAAAAATAAAATGTAGTCTCCTTAACGCAATATAAATAAAAGTACGGAAGGCTGAGATAAAGGGTTCCCCCTAAAAGGCTATGTCTGTGGAGCACTCTCGTCTGGAGTCTCAAGTGGTGAAGCCTCAAGAGGGCTATCGATGCCCGACAACATGATCACTAGAGGCAGTAGGGAAGGCTCAACTAGGGCATCAATGACCGTCTCAGTAGTAGGAGGTAGGATGGGGTCTGGAGTGACTCCACTAGAGCCAATGTCTGAAGTCTCTCAAGGATATATCTCCAGGGCTGCCTGAAGAATCACCTTCTCGGTCACCTATAGCTCTATCAATGTTTCAGTAATTCCATGCTCTTCATCCCAAAAATACTTAACCTCAATCCTCCAAATGTCACTGGAAGAGGCTCGTGTGATCCTAACATTTGTAGATGCTCAGAAAGAGACTCTTGCCATCTCGCACAACTGCGTAATCAGTACTGAAAATGGGAGCGATGTCTGTTCCTGCCTTGTCCTCATCAACATCTCATCAGCAATGAGAGCACCCACATGTATTTTCTCTCTGTCAAAAATAGTACCTACCAAAACCACCTTGTCATGGCAAGTGATAGACTTGTTTTGTGAAGGAATTAGGTTGTTGCAGATGAAGTAAAACCAATATCTTCCCACTACGTTCAATTCACTCTTCTTGACCCGGGCACCATCAACCATCTAGGAGGGAGAAGAGTCATAAACCAAAGGAGCAGGACACCCTCTTCAGGGAGTCCAAATCATGACGCATCCGTAATAAATATAAGTCTGACTCAAATACCAGCATCTTCAGTGCGATATTAATAGCTTCGGCATTGCACCAGGCTTTCTTGCCTTAGACCTCCACTTCTTCAAATGGTTTCCAGACTTTACCCTTTCACTTCTTTAGAAGGGCCTGAGCATATGTGGTGCATGACTCCCTCACCCAAGAAGGGATATAGGGGTCTCTATTCTTGGTGAATCCCTCGAATTTATGGAATTGAATAGTATCCCAGATAGCTGGGTAATCGCTCATGATTCCATCTATGGAGAGCCGCCTCTTCTCTAGTATTATCCTTTCTCCAGTAGCTTCGAGCCTACTCAGGGCTTTAAGAGCGATAATCGACATGACTCTGGAAGCCCGGTGCTTGTGCAGGGAAAGGCTGCACCAACTTAGATCTGATATTCATCCTCTTAATCGCCCTTGTTTAGGTTTTCCCCTTTCTTGGGTATATGGTTGTGGGGTGGGAACTTGTTGATGATGGTGAGCCTTCGAAGTCCCATTATCGATTTTCCCCTGTGTCTCTTGGGAGGAGGAGGAGGAGGAGGAGAAGGCTCCCTATTTGACTCACTGTCGGAGGAAATCACTTGCTTACCCTTAGTTCTTTCCATTTCTTGCAAAGCACACATTCGGATCAATTGTGCACTCAAAGATTCAACTTGTGACTCACCATTACCAAAGACTCTCAAGTTCACAATACTTGCTTCAAATGCAGATTCAAGCTCAACAAAGGTACTCAAATGCCCTCACATAATGAATGATTCCATATTCACACACATAATGGTTCAACACTTTATAGTTCTGGAATCACATACAACTCTCACATTCACTAAGATGAATACATGCATGACTCCACCCATAGGGTTGCCCTTATTTTCCAACTAACACTTGTTTCAGCTCACTCAAGATCAAAAAGGTCTTCTTAAGGCTTGTAACGGGGCTGCGTGTAAATGTATGGTCATTTAGGCTTAGTGGCTACTATCCTCATGAAATGTGGTATGAAAAATACTTTCTTTCCTCTACTCCATTATTCTGATTCATGCTCAAAATTCACCCCATTATTTAATTCTCAGGGGAGACCGGACACCCCATTTCTCTTGCACTTACACAAGTTTATTTGAAACATTTTCATACATTTTTTTTCATTCTTCTTTTCTTTTTCTCTTTTTTTTTTGTATGGAGGGGTTCCATCTTTATCAAAGCATCGGTGTAACACCTCTTTTACTAAAACAAACCAGATTTCAGATTTCTGGTGTTGCAGGTGGAATCCACGGACACCATCCACAGACCATATGAGGACCCACGGTCCATCATACAGGCCGGTTCGTGCACGCGACTCTCCTTCTAGAAGCCTCAAAAAATTAGATAAGCGTCAAGCTACGCCAGAATCTACGGACCGTAAGTCAGACAACGGTCCGTGGTCCAGGGCCGTAGGTCAGACTCTCAGAATCGAGCCCTCAGTCAAGATTCACGGTTTGCTAGCATGAATAGTCAGTCGATCGACGTTTCGTCAGTCCAGTCCGTTGGTGACCTCGACAACAACTAAGTCAGGGGACTTTTGGTTTTTTCCTTATTAGTTGGACCCCTAAACTACGTCGTTTAAACCCTAAATTATGTTGTTGTGGTGAGTTTAAGCCTAGAAACATAACTAGAACTTACCTAAGTCAAATCATTTATTAAAATTTAGAAAAATTAGAGCGTAAGAGGAGAAAAGGGGTGAAGAACCCTAGTTTAAGAACATAGCAAGGTTCCATCAGTTCTAGCCCTAAAATCGAAAGATTTCTCTGTGGAATTCGTCACCAGGTATGTGGGATTTCACTAGTGGGTTTATTTCATCCATTAGGTCCCTAGATTTCAATTAGATTCTTGATTCCCTTATTCAACTAGACCTACGGTTTCTAGAATTATAGTAGATTATTATCAATTAGTTTCTTTGTTCCAAATCAATTTATCATGGCTTTTAGCATATGTTAGTATAACTACTTTCATAAATTTAGAACCCTAGCTATGTAGTTCTTGAGTTCATGAATTACATTTGCTAGTTCAGCTATTTCAAATAATTCAAATATTAATGTTGCATTCTTAGATTTTGCATGTTAGTATTTTTCGCTAGTATTTCAGTTATAAGGTTTTAAATTACATAATCATATGGGAAGTTTAATACCGAGTGCACTAGGGTCAGACACCGTCAAGTCCCAGAAAAACGTGCCCCATAGGTTGTAAGTCCCCTCTGTGGGGATCATTTTAGTGATCACGCCAACATGTTTCTATACCTTTGCCGAGTATATTGGGTCCTTTCGATGGGTCGTATACATTAGACTCCATATTTATCTTATGTGGTTTTATGTCAGTTTTAGTAGTTCCCTTAAAGTTCAGTCAGACTCTATTGCATTGGCCATGTTATCAGTATAGTTCAGTATTAAGTCTCCACATGTTATAAACTTGGTCATTGCATTCAATATTTCATGTTTAGTATTCTCAGTTGTATCATGATTATCTTATGTCATTGCTCAGATTTATGCTTTGATTCAGTTATGTTATTGTTCAGTTTTACTCTATCCCTCATGCTCAATACCTTTCAAGTACTAACACATACTCTGCGCTACATCTTTTCGTTATGTAGGTTCAAGTCCTCAGCAGTCAGATCACGCATAGATTAATTCCCGATCTTCAGTTCAGCAGCAGTAGTGGTGAGTCCTCATTCTTCAAGGACTAGTGAAATGATTATTTTATCATTTTTAGCTTTCGTTTCAATTTTGCTAGATCTAGCTAGGCATGTCCCAACATTTCTAGTCAATAGAAGATTAATTTCAGGCATAGTTAGTTACATCTTTAGTCTTGGAGTTTGACTTTTCACTTGTATTCAAACTCACAGTTTTCTTATATTCAGGCAGTATATGGGTATTCCCCATCATTTCAGATTTTCATATTAATTAGCTTCCGTAGAGTATTTATTTCTCAGTTTATCTTTAGAATGCTTATGATTATGCCAACATGGTTAGCTTAGGGTCACTCGTGATCCTAGGTCTCGTGTCCGCATCCAGGGAGTAGCCTTGGGGTGTGACACACTTGGTATCAGAGCATTAGGTTTAAGAGTCCTAGGATGTTTGAAAGGCCGCACTAAGTAGAGTCCTTTCCATGGGTGTTAAGTACACCACATCTAATGAGAAGGATGCTGCAAAATGTTTTAGGAAAACTTCAATTTCTTTGTTACTCTTATCATGCGTAAGGTATGATTTAATTCCTCGTGCTAATCCTTCGTTATGCACTTTCAGATCATGCCTCCTCATAGAGCTTATGGCAGGAATGCGAATGCCATGAATGCAAACACAACTCCGCAAGTCCCGGATCAGGAAGTTTTGAATGCTAAAATTTTTTTGGAACGCCATCTTGTTGTTTATTCAGAGTGAGACAAACCAAAACAATCAGCAGGTTCCTATTCCGACAAATGCTATTGTTGGGTCAGTGGCAGCTAGAATTCGGGATTTCATTGGGATGAATCCGCCTGAGTTCGTAGGATTGCAGATTGGTGAGGATCTCCAAAGCTTCATTGATGAGGTCAAGAAGATCTTTGGAGTGATACAGGTAATTGGAAATAATCGAGTTGAGTTGGCATCCTACCAGCTTAAGGATGTAGCTTATATCTGGCATACTTACTTAAAGGAGAATAGGGTACAAATGCAGCTCCTATAACTTAAGATTGCTTTAGGTACACCATTCTTGATAGGTTTTTCCAAAGAGGGTTGAGGGAGTCAAAAGCTCAGGAGTTTATGAATTTGAGATAGGGTTATATGATGGTGATATACCTTGAGTTTACGGTATTTCTAATACATTTTACTTACAAGTTGTGTGTGTCTAGGGCCTTTTTGTATTGGTTTTTATGTGTTTTTGTCATATTTTGCAGGAAAGATGTTCAGGTACAGAAGTAAAGACAGAACTAAAAGAAATGCAGAAAAGGGCATCTAGGAAAAGATCTACGGACCGTAGGTCTATTGACGCTCCGTAGATGGTGGTCGTAGATCAACATGCAAGGCATGAAAGATAAATCAGGGAAATCTGACCAAGTGTGAAACCATGGTGGCCATTGATGGTTCGTAGATGGATCTATGTACCGTACTGATGATCCGTAGATTGATACTGTGAGGGTTCTACCACCTGATTTTTGAAGATTCTAAGTGTGGAGCTAAGAACGGGGATTGATGGACCGTAGATCGATCTACGGTCCGTACTGCAGTTTCGTCGTTTGCTTTAGAGAATCTAATTTTTGGAAGTTGAAATATTCTACAACTCTTGGTTGATGGAAGGGACTCACGGACCGTAGATCCATTGACGGTCCGTGAGTCCGTCTCGTGGAATGAAGATGCGTCCCTGAACAAACTTTCCTTATTTTGTTTCACTTTTAATTTAGGACTTGTTTTCTATAAATAGGGCATGTAAACCTCGTTTTTGGGGTTGGCTTTTATTTCTTTTATTCTAGTTCATGACTTGGGAGATTAACTTGCAACTTTAGCAATTCTTAATTTCCTAAGTTCGTTTTTGAAGATTTTGTTGTTGCAATTCAAGTTGAATTTTAGGGTTTATTATTCTTCTTACATAAGTTCATAATTCTTTCATCCAAAATAATGAATTGTGTTCATATGATTGTGGGTAACTAAACTCCCCAACTAGGGTTGTGGGAACCATGAGCGATTAAAAAAGTATGAATAGTATTTAAGCAATTCTTGAATAGTATTGTTGCATGCATTGATAGTTATTTCATTTAGAATTCTTTTTAACGAGTGCATGCGTTAGAACTCGCCTTGTTGTTACTTGCCGGACCAAGGAGGTAATCAACAAGAAAAGAATAATCAACATAGATTTAGTGTGATACTATCTAATAGGCTAGTGTCGATTGGTGTGAAGTAATAACTAAGCCAAACATCGATTATGATGTCTAATATGAGGTAAAGGTAAGGGTTAGTAAATTATACACACGTAGCCGGACCAAGGTGTGGGGTGAAATTCCCTAGATGTCGGACCAAGGATTTAGAGATACCTAACTTATCACTTTGCATGTAGTACACTAGGAAAGGATTGCTATTACTAGGATTATTGGGTTACGAGTGTGTGGGGAACACGTATACCTTAGTTAAATCTCTCATCTTGATAACAACCGAAATTCACTTTTATGTACTGAATACATACGGACTTCTTTCAATTTGTTTCACAAATCCCCCCTCACCCTTATTCATTACTTGTTTCTTGAAGTAATTTGAGTAATTGAATATAATTGTTGGTTAAAGTAAAGTCTAAACCATTTTCCTCGTGGGATCGACCCCAACCTACAAGTTGGGTTCTTTACTTGATAATGATCGCTTATGCTTCTTTAGGGATGTGTAATTTGAGCATATCAAATTTTGATGCCACTGCCGAGGAAATTTGGCTTTTAGATTTATTTTAACTACATTATTGAACGTTAGTCAAATTTTTTCTAATTTTACTTTTTCTCTTTGTTTTTGTCTCTCTCTGGTTCTGACTTTAGAGTATGCCAAGTACACGAAGCCAGGGTGAACCACTTACTCCTTACGATCCAATGTTGAACCGCACTTTACGGAGAATGAACAATCCAGAAGATCCAGTTAATCCTATCGGAGGAAATCCAGGTGATGTAGTTGAGTTACAACAGCCGAGGGTAGTTGGTAGGGACAACCAGGTTCCAGCTGACAATTAATTAGGAGATGCATTGAGGGTGCAAGATCCACCAGGCCCACGACAACATGACAACTATCGGGGCAACGTCAATATGGCAGACTCTGATGGACCTATTTTCCTAACCCCTCTACCTTCAGGGCACACATTTCTGGTGACTAGTAACTTGATGCAGATGCTTACAGCAAGGGGCTTATTCTCAGAATTGCCATCGGAGGACCCACATGTTCACCTAGCCAAGCTAAGGGTGGTTTGCAAAAGTTGGGTAGGTAGACTGGACATGGATATGGATGTCATCGAATTACGAGTGTTCAATCTATCAGTATCAGACGAAGCTGCAGTATGGTTCACAGAGCTTTCTTATAACTCAATCTTTACACGGGACCAGCTGAAGGATGTGTTCCGAGCAAGGTACTATCTAGTGTCCAAGAAGCTAAATCACAAATATAGGGTCAACAATTTTGTAGCATTACCTGGAGAGTCTTTGAGTAGCTCTTGGGACAGATTCACTGCGTTCATAAGAGGTGTCCGAAATCACCGTTTTGATGATGAGTTGCTAAAGGAATATTTCTATCGAGGTCAGGATGACAACAATAAAGCAATGCTTGATACTATTGCAGGAGGTTCATATGGAGACTACACATATGCACAGATTACTGAAAAACTGGAGAAAATCTCTCGCAACAATAAAGGATGGAGCACTAGGAGGTCAAATACTGGGAGAAACACAATTGCCATTCAGAATACAAACACCCAATATACATATAAGATTCGTGAAGAGATGGATCATATGAAGACCGAGTTGAGGTTAATATTGAAGCATGTGAGTGGAGGTGCAGAGAAGATAAATGCTGTGAAATACTTGACTAGAACGCCACCACTAGTTGAAGAATGTTACTATGAAGAGGATGCTTATGCAGCGAATGATCAGACTGGGGGTTTCCGACCAAATGCCCAAGGATCCAATGCGAAAAATTGGTTCCAAGGTCAAGGAAACCAAGGTCGGAACTATGGCAATTACAACCGAGTGGGTCAATATGTCAGGGATGGGGTCTTAAATCATGACAACAACTACAACAGGAACAACTACATCAATAGAAACGATCAGGTTGGACCTTATGTTCCCCCTCAAAATCAGGAATCTGGTACTAGGGAAACTGGAGGCAATATGGCGCGTATTAAAGATATGATGCAGAATATGATTAGAAGGTTCGATACAACTGATGAGAATGTGATGGAGATGAGAAATGAGTTGGCTGGTATTGGTCAAAAGGTTGATGCCCATGCAGTGTCAATAAAGCACCTAGAGTAGCAGATGACCCAATTGTCTACTACAGTGAACCCAAATCAACCTGGTACTCTTCCTACCAACACCATCCAGAATCCAAAGAATGATGGTCATTCTATGGCAGTTACTACTCGAGGGTGTAAGAAAACTATAGATCCACCTTTGACGTCTGTGGTGGATGTTGAGATTAGAAAAGAAGATGTTGTGGTAGAGGTTAGAGAAGAGTCTGAGACTGCGATAGAGAAAGAAGCGGATATATCTCAGAAAGTAGTCCCCATACCTAAACCTCCACTACCTTTTCCACAGAGGATAGTGAAAAAGACTGAAGATGGTAAATATCGCAGGTTTATTACTATGTTGAAGCAACTTTCAATCAACGTTCCGTTGATAGAAGCTTTGGAGCAAATGCCTGGGTATGTAAAGGTAATGAAAGATATGGTAACAAACAAGAGGTCTGAGAGTTTTAAAGATGATGATATATTATAGCATTGTAGCGCTATTGCTACAAGGTCTCTTGTGCAAAAGAAGGAAGATCCTGGTGCCTTCACGATTCCATGCACTATCGGATTGTTACACTTTGCTAAGGCATTATGTGATCTTGGTGCTAGCATCAACCTCATGCCATTGTCTATTTACAAGAAGTTGGATCTAGGAGACCCAAAGCCCACTACAATGAGGTTTACTAATGGCCGATCGAACTGTGAAGAGGCCCACTAGTGTGCTCCATGATTTGCTAGTGAAGGTGGAGTCTTTCATTTTTATGGCGGATTTTGTGATTCTTGACTATGAGGTTGATTTTGAGGTTCCCATCATCTTAAAGAGACCATTTCTTGCCACAGGGCGTGCGTTGGTTGATATGGATAATGGACCGATGAAGTTCAGACTGAACAATGAAGAAACAACTTTCAATATTTGTAGGTCCATGAAGCAAAGTCGTGAGCTCCAAACGGTATCTGCTATAACTTATAGAGTTGGGAGTGGAGCAGAAATGCAAATTGAAGAGCGACTTGGTGTTGGGGCACTAGCAGCAGTTATGATGAATTTCGATAGTGATGGTATTGAAGATTACGATGAGTTGGTAGCTACACTCGATAGGTGTGATTATCGGTCAAAATAAAAGAAGTATGAGTTAGAAATGAAGAATCGTGAGTCTCCACCAGCGAGACCATCTATTGGAGTTGAAGGCTCTACCAACACATTTGAAGTATGTATTCTTGGGTAAAGATAACACTTTGCCGGTCATCATTGTGGCAGATCTAAATACGAGACAAGTAGAGTGCTTGGTGACCGTATTAAAGAGGTTCAAGCAAGCTATTGGGTGGGCAATTGCGGATATTATTGGGATTCCTCCGAGTATTTGTTCCCACAAAATACAACTCATGTCAGAGCACAGACCTAGTATTGAGCACCAAAGAAAATTAAATCCACCTATGCAAGAGGTAGTTAAAAAGGAGATCATCAAGTGGCTGGATGCGGGAGTTATTTATCCCATTACAGATTGTTGCTGGGTTTGTCCTATACAGTGTGTCCCAAAAAAAGGTGGTATTACTGTGGTTCCAAATGAACGAAATGAACTTTTTCCAATGAGGCCCGTGACTGGATGGAGAGTCTGCATGGACTACTGGAAGCTAAATGCTTGGACAGAAAAGGACCATTTCCCTATGCCATTCATGGATCAGATGTTGGATAGACTTGTTGGAAGGGGTTGGTATTGTTTTCTAGATGGGTTTTCGGGCTACAATCAAATTTCTATTGCTCTAGAAGACCAAGAGAAGACCACCTTCACTTTCCCTTATGGGACTTTTGCTTTCAAACGGATGCCATTTGGGTTGTGCAATGCTCCAGCAACCTTCCAGCGCTGTATGATGTCAATATTTTCTGATATGGTGAAGGACACTATTGAAGTGTTCATGGATGATTTTTCATTTGTAGGTGATTCCTCTGATTGTTGTCTGGATCATTTGGCCGAGGTGCTTAAAAAGTGTGAAGATTGCAACTTGGTACTGAATTGGGAGAAGTGTCATTTCATAATTAAAGAAGGTATAGTGTTGGGTCATCGAATTTGAGAAAGCTATTGAGATTGATAGAGCTAAAGTTGAGGTAATAGAAAAGCTTCCGCCACCTATTTCTGTAAAGGGTGTTAGAAATTTTCTTGGGCATGCTGGGTTCTATAGGAGGTTCATAAAACACTTTTCAAAATTTGCACACCCATTGTGCAAACTGCTCGAAAAGTTGTATAAGTTTGATTTTGATGAGGCTTGTCTGAGAGCATTTGTAGAATTAAATGAGATGTTGGTTACTGCACCTATCATTTTTCACCAGATTGGGGACAACCGTTTGAGGTAATGTGTGGTGCAAGTGGAGTGGCGCCAATTGGTGACCCGATCAGTGTATGCTCCTCATTAGACTAGGAGACAGTGACTATGTCGGGAATCACCTTCCAGGGGATACCTCTGGTGGCTCGGGGTACAGTGGGAGAAGTCCTTGTGTTAGGAGGAACATATGTTGGATCTTTTTCCGTTTCTGTGCCCTCATCGATTAACCTGAAGCTAGGAGAAACAGATTTTTACTTGCCCTGTTTTGAGTAGGAGACTAGCTTCTTGGGTGCCATAGTACCTACGGAAGCGATATTAGT
Organism: Solanum okadae; assembly: GCA_036553675.1. Lineage (NCBI taxonomy): Eukaryota > Viridiplantae > Streptophyta > Magnoliopsida > Solanales > Solanaceae > Solanum > Solanum okadae. The sequence goes on from CM071689.1 coordinate 26,028,137, forward strand.
TCCAAAACTAACCCTAAACAAAATAAAAAAAATTAGAACTATAAACGAACAGTAACAAAGTCAAATGATAATTTCAGACAGAGGCTACAGTGGTCATCCACGGAGGAGACCTACTGTCCGTAGACTGATCTACGGTCCGTGGAACCCTTCCGTGGTTCAGAGGACCAACAATATTGGTCGCAGATGGAAACCACGGATGTACAGAATGGTCCGTAGATTGATCTACGAACCGTAGTCCACATCCCTGGTTTTATACTTGGTGAAATTTTAGGTGTATCCAACCACGAACCTAATCTACAGTCCGTAGACGGGGTATCGTAGATGTGATCTGTGCCAGATTTTAGCTATTCTTTATTTTCAAGTCCACAACTTAGACCATTTTCAACAATATCCTAGTCTAACCTTGTATTTCAACATTGAATCATGCTAGTTTGTCATTTTCAGGATAACCAAGTGTTTAAGACAAACTTTCTAACCCTAAGTCGAAACTTACATTTAGACTTGTAATCACATAAAATAAGGCAACACAATCACTATCTATCGTTCTAATGGTATTGTAACTTCCCATATTATTATGCAATTACATCTAGCAATTACCCAAGGTCAAGACCCGACTCTCGACTTTCTATATTCAATCTATGAATCGAAATTCAAAGTGAGGGTAAAGTCTATTACCTTACAAACAACGAGGAGTGGGGTGATTGCGTGATGACACTAAGCATTCCAAGATGAAAGAATTATCTCTTCGTTACTAATCCGAACACCGAACCTTGTGGGAAATTTTGGAGGGCAAAGGGAATTTAGGGGTTTGGAGAAAAGGAAGGGAAGATTACTAGTGATTAGTGAGTGATTTAAGGAGTTTGGGATGTTATGAACGGTTTGGGATTAAATGGAGGGAAGTGGAATGATTTAAAATTGGGTTTTTTAAATAGGATGGGTCCGGGTTGGGTCAGGCAGCATTAGGGTTTTGGACCCACGAGACCCTGTCTATGATCCGTGGGTTGATCTACGGTCCGTATATTAGGACTGTAGATCACTCTTACACTTGGACAAGTTGTAGGGACTTACCTGGGATGTACGGACACCATCCATGGTCCGTGGATGGATTGACGGACCGTCGATGGGGTCTGTAGACCTCTGCTCCAGACCATTTTCTGTAGAATTTTCATAGCGTACCTGCACATGTAACAACCATTAGGCTACTCTTTTTACATTTTTTGGACACTTTTTAGACACGGTCCATATGCTAATTCTAGCTGACACACAAAAAAGCTAAAACACCTATCTAAATTAATATAGAGAGTAAACTAAACACAAAAACTGCTAGATGGAAAACAAAAACCTATCGTCGGCTAGATTGTACATCTTGGGTTGCCTCCCAAGCAGTGCTTAATTTAATGTCGCGGCACGACGTAGGCCTTTTGATTACTCAAACTTCATCAAGATGATAGGCCTCAATCACTTCTTGCACACTTTCAGCATTTCCCAAATAGATCTTGATCCTTTGCCCGTTTACCATGAACCTAGTTCCTTCACTATTTTCAAGCTCAACCGCTCCATGGGGGAGCACTTTTGTGAGCAAAAATGGTCCAGTCCATTTGGACTTGAGTTTGCCTGGAAATAAGCGCAATCTAGAGTTGAATAGAAGGACAAGATCACCAACCACAAATTCTCGCTTTTCAGTTCTTTGATCATGATACCTGTTCATTTTTCTTTGTACAAGGCTGAACATTCAGAAGCTTTTTAGGCGAAACTCATCAAGCATATTCAAGTCATTCATTCTTTGATTAGATGCGGCGCCCTAATCCAAATTTAGTTTCTTCATTGCCCACATTGCCTTATACTCTAGCTCTACCGGTAAATGACAAGACTTCCCATATTCAAGTTGGTAAGGAGACATACCTATGGTGGTCTTATATGCAGTGCGATAGGCCCATAGAGCATCGTCAAGCTTCCTTGACCAATCCATTCTATTAGCATTCACAGTCTTTGCCAAAATCTATTTGATCTATCTGTTGGACACTTCAACATGTCCGCTAGTCTGTGGATGGTAAGGAATGGCTAGATTGTAGCGGACACCATACTTCTCAAGTAGTGCCTTGAACAACTTATTACAAAAGTTGTAACCTCTGTCACTGATGATCGCCCTTGGGGTACCAAATCAGGAGAAGATATTCTTTTTCAAAAATGCGGTGACTCTTTTGCCTTCATTGTTGGATAGCACAACTGCTTCTACCCACTTCGATACATAATCAACCGCAACAAGAATATACTTCATCCCATGTGAACTCACAAATAGACCCATAAAATCAATTCCCCATACATCAAACAACTCTATCACCAATATAGGATTCATAGGAAGCTCTTGCGTCTTTGAAATTCCTCCTTCTCTTTGGCAACGATCAAAAGACTTGGCGAAATCATGAGCATCTTGGTGGATGGTAGATTAGTAGTACCCACACTGCAAAATCTTATGAGGAGTCCGCATACCACTATGATGCCCACCAACAGGCATTGAATGGTATGCTTCAAGTACACTCAACATGTCAACCTCGGGCATACATCGACGAATAATCCCATCAGCACAACTACGATACAAGTAAGGCTCATCCCAAAAGAATTTCTTCACATCATGCATAAGCTTTTTCCTTTGGTGAAAAGACAAATCCGGGGGCACAATATTGCTTGCCAAATAATTCACAATGTCAGCGAACCAATGAATCAGATCATGAAAAGAAGCCAATACCTGTTCATCCGGAAAAACATAATTAATTTCAGCCTCATCACCAAACTTTGGCGTAGCCTCTTCCTCTAATCTGGACAAGTGATCAGCAACTTGATTTTCGGTCCCCTTTCTATCTTTTACCACAAAATTAAACTCTTGCAGCAATAATATCAATCTAATCAACCTCGGCTTTGCATCCTTCTTTCCCATCAAATACCTCAATGTATAGTGGTCAGTTTGTACTATGACATTGGTATCAAGCAAGTAGGATCGAAATTTTTCAAATATGAAAAGCACTGCAAGAAGTTCTTGTTCAGTCACAGTATAATTCTTCTAGACCACATTTAGAGCTTTGCTAGCATAGTGAATAGGGTGTAAAATTTTCTCTTTCCTCTGTCCTAGTACCACACTAAGCGCCACTCCACTTGCATCACACATTACCTCAAACGGTTGTCCCTAATCTGGTGAAATAATGATAGGTGCAGTAACCAACTTCTCCTTTAACTCTCTAAATTCTCTCAGAGAAGCATCATCAAATAATATGCGCAATTGTCCACCCAATAGCTCGCTTGAACTTCTTTAATATAGTCACCAAGCACTCTACTTATCTCACATTTAGATCTGCCACAATGATGACCGGCAAAGTGTTATCTTTGCCCAAGAATACATACTTCAAATGTGGTTGTAAAGCCTTAAGCTCAAATTGTGGTGCCACCACAATAGATGGTCTCGCTGGTGGAGACTCACGATTCTTCATGTCTAACTCATATTTCTTTTGTTTTGACCGATAATCACACCTATTGAGTGCAGCTACCAACTCATCGTAATCTTCAATACTATCACTAACGAAATTCATCATAACTGCTGCTAGTGCCCCAACACCGAGTCCCTTTTTGAATTTGCATTTCTGCTCCACTCTCTACTCTATAAGTTATAGTAGATACCGTTTGGAGCTCACCACTCTGCTTCATGGACCTACGAGTATTGAAAGTTGCTTCTTCATTGTTCAGTCTGAACTTCATCTATCCCTTTTCCATATCAACCAACGCACGCCCTGTGGCAAGGAATGGTCTCCCTAGGATGATGGGAACCTCAAAGAGAAGAATCACAAAATCCACCAGAAAAATGAAAGACTCCACTTTCACTAACACATCATGAAGTACACCAATGGGCCTCTTCACAGTTCGATCGGCCATTAGTCATCACATTGTAGTGGGCTTAGGGTCCCCTAGACCCAACTTTTGTAAATAGACAATGGTATGAGGTTGATGTTAGCACCAAGATCACACAATGCCTTAGCAAAGTATAACAATCCAATAATGCATGGAATAGTGAAGGCACCAGGATCCTCCTTCTTTTGCACAAGAGATGTTGTAGCAATAGCGCTACAATGCTGTAATCTATCATCATCTTCAAAACTCACAGACCTGTTCTTTGTTACCATATCTTTCATAAACTTTGCATACCCAGCCATTTGCTCCAAAGCTTTTATCAACGGAACGTTGATGGAAAGTTGCTTCAACATAGTAATAAACCTTCGATATTTACCATCTTCAGTTTTCTTCACTAGCCTCTGTGGAAAAGGTGGTGGAGGTCTAGGTATGGGGATCACTTTCTGAGATATATCCGTTTCTTTCTCTGTCGCAGTCTCAGACTCTTCTGTAACCTCTACCACATCATCTTCTTTTCTAATCTCAACATCCACCACAGACGGCATAGGTGGATCTATGGTTTGCTTACCTCCTCGAGTAGTTACTGCCATATAATGACCATCATTCTTTAGATTTTGGATGGTGTTGCTAGGAAGAGTACTAGGTGACGTGGGTTCACTGTAGTAGACAATTGGGTCATCAGCTGCTCTAGGTGCTTTATTGACACTGCATGGGCATTAACCTTTCGACCATTACCAGACAAGTCATTTTTCATCTTCTTCACATTTTCATCAGTTGCATAAAACCTTCTCATCATCTTGTGCATCATATCTTCAATACGCGCCATATTGCCTCCATCTTCCCTAGTACCCGATTCAAGATTTTGAGGGGGAACATAAGTTCCAAACAGATCGTTTCTGTTGCCATAGTTGTTCTTGTTGTTGTTGTTGTCGCAATTTAAGTTTCCATCCCTGACGTATTGACCCTTTCGGTTGTAATTGCCATAGTTCCGACCTTGGTTTCCTTGACCTTGGCGCCAATTTTCCGCATTGGATCCTTGGGCGTTTGGTCGGAAATCCCCCTGTCTGATCATTCACTGCATAAGCATCCTCTCCATAGTAACACTCTTCAACTGGTGGTGGCGTTCTAGTCAAGTAATTCACAACATTCATCTTCTCTGCAGCTCCCCTCACATGTTTTAATACCAACCCCAACTCGTTCCTCATTTGAGCCATCTCCCCACGAATCTCATCCGTAGACTGGGTGTTTGTATTTTGAATGGAAAATGTGTTTCTATAGTATCTGACCTCCTAGTGCTCCATGCTTTATTGTTGCGAGAGATCTTCTCCAGTTTTTCAGTAATTCGTGCATAGGTGCAGTCTCCATATGAACCTCCTGCAATAGTATCAAGCACTACTTTATTGTTGTCATCCTGACCTCGATAGAAATATTCCTTGAGTGACTCATCATCAATACCGTGATTTGGAACACCTTTTACGAACGCAGTGAATCTGTCCCAAGAGCTACTCACAGACTATCCAGGTAATGCTACAAAATCGTTGACCCTATCTTTGTGATTTAGCTTCTTGGAAACTGGATAGTACCTTGCTCGGAACACATCCGTTAGTTGGTCCCATGTAAAGATTGAGTTGTAAGAAAGCTCAGTGAACCATGCTGCAGCATCGCCTGTCGGTGATAGAGTTAACACTCGTAATCCGATGACATCCATATCCAAGTCTAGTCTATCTACACAAATTTTTCAAACCACCCTTAGCTTGGCTAAGTAAGCATGTGGGTCCTCCGATGGCAATGTGTGCCCTGGAGGTAGAGGGGGTAGGACAATAGGTCCATCAGAGTTTGCTATATTGACGTTGCCCCGATAGTTGTCATGTTGTCGTGGCCCTGGTGGATCTTGCACCCTCAATGCATCTCCCAATTCAATGTCAGTTGGAACCTGGTTGTCCCTACCAACTACCCTTGGCTGTTGTAACTCAACTGCATCATCTGGATTTCCTTCGGTAGGATTAATTGGATCTCCTGGTTTGTTCATTCTTTGCAAAGTGCGGTTCAACTTTGGATTGTAATGAGTAAGTGGTTCACCGTGGCTTCGTGTACTTGGCATACACTAGAGTCAGAACCTAAGAGAGGCAAAAACAGAGAGAAAAGGTAAAATTAGGAGATATTTGACTAACGTTCAATAATATAGTTAAAATAAATCTAAAAGCCAAATTTCCTCGGTAGCGGCGCCAAAATTCGATATACTCAAATTACACCTCCCTAAAGAAGCATAAGCGATCATTATCAAGTAAAGAACTCAACGTATAGGTTGGGTTCGATCCCATGAGGAAAATGGTTTAGACTTTACTTTAACCAACAATTATATTCAATTAGTCAAATTACTTCCAGAAACAAGTAATTAAAAAGTGGGGGGGATTTATGAAACAAATTGTAAGAAGTCCGTACGTAATCAGTAAACAAAAGTCAATTTCGGTTGTTATCAAGATGAGTGAATTAACTAAGGTATACGTGTTCCCCACAAGCTCATAATGCAGTAATCATTATAATAGCAATCCTTTCCTACTATACTACATATAAAGTGATAAGTTAGGTATCTCTAAATCCTTGGTTCGGCATTTAGAGAATTTCACCCCGCACCCTGGTCCGGCTACGTGTGTATAATATACTAACCTTTACCTTTACCACATATTAGACATCATAATCGATGTTTGGCTTAGTTATTACTTCCCACCAATCGAGACTAGCCTATTAGATAGTATCATACTAAGTCTATGTTGATAATTCTTTTCTTGTGGATTACCTCCTTTGTCCAGCAAGTACCAGCAAGGCGAGTTCTAATGCGTTCACTCGTTCAAAAGACTTCTAAAAGAAAGAATTATCAATGCATGCAACAATACTATTCAAGAATTACCTAGTTACTATTCATACTTTGTTAATTGCTCATGGTTCCCACAACCCTAGATGTGGAGTTTAGTTACCCATAATCATATGAACACAATTCATTATTTTAGATGAAAGAATTATGAACTTACCTAAGAAGAATAATAAACCCTGAAATTCAACTTGAATTGCAACAACAAAATCTTAAAAAACGAACTTAGGAAATTAAGAATTGCTAAAGTTGCAAGTTAATCTCCCAAGTCAAGAACTAGAATAAAAGTAATAAAAAAGCCAACCCCAAAAATGAGGTTTACATGCCCTATTAATAGAAAACTAGAGCTAAATTAAAAGGGAAACAAAATAAGGAAAGTTTGTTCAGGCACGCTGCTTCACTCCACGATACTGACTCACAGACCGTCAATGGATCTACGGTCCGTGAGTCCCCTCCGTCAACCAGGACTTGGAAAATATTTCAGCTTCAAAAAATCAGTTTCTCTAAAGCAAACGACGGAACTGCAGTATGGACAGTTGATCGATCTACAGTCCATCAATCCCTCTCCGTAGCTCCACATTTGGAATCTTCAAAATTCAGGTAGTGGAACCCTCGCAGTATCAATATATGGATCATATGTACGGTCCATAGATCCATCTACAGACCGTCAATGGCACCCGTGGTTCCACACTTGGTTAGATTTGTTTGATTTGACTTCCATGCCTTGCCTGCTGATCTACAACCACTATCTACGGAGCATCAATAGACCTATAGTTCGTAGATCACCTCCGTAGATGGCTTGTTCTGCTTTTCCTTCAGTTGTGTCTTTACTTTCGTACCTGAACATCTTTCCTGCAAAATATGATAAAAACACATAAGAACCAATACAAAAAGGCCTAAGACATACACAACTTGTAAGTGAAATGTATTAGAAATATCGTAAACTCATGATATATCAACAAATTTGATAAGCTCAAATTACACGTCCCTAAAGAAGCATAGGCGATCGTTATCAAGTAAAGAACCCAACTTGTAGGTTGGGGTCGATCCCACGAGGAAAATAGTTTAGACTTTACTTTAACCAACAATTATATTCAATTAAACAAATTACTTCCATAAACAAGTAATTAAAAAGGGGGGGGGGGTTTGTGAAACAAATTGTAAGATGTCCGTACGTAATGAGTAAACAAAAGTCAATTTCGGTTGTTATCAAGATGAGAGAATTAACTAAGGTGTATGTATTTCCCACAAGCTCATAACGCAGTAATCATAGTAATAGAAATCCTTTCCTAGTGTACTACATGCAAAGTGATAAGTTAGGTATCTCTAAATCCTTGGTCCAGCATCTAGAGAATTTCACCCCGCACCTTGGTCCGGCTACGTGTGTATAATTTACTAACCCTTACCTTTACCACATATTAGGCATCATAATCGATGTTTGTCTTAGTTACTACTTCTCACCAATCTACACTAGCCTATTAGATAGTATCACAATAAATATATGTTGATAATTCTTTTCTTGTTGATTACGTGCTCGGTCCGGCAAGTAGCAGCAAGGCGAGTTCTAACGCGTTCACTCGTTAAAAAGTCTTCTAAACGAAAGAATTATCAATGCATGCAATAATACTATTCAAAAATTGACTAGTTACTATTCATACTTTGTTAATCAATCATGGTTCCACAACCCTAGTTGTTGAGTTTAGTTACCCATAATCATATGAACACAAATCATTATTTTAGGTGAAAGAATTATGAACTTACGTAAGAAGAATAATAATCCCTGAAATTCAACTTGAATTACAACAACAAAATCTTCAAAAACGAACTTAGGAAATTAAGAATTGTTAAAGTTGCAAGTTAATCTCCCAAGTCAAGAACTAGAATTAAAGTAATAAAAGCCAACCTTAAAAACGAGGTTTACATGCCCTATTTATAGAAAACAAGTCCTAAATTAAAAGGGAAACAAAAAAAGGAAAGTTTCTTCATGGACGCGTCTTCATTCCATGAGATAGAATCACGGACCGTCAATGGATCTACGGTCCATGAGTCCCTTCCGCTAGCCAAGACCTGGAAAATATTTCAGCTTCAAAAAATCAGTTTCTCTGAAGAAAATGACGGAACTACAGTACAAACCATAGATCGATCTACGGTCTGTAAATCCCCCTCCGTAGCTCCACACTTGGAATCTTCAAAAATCAGGTAGTGGAACCCTCAGAGTATCAATCTACAGATCATCAGTACGGTCCGTAAATCCATATGCAGACCGTCAATGGCCACCGTGGTTCCACACTTTGTCAAATTTCCTTGATTTGGCTTCCAAGCCTTGCCTACTAATCTACGACCACCATCTACGGAGCGTCAATGGACCTACAGTCCGTAAATCACCTCCGTAGATGCCCTTTTCTGCATTTCTTTTAGTTGCCTCTTTACTTCCGTACCTGAACATCTTTCCTGAAAAATATGATAAATACACGTAAAAACCAATACAAAAAGGCCCTAGACAAGCACAACTTGTAAGTGAAATGTATAACAAATACCGTAAAATCACGGTATATCAACACCCTCAACATAAATTCGTTGTTTGTCCTCAAGCGATGCACTAAGACTCTAAACGACACTTGTATAGAAGCAAGCATTTCAATCATTAGCAATCACATGGCTCTCTATTCCACTCACTTTTCGAGTGCAATATTTGTTCTCTTAGACTTGACAAGCAATTCATGTGGATAAAACCATGACAACGATCGACAAACCAACACACAATATACATTGTTTAACTATCACCGAAGTACCACCTTTCCGACAATATACTTAGTGTCCTTACTTCAAAGGAAATCCATTTTCTTTCACACAATGACTATGAATTTTGAGTACAAGGATTCATTCAACACTCACACTCACAAATAACTTCAGGTACAGTTAATGCTCAGTACCATAGGCTTGCCCTTATTTTCATTGCTTAGACTCTCCAAACTACACACTAGGATCACAATAGGACTTTCTTGGCTTGTACCGTAGGCTCAGGGTCAGGTGTGGTACATTTAGGTATTTCTTAGTGACTTTCTGCCCTCTTTGACATTACACTAGGGTTTTACCCTCTTTTTGCCCTATTGTTGACATTCTTCCATTTTACCTTTTTTCCCTTCACTTCTTCAACCATGAATCTGACCTTAAACTTTATATTTATTTTTTAATCTTTTAATTTTTTATTTTTTATTTTACTTTCAAATTTTTCTTGGATTTTATTATTTTCTTTAGCTTTCAACATGTCACATCCTTTCCTCTTTCTTTCAACATCAAACTCTTTTCATACTCATTTTTTTTCGGTTTCCTCTTTCATTGCCACCCTCAACTTATGGATTTTCCATTTGTTGAGGTGCACAATACCCGATGTCGGGTCAGGGCCAATACTGAAGTTACTTGTTACATTAGCCACCCTCAACTTAGGATTTTGGCCTAAGTCGAGGTGCACATGTCCAAGGAGGGACCAGGGCCAACATAGTCGATTATGGGAAGGTGAGTTAGGAGAAAATGAACGAAATGGTCTAATTTTAGGCTCAAAGCATTTAGATCAATGGGAGTATTTATTTCAGTTGGTTAGATCCTTCTTTTAGCCAGTTTGTGGACTTATCAGAACAAGGGCCTATGATCACTTCCTAGCCTCTAGAGTCACTTGTCTTAGCAGGACTAACCGGGCAAGTTCTAGTTTTGCACAAAAATTGTCTGAACAATCAACTATTCTCACACACTCTTGGCACATAGTTTCATTATCAGATTATAAGATTACCCAGATCAAGTTTCAGCTCAAGCCATGCCATCAAGTTGATTCATTATCATGTCATACTTAGAGCCAACACATTCAACTTATCTTAGCTTACCAATTCTAGCACACATCACTAAGTTTGGACGGGTATATTTTTGCATAAGCCATCATGCTTCATTCTTTTTCATGCTTCTACACATACAATCCTAACACATGCCGGTTCAATAGAAATTTAAACTGTCACTTGGGGAAAAAGAACACCGGCAAGAAAATCCCAAAGAGAGGATGTATGAGTCGAGTTATTCAGAATTCACCCTACCACTCACAATACATTTACCCCACCGCCAACAAAAATAGATGCAATTGTCCCCAATGCATACAAAAAAAGTAAAAGATAATGGAGTGGGTAAAGCAAACATGTGGCGCATTGCGTCGATGAATCATTAACAAGCGGGTGGGTCCGGTTTCCCAGAGCCCGCTGGAACCATACTTGGGTCACCTTCAGTAGTGCCCACATCAACCATCATAGCACCCTCAATAGTGCTCTTGATCACTCTAAACGCACCATCAGTGGTGCTCACAACGTACCTCATGATAGGCGGGACCTCTACAATTGGGGCAGAACTTGATGCCCCTGCAATACTATCACACATCCTATGTTGGCGCAACTCTTCATCTAAAATTGTAGCCTTCCTAGACTCCTTCTCATGCCTACACTGTCTCTTTTGGGGTTTTTCCTCTTCAGTGCAACTAGAACAGTGCCTCTTGCCTTTGGTATGTTTAGGCTCTGGCCCCTTTTCGGTGGTCCCATTGAATAAAACATCCAGCACTGTATCACCAACCAACGCAGTAGGTGCAGCCTGAGGCTCAACTGTAAGGGTGGCAAGAATGGGATCAACGTTGACCCGGAGGCTGGCTAACTCGGAATGAAAAGAGGATAGATCTATTATCGGGGCTGGTCGCTGAAGGACTCTCAATTCAAAGGTGGATATTTTGATCCATCATGCCCTCCATCCTTCACTCCATTCTGGCCTCAAACACGACTATCAACTTTTGCATCCAATGATGGATGTGATGTTACATTGTGGCCATCTGAGCCTCTAATTTCTGTACATTGGCCAACGGGACAACAACAACTCCTAATTGTTCTGTGGAATGGGATGAGCTAGGAGCCCTACTAGCAGTCTGGGAAGAGGAGGTTGGGATAGTATCGGTGTGATCTGGTACAATGGGGTCATTGCCTTGTGCCTCCCCCACCGTGTCGGGAAGATCTGTACCCATCAGAGGTACCTCAACCAGGGGCTCTCTGCGAGGTGCCGCCATATTTGCGTCAACTCAAATAATGCCAATATCCAAAGTCCCTGTAGGGTGGATTAACCTGTCACAATGCCCGATCGGGACTCCAAAGTCCCTGCATAATTAGAAAATCATACATGGAAAGGGGTAAGTAGTAGAGGTCTTGAATGCCCTCTGGTGAATCTCCGCCTGCAGCACGCGGGCAAAGTCTATCTCCACTCCCACTACCAATGTTGCAACCATGACCGCTTTGTCCCATGTCAGTTGGTTGTCAGCTTTTGTAGGCGACACCTTGTTACGCACCAACAACCAGAAGAACTTGGCCACAAAATTCAATGTGGCCTTTTGGATAGACAATCGTGGTGTGGCGACCCACTCTGCACGCTCACCATCTGCAGCAATGGATTTAGCTAACCACAGTATAACAACCTCTCGCTGCTTAGTATTCCTCTAGAAAGCACCGCTGCCGGTGAAATTTGGCTTTTAGATATATTTTAACTACATTATTGAACGTTAGTCAAATATTTCATAATTTTACATTTTCTCTTTGTTTTTGTCTCTCTCAGGTTCTGACTCTAGTGTATGCCAAGTACACGGAGTCAGGGTGAACAACTTACTCCTTACGATCCAGAGTTGAACCGCCCTTTGCGAAGAATGAAGAATCCAGGAGATCCAGTTAATTCTATCAGAGGAAATCCAGATGATACGGTTGAGTTACAACAACCGAAGGTAGTTGGTAGGGACAACCAGGCTCCAGCTGACAATGAATTGGGAGATGTATTGAGGGTGCAAGATCCACCAGGCCCACAACAACATGACAATTATCGGGGCAACGTCAATATAGCAGACTCTAATGGACCTATTGTCCTACCCCCTCTACCTCTAGGGCACACATTTGTGGTTACTAGTAGCTTGATGCAGATGCTTACAACAAGGGGCTTATTCTCAGAATCGCCATCGGAGGACCCACATACTCACTTAGCCAAGCTAAGGGTGGTTTGCAAAAGTTGTGTAAGTAGACCAAACTTGGATGTGGATGTCATTGGATTACGAGTGTTACCTCTATCACTGACAAGCGATGCTGCAGTATGGTTCACTAAGCTTCCTTATAACTCAATCTTTAGATGGGACTAACTGACAGATGTGTTCCGAGCAAGGTACTATCCAGTGTCCAAGAAGCTAAATCACAAAGATAAGGTCAACATTTTTATAGCATTACCTGGAGAGTCTGTGAGTAGTTCTTGGGCCAGATTCACTGCATTCCTAAGAGGTGTCCTAAATTACCGTATTGATGATGAGTCGCTGAAGGAATATTTCTATCAAAGTTAGGATGACAACAATAAAGCAGTACTTGATACTATTGCAGGAGGTTCACATGGAGACTGCACATATGCACAGATTTTTGAAAAACTAGAGAAGATCTCTCGCAACAATAAATCATGGAGCACTAGGATGTCAGATACTAGGAGAAACACATTTGCCATTCAGAATACAAGCACCCAATCTACGGATGAGATTCGTGATGAAATGGCTCAGATGAGGACAGAGGTGGGGTTGGTATTGAAGCATGTGAGTGGAGGTACAGAGAAGATAAGTGATGTGAATTACTTGACTAGAACGCCACCACTAGTTGAAGAGTGTTACTATGAAGAGGATGTTTATGCAGTGAATGATCAAACGGGAGGTTTCCGACTAAACACCCAAGGATCCAACGAGAAAAAATTGGCGCCAAGGTCGGAACTATGGCGATTACATTCAAGAGGGTCAATATGTCATGGATGGGAACTTAAATCGAGACAACAACTACAATAGGAACAACTATGGCAACAGAAATGATGGGGTTGGACCTTATGCTCCCCCTCAAAATTGGGAGTCTGGTAGTAAGGAAGCTAGAGGCAATATGGCACGTATTGAAGATATGATGCAGAAGATGATGAGAAGGTTTGATGCAACTGATGAGAATGTGAAGGAGATGAGAAACGACTTGTCTAGTATTGGTCGAAAGTTTGATGCCCATGCAGTGTCAATAAAGCACCTAGAGCAGCAGATGACCCAATTGTCTACTACAGTGAACCCACGTCAACCTGGTACTCTTCCTAGCAACACCATCCAGAATCCAAAGAATGACGGTCATAATATGGAAATTACTTCTCGAGGGGGTAAGCAAAACCATAGTTCCACCAATGTCGTCTGTGGTGGATGTTGAGATTACAAAAGAAGATGATGTGGTAGAAGTTAGTGAAGAGTCTAAGACTAAGACAGAGAAATAAACGGATATATCTCAGAAAGTAGTTCCCAGAACAAGACCTCCACCACCTTTTCCACAGAGGTTAGTGAAGAAGACTGAAGATGGTAAATATCATCGGTTTATTACTATGTTTAAGCAACTTTCCATCAACATTCCGTTGATAGAAGCTTTGGACCAAATGCCTAGATATGCAAAGTTTATGAAAGATATGGTAACAAAGAAGAGGTCTGTGAGTGTTGAAGCTGATGATAGATTATAGCATTGTAGCGCTATTGTTACAAGGTCTCTTGTGCAAAAGAAGGAGGATCCTAGTGCCTTCACGATTCTATGCACTATCGGATTGTTACACTTTGCTAAGGTATTGTGTTATCTTGGTGCTAGCATCAACCTCATGCTATTGTCTATTTACAAGAAGTTGGGTCTAGGGTACCCTAAGCCCACTACAATGCGGTTACTAATAGCCGATGGAACTGTGAAGTGGCCCATTGGTGTACCCCATGATATGCTAGTGAAAGTGGAGTCTTTCATTTCTTGGTGGATTTTGTGATTCTTGACTATGAGGTTGATTATGAGGTTTTTATCATCCTAAGGAGACTATTCCTTGCTATAGGGCGTGTGTTGGTTGATATGGAAAAGGGACAGATGAAGTTAAGACTGAACAATGAAGAATCAACTTTCAATATTTGTTGGTCCATGAAGCAGAGTGGTGAGATCCAAACAGTATCTGCTATAACTTATAGAGTTGAGAGTGGATCAGAAGTGCAAATTGAAGAGCGACTCGGTGTTGGGGCACTAGCAGCAGTTATGATGAATTTCGATAGTGATGGTATTGAAAATTACGATGAGTTGGTAGATGCACTCCATATGTGTGAATATAGGTCAAAACAAAAGAAGTATGAGTTAGACATGAAGAATCGTGAGTCTCCACCAGGGAGACTCTCTATAGTGGAAGCACCGAAATTGGAGCTTAAGGCTCTACCACCACATTTGAAGTATGTTTTCTTGGGAAAAGATAACATTTTGCTGGTCATAATTGCGGCAGATCTAAATGTGAGACAAGTAGAGTGCTTGGTGACTATATTAAAGAGGTTCAAGCTGGCTATTGGGTGGACAATTCCAGATATTATTGGGATTCCTCCCGGTATTTGTTCCCACAAAATACAACTCATTCCAGATCACTAACCTAGTATTGAGCACCAAAGAAGATTAAATCCACCTAGGCAAGAAGTAGTTAAAAAGGAGATCATCAAGTGGCTGGATGTGAGAGTTATTGATCCTATTGCAGATAGTAGTTGGGTGTGCCCTATGTAGTGTGTCCCAAAAAGAATTGGTATTACTGTGGTTCCAAATGAATGAAATGAGCTTGTTCCAATAAGGCTCGTGACTGGATGGAGAGTCTGCATGGACTATCGAAAGCTAAAAGCTTGGACAAAAAAGGACCATTTCCCTATGCCATTCATGGAACAGATGTTGGATAAAGTTGCTGGTAAGGGTTGGTATTGTTTCCTTGATAGGTATTCGGGCTACAATCAAATTTCTATCACTCCAGAAGACCAAGAGAAGACCACCTTCACTTGCCCTTATGGGACTTTTGCTTTCAAACGGATGTCATTTGGGTTATGCAATGCTCCAGCAACCTTCCAGCACTGTATGATGTCAATATTTTCTGATATGGTGGAGGACACTATTGAAGTGTTCATGGATGATTTTTCAGTTGTAGGTGATTCCTTTGATCATTATCTGGATCATTTGGCCGAGGTGCTTAAAAGGTCTGAAGACTGCAACTTGGTACTGAATTGGGAGAAGTGTCATTTCATGGTTAAAGAAGGTATAGTGTTGGGTCATCGAATTTCAGAGAAAGGTATTAAGGTTGATAGAGCTAAAGTTGAGGTAATAGAAAAGCTTCCGCCAACTATTTCTGTAAAGGGTGTTAGAAGTTTTCTTGGGCATGCTAAGTTCTATAGGAGGTTCATAAAAGACTATTTAAAAATTGCACACCCATTGTGCAAACTGCTCGAAAAGGACTACAAGTTTGATTTTGATGATGCTTGTTTGAGAGCGTTCAGCGAGTTAAAGGAGAAGTTGGTTATTGCACCTATCATTATTTGACCAGATTGGGGACAACCGTTTGAGTTAATGTGTGATGCAAGAGGAGTGGCGCTTGGTGTGGTACTAGGACAGAGGAAAGATAAAATTCTTAACCTTATTTACTATGCTAACAAAGCTCTAATTGTGGCCAAGAAGAATTATACTGTGACTGAACAAGAACTTCTTACAGTGGTTTGCGCATTTCAAAATTTTTGATCCTTCTTGCTTGGTACCAATGTCATACTACCCACTGACCACTCTACACTCAGATATTTGATGGCAAAGAAGGATGCAAAATCGAGGCTGATTAGATGGGTATTATTGCTGCAAGAGTTTAATTTTGTGGTAAAAGATAGAAAGGGGGCCCAAAATCAAGTGGCTGATCACTTGTCCAGATTAGAGGAATAGGCTATGCTAAAGCTTGGTGATGGGGCTGAAATTAATGATGTTTTTCCAGATGATTAGGTATTAGCTGCTTCTCATGATCTAATTCCTTGGCTCGCTGACTTTGCTATTTATTTTGCAAGCAATATTGTGCCCCCGGATTTGTCTTTTCACCAAAGGAAAAAGCTTATGCATGATGCAAAGAAATTCTTTTTGGACGAGCCTTACTTGTATCGTAGTTGTACTGATGGGATTATTCATCGCTGTGTGCATGAGGTCGAGATGTTGAGTGTACTTGAAGCATGCCATTCATCGCCTGTTGGTGGACATTATAGTGGTATTTGGACTGCGCATAAGATTTTGCAGTGTGGGTACTATTAGCCTACCAACCACCAAGATGCTCATGATTTCGCCAAGCCTTGTGATCGTTGCCAAAGAGAAGGAGGAATTTCAAAGAGGCAAGGGCTGGCTTCCTATGAATCCTATATTGGTGATAGAGTTGTTTGATGTATGGGACATTGATTTTATGGGTTCGTTTATGAGTTCACATGGGATGAAGTATATTCTTGTTGCAGTTGATTATGTATCGAAGTGGGTAGAAGCAGTTGCGCTATCCAACAATGAGGCAAAAGTGTCACCGCAATTTGAGAAAAAATATCTTCTCCAGATTTGTTACCCCGAGGGGGATCATCAGTGATGGAGGTTCTCACTTTTGTAATAAGTTGTTCAAGGCGCTACTTGAGAAGTATGGTGTTCGCCACAATGTAGCCACTCCTTTCCATCCAGAAACTAGCGGACAAGTTGAAGTATCCAACACAGAGATCAAACAAATTTTGGCAAAGACTGTGAATGCTAATAGAACATATTGGTCAAGGAAGCTTGATGATGCTCTATGGGCCTATCGCACTGTATACAAGACCCCCATAGGTATGTCTCATTGCAAACTTGTATATGGGAAGTCTTGTCATTTAACGGTAGAGCCAGAGCATAAGGCAATGTGGGCAATGAAGAAGCTAAAATTGATTAGGGCGCCGCATCTAATCAAAGAATGAATGACTTGAATATGCTTGATGAGTTTCGCCTAAAAGCTTACGAAAGTTAAGCCTTGTACATGTAGAAGATGAAGAGCTATCATGATCAAAGAATTGAAAAGCGAGAATTTTTGGTTGGTGATCTTGTGCTTCTATTCAACTCTAGATTGCGCTTGTTTCCACGCAAACTCAAGTGCAAATGGACTGGGCCATTTTTGCTCACAAAAGTGCTTCCGCATGGAGCGGTTGAGCTTGAAAATAGTGAAGGAACTAGGTTCATGGTAAACGGTCAAAGGATCAAGATCTATCTGGAAAATGCGAAAAGGGTGCAAGAAATGATAGATGCATATCATCTTGATGAAGTGTAAGTAATCAAGAGGCATACATCGTGCCGCGACGTTAAATTAAGCGCTGCTTAGGAGGCAACCCAAGATGTACAATATTGCCAACGATAGGTTTTTGTTTTCCATCTAGCAGTTTTTGTGTTTAGTTTACTCTCTGTATTAATTTAGATACATGTTTTATTTTTTTTGTCTGTTGGCTAGATTAACATAGGGTCCGTGTCTAAAAAGTGTCCAGAAAATGTAAAAAATGAATAGCCTAATGGTTGCTACATGTGCAGGTATGCTATGAAAATTCTACAGAAAATGGTCTGGTGCAGAGGTCTACGGACCCCATCGACGGTCCGTCGATCCATCCACGGACCGTGGATGGTGTCCGTAGATCCCAGGTAAGTCTCTACAACTTGTCCAAGTATAAGAGTGATTTATGGTCCCAATCTACTAACCGTAGATCAACCCACGAACTGTAGACGGGGTCTCGTGGGTCCAGAACCCTAATCCTGCCTGACCCAACCCGGACCCATCCTATTTAAAGAACCCCAATTTTAAATCATTCCACTTACCTCCATTTAATACTAAATCGTTCATAACTTCCCTAACTACTTAAATCACACACTAATCACTATTAATCTTCCCTACATTTTCCCGAAACCCCTAAATTCCCTTTCCTCTCCAAAAATTCCCACAAGGTCCGGTGTTCAGGTTAGTAACGAAGAGGTAATTCTTTGGTCTTGCAAAGCTTAGTGTCATACACAATCGCCCCACTCCTCATTGCTTGTAAGGTAATAGACTTTCCCCTCACTTTGAATTTCGGTTCATAGATTGAATATAGAAAGTCGGGAGTCGGGTCTTGACCTTGGGTAATTGTTAGATGTAATTGTATGATAATATGGGAAGTTACAATACCCTTGGAACGATAGATAGATATTGTGTTGCCTTATTGTATGTGATTACAAGTCTAAATGTAAGTTTCGACTTAGGGTTCCAAAGTTTGTCTTAAATACTTGGTTATCCTGGGAATGACAAACTAGCATGATTCAATGTTGAAATACATGGTTAGACTAGGATATTGTTGAAAATGGTCTAAGTTGTGGACTTGAAAATAAAAAATGGCTGAAATCTGGCACAAATCACATCCACGATACCCTGTCTACGGATCGTAGATTAGGTTCGTTGTTGGATGCACCTGAAATTTCACCAAGTGTAAAACCACGGATGTGGACTACGGTCCGTAGATCAATCTACAAGACATTTTGTACATCCGTGGTTTCCATCTGCAACCAATATTGTTGGTCCTCTGAACCACGGAAGGGTTCCACGGACTGTGGATTAGTCTACGGATCGTAGGTCTCCTCCGTTGATGACCACTGTAGCCTCGGTCTGAAATTTTCATGGGACTTTGTTACTGTTCATTTATAGTTCTAAATTATTTTTAGTTTGTTTATGGTTAGTTTTGGCACTAATATCACTTCCATAGGTTAATCTGTTGCTCCTAGCTTCAGGTTAATCGATGAAGACACGGAAAAAGATCCAGCATACGTTCCTCCCAACGCAAGGACTTCTCCCACTGCACCCCGAGGCACCAGAGGCACCCCCTGGAAGGTGATTATCGACGTAGTCACTATATCCTAGTCTGATGAGGATCACACACTGATCGGGTCACTCACTGGGGCTGCTTCTAGTTCAGCTACTGGGTCTGCGTCTGACTCTGAGACTACCCATACTTCGGGTTCTGAGTCCTACCATGCTTCAGGGTTCTAGTCTGCCTATGTTTCGGGGTTCAATGCCAAGTCAGCCACAGGGTCCAGCCAGAATGAACATGCAGCCTCATCTGATGAGGCTGCTAGCTCAGAGTCAGTACCTATACCAAGGAATGAGAACCCTACTCCAGTAGCCGGTGAGCCAAACAGATGATATGCTGAGGGCCAATGGAAAATCTATCGGGATGCAAAGATGATTAATGGCAAAGAGAAGATGGCCCGAACTGATATAGAGGAGCGCACAGTCCTCACACGGGGATTGCACATTATCCCCAACATCCACAGGCTTTTTAACCTTCACAAGTGTGACTGGATGGGTCGAGACCCAGGCACCTATAGTGAGGAGATTATACAGGAGTTCTACGCCTCCTATACCGCCACTATCCGTGGTTCGATCTCCAAGTAGTCAAAGCCCATAGCCCAGGACCCTCTCACTTCAACTAGGGTCTGGGGTTTTCCGGTGGACATATCATATGCCACCAATAGCCGCTTTCTCTTCGGACCTACCACGGGTCACTCTTGGTCACTAAACACATAAGAGTTTGATTACAGATGGGATATCGTGTGGAGCCACGCTTTCCAAAGGAATGCTGAGCAGCGAGAAGCTGTTATATTATGGTTATCCGAAAGGCAACATTCAATTTTGTGGCCAAGTTCTTCTGGTTGTTGGTGCGTAACGGGGTGTCTCCTACAATAGCTGAAAACTAACTCACATGGGACAGAACGGTCATGGCTGCAACATTGGTAGCAGGAGTGGATATTGACTTTGCCCGTTTGCTGCAGGCAGAGATTCAGGAGAGGGCATTCAAGACCTCCACTACTTACCCCTTTCCATGTTTGATTTTCCAATTGTGCAGGGACTATGGAGTGTCGATCTGGGATTGTGACAAGTTAATCCACCCTACATGGACTTTGGATATAGACCTCATTCAAGATGAGGCAAATGTGGCGGCACCTCGTAGAGAGCCCCGAGTTGAGGTACCTCCCCTGGGTGCAGACCTTGCAGACACAGTGGGGCAGGCACAAGGTAGTGACCCCATTATACCAGATAATACCGATACTATCCCGGCCTCCTCTTCCCACGCTGCTAGTAGGGCTCCTAGCTCATCCCGGTCCACACCACTATTAGGAGCTGCTGTTGTCCCGTTGGCCAGAGGGTCACCATGCAGCATCACATCTAGAGAATTTCACCCCGCTCCTTGGTCCGGCTACGTGTGTATAATTTACTAACCCTTACCTTTACCACATATTAGGCATCATAATCGATGTTTGTCTTAGTTACTACTTCGCACCAATCGACACTAGCCTATTAGATAGTATCACAGTAAATATATGTTGATAATTCTTTTCTTGTTGATTACGTCGTCGGTCCGACAAGTAGCAGCATGGCAAGTTGTAACGCGTTCACTCGTTAAAAAGACTTCTAAACGAAAGAATTATCAATGCATGCAACAATACTATTCATGAATTGCTTAGTTACTATTCATACTTCGTTAATCGCTCATTGTTCCCACAACCCTAGTTGTGGAGTTTAGTTACCCATAATTATATGAACACAAATCATTATTTTAGATCAAAGAATTATGAACTTACGTAAGAAGAATAATAAACCCTGAAATTCAACTTGAATTGCAACAACAAAATCTTTAAAAACGAACTTAGGAAATTAAGAATTGCTAAAGTTGCAAGTTAATCTCCCAAGTCAAGAACTAGAATAAAAGTAATAAAAGCCAACCCCAAAAATGAGGTTTACATGCCCCATTTATAGAAAACAAGTCCTAAATTAAAAGGGAAACAAAATAAGGAAAGTTTCTTCAGGGACGCGTCTTCATTCCTTGAGACAGACTCACGGACCGTCAATGGATCTACAGTCCCTGAGTCCCT
Organism: Solanum okadae; assembly: GCA_036553675.1. Classification (NCBI taxonomy): domain Eukaryota; kingdom Viridiplantae; phylum Streptophyta; class Magnoliopsida; order Solanales; family Solanaceae; genus Solanum; species Solanum okadae. The sequence continues at coordinate 26,049,698 of CM071689.1, forward strand.
TCCGCCAGCCAAGACCTGGATAGTATTTCAACTTCCAAAAATCAGTTTCTCTGAAAAAAACGACGGAACTACAGTACTTACCATAGATCGATCTACGGTCCGTCAATCCCCCTGTGTAGCTCCACACTTGGAATCTTCAAAAATCAGGTAGTGCAACCCTCACAGTATGAATCTACGGATCATCAGTACGGTCCGTAAATCCATATGCGGACCGTCAATGGCCACCGTGGTTCCACACTTGGTCAAATTTCTCTGATTTACCTTCCATGCCTTGCCTGCTAATCTACGACCACCATCTACGGAGCGTCAATGGACCTACGGTCCGTAAATCACCTCTGTAGATGCCCTTTTCAGCATTTCTTTTAGTTGTCTCTTTACTACCGTACCTGAACATCTTTCCTGCAAAATATGATAAATACAGGTAAAAACCAATACAAAAAGGCCCTAGACACACAGAGCTTGTAAGTGAAATGTATAAGAAATACCGTAAAATCACGGTATATCAATGCCCTCAATGTAAATTCGTTGTTTGTCCTTAATCGACGCACTAAGACTCTAAACGACACTTCTATAGAAGCAAGCATTTCAAGCATAAGCAATCACATGGCTCTCTATTCCACTCACTTTTCAAGTGCAATATTTGTTCTCTTAGACTTGACAAGCAATTCATGTGGATAAAACCATGACAACGATCGACAAACCAACACACAACATACATTGTTTCAATATCACCGAAGTACCACCTTTCCAACAATATACTTAGTGTCCTTACTCCAAACGAAATCCCTTTTCTTTCACACACTGACTATGAATTTTGAGTACAAGGATTCATTTCACACTTACACTCAGAAATAACTTCAAGTACAGTTAGTGCTCAGTATGATAGGCTTGCCCTTATTTTCATTGATTAGACTCTCCAAACTAGACACAAGGATCACTATATGATTTTCTCGGATTGTACCATAGGCTCAGGGTCAGGTGTGGTACATTTGGGTATTTCTTAGTGACTTTCAGCTCTGTTTGACATTACACTAGGCTTTCACCCTCTTTTTGCCCTATTGTTGACATTTTTCCATTTTACCTTTTTTCCTTTCATTTCTTCAACCATGGATGTGACCTTAGATTTTATATTAACTTTTTTATTTTTTATTTTAGTTTCAAATTTTTCTTGCATTTTATTGTTTTCTTTAGCTTTCAACACGTCACATCCTTTCCTCTCTTTTTCAACATCAAACTCTTTTCATACCCATTTTTTCGGTTTTCTCTTTCATTGCCACCCTCAACTTATGGATTTTTCATTGGTTGAGGTGCACAATACCCGATGTCGGGTCAGGGCCAAGATTGAAGTTACTTGTTACATTAGCCACCCTCAACTTAGGCTTTTGGCCTAAGTCGAGGTGCACATGTCCAAGGATGGACCAGGGCTGACATAGTTGATTATGGGAAGGTGAGTTCGGCGAAAATGAAAGAAATGGTCTAATTTTAGGCTCAAAGCATTTAGATCAATGGGAGTATTTATTTCAGTTGGTTAGATCCTTCTTTTAGGCAATTTGTGGACTTATCAGAACAAGGGCCTATGATCACTTTCTAGCCTCTAGAGTGAGTTGTCTTAGCAGGACTAACCGGGCAAGTTCTAGTTTTGCACAAAAATTCTCTGAACAATCAACTTTTCTCACACACTCTTTGCACGTAGTTTCATTATCAGATTATCAGATTACCCAGATCAAGTTTCAGCTCAAGTCATGACATCAAGTTGATTCATTATCATGTCATACTCAGAGCCAACACAGTCAAGTTTTCTTAGCCTACCAATTCTATTACGCATCACTAAGTTTGGACGGGTATATTTTTGCATAAGCCATCATACTTCATTCTTTTTCATGCTTCTACACATACGATCCTAACACATGCCGGTTCAATAGAAATTTAAATTGTCTCTTGGGGAAAAAGGACACAGGTAAGAAAATACCAAAGAGAGGATGTATGAGTTGGGTTATTCAGAATTCACCCTACCACTCACAATACATTTACCCCACCGCCAATAAAAATAGATACAATTGTCCCGAATGTATTTAAAAAAAAGTAAAAGATAATGGAGTGGGTAAAGCAAACCTGTGGTGCATTGCGCCGATGAATCATTAACAACCGGGTGGGTCCGGTTTCCCAGAGCCCGCTGGAACCATACTTGGGTCACCTTCAGTAATGCCCACATCAACCATCGTAGCACCCTCAATAGTGCTCTCGATCACTCTAACCGCACCATCAGTGGTGCTCACAACGTCCCTCACGATAGGTGGGACCTCTACAACTGGGGTAGAACTCGATGCCCTTGCAATACTATCACGCATCATATGTTGGCGCAACTTTTCATCTAAAATTGAAGCCTTCCTAGCTTCATTCTCCTGCCTACACTGTCTCTTTTGGGCTTTTTCCTCTTCGGTGCGACTAGAACAGTGCCTCTTGCCTTTGGTATGTGTAGGCTTTGGCCCCTCCTCGGTGGTCCCACTGAATAAAACATCTAGCACCGTATCGCCAACCAATGCAGTAAGTGAAGGCCAGAGGCTCAACTGTAAGGGTGGAAACAATGGCATAAACGTCGGCCCGGAGACTGGCTAACTCGAAATGAAAAGAGGATAGATCTATTGTCGGGGCTGGTCGCTAAAGGACTCTCAACTCAAATGTGGATATTTCTGTCCATCATGCCTTCCATCCTTCGTTCCATTCTGGTCTTGGACACGGCTATCAACTTTTGTATCCAAGGCTGGATGTGATGCTGCATGGTAGCCATCTGAGCCTCTAATTTCTATACATTGGCCAACGGGACAGCAACAACTCCTAATGATGGTGTGGAACGGGATGAGCTAGGAGCCCTACTAGCAGCCTGGGAAGAGGAGGCCGGGATAGTATCGGTGTTATTTGGTATAATGGGGTCACTGCCTTGTGCCTCCCCCACCGTGTCTGCAAGATCTGCACCCAGCGGAGGTACCTCAACCTGGGGCTCTCTGCGAGGTGCCGCCACATTTGCCTCAACTCAAATAAGGCCTATATCCAAAGTCCCTGTAGGGTGGACTAACCTGTCACAATGCCAGATCGGCACTCCAAAGTCCCTGCACATTTGGAAAATCAAACATGGAAAGGGGTAAGTAGTAGAGGTCTTGAATGCCGTCTCGTGAATCTATGCCTGCAGCATGCGGGAAAAATCAATCTCCACTCCTTCTACCAATGCTGTAACTATGCCCGCTCTGTCCCATTTCAGTTGGTTGTCAGCTTTTGTAGGCGACACCCTGTTACGCATCATCAACCAAAACAACTTGGCCATAAAATTCAATGTGGCCTTTTGGATACACAACCGTGGTGTGGCGACCCATTCTGCATGCTCACCATCTGCAACAATGTATTTAGCTAACCCAGTATAACAACCTCTCGCTGCTTAGTATTCCTCTAGAAAGCGCCGCTGTCGGGGAAATTTGGCTTTTATATTTATTTTAACTACATTATTGAACGTTAGTCAAATATTTCGTAAATTTGCATTTTCTCTTTGTTTTTGTCTCTCGTACGTTCTGACTCTAGTTTATGCCAAGTACACGGAGTCAGGGTGAACCACTTACTCCTTACGATCTAGAGTTGAACAACACTTTGCGAAGAATGAACAATCTAGGAGATCCAGTTAATTCTATCGGAGGAAGTCCAGGTGATGCAGTTGAGTTACAACAGCTGAGGGTAGTTGGTAGGGACAACCAGGTTCCAGCTGACAGTAAATTGGGAGATGTATTGAGGGTGCAAGATCCACCAGGCCCACAACAACATGACAATTATCGGGGCAACGTCAATATAGCAGACTCTAATGGACCTATTGTCCTACCCCCTCTACCTCCAGGACACACATTTGTGGTTACTAGTAGCTTGATGTAGATGCTTACAACAAGGGGCTTATTCTCAGGATTGCCATCGGAGGTCCCCCATGCTCACTTAGCCAAGATAAGGGTGGTTTGCAAAAGTTGTGTAGGTAGACCGAAGTTGGGTATGGATGTCATCGGATTATGAGTGTTACCTCTATCACTGACAGGCGATGTTGCAGTATCGTTCACTGATCTTCCTTATAACTCAATCTTTACATGGGACTAACTGACGAATGTGTTCCTTGCAAGGTACTATCCAGTTTCCAAGAAGCTAAATCACAAAGATAGGGTCAACAATTTTGTAGCACTACCTGAAGAGTCTGTGAGTAGCTCTTGGGACAGATTCACTGCATTCGTAAGAGGTGTCCTAAATCACCGTATTGATGATGAGTCGCTGAAGGAATATTTCTATGAAAGTCAAGATGACAACAATAAAGTAGTGCTTGATACTATTGCAGGAGGTTCACATGGAGACTGCATATATGCACAGATTTTTGAAAAACTGGAGAAGATCCCTCGCAACAATAAAGCATGGAGCACTAGGAGGTCAGATACTAGGAGAAACACATTTGCCATTAAGAATATAAACACCCAATCTACGGATAAGATTCGAGAGGAGATGATTCAGATGAGGACAGAGTTGGGGTTAGTATTGAAGCATGTGAGAGGAGGTACAGAGAAGATAAATGATGTGAATTACTTGACTTGAACGCCACCACCAGTTGAACAGTGTTACTATGAAGAGGATGTTTATGTAGTGAATGATCAGACAGGGGGTTTTCAACCAAACGCCCAAGGATCCAACGAGAAAAATTGGCGCCAAGGTCGGAACTAAGGCAATTACAGTCGAGAGGATTATTCTGTCATGGATGGGAACTTAAATCGCAACAACAACTACAATAGGAACAACTATGGCAATAGAAATGATCGGGTTGGACCTTATGTTCCCCCTCAAAATTGGGAATCTGGTAGTAGGGAAGCTGGAGGCAATATGGCGCGTATTGAAGATATGATGCAGATGATGATGAGAAGGTTTGATGCAACTGATGAGAATGTGAAGGAGATGAGAAACGACTTGTCTAGTATTGGTCAAAATTTTGATGCCCATGCAGTGTCAATAAAGCACCTAGAGCAGCAGATGACCCAATTGTCTACTACAGTGAACCCACGTCAACCTGGTACTCTTCCTAGCAACACCATCCAGAATCCAAAGAATGACAGTCATTGTATGGAAATTACTACTCGAGGGGGTAAGCAAACCATAGTTCCACCAATGTCATCTGTGGTGGATGTTGAGATTAGAAAAGAAGATGATGTGGTAGAGGTTAGGAAAGAGTGTGAGACTAAGACAGAGAAATAAGCGGATATATCTCAGAAAGTGGTACCCATACCTAGACCTCCACCACCTTTTCCACAGTGGTTAGTGTAGAAGACTGAAGATGGTAAATGTCACAGGTTTATTACTATGTTAAAGCAAATTTCCATCAACATTCCGTTGATAGAAGCTTTGGAGCAAATGCCTAGGTATGCAAAGTTTATGAAAGATATGGTAACAAAGAAGAGGTTTCTGAGTGTTGAAGATGATGACAGATTACAACATTGTAGCGCTATTCTTACAAGGTCTCTTTTGCAAAAGAAGGAGGATCCTGGTGCCTTCACGATTCCATGCACTATCGGATTGTTACACTTTGCTAAGGCATTGTGTGATCTTGGTGCTAGCTTCAACATCATGCCATTGTCTATTTACAAGATGTTGGGTCTTGGGTACCGTAAGCCTACTACAATGCGGTTACTAATAGCCGATTGAACTGTGAAGCGGCCCATTGGTGTACTCCATGATGTGCTAGTGAAAGTGGAGTCTTTCATTTTTCCAGCGGATTTTCTGATTCTTGACTGTGAGGTTGATTATGTGGTTTTCATCATCCTAGGGAGACCATTCCTTGCTATAGGGTGTGTTTTGGTTGATATGGAAAAGGGATAGATGAAGTTAAGACTGAACAATGAAGAAGCAACTTTTAATATTTGTTGGTCCATGAAGCAGAGTGGTGACATCCAAACAATATCTGCTATAACTTACAGAGTTGAGAGTGGAGCAGAAGTGCAATTTGAAGAGCGACTCGGTGTTGGGGCACTAGTAGTAGTTATGATGAATTTCGATAGTGATGGTATTGAAGATTACGATGAGTTGGTAGATGCACTCCATAGGTGTGAATCTCGGTCAAAACAAAAGAAGTATGAGTTAGACAGGAAGAATCGTAAGTCTCCAACAACGAGACTCTCTATAGTGGAGCCACCGAAATTGGAGCTTAAAGCTCTACCACCACGTTTGAAGTATGTATTCTTTGGCAAAGATAACATTTTGCTAGTCATCGTTGCGGAAGATCTAAATGTGAGACAAGTAGAGTGCTTGGTGACTGTATTAAAGAGGTTCAACCATGGCTATTGGGTGGGCAATTCCAGATATTATTGGGATTCCTCCCAGTATTTGTTCCCACAAAATACAACTCATGCCAGATCACTAACCTAGTATTGAGCACCAAAGAAGATTAAATCCACCTATGCAAGAGGTAGTTATAAATGAGATCATCAAGTGGCTGGATGTGAGAGTTATTTATCCCATTGCAGATATTAGTTGGGTGTGTCCTGTGTAGTGTGTCCCAAAAAAAGGTGGTTTACTGTGCTTCCAAATTAACGAAATGAGCTTGTTCCAATAAGGACCGTGACTGGATGGAGAGTCTGCATGGACTATCGGAAGCTAAATGCTTGGACAAAAAAGAACCATTTCCCAATGCCATTCACGGATCAGATGTTGGATAAACCTGTTGGTAAGGGTTGGTATTGTTTTCTTGATAGTTATTCGGGCTACAATCAAATTTCTATCACTCTAGAAGACCAAGAGAAGACCACCTTCACTTGCCCTTATGGGCCTTTTGCTTTCAAACGGATGCCATTTGGGTTGTGCAATACTCCAGCAACCTTCCAGCGCTGTATGATGTCAATATTTTTTGATATGGTGGAGGACACTATTGAAGTATTCATGGATGATTTTTCAGTTGTAGGTGATTCCTTTGATCATTATCTGGATCATTTGGCCGAGGCGCTTAAAAGGTGTTAAGACTGCAACTTGGTACTGAATTGGGAGAAATATCATTTCATGGTTAAAAAAGGTATAGTTTTGGGTCATCGAATTTCAGAGAAAGGTATTGAGGTTGATAGAGCTAAAGTTGAGGTAATAGAAAAGCTTCTGCCACCTATTTCTGTAAAGGTTGTTAGAAGTTTTCTTGGGCATGCTGGGTTTTATAGGAGGTTCATAAAAGACTAATTAAAAATTGCACACCCATTCTGCAAACTGCTAGAAAAGGACTATAAGTTAAAGGCGCAGTTGGTTATTGCACCTATCAATTTTTTACCAGATTGGGGAAAACCGTTTGAGTTAATGTATGATGCAAGTGGAGTGGCGCTTGGTGTGGTACTAGGACAGAGGAAAGATAAAATTCTTAACCTTATTTACTGTGCTAACAAAGCTCTAAATGTAGCCAAGAAGAATTATATTGTGACTGAACAAAAACTTCTTACAGTGGTTTTTGCATTTGAAAAATTTTGATCCTTCTTGCTTGGTACCAATGCCATAGTACACACTGACCACTCTACACTGAGATATTTGATGGCAAAGAAGGATGCAAAACCGAGGTTGATTAGATGGGTATTGTTGCTCCAAGAGTTTAATTTTGTGGTAAAAGATAGAAAGGGGACCGAAAATCAAGTTGCTGATCACTTGTCCAGATTAGAGGAAGAGGCTATGCTAAAGCTTGGTGATGGGGCTGAAATTAATGACGCCTTTCCAGATGAACAGTTATTGGCTGCTTCTCATGATCTGATTCTTTGGTTCGCTGAGTTTGCTAATTATTTGTCAAGCAATATTGTGCCCCCAAATTTGTCTTTTCACCAAAGGAAAAAGTTTATGCATGATGCAAAGAAATTCTGTTTGGATGAGCCTTACTTGTATCGTAGTTGTGCTGATGGGATTATTTATCGCTCTGTGCCCGAGGTCGAGATGTTGAGTATACTTGAAGCATGCCATTCATCGCCTGTTGGTGGACATTATAGTGGTATTCAGACTGCGCATAAGATTTTGCAGTGTGGGTACTACTAGCCTACCAACCACCAAGATGCTCATGATTTCGCCAAGCCTTGTGATCATTGCTAAAGAGAAAGAGGAATTTCAAAGAGGCAAGAGCTTCCTATGAATCCTATATTGGTGATAGAGTTGTTTGATATATGGGGCATTGATTTTATGTGTCCGTTTATGAGTTCACATGGGATGAAGTTATTCTTGTTGTGGTTGATTATATATCGAAGTGGGTAGGAGCAGTTGCACTCTCAAACAATGAGGCAAAAGTGCCACCGCATTTTTGAGAAAGAATATCTTCTCCAGATTTGTTACCCCGAGGGCGATCATCAGTGATGGAGGTTCCCACTTTTGTAATAACTTGTTCAAGGCGTTACTTGAGAAGTATGGTGTTCGCCACAATGTAGCCACTCCTTTCCATCCACAAACTAGCGGACAAGTTGAAGTGTCCAACAGACAGATCAAACAAATTTTGTCAAAGACTGTGAATGCTAATATAACATATTGGTCAAAGAAACTTGATGATGCTCTATGGGCCTATCGCAATGCATACAAGACCCCCATAGGTATGTCTCATTGCCAACTTGTATATGGGAAGTCTTGTCATTTAACGTTACAGCTAGACCATAAGGCAATGTGGGCAATGAAGAAGCTAAAATTGGATTAGGGCGCCGCATCTAATCAAAGAATGAATGACTTGAATATGCTTGATGAGTTTCGCCTAAAATATTACGAAAGTTAAGCCTTGTACATATAGAAGATGAAGAGGTATCATGATCAAAGAATTGAAAAGCAAAAATTTTTGGTTGGTGATCTTCTGCTTCTGTGCAACTCTAGATTCCGCTTGTTCCAGGCAAACTCAAGTGCAAATGGACTGGGCCATTTTTGCTCACAAAAGTGCTCCCCCATGGAGCGGTTGAGCTTGAAAATAGTGAAGGAACTAGGTTCATGGTAAACGGTCAAAGGATCAAAATCTATCTGGGAAATGCTAAAAGTGTGCAAGAAATGATAGAGGCCTATCATCTTGATGAAGAGTAAGTAATCAAGAGGCATACATCGTGCCGTGACATTAAATTAAGCGCTGCTTCGGAGGCAACCCAAGATGTACAATATTTCCAACGATAGGTCTTTGTTTTCCATCTAGCAGATTCTGTGTTTAGTTTACTCTCTGTATTAAATTAGATACATATTTTAGTTTTTTTGTCTGTTGGATAGAATTAACATAGGGTCCGTGTCTAAAAAGTATACAGAAAATGTAAAAAGAATAGCCTAATGGTTGCTAAATGTGCATGTACGCTATGAAAATTTTGCAAAAAATGGTCTGGTGCAAAGGTCTACGGACCCTATCGACGGTCTGTCGATCCATCCACAGACCGTGGATGGTGTCCGTAGATCCCAGATTAGTCCCTACAACTTGTCCAAGTATAAGAGTAATCTACGGTCCCAACCGTAGATCAACCCACGGACTGTAGACAGGGTCACGTGGGTCCAGAACCCTAATGCTGCCTGACCCAACCCGAACCTATCCTATTTAAAAAACCCCAATTTTAAATCATTCCACTTCCCTCCATTTAATCCTAAACCGTTCATAACTTCCCAAACTCCTTAAATCACTCACTAATCACTATTAATCTTCCCTTCATTTTCCCCAAACCCCTAAATTCCCTTTCCTCTCCAAAAAATCCCACAAGGTTCGGTGTTCAGGTTAGTAAAGAAGAGGTAATTCTTTGTCATGCAAAGCTTAGTGTCGTACACAATCACCCCACTCCTCATTGCTTGTAAGGTAATAGACTTTCCCCTCACTTTGAATTTTGGTCATAGATTGAATATAGAAAGTCGGGAGTCGGGTCTTGACCTTGGGTAATTGTTAGATGTAATTGTTTGATAATATCAGGAAGATTCTCCTGATGTAGTCACTGGTACGTTAGGAGTCTTTGATCTTGATGTTTATGCATTGTTAGATCTAGGGGCTACGTTGTGTTTTGTAACTCCTTATATAGCGATTAAATTCAAAGTTAGTCCAGAAACACTTTCAGAACACTTTTCAGTCTCTACTCCAGTTGGTGACCCTGTTTTAGCTAGACGGGTATAAAGAAATTGCCTTGTCACAGTCTCCCAGAAAGTGACCTCAGCAAATCTTGTAGAGTTAGAAACGGTAGACTTTGATATCATTCTAGGTATCGATTGGTTGCATTCATATTATGCCTCAGTCGATTATAGGACTAGGATTGTTCATTTTCAGTTTCCAAATGAACCAATCTTAGAGTGGAAGGGTAGTGGCTTAACACCTATAGGTCGATTCATTTCTTACCTTAAGGCCAGAAAGATAATTTCTAAGGGGTATGTCTATCATCTAATTTAGGTTAAGGATTAAAGCTCTAAAACCCCAACTCTTGATTCAGTTCCAGTAGCCAATGAGTTCTCAGAAGTGTTTCCAGAAGATCTTTCCGGAATTCCTCCTTAAAGGGAAATCGACTTTGAAATTGATCTCCCTCCAGCTACCCAACCTATTTATGTTCCTCCTTATAGAATGGCTCCAACTAGGCTTAAGGAATTGAAAGAGCAGTTGAAAGACCTTCTAGATAAGGGATTCATCAGACCTAGTATTTCCCTATAGGGTGCACCAGTGTTGTTCGTGAAGAACAAAGACGGTTCTATGAGAATGTGTATTGTCTATAAGCAGTTGAACAAATTCACAATAAAGAATAAGTATGCCATCCCCAAAATTTATGACTTGTTTGACCAAATTCAAGGTGCTAGTCACTTCTCAGAGATAAACCTTAGATCCGGTTATCATCAACTTAGATTCAGAGATAGTGACATTCCGAATACATCCTTTAGAACTCGGTATGGTCATTATGAATTTGTAGTTATGTCATTTGAACTAGTAAATGCTCCTGCAGCTTTCGTGGACCTTATGAATAGAGTGTTCAAGCAATATTTGGACTTGTTCGTTATCTTCTTTATTGATGATATCCTCCTTTAATCTAGGAATGAGGAAGAACATGAAAATAATTTGAGGGTGGTTCTGCAGACTCTCAAAGATCGCCAGTTATTCGCTAAGTTTAGCAAATGTGAGTTTTGGATGCAATCAGTTCCTTTCCTTGGTCACATTGTGTCTAGCGAAGGGATTCAAGTAGATTCTCAGAAAATAGAAGCAGTGAAACAATGACCCAGACCTACCACTCCCACAGATATCAAAAATTTTTTTTGGGTCTAGTGGGTTATTACAGAAGGTTTATGGAATGATTCTCATCCATAGCCTCTGCATTAACTAAATTGACTCATAAAAAGGTTAAGTTTCAGTCGTCAAATGATTGTGAGAAAAGCTTTGCAGAATTGAACAGTAGGTTTACTACAACTCCCGTTTTGACCCTACCAGAGGGCTCAGATGGTTATGTTATTTAAAGTGATGCATCCAGAGTTGGTCTACGTTGTGTGTTGCCGCAGCGAGGTAAGGTTATAGTGTATTCTTCTAGACAGATTACGGTACATGAGAAGAACTATCCATCCCATAACCTCGAGCTAACAACAGTAGCGTTTGCACTTAAGATTTGGAGATATTAATTGTATGGTGTTCACGTAGATATGTTCACAGACCATAAAACCCTTCAGTATGAGTTCACCCAGAAAGAGTTGAATCTTCGCCAGAGGATATGGCTTGAGTTCCTCAAAGAATATGATATGAGTGTGCATTACCATCCTGGAAAGGCCAATGTAGTAGTAGCTGCTCTTAGAAGACTATCAATGGGTAGTGTAGCTTATATTGAAGAGGAAAGAAAGGAACTAGCAAAGGATGTTCACAGGCTTGCTCGCGTAGGAGTTCATCTTATAAGCATATCATATGGTGGTGTAATAGTTCAGAATGGGTCAGAATATTCATTTGTAGTGGAGGTTAAGGAAAAGCAAGACAATGATCCGATAATACTTAAACTAAAGGGTGAAGTCCATTAGCAGAGAGTTGAGGTTTTCTCCAAATGGGGAGATAGTGTACTTTGTTATTACGGTCGATTGTGTGTTCCTAAGGTGGGTGAGTTGAGACAGTAGATTTTTGTAGAAGCTCATAATTCAAAATATTATATTCATCTAGGCGCCACTAAGATGTACCGTGATCTCAGCGGGAAGTCTTTTGGTGGAATTGTATGAAAGGAATATAGAACATTTTGTGGCTAACTTCCCCAATTGCCAGCAAGTGAAGGTAGAACACAGGAAACCAAGAGGTATGACTCAAGAGATCGATATTCCTCCTTGGAGTGAGAAGTGATCAACATGGATTTCATCATAGGTTTAACTCGCACTCGCAGACAGCGTGACTTCATTTGGGTGATTGTTGACAGAGTTACTTAGTTTGCGCGCTTTTTCGCTGTTAAGACTACATGTTCGATAGAGGACTACACCAAGGTTTACATTCATGAGATAGTGAGGTTACATGGGGTTAATTTGTCTATCATATCTGATAGAGGTCCTCAGTTTACCTCTCATTTTTTGAGGTCATTTCAGAAAGGTCTAGGTACTCAAGTTAATCTTGGTAAAGTCGCTTATGAGTTAGAGTTGCCAACAGAACTAACAGCGGTACATCCGGTCATTCACATTTCACTGTTGAACAAGTGTGTAGATGTCCCAACGTCTATTATGCCTTTAGAAACTGTGCCGGTGAAGGATAGTCTCACTTATGAAAAGGTACCTGTTGAAATCCTTGATCATCAGGTTCGAAGGTTGAGAAACAAAGAAGTCGCTTCACTCAAGGTTTTGTGGAGGAGTCAGTCCGTAGAGGGAGCTACTTGGGATGAAAAAGCAGCCATAAAGGCCAAGTATCCTCACCTTTTTCCTTCTGATTCCATTCCATCTTGAGGTAATAGTTCCTCTTCATTTTTTCAGTCATTCACGCGTGAATTCAGTCTTAGCATTATGTTACGTCATTTTGTACTTGCATTTTCAGCACATTTGAATGTTCTTGGAACTTCGTTCAGTCAGAAATCAGCTTCTAGTGTTTAGTGGTAGGGTTGCAGTTCTTTCTCTCCATTTTCAGCTAGTTAGTGTTCATTCGAGGATGACTGTTTTCAAGTGGGAGATAATGTAACACCCCATATACTAAAACAAACCAGATTTTAGATTTCTTGTGTTTCAGGTGCACCCACAGACACCATCCATGGACCGTAGGAGGACATATGGTTTGTCCTACAGGTCTATGGTTCGTACCAGGGACCCTCCTCCTAGAATCCTCAATAAAATTTTCTAAGGGTCAGGCTACGCCAGGATATATTGACTGTAGGTCAGACAACGATCCGTGGTACAGGGGCGTAGGTCGGACCCTCAAAATCCAGCCCTCAGTCACGATTGACGGTTGACCAGAACGGATCGTCAATCGATCGATGCTCCGTCGGTGACCCCGACAATAGTTAAGTCAGGGGTCTTTTGGTCTTTTCCTTATTTGTTGGACCACTAAATATGTCGTTTAAACCCTAAACTACGTGGTATTGGTCAGTTTAACACTAGAAACATTACTAGAATTTACCTAAGTCAAATCACTCATCAAAACATAGAAAAAGTAGAACGTAAGAGGAGAAAAGAAGTGAAGAACCCTAGTTCAAGAACGCAACAAGGTTCCATCAGTTCTCTCCCCGAAATCGAAAGATTTCTCCGTGGAATTCATTACCAGGTATGTGGGATTTCACTAGTGGGTTTCTTTCACTCATTAGGTCCCTAGATTTTAATTAGATTTTTGATTCCCTTATTATCAACTAGACCTAGTTTAACGACCCGAGAGCACCCCCTATCCGTTACATGCGTATTCGACCTCTCGGAGGTCTTATACTAGCCTTAGCATTCATTCATCGCATAGATCATAAAAATCACTAAGAATTTAAAACATTTACTCAATAAAAACATAAGATTTCAATAGTTATCAACATTTGAAACATCAACACGCAAGCGGAACTAATGAGTCTCTTTAGCCAATCTTAGACAAGAACTTAAAACATACAAAGGGACACAGCCCTTTACAAATGAAATGAAACTTAAGTGTCTATTACACTGACTAAGAAACTTCTAAACATAGTCCTCGAATCTTGAGGACATTCCAAAGACTTGGAAGAGTGAAGCAATCCAAGCAACTCCAAAGCACAATCTCCTCCTAGTTACCACAACTTACACATGTAGTAAACTAGAAGAAAGGGGTTAGTACAACACACTTACTAAGTATGAGGATATGCAAAACATGCTATAAAGGACATTTGTTCGAAAGTTATGCTTTCATGCAATTTTGATAAAATCTCATGAACATCAACATTATAGGCACCTTACAAGTCACAACCAACAATACAAAGTCATATGCTTCACAATACCTCATAAACATACAAAACCCATTTACCTTTACCTTCTTGCCTTGGACCTCCACCTTACGTAACCCTTAAGCAATACCTTTGTGTAATGTATGGGCAACGTCCCATACCATCACCCACACTAAGGCACCACCTTAAAGTCACAAAAAGTGCACTTACCATGCATACCTCAACCTTCACCAATTGATCACATGAAACATATAAGCACATAAGCCAACAAGTCACTTCATAACGCTAGAACACTAATCAAATTGCATCCCAAGACTCACCTAAGTAAGACATGCAGAGGCAGCCCATACTACCTCTCCATACCACACCCAAGTGATCCTTAAGGCTACACAAGACAAGTTACCTTTACATCTCAACATAAATCGTTGATTCAACTTAGACAACTTCATTCTCTAATGACATAAGATCATCACATGCATTCAATTCAACATAAGCACTTAAATCAATTCATTATGACTCACTTTCACATTAGCATGCTCAAAGACCAACACTTTCATTAATTAGCTCGATAAGACTCATTCATTCATTATTATTACTAAGACACACCAAGATCTCCCTTAAATGTCTACTTGTTCAATGTCTAGATGATGTCCCATTCCACCACCTATCCTAAGTAGTACACCCTTAAGAGACCCTAGTTTATTAATTCCTTAGTGTGGGGGAAGAGCCTTAACTGACATAGACCATGGAGCTTGACATGGAATCCCAGTAATACACTTACCTGATGGGCCAGTTTACTTTAATTGTTATCCTAACTTTTCTGTTGACATTAATGATCCAAATGTCATGGATTCTTTGACCCTCAATGTCAAAACCAAAAACTTGAACAGCAAAATCAATACTCGTGAAATAGCTATTATTTACCGAGTTTATTATCGTCTCATGAAAACCCACCTTGCTCCTAAGGCTCGTCATACTAGTATAAGGGGTGAGACTATGCTTATGGAAGCCAACCATGAACATAGTTCTATCTTTGTTCCTCGAACTCTTCAATGGAAAGATATACTCTCCAGTAATGATTGGCGATTTGAAAACATAGCTCAACCCTTTGCTTCACACTCTGAGAGATCTCAGATCGAAAGAGTCATTCAATTTCCAGATGGGTCTATAGAACTCAAATTCTTAGACAATCCGGCAAGAAGATCTTCTTCAAATCGAAGGTCATCCTGGTCCCCTTCTACTTCGTGTCCCTCAAGACCCGTTCCCAGGCCACCTTCTTCTTCAAAAACCCCGGAGGAAGCAGATGATGATGAAATCATTTCCGTTGCTGACAACAGTAAAGGTAAAGTCACAGGAGTAGACTTTTCAGGTAACATACCCAAAGTATTTTACCAAGATATTCCAGGAAGTCCTACGGCAAGTGAGATGGAACCCCCCAAGGAAAAGCCATCTTGGTTAGGAATGCTTAAGGTAAATAAAACCTTTGAACCTAACCCTAACATCCTACAAGAACAATGGACTCATCCTGACAATCAGGTAAAGAGAAAATGGTATGTTTCCTCTTATACTCTTAAGCAAAGAGAATCCTTTAGAGATTTATGGATGAAATATATGAGAAGAATTGGTTGTGAAATCGAATTCTTCAAATGGTTTGAAATGACTGGCAGAATTGAAAATTGTGCTGAGTCATTACAAGTCATTATTAACAAATGGTACACTGCTTCTAACAAGGTTGTTGAATCTATCACCCCTCCTCTAGAAAGAATTAACATCCCTATTGCAGGTACTGTAATTAAAGCTTTTCCTTTGAAAGAGAAAAGTGATAAGACAGGAAGAATCCTCACATCTGCAGATATTGACCGAGTAGTTGAACAAAACAATTACTCCAACCAAATCCTTCATATTATCTCTAAACAAATAGAAGATACTAAACCCAGCCTCAGTGGAACACCAACCCCGGCATCTACTTCTTTTAACCAGAATATTGAAACCTACCCAGGATTCAAAATCCCTGAATTTTCCAAAGAAAAATTCCTAAAACTTTCTGATACTTTTGAAGTTACCGGAAACATCATTGAAAAAATCAATGCACAACTTAACAACTTCAACATCTCTGTAAAAGAGGATAAAACATCAAAGAAGCTTTCTACCCTCCAAGAAGAACCCAATTCCAAATCTCAAGAGAAATCTAACCTTCTACAAAAGCTAGCCAGTAGTCGTTTTCATAATATGAAAAACTACCATAGCAAACCATGTTTCCCAGACTTATAGTATGAGGAAAATGCCTTCTTATCCACTTCCTCACATGAAGGAAGAAGTATTACTGAATGGAATATTGATGGCCTAGCAGAACATCAAGTCTACAATAAACTCCATGAGATGGGAGTTGCCATTACTGCGTATAAAATGCGTGGGTCAGCAGACAAAGATGCTGCTAGTATGATCATTGCAGGTTTCACAGGAATGTTGAAACTTTGGTGGGATAATTATTGCACTGATGAAATCAAGCAACTCATCATTAACGCCACTGCAACGAAGACAATTCTAAAAATGGAAGGCAATACACAAACCACTTCTAATGTCATAAGAGAAGATGCTTGTGCTACTTTGCTTTATCATATTGCCAAACATTTTATTGGAGAACCAAAGTTATTCCAAGACAGAAGTTTCCAAATTCTGAGCAACCTAAGTTGTCCAAATCTTGACAACTTTATCCATTATAAACATGCCTTTCTCAGTAAGGTTATGATTCGTCCAGATTGCAATTTGGATTTCTGGAAAGAACGCTTCATCAGTGGTCTGCCCCCTCTCTTTGCAGATAAAGTAAGGACAAAAATACAAGACCGCAATAATGGTAATATTCCATACGGCAATCTTACTTATGGTGATTTAGTAAGAACCATCAATGTTGTAGCCCTTGAGCTTTGTACAGACATTAAGCTCAAACATCAACTCAAGAAGGAACAATCTTCTTCTAGAAAGGAATTTGGAAGTTTTTGCAGGGATTTTGGTTTTATCACTCCACCAGATAAAATCAAGAAAAACAAAACAGAAAAATCCCATAGGAAGAAATCTCGAAGAAGAGATGATTCTACCAGACCTAAGAAAAAGAAGTCTAGGTCCAAGAGACCTAATGATGCTAAAATAGATGTATGTTGGACTTGTGGCAAGACTGGTCATAAAGCCAATGAATGTCGTTCTAAGACCAAGAAGAAGAAAATCAATCTTCTTAATATTGATGAAGAAACCAAAGGTAAGCTTCTTGCTATTCTTGACGAACCATTTTCTGAATCTTCAGGTACATCTAATGAATACAGTGACGATGAAGACATTGATCTTGATTATGATTCAGATGTAAGCCAATCAAGAAAAGATTGCACTTGCACCGAAGCTTTCTGTACGTGCGATAGTACACCTCATATTCGAGTACTTTCTGACCATTCAAAAGAAGCTCTCTTTGATGTCATCCAACACATTACTGATAATGAGGCTAGGAATCGATTTCTCCTAGAACTCAAAAATCTTCTTCTTAATACAGACAAACCCAAAGCTCGTCCTATAGTCGAACCTTTCAGCATGAAGCAAATCATGAATCGTTCAGAAAGCCATTCTGAACCCTCTATTTCTGATCTTCGTCATGAAGTTTCTAGTCTTAAAGAAGAAATTAAGAATATTAAATCTAGAGTTTGTATAGTTGAGACTGACGTCCTTACCAGTCAAGTCCTTAAAGGAGTTGCATTCCACGACCTCGAGTCTAACCAAAGTTCTTCCCACGAAGACCTTGATGACAATATTGGTATTGATCTCCCCAATATCAATAATGACCATCTAGTTGAAACTCTTGTTACCAACACATGTAATGACACTTCTACTTCTGCAGCACCAGGAGTAACGGTAATTTCTTCCATTAGACCTCAGAGTCATCATATACCTGTAAAAAATAGTAGTTAGTAAACATTTTGTTATTAACAAAATTGCTTTGCTTGACAGTGGTGCAGATAGGAATTGCATTGTAAAAGGTATTGTTCCAACCAAGTATTTACAAAAAAGTACTTCAAAACTATACTCTGCTACAGGAGAACTTTTGAAAATAAATTATAAGCTTTCTAAAGCCCATATTTGCAATAATGGCATTTGTCTAACAAATGATTTTGTTATTACTGAAGATATCAATGAAGATATCATTCTTGGAATACCTTTTATCACTCAGATAAAACCTTATCTTACTAACCTTGATGGTATTACCACTACTATTCTTGGAAAAGATTTACATTTTCCTTTCGTTAAAACCCTTTCACAAGATGAAAGTAATTTTGTAAGAGAAAACACTGTTTTCAGAATTAATAATCTTTCACAACATATCACCTTTTTAAAAGATGAAATTCGTGTTAAGAAAATCGAACAGATTTTAAAAACCCCGGAGATAGTTACTAAAATAGCTAATCTTCAGGAGAAATTTGAAAAAGAAATATGTTCTGATTTTCCTAATGCATTTTGGGAACGCAAAAAGTATATTGTAGATTTACCATACATTGAAGGATTTAATGAACATGCCATTTCCACTAAGGCAAGACCTATTCAGAAGAATCACGAAATGATGGAATTTTGTAAAAAGGAGATTGGCACTCTTTTAAAAAATAAAATAATTAGGATTTCTAAATCCACCTGGAGTTGCTCTGCTTTCTACGTTAACAAAAATGCAGAGAAAGAAAGAGGAGCACCTAGGCTTGTAATCAATTACAAACCTTTAAACTCTGTTTTGAAATGGATCAGGTACCCCATACCTAACAAACGAGACCTTTTGAAAAGGACTTTTAAAGCTAATATTTACAGCAAATTTGATATGAAGTCAGGATTCTGGCAAATCCAAATTTCAGAAAAAGACAAGTATAAAACTGCTTTCAATGTCCCATTCGGAAAATATGAATGGAATGTTATGCCTTTTGGGCTCAAAAATGCCCCTTCTGAATTCCAGAATATCATGAACTCCATATTCAATGATTATTCCTATATGTCGATTGTTTACATTGATGATGTGTTAATTTTTTCAGAGAACATTGATTCTCATTTCAAGCATCTCAACACTTTCTTCAAAGTTGTCAAAAATAATGGTTTAGTTGTCAGTGCCAAGAAAATGGTATTATTCCAAACCACCATTAGGTTTCTAGGACATGATCTTTACCAAGGCACTTATAAACCTATTTGCAGAGCCATAGAGTTCTCTTCTAAATTTCCGAATGAAATTCCTGACAAAACCCAACTTCAGAGGTTCCTAGGAAGTCTTAATTATGTAGCTGATTTTATCCCAAAAGTTAGACAAACTTGTGAACCGTTGTATAAGAGGCTTAGGAAAAATCCTGTCCCCTGGAGTTCTGAACAAACTCAAGCAGTCATCCAGGTTAAAGCTCTAGTACAAACTATCCCTTGTCTGGGAATCCCTAACCCAGATGCCTTTATGATTGTTTAAACTGACGCATCTGATGCAAGTTATGGAGGAATTCTTAAACAAAAAGTAGATCCTGAATCTACAGAGCAATTAGTTCGTTTCACATCTGGAATCTGGAATTCCGCTCAAAAAAACTATTCTACTGTCAAAAAAGAAGTTTTATCTATCGTGCTATTTATCACGAAATTCCAAGATGATCTTATTAATAAAGAATTTTTTTTAAGAGTAGATTGTAAATTTGCCAAAGAGATTTTACAAAAAGATGTCAAAAATCTTGTTTCAAAACAACTCTTTGCTAGATGGCAAGCTAGACTATCTAGTTTTGATTTTGAAATTGAGTTTATTAAAGGAGCAAACAATTCTCTACCCGATTTTCTAACGCGTGAATTTTTGCAGGGTAAACATGAGGCCATTTAGACCAATCACTCCTTCTAAAGGAGATAACAACCTCCCAAAGGCAAAAATGGCTAGACCATTTGTTCCTCCACCACTCACTCCTGCAAAGGCCGAACCTTCGTTAAGGCCTGAATTAGCATTTCAAAACAAATTCTCAGCTTTAGCTGATTTTCCGAGACTACCTTGCCCCCCACAACCAAAATTATTCAATCCTAGGCCAACAAGACCTCCAACTCAAGAAGCATCTTCTAGTTTTGTCCAAACCAAAGCTAGTTATGCTATGAAAGCACCCGAATCCTTTGCCCAAGCTGTTAACCCTGAGTTAACTAAAACTGTCCCCACCAAAACCATCCCAAAAGAAGAATCTTTTGAATTCATTGTCTCACATGCCTTGCCTCTAATGGCACTCAACAAAGAATACAAAAGTATTGACATAGGCACCTTAGTCAAACCTTGTTACACAGATTTCAATTATGTGGATACTGAAAATCCATTGAAGACCAGAAGATTTTATGAAGCAATTCTTATAGACACAGACTCTATAGAAATTGAGCATTCCAGAGATGCTAACAACTATATCCAATATTCAAGGTTTACCATCAAGAAAATCTTGGACCCATTTGAATGGTTTGCAGATCACCTACATACTCCTATTGCATAGACGATGGCTCACAAACCACGGACCTATAATTGGTATGATTATAAGGCTGCATGGATGAACTTTCTTTATTTGAGGCCAAGACATACTTGGTTCGTAAAGTACTGTTCAAACATTACCAAGGCTACCATTCCCAGATGGTTTTATGAATGGTGGAACTTATTCGGAGGAATTGAGAAAATTCTTCCACAACAATTCCTAAACAGGTTTGAAGAATTCCAAACCAAAGAAGGAATTTCTACATTACCAGAGCATATTAAATTATGCAAATTTTATATTCAAAAACGAATATCTTATATTATTACTTGGAATTTTTTCAAGACTAATGTGTAGCGTATTCAGTATTTGTGTAAGCAAATCCAAGTCAAAGGTTGGGTTCCCAAACAACCGAGTACTAAAGTTCAAGAGAAGGCAAGAACTTCTGCTACCAAGAAATTATCCAAAGCAGCTCTCAAGCAAAAATTGAAAGAAGCAATGGATAACTTAGATGATTATGATGAAGATCAAATCATGAAGATGATTGAAGATGCTGCTTCCACAGAAAGCAGTAGTGAAGATAATGGCGATATGTGTAATTCTAAAGGTTTAGCCTTAGCTTACATGGAGCCTAATTATGAATAGGAAAAAGACCCTTGTGGAAAAATAGAGGCAAAGCCGGAATTATTTTTCTATATAGTGGCATTTTACTATTCTAGATTAGCATCCATTGAGAAGCTACAAGACAAAATACTTTTGGAAAAGATATTTCCATTATCTCTACTTTTTCAAAAGAAGATTCCCACTCAAACGTCCCCAACAAAAGAAGTAAAGCATGTTGTTTCCACTATCTTTTAATAGGGACCCCTTTCTATTGTCGGCAACATCCTAGCTGTCCACATGTATGCCTAAGATATAAAGGCAATCTTCCATTTCTCCTATAAAAGGAGCATTAGTTTTCCCTTTAGAGGCATCAGAAAATTTCACATTATTCTGAAAACCTCTCTTTCTCTCCCTCTATTGTAATCTCTTCCTTATGTTTTTGCTTGCAATGTTTGGAGTACATCAATAAACGTCAGTTATTTGTAAGTTATTTCTCTTTATAATTCTGCATAATTTAAGATCTTTTTTATGGTTGGTGATCTTGTGCTTCTATTCAACTCTAGATTCCGCTTGTTCCAGGCAAACTCAAGTGCAAATGGACTGGGCCATTTTTGCTCACAAAAGTGCTCCCCCATGGAGCAGTTGAGCTTGAAAATAGTAAAGGAACTACGTTCATGGTAAACGGTCAAAGGATCAAGATCTATCTGGGAAATGCTAAAAGTGTGCAAGAAATGATAGAGGCCTATCATCTTGATGAAGAGTAAGTAATCAAGAGGCATACATCGTGCCGTGACATTAAATTAAGCGCTGCTTCGGAGCCAACCCAAGATGTACAATATTGCCAACGATAGGTCTTTGTTTTCCATCTAGCAGATTTTGTGTTTAGTTTACTCTCTGTATTAATTTAGATACATGTTTTAGTTTTTTTGTCTGTTGGCTAGAATTAACATAGGGACCGTGTCTAAAAAGTATCCAGAAAATGTAAAAAGAATAGCCTAATGGATGTTAAATGTGCATGTACGCTATCAAAATTTTGCAAAAAATAGTCTGGTACAGAGGTCTACGGACCCTATCGACGGTCTGTCGATCCATCCACGAACCGTGGATGGTGTCTGTAGATCCCATATTAGTCCCTACAACTTGTCCAAGTATAAGAGTAATCTACGGTCCCAATCTATGGACCGTAGATCAACCCACGGACTGTAGACGGGGTCTCATGGGTCCAGAACCCTAATGCTGCCTGACCCAACCCGAACCTATCCTATTTTAAAAACCCCAATTTTAAATCATTCCACTTCCCTCCATTTAATCCTAAACCGTTCATAACTTCCCAAACTCCTTAAATCACTCACTAATCACTAGTAATCTTCCCTTCATTTTCCCCAAACCCCTAAATTCCCACAAGGTTCGGTGTTCAGGTTAGTAAAGAAGAGGTAATTCTTTGGTCATGCAAAACTTAGTGTCGTACACAATCACCCCACTCCTCATTGCTTGTAAGGTAATAGACTTTCCCCTCACTTTGAATTTTGGTCATAGATTGAATAAAGAAAGTCGGGAGTCGGGTCTTGACCTTGGGTAATTGTTACATGTAATTGTTTGATAATATGGGAAGTTACAATAACCTTGGAACGATAGATAGTGATTGTGTTGCCTTATTGTATGCGATTACAAGTCTAAATGTAAGTTTCGACTTAGGGTTCCAAAGTTTGTCTTAAATACTTGGTTATCCTGGGAATAACAAACTAGCATGATTCAATGTTGAAATACATGGTTAGACTAAGATATTGTTGAAAATGCTCTAAGTTGTGGACTTGAAATTAAAGAATGGTTGAAATATGGCACAGATCACATCCACGATTTCCCATCTACGGACCGTTGATCAATCTACGGACTGTAGATTAGGTTCGTGGTTGGATGCACCTGAAATTTCACCAAGTGTAAAACTACAGAGGAGACCTACGGTCCGTAGATTAATCTACAGGCCATTTTGTACATCTGTGGTTTCCATCTGCGACCAATATTGTTGGTCCTCTGAACCACGGAATGGTTCCACGGACAGTAGATCAATCTACGGACCGTAGGTCTCCTCCGTGGAAGACCACTGTACCCTCTGTCTGAAATTTTCACGGGATTTTGTTACTGCTCATTTATAGTTCTAAATATTTTTTAGTTTGTTTATGGTTAGTTTTGGCACTAATATCGCTTCCATAGGTTAATCTGTTGCTCCTAGCTTCACGTTAATCGATGAGGACACAAACACGAAAAAAGATCCAGCATACATTCCTCCCAACACAGGGACTTCTCCAACTGCACCTCGAGCCACCAGAGGCACCTCCTGGAAGGTTATTCCCGACGTAGTCACTATCTACCAGTCTGATGAGGATCACACACTGATCGGGTCACCAACTGGGGTTGCTTCCAGTTCTGCTACTGGGTCTGCGTCTGGCTCCGAGACTACCCATACTTCGGGCTCTGAGTCCAACCATGCTTGCGGGCTTGAGTCTGCCCATGTTTCGGGGTCCAATGCCAAGTCAGCCTGCAACCTCATCCGATGAGGCCCCTAGCTCAGAGTTAGTACCCACACCAAGGAATAAGAACCCTACTCCAATGGTCAGTGAGCCAAACAGATGGTATGTTGAGGGCCAATGGAAAATCTATCGGGATACAAATATGATTAATGGCAACGAGAAGATGGCCCGAATTGATATAGAGGAGCGCAGAGTCCTCACAGGGGTCTTGCACACTATCCCTGACATCAAACAAGCTTTTTAACCTTCACAAATGTGACTGGGTGGCTCGAGACCCAGGCACTTATAGTGAGGAGATTATACATGAGTTCTACGCCTCCTATACTGCCACTCTCCGTGGTTCGATCTCCAAGTAGTCAAAGCCCATAGCCTAGGACCCTCTCACTTCCACTATGGTCCGAGGTTTTCAGGTGGACATATCATATGCCACCAATAGCCGCTTTATCTTCGGACCTACCACGGGTCACTCTTGATCACTAAACACAGAAGAGTTTGATTACAGATGGGATATCGTGTGGAGCCACACTTTCGAGAGGAATGCTGAGCAGCTAGAAGTTGTTATAATGTGGTTATCCAAAAGGCAACATTGAATTTTGTGGCCAAGTTCTTCTGGTTGTTGGTGCGTAATAGGGTGTCGCTTACAAAAGCTGAAAACTAACTCACATGGGATAGAGCGGTCATGGCTGTAGAATTGGTAGCAGGAGTGGAGATTGACTTTGCCTACATGCTGCAGGAAGAGATTCACGAGAGGGCATTCAAGACCTCCACTACTTACCCCTTTCCATGTTTGATTTTCCAATTGGGCATGGAGTATGGAGTGTCGATCTGGCATTGTGACAAGTTAATCCACCTTACATGGACTTTGGATATAGGCCTCATTCAAGATGAGGAAAATGTGGTGGCACCTCGTAGAGAGCCCCAAGTTGAGGTACCTCCCCTTGGTGCAGATCCTGCAGAAACGGTAGGGCAAACACAAGGTAGTGACCCCATTATAATAGATCACACCGATACTATCCCGGCCTCCTCTTCCCAGACTACTAGTAGGGCTCCTAGCTCATCCCGGTCCATACCACCATTAGGAGCTGATGTTGTCCCGTTGGCCAGAGGGCCACCATGCAGCATCACATCCAGCTTTGGATGCAAAAGTTGATAGCCGAATCCGAGGCCAGAATGGAGCGAACGATGGAGGGCATGATGGACCGAAATATCCAGGCCGTTAATAAATGTCTTGATTCCTTTCAATTGAGAGTCCTTAAGCGACCAGCCCCGACCATAGATCTATCATCTTTTCAGTCTGAGTTAGCCAGTCTCCAGGCTGACGTTCACCCACATTCCAGGTATGCTCCTCACATGGTTGCTAATTCCAGGGATCAAATGAACAAGTTCATCTATAGGGTATCTAATCTTGTGAAAAAGAATGTTGGAATTTAATGTTGCTCGAAGATATGAACATCTCTAGGCTCATGATTCATGCTCAATAGGTTGAGGGTGATAAACTTATGAAACAGGCCAAGGAGAATAAGAAAGCGAGGAAACGCAACTATGACTATTCTGAATAGAAATTGGGTGGTGGAAATCACTCACAGTATCAACAGAAGTCTTCAACTCCAGCACCTTCATCAGCTAGTGTTACATCCTCAAAGTTCCGTAATGATTAGAAAGGTATGGCATCAGGCTCTAAGACCCAAGGTAGTATTTCAGGAACCAGAACTTACCCAACTAGTCCAAAGTGTGGTAAGAACCATCCGGGTGAGTGTATTGCAGGAAAGGAAGGATGCTTTGGGTGTGGCCAGTCTGGTCACAGTTTGAAAAATTGTCCGTCTAAACAGGGTCAAGCAGGTAACAATGGTAGAGCTCAATCCACTACTTCAGCAGCGCCAGCATGTCTCCTCACTCAGTAGGGTAACTCATCTGGTACAAGTGGCAGTCAGCGCCTAAATAGGTTGTATGTTATCTAGGCTCGCCAGGATCAGGAAGATTCTCCTGATGTAGTCACTGGTACGTTAAGAGTCTTTGATCTTGATGTTTAAGCATTGTTAGATCTAGGGGCTACTTTGTCTTTTGTAACTCCTTATATAGCGATTAAATTCAAAGTTAGTCCAGAAACTCTTTCAGAACACTTTTCAGTCTCTACTCCAGTCGGTGACCCTGTTTTAGCTAGACGGGTATAAAGAAATTGCCCTGTCACAGTCTCCTAGAAAGTGACCTCAGCAAATCTTGTAGAGTTATAAACGGTAGACTTTGATATCATTCTAGGTATCGATTGGTTACATTCATATTATGCCTCAGTCGATTATAGGACTAGGATTGTTCATTTTCAGTTTCCAAATGAACCAATCTTAGAGTGGAAGGGTAGTGGCTTAACACCTATAGGTCGATTCATTTCTTACCTTAAGGCCAGAAAGATAATTTCTAAGGGGTATGTCTATCATCTAATTTAGGTTAAGGATTAAAGCTCTAAAACCCCAACTCTTGATTCAGTTCCAGTAGTCAATGAGTTCTCAGAAGTGTTTCCAGAAGATCTTTCCGGAATTCCTCCTTAAAGGGAAATCGACTTTAAAATTGATCTCCCTCCAGATACCCAACTTATTTATGTTCCTCCTTATAGAATGGCTCCAACTAGGCTTAAGGAATTGAAAGAGCAGTTGAAAGACCTTCTAGATAAGGGATCCATCAGACCTAGTATTTCCCCATAGGGTGCAGCAGTGTTGTTCGTGAAGAACAAAGACGGTTCTATGAGAATGCGTATTGTCTATAAGCAGTTGAACAAATTCACAATAAAGAATAAGTATGCCATCCCCAAAATTTATGACTTGTTTGACCAAATTCAAGGTGCTAGTCACTTCTCAGAGATAAACCTTAGATCCGGTTATCATCAACTTAGATTCAGAGATAGTGACCTTTCCGAATACATCCTTCAGAACTCGGTATGGTCATTATGAATTTGTAGTTATGTCATTTGAACTAGCAAATACTCCTGCAGCTTTCGTGGACCTGATGAATAGAGTGTTCAAGCAGTATTTGGACTTGTTCGTTATCTTCTTTATTGATGATATCCTCATTTAATCTAGGAATGAGGAAGAACATGAAAAAATTTCAGGGTGGTTCTGCAGACTCTCAAAGATCGCCAGTTATTCGCTAAGTTTAGCAAATGTGAGTTTTGGATGCAATCAGTTCCTTTCCTTGGTCACATTGTGTCTAGCGAAGGGATTCAAGTAGATTCTCAGAAAATAGAAGCAGTGAAACAATGACCCAGACCTACCTCTCCAATGATGGAATATGGCCGTAGAATACTCTTCTTCAACCAAACCGGAAACCCCCATCACAAACTTATTCATTCTAGCCCTAGAATTTGCTACCATGGTAGAAGCATATTTAGAGAGTTGGGTAAACTTGAGAGAGTATTCCTTCACACTCATATTCCCTTGACATAGGTTCATGAACTCAACCAACTTTTCATCCCTCAACTCTAAGGGGAAAAACCTATCAAAAAGGGTCGTCTTAAAAACTTCCCAATCTATTGGGTCACCCACTATGGGTCTCTCATCCTTCCATTGCTTAAACCACAATTAGGCTACATCCTAGAGTTGGTAGGCAGCCAACTCCGCCTTCTCCCTAGGAGTCACTCCCATTGCATCCACATTCTTAAACACCTCATCTATAAAGTTTTGTGGGTCCTCCTCTACCTTAGAACCAAGGAATGTAGGTGGGTTCATCCTTGTGAAATCCCTTAACCTTGAGGCCACGGTACTCTCAATAGCATTCACCCTAGGCCTCAAATCTCTATTTGCTTGAGTAGTCATGGCACGGGCCAGGGAGAGAAAAGCCTCTCTAATCTCCCCATTAGTCATATCCAGGGGAACCACCGCAACCACATTCTCTTGTCCAACTAAAGGAGCTTGGCCACCTTGCACTCCTTGGGGAGGAACTCCCCCATCATCTACCTATTCTTCCGCTCTCCTCCGGTTCGCCCTCGTATTCATATCCTATAAACATAAGAGACGAATCAGGAAAAGGACATTTTTAGACTAATCTCTAAAGTACGATATCAAAAATAATGAAAGAAAGTGAAACTTTTATCGTCCTATAGCCTCTTGCTCCTAGATGTGTCGCGACTCACACCAATGAACGTGACTCTCCTAGACGTGGCTTTCAAGACTTTGAACCTAAAAGTAATCTTTAAAACCTTATGCTCTGATACCAAGTTTGTAACGACCCGAGAACATCCCCTAGCCGTTACATGCGTATTCGACCTCTCGGAGGTCTTATAAATGCCTTAGCATTCATTCATCACATAGATCGTAAAAATCAGTAAGAATTTAAAACTTTTACTCAATAAAACCATAAGACTTCAAGAGTCATCAACATTTGAAAACATCAACACGCAAGCGGAACTACTAAGTCTCTTTAGCCAATCTTAGACAAGAACTTAAAGCATACTAAGGGACACGACCCTTTACAAATGAAATGAAACTTAAGTGTCTATTACAATGACAAAGAAGCTTCTAAACATAGTCCTCGAATCTTAGGGACATACCAAAGACTTGGAGGAGTGAAGCAATCCAAGAAACTTCAAACCACAATCTCCTCCTAGTTACCACAACCTGCACTCGTAGTAAAATAGAAGAAACGGATTAGTACAACACATGTACTAGGTATGAGGATATGCAAAACAAGCTAAGAAGGACATGTGTTCGAAAGTTATGCTTTCATGCCATTTTGATAAAATCTCATAAACATCAACATAATAGGCACCTTACAAGTCACAGCCAACAATACAAAGTCATATGCTTCACAGTACCTCATAAACATACAAAACCCATTTACCTTTACCTTTTTGCCATGGATCTCCACCTTAAGTAACCCTTAAGCAATACGTTTGTGCACTGTATAGGCAACGTCCCATACCATCACCCATACTAAGGCACCACCTTAAGGTCACACAAAGTGCACTTACCATGCATACCGCAACCTTCACCAATTGATCAAATTCAACATATAAGTACATAAGACAACAAGTCACTTCATAACGCTAGAACAGTCATCAAATGTCATCCCAAGACTCACCTAAGTAAGACATGTTGAGGCAGCCCATACTACCTCTCCATACCACACCCAAGTGGTCCTTAAGGCTAACACAAGACAAGCTCCCTTCACATCTCAACATAAATTGTAGATTCAACTTAGAAAACTTCATTCACTAATGACATAAGATCATCACATGCATTCAATTCAACGTAAACACTTACATAAATTCTTTATGACTCACTTTAACATTAGCATACTAAAAGACCAACGCTTTCATTAATTAGCCCAATAAGAGTCATTCATTCATTATCATTACTAAGACACAACAAGATCTCCTTTAAATGTCTACTTGTGCAATGTCTAGATGATGTCCCATTCCACCACCTATCCTAAGAAGTACACCCTTAAGAGACCCTAGTTTATTCATTGCTTAGTGTGGGGGAAGAGCCTTAACCGACATAGATCATGGAGCTTGACATGGAATCCCGGTAATACCCTTACCGGATAAGGGATCCCCACTTGCCTAAGGTAGGGTCATTCTTTTAGCCTATACGTGGTAGATACCACTTGCTAGCCCTACGTGGGCACATAGTTAAGGGATAGAAGGATTGCTTCTAAGTACCCGCATCTCAACTAACGAAGGGGCACCCATCTTAAGAGTTGCTACTAAATACTCACATCTCAACTAACGAAAGAGTATCCACCCATCTTCATAACCTCTTGATGCTAGACATTACTTCCCCACAGAGTTTGGACATTCATTTCATCTAGGGATAAGGACTGCTACTAAGTACTATCATCTCAACTCACGAAGGAGCACCCATCCTAGCCCAACATTCATTAATTTAAGGATAAAATTGCTACTAAGTACTCTCATCTCAACTCACGAAGAAGCACCCATCCTAGCCCAACATTCATTAAGGAAGCTCTTGAATTCAAAGATGAGAAA
Organism: Solanum okadae; assembly: GCA_036553675.1. Taxonomy (NCBI): domain Eukaryota; kingdom Viridiplantae; phylum Streptophyta; class Magnoliopsida; order Solanales; family Solanaceae; genus Solanum; species Solanum okadae. The sequence continues at coordinate 26,079,600 of CM071689.1, forward strand.
ACCCTTCATCTAGGAACCCCATTCATCTAAAAGGAGTACTTTATGAGACTATCCTTTCAGTAGACCCAACTTTCATTCATTAGCATTAACTCTCTTTCTATTCGTCATTCTCACATTCTTTCATTCATTCTTCACTAGTTGTGAGAAGAGGTAAACACAGTCCACCTTAACATCACCTTCATTATAAGTCATTCAAAGAAGACAACAACCAATCATAACACATAAAATCTCTACACAAGGTCACCTTTCATACCCTTAGACCATACACAATTTCACATCATATCACATTACCTTCACATAATCAACATTACTCAAAACAACTATCATCCAACTTTGCCTACAAGGCCATGATCACAACATGCTTATAAAGTAAACAACTCCCCACTTTCAAAGGGATAAAACCTCACAATTCTAACATCAACTACATATATATATAATACTAGAATCAAATAAACTATTCACAACTTCATTATCATCATAAACCTTAGGTCACAATTGCCTATACAAGGCCAACATCCAATATAACACAATTGACCATCAATTCCTCATAATTCAATATAGAACAATACTTAAATCAATAGCCCATAACAATCTACACATTCATATAACATTATTAGGTCAGAATCAATATACCCACTTCAGACCCAAAATTAGGATTTAAAGATATGCAAGGGTTCATTGAGTTTTTGAACTTAAAACCATCAAGATTAACATAAAACATCAGTTGAAATACTTTCATGCAAGAACCCAGCCTCTGAATTGAAATTGGGGGTTTTTAGTGTTTTTGAAAAACATTGAAATCACTTTGATTGAAAGGAGAATCAAAGATAAAATCCCCATACCTTTATGATTAGTTTCCTAGGAATTTGAAGAGAAATCAGTAGGAACCCATCCCCTAGCTTGAAGCTTCAAAGATGTCTTCCATGGAGTTCTAGAGAGAGTTTATTTGAGAGGGAACGTTCAATTGGAATAATGAGGTCCAACTCTAGGTTTTGGGGTTTTATCCACTTAAAATACCCTAAAATAGGTAGAATAATCATTTATAATAATTCCCCAAAGTAGCCAAACTACCCCTCACTTAGTTGGACCTTTTTAAACAAGTCAAACTTGTTCTTCATTTTCGCAAATTTCATCGGGAAACAAGTCTGTGACGCGGCGGTGTTCCCACAAGTTTCTGGAAATTACATTTCGAGACAGTAGAGTCCGCGACACGTCCGCAAAGCGGACAAAACATTTGGCCCTTAGTGGAGATAGTACGTGACACGTACATGCTCCCTCCAAGCACATTCTGAAGCTGCCTAGGCAGCTTGTTTGGCCAAGGGTTACGGTCCTCCTCGGGGACCCTTAGAGTGGTCCCGGGAAGTTGTACCCCAAAGTTTTGACCCTAAAAACATTTATTATGACACTAGGGTCACCTCCACTGATTTTAGACTCCAAAAAACACATAAAAAATGGACAACATACTAGAACACACCAACACGTAAAAGACTAGTTTCCGAACGTCTTGGTCGTCCCTTGACGTTTGAGTTCCAAACTCTTTAAAACTGACTAAAATGACTATTCTTCATTATTTTAACAAGTTATTAATGCATAAAACCCATGTGAGGCTATACTTTATCCTACTTCATTTTGAGGGGCGTTACAATATCCCCCACTGGGGAACATTCGCCCTCAAATAGCACTTCAATCATTATACAGCAAAGACTCTAGGACTAGCAGCCCACAACAAGCATGTAATATCATTACTACTGCACACATCAAGGAGGAAACACCAACTCCACATCAAAAGCATTACAACAAGACTTTCATGCAATTCAATGAAGTAGGAATAACATCTACCACTCAATATGCACAAAACTTTACCATTTCTCATTTCTTTGGAGGAACTTCCTTCTCCATAGCATATCATGCTTATTAAAACATTTATAGGCTCACCATACAATTTCTCTCAAGAGCATAATCATGCAACATCAAGATCACATCAAGGCATGCTCAACTAGGCATCTCATGGAGCAATTTAAAAAATACTTGATAAATGCATATAAATCATGAGCGACATAATCAAGAAAACTCATTCATTTATTTAAACAAGAATTCAACTAAAATATGCACATCATAAGGAAAATATGGATCGTCAATTCACATAAGACTACAACATGCAATATAATACTAAGAACTCTTTGTTTCAATCTTTAATTACAATAGAAGGAAAAGATAAGGATAACAACAACCTTACTACTCAACTCATCATCCCCCACTTCGGGTAAACCCACTTAAGGATATCATCAAACAACAAGGAAAATTGACTTACCTTCATTTGTTCCCTTATCCTTGTTAACTGGAAGCATATTGAAACGGTTCCTCTTAGGAGCATTTGGATTCGGGCCATCATGAACAACTTGATCGGTCTCTTTCCCTTTTGCCTTAAATGTAGGCCAATCTCTCATCCTATGAACCTTACTTCCACATCTAAAGCATCCATCCATGCCGGCAAGACACTTGCCCAAATGTTGCTTTCCACAAGTAGCACACCTAGGCCTCTCAAAAGTAGAACCACCTCCATTCCCTCTTTGAGGTTTAGGGTTAGTGAAACGACCCCAAAAATGCCCGAAAATGTGCTTCGGAAACACCAATAATTGTAATTTCCATATATCTCAAAATCCGTTTCGTTTTTCGAAAATCCGACTTCATATTCTTGTTTAGGGGGTCAAATTGAGTGGGAAATGGGTCTAACCCAAATTTTAGAGCAACCGTATCAAAATCCAAAATTTCCAAGTGAAGCCTTTTTCGAGGGTCTACTTTGGAGGGTCATATCTCCTAGCACACAAATTATTTGGTGGCCAATAATATATCCATGGAAAGCCCTTTGAGTTAGCTATCTAACGCACTTCGTTTCACCTTATTCGGAGTTCGGACGAAGAAGTTATGCCCATTTTCGTAAAGTCTGTCCGGCAGAAAATCCAAATTTCCAGTAGCTGATTTTACTGTTCAGCTACTGTTCACCCGCCTGTTTTTTTTTCTAAGTGTTGGACCCTTTTTTTCAAAGGACTTATATTACTTCCTAGATACCATAATCCAATTCCCATCCTAAAAAAAAAACATTTCCCTCTCTACAATCCTCCATTGAAGAAGAAGAAGAAGTGGGAGCTAGGGCTTTGGATTCAAGGCTTTCTTCATCAATTTTCGTGGGAGATCATAGCTAAGGTATGGGGGTCTTGATCCTTGTCTAATTTTCCATACAAGGAGCCAAATCCAAAGTTACTTCAAAATATGAAAAATCTAGGTTTTCACTCAATCTCATGGGTTCTTCCATCAAATGGTTTTAAAAGGTTTCTAATGGCACTTTATGGTTATATTGTTGTTGTATTGACAATTTAAGATGAAAATACTCCATGAACCCATGATTTCTCTCTATTCCTAGTTTATGCCTTTATGAAGTGGTTGCTAGATAATGAATGTATATGAATCAAACTTGTTTAAAGGTCTTTAGATTGTTGAAGTATGTCATTACCCAATGCTTATTTTATGGTGTATTGTTGGTGTATTGGTATGTGAGGCTTATGGCCTTAAAGGCATAGTATGAGAAATTGGAGTGTTATCATGACATTATATGAATGCGGATCCAATGAAGATAATGTGATCATGTTATGAATGTAAAGGTGTTGTTGTAGGTTGTTCACTGTTTTGGTTGCATAATTACTACCCTAATTTCCATGCTCTTTGATTTCATTACATGCCTTCAAGGTGTTTGACAAAATGTCCAACTATGGAGAATTGATAAATTGATGTTGTAAAGCTTGAGTTATGAGATGTATGGAACTTCAAAGATGTGTTGATGACAAACTAAGCTTGTGTATATGTTCATTCCATACGTGAGATTGCATTAGAGCCTAATGAGAATTTCCTATATAAAGTGTTGCATGACCATGCCCGGTCCGGGGGAAAAGAACCGGACAACCATGTGAGAGGTTTATATCTCACCACCTAGGATGTTTGGGGTGTGACCAACATCAACCATGTGAGAGGTTTATATCTCACCACCTAGGATGCTTGGGGTGTGACCAACATCAACCATGTGAGGGGTTTATACCTTGCCACCAGGGTGTCCGGGTGTGAACGGCATCCCCCATCCTAAGTTGGGGTTATAGATTGGTTGGATCATGCATAAACATATGATATCTACTATTAGTATAGATTTACTTAAACATGTTTTGACTTCACTTTGATCATGCATCCCCATATTGTTATTCATAATGCCTATGAAACTATTTCTTGTATTTCGATTGTGTCCTTGTTTATTGTTGTGTTGCATCCCGCATACTTAGTACATTCCAAGTACTAACGCATATTTTGCCTACATGATGTCACCATGTAGGGACCGGAGCTACTCTTGATCCTTCTCTCCATTCACGTGGCTAGTACGACGCTTATCCGAGTTTGTTGGTGAGTCCTCAATAATTCGAGGGCTATGTTATGTTTCTTACTCCTATGTTTTGAGACTTTAGCTTGAAATTGTATTTTAACTATGAGGGGAGCCGGTAATATGTCATGGCCCCCGTCCTATCTATGTATGTAGAGGTGTGAGTTGGACAAGTATTTTGTAACGAGCTTGACTCTTATTCTATGATGTCATTTTGAAATGGTTTGCCTTAGTCCCTATTTCCCGTTAATTAATGTTGAATGTACTTCCGCGACCGATGAAGTGTGATGACAAGTTTGAGAGGCTTGTTTGGGGTTCCTTCGGGTTCCTCATTCGCCATGTCACGTCTAGGCCCTAGGCTTGGGTCGTGACAAGCTTGGTATCAGAGCACTAGGTTGTTAAATCCTCGGAGTCCAACACACCGCGTTGAGTAGAGTCCTAATCATGGTTGTGAAGCGCGCCACGACTATGAATGGGAGGCTACAAAACGTTTAGGAAAGGTTTCCCTTCTTCATGTTCTATGTCGTGCTTAGAGTGTGATAAGGTGATTCCTCCCTAACGCTTGTTCTTTGATTGCTAGATCATCATGCCAAACATGAGGGGAAGACGGGCCCGATCACCGGAAGAGCCACCCACCAATGGTGAGCTCCGTGATGCACTCACCATGCTTGCACAAGTGGTATCTAACCAAGTGCAACAAGGAGCCCAAGCTCCTCGAACTACCACCCCGGGGGAAAGGGTGAGAGATTTCATGAGGATGAACCCTCCGGTCTTCCATGGTTCAAAGGTGGATGAGGACCCGCAAGAGTTCATCGATGAGGTATGCAAAATCTTGACCATTATGGATGTTGGTGCTTGTGAGAAGGCGGAATTGGCGGCTTACCAACTCAAGGGGGTTGCTCAAATTTGGTTTGATCAATGGAAGGGTGAGAAAGGTAATGGCTATGTGGTGTTGTGGGAGGAGTTTAAAATTGCTTTCCTTAATAGGTTCTTCCCTCTTGAGCTTAGGGAGGCAAAGTTGGTGGAGTTCATGAACTTGAAGCAAGGAGCTATGAGTGTGAGGGAGTATGCCCTCAAATTTGTCCAACTCTCCAAGTATGCACCTCACTTGGTGGCCGACTCTAGGTCGAGGATGAACAAATTTGTGATGGGTGTATCCGACTTGGTTAGTGAGGAGTGTCGGTCCGCTATGCTCATTGGAGATATGGATTTGTCTCGGTTGATGACTTATGCCGAGCAAATGGAGGAGGAGAAATTGAGGAAGAAAAGGGGGCACGAGGCCAAGAGGGCCCGATTGGAGAATAGGTTCCCTAAGGGTGCTAGATTTCATCAAGGCCGAGGAAACCCTCATGTCAACCGGGGATTTGCTATCAATGTTCCTAGACCTCAAGGGGGAGGTGAAGTGGGTTCTATGGATGTATGCCCTAAGTGTGGGAGGAAGCATGGTGGTCCTTGCATGAAGGGTTCGGGTGCTTGCTTTGAATGTGGAGAAGTGGGTCATAAGAGGTTTGAATGTCCCAAGATCCGCAACAAGGTCCGAAGTGCTAACACTACTCCTTTGGGTAGAGGTGCTTCTCAAAGTGGTGCCCCAAGGAACAATCGATTTTATGCTTTGCATGGTAGACAAGGTGTTAATGAGACCCCGGATGTGGTGACCGGTATGTTGCAAATCTTTGATTTTGATGTTTATACTTTGATTGATCCGGGTGCCACCCTTTCCTTTGTTACCCCCTTAGTTGCTAGAAAATTTCATGTTGAGTCGGAATTGTTGCATGAGTCATATGAAGTATCTACTCCCATTGGTGTCTCTATTGTTGCTAGAAAAGTGTATAGAAATTGTCCAGTTTGCATATTGAATAAGTTGTTGCCTTGCGATCTTATTGAGTTGAACATGGTGGATTTTGATGTTATTCTTGGGATGGATTGGTTGCATGCATATTATGCTTCTATTGATTGTAGGACTCGTAACGTCAAGTTCCGATTTCCTAATGAACCCGTTCTTGAGTGGGAGAGCCGGGATGTTGTGGTGAAGGGGAAATTCATTTCTTGCATTAAAGCCCATAGGTTGATTTCCAAAGGGTGCTTGTACCATATGGTGAGAGTCAATGATGTGGAGTCTAAAGTCCCTCCTGTTGAGTCTATTCCGGTTGTTAATGAGTTTCTAGATGTCTTCCCAGAAGACCTTCCCGGTGTCCCTCCCGAAAGGGAGATAGATCTTGGTATAGACCTCCTTCCCGATACTCAACCTATTTCTATCCCCCCTTACCGTATGGCCCCGGCAGAGTTGAAAGAGTTGAAAGAGAAATTAAAAGATTTGTTAGAGAAGGGATTTATTAGACCTAGTCATTCTCCCTGGGGTGCTCCGGTTTTGTTTGTGAAGAAGAAAGATGGGTCTCTTAGAATGTGTATTGATTATCGACAACTTAATAGGGTCACCGTCAAGAATAGGTATCCTCTTCCAAGGATTGACGATTTATTTGACCAATTGCATGGGGCTAGTCACTTCTCTAAGATTGATCTTCGGTCAGGGTATCATCAAGTGAAGGTGAGGGAGTGTGATATTCCCAAGACGGCCTTTCGTACTAGGTATGGGCACTATGAGTTGTGGTGATGTCTTTCGGGTTGACTAATGCTCCGGCTCTCTTTATGGATTTGATGAATAGGGTTTTCAAACCCTACCTTGATTCTTTTGTGGTGGTGTTTATAGATGACATCTTGATCTATTCTCGGGGTGAGGAAGAGCACAAGGGTCACTTGAGGGTGGTACTCCAAAGATTGAGGGAAGAGAAGTTGTACGCTAAATATGAAAAGTGTGAGTTTTGGTTGAAGGAAGTTGCTTTCCTAGGCCATGTGGTGTCGGGGAATGGTATTAAGGTGGATCCTAAGAAGACCGATGTTATTAGGAATTGGCCTAGACCTTTGACCCCGTCGGATATAAGGAGTTTCTTGGGTTTAGCGGGTTATTATAGGAGATTTGTAGAAGGGTTTTCTTCTCTTGCTTCTCCTATGACTAAGTTGACTCAAAAGAAGGCTAAATTTGTGTGGTCGGATGAGTGTGAGGAAAGCTTCCAAACTTTGAAAGAAAGGCTTGTGTCCGCTCCTATTTTGTCACTTCCGGATGGGTTAGAAGGTTTTGTTGTTTATTGTGATGCTTCCCATATTGGTTTGGGTTGTGTGTTGATGCAAAGTGGTAAGGTTATAGCCTATGCTTCTAGGCAACTTAAGGTTCATGAAAAAAATTACCCAACCCATGATCTTGAATTGGCCGCCGTGGTTTTTGCTTTAAAGATTTGGCGTCATTATTTGTATGGGGTGCATGTTGATATCTTCACCGACCATAAGAGTCTCCAATATGTGTTCACACAAAAAGATCTTAACTTGAGACAAAGGAGGTGGTTAGAATTCCTTAAGGATTATGATATGGGTGTTCACTATCATCCGGGGAAAGCTAATGTGGTGGCGGATGCATTGAGTAGAGTGTCCATGGGTAGCTTGGCTCATGTGGAGGAAGGTAGTAAAGAGTTGGCTAAGGAGGTCCATCGGTTGGCCAAATTGGGAGTTAGGTTAGAAGGGGTGGATAGTGGAGGAGTAGTTGTTGTTGATGGTTCAAGGTCTTCCTTGGTTGATGAGGTGATAGTCAAGCAAGATCTTGATCCTTCTTTGGTAGAATTAAAGGCTTCGGTGAGTAGTGGTAAGGTGGAGGTTTTCTCCCAAGGGGGAGATGGTGCCCTTAGGTACCAAGGTAGATTATGTGTTCCTTGTGTGGATGGTGTGAGGGAAAGAATCCTTGATGAGGCTCATAATTCTTCTTATTCTATTCATCCGGGGTCAACAAAGATGTATAGAGACTTGAGGGATGTGTATTGGTGGGGCGGTATGAAGAAGGACATTGCAAAATTTGTTTCGGGTTGCCATAGTTGTCAACAAGTCAAGGCTGAACATCAAAGGCCGGGTGGCCTAACTCAAGACATTGAGATACCTACTTGGAAGTGGGAAGAAATCAACATGGATTTTGTAGTGGGCTTACCCAAGGCTAGAAGAGGCTTTGATTCGGTTTTGGTGGTGGTTGATCGGATGACAAAGTCGGCTCATTTCCTACCGGTTAAAACTACTTACGGGGCTGAAGAGTATGCCAAGTTGTACATTCATGAATTGGTAAAGTTGCATGGGATTCCTTTGTCTATCATCTCGGATCGTGGTGCCCAATTCACTTCTCACTTTTGGAAGTCATTCCAAAGGGGTCTTGGTACAAAGGTAAAGCTTAGCACGGCCTTCCACCCTCAAACGGATGGCCAAGCCGAAAGAACAATTCAAACCTTGGAGGATATGCTTAGAGCTTGTGTATTGGAGTTGAAAGGTAGTTGGGATGATCATCTTCCTTTGATTGAATTTGCATACAACAATAGTTATCATTCTAGTATCGGTATGGCTCCTTTTGAGGCACTTTATGGTAGACGGTGTAGGTCACCGGTTGGGTGGTTTGAAGTCGGAGAGGTGGCCTTGTTGGGTCCGGATCTGGTCATGGATGCTCTTGAGAAGGTAAGAATGATTAGGGAGAGGTTGAAAACAGCCCAAAGTCGTCAAAGGTCTTATGCCGATGTGAGGAGACAGGATCTTGAATTCAAAGTGGGTGATTGGGTTTATTTGAAGGTTTCTCCAATGAAAGGTGTGGTTCGTTTTGGTAAGAAGGGGAAATTAAGTCCTAGGTATGTCGGTCCTTATGAGATAATAAAAAGGGTTGGTAAAGTAGCCTATGAGTTGGGGTTGCCTAGGGAGATGGAATTAGTTCATCCGGTATTCCATGTATCGATGTTGAGGAAATGTGTTGGTGATCCTAACGCTATTGTACCTATTGAGGTTGTGGGTGTTGTAGAAGATAATTTGACGTATGAAGAAGTCCCGGTTCAGATCTTAGATAGACAAGTTAAAAGGTTGAGGAACAAAGAAGTGGCGTCCGTTAAGGTGCTTTGGAGAAATCAACAAGTGGAGAGTGCTACTTGGGAGGCCGAAGCGGACATGCAAAGACGTTATCCTTATCTATTCAACTCCACTCAAGCCTAAGGTATTAAATCAAGTCCTTTGTACTCCATCGAGTCCTACATTTCAGCCTCTGAATCATTAATGTGCATATATGTTTAAATTGATGAGTTATGGATGCTTTACACTAAGTTTTGAAATCTTGAAGTGTTGTTTAAATAAAAATTTTGCATTTATGTTGGGGCTGATATGTTCTTACTAAGTCTGGCCTTGCGCATCTCTTCCACATTCGGGGACGAATGTTCCCAAGGGGGAGATATTGAAACGACCCCAAAAATGCCCGAAAATGTGCTTCGGAAACACCAATAATTGTAATTTCCATATATCTCAAAATCCGTTTCGTTTTTCGAAAATCCGACTTCATATTCTTGTTTAGGGGGTCAAATTGAGTGGGAAATGGGTCTAACCCAAATTTTAGAGCAACCGTATCAAAATCCAAAATTTCCAAGTGAAGCCTTTTTCGAGGGTCTACTTTGGAGGGTCATATCTCCTAGCACACAAATTATTTGGTGGCCAATAATATATCCATGGAAATCCCTTTGAGTTAGCTATCTAACGCACTTCGTTTCACCTTATTCGGAGTTCGGACGAAGAAGTTATGCCCATTTTCGTAAAGTCTGTCCGGCAGAAAATCCAAATTTCCAGTAGCTGATTTTACTGTTCAGCTACTGTTCACCCGCCTGTTTTTTTTTCTAAGTGTTGGACCCTTTTTTTCAAAGGACTTATATTATTTCCTAGATACCATAATCCAATTCCCATCCTAAAAAAAAAACATTTCCCTCTCTACAATCCTCCATTGAAGAAGAAGAAGAAGTGGGAGCTAGGGCTTTGGATTCAAGGCTTTCTTCATCAATTTTCGTGGGAGATCATAGCTAAGGTATGGGGGTCTTGATCCTTGTCTAATTTTCCATACAAGGAGCCAAATCCAAAGTTACTTCAAAATATGAAAAATCTAGGTTTTCACTCAATCTCATGGGTTCTTCCATCAAATGGTTTTAAAAGGTTTCTAATGGCACTTTATGGTTATATTGTTGTTGTATTGACGATTTAAGATGAAAATACTCCATGAACCCATGATTTCTCTCTATTCCTAGTTTATGCCTTTATGAAGTGGTTGCTAGATAATGAATGTATATGAATCAAACTTGTTTAAAGGTCTTTAGATTGTTGAAGTATGTCATTACCCAATGCTTATTTTATGGTGTATTGTTGGTGTATTGGTATGTGAGGCTTATGGCCTTAAAGGCATAGTATGAGAAATTGGAGTGTTATCATGACATTATATGAATGAGGATCCAATGAAGATAATGTGATCATGTTATGAATGTAAAGGTGTTGTTGTAGGTTGTTCACTGTTTTGGTTGCATAATTACTACCCTAATTTCCATGCTCTTTGATTTCATTACATGCCTTCAAGGTGTTTGACAAAATGTCCAACTATGGAGAATTGATAAATTGATGTTGTAAAGCTTGAGTTATGAGATGTATGGAACTTCAAAGATGTGTTGATGACAAACTAAGCTTGTGTATATGTTCATTCCATACGTGAGATTGCATTAGAGCCTAATGAGAATTTCCTATATAAAGTGTTGCATGACCATGCCCGGTCCGGGGGAAAAGAACCGGACAACCATGTGAGAGGTTTATATCTCACCACCTAGGATGTTTGGGGTGTGACCAACATCAACCATGTGAGAGGTTTATATCTCACCACCTAGGATGCTTGGGGTGTGACCAACATCAACCATGTGAGGGGTTTATACCTTGCCACCAGGGTGTCCGGGTGTGAACGGCATCCCCCATCCTAAGTTGGGGTTATAGATTGGTTGGATCATGCATAAACATATGATATCTACTATTAGTATAGATTTACTTAAACATGTTTTGACTTCACTTTGATCATGCATCCCCATATTGTTATTCATAATGCCTATGAAACTATTTCTTGTATTTCGATTGTGTTCTTGTTTATTGTTGTGTTGCATCCCGCATACTTAGTACATTCCAAGTACTAACGCATATTTTGCCTACATGATGTCACCATGTAGGGACCGGAGCTACTCTTGATCCTTCTCTCCATTCACGTGGCTAGTACGACGCTTATCCGAGTTTGTTGGTGAGTCCTCAATAATTCGAGGGCTATGTTATGTTTCTTACTCCTATGTTTTGAGACTTTAGCTTGAAATTGTATTTTAACTATGAGGGGAGCCGGTAATATGTCATGGCCCCCGTCCTATCTATGTATGTAGAGGTGTGAGTTGGACAAGTATTTTGTAACGAGCTTGACTCTTATTCTATGATGTCATTTTGAAATGGTTTGCCTTAGTCCCTATTTCCCGTTAATTAATGTTGAATGTACTTCCGCGACCGATGAAGTGTGATGACAAGTTTGAGAGGCTTGTTTGGGGTTCCTTCGGGTTCCTCATTCGCCATGTCACGTCTAGGCCCTAGGCTTGGGTCGTGACAGTTAGACAACCTATCATTGTTTACCATTGGAGAATATTGGTTATAGAACCTCTTCTTAGACCTAGATTGGTTTTTTTCATCCGGCCTAGCCCTCTTCATATATTTATTCATCTTCCTAAGTTTTGTCTCCTCAAGTTGTTGAGCATAAACCATAAGCCTAGAGATATCCATATCATGATGGAGCATGGCCGTATGACACTCTTCTTCAACCAATTCGAAAACCCCCATCACAAACTTATTTATTTTAGCCCTAAAATTTACTACCAAGGTAGGAACATATTTAGTGAGTTGGGTAAACTTGAGAGAGTATTCCTTCACACTCATATTTCCTTGACGTAGGTTCATGAACTCATTCAACTTTTGTTCCCTCAACTCTAAGGGGAAAAACCTATCAAGAAACGACGTCTTAAACACTTCCCAATCTATTGGGTCAACCACTATGGGTCTCTCATCCCTACATTGCTCACACCACACTTGACCTACATCCTTGAGTTGGTAGGAAGCCATGTCCGCCTTCTCCCTAGGATTCAGTCCTATTGCATCCACAATCTTAAACACCTCATCTATAAAGTTTTGTGGGTCCTTTTCGACCTAAGAACCAAAGAATGTAGGAGGGTTCATCCTTGTGAAATACCTTAACCTTGAGGATACGGTACTCTCAATAGCATTCACCCTAGGCCTCATATATCTATTTGTTTGAGTAGTCATGGCACGGGCCAAGGAGAGAAAAGACTCTCTAATTTTACCATTAGCATATCCGGGGGAACCACCGAAACCACATTCTCTTGCCCACCTAAAGGAGCTTGGCCACCTTGCACTCCTTGGAAAGGAACTCCCCGATCATCTACCTCCTCCTCCGCTCTCCTCCGCTCTCCTCCGGTTAGCACTCGTATTCATATCCTATAAACACAAGAGACAAATTAGGAAAAGAACACTTATAGACTAAACTCTAAGGCACGATATCAGGAATAATGAAAGAAAGTGAAACTTCTATCATCCTATAGTCTCTCGCTCATATATGTGTCGTGACACACACCAATGAACAAGACTCTACTAGACGTGGCTTTCGAGACGTTGAACCTAAAAGTAATCTTTAAAACCTTATGCTCTGATATCAAGTTTGTAACGACCCGAGAGTACCCTGTAGCCGTTACATTCGTATTCGACCTCTCGGAGGTCTTATACAAGCCTTAGCATTCATTCATCGCATAGATCATAAAAATCACTAAGAATTTAAAACTTTTAGTCGATAAAACCATAAGACTTCAAGAGTTATCAACATTTGAAAGCATCAACACGCAAGCCGAACTACTAAGTCTCTTTAGCCAATCTTAGACAAGAACTTAAAACATACAAGGGGACACGGCCCTTTACAAATAAAATGAAACTTAAGTGTCTATTACAATGATTAAGAAACTTCTAAACATAGTCCTCGAATCTTGAGGACATACCAAAGACTTGGAAGAGTGAAGCAATCCAAGCACAATCTTTTCCTAGTTACCACAACCTACACTTGCAGTAAAATAGAAGAAAAGGGTTAGTACAACACACGTCAAGAGTATGAGGATATGCAAAACATGCTAAAATGGACATTTGTTCAAAAGTTATGCTTTCATGCCATTTTGATAAAATCTCATGACCATCAACATAGTAGGCACCTTACAAGTCACAACCAACAATACAAAGTCATATGTTTCACAATACCTCATAAACATACAAAACCCATTTACCTTTACATGTTTGCCTTGGACCTTCACCTTAAGTAACCCTTAAGCAATACCTTTGTGCAATGTATGGGCAACGTCCCATACCATCACCCACACTAAGGCACCACCTTAAGGTCACACAAAGTGCACTTACCATGCATACCTCAACCTTCACCAATCGATCACATGAAACATATAAGCACATAAGCCAACAAGTCACTTCATCACGCTAGAACACTCAACAAATGTCATCCCAAGACTTACCTAAGTAAGACATGGTGAAGCAGCCCATACTATTCATACATTCATTATCAATACTATGACACACCAAGATCTCCCTTACATGTCTACTTGTGCAATGTCTAGATGATGTCCCACACCACCACCTATCCTAAGTAGTACACCCTTAAGAGATCCTAGTTCATTCATTCCTTTGTTTGGGGAAGAACCTTAATCGATATAGACCATGGAGCTTGACATGGAATCCCGGTAATACCCTTACCGGATGAGGGATCCCCATTTTCCTAAGGTAGAGTCATTCTTTTAGCCTTTACGTGGAAGAGACCACTTGCTAGTCCTATGTGGGCACATAGTTAAGGGATTGAAGGATTGCTTCTAAGTATCCACATCTCAACTAACGAAGGGGCACCCATCTTAAGGGTTGCTACTAAATACTCACATCTCAACTAATGAAGGAGTATCCACGCATCTTCATATCCTCTTGGTGCTAGATATTACTCTCCCACCAACTTTGGACATTCATTTCATTTAGGGATAAGGAGTGCTACTAAGTACTCTCACTCAACTCACGAAGGAGAACCCAAACTAGCCCAACATTCATTCATTTCGGGATAAGGATTGCTACTAAGTACTCTAATCTCAACTCACAAAGGAGCATCCATCCTAGCCCAGCATTCATTAAGGAAGCTCTTGGATTCAAAGATGAGAAAACCTTTTATCTAGGAACCCCTTCATTTAAACGGATTACTTTATGAGACTATCCTTACAATAGACCCAACTATCATTCATTAGCATAAACTCCCATTCTTTTGCCTACAAGGCCATGATCACAATATTCATATAAAGTAAGCACCTCCCCACTTTCAAAGGGATCAAACCTCACAATTGTAACATCTACTACATATATATATATAATACTAGAATCAAATAATCGATTCACAACTTCATTATCATCATAAACCTTAGGTCACAATTGCCCATTCAAGGCCAACATCCAATATAAAACAATTCACCATCAATTCCTCATAATTCAATATAGAACAATACATAAATCAATAGCCCATAACAATCTACACATTAATATTACATTATTAGCTCATAATCAATACACCCAGTTTAGACCCAAAATTAGGGTTTCAAGATATGCAAGGGTTCATGGAGTTTTTGACCTTAAAACCATCAAGATTAACATAAAACATCAGTTGAAATACTTTCATGCAAGAACCCAAGCTTAGAATTGAAATTGGGGGGTTTTTAGTATCTTTGAAAAACATTGAAATCACTTCGATTTGGCTCTTTGATTGAAAGGAGAATAAAAGATAAAATCCTCATACCTTTATGATTAATTTCCAAGGAATTTGAATAGAAATCAGTAGGAACCCATCCCCTAGCTTGAAGCTTCAAAGATGTCTTCCATGGAATTCTAGAGAGAGTTTATTTGAGAGGGAAGGTTCAATAGGAATAATGAGGTCCAACTCTAGGTTTTGGGGTTTTATCCACTTAAAGTACCCTAAAATAGATAGAATAACCATTTATAATAATCCCTAAATTACCCAAACTACCCCTCACTTAGTTGGACCTTTTTAAACAAGTCAAACTTGAGCTTTATTTTCGCAGATTTTGTCGGGAAACAAGTCCCCGACGCGGAGGTGTTCCCACAAGTTTCTGGAAAATTAAATTTCAAGACAATATAGTCCGCGATGCGGACCAAACATTTGTCCATTGGTGGAGCTAGTCTGCGATGCGGACATGCTCCCGCCAAGCACATTCTCAAGCTGCCTTGGTAGCTTGTTTTGCCAAGGGTTGGGGTCCTCCTCGGGGACCCTTAGGGTGGTCCCAGGGAGTCGTACCCGAACGTTTTGACCCTAAAAATAGTTATTAAGATACTAGGGTCACCTCCACTGATTTTAAACTCCAAACAACACATAAAAACATGATCAACATACTAGAACACACCGACACATAAAAGACTAGTTTCCAAACGTCTTGGTCGTCCCTTGACGTTTGACTTCCAAACTCTTTAAAACTGACTAAAGAGACTATTCATCATTATTTTAACAAGTTATTAAGGAAAAAAATCCATGTGAGGCTCTACTTTATGCTACTTTATTTTGAGGGGCGTTACACCTAGGGTTTCTTGAATTGTAGTAGATTATTATCTATTAGTTTGTTAATGTTCCAAATCAGTTTATCATGGCTTGTAGCATGTTTTAATATATCTCCCTTTATAAATTCAGAACCCTAGCTATGTAGTTCTTTAGTTCACGAATTACACTTGCTAGTTCAGTTATTTAAGATAATTCAGATATTTCACACAAACATGCCTCATTTTCGAATGAGTCATTATCAGTATATTAATGTTGCATTCGCAGTTTTGAATGTTAGTATTTTGAGCTATCCAGTACTATAGTATTTCAGTTATAATGTGTTCAATTACTTAATCATAAGGGAAGATTAATACTAAGTGGACTAGGGTAAGACACCCTCAAGATCCAGAACTACGTGTCCCGTAGGTTGAAAGCCCCCTCTGTGTGCATCATTTTAGTGATCACACCAGCATGGCTCCATACCTTTGGCCGGGTATATTAGGTCCTCTCGATGGGGCGTATACATTGAACTCCACATTTACTTCATGTGGTTTTATGTCGGTTATTAGTAGTTCCCTTATAGCTCAGTCATACTCTATTGCATTGACCATGTTATTAGTATAGTTCAGTATTCAGTCTCAACATTTTATAAACTTGGTCATTGCATTTAGTACTCTCAGTTGTATCATGCTTATCTTATGTCAATGCTCAGATATACGCTTTGATTCAGTTATGTTATTGTTCAGTTTTACTCTATCCCTCATACTCAGTACCTTTCAAGTACTGATGCATACTCTGCGCTACATCATCTTGTGATGTAGGTTAAGTCCTCAACAGTCCGATCACGTATAGATCGGTTCCCGATCTTCAGTTCAGTAGTAGGAGTGGTGAGTCCTCATTCTTCGAGTAGTAGTGACATGATTATTTTATCGCTTATAACTTTAGTTTTAGTTATGCTAGATCTAGCTTGGGCATGTCCCAGCATTTCTAGTCAGTAGAGGCTTTATTTTAGACATAGTTACTTACAGCTTTAGTCTTGGAGTTTGACTTTTCACTTGTATTCAAACTCTCAGTTTTCTTAAATTTAGACAGTATATAGGTATCCCAACCATTTTAGATTTTCATATTAATTAGCTTCCGCATAGTATTGGGGTCGCTCATGATCCTAGGTCCCGTGTCCGCGTTCAGGGGGTAGCCTATGGGCGTGACAATGGGTAAAGGGGAATTTCTTGACACTTCTTGATTTACCTTCTCTTTTCACCACACCCCCAACTTAGGCTTTTGGCCTAAGTTGGCTATTCCAACAAACCACATATCATGCAGATTGAAGGTGAAGGGATAAAGAAAGGTCACAATTGCATCAAGTTTCTTCCAAGAAAAAGGGTATGGCTCAAAGGGTGCGCAAATAAAGTTAACAGACTCACAAGGTAGGCAACAAAAGAGGTATAATGTCAAATTGTTTTACTCTTTAAAATTGTTGCCTAAGATCACTTCAAGAGCTTTGCATCACCTAGTCAACCGGACCAACGGGGTAACTTCTAGGTGTCATCTCACATGGTTCACAGTAAGCTCATCACACACGACATTGGCACCAAATATCAAACAAGACTCCACACTTTCGCTAGTGTCCAATGATAATCACAAGAGACTAATTCGATAACAAACTAGTCACAACGAGATGCAAAAAGTTCACATATTGTCTATGCAACTTCATTTGGTCTTATCGTTGCCGCATATTCATTTTTGTTAGATTATGAGCACTATTCAAGTCATCGATATTGATCAAGACCGATACTCAAATTTGCCAAAGAACAGCCACATTTCAAACACAATCAAGAGGTGCCAATTTTTTTTAAAAATCATTCACAATTAAAACAAGGAGCTACAAGCTCAAATATCCACAAAAATAGTGTTAAAACATAATTATAGCACAAAACCCAATGTAAAAACAAAGTAATTATCACAAGAGATAGGTATGGAAATACGTCACCCCAGCACAAATAAAAAGTTATTTGTCCTCAAATGCAATAAAGTACTAAAATATCAATAGAAATGACAGAGAGGGAGGTAAAGAGAAGTCATGTCTAAGCAGTCACTCCATCTGTCAAGGCAACAGTGCCCGGTGTTACATCAACCGCACTGATCCACCAGGGCCTGACATGGATGTCTCGATCAGCGATGTCTCAATCACTGACTGCACAATTGTCTCCTCAACATCTGGTAGGTCTCCATTGATGGTATGCTCATGTACCTCTATCTCCTCTTCGTTGATCTCCAGCTCTGATTGATTAGCTGCCATGTCTGCCATAGGTATGTCTTCAGTGGTGGCCGGAGGAATCTCTGAAAAGGTTGGGGCATCTACATAATCTATCGCCTCTAGAAGTGAAGTGAAGTATGTGGACTTCAAGTAGTCCATGTCCTTCCTCAAACTCGCAACCTCGGCTTTTAAATCCGTCACCTCGAAAGATTCTCCCTGTCTACTCTCGCATGTCTAAACTCTCGCTGTGAGAGTGTCAATAGAATCCCTGAGGGGTGTCAGTACAGCAATGCTAGCACTCTCTATCATCCATGGGACTGCAACCTCTTATCGAGTATCCCTCACATCAGTCGAATGAGCCAAGTGCCCCATCTTCAGGATCATAGCCTGAGTAATCCTAATGGGCTGGGAAAGGAAGAAACACTAGGAACCAGGGAGAAAGAAGTATCTGAAGGCCTAGAGGCCGGAGTAGGCAAATGAGACTCTACATGTACAAAGTCAATATCCACCTTTAGGGATGCATCTAATGCGGATGCTCTCCTCCTGAATGCCTCCTCCTTAGCGAACTCGACCTCTATACGTCGTATGTTTGTGGAGGATGTGGGAGCGATCTAAACATCTCTCATCGCATCACGAGAAACTCTAGCATGCCGGTACAACTTTGTAATAAGCAACGATAATGGTAGGGAGGTCTGGCTCGACATGGCCCTCATGGCCATCTCCTGCTTTATGAGGAGTCCCAGGTTAATGCTCCTCTTGGATATGATCGACCCAAGGCAGGCTGCCTTAGGGTGGCGTAGGATGGAATCATTCTGGGATGACATGATGATGCCGTTAATGAAACCAAACCAGAACCGAGAAGCAATATTCAGGTCCTTCTTCTCTATGGGGACCCCTACCTCGATCCACCTCGAGGTTGTATCAGAAATCAACGATGCCAACCATCCCTTTAAGGCATCCAGGGACTGAGTAATAGGCAAGCCCTCATATGCTAGTGTAGTATCCAGAGCTCTGTCAAGTACAGTATTAATGTGATCGTTACTGCACCCGACTTCCTTCCCCCGGACCATGACCAACTTCACCGGTTTGAAGGCACTGGTCTTCTTCTTCCCCTTCGGGGTTAAGAAACCCAACCTTTTATGCCAAATAATTCAATTGAAATGCTAGGCGACAAAGATATCCGACTCCAAACACTAGATTCATGACTAGGAAGTGGTAAAAACATAAAAATAATAGGAAAATAAAGTTCAGGTGTGAGTTTGGAAAGTGGAAAAGTGAAGGAGTGTGAATGATTTTGAACTTTTGGCCTTTAAAACCGTCCAGTTCTCGCCTATTCGACGACATAAATTTTGCTCGCCTACCTACTTGGCGACACGCACAGTAGGTACTTACCTCACAGGACTTCCTATTAATGTGGGGGTCCAAACAGTGGACAGAGTCGTGATCACCGACCTGTTCGACGACACGCCGATTTGCTCCTGGGCTTGCCGAGTTTTACATACTCCAATTTAAAGTTTCTTGATTCCAACGGCGGTGCAGGTCGAGATCCCTAGCCTATTCGCCGAATCACCGATTGGATATTTGTCTCCCCAATCACAATTTTTCAATCACAATCCATACTTTAACCTGCACAATAAACACATGATTATTTCTCAAACAAAAAGAAAAAAAATAAAACTTGGGTTGCCTCCCAAGAAGCACCTTAGTTAACGTCGTGGCCCAATGCCAGTCCTCACTCAATCTTAATTCTTGGGGTTTTCCTTATTGTCACAAGGCAACCCTTTTCGTTGCTTTGGGTAGAGACAAGACAACACTTGGTCCATTCGGGATTCTAGCAGCTGAATGAAAATGGAATGAGAGGTTGTCATCTGATTCAGCGTTGAGACATTCTCTTTTATCTCCTTCAACACTTTGCCGTGCTCTTCAACTTTGTGGAGAATGAGTGAGATGACCTCCTCATTCTTCCCACCCTCATACTCCTTAGGCTTTTTACGCTTATGAGGGGGAATTTACCTATCTTTCTTTTTGTACAATCCTTCCATTTCCATGACTTTCTTTGCCAAGAAATCTAGCTGAGTCACAAATGTGGCGAATTCATGGTCTTTTTTTGTATCGTTGTTAGTTTTAATTATACCATCAAGGAGTTAGGTTGCTCTTTCATATGGTAGTCGTATTAGACTACACATAGAATGTTGGTATGCCACTCTTCTGTGTTCGGGGCCAAGACCTCTGTGGAAGCATTCTAGTAGCATCTTATATAGAATTCCATGATTTGGGAATTCTTGTAGTAGTGCCTTAAATCATGGCCACAACTCATGGATAGTCTCACCCTCCAATTCCTTGAAAGTTATGATATCATCTCTATGATTTATCAATCTCAAAAGAGGGTGGTGAATTGGTTCATAGTTGTTACAAGAGAAGCTCATCTTCTCTGTTTCGGAAAGCAACACACAAACTAAAACTAGAAGTAAGTAGAATAAATTATGACTAATAAGAACAAAATTCAACTTAACCAAAGAATCTTAACAAGCACCACTCCCCGACAGTGGCGCCATTTTGATTTTAGACGTATCAAGGACACTTCATCCAATTCTAAGTGTCAACAATCGCTAGTCAGTATATAACCCAACTAAATAAGTTGGGGTCGAATCCCACAAGGAGTGGTACGTGTTTAAGATTCAATAGGAAAGTTCAAATATGCTAAAAAATCAGTCATAGGAATAAACATTATCTAGTAAAAACAAAATTTGAATTAGGGGGTGACACGAATGTCAAATAAGGGGGTTTTGGTTTGAAATTATCAACTACAGCAACAACAAACAACACAAAAATAACAATAATGAGATGGGTTCTTGGGATGTGATTCAATTATAGGCTAATCTAGAAAAACGGGTAGCTGCAACTGTTAAGAAATAGCTTAATATTAGTGTGTAAGCTAAGCCATAGAGGGAATAAACTTTCTCTCGAATAATTTACCCCGAATCAAGATGGTTTCTCTCAAACACCAACAAGCAGCAAAATAAGACCAGTCTACACCTTAGTCTATTCACTCTCTAGAGCTGAATATGTGGAACTGAGTTTAGGATTCACTTTCTCGAGCTGAACCCATGTCAACCCACTACCCACTGACCTTTAATTAATAATCTTGGTTTTAAAACATCTCTGTCGAGCAACCCAAAAACATGAAGTTAGAACTGCATTTGCTACTACAATTCTTAAATTAAACAATAATAACTGATTAAACTCACTTCTAAAATACATTTAAACTAATAATAAGCAATAACCATAAACTAAATCAGCCCATAATCACATGATCACACCCCAGGAATTGGGTTTTTTGCTAGACATCATAAAAAGATAAAAATTGTTACCAAATTATGTTTCCATCAACTAGGAAAGATGAATTTCGTCCTTACAATGCTTCAAGTTGAACAATCTCAAAGACCCACTTCTAATTTCTCAAAAGTGAAAAACTTCAATTCTCTAAAGCTTAGGGAAAACATAGTCTCAATACTCAGAGTTCAAACTAAAAAATTACTCTAATGAATGTTTAGAATAAAAGTTTGATATTAAACTTAATGTTTGAAAATGTATTTATAGTCGCTAAAAATATGCTGCGAAAGTCCATTCAGTGTAGTAAGTTGGGCTCGCCGATTAGGTCGACGATCTGCCCTTTGGTCAATGTCCTCGCCTTTCTGCTTTGGCCTTCCGTTTCCTCAAGTTCTATAACATTAGGTAATCCAACACTGCGTCGCGAAATCACCTGGCGATCCGCTAACTGCTCCTTTCTCTCACCAACTTGGTTTTCTCCTTCAGAGCTTGGCACAATGGAACTTAGGTGAGATAATGTCCATTCGGCGACTCGCCAAAGAGACTTGGTGATCACCAGGCTTTCCTTTCTTCGTTCTTTCAGCTCTCTTTGTTCCTTTCTGCAAATTAGTGTCCACGCTTTGTTCCTCAATCCACATAACAGGAAATCAAGGGTTTTACATCAATTATTTGCACAAAAAAAGCATTTGAGGACTTTAAATCATTGTAAATAAGCCCTAACTATTTAATGACTTAACCCCTAAGCCCCTAACTTAAAACTAAACTTGAAAAATCTGGCCCTACCTACGACTCCCCCACCCACGGACCGTGGGTGGGTCCATGGATCTTGTGCACCCTCGTTGTTGTGGAAATGCAGCATAAATTTACTGGAGAACTCAGGCCTTGATCCACGACCCCAACCTGAGGGGCGTGGGTCCACCTATGGCCAGTAGGTGGCAAACGTAGGTTGCTGAAATTTGACAGCTTTTACGGGCTGTTTTGAGGTCCTCCTCAAGGACCCCTTGGGTGGTCCTTGGATGGTCCTTGGGGGGTCGTACCATGCTGACCTAACCCTAAAACCATCATTCTAAGTATGGGAATCATTTTTACGACTTAAACCCTCTCACCAAACTATAAAACTCTTACGAAAAGCTCTAGAACTCTGTAGTTTAGTTCACCATTTTATGGTAGGTAATAATATCTCCCCCTTCGTATAATTCGTCCTCGAATGATAATTCTAAACACTTCTTGAAGTCACAACTCTAACTAGCAGCCCATCATGCATGCACTACATCTAAATCAACACAACCAAGCAACAAAACTTCAATTCAATACTAAACACATTCAATGCAACACACGGGAGTAAGAAGTACATCTACCAACCAAAAATGCATGAAATTATTTATTTTCTCATTCTCAAGGAGTAACTAATATCTCCTAAATAAAACATGCTCAATACACACTCATGGAGCCTAAATGCAATTTACTCTCAAAAGAATTTATTCAAGGAGGAATCTTTCAACTCCAAACTAAGGCATGCTCATTAACGTATTGAATGCACTACAACATGATGAAAACAATGCATAAAAGTCATTTATATTAAGACCTAAGCATTTTCATTACCATGCACCACATAAGAAGATAATGGAAACATACAAATCAGCCATGACTTCATATAAAAGCAGATCAGGAGGAACCTATCATCTCAAGCTAGAATAGAAGTAGAAGGAAAATGATGAGGACATCGGGACATCTCATTGGCCGATGGCCTCCCAAGTAGCACCCTCACCTAAGCTACACTACATACCTCTTTATGGAAAAACTTCTTTTTTCTTCTATTTCTTAACTTGTCGGTCTAAGATCCCTACTAGTACTCCTACATTAGAGAGGTTCTCATTAGCAACTCTAGATCACAAGCAACCCTACTAACACCACTCAAGATCTCATATGAGCCTACCAAACCGGGACTAAACTTCTCATACTCACTACACCTCTCAAGGTAAGAATTTCAAGAAAACCTAACTCATGAACATCAAGAACATTCAACAACCCTGCTACCTAAGCACATTATCTCTCCCTTGGGAGCAAGCCTATACAAACTTTTTTAAGCATCACTTTTTCTAATTCTAAGGCCAGAGCAAGTCATCACTTAAGCTTTTACATCCTTCACCAAAGGTGATTCTAAAGTATGGTGAACTACATTTCTGCCCTTCGTAGAGGAGTCTATTCACTCTAACCATCTAGGCATTATTTAAACACCTTATTCAACAAATCTATCAACAAACCTCAAAACTCATCATGACTAAGTCGAGTTCTACCATCAACTAAACATAAGAACACAATAACCTTGCTAGGTAGGCAAACTATCTCCCCCTTGGGAGTAAGCCTACACAAATTCTTCTAAACATCTTTCATAACATAAAGGCAACAATGAAGAATCATTCATACTATAAACAATATCACATCTATCGTCTCAAATCTATAAAGTCACATAGTCATAATTCAGAACCAACCTTTTCTCATGCACTCCTTGTAGCATAAACCCTTCGAGTAGTCATATCCTAAATACCATCAGATAAGGAATAGCAAAGAGACCTTATAGAATTAAACACTATGGCACGACTTAGAGAATGAAGAAGTGAGATTTCCTAAGCATCCAATAGCCTCTTATTCATAAATGTGGCGCATTTCACATTTATGAACAAGACTCTACTCGATGTGGTTTGAGAGATCTGAAAACCATCCCAAAATCGTGTGCTCTGATACCAAGTTTGTTACAACCCAGGAGTACCCCCAAGACGTAACACGACGTACAAGACTCTGAAAATCCTCATACAAGCACTTAGCATATCATGTACATAAGATAACAGAAAAGTACAGAAAAATTTTAAACTTTTTACAATCGAAGTCATTTTCATAAAAGCAAATGGAAGTCTTTCTATACTTTGTCTCAAACCATCTAATACAACTTTAGAATAAAACTCTTGGGACACAACCCATACAATAGTCTCAACTGCAGAACATTTAACCTTGCGTTCTTCGACGCACAAAAGATTGAGCAAGCTACTTGAATCAAGTTTTAGGATAACATATCATCTAATACCTTCATAAATTTATGCATTTAAAAAAAAGATCATCTGCGCATCAGACTTGCCTTAGGGATCCAGCATGTGCATCTTAGTCTCGATAGATAACTTCCTCCTTTTTTGCATCATTTTTTAGAGTGTACATTTTCACTAAACTATGATTCAATCCCAAATCAGTGGATATATTGTATCCTACACTTTCAAGAAACTTTTAGAAGCAAAATTCTAACTCAATGAACTAGATAAAAAATTGATGGAAGAGCTAAAAAGAGAAAAAGAACATGACACCACTAAGATGTAAATGATGGAATAAAATAACAATGTAAAGAAATATGCTACGTGGTTGTTAGATTGCAAAATATAAAATGGTTCTTCAATAGAGTCTTAATGGTTAAACTATTATCAGATGCCCAATTGGCCTTTTACAATAGAGCTTACATTCTGCATATGATGGATTCATAAAATGTAAATGCATAATACAACTAATTTTCTGTCATTTCCTTCATTTAGAAATTTTGATCATTTCTATGAGTTACAACCTCTAAATCACCATTCTAAGAGAGTTTGCATCCAAAAAGCACTATTATCTAATTTGTATTTGAGAATCGATTTACTTGGTAGATGCTCTTATTCAAATTAAATGAATCAGATGAATAAAAAAAATTAGAAATCAGAGGAAAACGATCAATCACTTAGACTTCTTTTAGTTTAGTTCAACTAACAGACTTCCCCTCTAAATTGAAAAACAAAATATTTAATTCCATCACTTGTATTACCCAAAATGACCAAATGAAAATAGAACAAAGAAAGAAGAACAAGGCATTGAGATTGAGAAAAACTGCCAACCCATTATGTTATCCTTCTCTCTTAAACGTCATATTATTGTTATATTTTAAAAGAAAATTCGGCCTAGTTTACTGATAGAGATGATATTAAAGATGAAATATCAATAGTTAAAATAATTTGATTTATCTTATTAATCAAGTATGAACTTGCATTGAGGGCACGCTGATACCAAAAGCTAACATTGTTGCAAACTATATATGAGCATTTTACTAAGCAAGTAGTCATATAAATAATTAATTATTCATGAAATTTTATCTTAGTTCTTTCAAATGGTTCGAGTCCAGAATTGTTAAAATTGTGTGATATTTACAATCTTCTAATGTGAAGTGCCTCATGCCCTCAGCTCACCAACAACATCACTCTATCTGTGTGAAAATAGAAAGTTCCTAAGACATTTACAAGAACTAAAAGCATCATACTCAACATAGGCTCACATAATCTAAAAGAAAATAAAATGAATCACAAACATTTCATAACTCAATTTACAGCACCACTCGAGAATACCTGGCCAATTTAAATGGATAATGAGTTTAATCTTTGTAATACCCCGGAAATATAACGGCCTAAGCTAGAGCCTTCTATGATGTCTAGAAACTCAAAAGGGATAAAAATGATGTTTTAAATCCTAATCCAATGTAACTAACTTAGTAAGAAAGTGTTTGTGCATAAACGTCAAGAAACTAGGAAATTGAACTATTGTGGTCTTAGGTCTTGTAAAGAAGCTTTGGAGTGTAGTATGAGGAATAAAGTTTGTAAAAATGATCTATCTAAGTAGAACTGCATGTTTAGGGTCCAAACGTCCGGGTACGACTCCCCCCCCCAACCAAGGACCACCCAAAGGGTCCTTGAGGAGGACCCAACCTTTGACCCAAAAGCTGTGAAAACCAACAGCATCCATGAGACCCAAACCACGACCAGTAGACTAGTGTACGGACCGTAGGTATAGGCCGTAGGTTGGGACTTAGGCTGGGGAAGCTTGGCTTACCAAAATGGACTCTCTGAACCAAACGACGATTGTGTAGTACGGGGAGTGAACCCACCCACGGTCCGTGGATGGGTGGCCGTAGGTGCTGCCAGTTTTAGTTAATTTTGTTTTAGTTTAGGGGTCGTAGTTTTAGTTAGTTATTTAATGAAGGGTTAGGAGGGTTGGTGAAGTAACTAATTACCTTTATAAAACTAACTATAAGACCCTAACCCTAAGACTTTAAGTAATTCAACAAAACTTTCAAACTAAAACACATTCTCTCCAAAAATCCTCTTTTTAAGAACACCGTTGAAGAAGAAGACTAAGGTTCAAGCTAGGGCACCAAGATCACGATTTTCTCCATCAATTCTCAAGGAATTGATTAAGGTATGTATTCTCTTCACTCTTGGGATCTTTTCCCCAAGAGGCCCTCTCAAATATTGGATATCAAAGTCCACCAATTTCTAGGTTTCCATTCAAATTCGTGGTTCACTTTCTAAAATCGTTTCCATTGATCTATAACGGGTGTTTATGATTATATATGAAGGTTTGTGGATGAATTCATGTAATATTTATGGTTTTTGAACAATTCCCCACAAGACCCATGATTTCCCTTGTTTCTCAAATCTAAACCCTAGTATGTCTTGGATGATGAATGAAGAATGAGAATCTAGTATGTTTTTATGGATTTCATTATTTTACAATGATGTTATCCTATATGATGTATGAATATCAAGAAAATAAGGCTGAATCTGGAAGACAGCCTTGGAGGATATGAATGAAAGTTTTCAATTTGATGAATAGTCTCATATTGAATTGTGGAGGTGCTTACTTGATTTATGAATTGTGGTGATGAGTCATGTTTCCTCTTCCCTACAACCCTAATTATGATCAAGTATTCTATGATATAAACATGTATGTTATGCTATGATATAAACATGTATGTTATGCTATGATATGAACATGAATGTTATACTATGATTATGGTAGTGTTAGAATGTTGAATGAAAGGTAATTATCATAAACAATATATGACTATGATATGAAAGGACATCCTCACATGTTCTTAGTTCTATGATTGAAAACATATTCTCATCTTTGGAACCCTTGAGCTATGAGATATGACGGGTTGAATCCCTAAGGCATTCTTAATAAAGTAATAAATAATTAAAGGCTTAAAAGTACTAAAACGGAATTGTGCTTAGCACTGATTGAACATGAATATGAGATGGAGGCTTTTACGTTTAGCAAGTCCGGCTTCCCATGTGGGTTCCTTCTTCATTTAACAAGTCCAGTTCTCTATATATATATGTTATCTCATAATATGGAAACCTTCTATGTTTAGCAAGTCCGATTTTCTAGTAGCAATCTCTTTTTTCCATAACTATATGCCCACATAGGTCTTTAGCTAGTGGATCCACCTAGACGCTAATTAAGTTAGTTTCACCTTAGACAAGTGAAACACCTCTTTTCGGTGTGGGGGTAGAACACTGGATTCCATGTACCTCACATGGTCTATGTCGGTTATTGCAAATCTCCCTATGTTGTAAAAATATGAACCAAGATATGGATATGACTTATGAATAAGAATATGAACTGTTACTAGGGCTTTTTGAAGGATACAACTTAGTATAGGTGAGGGTATGGGACTTTACCTATACATTGCACAAGTGGGATCTTTGATGAATTCTTGTGTGAGTCCTTTATATATGGCAAGTTATGAATGATGTTAAGCTTTGTTTCACCTATTATGATGTTGATTATGTATGTGACTATACTTGTGTCTTCTTGAGGGTTTTACTTAGTATATATGGGGGTATGGGACTTCATATATACATTGCACAAGTGAACTAGAAAGGGGGTCGTGGGTGGTGTCTTTATGATATGAGGTTAATTGGACTCAAATAAAGTAAGTTATGAAATGTGACTATGTATAATGTTACTTATGATCTTGAATGTCTCTTTATCTTATAGTATGGATTGATTATGCATTCCTTGAATGCGCATTATGGCTTTCAACCTGAAATAGCATGTTTTCTAATAAAGGTCCCTTTTATGCATGTTTTAAGTGGTTTTAATTCCATAGCTTCCATACTTAGTACAATTGATTGTGCTAACCAATATTTATTACATTTTCTACTAAGTGTAGGTTCCGGCTAGTAGGTTCTCATTGTGAAGAAAAGAAGGCTTGGATTGCATTCTCCTAGACTTTGGTATGTCCTCATGTTCTGAGGACAAGCATGATACCACTTATGTTTCTTTCTATTGTAATAGACCAATAGACTTCTTATGTACTTACTGTTATGAGATAATTTTATTGTAAAAGGGGTATGGTCTCTATTTGAGACTTCTATGTTGTACTTAGATGGTTTTTGAGACGACCTCTAGATACTCTATTTTCTATTATGAAAGAGTCTGGCATTGATTGTAAAAAGTTTTAAAATTCTGCATTATTCAATGTCTTATGCATTGATGAATATGCTAAGGGGTTTTATGAGACCCATACGGGGTCAAGTACGTTGTGTCACGTCTAAGGGGCACTCGGGGCGTCAGAAACTTGGTATCAGAGCATAAGGTTTTGGGATAATATTAGGATTGATGTCTCATGAACCACGTCTAGTAGAGTCTTGTTCATGAGTATGAAGCGTGCCACACTTATGAATGAGAGGTTATGTGATGTTTAGGAACTTCCACTTCTTTCGTTATTCTTGAAGTCGTGCCTAAGAGTCTTAACTTTATAAAGTCCTTTCTTCTAATCCTTTTCGTATGACTATAGGATATGACTACTAGAAGAGCAGTTGCAAGAAGGGTTGAATATGAGATTGCAAATGAGGGAGTTCCTCCCCAAGGTAACCAAGCTCCTCCAAATTGGCAAGTTCCCCAAGGTGAACAAGTTCCGGTCAATCCTCCGGTTATGATGGATGGAGAGATAAGAGTGGCTTTCCTAACCTTGACTCAAGTCATAGATACCCAAGCTCAAGTCGTAACTACACAAGCTCAAGCTATAACGACACAATCTAATCGGGAAGTTGGGCCCCGTGTGAATCCCAATGCAAGTACCATGGCTTCTAGATTGAGGGACTTTAGTAGGATGAACCCTCCAATGTTCTTTAGGTCAAAAGTAAATGAGCATCCCTAAGACATTCTAGATGATACTTATAAGATTGTGTATTCTATGGGGGTAACTTCGAATAAGAAAGCCAAACTAGCCGCGTATCAACTCAAGGACGTGGCTCAATCATTGTACACTCAATGGAGAGACTATAGGGCTATAAGAGCAGGTCCCATAAGTTGGGAGATCTTTAGGAAGGCGTTCCTTGATAGGTTCTTCCCTAGGGATAAAAGGAAGGCCAAAGTTGAAGAATTCATAAACCTTTGTCAAGGAGGTATGAGTTTGCAAGAATACTCTTTGAAGTTCACTAAGTTGTCCAAGTATGCTCCGTCTTTTGTGTCTAATCCTAAAGATGAAATGAGTCACTTTGTAAAAGGTGTGTCTGATGCCATTGCGAAAGAATGTCATGCGGCAATGCTTCATGATAATATGGACATCTCACGTCTAATGGTGCATGCTTAACAGGTTGAGGAGACTAGGCTTAGAAAGAAGAATAGGGATTCCAAGAGGGCAAGATCCAATGATGGAGGTTCTTCCAAGGGTAAACTTGAGATTCAAGATAAGCCAACGTTTAAGAAGAGGTTTTCCAATCAAGGTTCTTCCAATGCTCCAAGGGCCAACAAAGGTAGGGTGTCTAACCCTAAACCACAAGGAGGAAAAGGTTGTGGTTCTTCTGACGAGAGAGCTAGTTGGGTAAAGTGTGGTAAGAAGCATGAAAGAAGTGCCTAGTGGGCATGGAAAATTTCTTTAGTTGTGGGAAGAGTGGTCATATGAGGAGAGATTGCCTTATGTTGAAGGTTCAAGGGATGGAGAATAATCAAGCACAAGCAAGTGGTCCTAACTCCAATGCTCCTAAGAATAATTGGTTCTGTGCTCTCCAATCCCAAAGTGATCAAGAGGGCTCTCCGGATGTTGGTACCGGTATGTTACAGGTATTTTCAATTGATGTTTATGCATTGTTAGACCCCGGTGCAACTTTCTCTTTTGTAACTCCTTTAGTGGCTATGAAATTTGATGTACTCTCTGATATCTTATATGAACCTTTTTCGGTGTCTACCCCAGTTGGTGACTCGGTTATAACAAAGAGAGTCTATAGGAGTTGTCCTATTTCACTATCTTATAGAGTCACTTTGGTTGATTTGGTAGAATTAGACATGCTTGATTTTGTTGTAATTTTGGGCATGGATTGGTTGCATGCATGTTATGCTTCCACTGATTGTAGAACTCAGGTAGTTAGATTTCAATTCCCCAACGAGTCCATGGTAGAGTGGAAGGGGGGGAATTCTATTCCTAGAGGTCAATTTGTGTCGTACCTTAAAGCTAAAAAGATGAATTCAAAGGGGTACATATATCACATTGTAAAAGTCATGGATGTGGAATCCAAGGTTTCTTCTTTAGAGTCGGTCCCCGTAGTGAGGGAATTTTTGGAAGTCTTTACTAATGACTTGCCCAGAATCCCTCTCAAACGGGAGATAGATTTCGGCATTGACCTTTTGCCGGATACTAACCCCATACCTATCCCTCCTTACCAGATGCCTCCGGCTGAGTTGAAAGAATTGAAAGCTCAGCTCAGGGATTTTCTAGTCAAGGTTTTTATTCAACCAAGCATATCTATGTGGGGTGCTTCGGTATTTTTTGTGAAAAAGAAGGATGGATCCCTTAGGATGTGTATTGACTATCGCCAATTGAACAAGGTCACTATAAAGAATAAGTATCCTCTTCTGAGAATTGATAACTTCTTTAATCAATTGCAAGGGGCTAATCACTTTTCAAAGATTGACCTTCGTTCGGGATATCACCAACTTAGGGTGAGAGGAGTTGACATTCCTAAAATGGCTTTCCGAACTAGGTATGGGCACTATGAGTTTCTTGTGATGTCATTTGGTCTAACAAATTCCCCAACGGCTTTTATGGACCTTATGAATAGGGTTTTTCGTAATTATCTCGGCATGTTCCTCATTGTGTTTATAGATGATATCTTGATCTACTGTAAGAGTGAAAGTGACCATATGAACAACTTGAGAGTGGTGTTTCAAGTCCTCAAGGATACCAATTGTACGCTAAGTTTAGCAAATGTCAGTTTTGGCTTAAGTCAGTTGCTTTCCTTGGGCACAATGTGTCGGATTTGGGTATTGAAGTGGATCCGAAGAAGGCGGGGGTGGTAAAAGTTTGGCCTAAGCCTTTAACTCCTACCCACATTAGGAGCTTACTAAGGTTGGTCAGTTACTATAGAAGATTTGTTGAGGGCTTCTCATCAATTGCATCTCCATTTGCGTCCTTAACCTAAAAGAAGGCCAAATTTGTGTGGTAGGATGCTTGCGAGAAAAGGTTTTGTGAGTTAAAAGGTAAACTCACTTCCGCTACGGGTTTGACCTTACCGGAGGGTACCGACGGGTTTGTGGTTTATTCTGATGCTTCTCGAGAAGGTTTGGGTTGTATCCTCATGCAACATGGTAAAGTAATTGCTTATGCATCAAGACAACTAAAGATACATGATAGGAACTATCCGACTCATGATCTCGAACTTGCGGCGGTGGTATATGCTTTAAAAATTTGGAGACACTATTTATATGGAATTCATGTAGATATATTCATTGACCACAAGAGTCTTCAATATGTGTTGATCCAAAAAGAGTTGAACCTCCGACAAAGAAGGTGGTTAGAATTGTTGAAAGACTAAGACATGAGTGTACTTTACCATCCCGGCAGAGCTCATTTGGTGGTGGATGCTCTTAGTCGATTGTCTATGGGTAGTGTGAGCAATGTTAATGATGATAAAAAGGAAATTTTTTGGGATGTGCATAGGTTGGCCCGGTTAGTTGTCCGACTAATGGCTTCCTCTAAGGGTGGACGTGAGGTCCATTATAGCTCCGAATTGTCGATTCTGGTTGCTATAAAGTCCAAGCAAACCTTAGACCATATATTAATGGAGTTGAATTAATCAGTTCTGAACAAGTCCGTAGAGGCTTTCTCCCAAGAAGGGGATGGCGTGCTTAGGTACAAAGGTAGATTGTGTGTTCCGGATGTTGATGGCTTCAGAGAGAAAATCTTGGAAAAAGATCATGGTTCGTGATATTCTATTCATCCAAGAGCCACCAAGATGTACCGTGATTTACGGGAAGTCTATTGGTGGAATGGTATGAAGAGAGATATAGCGAGTTTTGTAGCCAAATGTCCAAATTGTCAACAAATCAAGGCCGAACACCAAAAGTCGGGAGGCCTATTTCAAAATATTGATGTTCCCACTTGGAAATGGGAGGATGTGAATATGGATTTTGTAGTGGGTTTGCCTCGTACTAGGAGGCAACATGATTCTATTTGGGTCATTGTTGATGGGAGGACTAAATCAGCCCATTTCAATCCCGTCAAGGTTTCTTATTCGACGGAAGACTATGCTAAGTTGTACATCCATGAAATAGTGAAGCATCATGGGGTTCCTTTGTCAATTATTTCAGATAGGGGTACTCAATTTACTTCACATTTTTGGATTGCTTTCAAAAAAGGGCTTGGTACGAATGTTAAGCTTAGTACCTCTTTCCACTCTCAAACGAATGGCCAAGCGGAAAGGACTATTCAAACCCTCGAAGACATGTTGAGGGCATGTGTCATTGATTTCAAACGTAATTGGGATGACCATCAACCGTTGATAGAGTTTTCCTACAATAATAGTTACCACTCAAGTATTGCTATGGCTCCATTTGAAGCACTTTATGGGAGAAGGTGTAGGTCTCCGGTTGGGTGGTTTGAAGTAGGTGAATTTGCTCTTATTGGTCCCAAATTAGTTTATGAGGCCATTGAAAAAGTTTGACTTATTATGGATAGGTTGAAGACGGCCCAAAGTCGGAAAAGGTCCTATTCTGACAATAGAAAGATGGATCTTGAATTTGATTTAGGTGACTAGGTCTACTTGAAGATTTTGCCCATGAAAGGGGTAATGAGGTTTGGTAAAAAGGGGAAGCTTAGTCCCCGATATGTGGGCCCGTATAAGATATTCAAACAAGTCAGAAATGTTGCTTATGAATTGAACTTGCCTAATGAGTTGGCTCCAGTTCACCCGGTGTTCCATGTCTGAATGCTCAAGAAATGCATAGGTGATCCGGTGTCTATCCTTCCTATAAAAGGTTTAGGAGTTGATGAGAACCTTTCTTATGAAGAGGTCCCGGTCGAGATTTTAGATTGGTAAGTGAAGAGGTTGAGGAATAAAGAGGTAGCTTTTGTTAAGGTTCTGTGGAGGAACCATCAGGTTGAGAGTGTTACATGGGAGGCCGAGGCCGATATGAAGTCCCGTTATCCTCTTATTTTTCCTCCTACTCCTATTCAAAGTTAAGGTAAGTAGTGTCTCTTGAGTTTTGTAGTGAATTGGGAGTTATGTGTATTGTATGAGATTTGCCATGATTTTCTTTATATGGTGTTAGTCCATGTGAGAAAGCATATATTGCATAACTTGAGTTCTTCATGATTTATATGTCCTCATAGTGAGTTGCTCTTAGTATGATGATTGCATAATTTGACTTATGAGGTGAATACGCTAAATTGTGTTTAATAATGTGACATGTTGAATCCATATGGTGATGTTGAACATATCTTAAGATGGAGAAGGTAGTCCCTCCTATGTTTATATGAAATGATGGGTCTTTTTCATATTGGGTTGATAGAAGTAGTTTCCTACTTCCTTATGTTGCATTTGATCATGTTTTGGGAGATGAAGATTTCCTTCTCTTGTATGATGTTTATGGTAAATGGTATGTTTATGAATTGTGCTATATGTTGATGTTACTTGCTTGTTAGGAAGCTAGTCTTGAGTCTCTAAACTTAGTTTTGTGTTTAAGTTATCATTCGGGGATGAATGTTCCCAAGGAGGGGATAATGTAATACCCCGGAAATCTAACGACCTAAGCTAGAGCCTTATAAGATGTCTAGTAACTATAAAGGGATAAAAATGATGTTTTAAGTCCTAATCCAATGTAACTAACTTAGCAAGAAAGTGTTAGTGCATAAACGTCAACAAACGACCATGACGTCCGGAAACCAGTAAATTGAACTATTGTGGTCTTAGGTTTTGTAAAGAGGCTTCGGAGTGTAGTATGAGGACTAAAGCTTGTAAAAATGATCTATCTAAGTAGAACTGCATGTTTAGGGTCCAAACGTCCAGGTACAACCCCCCCAAGGGCCACCCAAGGGGTCCTTGAAGAGGACCCAACCTTGGACCCAAAAGCTGTCAAAAACTAGCAGCATCCACGAGACCCAACCTATGGCCAGTACGACTGCGCAGTACGGGGTGTGAACCCACCCACGGTCCGTGGATGCGTGGTCGTAGGTGCTGCCAGTTTTAGTTAATTTTGTTTTAGTTTAGGGTTCTCAGTTTTAGTTAGTTATTTAATGAAGGGTTAGGAGGGGTGGTTAAGTAACTAATTACCTTTCTAAGACTAACTATAAGACCCTAACCCTAAGACTTTATGTCATTCAACTAAACTCTCAAACTAAAACACATTCTCTCCAAAAATCCTCTTTCTAAGAACACCATCGAAGAAGAAGACTAAGGTTCAAGTTAGGGAACCAAGATCACTATTTTCTTCATCAATTTTCATGGAATTGACTAAGGAATGGATTCTCTTCACTCTTGGGATGTTTTCCCCAACAAGCCCTCTCAAATATTGGATATCAAAGTCCCCCAATTTCTTGGTTTTCACTCAAATTCGTGGGTAACTTTCTAAAATCATTTCCATTGATATATAATGGTTGTTTATGATTATATATGAAGGTTTGTGGATGAATTCATGTAATGTTTATGGTTTTTGAACAATTTTCCACAAGACCCATGATTTCCCTTGTTTCTCAAATCTAAACCTAGTATGTCTTGGATGATGAATGAAAGATGAGAATCTAGTATGTTTTTATAGAATTCATTATTGTATTATTATGTTATCCTATATGATGTATGAATATCAAGAAAATAAGGCTGAATCTTGAAGAGAGCCTTGAAGGATATGAATGAAGGTTTTGAATTTGATGAATAGTCTCATATTGAATTGTTGATCTACTTATGGTGGAGGTGCTTACATGATTTATTAATTGTGCTGATGAGTCATGTTTTCTCTTCACTACAACCCTAATTATGATCAAGTATGCTATGATATAAACATGTAAGTTATGCTATGATATAAACATGTATGTTATGCTATGATATGAACATGAATGTTATACTATGATTATGGTAGTGTTGGTATGTTGAATGAAAGGTAATTCTCATAAACAATATATGACTATGATATGAAAGGACATCCTCACATGTTCTTGGTTCTATTATTGAAAGGATATTCTCATCTTTGGAACCCTTGTGCTATGATATATGAGGCGTTGAATCCCTAAGGCATTCTTTATGAACTAATACATAAATAAAGGCTTAAAAGTACTAAAAGGTAATTGTGCTTAGTACCGAGTGAACATGAATATGAGAAGGAGGGTTTTACGTTTAGCAAGTCCGGCTTCCCATATGGGTTCCTTCTACGTTTAACAAGTTCGGGTTCCCTATATATATATGTTGTCTCATGAGATGGAAACATTCTACGTTTAGCAAGTCCGGGTTAATAGTAGTAATCTCCTTGTTCCATAACTATGTGACCACATAGGTCTTTAGCTAGTGGATCCACCTCGACGCTAATTAAGTTAGTTTCACCATAGGCAAGTGAAACACCTCTTTTCGGTGTGGGGATAGAACACCAGATTCCATGTAGCTCACATGGTCTATGTCGGTTATTGCAAATCTCCATATGTTGTTAGAATATGAACTAAGATATGGATATGACTTATGAATAACAATATGAACTCTTACAAGGGCTTCTTGAAGGATACTACTTAGTATAGGTGAGGGTATGGGACTTTACCTATACATTACACAAGTGGGTTCTTTTATTAGTTCTTGTGTGAGTCCTTTATGTAAGGCAACTTATTAATGTTGTTAAGCTTGGTTCCACCTATTATGATGTTGATTATGTATGAGACTATACTTGTGTTTTCTTGAGGGTTTTACTTAGTATATATGGGGGTATGGGACTTCATATGTACATTGCACAAGTGAACTTGAAAGGGGGTCATGGGTGGTGTCTTTATGATATGAGGTTAATTGGACTCAGATAAAGTAAGTTATGAAATGTGACTATGTATAATGTTACTTATGATTATGAATGTATATATATCTTATAGTATGCATTGATTATGCATTTCTTGAATATGCATTATGGCTTTCAACTTGAAATAGCATGTTTTCAAATAAAGGTCCATTTTATGCATGTTTTAAGTGGTTTTAATTGCATAGCTTCCATACTTAGTACAATTGATTGTGCTAACCCATATTTCTTCAATTTTCTAGTAAGTGTCGGTTTTGGCTAGTAGGTTCTCATTGTGAAGAAAAGAAGACTTGGATTGGATTCTCCTAGACTTTGGTATGTCCTCAAGTTCCGAGGACAAGCATAATGCGACTTATGTTTCTTGCTGTTGTAATAGACCAATAGACTTCTTACGTACTTCCTATTATGAGACAATTTTATTGTAAAAGGGGTATGGTCCCTATTTGAGACTTCTATGTCGTACTTAGATTGTTTATGAGATGACCTCTAGACGTTCTATTTTCTAATATGAAAGAGTTTGGCATTGATTGTAAAAAGTTTTTGAATTCCGCATTATTCAATGTCTTACTTATGCAATGATGAATATTCTAAGGGCTTGTGTAAGACCCCTATGGGGTCAAGTACACCGTGTCACGTCTAAAGGGTGCTCTCGGGTCGTGACAATCTTTATGTAATATAATGAAATATAAATTCTGAAAATGTGAAGATTATTTAGATCTAAAATTTCAAAAATGCATATAATGAAAATATAACAAAATAAATTATGATTTTTGAATACAAACAAAGCGAGGCTGATGAACGAGAATAAGGTTTGAACAGATGAGTCAAGTGGCTGATTATATCTCCATCACCATAGCTAGTATTTGCTCCCGTAGATTCCTCAATTCCTCCAAATGATGTTGGAATTCTTGAAACTATTTTTCCGATTTCCCGGATGAAGGCAAAGGACTAGGGAACACCATTTGTCATCGAAGAAGAGTGAAATATACAATGATAATGAGATTTACAGAACGAAGAACTCCATAAGGTCACAATGGACAATTTTTTGGTGGAAATTAGAGAAGAGGGAAATAAGGTTTAGGGCATCTGAACAACTCCTATTTTTATTTGGGTCAAAAGGTATTGTTTTGGAACAAAAAACAGCTCCTATTTTGATTTGGGCAAAGAGCAGCTCTTATTTTGATTTAGGGCCAAACATTTTTTAGAGTATATTTCTTTGTATAGAGTTTTTCTTTTATGAGTTCCTTTTTTGACCTATTTGAAATTGGGGGGGGGGGGGGGGGGAGTTAAATATATTGGAGGGAATACAATATTTTAGTGAAAATTTTAGGGAAATTATAAGGCTACACTTGTAAAGTGTTGCTTTTAAATTTAAAAAAATAACACACTTTAAAAGTGTAGTCATATGTGTAATTAGGCATTGCCAATTATATCATGATATGACAACACTTATACAGTTTAACCTATACCACTAAAGAGCATGCTTTACATGTGTAGCTAATGTTACCGTGGGTAAAAGCTAAAAGTTAAGGCTATGCTTTAAAAACGTACCCAAAAATATTTTAGGCAACACTTTATTAGCGTTGTCCAGATTTAGTGTGGCCTTAGGCCTAAAATGTTGTAGTGCTATATCCAAAATAGCACTTAAGTCTCCAAACCCTACATTTGATTAGAATGTAGGCAAAGTATGCATTAGTACAAAATCTACTAAATATATTAGCTAGCATAATCATAAGAGCATACGACAAGGGTTAGTCAATATTAGACATAATAAAAAATCATATAAAATACTTCATGACAAATAAATTATAAGCATAAGAGACAATATCATCATAATAAGCAAAGTCTCCAACATAAACATCATATCATCATTATTTGAATCTTAGTCATCTATACCATAATAAAACCATTCTCAAGAAAACTCAAAAGCATACACGTGCAAAGCATGAATAACATCCCATAATAACACCCAAGCCAAGTAACCCTTTTTGGTCATCTTGATCATAGCCTATACGCATGATTAAGTCTTAAGCTTTTCTACCATAAGGGTACTATACTCCTAAGTAACCTCAAAGCACACTTGTACGATGTATGAATGGCATCCCATACTACCCTTCACACTAAGTATAACCTTGAAGTCATCTTAGTCATACTCAGCCTCCTTTGGTCTCATTATTAGCTCAACTCTCATAACTAAGGGAATCTCTCACCTTTAGTCAATTATGGCAAGGAAGGAAACTATGGCACAATCCTATCTCAAGGTACATCATACAAGAGAACACTTTCTTTAATAACCTTAAGTCATACTTGTGCAATGCATGAATTGCATCCCATAATACTATTCATGCTAAGTAGCACTTTTAGGCCCTCATACTAATATTTCTTGGTTTGGAACCTAGTTCCTCTCTTTAACTTTAGAACACTATGAGGTACTCTCTTAAGCACATCTTAGTTGATCTCTCTTTAAACCTTGGAACACTATGAAGTACTTCCTTAAGCACATCTTCATTCATTAATAGGTTAAACCCTATGAGATACTTCTTTAAGCATGTCTAAGTTCATTATTAACATGGATCCTATGAGATACTTACTTAAGTATGTCTAAATCCATTTACACTTTGAACACTATGAGTTACTCCTTTAAGTATGTCTTAGTTCACTATTAAGATGGACCGTATGAGATACTACCTTTAGCATGTCTAAGTCCATTATCCTTTTGAACACTATGAGATACTTCATTAAGTATGTCTTATTTCAATTATGCTTTTGAACACTATGAGATGCTTCTTCAAGCATGTCTTAGTTCATTAATGTTTTTGAACACTATGAGATGCTTTTTTAATCATGTTTTAGTTCATTGTATATGGAGATTGCTACTAGAAACCTTAACTCCACTATGTGAAGGCTTCCATCTCAAGAGACCTAACTTTGGGAAAATTCACACTCTACTAGTAAGAGTTCCCCCTTTAACTTGGATAGTCCTCACATCAACTAGGTGTGGTTCTCCTTTCTACTTAGAACCCGCATCCTTTCGTGTGTGACACTCCATCTCATTGTAAATATCCACTTGGAGCCAAGCATACACCCGAAGATTTACGTGTTAAGCCTTGCTTAACACTCATGTCTCATGGAAAGATGTCCTTGAAAATCAATCCATGTTCAAGTGATTGCATCACTTTATACTTTCAAACATTCATAAGGTAGATTTGGTGAGTGTAGGCCTTTCACCACAATTTTACCTATTAGACTTCTATTCTTATTTAGACTTTACTCTCAAAGCCTTAGCATCTATAGTTAATCATATTAGCTTCACTCTAAAGCCCTAGTGATCAACATTAACAACTATGAGTCTTCACTTTTAATAACTCTACAACATAAAATAATCTTACGAACCTAGATAACAAGGCATTCAATCACATTACTCATTACTAGGTGATTCTAGCCACAAGTAATCCTAAGGGTTCAATTTCAATTTTACAAGTCAAGATCAATCACATTCAATAACGTCCAGTTCAATTCATGATTATATGTTTCTAACCTTGAACAATTACTACAGATAACATTGATTTAAGAAGATCACCTATGAACTTTCAATTTCACCTCTAATGGCATAAGCCCACAAAATAGGAAATCCATCAAATAGACAAGGGTTGACAATAGACAGCACATGAATTCATTATAATATCACAATTCAAGGCTAATACAATAAAAATTAGGTATTATCGACTAGATTAGAATCATACATAATGTAGAAGTAAACCCTACCTAGAATTGTGTTTTTGACTTCACAATTGGGGGAAAACTAAGGGGCTCTATGGGTGGAAGAACCCATAGATGAATATTCTAACATACCTTGATTCAAATCCTACCAAAATATTAAAAATATGGTGGAATTTTGACTTATGTTGCTTCCCTTCTTCTTCTTCTTCACCTCTAGAGAGAATTTCTTGGAGGGAATTTGGGTGCTTTGAAGAATGAGTTAAATGATTTAGTTTAGGCGTCTATTACTCATATATAGGTGGTTTAATAACTAACTAACCGACCTCCCTTAACCCTTAACTAATTAATGACTTAACCCCTAAGCCCCTAACTTAAAACTAAACATGAAAAATCTGCCCCTACCTACAACTCCCCCACCCACGGACTGTGGGTGGGTCCACGGATCGAGCTTCACCCTCGTGGGTGTGGTATTGCAGCATAAATTGACAGGACAACTCAAGCTTTGACCCATGACCCCAACCTATGGGGCATGGGTCCACCTACAGCCAGTAGGTGGCAAACATAGGTTGCTGATATTTTATAGGTTTTAGGGGCTGTTTTGAGGTGCTTCTCAAGGACCCCTTAGGTGGTCCTTAGGGGATCATGCCTTGACTCCCTAACCCTAAAACCATCATTCTAAGTATGGGAATCAATTTTACGACTTAAACCCTCTCACCAAACTCTAAAACTATTACGAAAAGCTCTAGAACTCTCTAGTTTAGTTCACTGGTTTCCAAAGCGTAGTAGACATCCGTGATAGGGTAGCAGTAACACTGGCTCCACTAGACCCTGTCATCGACGTCTCTGTCAGCGATGTCTGAATGGCTGACTATATAATTGTCTCTTCTAAATCTGGCAGGTCTCCATGGATGGTTGCCTTCTGAACATCCAGCTGCTCCTCATCCATTTCCCTCTCTGAATCATCAGCTGCCTCATCATCCATAGGCACATCTCCGATAGTGACCGGAGGCACCCCAAAACTGGTCGGGGCATCCTGATCCTCAGTTACCTCCAAGAGAAAAGTGAAGTCTGTAGACTTCAGATAGTCCACATCCTTCCTCAAATCTACAACCTCGGCTTTCAAAGTAGTCACCTCTGAAGTAACCCCCTGTCGACTCTCACAAGTCTATACCCTCGCTATGAGAGCGTCGATAGATGTCTTTAGAGGTGTCAACGTAGCTAAGATTGCTCGCTCAATAATCCAAGGCACATCGACCTCTGTCCAGGTAGCCCGCACATCGACAGAATGGGCTAGGTGCCCCATCTTGAGGATCATGGCCTGAGTAATCCTCGTGCGCTGGGAAGCAGCAAAAGAACCAGGAGCCTGGGAAGAAGTGAAAGCGGGTGTACTTGAAGACCCGGAGGTAGGAATACGCAAAGATGCCTCTACAGGTACAAACTCAACATCAACCTTTGGGGATGCATCCACCTGAACCTTTCTTCTCCTATACTCCTCATTCCAAGTGTACTCGACCTTTATGTGTCGGATGTCTGTGCTAGATGTGGAATTTACCTCTATTTCCCTCTTCTCATCACGAGGAACTCCAGCACGCCGACATAATTTTGTAATCAGGACTGGGAAGGGAAGGGACGTCTGTCGCTATTTGGCCCTTATGGCCATCTCCTGCTAAAGAACGAGTCCTAAGTTGAGCCGCTTCTTTGCGATGATGGATCCTAGACAGGCCGCCTTTGGGTGGCAGTGATGGACTGATTCTCTGAGGGCATGATGGAGCTGCTAATGAATCCAAACTAGTACCACGCAGCTACATTCCAATCCTTCTTCTCAATCATAGTTCCTACCTCAATTCACCTCAGGGTGGTGCCAGAAATGAAGGGAGCAAGCCAGCCCTTGAAGTTGTCTAGGGTCTGTGTTGTGATTAAGCCCTTATACTCATGCTCGAACCCAGTAACTCTGTCAAGTACGACATTTATATGATTGTTGTTGCACCCCACTTCTTTCCCTCGGACCATGACGGACTTCACCGATTTGAAGGCATTAGCCTTCTTCTTCCCCGGTAGTACTAGATCACCGTACGTAGTGTAGAACTCATGAACCCCGGTGGGGATTTATAGGCCTCAAGGCCTGGTGAAGATATAAAATCTATGGAACCGAATTATGTCCCACACAATAGAATACCTACCTGCTAGGTCATCTATAGACAATCGCTTGTCCTCAAGAATTGTCCTGAATCCCTCAACCTCTGGCCTATTGAGTAGCTGGGTAGAGGACACTTAACTTGTGGCACTGGCACCATTGTCAGTGATGGAGTTGGCATGGAGTCATTGATAAATGGGTAGACTCCGAGATACTAGATGAGTCATGACGAGATCGTGCATGAATTTCTGCTCACCTGGACTGTAGTGGTTGGTCGTCATCAGGCTCGGAGAGTGAGACCTGAGAATCAATTGACACCCTCCACTGCTGGAGTTATGATCCGGTATCTCAAATATGGGCACTTTTGCCTTGCCCTTGCCTCCTTTATGAGGTGGTTCCTTTCCCTTTTTAGAAGGAGCAGTTGCTCCCTTATTAATAACAATGCCTTGTGCTCTTTTGCGAGGTAGCATACCACTGCCGTCCAAATTGGTCCTAGACACATCTACAAAACACATCAAAAAGAGTTAGAATCAGTTCAAGAAAAGTACATAATACAGATTGCAGAAAGATTCACCGAACCGAACGGCGAGTTGCCGAATCACTTTGGAAAGCTAGATCAGTCTTGTCGAAAGGATTGGTCTAAAAGATTCCTAGAAAAATGGCATGTCGGTGATGGTTAGGGCCTATATGGAATCGTCGTCATCACTCGGCAATCTTAGACTAGCCCGCCGAGAGTTACAATATGTTTTAGGGGTTAGTGGCGTAGAGAAAACGATGAAGGGAAACTTTCGGTGAGTCGCCAAGTGAACTCAGTGAGCTCAGGATTCTCACTGAAAGTTACAAAACCAAACTCAATCCAAACATGAAATTAAAGGCGATCAAGGGGGACTTTGGCGAACCGCCAAATGGTTCAGCGAGCTCAACCCAACTCACCAAACTGCCCAACGTGCCAATTTTTGACCCCTCTTCTCAAATTCAAGCCTGCAGCCCTTGAAAACAAAATCAAACAACACACTCAATCAATTAAGACCAGACCCATACGACCCATGCCACCGGGGTACTCAGACATACCCTAGTTTGGACAAAATTTTCCATTTGACTAATTAAGCCCTTAAGAATGACGTCAAATGCTCCATTATTGGAGAAAGAATGTCATTTAGCATTA
This sequence comes from Solanum okadae, assembly GCA_036553675.1. NCBI lineage: Eukaryota > Viridiplantae > Streptophyta > Magnoliopsida > Solanales > Solanaceae > Solanum > Solanum okadae. The sequence continues at coordinate 26,123,276 of CM071689.1, forward strand.
TCAGGGTTACTCAAACTTCACCTGACTAGACCCAGCAACAATTTAATGCAACCCACAAGTTTATGATCAATTTTTAAAGCGCAAAATTCAAAAAATCACATTTTAAACGATTTAGAAACAATTACAAAACTACAAAAGTCAAACCAACACACAATTTTGAGTTCAGAACAGGCCCAAAATACATCAATGAGAATTAAAGAATTGCAATTGAGTTCAACCGCTAATCAGGAGTTCGGAGTTTGGAAAACCAACCTTTAATGCCGAAATATGATTTTGTAAATCTACGCGGCAATGTATTCCACTCCGGGCACGAGATCAAAGAGCAAAACGCGATAAAAATTCAAGAATATCAAAAATATAAAGTGCGGCTGTGACTGTATGAAGCTAAAAGTGGGGGAATATGAAAGAGTTTGAAATTTTAAACCTTTGGCCTTAAAAGACTGTTCAATTTGCAGCCTTTTCGGTGATATTAGTCATCCTCGTCGAATCTCACATTGATACGCCGAGTGGTTACTTAACTAGACAAGTTTTACAGGACCTACAGTTAATTTGGGGGTCCAAACGGCGAACGAAGTCGGGCTCGCCGACCTGTTCAGCGAGTCGCCAACCTATTCAGCGAATCGCCAACTCGTCCATGGGCTCACCGAGTTTTATAGATTCTAACTTGATATTTTCCAGATTCTAATGGCGGTCCAGGTCTGGCCCACCAATCTCTTCGGCTAGTCATCGACTGGACTTTTGGCTTGCCAACCTGAACTTTTCAAAGGCATTGCACTTTTCTACCAGCACAATCAACACCCTTTATTATAAAATCAAAGCAACAAGCAATAAAAAATTGGGTTGCCTCGTGAGAAGCACCTTAGTTAACGTTGTGGCATGACGCAAGTACCCACTCAAGCTTCGTCCTTGGTGTCACAACCCGAGCCTACATCCCGGACGTGACACGGCATATAAGACTTTGAAAAGTCTCATACAAGCCTCATAGCATGTAATCACATAGATAATAGAAATAGTACAGAATTTAAAACTCATTTTAGTCCATACAATCAAAAACTTCATTTAAAACAATGGAAGTCTACTAGTCTCACATGGCCATCTAGAAACAATCTTGGAATCAAACGTAGGGTCACGACCCTTTACAATAGAAAGTCTAAAGGAGTCTATTACAATGAAAGACATGATACATCAAAAGTACTTGACCTCAGATCCATGAGGACATACCACTAGCTAGCCTTGGAAGAATTCAATCCAAGCCCTTCAACTAGAAGACCTCAACTCACTTGCCGGAACCTACACTTTGTAGAAAATAGAAGAATATGGGTTAGCACATAATGTACTAAGTATGAAAGCCGTGGTAAAACCATGCTTAGAATGGACATTTTATTTGAAAATCATGATTTATGCCAATTTGAGAAAACTTCATGAACATAAGTATAAGAGGTATAAGATACGACATAATCAACATACAAGTTATTTCATCACATTAAGCTTACACCTCAAGTAACCCCAAGCTATACTCTGTGCAATGTATTAATAGCATCTCATACGACCATCCACACTAAGTACCACATTTAGGTCACCAAAAGTGAGCTTACCATTCCTCCATTTCAACTTTAGACAATACTCATACATAAGGAACATAAAAACTTTATAAGTCATGACAAGGAAGTAACTCATAATACAATCCAAGTAAAGCATGCATCTTTACATTAAGCATTTAAATCAACTTTCTTCATTAGCTTCATTAAGAGCACATTCATTCATGTTATCATAAGACATTATAGAATTCACCAGAGCCCTCTCAAATACTACTTGTGGAATGCATGAATGGCATCCACACTACCACCCACACTTCATAGAACATCTCCTGTAACCATGGTGCACATCTCATATTATGGGAATAAGCATTAACCGACATAGACCATGTGAGCTTAACATGGAATCCGGTGTCTATCTCACACCGTAAATGGTTGGTCTACTTGCCTAAGGTAGGACCGGTAACATTTTAGCTTAGGTGGATTCACTAGCTAGTAAGCTATGCGTGCACATAGTTATGGGATAAGAAAGACATTCATTGAATCCCGGCCTAACGTAGAGATAGCTTCCATCCTACCATATCCACTCGGTACTTAGCCTCAATTCCCATAGAGTAGTTCATTCACCTTACAGTTATTGTACTTGAGAGGGCTACCAACATTAGGCCTACCGACCCAAAGTATATTACACATGAAAGGGCCCCCACCATTAGGTCTACTGATTCAAGTTACATTATAAGGATAGCTCACTGAATCCTCAAGAAAGGGCCACCACCATTAGGTCTACCGATTCAAGGTTCATCATTTCACACATGAAAGGGACAGCACCATTAGGTCTACCGATTCAAGGTTTATCATCACATTAGTTTCTAAACTCATCATGAAGGGCTACCACCATTAGGTCTACCGGGTCAAGACATAACATAGAATAATTCATTATTCATTTATGAAAGGGCAACCAACATTAGGTCTACCGATTCAAGTCAAAGCTTTACAATATTTCATTAGTCATTTATGAAAGGGCTACCAACATTAGGTCAACCGATTCAATGATCATTAAGTCAAGATACATTAGTTACTCAAGAAGAGGATGCGTTAGCCTACCAATTCAAGGTACTTTAATCAATATCACATTCATTTATACAAGAAGAGGATGCACTAAACCTACCAATTCAAGATGCATCAATCAACATTACTTTCATTTACACAAGAAGAGGATGCCTAACCCTAATGATTCATGTTGTAACATCACATTATAGAAACCCTTCACATTCTATCATCATCATCATTCATGAGTGTTAATAATAACATAAATACATTTTGAACATGATCATAATACTTTCATTGATATCACACACATATATTTACCATCATGATCATACATAGATCCTTCATGAAATTGCCTTCCAAGGCTATGAATCAATCTCAACCCAAACATCTAGAATAATACATTAGATAAGGGAGTTAACGTGATTCAATAACTAATTCAATATAAACATAAACAATTCAATATACGTTCATCACTAATCAATTCCCAATCACAATTCACCACCTAGGATTTTAGGGGAAAACATGGGTACATCAGAGAAATTCAACATAATTCATCATTAATTCAACATTCCATTCATAATTCCTCACATATAAGCCTTTAAAAATGTTTTGGAGTTGAACCCATGCATAGATTGAAACTCTAGCTTTTTGGTGTATTTTGGAAACTTGAAATCATCTTTTGATAGAGCTCCTTGAATGAAACTTAATCAAGGATGAAGACTACCATACCTTTAGGGAAGAAAACCACGAAAATTGGGTAAGAATGGTGAGATCTTGAGCTTGAAAGCTTGAATCCTTCTCCTCCAATGGTGGTTTCTAGAGAGAGAATATTTGGAAAAGAGGTAGTTTCTAATTTGAGTGTTTGGGAATAATGAATTGGAAAAGGAATTTTAATACTTTTAAAATCCTTAAAATAATTTTCTTAATCAATAATAACCGTCCCTTAACTTAACTAATCTTAAAAGTAATTTACCATCTCACCCTTACCTTGGCTGAAACTTGACAGCAACCCAGTGGTGACTCAAGACCCTAGACCTACGGACCGTAGGTGGGGTGACGCCCCATCCTCCAGGTCCGTGGTTTGCATCTGAGACTCCCCATTTGGGGTCTTTACCCATGGAATCCATCCAAGGGGCGTGGATGGACCTACGAAGCGTAGCTCCAATCCGTAGCTGCCAAAATTTTAGGCAACTTTGGCTAGTTGGGGCAGGCTTGCAGTTAAGCTTTAGGGTCCCTCTCAAGGACCCTTGGTTGGTCCTTGGGGGATCTTACCTTGACGTTTGACCCCTAAAACCCTCATCCTAATCCCGGGACATCATTTTACAACTTCAAACCCCATACCAAACTCAAAAATGAACTTGTTAGGCTCTAGTTTCACTTACTCGATTTCCGGGTGGTTACATTATCTCCCCCTTAGGAACATTCATCCTCGAATGGCACTTTAAACACTTTAAAGAATAAAGACTCAATACTAGCAGCCCATCATGCATGAAACATCCTAAACAATGCACAAAAGTAGGAGCAAACATCAACTCCATTCAAGCATACTCCATGCAACCCAAGAAAGTAGGAACTACGTCTACAAACTCATTATGCATGAAAACTTCAACATTTCTCATCTCATTGGAGGAATCACCTTCTTCAACTCAAATCATGCTCATCATAAAATCATTAGGCACAGTATGCAATTACCCTCAAAAGCACATTTAGGCATATTCAACAATTCACCTCATGAAGCATATAGGCAACTCATATTAAATGAACCTTAACACGAGGAACATATATAATGAAAGCTCATGTGCTCATATAAACATGAATTCATCAAGTACATGCATATCATAGGGAGAACAGGGAAACACATAATCACACATGCCTATAAAACATGAAACAAGCTACAAGAAACTCTTGGTCTCAAGCATGAAGAAGGAAAGAGATAAGGATATCGAAACTCTCAACAACCTTACTATTCAACATATTATCTCCTCCTTGGGAGTACACCCATACTAAGGTTAACATGAAAATAACATAAGGACCTTAACAAGACATTCACAACCATAAGAAACCATTAACATACCGATGCCTTCATCCGGAAGAGCTCCTTTGTCCTTTTTAGCTTGAAGTACATAGAAATGGTTTTTCTTTGGAACATTAAGATCCGGGTCATTAAGAGAAGCTTGGTTGGCCTATCTTCCTTTGGCCGTAAGAGTAGGCCAATTTCTCACTTGATGATTACCCTTTCCACAACCATGGCACCTATCCGCACCGACTAGGCCCTTCCCATAATGTGTCTTTCCCCAATTGGTGCAAATAGGTTTAGGAAATGGAGACTCACTACCTGTTCCTTGGTTAACCCTAGGAGTTCTTAAAGAATCTTGGTTAAATGCTCTCTTTTTGAACCTTGGTTTCCCTTGCTCATTGGACCTAGATCTAGATCCCTATTCTTTTTCTTAATTTTGAACTCCTCAATTTGTTGAGCAAACACAATAAGCCTAGAGATATTCATATCATCATGGAGCATTGTCGTACGGCACTCTTACTCAACTAGGTTGGACACACACTTCACATATCTACTCATCTCATCCCTCGGGTTAGACACCGTAGATGGAGCGTACTTAGACAATTGGGTAAATTTCAAGGTGTACTCTTGCACAATCATGCTACCTTGCCTAAAATTGATAAACTCCCCCACCTTAGCCTCCCTCTTCTCACGGGGAAAGAACCTACCAAGGAATTCTTCCTTGAACACTTCCTAACCTATAGGATCCGCTCCTACCGGCCTATTACTCTTCCATTGAGTAAACAAAAGTTGGGCAACATCCTTCAATTGATAAGCGGCTAGTTCCCCTTTTTCAATAGAAGTCACCCCCATAGAATTTTCACTACCTTATAGACCTCATCCACAAACTCTTGGGGATCCTCTCCCACTTTGGAACCAAGAAATACCGAAGGATCAACCGGAACATCATTGCCTTGAGGAACTTGTTCACCTTGAGGACTTTGAAGAGGAACTCCCTCATTCACAATCTCTTCTACCATCCTTCTTGCAATCGCGCTTCTTGTATTCATATCCTATAACACAAGAGAAGGGTTAGGAAAAGGACTTTTATAGAGCTAAACTCTATGGCACGACTTCAAGAGTAATGAAATAAGTGTAGCTTCCTAACATCTTATATCCTCTCATTCATAAATGTGTCGCGATTCACACCCATGAAGAAGACTCTACTAGACATGGCTTGTGAGACATCAATCCGAAAAACCATCCCAAAATCTTGTGCTCTGATTCCATGTTTCTCACGACCGGAGTTTACACCCCGGACGTGACACGGCGTACAAGACTTTGAATAGTCTCATACAAGCCTTATAGTATGTCATCACATAAGATAATAGAAATAGTTTGGAATTTAAAACTCATTTTAGTCCATACAATTAAAAACTTCATTTAAAATAGCAGAAGTCTACTATCTCACATGGCCATCTGGAAACAATCTTTGAATCAAAAGTAGGGTCACAGCCCTTTACAATAGATATTCTAAAAGAATCTATTACAATGAAAGACATGAAACATAAAAAGTACTTGTCCTCGGATCCATGAGGACATACCACTAGCCTTGAAAGAACTCAATCTAAGCCCTTGAACTAGAAGAATAGAAGAACTCAACTCACTTCCCAGAACCTACACTTTGTAGAAAATAGAAGAATATGGGTTAGCGCATAATGTACTAAGTATGATAGCCATGGAAAAACCATGCTTAAAACAGACATTTTATTTGGAAATCATGCTTTATGCCAATTTGAGAAAACTTCATGAACATAAGCATAAGAGGCATAAGATACAACATAATCAACATACAAGTAATTTCATCACATTAAGCTTTCACCTCAAGTAACCTCAAGATATACTCTGTGCAATGCATGAAAAGCGTCCCATACCACCATCCACACTAAATACCACTGTCACAACCCAGGGGTACCCCCTAAAAGTAACATGGAATACTTGACCCCGAAGGGATCTCATACAAGCCCTTAGCATCATAACATAGGTAATAGAAATAAAATACCAGAATATTTAAAACTTTTACAATCAAAGTCATTTTTGATAAAGCAAGCGGAAGTCTTTCTATAATGTATGTCTCAAACCATCTAACATAATTATTTGAATAAAACACTTGGGACGCAGCCCATACAAAGTCTAAAACATAAAGAAATGAAATAAAGGAACAATGGTTAGTTCTCAAAGCTATGTGGACTTACCATATCTTCAATTCTTTTTGCACCGTAGAAACCTAGCCTCCAAAGCAACTCAGTCTCCCAAACGCTACATTTGATTAGAATGTAAGCAATATGTGTTAGTACAAAATGTACCAAGTATGAAATCTAGCACAACATCATAAGAACATCGCAAAATGGTTAGTCAACATAAGATGTAAGCATATGAGATAATAACATAGTCATAACATAATCATCATAGTCAAAGAATAATCATCATAGTCATAGAATATAGTCTCCAACATAAGCTTCATATAAACATAAATCAACAGAAGACATAGTTAATCAGCATAAGAGATAAGTCATAATCAAATAAGGATAATTGACTCTTGGTCATCTATACCATAATAGCACCATTCTCAACTAACCTCAAAAGCATACATGTGTAAAGCAAGAATAGCATCCCATAATACCACCCAAGCCAAGTACCCCTTTTTATTCATCTTAATCATGGTCTATATGCATGGTTAAGTCTTAAGCCTTTCTACCATAAGGGCACCATACTTCTAAGTAACCTCAAGGCAAACCTGTGAAAGACATGAAAGGCATCCCATACTACCCTTCACATTAAGCATAGCCTTGAAGTCATCTGAAATGACCCAAAAAGTTCTTAAAAATGTGCTTCGGAAGTTACCGGAAACTTGTTTAGCGATATCAAAAAAAATCCGTTTCATTTTTCAAAAAATCTGACTTCATATTCTTGTTTAGGGGGTCAAATTGAGTAGAAAATGGGTCTAACCCAAATTTTAGAGCAACCGTATCAAAATTCGATATTTCCAAGCGAAGCCTTTTTCGAGGGTCTACTTTGGAGGGTCATATCTCCTAGCACACAAATAATTGGGTGGCCCATAACATATCCATGGAAAGCCCTTTGAGTTAGCTACCTAACGCACTTCGTTTCACCTCATTCGGAGTTTGGACGAAGGAGTTATGCCCATTTTCGTAAAAATCTGTCCGGCAGGAAATGCAATTTCCAGTGAGCGTTTTTACTGTTCACCCCCTCAGTTTTTTTTCTAAGTGTTGGACCATTTTTCCAAAGGGCATATGTTATTTCCTATATACCATTAGTTCAATTCCCATCTCTAAAACATTTCCCAAAACACCTCTCCCTTACTTAGACACATTTTCTCTCAAGTTCTCTCAAGAACCCTAATCCAAAACCTTCCTCAAGATTGAAGAGACTCTTGCTCCAAGTTCCAAGCTTCCATTGAAGACACTCTCAAGACCTTCATAAGAACTCAAGGTATGTGGTGTTGAACTCATGGGTCCTTCCACCCATAGTGCCTAGACTCTATTCTACTCACTAATTCATGGTTTAAGTTAAGATTCATAAACTAGTCTTGTTCTTTGTAATAATTTCCTGCACATTAAATTTTAAACATGAAAACTGATTGTTTTGCATATGTTGTGACTCTAGAACTTGAATCTAAATTTGGAATGAATGTGGAGATTTTCATGTGGTATTGTGGGTGTTAAAAGGTGTTGTTGTAGGTTGTTCACTGGTTTGGCTGCATAATTACTACCCTATTTTCCATGCTCTTTGATTCCATTACATGCCTTCAAGGTGTTTGACAAAATGTCCAACTATGGAGAATTGATGAATCGATCCTTTAAAGCTTGAGTTATGAGATGTATGGCAATTCAGAGATGTGTTGATGACAAACTAAGCTTGTGTATATGTTCATTCCATACGTGAGATTGCATTAGAGCCTAATGCGAATTTCCTATATAAAGTGTTGCATGACCATGTCCGGTCCGGGGGAAAAGAACCGGACAACCTTGTGAGAGGTTTATATCTCACCACCTGGGATGCCTGGGGTGTGACCAACATCAACCATGTGAGGGGTTTATACCTTGCCACCAGGGTGTCCGGGTGTGAACGGCATCCCCCATCCTAAGTTGGAGTTATAGATTGGTTGGATCATGCATACACATATGATATCTACTATTAGTATAGAGTTACTTAAACATGCTTTGACTTCACTTTGATCATGCATCCTCATATTGTTATTCATAATGCCTATGAAACTATTTCTTGTATTTCGATTGTGTCCTTGTCTATTGTTGTGTTGCACCCCGCATACTAAGTACATTCCAAGTACTAACGCATATTTTTCCTACATGATGTCACCATGTAGGGACCGGAGCTAATCTTGATCCTTCTCTCCATTCACGTGGCTAGTACGGTGCTTATCCGAGTTTGTTGGTGAGTCCTCAATGATTCGAGGGCTATGTTATGTTTCCTACTCCTATGTTTTGAGACTTTAGCTTGCAATTGTATTTTGACTATAAGGGGAGCCGGTAGTATGTCATGGCCCCCGTCCTATCTATGTATGTAGAGGTGTGCGTTGGACAAGTATTTTGTAAATGAGCTTGACTCTTGTTCTATGATGTCATTTTGAAATGGTTTGCCCTTAGTCCCTATTTCCCGTTAATTAATGTTGAATGTACTTCCGCGACCGATGAAGTGTGATGACAAGTTTGGGAGGCTTGTTTGGGGTTCCTTCGGGTTCCTCATTCGCCATGTCACGTCTATGCCCTAGGCTTGGGTCGTGACAAGCTTGGTATCAGAGCACTAGGTTTTTAAATCCTCGGAGTCCAACACACCGCGTTGAGTAGAGTCCTAATCATGGTTGTGAAGCGCGCAACGACTATGAATGGGAGGCTACAAAACGTTTTAGGAAAGGTTTCCCTTCTTCATGTTCTATGTCGTACGTAGAGTGCGATAAGGTGATTCCCCCCTAACGCTTGTTCTTTGGTTTGCTAGATCATCATGCCAAACATGAGGGGAAGACAGGCCCGATCACCGGAAGAGCCACCCACCAATGGTGAGCTCCGTGATGCACTCACCATGCTTGCACAAGTGGTAGCTAACCAAGTGCAACAAGGAGCCCAAGCTCCTCGCACTACCACCTCGGGGGAAAGAGTGAGAGATTTCATGAGGATGAACCCTCCGGTCTTCCATGGTTCAAAGGTGGATGAGGACCCGCAAGAGTTCATCGATGAGGTATGCAAAATCTTGACCATTATGGATGTTGGTGCTTGTGAGAAGGCGGAATTGACAGCCTACCAACTCAAGGGGGTTGCTCAAATTTGATTTGATCAATGGAAGGGTGAGAAAGGTAATGGCTATGTGGTGTTGTGGGAGGAGTTTAAACTTGCTTTCCTTAATAGGTTCTTCCCTCTTGAGCTTAGGGAGGCAAAGTTGGTGGAGTTCATGAACTTGAAGCAAGGAGCTATGAGTGTGAGAGAGTATGCCCTCAAATTTGTCCAACTCTCCAAGTATGCACCTCACTTGGTGGCCGACTCTAGGTCGAGGATGAACAAATTTGTGATGGGTGTATCCGACTTGGTTAGTGAGGAGTGTCGGTCCGCTATGCTCATTGGAGATATGGATTTGTCTCGGTTGATGACTTATGCCGAGCAAATGGAGGAGGAGAAATTTAGGAAGAGAAGGGGGCACGAGGCCAAGAGGGCCCGATTGGAGAATAGGTTCCCTAAGGCTACTAGATTTCATCAAGTCCGAGGAAACCCTCATGTCAACCGGGGATTTTCTATCAATGTTCCTAGACCTCAAGGGGGAGGTGAAGTGGGTTCTATGGATGTATGCCCTAAGTGTGGGAGGAAGCATGGTGGTCCTTGCATGAAGGGTTCGGGTACTTGCTTTGAATGTGGAGAAGTGGGTCATAAGAGGTTTGAGTGTCCCAAGATCCGCAACAAGGTCCGAAGTGCTAACACTACTCCTTTGGGTAGAGGTGCTTCTCAAAGTGGTGCCCCAAGGGACAATCGATTTTATGCTTTGCATGGTAGACAAGGTGTTAATGAGACTCCGGATGTGCTGACTGTTATGTTGCAAATCTTTGATCTTGATGTTTATACTTTGATTGATCCGGGTGCCACCCTTTCCTTTGTTACCCCCTTAGTTGCTAGAAAATTTCATGTCGAGTCGGAATTGTTCCATGAGTCATATGAAGTATCTACTCCCATTGGTGTCTCTATTGTTGCTAGAAAAGTGTATAGAAATTGTCCGGTTTGCATATTGAATAAGTTGTTGCCTTGTGATCTTGTTGAGTTGAACATGGTGGATTTTGATGTTATTCTTGGGATGGATTGTTGCATGCATATTATGCTTCTATTGATTGTAGGACTCGTAAAGTCAAGTTCCGATTTCCTAATGAACCCGTCCTTGAGTGGGAGAGCCGGGATGTTGTGGTGAAGGGGAAATTCATTTCTTGCATTAAAGCCCATAGGTTGATTTCCAAAGGGTGCTTGTACCATATTGTGAGAGTCAATGATGTGGAGTCTAAAGTCCCTCCTATTGTGTCTATTCCGGTTGTTAATGAGTTTCTAGATGTCTTCCCAGAAGACCTTCCCGGTGTCCCTCCCGAAAGGGAGATAGATCTTGGTATAGACCTCCTTCCCGATACTCAACCTATTTCTATTCCCCCTTACCGTATGGCTCCGGCGGAGTTGAAAGAGTTGAAAGAGCAATTAAAAGATTTGTTAGAGAAGGGGTTTATTAGACCTAGTCATTCTCCCTAGGGTGCTCCGGTTTTGTTTGTGAAGAAGAAGGATGGGTCTCTTAGAATGTGTATTGATTATCGACAACTTAATAGGGTCACCGTCAAGAATAGGTATCCTCTTCCAAGGATTGACGATTTATTTGACCAATTGCATGGGGCTAGTCACTTCTCTAAGATTGATCTTCGGTCAAGGTATCATCAAGTGAAGGTGAGGGAGTGTGATATTCTCAAGACGCCCTTTCGTACTAGGTATGGGCACTATGAGTTTGTGGTGATGTCTTTTGGGTTGACTAATGCTCCGGCTCTCTTTATGGATTTGATGAATAGGGTTTTCAAACCCTACCTTGATTCTTTTGTGGTGGTGTTTATAGATGACATCTTGATTTATTCTCGGGGTGAGGAAGAGCACAAGGGTCACTTGAGGGTTGTACTCCAAAGATTGAGGGAAGAGAAGTTGTACGCTAAATATGAAAAGTGTGAGTTTTGGTTGAAGGAAGTTGCTTTCCTAGGCCATGTGGTGTCGGGGGATGGTATTAAGGTGGATCCTAAGAAGACCGATGTTCTTAGGAATTGTCCTAGACCTTTGACCCCGTCGGATATAAGGAGTTTCTTGGGTTTAGCGGGTTATTATAGGAGATTTGTGGAAGGGTTTTCTTCTCTTGCTTCTCCTATGACTAAGTTGACTCAAAAGAAGGCTAAATTTGTGTGGTCGGATGAGTGTGAGGAAAGCTTCCAAACTTTGAAAGAAAGGCTTGTGTCCGCTCCTATTTTGTCACTTCCGGATGGGTTAGAAGGTTTTGTTGTTTATTGTGATGCTTCCCGTATTGGTTTGGGTTGTGTGTTGATGCAAAGTGGTAAGGTTATAGCCTATGCTTCTAGGCAACTTAAGGTTCATGAAAAAAATTACCCAACCCATGATCTTGAATTGGCCGCCGTGGTTTTTGCTTTAAAGATTTGGCGTCATTATTTGTATGGGGTGCATGTTGATATCTTCACCGACCATAAGAATCTCCAATATGTTTTCACACAAAAAGATCTTAACTTGAGACAAAGGAGGTGGTTAGAATTCCTTAAGGATTATAATATGAGTGTTCACTATCATCCGGGGAAAGCTAATGTGGTGGCGGATGCATTGAGTAGAGTGTCCATGGGTAGCTTGGCTCATGTGGAGGAAGGTAGTAAAGAGTTGGCTAAGGAGGTCCATCGGTTGGCCAAATTGGGAGTTAGGTTAGAAGGGGTGGATAGTGGAGGAGTAGTTGTTGTTGATGGTTCAAGGTATTCCTTGGTTGATGAGGTGAGAGTCAAGCAAGATCTTGATCCTTCTTTGGTAGAATTAAAGGCTTCGGTGAGTAGTGGTAAGGTGGAGGTTTTCTCCCAAGGGGGAGATGGTGCCCTTAGGTACCAAGGTAGATTATGTGTTCCTTGTGTGGATGGTGTGAGGGAAAGAATCCTTGATGAGGCTCATAATTCTTTTTATTCTATTCATCCGGGGTCAACAAAGATGTATAGAGACTTGAGGGATGTGTATTGGTGGGGCGGTATGAAGAAGGACATTGCAAAATTTGTTTCGGGTTGCCATAGTTGTCAGCAAGTCAAGGCCGAACATCAAAGGCCGGGTGGCCTAACTCAAGACATTGAGATACCTACTTGGAAGTGGGAAGAAATCAACATGGATTTTGTAGTGGGCTTACCCAAGGCTAGAAGAGGCTTTGATTCGGTTTGGGTGGTGGTTGATCGGATGACAAAGTCGGCTCATTTCCTACCGGTTAAAACTACTTATGGGGCTGAAGAGTATGCGAAGTTGTACATTCATGAATTGGTAAGGCTGCATGGGATTCCTTTGTCTATCATCTCGGATCGTAGTGCCCAATTCACTTCTCACTTTTGGAAGTCATTCCAAAGGGGTCTTGGTACAAAGGTAAAGCTTAGCACGGCCTTCCACCCTCAAACGGATGGCCAAGCCGAAAGAACAATTCAAACCTTGGAGGATATGCTTAGAGCTTATGTATTGGAGTTGAAAGGTAGTTGGGATGATCATCTTCCTTTGATTGAATTTGCATACAACAATAGTTATCATTCTAGTATCGGTATGGCTCCTTTTGAGGCACTTTATGGTAGACGGTGTAGGTCACCGGTTGGGTGGTTTGAAGTTGGAGAGGTGGCCTTGTTGGGTCCGGATCTGGTCATGGATGCTCTTGAGAAGGTAAGGATGATTAGGGAGAGGTTGAAAACAGCCCAAAGTCGTCAAAAGTCTTATGCCGATGTGAGGAGACGGGATCTCGAATTCAAAGTGGGTGATTGGGTTTATTTGAAAGTTTCTCCAATGAAAGGTGTGGTTCGTTTTGGTAAGAAGGGGAAATTAAGTCCTAGGTATGTCGGTCCTTATGAGATAATAAGAAGGGTTGGTAAAGTAGCCTATGAGTTGGGTTGCCCAAGGAGATGGAATTAGTTCATCTGGTATTCCATGTATCGATGTTGAGGAAATGTGTTGGTGATCCTAACGCTATTGTACCTCTTGAGGTTGTGGGTGTTGTAGAAGATAATTTGACGTATGAAGAAGTCCCGGTTCAGATCTTAGATAGACAAGTTAAAAGGTTGAGGAACAAAGAAGTGGTGTCCGTTAAGGTGCTTTGGAGAAATCAACAAGTGGAGAGTGCTACTTGGGAGGCCGAAGCGGACATGCAAAGACGTTATCCTTATCTATTCAACTCCACTCAAGCCTAAGGTATTAAATCAAGTCTTTTGTACTCCATTGAGTCTTTACATTTCAGCCACTGAATCATTAATGTGCATATATGTTTAAATTGATGAGTTATGGATGCTTTACACTAAGTTTTGAAATCTTGAAGTGATGTTTAAATAAAAATTTTGCATTCATATTGGGGCTGATATGTTCTTACTAAGTCTTGCCTTGTACGTCTCTTCCACATTCGGGGACGAATGTTCCCAAGGGGGAGATATTGAAATGACCCAAAAAGTTCTTAAATATGTGCTTCGGAAGTTACCGAAAACTTGTTTAGCTATATCAAAAAAAATCCATTTTGTTTTTTGAAAATCCGACTTCATATTCTTGTTTAGGGGGTCAAATTGAGTGGAAAATGGGTCTAACCCAAATTTTAGAGCAACCGTATCAAAATCCGAAATTTCCAAGTGAAGCCTTTTTCGAGGGTCTAATTTGGAGGGTCATATCTCCTAGCACACAAATAATTGGGTGGCTCATAACATATCCATGGAAATCCCTTTGAGTTAGCTACCTAACGCACTTCGTTTCACCTCATTCGGAGTTCGGACGAAGGAGTTATGCCCATTTTCGTAAAAATCTGTCCGGCAGGAAATGCAATTTCCAGTGAGCGTTTTTACTGTTCACCCCCCTCATTTTTTTTTCTAAGTGTTGGACCATTTTTCCAAAGGGCATATGTTATTTCCTATATACCATTAGTTCAATTCCCATCTCTAAAACATTTCCCAAAACACCTCTCCCATACTTAGACACATTTTCTCTCAAGTTCTCTCAAGAACCCTAATCCAAAACCTTCCTCAAGATTGAAGAGACTCTTGCTCCAAGTTCCAAGCTTCCATTGAAGACACTCTCAAGACCTTCATAAGAACTCAAGGTATGTGGTGTTGAACTCATGGGTCCTTCCACCCATCGTGCCTAGACTCTATTCTAGTCACTAATTCATGGTTTAAGTTAAGATTCATAAATTAGTCTTGTTCTTTGTAATAATTTCCAGCACATTGAATTTTAAACATGAAAAGTGATTGTTTTGAGCATGTTGTGACTCTAGAACTTGAATCTAAATTTGGAATGGATGTGGAGATTTTCATGTGGTATTGTGGGTGTGAAAAGGTGTTGTTGTAGGTTGTTCACTGGTTTGGCTGCATAATTACTACCCTATTTTCCATGCTCTTTGATTCCATTACATGCCTTCAAGGTGTTTGACAAAATGTCCAACTATGGAGAATTGATGAATCGATGCTTTAAAGCTTGAGTTATGAGATGTATGGCAATCCAGAGATGTGTTGATGACAAACTAAGCTTGTGTATATGTTCATTCCATACGTGAGATTGCATTAGAGCCTAATGGGAATTTCCTATATAAAGTGTTGCATGACCATGCCCGGTCCGAGGGAAAAGAACCGGACAACCATGTGAGAGGTTTATATCTCACCACCTAGGATGCTTGGGGTGTGACCAACATCAACCATGTGAGAGGTTTATATCTCACCACCTAGGATGCTTCGGGTGTGACCAACATCAACCATGTGAGGGGTTTATACCTTGCCACCAGGGTGTCCGGGTGAGAACGGCATCCCCCATCCTAAGTTGGGGTTATAGATTGGTTGTATCATGCATACACATATGATATCTACTATTAGTATAGATTTACTTAAACATGTTTTGACTTCACTTTGATCATGCATCCTCATATTGTTATTCATAATGCCTATGAAACTATTTCTTGTATTTCGATTGTGTCCTTGTCTATTGTTGTGTTGCACCCCGCATACTTAGTACATTCCAAGTACTAACGCATATTTTGCCTACATGATGTCACCATGTAGGGACCGGAGCTACTCTTGATCCTTCTCTCCATTCACGTGGCTAGTACGGTGCTTATCCGAGTTTGTTGGTGAGTCCTCAATGATTCGAGGGCTATGTTATGTTTCCTACTCTTATGTTTTGAGACTTTAGCTTGCAATTGTATTTTGACTATAAGGGGAGCCGGTAGTATGTCATTGTCCCCGTCCTATCTATGTATGTAAAGGTGTGCGTTGGACAAGTATTTTGTAAATGAGCTTGACTCTTGTTCTATGATGTCATTTTGAAATGGTTTGCCCTTAGTCCCTATTTCCCGTTAATTAATGTTGAATGTACTTCCGCGACCGATGAAGTGTGATGACATGTTTGAGAGGCTTGTTTGGGGTTCCTTCGGGTTCCTTATTCGCCATGTCACGTCTAGGCCCTAGGCTTGGGTCGTGACATCAGCCTAGTCATATTCACCCTTATTTGGTATCACTATTGGCTTAATTTATGTAGACAAGGGAACTACCACCTTTAGTCAATCATATCTTAGAAGGCATCTATAGCAACAATTCATCAAGCATAACTCATGTAAGACAACAGTCATAAGGGAACCTTAAGTCATACTTGTGCAAGACATGAGTAGCATCCCATACTACTACTCATACTAAGTACCTCTTTAGGTCATCATATTCATATTCCTTAATTAGGGGCTAGCCCTCTTTTTATAGCATGGGAACTCTAGGAGACACTTTATAAGTCTATCTTAGTCTTTTCTTGTTTTGAACCCTATGAGATATTATACTAGGTACATCTTAGTTTATCATGTGGGAACTCTAGGAAATGCTACTTAAAGCATAATCTTAGTTCATTACAAGGTTGGGCCCTATGAGATACTTCTTTTAGCATGTCTAGATTCATTATTATTATGAACTCTATGAGGCCTTACTTTAAGCATGTCTAAGTCCACTTATACTCTTGAACATTGAGGTACTTCACTAGCTTATCTTACTTCCTCATAACTTAGAACCCTAGGATATACTACATTAATTACATCTTAGTTCATCATGTTTGATCTCTAGGAGATGCTCCTTTGAGCACAATCTTAGACCATCACTTACATTCGGCTCTAGGAGATGCTACATTATGAACAATTGTAGCCCATGAGTTTTGAACTCTAGAATATGCTACATTTAGCATAACCTTAGTTCATTACTAATCTTGTATAATTGGGATATAGCCTTAACCGACATGAGAACGTATGAGCTGTCACATGATCTCTCATGTTGTTACCCACACAATCAAGGGTGGGTCCACTTGCCTAATATAGGACCGGTTTGTTAGATTAGTTGGACCCACTAGCTAACTTTCCTACGGGTCATGTAGTTATGGGATACGAAGATTACTACTGGAAATCCAAACTCCACTAGGTAAGGCTTCCATCTCATGTGACACACTTGGGGAAATCTATACTTTTCTAGGTAAGAGATCCCATGAGGAAAGCCCAAACTAAACTAGGTGGGCACCTCCATGAAAACCCAAACTCAACTTGGTGGGAACCTCCATCTCATTTCAACATCAACTCGGTGCTAGGCATAAATCCCACAAGATAATCATTAAGTCTCTACTCTGAATTAAGTTTATGGAAAGTTGTTCTTGAAAACCAATCCATGCTAATACCCCTTTTAGACCATGTGTTAACAACTATCACCATCCATGACCTAGGTATAAAGGCTCTCTAGCCTTTGGTTCAATTAGGTAAGAGAAGCCCTTCAACCCTAGAACCATTACTATGTGAGAAGTGTTTTCAAGTTTATTACATACTCATACTTAATATCATGTCTAGAATTGTACCTTTATACAAGGATTTCATCATGACCTAAGTTATTCTATCACTTCCTACCATCTATGATTCATAAGGTGATTTAGGTAGGTGAAGATATTTCATTACAATTCTATTCATTAGCCTTATACTAACATGTAGATTTTACTCTTAAAGCCTTCGCATCTATAGTTAATCATATTAGCTTCACTCTTAAGCCCTAGTGATCAACATTCACAACTATGAGTCTTCATTCTCAATGACTCCATGATGAGTCCACAATTTGGACTCATTTACAATTTTATTTTATAGATTTAGTGTCCTCAAATGCATATTTTGTCTCAATAACTGATGTAAATCCTTGAGTTTCAGCTATTTGGAGGAGTTAGAGACAAAGCATGGACACTATGGAGCAAAAAGGGACAAGGTGGCTGAAAGAACAAAGAAATGAAGGCCTGAGGATCGCCTAATGCATTAGGTGTGCCGCCGAATGGCCATAACCTCACCCAAAGTACTAGTGTGCTGAGCCCTGAAGGAAAAGATCAAGTTGGCGATGAAATGGAGCAGTCGGCACATCAACGAACAGTTCCACACAATAACACCATATAGCCTAATGATTCAAAAAGTAAAGATGATGAAGGCAAAAACTAAAAGGCGATGAACCAGACCAAAGGGCGAATCACCGAATGCATCGGCGATCCCGACTAACTTTGCCGAGTGGTCCTTCGCAGCACCAATTTTTGAAAACTATAAATACCCATTTAATTTTGTAACTTAGTATCAAGTTGTAAGGAATTATTACTGATTTTTATAACATTTTCAGTTTGAGTTCTTAGAATTTATGGGAGACATTGTTCTTGAGCTTTGAATATTTGAAGGTTCACAATTCAAAGAAATTGAAAGTTGGTCTGGAAGAATCTTCATCCTTGACGTGTTTAAAGACATTTTCTATCATACCCATTTGATGGAAACACTTTTCGGTATCAATTTCTATCTATTTATCATGTCTAGCTAAAACCCCAATTCTTAGGGTGTGATTATGTGAATATGGGTTAAATTTATTATTGGGTATTGCTCATTGTTAGTCTATTTGCTGTTTAAATATGATTTCGTTTAGTAGTTGTGTTTGAACTTAATAAGATTGCAGTTGCAAATATGATTTCAACTTAGTGTTTTTGGCCTGCTCGAGAGAGAGGTTTTAAAACTAAAACTACTAAATAGATAGCCTGTGCTTATTGGGTCGTCATAGGTTCAAATCGAGAGAGTGAATCCTAGGCCTTTTCCCACGCATTCAGCTCAAGAGAATGAATGGGCTAAGGCGAACTCTCTGCTTAATTACTGCAACTCGGTGTTTGAGAGAAATCGATTTGATTCGGGGTTATAAGTTGTTCGAGAGAAAACTTACCACCACTAAAGTCTAGCTTAGTTACAAATGTTCAACAATCTACTATCAATAGTATTTACCCAGTTGTTTATTTTATCCCATATTCCTATCACATCCCAAGAATCTCGTTTCCCTATCTCTCATCTTTATATGTTTGCTATTTTCATTTTATTAGTTGATTACAAACCCCCCATTGATAATTGACATTCGTGTCACTTCTTGATTTAGTATGCTTTTACTCGTAGATATTTATAGATATGATTGACTAGAACATAATTTTACTTTTCTATTTAATTCTCTATTAGTAACCGCTTCCTTGGGACCCAACTCCAACCCATTAGGTTGGGTTATATTACTACACGCGATTGTTGACACTTGAATTGGAAGTTGTGTCTTTGATTACATCAAACATCAAAATGGCGCCGCTGCCGGGGAGTGGTGTTAGTTGAGAATTTTTTGTTAAGTTGGATCTTGTTCTTGTTAGTTATAGTAATACTTACTTAACTCTTAATTTTAGTTTGTGTTGCTTGCTTTTGTATCACAATAGGATTGATGAGTGTGAATCGTATTTCTGGGTATCTAACGGATCACCCCTTTTTGAAATTATTGAACCTTAGGGATAACCTCCTAACGTTCAAGCAAGTGGGGGGTGAAACTATCTATGAGATGTGTCCTAGGTTTAAAGCACTACTACAGCAGTGCCCAGCTTGTGGGATGCCTGATAAATTGTTGTTGGAATGCTTCTATCGGGGGCTTGGTCCCAAAAATAAAGCTTTGCTGATCAACTCTCTACAGGTTGTTTGACACAACAACCCTATGAAGTGGTAGTCCAACTCCTTGATGGCATGGTTAGAGCAAACAAGGAATCAGAAAAAGACCAAGAATGGGCAGCATTGTTGATTCAGTTGGATGATCTATCCAAGAAGGTAATGAAGTTACAAGCAAGGTTTAAGAAAAAGAGCAAGTACCTTCCCCTTCGCAAGTGTAAAAAGATGAAGCAGCACGAGGGTGGAGAAAATGGAGAGGTCATCTCATTTATTCTACACAAAATCGATGAAAAGATAGAGTGTTGAATGAGATAAAAGAAATGTCAAAATGTTGAATCAGATGACGACCTCCCATTCCATGATCATTCAGCTACAAGATGCCCAAATATGCCAAGTGTTGTCAGGTCTCTACTCAAAATATAAAGAAGGGTTACCTAGTGAGACTATGGCTAAACCCGAGAATATGGTTTGAATGGTGACTTGTGTTATGCCACGACGTTAACTACGGCGATGTTTTGGAGGCAACCCAAAACCCTTTATTGCATTGTTTTTGTTTTAGAAATAATGGTGTGTTGATTTTGCAGGTTAAAGTGTGGAGAATATTTGAAAATTACAGGTTAGCAAGCTACAAGGTCCAATCGGTGCATCACCGAATAGGTCGTTGAACCCGATCTAAACTATTGTTTGACTCAAGACATCTTCAAAATAGAGTCTGTAAAACTCGGCGAGCCAAGGTAATTATTGGCGAGTTGCCGACCAGGTCGGCGAACCAGACGTAGACCACCATTTGGACCCCCACATTAACTGGAGGGCCTGTAAAAATCGGCGAGGTAAGTGAACACTTGGCGTGTCACCGAGTGGGTCGGCGAGCGCGACTAACGTCACTGAATGGGCAAAGAACTGGACGGTTTATTAAACGCTAATAGTTTCAAAATCTTCATTTTCCGTCGCTTCCAAACTTCCCAAACTCACACCTAGTTAGTATTTTTAAGTTTTTTTGCATTCCATAAGTATTTTGGTTGTTGATTGGTGCTCGGACTTTGGGTTACATTGCCGCCTAGAATTTTAAAGTACTTTAACCGGCATAAAAGGTTGGTTTTCCAAACCCCGAGTTTGTTTTTATTAAATTTGTACTAATTTGCAATGATCTTATCTTAGTGATGTGTACTAGGCCTCTCTGATAGGATTAGAATATTTTATTGCGGATTACGATTTGATAACTTGCCCGTATTGTTTTGATCGTCGAATGCTAGTAAATTTGTGCCTTAAAATGATTTAAACTTTGTGGGGTTGTGCTTGCATGATGGTTAGATTGGTTGGGTGAAGTCTAAGTTACCCGTATTTGTGCTAAATGGGGGAAATTCCACAATGATAGAGTGGGTGACACCATTCTTAAGGGAAAAGTCGTCAAATGGCCAAAATTGGTAAAACCAGGAGAAGTCTGAGTATCCTAGGGTGATGTGTGTTATGGGTCTGAACTTAATTTAACTAGCGCATGCTTTGATTTTGTTTTGGGGGGTTGCGGGGTCAAATTCGAGAAGTTGGGTTGAAAATAGGCACGTAGGGCCATTTGGCGAGCTGGGTCGAGCTCGCTGAACCATTCGGTGGTTCACCTAATTTCCCCATCTCGCCTTTAATTTCATGCTTTATTTGATGATTGACTCTGTAACTTTTGGCGAGAAGCCTAAGATCGCCGAAAGCACTCGGTGACTCGCCAAAAGTCTTTCTTATCGTCCTTTGTTTGCCTCCTAAGCCCTTTTGCACTGAACCTTTCCACAGGTTAGCCTTGATCGCCAAAACATATCAGCGATTCACCGAAAGTGACCTCCCATTGTCCACTTGCTAAGAATTTTAAGCCAATCCCTTCGGTGAGCCTGATTTAGCTCACCAAAATTATTCGGCGACTCACCGACTTGATCGGCGAGTGTGTCTGCACTTAATTTATGTACTTTGATGTTAGTATTTACTATTTTTTCTCCAATAGTTTGAAGATATAGTGCGAACAAATCTAGATAGGCCACCCCAGAAGAAAGCACGGGGGATTACTATAAATGAATGGGGATCAAATCTTCCAAAGAAGAGAAGGCAAGAACTCCCATCAGGAGACAAAGGCACAAAAAAGAAGCACAAATCTGAGAGAGGGGTTGTTGACACCCGGGCTGATTTTCCTGAGCGTAAAGACGAGCAACCTTTGATTTCCCGAAGGGATGATCTCCGGGATAGATCTCAACCCACATCCACCAGAGTTCCCTCAGCTGTCACTCGTCCTGCGCCAAAATCAGTGCCAACTAAGGCACCCCATGTAACCCCTGTTCTCCCTATCGTTCCTCCTCCCAGGCTTCTGAACAGATTGAAAAGAGATGGTTTATGAACTATCCTCGAGGAGAAGTTACTTTCGACAGAAGGCTTGGAGGAGAAGTATTCAGATGTGAGGGAGACCCTCCACTTCCACAGATTTGAGCAGTTCACCCAGCCTCAAGGCCTCTATATTCCCTCCTAGGTCCACGAGTTTTACCTAGCTTATGGTGATCTGGTTTCTAAGAGTAAGAAGAAGGCTAGTCAGTTCAAACCAGTTAAAGCGGTCATGGTCCGAGGCAAGGAGGTCGGGTGCAGCGGTGAGCACATTAACACTATATTGGGTAGAGATCTGCACTCCACACACCCTTTTGATGGATTGCATGTTGCTCAATCCTTGGATGATTTGAAGGGTTGGCTGCACCTTTGATTTCTGATACCACCTAGAGGTGGATCGAGACGGGCGCTCCTATTGAAAAGAGGGATTTGAGTATTTCTGCCTGATTTTGGTGTGGCTCTATTACCAACACCATTATGCCATACCAGAAAGAATCTGTCCTCTGCTTTTCTAAGGCGGCATGTCTGGGGTCCATTATATCCAAGAGGGACATCGACCTAAGGCTTCTTATTTCACAGGAGATGGCCATGAGAGCCAAGCAGAAGCAAACTTCTCTGTCATTCCGGTCCTGATCACTGAGTCGTGCCAGTGTGCTGAAGTACCTCAAGATGTTGTGAGAGATATTGAGGTTACCCCTTCTTCCTCCACTAACATCTGGTGTATAGAGACCGAGTACACACGAGAGGAGGCTGATGGGAGGAGAGAAGCTCCAACAGATACTTCTACAAAAGTTGATGTTGATTTGTTACCTGCAGAGGCATCTTCGCCTACCCCGGCTTCTAGGCCTTCAGATACTTCTGCCACTTCTATTTCTTCACAGGTTTCGCACCTCTACCTCGTTCCAACCAGTCAAGATTACTCAGCTAATGTGAGGGAGACTCGATTGGAGAGATCCATCCCAGGATTGATTGAGAGTGTTATTTTGGCTGCACTGACCCCCCTTACGGGCTTCTGTTGATGATCTGGCTACTAGTGTCACAGCCTGTGAGAGCAGACAGTGGGAGGCCTCAAAGGTTATGGATTTGCAAATCAAGGTAGCAGACTTGAGGAAGGATGTAGACTATCGGAAGTCTACCGACTTCACATCACTACTGAAGGATGCTGATGATGAAAAGGCTCTTGAGATCCCTCCGGCTACCACTGGCGATGTAAATTGTGATAAGACCGCATTGAATTAGTCGGATGCTGAGACCAATGAGAAGCAGATACAGATGCAGGAGTAGAGCATATATAGAGACTTGCCAGATCTTGGTGAAACGAGTATGAAGTCGGTGGTCCAGACATCACTTACCGAGACCTCCTTGGCTGCTCCTAATGCTACTACTGTTCTTGTTAAGGTGACTCCAGGTACTGAGACCCGAGACCAGACAGATGCACCAGATACTGATGCCCAAACAGGTGGAGCGACTGTGTACACAAGATCCCCTCTTTACCTCCCTCTCTATCTTACTTTATTTTATTTTCTGATATTTTCGTTTGCATTTGAGGAGAGATGATTTTATTTAATTAACGGGTGAGGCCCACCTTTATGCATATTAATTTTTTATATATAATTAGGCTTTGAGCTAAATTCGTGTTATACACTACTTTTTGTGGAAGGTTTGAGCTTATGGCTCCTTGCTTTTAAATAGAAATGATTTTTGATCCTTCCAAAAAAAAATTGCCACCACTTGTATGTGTTGAATGTGGCTGTGTTCTTGCAAATTTGAGTATCGGTTTTGTTCAATACTGATGATTCGAATAGCGCTCATAATTGAAAATAAATGAATGCGCGGCTACAACGAGGCCAATGGAAGTTGCATAGATAATATGTGAACTCGTTGCATCTCATTGTGACTAGACAATTATTGAATTGAGTCTCTTGTGATGAACGTTGCACAGTAGAAAAAGTGTGGAGTCTTATTTGACTTTGGTTTCAATGCCTTGTGTGATGAGCTTACCGTGAACCAAGCATGATAACAACTAGAATTTGCATCGTTGGTCCGGTTGACTAAGTGATGCAATTTCTTGAGATGGTCTTAGGCAACTTTAAAGAGTATGAACCAATTTGAAAAGACACCTTTTTTGTGGCTTACCTCGTGAGTGTATAAACCTCTTTTGAGCACCCTTTCAGCCTTGACCTTTTTTTGGAAGAAACTTGGTAACATTGTAACCTCTCCTTATCCATCACCCATAATCATCATGATCTATGGTTTGTTTGAATAGCCAACTTAGGCCAAAAGCCTAAGTTGGGGATGTGGTGAAAAGAGAAGGCAAATCAAGTAAATGCAAAGAAGTCCCTTGTGCCCGTGTTTCGAGAAAAATGGAACCCATCCATATTCAAAAAAGAGAGAAAGGATTGAAAAAGAAAGAAAAAGTTGTGGAAATACAAAGAAAATGGGGGTTTCCAATGAATCATGAAAGATGAATATGAGGTGACATTTGAGCTTGAATGAAATTGATGAAGAAAAGGAAAGAAGGTGTTGTTCACATCATATTTCATGAGGATTTCCACCATATAAGACTAAATGAACATACCTTTTCACTATGCCCCATTACAAGCCTTGAAAAGACCTTTTTTTTTATCTTGAGTGAGCTGAAGCAAAATTGTCAATTGGAAATTACGAGCAAACCTATAGGTGAAAGCATGCACAATGTTCTTCTTTGCGAGTGTGAGCGTTGCATTTGATTCCGGAAATTTAAATGATTAAACCATTGTGTGTGAAAGTGGAATCATTCTTTTGTGTGAGGGCATGTGAATACCTTTGTTGAGCTTAAACTAACATTTAAAGCAAGTATTGTGAGTTTGAGAATCATTGATAATGGTGTGTTACAACTTGAGTCTTTGAGTGCACAATTGATCATTGCATGAGTAAGTTGAGTCTTTTTGTGTGCATTCATTATTGAGTCTTGTGTAGCACTGTTTGAGACATCCTTTTTGAACTACTGAACTTGAGTTTTACCCGAGGACAATCAAACGTTTAAGTTGGAGGTGTTGATGAGTCCATAATTTGGACTCATTCAGGGCTTTATTTTTATATATTTAGTGTCCTCAAATGGATATTTTGTCTCAATAACTAATGTAAATCCTTGAGTTTCAGGTATTTGGAGTTAGAGACAAAGCATGGACACTATGGAGGAAAAAGGGACAAGGCGGCTGAAAGAATGAAGAAATGAAGGCCTGAGGATCGCCTAATGCATTAGGTCAGTTGCCGAATGGCCATAACGTCGCCCAAAGTTCCAATGTGTTGAGCCCTGAAGGAAAAGATCAAGTTGGAGATGAAAGGAAGCAGTCGGCGCATCGCCGAACAGTTCCGTGAAGCAACACCATATCGCCCAATGATTCAAATTGCGAACATGTTGAAGGCAAAAGCTGAAAAGCGATAAACCAGACCAAAGGGCAGATTGCCGAGTGCATCGGCGATCCCGACTAACAGTGGAGAGTGGACCTTCGCATCACCAATTTTTGAAAACTATAAATACCCTTTTAAATCTATAGCTTAGTATCAAGTTGTAGCGAATTATTACTGATTTTTAGAATATTTTTAGTTTCAGTTCTTAGACTATTTGGGAGACATTGTTCTTGAGCTTTGAAGATTTGAAGGTTTACAATTCCAAGAAATTTGAAGTGTGTCTTGAAGAATCTACATCCTTGACGTGTTTAAAGACATTTTCTATCGTACCCATATGATGGAAACACTTTTTGGTATCAATTTTTATCTCTTTATCATGTCTAGCTAAAACCCCAATTCTTGGGGTGTGATTATGTGAATATGTGTTAAATTTACTGTTGGGTATTGCTCATTGTTAGTCTATTTGCGGTGTAAATGTGATTTCGTTTAGTAGTTGTGTTTGAACTTAATGAGATTGTAGTTGCAAATATGATTTCATCTTAGTGTTTTTATCCTGCTCGAGAGAGAGGTTTCAAAACTAAAACTACTAAATCGATAGCCTGTGGTTATTGGGTCGTCGTGGGTTCAGCTCAAGAGAGTGAATCATGGGCCTTTCCCCACACATTCAGCTCGAGATAGTGAATGGGCTAAGGCAAAGGCTGTGCTTAATTGCTGCCACTCAGTTTTTGAGAGAAACCGAGTTGATTCGGTGTAAGTTGTTCGAGAGAAAACTTACCCCCACTAAAGTCTAGCTTAGTTACAAATGTTCAACAATCTACTATCAATATCATTTACCCAGTTGTTTATTTTATCCTATATTTCTATCACATCCCAAGAATCCCGTCTCCCTATCTCACATCTTTATATGTTTGATATTTTCATTTTATTAGTTGATTACAGACCCCCCATTGATAATTCACATTCATGTCACTTGTTGATTTAGTATGCTTTTACTCGTAAATATTTTTACATATGATTGACTAGAACATAATTTTACTTTTCTATTTAATTCTCAATTACTAACCGCTTCCTTGAGACTCGACCCCAACCCATTCTATTGGGTTATATTACTACACACGATCGTTGAGACTTGAATTGGAAGTTGTGTCTTTGATTACGTCAAACATCACTCCACACCATGAAAACATATTATGAACCCAGATTACAAGGCATTCAATCACATTCTTCATTACTAGGTGATTATAGCCACAATTCATCCTTAAAGATTCAATTTCAACTTTACTAGTCAAGATGAATCATGTAGTATAGAGTCTAGTTCAATTCATGTCTACGTATTCCTAATCTTGATCAATTACTACTCATGACATTGATTTAGGAAGATTACTCATGAACCTTCAATTTCACCTCTAATGACATAAACCCACAAATATCACATTGATCAATTTAGGCTAGGGTTTACCATAGAAATCACATGGATTCATCATAATATCATTAAACAAAGCTAAATTAATCATAATTGGGTATTATCCACTAGTTGGAACCATACCCAAAATCTACCCATAATGTAAGCACAACCCTAGATAGAATTGGGTTTTTGACTACACAATTGGGGGATACTAAGGGGGGATCTATGGGGGAAGAACCCATAAAATAATAACATTAAAATACCTCTTTTCAAAGCCCTAATGAAGCTTGAATCAATGGTTAAAATCGACCTAGGTTGCTGCCCTATTCCTTCTCTTCTTCTTCTTGTTCTTCACTTGTTGAGAGAGAATTTCTTGGAGAGGATTTGGGGTCTTAGATAAATGAGTTAATAACTTTGTTTTAGGTGTCTATTAAGTATTTATAGGTGGCTAATTAACTAACTAATGTACCTCCCTTAACCCCTAATTCACCCCTAAGTCACAACTTGAAAACTAAAAGCTGAAAACTATAGGGCCCTACGGACCCCCACCAACGGATTGTGGGTGGGTTGACGACTCGTACTTGCTACTCATGGATTAGTATTGGAGCTAAGGACTTTCAGGGAAACCCCAGACTTGGCCCATTACCCCAACCTACGTGGTGTGGGTCTACCTACGGCCAGTAGGTGGCAATGCATAGGTTGCTGCCAAAAAACAGGTTTTTGGGCTGTCTTGAGGTCCTCTTCAAGGACCCCTTGGGTGGTCTTACATTGACGCCCTAACCCTTAAACCTCCATTCTAATTACGAGATTCGTTTTTACGAGTTTTAACTCTCAAACAACACTCCAAACCTCTTACGAAAATCTCTAGAACTCACTAGTTCAACTTACTAGTTTCCAGGGTGTTACAGTATTTCCCCTTGGGATCATTCGTCCTCGAATGACGAATCTAAATAATTCTTAAAGTTACAACTCTAACTTAGCAGCCCATTATGCATGCACTACATCTGAATGCACATAATCAAGCAAGAAAACTTCAATTCAAAACTAAACTCATTCAATGCAACACAAGGGAGTAGGAACCACATCTACCAACCCAAAATGCATGAAATTCTATATTTTACTTATTTTCAAGGAGGAAATAACATCTCCTAACTAAAACATGTTCAATACTCCCTCATGGAGCCTAAATGCAATATACCCTCAAAAAGCATTTATTTAACGAGGAAATCTTTCAACTCCAAACTAAGGCATGTTCATAATTCATCTCATGAAGTCTATATGCAAATCTACTCAATGCACTACAACATGAGGAACACAATGCATATAAGTCATTTCTAACAAGACTTAAGCATTTTCATGAACATGCACATTACGAAATCATGGAAACATATAAGGCACATAATAACCGTACTAGGTAGGCACATTGTATCCCCCTTGGGAGTAAGCGTACATAAACTTTTCTACACATCGTGCATACTAAAAACAACTTCAAAGTCCAACATAACAAGTCACAAAAGACAAGAAATCCAGAAATTTATTAAAGCATAAAGCACATACCTGAAAGGACATGAGGAGATCACTCTTGATCTTCTCTAGATTGGAGAGCATAAAACCTATTCTTCTTTTGAGCACCCTCATCCGGACCACTAGAGGCAACTTTTTTATCCACTCTCCCCTTAGCCTTAAGAACCGGGCAATCTCTCACTTTGCACCCATCATTCCCACACCCATAGAACCATCCATGCCGGCCAGACACTTACCATAATGACTCCTCCCACACTTGGAGCAAGTAGACTTGGGAAATGGAGACCCACTACCCTTCTCTTGGTCAAGCCTAGGGGTGTTGGAAGAATCTTGACCGGAATACCTTGGTTTAGTCCTAGGCCTACCTTGTCCATCGGACTTAGCATTAGGAAAGTTCCCTTCATAGGTTCTAGCTCTTTTCACCTCCCTATTCATTTGCATAAGCTTTTGCTCCTCAATTTGTTGAGCATGCACCATGAGACGGGAAATATTCATACTAGAGATAAGCATTGTCAAACGACATTCATTGACCACTAATTTGGACACTCCCATCACAAACTTATTTATCTTGGCCCTTTAATCCCCCACTATGGTTGGAGCATATTTGGATAGTTGGGTGAACTTAAGGGAATACTCTTTCACACTCATACCCCCTTGCTTAAGATTTATGAATTCTTGCATCTTTAGTTCCCTCAACTCTAGGGGAATGAACCTATCAAGGAATTCCTCTTTGAACTCTTCCCACTCTATTGGGCCCTCATCTACCGGTCTACTATCTTTACATTGCTCATACCAAATTTGTGCTACATCCCTCAATTGGTAAGCGGCTAGATCCACCTTTTCTACCGAAGTTAATCCTATGATGGCCAGCACCTTATACACCTCATCTACAAAACCTTGAGGAGCTTCCTCCACTTTAGAGCAATAGAACTCTAGAGCATTCATCCTCAAAAAATCTCTCACCATAGATGAAACCATCCCATTATTGCATTTGCCGAAGCTACCACCTCTCTGTTGGCTTGCTCCATCAAGGGTTGAGCCAACAATTGCGTACAAGCCCTAAACTTTGCAAGGGTGGCATTCCTAATTGGAGGGTTATTTGGAACTTGAGGAGGAGCTTGATATGGAACTTGGGGAGGAACCTCTTGATCCACATTTTCTTCCTCTTCTCTCCTAGCATTTTCACTTGTATTAGCCATACCCTAAAAAGGAACGGGCACGAATAAGAAGAAAGGCCTACTAAAGACAAACTATATGGCATGACTAAGAGAATGAAAAAGTGAGACTTTTTCTAAGCATCCAATAGCCTCCTACTCATAAATGTGGCGCGCTTCACATTTATGAACAAGACTCTACTAGACATGGTTTGAGACAATCCTAGAACCATTCTAAACCTTGTGCTTTGATACCAAGTTTGTCACGACCCAAGGGTACCCCCTAGACGTAACATGGCATGCTTGACTCCTGATGGGGTCTCATACAAGCCCTTAGCATCATAGCATAGGTAATGGAAATAAAATACGGGAAAATTTAAAACATTCACAATCGTAGTCATTTTTCATAAAGCAAGCAGAAGTCTTTCTCTACTTTTTGTCTCAAACCATCTAACATAATTCTTTGAATAAAACTCTTGGGACGTAGCCCATACAAAGTCTAAAACATAAACAAATGATATAAAGGAACAATGGGTTTGTCCTCGAAGCTATAAGGACTCACCAAATCTTCAACTCTTCTTGCACCGTAGAAACCTAGCCTCCAAAGAAACTCAATCTCTAAAACCCTACATTTGATTAGAATGTAGGCAATATGTGTTAGTACAAAACGTACCAACTATGAAAGCTAGCACAACATCATAAGAGCATCTCAAAATGGTTAGTCAACATAAGACGTATGCATAAGAGATATTAACATAGTCATAACGTAATCATCATAGTCAAAGAATAATCATTATAGTCATAGCATAGTCTCAAACATAAGCATCATATAAACATAAGTCAACATAAGACATAGTTAATGAGCATAGGAGATAAGTCATAATCATATAAACATAATTGACTCTTAGTCATCTATACCATAATAGCACAATTCTCAAGTAACCTCAAAAGCATACATGTACAATGCAAGAATAGAATCCCATAATACCACCCAAGCCAAGTACCCCTTTTTTGGTCATCTTAATCATATGGTCTATATGCATGGTTAAGTCATAAGCCTTTCTACCATAAGGGCACCATACTTCTAAGTAACCTCAACGCACACTTGTGCAAGGCATGAAAGGCATCCTATACTACCCTTCACACTAAGCATAGCCTTGAAGTCATCATAGTCATATTCACCCTCCTTTGGTATCACTATTGGCTTACTTCATATAGACAAGGGAACTACCACCTTTAGTTAATCATATCTTGGAAAGCATCAATAGCAACAATTCATCAAGCATAACTCATGTAAGACAACACTTATAAGGTAACCTTAAGTCATACTCCTGTAGGGCAAGAGTACCATCCCATACTACTACTCATACTAAGTACTTGTTTAGGTCATCATACTCATGTTCCTTAATTAGGGACTAACCCTCTTTTTAAAGCATGGGAACTCCAGGAGACACTTTACTAAGTCTATCTTAGTCCCTTCTTGTTTTGAACCCTAAGAGATATTATACTAGGTAAATCTTAGTTCCTTATGTGCGAACTCTAGGAAATGCTACTTAAAGCATAATCTTAGTTCATTATAAGGTTGGACCCTATGAGATACTTCTTTTAGCATGTATAGGTTCATTATTATTATAGACTCTATGAGGCCTTACTTTAAGCATGTCTAAGTACTCTTGAACATTTTAGGTACTCCACTAGCTTATCTTAGTTCATCATTACTTAGAACCCTACGATATACTACATTAAGTACATCTTAGTTCATCATGTTTGACCTCTAGGAGATTCTCCTTCAAGCACAATCTTAGACCATTAAATACATTGGGCTCTAGGAGATGCTACATTATGCACAATCTTAGCCCATGAGTTTTGAACTTTAGGAAATGCTACATTGAGCACAATCTTAGCTCATTACAAATCTTGTTTAATTGGGATATAACCTTAAATGACATAAGAACATATGAGCTATCACATGATCTGTCATGGTGTAACCCACACCATCAAGGGTTGGTCCACTTGCCTAAGGTAGGACCGGTTTGTTAGCTTAGTCGGACCCACTAGCTAACTTTCCTATGAGGCACGTAGTTATAGGATACGGAGATTGCTACTAGAAACCGAAACTCTACTAGTTGAGGCTTCCATCTCATGAGACACACTTGGGGAAATCCATACTCTTCTAGGTAAGAGATCCCATGTGGGAAGCCCAAACTAAACTAGGTGGGAACCTCCATGAAAGCCCAAACTCAACTAGGTGGGAACCTCCATCTCATTTCAACATCCACTCGGTGCTACGCAAAAATCCCACAAGAAAATCATTAAGTCTCTACTTTGACTCAAGTTTATGGAAAGATGTTCTAGACAACAAATCCATGCTAATACCTCTTTTAGACCAGGTGTGAGCAACTATCACCATCCATGACCTAGGTATAAAGGCTCTCTAGCCTTTGGTTCAATTAGGTAAGTGAAGCCCTTCAACTCTAGAACCATTACTATGTGAGAAGTATTTTCATCTTAATTCCATACTCATACTTAATATCATGTCTAGAATTCTACCTTTAGACAAGGATATCATCATGACCTAAGTGATTCTATCACTTCCTACCATCTATGATTCATAAGGTGAATTAGATAGGTAAAAATCTTCCATCACAATTCTATTAATTATCCTTATACTCACATGTAGATTTTACTCTTAAAGCCTTAGCATCTATAGTTAATCATATTAGCTTCACTTTTAAGCCCTAGTGATCAACAGTCAAAACTATGAGTTTTCATTCTCAATGACTCCACACCATGAAAACATATTATGAACCTAGATTACAAGGCATTCAATCACATTCTTTATTACTAGGAGATTCTAGCCACAATTCATCCTTAAAGGTTCAATTTACACTTTACAAGTCAAGATCAATCATGTAGTATAGAATCTAGTTCAATTCATGTCTAGGTATTCCTAATCTTGATCAATGACTACTCATGACACTGATTTAGGAAGATTACTCATGAACATTCAATTTAACCTCTAATGGCACATTTATCAATTTACGGTAGGTTTTACCATAGAAATCACATGAATTCATCATAATATAATTAAACAAAGCTAAATCAATCATAATTGGGTATTATCCACTAGATTGGAATCATACCCAAACTCTACCCACAATGTAAGCACAACCCTAGCTAGAATTAGGTTTTTTACTTCACAATTAGGGGAAACTAAGGGGGGGGGGGGCAATGGGGAAGAACCCATAGATGAAAAAGCATAAAATAACTCTTTTCAAAGCCCTAATCAATCTTGAATCAATGGTGAAAATCGACCTAGGTTTCTGCCCTTTTCCTTCTCTTCTTCTTCTTGTTCCTCACTTCTTGAGAGAGAATTTCTTGGAGAAGATTTGGGGTCTTAGATGAATGAGTTAATGACTTAGTTTTAGGGGTATATTAAGTATTTATAGGTGTATAATTAACTAACTAACGATTTCCCCTAATTAATTACTAACTTAACCCCTAAGTCCCAACTTAAAAACTAAAAGTTGGTAACTAGAGGGACCTACAGACCCCCACCCACGGACTGTGGGTGGGTTGACGGCTCGTACTGGTTACTCGTGGATTAGTATTGGATCTAATGACTTGCAGGGCAACCCCAGCCTTTACCCACGACCCCAACATATGAGGTGTGGCTCCACCTATGGCCAGTAGGTGGCCAGGCGTAGGTTGCTGCCGAAAAACAGCTTTTTGGGCTGTCTTGAGGTCCTCCTCAGGGACCCCTTGGGTGGTCCTTGTACCTTGACGCCCTAACCCTTAAACCTCCATTCTAAGTACGGGAGTCTTTTTTACGAGTTTTAACGCTCAAACAAAACTCCAAAACTCTTACAAAAATCTCTAGAACTCACTAGTTCAACTTACTAGTTTCCGCGGTGTTACAACCACATTAAGGTCACCAAAAGTAAACTTACCATTCCTCCTATTCACCTTTAGACAATACTCATACTTAAGGAACATAAACATTTCATAAGTCATGACAAGGAAGTAACTCATAGTACAATCCAAGTAAAGCATGCATTATTACATTAATCATTTAAATCAACTTTATTCATTGGCTTCATTAAGAGAACATTCATTCAAGTCATCATAAGTCATTAGAGAACTCACCATAGTTCTCTCAAAACCTACTTGTGCAATGCATGAATGGAATCTCATACTACCACCCACACTTCATAGAACCTCTCAAGTAACCATGGGGCACATCTCACATGATGGGAATAACCATTAACTGACATAGACTATGTGAGCTTAACATGGAATCCGGAGTCTATCCCACACTGTAAAGGTTTGGTCTACTTGCCTAAGGTAGGACCGGTAACATTTTAGCTTAGGTGGTTCCACTATCTAATAACCTATGCGGGCACATAGTTATGGGATAAGAAAAACGTTCATTGTAACCCGGCCTAACGTAGGGAGAACTTCCATCTTACCATATCCCCTTGGTACTTAGCATCCACTCCCATAGAGTAGTTCATTCACCTTAACCTTATTGTACATGAGAGGGCTGCCAATATTAGGTCTACCGACCCAAAGTACATTACACATGAAAGGGACACCACCATTAGGTCTATCTATTCAAGGTACATTATAACGATAGCTCATTGAATCCTCAAGAAAGGGCCACCTCCATTAGGTCTACCGATTCAAGGTTCATCATTTCACACATAAAAAGGCCACCACCATTAGGTCTACCGATTCAAGGTTTATCATCACATTAGTTTCTAGACTTATCATGAAGGGCTATCACTATTAGGTCTATCGGTTCAAGATATAGAATAGAATACTTCATCATTCATTTATGAAAGGGCTACCAACATTAGGTCTACCGATTCAAGTCAAAGCCTTACAATATTTCATTAGTTGGTTATGAAAGGGATACCAACATTATCTCTACCGATTCAATGATCATTAAGTCAAGATACATTAGTTACTCGAGAAGAGGATGCCTAAACCTATCAATTCAAGGTACTTCACTCAAGATCACATTCATTTATACAAGAAGAGGATGCCCTAAGCCTACCAATTCAAGATGCATCAATCAACATTACTTTCAGTTACACAAGAAGATGATGCCTAAGTCTACCGATTCACATTGTAACTTCACATTATAGAAACCCTTCACATTCTATCATCATCATTCATGAGTTTTAATTGAGAATATTCTTTCAGTAATAACACACTTACATTCTAAACATGATCATAATACTTTCATTAATATCACACGCATATACTTCCCATCATGATCACACATAGATCCTCCATTAAATTGCCTTCCAAGGCTATGAATCAATCTTAACCTGAACATCTAGAATAATACATTAGATAAGGGAGTTAACATGATTCAATAACTAATTCAATATAAACATAAACAATTCAATATACTTTCATGATCAATCAATTCCCAATCACATTTCACCACTTAGGATTTTGGGCAAAAACATGGGTTCATAGGAGAAATTCAACATAATTAATCATTAATTCAACAATCCATTCATAATTCATCACATATAAGCCGTTGAAAACGTTTTGGAATTGAACCCATGCATAGATTGAAACCCTAGGTTTTTGGGGGATTTTGGAAACTTGAAATCATCTTTTGAAAGGGCTCCTTGAAAGAAACATATTCAAGAATGAAGAATATCATACATTTAGGGAATAAAATACACGAAAATGGAGTGGGAATGGTGAGATCTTGAGCTTCAAAGCTTAAATCCTTCTCCTCTAATGGTGGTTTCTAGAGAGAGAATATTTGGAAGAGAGGTAGTTTCTAATTTGACTGTTTGGGAATAATGAATTGGAAAAGGATTTTAATACTTTTAAAAGCCTTAAAATATGTTTATTAATAAATAATAATTTTCCCTTAACTTATCTAACCTTAAATGGAATTTACGATATCACCTTACCTTGGCCGAAACTTGACAGTAACCTTGTGGTGAGTCACGACCCTAGACCTACGGACTGTAGGTGGGGTGACGCCATGTCCTGCAGGTCCGTAGTTGGGTCTCAGACTCCCCATTTGGGTTCTTGACCCACGGAAATCATCCAAGGGGCGTGGATGAATCTATGAGGCGTAGGTCCCATCCGTAGCTCCCAAATTTTTTGGCAACTTTGGCTTGTTGGGGTAGCCTTGGGGTTAGGATTTAGGGTCCCCATCAAGGACCCTTTGTTGGTCCTTGGGGGGTTGTACCTTCACGTTTATCCCCTAAACCCCTCAACCTAAGCTCGGGACATCATTTTACAACTTCAAACCCCATACCAAACTCAAAAATGAACTTGTTAGACTCTAGTTTCACTTTCTAGATTTTCGAGTCGTTACACTTGGGTTTTGCCATAGTATCACGAGGCACCCCTCCCTATTGTCTTGAGTTGAGATGAGACGACATATGACCCATTGGGTCTCTAGTAGCTTAATAGATATGGAATGAGAAGCAATCATCTGATTTAGCATTGAGACATTCTCTTTCATCTCTTTCAACACTCTATCATGCTCTTCGACTTTTTGGAGAATGAGTGAGAGTTTCTCTTCTACCTATCCACACTCATAATCCTTGGTATTTTTACTCTCTTGAGGGGGATGTACCTATCTTTCTTTTTGTACAGTGCTTCAAATTCCATGATCCTTTTGGCCAAGAGATCCAGTTGGGTCAACATTTTGGCTAAATCCTGGTCCCTCTCTTGCTCCTTGTTTGTCTTGGTCAAGCGATCGAGGAGTTGGGTTACAATTGTATAGGGTTGTCGCATTAGACCACCCGGAGAAATTTGGTCAACCACTCCTCTGTTCTCAGGACAAAGACCTGTATTGAAACAGTCCAGTAGCATCTTATCTGGGAATCCATCTGTTGGGCACTGCAACAATAGTGTCTTAAATCTCAACCACAACTCATGGATAGTCTCACCCTCCGAGTGCTTGAAATCTAGGATGTTATCCCTAAGAATCGTTATCTTTGATAAAGGGTGGTCCACTTGGTTATCAATGCTACCGTATACAATCATTTCTTCTGTTTTGATAAGCAACACAAAAACCAAAACTAAAAATAAGTAGATTCAACTATGACTAAAAAGAACACAATTAAACTTTACCAAAAGAAATTCGAGCAATACCACTCCCCGGCAGCAGTGCCATTTTGATTAGTTTAACGTTATCAAAGATACTTCATCCAATTCTAAGAATCAACTATCATAAATGATTATGAAACCCAACTAAATAAGTTGGGGTCGAATACCACAGGGAGCGGTATGTGTTTTAGATTCAGGTGGGAAGTATGAACATGGTCAAATCAGTCACAGGATTAAAAATTATCGAATAAAGATATCATTCAAATTAGCGGGTGACACGAATGTCAAATGGGGATTTTGGTTTTGATTAACAACTATAAACAGTCACAAACAATACAAAATAACAATAATGAGATGGGTTCTTGGGATATGTCGATTATAGGAAAATATATACATACGGGTAATTGCAATTATTAGAATATAGCTACATATTATTGAGTAGGCTAGGCTATAGTGGAGATAAATTTTCTCTCAAACAATTTACCCCGAATCAAGTGATTTCTCTCGTACATCAATTAGCATGCAAAATAAGAGCAGCCCACACCTTAATGCATTCACTCTTTCGAGCTGAATGTGTTGGATTTGGCTAAGGATTCACTCTCTCGAGCTGAACCCAGGTCAACCCAATACCCACAAACCATCAATCAATAATTTTAGTCCTAAAAGCCCTCTCTCGAGAAATCCAAGAACACAAATATAGAACTGCATTTGCAACTACCATTCTTAAATTAAACCAAAATTAATGATCAAACTAACTTCTAAATAGCATTTAAACTAACAATTAGCAATACCCATATACTAAATTAGCCCATAATCACCTGATCACACCCCAAGAATTAGGGTTTTAGCTAGACATAAAAAAAGGTAAAAACAGTTACCAAATGGATTATCCATCAACTAGGTAAGAGTAATTTCATCCTTGCAATGCTCCAATTTAAAGAATCCCAAAGACCCACTTCAAATTTCTCAAAAGTGAACTTCTTCAATCCCTCAAAGCTAAGGAAAAACTAGAGAAAATTGTCTCGTAATGCTCAAAACTTAATAACAAGTTGTTCTAAAGATTATTTGATACTAAACTAAATGTTCAACAACGTATTTATAGTTGCAAAATATGTGCTGCGAAGAGTCAATTTGTGAAGTAAGTCGGACTCGCCGAACCACTCGGTGAGCCGCCCTTTGGTCTCTTCCATCGCCCATCTGCCTTGGTACTCAGTATCCTCAAGGTCTGTAACTTAGGGCGATCTATCTTGACTTCGCGAAATCACTCAGTGATCCGTTGACTGCTTTTTTTACTCGCCATCTTGGTTCTTTCGTTCAGGGCCTGGCACACTGGAATTTTATGTGGTCTGATGAGCCACTCGGTGGCCGAGTGCTCTTGGTGGTCCTCAGTCTCGCACTTCTTCATTTCTTGAGGTTGTTATGTTCTTTTTTGCCTATTAGTTTCCTTGCCTTGTTCCGCAATCCATATACCTAAAGATAAAGGATTTAACATCAGTGATTGGCACAAATTAAGCACTTGAGTACACTAAATCTATGTAAACAAATCCCTTATTGAGTCCAAATCTTGGACTCATCAATGACTGGTACGGAATTCGTAAAAAACATGAATGAACAAGATTGGGTTTTGATCAAGCTCGAAATGGAGAACAGGTATCTAGAAGTATCTAAAGTCCTTCTAAACTACTAAAGCTTATCTAAAAACGAGTTATGAAGTGATTTTGAAATTTTTGCAAGCATCTAAACTGGCGGGAATTTTTGTAAACTTTGAAGCCATTCAAAAGAAAATGGTATAAAAATTGAAGCAATGACTAGATTGATGATGATTTCACTTGTGTAAGCTATAATATCAACGGAAAAGTCACCGAAATGACTAAATTAGCTACAAAAAGGGGAGCATTTTGGTTTCTTCTTGGAGAGCTTTTCTCCAGTGGAATATTTTATTATAAATGAAAATAAACAATTCATTCCATATTTGTTGGATGAGTGGGGACCAAAGTGTAGTATTAAAAACTTGAGAGTAGGATGTTGTATGTTTTGGAAGAATATTGAGTGATGTCATATATGGTGTCTAAAGTTCAAATTTTTGAAAACTTGTTTCTAAATGCTCAATTATGTTTGGGGAGTGGCTATTTTGCCAACTCTCCCCCTTATAGGGGTAGAGATTAAAGTTTTGTGAATAAATATCCAGTCCACTTTTATAATGTTTGATTTTATTCCACAACTCTCTCCCATATGAAGCCAACAAATATATCATATACTCCTTCTGTTTCAAAAGAATGACATAGTTTCATTTTTAGTCAATTTCAAAAAGAATGACTCCTTTCTTTTTGGAAATAATTTAGCTTCAACTGTACGTGGCTTGTTTAAGGCCACAAGATTAAAGGACATTTTGGTACATTTTACATAAAATTTATTTAGAACCACAAGATTAAAAAATCTTTTTTCTTTTCTTAAACTCCATTCCAAAACAAACTAGGTCATTTTTTTTGAAATGAATGAAGTAATATATATCTATTTAGTGAGATGACTTCGAAGAATAAAATGTTTCTCTGCCTTACATATAGGTGTGGCAGCTAGGGAAGGTAAAGGAATCTCCCAAAGTTTGGAGAGAAAAAACACCTTCTCAGAGGTTTGAAAGGGTCTTTAGAAGTTAAGATTGTTGCAAACAAATGATCACTGAAAGGGTATTTGAAGATCTTTTGCAGAAATTTGTTCCTCAATTCAAGAAAACTCTATGAAGTATTATTGTATCGTAGACTTTAAATCAATTTAGTAGTGACGCTTCCTTTTTCATGTTTTGATATAGATTATTTCTTTATCTTTCTTCTGAAGTACTAATAATAGAAAGAACAATGTTGGATATAAGATCGTGCTTTACACAGAAACCACTCATCTAGTACTACTACTAGATGATGGTTGCCCGGGCATGCACGAGCCTAATATATATTAGGGAAACAATTGATAAAGGCTGATAACACATACATACATATGTTGTTTATACATTACATTGGTGACTGCATTGCTTTTGTGTGTTTATGAGATGCTATTTACATATTGACATATTTTTACCGCAATTGACTTTTTGAGAAGGCAAAATGGATGATGGCGGTACTCATTTTGTCATGGCGTTGTAGTTGAGAAGATACATGTTTTTGAGAGGAGAAGTGTTTAAGTTGCTGATGTGTAGTGTAGTAAAAATGGAGCATGGTTAGCTATTGTGTACCTTGTTAAAGTGTTGGGAATCATGCATGTTCTTGTTGAAGTCATTCCAACTTTCCACAAAATGTTGTGCATAGACAAAAAAGACAGCAACATGAGGTTGGTGTTGCGGCAAAAACATTCTGTGAAATCATTCGGTAAACAATGTTCTAACATCATACTTCCATTTACTTGATATATTTAGCGAAAATACTTCAATACAACCATATAATTTTTAGACACTTGAGTTAGTCAAAAGAAAAATCAGAGAGGAGATACGAAAATCTAATAATAACAAACGGATAAAGAGACATGCAAATTAAAGAAGATAAACTACCATAATGACACTTACAAAAGTTAAGGAACTTGAATGCTTGCACGAACAGTAAATTACACAACGACGCAGGTGAGAACTTGGGAGGGAAAAATCATAATTAGCAGTTTGAATAACATCGTTCTTTGGTTGGCAACAATTTCATGATATGTAAAGAGCAAGCATCTTGGACTAACACATATCGTGAAAGAAATTTATAGAACAATGTTAAATGCATGAAGATTTGGTTCAAGTTATTGTAAAGATACTATCACGAAGAAAGGAGAATCCTAATTTCTATACAAACAAGGGATATCGAAACAGTGACCAGCTAAAATTAAGAACTATGGGACTCCTCTCAACTTAGAAATGCACACATCTTTTACATTGCGTAGGTAATTTAAGAGTAGGTTAAAGTGCGCAATACAAAATTATGAACTACTCAAAAGACTCACTAATTAAATAAACTCAAGAAGCTAGTACAACATAATAAAAGCATACAGGAGAGCGACACTTAAAAAGAAAGCACAAGAGCGGAACTTCCAAAAGTGTATAAAGTTCAGCAGATTCGCAAACAACAATCACAAAGATATAGAGTAAAGCAAGAGATAGAATAACAAAATTTGATTTAGAAAATTAAACAAATGTTAGCAACAAAAATCTGAAAATAATAATGCAAATGCTATCATTGAGAGAAATGTACGTGTCCTGTACAACTTTATTCTAAAAGAACCATATAATATAATTTCATGAACTTTTCTATCATTATGTTCTTCATCTTTCAATTCTGAGCTCTTGTTCGTGTAGGTGTATAAATTTGAGATGAGCTATTGTTTTCAATATATTGTTGAACACGCATCTTCTATTTTCTTGATTTGTATTATAAACTATAATTTATTTCAACTTTGCATTTATTTGCAATATTTGTTATATCCAGTTATCTTTTCATGATCCTACAACTTCTTGTTATCTCACTAAATTGGAATTGTAAATGATCAATACTATGAAATTTTCATAACACAAAAAGCTATTCACAAGGCTGATTGAATTAGTTTAATTGTTAATCTTTTACAGAAGAAGTTTCTGATTTAAAACTCATCGCATTTAGCTTGTCTATTACGCACAATGGTGATTCTTTTCCCTATTTGTTCATACAACCTCCTCAATCCTCCAAAACACCGATTGCAAGGCCAAACTAAAAAGAATTTTAAAGTAGTTATAGGAAATATGTTAGTCAAAAGGAAAATGTTCCTTTTTCTTCCCTTTACATATTAATTTCCAAGTACTGGCGGCTTCCTATTTATTTATAACAAAATATTTCATTTAATCCTAATATGAATCCTTGAACATTAGTTAATTACTTAAGTAAAAAAGACTTAAGTCATCTGCAACCTCTTCATGTTGTCCGCATATTTCAATTAGACACCTCAACTATGACTATTACCTATTGAACACCTAAATTGTTCAAAAAGTATACATATTAACCACAAAATGTTGATGTGGCAAAAGAAGTATTTTTCACTTCCGCTAAGCACGTGAAAAAATCTTAAATAACGTTTAAGTCCCAGCACCATGAAATGATGACCCTACTCTGGTGGCCGGTGAGCCAAATAGATGGGGTGTTGAGGGCCAATGGTAAATTTATCGGGATGCCAAGATGAAAACTGACAAAGAGAACATGGCATGACTTATTACAGAGGAGCGCAAAGTCCTCACGGGGAGCTTGCACACTGACCCCGACATCCACCAGATTTTTAAACTTCACAAGGGTGATTAGATAGTTTGAGACCCAGTGACTTATAGCGATGAGATTGTGCGGGAGTTCTACGCCTCCTATGCTGCCACTCTCCGAGGTTCGATCTCCAAGAAGTCCAAGCCCACAGCCCAAGACCCTCTCACTTCCACTATGGTCCGAGGTTGTCTGGTGAACATATCACGTGCCACCATCAGCCGCTTTCTCTATGGCCCTACCACTGGTCACTCTTAGTCACTGAACACAGCAGAGTTTGATTACCGATAGGACATCGTGTGAGGTGGCGGTTTCAAGAGAAATGCTGAGCAGCGGGAGGTTGTTACACTATGGTTGGCTAAATACATTGCTGCAAATGGCGAGTGTGCGGAGTGGGTCACCGCACCACAGTTGGGTATCCGGAAGGCCACATTAAATTGTGTAGCCAAGTTCTTCTGGTTGTTGGTGCGTAACAGGGTGTCACCTACAAAAGCTGACAACCAACTCACATGGGACAGAGCCTTCATGGTTGCAACAGTAGTAGAAGGAATGGAGATTGACTTTGCCCGCATGCTGCTGGCAGAGATTCACGAGAGGGCATTCAATACCTCCACTACTTACCCCTTTCCATGTTTGATTTTCCAATGGTGCAGGAATCTGGAGTGCCGATCTGGCATTGTGATATGTTGATCCAACCGACTGGCACTTTCACTACACCATTTTAGGCCTAGGGCCACACTAATTCTGGACAACGCTTGTAAAGTGTTGCCTAAAATATTTTTGGGGACGCTTTCAAAGCGTAGACCAAGTTTTTAACTTTTAGCTACACTTTATATTGGCAACATTTAAAAAGTGTACTCTTTAATGGTGTAAGCTACACTTTATAAGTGTTGTTACAATATGATATAATTAACAACAACTATTAACATTTATGGCTACACTTTTAAAGTGTCCTATTTTAATAATTGTAAAAACAACACATTAAAAGTGTGGCCTTAAAATTTTCACTAAAATTTTCCCTCCAACATTATTTTAAGGCTCCCTCCCATTTTTATTGGCCAAGAAAAATAATTCATAAAACAATAATTTTAATAAAATACACAATACATAAGTGAGAAAAACACGCGTGAGTTCTCTCTTTCTCGGAATAACGTCTGAGCTGAAGAGTTGAAGAACTGATCTGAAGAACTGAATAGATGAAAAACTGAAGTTGAAGAACTGATTTCGTCAAGCGTGAGTTCGATTCTCCTCTCCGATAACAATTTCGTCAAGCGTGAGTTCGATTCTCTTCTCCGATAACAATTTCGTCAAGCGTGAGTTCGATTCACTGTTCCATAAGTACTAAAAATAGTCTTCTTGTTATTGATTGATTTTTTGTTTTGTGTTTAGAAGAGGAGAATAAGAAGGAATTGATAACTTTGGGGTTGTTGGCTAAGAACACGATTTCAGACAGAACTGAAGCTAGGAACACGATTTCAGACCGAACTAAAGAGCTCAATAGCTGAAGAGATTCTCGCTGAAGGACACGATTTACATCACAGTTCTCGCTGAAAATAGGATTTTGTTGGAATAGGGTTTATCAGGTAACAAATTCTATCTCTGAAAGTCTAAATTTTCGCTTTAGGGTTTTGATATG
The DNA here is from genome assembly GCA_036553675.1 of Solanum okadae. NCBI lineage: Eukaryota > Viridiplantae > Streptophyta > Magnoliopsida > Solanales > Solanaceae > Solanum > Solanum okadae. The sequence continues at coordinate 26,166,947 of CM071689.1, forward strand.
CTTGTGTTTTTTATACAATTTTTGGGAGTGTAGCTCATATTTTAGCTTCATTAGTTGATATTTTATGATCAAGATCTCAAAAAATCTTTGCTTGATTGAGACCTCTGGAGTCGACTCAATCTGTTCATCGCGTCCTTGTTGTTGTTGTACTTATTAGTTCGGTTTCTTCTAGCATTTGGAAATGGAGGTATATTCTTGATGTTCGTAGTGGAATTATGATGAGATTCAGTACTTCTCGAAGAACTCTGAGGACTCTGAGGTTTTTCAGTTGGCTTTGAAGTACTTGAAGATGTCCTTGTAGTAGTTGTAGTAGTAATAGTAGTACTGCTACTTCCTGGCTCTAGTAGTTTAAAGACTGTTGAAAGTCTACTCTTTATTGGCTCCTGCAACATACAATTTTTGGCTTTGCAGTACTTGATCTTAGTGTTTATTAGAAGCAAAAATTGAGAAATGTACCTCATTAGAGCTAACGTTGTCTGGTTTAGTGTCCTCTTCGTCGATTACTTTCTTTTTGCGTTCCTTTTGTGATTGAGAGCGTTGTCGAGTCTTGTGCCTGCATGAAAGGGAAACAGAATAACGTGAACATGAATGTCGAATCATTTCAATAGAAACATAAGTGTGGGTTTAGATGATTTAGGAAATGTAACAGGACATGAAACTTTATTGGCAAAGTCATTTATTGTTTTGTTAGTGTAGTGTGTTTTGCTGCAATTTTGTATTTTTCTTCTTGTTCTCCAAAAATAAGGCAGTCTTTGGGGTATCCGATCAGAGTTTGGCAAACATTATCAGTGAAAACAAATGAAAAACTTAGCATAACAGATTAAACTAAGCTCAAGATTGACATATTCTTCGAAAATGGACTTGGGACCTAATTCAAATGCAAAAGCTAACTTTTGAGGTGCGGATTGTCCAAGATCGTATGAAGATGATTTAACAACGCTAAAACAGAATTCAAACGTTTCAAGAAAACAATATTGGACGTATAGAAGAGTCTACTTACCTTCTCTTCTCAAGCTTTGATGCTGCCACATGATCATCCTTATAGACTACATGCAATTCCAAGAGTTTACATGCCAACGGGCTTGTACTAAAGAACTGTATTGAAACATCTTCCGAAATGAAGAGACAAATTTCTCTGCTTGTCTTAGTTTATTCTTATTTGTTGGGATTCTGTGATAGCATTTTATGTTAGACGTCACGTTCTTCATTCGTGCACCTCAAGTTGGATGAGTGGATCAAGACGTCAAGGTTTTAGATTTCATCTTGTGTCTCTAGTGCTTTCATTTTAAATCTTATACTTGTGAGGATCGATTCTTTCCAGTTTTATTCTGTTCCACTTTCTCTTTTATGTTTACTATGTCTTTTAAGTTCTCTTTAACAGTTAGTTTTCATAGGTTTGTTAAATTTTTTTCAAATAAATGCATAATGATGTACCGAGTTCTTTCCCAGTTGTGGTTGCTTCATTAACTCTGCTTTTGAATCCCTTCGCATCGTGTTATATATGTGTTAGCTTCAAAAAAAAATATCTTTCAATTTAATCATGAGTTGAGGAAACATCTGTGAGTCAATTTGTTGCAACTTCTGATTGTTTAAATACCTTTGAGCTAGCAGGTCCTTTTGTGAGAAAATGGGTCTGTTAATTTGGTTTATTAAGAAGTGCAGTAATCTTGATCTTATTTGAGACTGATTTTATTCATCAAGTTAGTTCTTTTGTTACCATCGTAAAAAAATCAATGATTGTATTTGTGAGCAAATCGATTTGTTCCTCTCTTTGTTAAAATTGGTGGTGTAAATCGAATGCAGGTAATGGTCACACAATGTGTTTATTATGCTAAAAATGATCTCATATCTTTGCTCTTCATTAGTATATATGACACACTTTCCTCCTAAGAAAATGCACCTGCTTCTTCCAATTCATGCAAGAATGAATTTTCATACTATAATTATAAGGTTTTACATTGGTGATATATAAACATCTATGGTTGTGTTTTTATTTGAGTAGAAAGACTGAGGAGCTTGAATTGAAGAAGACACAACAAGAAACCAAAGGTATTGAAACTTCAAGGGAAGCTATTCCATCAATGGTATTTTTTTCCAAAAGCCAAATGTCATTTGAGTGGTTTACAAATTAATACTAAACCCTTTTGGTAATTATACTTCATGTTCTGTTTAAGTGGCTGGAAATGTGCAAGAAACAATTAATGATAGCCAATTCAAATTTCATGGAAAATATGGAGGTATTCTAATTAATCAACCTATATGTATGTTATTGCCTTGCATGTGAAATTAGATGCAACTCACACTTCCATAATTTCATATTATGCTGTAACTCACATTTGAGATACACAACTCAATCATTTCTGATGTCTCTAATGTAATCCATCAAAAATGCACTATTTCCTCTTTATAGTTCTCTGAGTTTTTATTTCTAGTTAGGGTGAAGGGGAAAGGGAGAGGTGGGGCTGAATTATGTTTGATTAGTGAGGAAGTAGAGAGATTCATGGTACTGTAAGATATGCATGTTACCATAGCAGTCGTGATATTTTTAGTACTAGTAATTTCTGTCGACTGTTAAATGTTAATTGGGTGATGAATACAGAAAAAGTTTATGAACCTTGTGTCTAAACTGGAAGAAAAAGATAGTGCGATCACAACATTTATGTTGTCTGTTGAACAATTTGCTGAAGTTAAGAGAAAGGAAATGGAACAAGGAAGTGAGAAACAGGGAGTGCAAGTAGTAGATGTAGCAATGGAGAAATCAAATGATCAAGGCAAGGAACTAACAACAATTACACTAATAATTTGGTCCAAACACCACCCTCAGTCTCTTTTTCTACTGCCATAGCTCCTCTTTCATTGCTGCCTTACACTAATAATTTTCATAACAACAACCTAGCATTCCTTGTCAAGCCTGTCCCTGAAAGACGAATAGTCACTGTTACTATCTCCACCATATCTGGTGAAACATGCTATGAAGCTGGGGATAACATGATGAACTACTCAACTGGAAACAAGAAAACAACTCTCATCAACATAAATGATGTCCCTCATAACTTTGGTGAAGGATTTTGCTATGCCCGATCATCAAGACAAATTATAACCACAACAACTACCGTCACACCACATGTGAGTATCATGTATCCTATCTCCATATCTGTCAGTCTGCACTCAATCTAATTGAATATTTATGTTCTTGATAATTGAATGCCACTTTATTTCTTTGTGTGTATGTTACTAAAGATGAGTAAAGCATGACAAGTTTTAGGTGATAACAGGGATAGCAAGGTTAGCATCAGCAAGAAGGAGTACAGTCATCAACAAGCAAGCAAATATTGTTCTTCTTAAGAAATTTTTGTTTAACAGGTAACACTATGCTCCACTTTCAAGTTCCATACACATTTTATACCAACTAAAACCCCTGAGGACAGTGGAACATTTAACACGACTGAAATTCCATTAACTACATATAATAAAACATGATAAAGATGCCAATCCAGTCCATCTGAGTGTTTTTTGACTTTTTTTAACTATTTAATGTGTAACTGAAAGCTGCAATCTAGAATTAATCTAGAACTGAAACTGTAATCTGCAATTTGACTGGTAATTTAAACAAGTTTTTAGCATTCATTCTACCTAAGCACTATAAACTGGTTAGTTTACTTATTGGACAAGTATCATATAATTTTTTAAAACAACTAATAGTAGTTGACTGAGAGGACAATGGTGTTTTAATTCTATTTTCATTGATTGTATGTTTACAAGAAGTGTACATAGTATAATGTATCGAGCAACGCCTTTGCAAGGAGTTTTCTCTCGGCACCACACATACTCATCTTTCCCCATTCTTTGTTGCAGAACTGCCTGATCGCACTAGTGCCTTGTTGCTACCAGTGACTAAGGATAGCAAGTCCAAAGAAGAGAATCACAAACTGCTGAATGGAAATTTGGGAGATCCAGCAGAATGGGTATAGAGATATATGCATTTTCCATCCTAGGGATTATAGCTTTTCTGTCACTATTGTATAAGTTTGAATACATTATATTTGATTTCGTAAAATATATTCATTGCTAGAATATATTGAACTATTGTAAGAGTACTTTTTGAACTATTGTGTAAACATATTTAGAATATTTCTTTATAAGTATGTGTACGTACACAAGACATCCTATCTTTTGAAGTTTATTGCAAATATATATATTTGAATTACTTATTAGCTAATTTAATGCTTGAGATTATTTATTGCAAAACAATATTGGTGTTTTTTAATTAGAAATTGTGGCATATAAATATTTTATAGCCTAAATAATATTACCACACTTAAAAGTGTACCCAAAGGATTGTAAATTGTTGTATGCAGACGGGCAAGGACTACACTTCAAAGTGTTGTCATACATAAGATAGAAAAGGCAACACTTTGAAATGGTGGGCAATAAGGAAGCAAAGGCCACGCTTGAAAGTGTAGTTATATGAGATAGAAATGTTGCGATATGAGGTACAGGAAAGCATGACCTCTTTGCCTTTTAGGCTACGCTTTTAAGTGTAGCTGATAAGGTGACACTTCAAAATTATTGCCTAAACTCTAAGGTTACACTCCCTTTGGGCACCCCTGGAAAAGTGTTGCTTAAATTCCAAAAGTGTGGCCTTTTATCAAAGGCCACACTTTTTCATAGTTTAGGCCACACTTTTCTAGGGTGGTTGTAGGCCTAAAATGTTGTAGTGTTTGGATATAGGCCTCATTCGAGATGAGGCAAATGGGGCAGCACCACGCCGAGAGCCCCAGGTTGAGGTACCTCTCTTGGGCACAGATCTTACAGACACGATGGAGCAGGCATAAGGAGGTGATCCCATTATACCAGGCCACACCAATACTATTTCGACCTCCTCTTCTCAGGAAACTAGTAGGAATCCTAGCTCATCCAGGCCCACACCACCATCAGGAGTTGTCGTTGTCTTGATGGCCAGAGTAGAGAAATTAGAGGCTCAGATGGCCACGCTGCTGCACCACATCCAACTTTGGATGTAAAAGTCGATCGCAGAGTCTAAGGCCAGAATTGAGAAAAGGGTGGCAAAACAGACAGAGCAGCAAATCCAGGCAGTTTATAAATGCTTGGATGCGTTTGAGTTGAGTGTTCTAGCCCGACCAGCCCCCGACACCGATCTTTCCTCCATTCGAGCATAGTTGGCTATTCTCTGAGCTGATGTGGATGCCATTCTTGAGATTTCTACGAATGAGACAGAGTATGCACCAACGGTATTGTCTTAGGATACCGTTCTTGATGCCTTATTCAGGGTGGACGCAAAGACACAACCCGATCCCACCCGTGCTTGTGGCAAGAGGCACCATTCTAGTAACCCTTCTGAGACCATTGAGGATTGATGTGAGCACCACTGAAGGGTGCAGTTAGAGTGGCAGATAGCACTACTGATGGTGTTGTCCTTGTTGATGCGGGCACTACTAAGGGTGACCCGAGTGTTGATTTAGCGGGTTCTAGGAAACCAGACCCACCCGCTTGTTGATGGTTCATCGATGCTATGCGCCACAGGTTTGCTTCACCCAAATCCATTACATTTTACTATTTGTTTGTGTGCATTGGGGACAAGTGCACCTATTTTTTGTTCGGGGTGGGGTAAATGAATTGTGAGTGATAGGGTGAAGTTTGAGTAACCCAACTCATAATTCTCTCTTGGGGTTTTCTTGCCTGTGTTTTTCTACCCCAAGAGACTATTTAAATTCTGTTGAACCATCATGTGTTAGGATCGCATGTGTAGAAGCATGAAAAAGAATGAAGCATGATTGCTTATGTAAAATGGTACCAGTCCAAAATTTGTGACGTGTGCTAGAATTTGTAGGCAAAAATAAGTTGAATATGTTGGCTGTGATTATAACATCATAATGAATCAAATTTATGGCATGACTTAAGCTAAAACTTGAACTAGTAATTTGATAACCTGATAATGAAACTGTGTGCCAAGAGTGTGTGAGAATAGTTGATTGTTCAAACAATTTTTCTACCAATCTAGAACTTGCCCGGTTAGTCCTGCTAAGACAATCTACTCTAGAGGCTAGGAAGTGATCATAGGCCCTTGTTCTGGTAAGTCCACAAATTGCCTAAAAGATAAATCCAACCAAATGAAATAAATGCTCCCTTTGATCCAAATGTTTTGAGCCTAAATTAGACCATTTCTTTCTAAACCCCAACTCACCTTCCCATAATCTACTATGTTGGCCCCGGTCCCTCCTTGGACATGTGCACCTCCACTTAGGCCAAAAGCCTAAGTTGAGGGTGGCTAATGTAAACAGTAACTTCAATCATGGCCCTGATCTTACATCGGGTATTGTGCACCTCAACCAATGGAAAATCCATAAGTTGAGGGTGGCTATGAAAGAGGAAACCGAAAGAAAAATGGGTATGAAAAGAGTTTGATGTTGAAAAAGAGAAAAAGAAAAGAGAGGAAAGGATGTGACTTGTTGAAAGCTAAAGAAAAGAATAAAACGCACGAAAAAGAAGAAAGTGAAAAAAATAAAGAGCTACAAAGAAATACGTCACATCCATGGTTGAAGAAAATCAAAGGAAAGAAGGTAAAATGGTAGGATGTCAAAAATAGGGCAAAAAGAGGTTGAAAGCCTAGTGTAAGGTCAATGAGGGCAGAAAGTCACTAAGAAGTACCCAAATGTACCACACCTGACCCTGAGCATATGTTACAAGCCAAGAAAGTCATGTAGTGATCCTAGAATCTGGTTTGGAGAGTCTAAGCAGTGAAAATAAGGGCAAGCCTATGGTATTGAGCACTAGCTGTACTTGAAGTTACTTCTGAGGGTGAGTGTTCAATGAATCCTTGTACTCAAATTTGTATGAATTGTGAAAATAAAAAAGGGATTTCGTTTGAAGTAAGGGCACTAGTTGCATTGTCGGAAAGTTGGTACCTTGGTGATAGTGAAATTGTGTATGTTCTGTGTTGGTTGGTCGATCTGTGTCATATTTTGATCCACATGAATTAGCTTGTCGAGTCTAAGAGATCAGATTTTGTAGCCGAAAAGAGAGTTGGGATAGAGAGCCATGTGATTGCTTCTAATTAAGGTGCTTGCTTCTATACAAATATCGTTTAGTGTCTTAGTGCGTCGCTAGAGGACAAACAACGAATTTAAGTTGAGGGTGTTGATATATCGTGAGTTTACGGTATTTTTAATACATTTTACTTAAGAGTTGTGTGTGTCTAGGGCCTTTTTGTATTTGTTTTTATGTGTTGTTATCATGTTTTGCAGGAAAGATGTTTAGGCGCGGAAGTAAAGAGAAAACTGAAAGAAATACAGAAAAGGGCATTTACGGAGGTGATCTTTGGACCGTAGGTCCATTGACGCTCCGTAGATTATGATCGTAGATCAGCAGGTAAGGCATGGAAGGCAGATCAGGTAAATCTAACCAAGTGTTGAACCACGGTGGCCATTGACAGTCCTTAGATTGATCTACATATAGTACTGCTGAACCGTAGAATGTGACTGCGAGGGTTCCAGTACCTGATTTTTGGAGAATTCTAAGTATGGAGCTACGGAGAGGGATCGACGGACTGTAGATCGATCTACGGTCCATACTGGTGTTCCATCGTTTGCTTCAAAGTAGTTGATTTTTAGAAGTTGAAATATTTTCTAAGTCCTGGCTGACGGAAGGGACTCACGGACCGTAGATCCATTGACTGTCCGTGAGTCAGTATCGTAGAATGAAGACGCATTCCTGAACAAACTTTCCTTATTTTGATTCCCTTTTAATTTAGGACATGTTTTCTATAAATAGGGTATGTAAACCTCGTTTTTCGGGGTTAGAGATTATTATTATTATTCTAGTTTTGGCTTGGGAGATTAACTTGCAAACCTAGCAATTCTTGATTTCCTAAGTTGGTTTTGAAGATTTTGGTATTGAAATTCAAGTTAAAATTCCGGGTTTGTTATTCTCAATTACGTAAGATCATAATTCTTTCATCTAAAACAATGAATTGTCTTCATATGATTATGGGTAACTAAACTCCACAACTAGGGTTGTGGGAACCATGAGCGATTAACAAAGTATTAATAGTAAATAAGTAATTCTTTAATAGTGTTTTGCATGCATTGATAATTCTTTCGTTTAAAAGTCATTTTAACGGTGCGCAACGTTAGAACTCGCCTTGTTGCTACTTGCCGGACCAAGGAGGTAATCAACAAGAAAAGAATTGTCAACATAGATTTAGTGTGATACTATCTAATAGTCTATTGTCGATTGGTTTGAAGTAATAACTAAGCCAAACATCGATGTGATGTCTAATATGAGGTAAAGGTAAGGGTTAGTAAATTATACACACGTAGCCGGACCAAGGTGCGGGGTGAAAATTCTCTAGATGCCGAACCAAAGATTTAAAGATAGCTAGCTTATCACTTTGCGTGTAGTACACTAGAAAAGAATTGCTATTACTAGGATTACTTTGTTATGAGCTTGTGAGGAACACGTATACCCTAGTTAATTATCTCATCTTGATAACAACCAAAATTGACTTTTGTTTACTGATTACTTATTGAATTCTTACAATTTGTTTCACAAATTCCCCCCCTTTAATTACTTGTTTCTGGAAGTAATTTGACTAAACGAATATAATTGTTGGTTAAAGTGAAGTCGAAACCATTTTCCTGGTGGGATCGACCTCAACCTACAAGTTGGGTTCTTTACTTGATAACGATCGCTTATGCTTCTTTAGGGAGGTGTAATTTGAGTGTATCACTTGTTCAATATTGATGAACTCAAGCACCAAAGCTTCTCTCATCTTTAAAGGGAAGAACCTATCTACAAAGGAACTCTTGAACCCTTCCCAATCTTTGGGGCCCAATCCTACCGGCCTAGTCTCCCCCCATTGATCATGCCATATTTATGCAACCCCTCTAAGTTGCCAAGAAGCTAACTCCACTTTCTCTATCGAAGTTACCCCCATACGGTCTAACACCTTAGAGATCTCCTCCACAAACCCCTGAGGATCTTCACCCTCCTTGGAGCCATAACACATAGGAGGATACCACCATAAAAACTCCCTCAATCTAGAAGTAGCTATCCCCCTTACGGGATTTGCCGGAGTTACAACCTCTTTGTTGACTTACACCTTCAAAGCTTGAGTCAACAATTGGATAGCGGACCTAAAGTCCGCATGAGTCACACTATTCCCCATAGGGTCCATTGGAACTTGGAGAGGAGCTTGGAGTGGAACTTCTTGCTCCACTTTGTCTTCCTCAATCCCTTCAATGTAGGCCCTTGAAGTAGTCGTCTCCTGAAAACCATAGGGCACACATTAAGAGAAAAGTCTAATAAAGTTAACCTCTAGGGTTGTACTTAAAGAATGAAGAAGTGAAGTTTTTCCTAACATCCGATAGCCTCCTATTCATAAAATGTGGCGCTCTTCACATTTACGAACAAGACTCTACGAGATGTGGTTTGAGACATCCTAAAAACCATCCCATAAACCTTATGCTCTGATACTAAGTTTGTCACGTCCCGGGGCTACCCCATAGAAGTAATACGGCGTAATTGACCCCGAAAGGGTCGCATACAAGCCTCATAGCATTCATAAACATTAAAGTATAGGAAAATAAAGCAGAATTTAAAACTTTTCTTTACAATCGAAGTCTCTTATAAAAATGAAAGAGTATCTATGACACTATGTCTCAAACCATGTATTATACTTGGAATAAAACTCTTGAAATACAAATCTTAGGGACACGACCCTTACAAAAGTCTAAAAACATAAAAAGTAAACACAATAGAGGACATATGGTTGAACCCTCGAATACAATAAGGACTCACCAATCTTCTTCTTCTTGATCTCCTATGAACCTAGCCACAAGGATGGAATCCAATATCTCCAAAGCCTACACTTGGTGAAAATGTAGAAAGAAGGGGTTAGCACAAAAAGTACTAAGTATGGAAGCCATGCACAAAACCATTAAAACATGCATGAAAAGGGACATTTCATTTCAAATCATGATATATGCCATTGTTTAACATCATCTTTGAAATAGTAGGACAATGCAACCAATAAGGCAAATAACATACATTTCATTATAACATGGGAGATATCATTACAACAACAAACATAGTCTCCAATATCAATATAATACAAATCCCAATCTTCACAATACATAGCCTTCATTTATAAGGTAATACAATTCAATTACCAAGATCATCTCATCATTAGGTAATCATCACCTAAGCAACCCCTAAGAAACACTTGTGCAATGTATGGTAACTAACATGCATGTACAATGTACAACACAAGCCAACAATCATAGACAAGGAAACATCATGTTTATAGTTCATAGTAAGCAAGTTAATGCAAATACCAACTCATTACATTCGCACATGGATTTATATGCATTCATGACAAAACTAAACCACTCCATAATCCCTTCATAGGTCTACTTGTGCAATACAAGTGAAGTCCCATACCCCCACTCATACCAAGCAAACCCCATTAAGAAGTCATAGATATAGCTCATGTTCATGTTAACATTCCTGTTCATGGTTCATGTTCATGCATGTTATACAATAACTTCATAAAGCATCATGTTATCAAGCACATACCATAATCACTCTCCAAGCTCACTTGTGCAATGTATGAATGAAGTCCCATACCCCCAATCATACTAAGTAAGACCCCTCAAGTAATCATAGCACATGACTTGCGTTTGTATTATTAGTTCTTGTTCATGTCATGTCATGGATCTTGTTCTTGTTATGTAGAGAAGTTTAGATTTAACCGACATAGACCATGTGAACTACATGGAATTCAGTGTATTGCCCCACACCGAAAAGAGGTTTCTTACTTGCCTAAGGTAGAACTAACATGGTTAGCTTATAGGTGGATCCACTAGCTAAGAAACCTATGTGGGAACATAGTTATGGGATAGGGAGATTGCTTTTAGAAACCCAAACTGACTGAGATAAAAGGTTTCTATCTGTTGTTCCTATCCACTCGATGCTAAGCCTAATTCCCTTTTTATAATCATGTTAAGTCTTTACTTTATAGTCAAGTTCATGGAAAAATGCATAACACTCAACCATCATGGTAGCTCATGGATTCTAGAATCCTTAGTGTGTGAGTAAGTCTTTCACATCATGTTCATGAGAGTGTCCTTTCTAATCAACCCAACATTAATATCATAATCACAGTCTTGTCATGCATAGATAAGTGTAAGGGTGTAGGGGAAGATGGATCTTGCATCAATACAAAAACATCATGATCATGTGCATTTCATGCACAATAATGTGTAAAGGTGCATATGATAATTATAATTCCAATTTAACAGCATTGATACATCATGATCATGTTTATGCATAGGGTGTATGTGTGTAATTGTCCTTGCAATGACACAACAACAACATTATAAACATCCTAGACCATTCATACAATATCAATTGTAGGGGTAAGGGAAGAGTAGATTTTTCAACAATACCACAATTATACCCAATAGTCATAGGACTTTCAACTTCTAAGTGCATCATGAGTTCACTCACAATCTTACCAACAAGCACAAACCTTCATAATATGCCCTTCAAGGGCTATGGACCAACTCATCCCCAAACATATAACAATAGCACAATAGATAAGGGAATACCATGATCCAACAACTCATCAATACATTAATCACATCATGATTGGCACTTTATACTTTCAAGTATTTATCAACATGCATATAATATCATGATCAAGCCAATTCATGTGTAGAAGTATTACACTAAACCAATTCAAGTCTAGCTGATCTAATCTAAGGCAATTCATCTAGTAGGTATTCAATCTTAAAGGTTCACATCAAAACCCTCAATTTACCCCTTTCATGACATAACCCTAGAATCTTAGGCTAATCAAGTATACATGTAAAATCACACTTAGATCATGCAATTACATCATAATTAAACACCTCCACCTTTCAAGTGGATCAACAAGTTCATCTACAATCTTCATCAACATATACAACCCTAGCAAGTTGCCCTTCAAGGCTAAGGATTAAGATCAACCTTAAATTACTAGAATTATCATGTTAGATAAAGAGACATCATGATTCAACAACATAATAAACCTAAACACAATCGATTATTAAGCCACCATGATCAATCAAGTCACACCTTAGTTCACAATTTAGGAAGAATGGGAAACCATGGGTCGAAGGGAGATTTTATCAAAATCCATCAATACTCCATTAATCCAATCATAAATCAACAAAATAAATCATAATAAAACTTAATTAAATAGTTTAATTCATTTTGGAAGAAGACCCATGACTAGATTTGAAAACCCTATATTTGGCGAATTTGAAAACGTAGTTGAAGGGGCTTCTTGGTGATAGCTAACGAAGAATGAAGAACTCACATACCTTAGGTTTAGAATCCTTCCAAATTCGTGTAGAAAATCTCCTTCCTTCAAGCTTTTCTTGATCTCTTTCTTTGTTGTTCAATGGGGATTCTAGAGAGAAGATTTTGGGAGAGAAGAGTAGTTGGGTTTTTCATTTGGGGTCTTGGGTTATGACCTATTAAAAATATGTTTTAATGACTTAAAATACTTTATATAGGAATTTAATTAGTTATCTAATCGTCCCTCCTAATCCATAATTAAATAACTAACTAAAACTAAGACCCCTAACTTAAAATAAAATCCGGAAAACTGCTCTCATCCATGCCCACCCATCCATGGTTCATAAATGGGTCTATTGGCCATCCTATGTTTCCATGGTTTGGCGCTGGGGCTCAAAAATGAAGGCCAAGCCTTCCTAGACTAAGTCCTAACCCACGCCCATGACCTATGGGGCGTGGATTGTTCTATTAGGTGTGATCTGCCTCCGTGAACCAAGCTATTTTTGACAGCTTTTGGGCAGTGTTGGGGTCCTCCTCAAGGACCCCTTGGGTGGTCCTTGGGGAGTCGTACCCGAACGTTTGAACCCTAAACATGTCATTCTAAGTACAGGAATCATTTCCATGAGTTTTAACCCTCATACAACACTCCAAAACTCCACTACAAGACTGTACAACACACTAGTTCAACTTACTAGTTTCCAGGCGTTATAGTCGTATCGTGACGTTTAACCCCTAAATTCCTCAACCCTCACTCAGGAAACCATTTAACAACATTTAAACAAGTTTCCAGCTTTAAAGTCACATTTGAGGCACTAGTTTTACCTACTAGATTCTGTCAAGCATTATTTATGTCTTACTTGTTTTTTTACGGGGTGTTACATTGGATGGTCGAGGGGTTATTAACTCTAGTTTTGTCACCGGCATGAATAACTTTATTCAGTTTGCATGTTCTCAACAAAATCGCATGAGTGGTAACAATGTTAGATGTCCATGTAAAAAATGTCACAACATTAAATACATGGATGTTGAAACCATTAGATATCACCTTCATTATTCTTGATTTGTTGAGTACTATTTTGTTTGGTAACATCAAGGGTAAAAAGAGATGATCATGGAGATTTCTTCTGGTAATGATTTGAATAGTGGTCCTCAATCTAAATCAGAATACGATAATCCATATCGACAAATGGTTTTGGACAGAGCTGGTACCAACTTTGACCATGGTTTGAGTTTTCAATCCTATAGCAATATTGACTCTGAGTCCTCCCATCCTTATGAACCTATAATGGAGGAAGATCCTTATCATTCAATGAAGTAGGAGCCTAATCTCGAGTCTTAGAGATTTTATGATTTGCTACATGCTGATGATACAAAATTATATCCTGGTTCTTCTCTTTCTCAACTTGCAATTGTCTCTTGTATGTTGAATATTAAGAGAACTATATGTCACAATGAGGTTATAACCAAATGGCACAATTATTGAAAAAGGCTTTAACCGAAGATAGCATGGTGCTTGATACCTATTATCAGACAAAAAAAGCTAGTGCACAACTTATGTTTGCCAGTTGAAAAAATTGATTGTTGTGAATCTGGATGTATGTTGTATTAGGATGATGATGAGCACCTTACATCTAGTATATTTTGTGGTAGCCAAAGGTATAAGCGTCATGTTGTCTCTCGTAAGAGAAAATTGGTCCCTTACAAAAGAATGTATTCTTTTCCTTTGATTCCTAGATTGAAGAGCTTATATGAATCCCATTCTACCGCTGCTATTATGAGATGGTATCATGATCATACAAAAGAGGATGGTGTAATGCGACATCCATCAAACTCTGAAGCTTGGACGAACTTAAATGAAACTCATTTTTTTTTGCTTCAGAACCAAGAAATGTAAGGTTGGGATTATGTACTGATGGTTTCTAACCATTTAGTCAGACTGGGAGGAAATACTCTTCGCGGCCAATGATTCTCACTCCATACAATTTACCTCCAGGGATGTGTATGAAAGAGGCTTGTATGTTCTTAACAATTATTGTTCCAGGGCCAAATAATCCAAAACATAAAATTAATGTTTATCTGCAACCTTTAATAAAGGAATTGACTTTGTTATGGGAGACAGGTGTAGAAGCAATCAACATCTCAAAAAAACAAAACTTTATACTAGGGACAACTTTGATGTGGATGATTAGTGACGTTCCAGCATATTTTATGTTATCAGGATGGAGTGCTGCAAGTAAGTTGGCATGTCCTTATTGTATGGAGGAAACACAATCCTTTCGATTATAACATGGACGGAAAACATCTTGGTTCGATTGTCACAGAATGTTCCTTGATCAAAGCCATCCATTTGGAAGAGATCGTAAAAACTTTGCTAAAGGTCAGACTGTCAAAAGACCACCACCACCCTATAGGACAGGAGAGGAAATTCTAAACCAAATCTATGATTTGGGATTAAGAAAAGTCACAAAATTTCGACGCAGAAGAAACTAATAAAAGAACACGGAAGTCTTCTGAATGGAAAAAGCAAAGCATATTTTGGGATTGCCTTATTGGAGTTCTAACATGATTTGACATAACCTTGATGTCATGCATATTGAGAAAATGTTTTTGATAATGTGGTTAACATAGTTCTTAATATTGGTGACAAAACAAAAGATAATCCGCAGTCTTGTCTTGATATGGTAAGTTATAGTGATCGAACTCAATTGGCAAAGGATACTAGTGGAAAATATCCTGAAGCTATATATACAGTAGACAAGGAATAAAGATCTATTTTGTTCAATTGGGTGAAAAACTTAAAGTTTCCAGATGGGTATATTTCTAATTTGGGTAGATGTCTAGACACAAAAACAAAAAGGTTATTTGGCATGAAAAGTCACGATTTCCATGTGTTCATGCAATGATTAATGCCTATTGCTTTTCATGAACTACTTCCAAGTAATGTGTGGCAGCCACTTACAGAATTGAGCTTATTTGTTAAAGATGTTACATCAACCACTCTACGAGTGGATGACATGGAGAGACTAGAGTGAGACATCCCGAAAATCTTGAGTAATTTAGAACGTATATTTCCTCCTGGATTCTTTGACTCAATGGAACATCTGCGTGTGCACCTTCCATATGAAGCAAGGATTGCTGGACCTGTGCAATATCGTCGAACGATGTTTCCTTTTGAAAGGTAAATGTGAAACATTATGTCAAATTTGTGAAAAGTATACTATACATGAATTTCTAATATAATGGGCCATCTATTTATCTATTTAGGTATCTTGGAACTCTTAAAAGAATGATTGGAAATAACTGTAGGGTTGAGGGTTCCATTTGTGAAGCATACTTGATGAAAGTGTCAACACAATTATTTTCTCATTATTTTGAACCTCTTGTCATATCACGTAATCATATTGTGGATTTTAATGATGATTGTGGTGTTATGGAAGATCAGGGAAATCTATAAATATTCACCCATCCAGGTCGACTATGGGGAGAAGCAAAAAAAAGGAATTTATCTTTGGAAGAAATAAAGGCAGCCCAACATATATTTTACTAAACTGTGAAGAGGTTGAGCCATTTTTGAGGTAACAAAAGTTAGTTCTATTCACTTAATATTATAAACATATCCATATATAATGACTTATAATTTAACTTATTTTATTTCAATGAAGTATGTACCTACAACGTTTGGAAGAAGAATTCCCAAATCTATCTCAAGGTCAAAGAGATGAGAGCCTTGAAACAAAATTTATGTGTATGGTTCAAGGAATATGTAAGGCTTAAAAACTAATCATCTTTATAAACTATACTTAAATTGTCTTCTGAAACTGTAAGGACCCGTAAAACGATTAAGTGAAACTAGAGCCTAACTTGTGTGTCTTGGAGTTTGGTGTGAGGTTTGAGGCTGTTTAATGTTGTCCCGAGCCATGGTTGAGAGGATTAGGGGTTAAACGTCAAGGTATGACTCCCCAAGGACCACCCAAAGGGTCCTTGAGGAGGACCCTAAGCGTAACCCCCAAGATCCCTTGAAACCAATAGGCTGCCCTTAATTTGATGAACCACGGAATGGGACCACGCCCCATAGGTCCATCCACGCCCCGTGGATGGACTTCATGGGTCATGGCCCCCAAAATATGGCCTCAGTCACAAACCATGAGTCAGCAGCATGGAGTGTGGTCCCAATCACGGACCGTGGTTGGGTTTCGTGAGTCATGCCTTCAATCTGTCAATGGGTTCGGTCATTGTGGGGGTGAATTGGTAAATTCACCCCAAGTCTATTTTAGTTGGGGGAATGGTTTTAATTAGTTAATTATGGTATTTTACGAGTTTTAAAAGTATTAAACCACCTTTTCAAAGTCATTCTTCCAAATCACTCAAAATTAGAAACCCACCTCTCCCAAAAGTTCTCTTTCTAGAAACCTTCATTGGAGGCGAAGACTTCAAGATCTCAAGGTCAAATCATCAAGGTTTTCAAGGGAATTTCGTGGTATTTCTCCATTATAGGTATGGTAGTCTTGATCCTTGTCTAATTTTCCATTCAAGGAGCCAATTTCAAAGTGATTTCAAGTCTTCAAAGTTTACCCAAAAACCTTAGTTTTCAATCTATGCATGGGTTCGATTCAAAACTATTTCTAAAGGCATTATTGCATTGAATTGTGAATGAATTGTAGATTTGGAGTTGAATTAAGATGTTTTCTTCCTAGAACCCATGTTTTCCCCCAAATTCTTAAGTTATGATTTGAGATTCGAAATTGATTGATTATGAAGTATATGAATTGTTTATGTTTATGTGGATATAGAATATTGAAATCATGCTATTACTCTTGCCTAATTGTATTGATCTAAGGTGTGTGGGTGAAAGTGATTTATGGCCTTGAAAGGGGAAGTTATGACCTAATTACATGTTGAAGTAAAGCTGTGCTTGAGCTATTAATCCACTTGAAAGGTAGAGGTGTTTAATTACTATGTATGATTATGAAGTGAAGGATATGAATGTGATTTCAATGATAGAATGATGATCATGCATAGAATGTAATTGTGTTATTGTTGATAATATATTATCAAATTGACAATCATGAATGATGATGATGGAATGTGAAGGGTTTCTTCTATGTATTGTTGTATCTTGAATTGGTAGGCTTAGGCATCCTTTTCTTGTATAAATGAAAGTAAGGTGATGATGTATGTCTTGAATTGGTAGGCTTTATGCATCCTCTTCTTAAATGAATGAAAGTATAGTTGATTGTTGAATCTTGAGTTGGTAGGCTTAGGCATCCTCTCTTGTATAATGGATGTGTCTTGACTTGACGAATATGAATTGACAGGCTATAACATTCCTTTAATATATGAGTAATGAATGTGTCTTGACTTGATGAATATAAATCGATAGGCTATGGCATTCCTTTCATATATGAGTAATGAATGTGTCTTGACTTGATGGATATGAATCGATAGGCTTAAGGCATTCCTTTCATAAATGATCTAATGTAATGAATACTCTAGAAATTCAATAGGCTAGTGTCATTACTTTCTTAATGAGTCAATGTACCATGAATTGATAGCTTTATAGAATTCCTTTCATGAGTATAAGAATGTAATGAGGAACCATGAATCGATAGGCTTATGGCATTCCTTTCATAAGGAGTCTAGAGCTATCATTGAATGTACCACGGAGCGATAGGCTTATGGCATTCCTTCCATGTATAATGATGTAACTTAGGTCGATAGGCCAATGGCATTCCTCCCTATTACAATAATGTAATGTGAATGAAATACTCTATAGGAATGGAGGCTAAGCACCGAGCGGATATGGTTAGACGGAAACTCTTCCAATGTTAGGTTAGAGTTCCAATGAACCTCTTCCTATCTTATAACTATGTGCCCACATAGGATATTAGCTAGTGCATTCCATCCAAGCTAATGTTATCGGTCTACCTTAGGCAAGTAAACCACCTTTTTACGGTGTGGGGTTATATGACACTGGATTCCATGATCTAGCTCTCATGGTCTATGTCGGTTAAACGCTTATTCCCATCATCTGAGATGTGCATTATGGTTTCTTGAGGAGTTCTATGAAGTGTGAGTGGTAGTATGGGATGCCATCTATGCATTGCACGAGTAGGCTTTGAGAGGGTCATAGTAAGTTCTCTAAGTCTTAATGACTAATGTATGAAATTCCTCTAATTGTATGAAAGTCCTCTAAATGAAGCTATTGAAGAATGTTGATTCTTATATATGCTTAAATTTAAAGATGCATGCTATACTTGGATTGTACTATGGGTTATTTCGTTGTTATGACTTTTATATGAATGTGCCTTGCCTATGGTGACTTCAAAGGGGTACTTAGTGTGAGTGGTAGTATGGGATGCTACTTGTACATTGCACAAGTATGACTTAGGGTTGTCTTAGGTGATGGTCCTTATGTGATAATGTGCCTCATGTAATGTTTATGTCTCTTATATGCCATATTGTGTAACGGTGGAAAGATTGAATTGTAAGTTCACTTTTGGTGACCTTGATGTGGTACCATAGTGTGGATGGTGGTATGGGACGCTATCCATACATTGCACAAGGTATAGCATGAGTGTTATTTGAGGTGAAGGCTAAATGTGAAGGTAATGGTTTATATGTTTATTATGTCCAAATGTGAAAATATGACTTGAATGATGGTTGTGACTTATATTATGCGTCTTTTGTCAATGTTCATGAAGTTTTACCAAATTGGCATACAAGCATGACTTTCAAATAAAATGTCTGTTTTAAGCATGTTTTTGCATGGCTTCCATACTTAGTACATCTAATGTGCTAACCCATATTTCTTCCTTTTTACAAAACTGTAGGGTTTGGTGATTGGATGTCTTGTACATGGAAGATGGGTTTCTAAGGAGCATGGAGTTGAAGATTTGGTGAGTCCTCATAGTTTCGAGGACGAACCCAATCCTTTCCTTTATGTCTTATATGTTATGTTTAGAGCTTTTGCATGGGCTTTGTCCCAATGTTGTATTCAAAGAGTATTTAGATGATTTGAGACAAAGTTTGAAAGTCTTCCTCTTGCTTTTATGAAAGAAGTTTTCGATTGTAAAGAAACTTTTAATTTCTCTTTTATTTTCCTATGATCTTATGTTCAAGAATGCTATGAGGCTTGTGTAAGACCCCTTCTGGGTCGAGTATGTCGTGTTGCATCTAGAGGCTAACCTTGGGTCGTAACAAAAACTTAACCAGGTCTTATAATTTTTTTAATAGGTCCGATGCAATCATATTTAGAATAAATTTTTGTGTAGTCTTTCTCGTGGACCATTAATAGGTGCTACAAGTCATTCAGTGTAGTTCGTTATTGGATATAAATTTAACACAGATTGTCATGGCAGCGCAAGATCAACAATGAACAGTGGAGTTTGTATATTATATCCAAATTTTGGTGAATACTATAGAAGGATAAAAGAGATTATACAAGTGGAATACAGTGAAGCACCCTTGAAGAAAACTGTACTATTCAAATGTGAATGGTTTGACCCTACCATTCATGTTGGTGTTAAAAGGCATAGTCAATACAATTTGGTTGATATTAACCTTTACCGTCGATATAGTAAATATGAACCTTTTATTCATGCAATGCAAGCAACTCAAGTGTGTTATACCAGCAAGAAAAAGGACAAGGATGATTGAGCAGCTGTATTGAAGGTCAAACCTCGAAATGTTATTGATTTACATCATGAGAAAGTGACGAAAACTCTAGAAATGAATGTTCCATTCCAAATTGAGGAAGTTGAAGTCTACAAGATAGATACGACCGCTTCTATTGATGAAAATATACTCTTACATGATCCAAATGGTACTGTAATTGAAATGAATGAACCCATTGGTGATAGGTTATTAGAAGAGTTTCATGGAAACCAAGAAGAATCTACAGAAGAAGAGTATGAAACTGAGGAAACTGAGGAGGATGATAAAGAGGAAGAGGAAGAGTTTGAAGAAGACATAGATAGTGACTAGTGCTTTCTTATTTATTCTTTCAATTTAGGATGTTTAAACATTAACAAGTAACTTTTGAGTTTTAAGTATGTGTGTTTTATATTCTTCTAATACCTTGCAGGATGTTAACAGAAAACTAACTCTTACTAATTAATATGTTTCTGATTGTATGTTCAAGAATGGAGCTCCTTTGATTACTCCTTAAAGTATACGCAAGCTGAAACTTTATAGGTAATGTATTTCTCATTCCCATCTTTATTAAATTGATAGCTCTAACAACATATATTGTTCTGTTGGATCACTATTGATGGTATAGTCTACTCATGGGCTAATAAACCAGATTGCTTGTGATTAAAATTCACTAAAACAGAGTAATTTCTTGTATCTGTTTGTTTTCGGTCTGTCATTCTTTACATCTATGCTTCTTCCTTCTCTTTCGAATTTTCATATTTCCTCATTAAATAGGGAGATAAGTCTCCTTGCCTAAGATCTCACTTTGTGTTATACTTAATTTTATTTTTAACTAGTGATAGTCTAACAACATTGTTATATTTTTTATATAGATATCATGGCTCAAGGAAGAGGTCAACGAAGAGGTCGAGGCAGCATAGGTCATGTAGGTAAGTCCTCAGTTAGGAGTAATTCTGCTATTTGTGCAAACATTCCCACTATTCCAATTCCTACTATTCCCATTCCCACTACAATAAGTACTCAACAAGGTGGTACAAGTTCCATCCCTAGTAGCACGCCAGTCGTTCAGACATCAACTCCTCTAGTTATTCAAGCAGTAACTCCTAGTAGTACGCAGTGGTTCAAACATCAGGTCAAAGTAGTACCCCAACAATCCCTGAGATACATCCTATTACATCTAATCATGATAATCCAATAGGTCAGGATACATCTTCTCAAAGTAACCCAACAGGTCAAAATACATCTACTCAGAGCAACCCAATAGGTGAGGTGCATCTACTCAAAGAAACCCTATTGGTGAAGGTGATTCAGCTGGTAGTCATGCACGGTCCCTTGTTACTCTAACTACTGCAAGGTTAGGCCATGTTTCTCCTATTATTTTTTATTTATGATATTATATTGATGTATAACTTTGGAAATTTATACAGATTCGAGCCTTCTAGAACATGCTCTAGTTTCATATCTGAGTCTTTCAAAAATGAATTTGATCCTAATGGAATCAATTGGAAAGGTGTCTCAAACGATATAAAAGATGGATATTTTGGAGAATTCAAGGAATAGATTTTCATCATAATTGAGTTTAGAAAGTTATTCACATTTATCGATAGGATATTAATATATCACTTAATTTGAAAATTTTATTTCAGAAACATTTCTATTGGAGCTCTTCCATTAATGAAGGTGGAGTAATGAGACGATGGGAAGTTAAGGCAGCAACTAGGGATTTCATTTCTAAAAAAAAGTGAGTAACACAAAGCCATACTTTGTACCTGAAAATGTGTGGGAAAGTTTTACTCAACTTTGGGGAGATGCTAAGACTGTTGAAAGGTCAGAAATAAATTCAAAAAATCATTATGGTGGACGAGAAGTCGCTCCTGGAACTCACACAGGAGGCTCTGTCTCAATTAGAGAGTATCGCAAGAGACTTGTAAGTATATATTTCACGCAACATATAAACTAAGATATTTATGTTAAGTATATGCGTTTGTATCTGAACATATAGATTACTAGATGGATGCATTTGTTTCTCTTGTTATTCGATTTGTTTAAGTATCCACCTAATTTTAGGAAGGAAGTTGGCCAGTAAGTCATATTGTAGGAAGTTGTTCTCAAAAGTTATCCAGGAAGTCATATTGTAGCCAATATTCTTGTCTGAAGCTGACTCAAAAGTTGGATATTGTATCATATGGCTATTGTCACCTCCTTAATCTAACAGTTGTATTGGACATTAACATCTAGCATGTGGACTTTGTTATTAATATCATATATCACCCTTGAGTATTAATAACATTGTGTTTCTTCTCTTTCAAATATGTCATAACATGAGTACTGGTACAACTGAAAATGAGTCTGAGCTTAACATTTTTTTTCAAATTCTTACCACTTATGAACTGTTTGTTTTACTTGTATGAGTCAACCATGAAGTCCAGTTGCACTTGAATAATACTTCCATACTGTTGTTGCAAATTCTCATGTTAGAAAAAGATGATCCATATTTTCTAGGTAAAGAGGATAACACAAATATCTTGATACCACTTATTATATTTTATTTTGTGCCTTTAGAAGGTATGTTGAACTTTCAAGTTATTCTATTTTCATGAAATGCTATATGGTTCAATTTTTTTCATATGCTTGAATCATTCTCGTAATAGAGATATCTCTAAAAAGAAGTGATTATATTTTTGTATGGGATATTGAAGAGGGTAGAGATCCAACACCAAGTGAGTTACATTTGCATGTTCATACACATGCTCATGATGGAAAATCTTTTGTTGGTGAGCATTCTCGAATTGTCCATGTAAGTCCAAAATTTTAGAACTTTATTGACTTAATATTTGGAAATCCTAAAGGTTAAAATGCTATATTCCAACTCTGTGCGCTTGAATTTTACCTTGAAAGGTTATTTGAATTCTTTTTAGTGGGGCAGTCAGTAGCTTAGGGTCATTTTGGAGCATTAGCGGTCTGTTTTATCCTTTGTATGTTTAGCTGCTAATAGTAGGCAAATGAAAGATTTAGTTAAAACTATTTACTACTACTACTGAAAAGTTGATAGTATTGTATGATATGGCCATATTTTTTACAGTTATTGGAATATTAATATGGATTATGGATGCAACCATTCCAACTTTAACCCCATTGCACAGATTTACCCATATTCTTGAATAAGCTTTGGAGTTAATTTTTGCTGATAAAGATAACTGTGAGCCAAAACAAGTAAATAGGACTTTGTTGTGAGCCATTAGGATCTCATACAATGTGTATTTCACGAGAAGAGATTGTAATAGAGGGCACAATACTACACAAAGAATTGTTACAAAAATTATTGATTATGTTTGTTAGAATGTTTTCTCAGCTTGAACCATATGCAATAGGAGTAGTTTAAGTCAATAATGAGTTCTCGTTATCAGGTCACTGGAAGTGGAGGAAAAAGATTAACTTTTAGGTTTGAAAGTTTCTAGTAGGTCACTTGGCTTGTTTCCTTAAAATATATTGGGATGAACCAAGTAGACATCTCTATGGTAGGATCAAGTTGCTGGTTGGAAATGATAAACCATCTTCCACATTTAACATAGTGCATCTTTGGCTTATCTTGTTCCATTTCATATCTTACACATGTCAACTTCACTTCACTAGCTTTTTTGTATCTTAGTTTCAATAGTTTCAACTCAACGATCTCGAGTTGGCTTGTAAATATAAGCAGTGTTGAATATATAGACTTAAGCAACTCTGGTCTTAGAGGCAGAATTCCACTTGCCATGAGTAAGATTCCAAGATTAGGTTCCAATTTTTTAAAGAGTAAAAAAAGTCAGTGGATGAGGATGTGGATGTTTTAGGAATGGAGTATGTCAAGATGAAGGATACTGCAGGGATGTATTTAGGTTTAGTAGGATAGAGAGTTGAACTGTGCTTCAATGGGTGGACAATTTTCTGTAGGGATGTAGGACGTAGTAGTAATAGTAGAGCTGCAATTTTATTTTTTTGGAGGGGCAGGATGAATACACACAAGCTTCCTCCAACTCACTCTAGGCAAAGTACCCATAAAATTTTAAGTATTTATGGTGTATCAAAAATTTTCCTCCTCCCATTTCTTTGCATACATTCATTCCAGCATCTTTCATATATGTGGCAGCTTTGAGGATTTTCCTAACTAGCCACGATGCTTGGTTAGCTAATGTAGCACCTATTGTTCCTCCCTTTATGTAGTGTAAATGAAGAGTTGCAATAATTGTTATATCTCCAAGATCAACTACTTCAAACCCAATCCCAATTCTTACTAGTTTTAAGAAGAAGCCTAGTATTGAAGAAATGGAGATGTGTGAGGAGTGTACTTGTGTTATTTCTCATGTGGGTACAAATTTGGTTAAGAAAAGAGAGTATTTTGATGGTGAAATTATAGGAAACAACAACTCTAATGCCTACCAAAAAACTGTTAATCATATAACAAGTTTATTATGGTTGATTTCCTCAATTCTTGCTTTCTTTGCAAGGAACAACTTAAGTGGTTTGATATTTTCATGTACTGGTTAGAATTTTTCAAATTCAGTTTCTATTTTTTTCATTTTGGTAATGATTATATATTACTGATTTCTTTGCTGATACTTTTTGGGATCTGAGATATAACTGCAGATTATGTTTCATATATCTAAGTATGTTACTACTTTTTTTTTCCATATAGGCTTATTTGCAGCTTTAATTTTGAATTGATATTTTTTTGTTTTGAGCAAAATGGTTGAATGAAATTAGTCATGCCACACATTGGATGGATTTTAAGGAGTAAAATGTTTCTTCAGTTGTGGAACCTTTTTATTTGGTAAATGATATGAATATCTTATCTTGTTTACTTTTTTCTGTTTTTATCACTGATCTGTGCAAGTTGGAACATGTCGAAGAACTTGAATCTTTTGCTTTTGATTTACTTTGAGCTGTAATTTTTCCTTGTGAATTTGATCTGAAATTTGTGGTTGTCCATGTTTAATTTCAGCAAGGCATTATGGAATTGTACAGTTTATAAAGAAGATGCTTTGGTATTAATGAGTTGCTCGGTTAGCTTGGAGTGATGTTCTAACATATTAAATTTTTACTATGACCTGTTCTAACATATAAATATACTAACAAAAACACTACTGATTTTGTTTAAGGGATCAAATATGGCTTTTCCTTTGAAGGTGTTTAATTTCTAATCAAAGATAGTTTTTTTTTTGTTTGAATTAATCTTCTATTCACCTTTTGATACTATATGTATTAATTTTACTATTTATTACAGGAAATATATGAAGAAATATTATGAGAAAAAGCCGAGTCTAAGACAGAGTCAATGTGAAGTATATTACGAAGCTGCGGGAGGAGCAAATAATTGAATATACAGTCTTGGATCTGAAGGAAAAAATTACTATGAGTCAAATTTTGTCTCTTCTGGATCTAATGCTTCATCATCAGTAGCACCTTCGATTTATCAATCAGCAACAACAAGAAATACATCTGAGTTTGTGATGCAATTGATTCCTGCACTTATTGATCACTTTCTTCCTGTAGTTCTTCAATGGGTACATGAAGTGAATTCTTCACAGCCTATTGTTAATCCATAAGGTGTGACACTTGTAGTTTGATGAGTCCACGATTTAGACTCATTTAGAGCTTTATTTTAATAGATTTAGTGTCCTCAAATGTGTAGATTGTGCCAATAACTAATATAAATCCTTGAATTTTAGGTATTCGGACTGAGCCACAAAGCATGGACACTAATAAGCAAAAAGGAACGAGACAGCTGAAAGAACGAAGAAAAGAAGGCCTGAGGATCGCCTAAACCATTGGGTGAGTCACCGAATGGCCTTGACCTCGCCTAATGTTCCAATGTGCCAAGCCCTAAAGGAGAAAATCAAGTCGCCAATAGAAGAGAGGAGTCCGCGAGTCGCCAAATGGTTCCGCGATGCAGTATTTCATCACCCAAAGTTACAGAACTTGAATTTGCTGAAGGCCAATGCAGAAAGGTGTTGAACCAGACCAAAGGGAGGATTGCCAAGTTGATCGGCGATCCCGACTAACTGCGCCGATTGGACCTTCGCAACATACTTTTTGACAACTATGAATATTTGTTTGAATTTTTAGTTTAGTATGCAATCAGAGGAAATCAGTAGAAAATCAAGTTTATTCTTCAATTTTAGAACTTAGAACTATTTTTGGAGACATTTTTCCTTAGATTTTAAGATTTGCATTTCTAAGAAATTGGAAGTGGGTGTTGAAGATTCTTCATCTTAGACATTTGTAAAGACAATATTGATCGTACCCAGTTAATGGAAACACATTTCGGTATCAATATCTATCTTTTTACTATCTAGCTAAAACCCCAATTCTTGGGGTGTGATTATGTGATTATGGGTTGAGTTAACTGTTGGGTATTTTTAGTTAATAGTTTATTTGTTGTTTAAAGGTGATTTCAGTGAGTAACTGTGGTTGAATTTAATGGGGTTGTAGTTTCAAATACAATATTAACTTCATGTTTTTGGCTTGCTCGAGAGAGCATTTTAAAACCAAAATTAAAGATTCGATGGTCTATGGATATTGGGTTGTCGTGGGTTCAGCTCGAGAGAGTGCATCCTAAACCGTTTTCCACACATTCAACTCTAGAGAGTGAATGGACTAAAGCAAAGGTTGTGCTTCATTGCCACATATTGGTGTTCGAGAGAAACCAATTTGATTTGGGGTAAATTGTTCGAGAGAAAGTTTACCCCCACTAAAGTCTAGCTTAGTCACTGATTTGCTGCAGTTTACTATTAATTGCAATTACCCGATTGTTTACCTTAGCCCATAATCCTATCACATCCCAAGAATCCGTCTCAATATTCGTATTCTCATATTATTTGATGTCTTTAGTTGCAAGTTGACTACAAACTCCTTTCGATATTTGTCACTTGTGTCAACCTTTAATTTATCATGTTTTTCTTCGTAAATATTTTTTTAGCTATGATTGACTTGAGCATGTTTACACTTTTCTATTGATTCTCAATTACGAACCACTCCCTTGGGACTCGACCCCAACTCACTAGTTGGGTTATATTACTACTGAACGATCGTTGTCACTTAGTCTTGGATAAAGTGACTTTGATAGCATTTTCCCTTTACCAAAATGGCACCGCTGCCGGGGAGTGGTGTTACTTGAGAATTTTTTGTTAAGTTGAATCTTGTTCTTATTAGTTATAGAGATACTTACTTTATTTTTAGTGTTGTTTTGCCCGATTGTGTTTTGAAATAGGAAGAATGAGTGTGAATGGTGACAATTGTTACCAAATGGACCATCCCCTTTTGAGAATGTTGAATCTTATGGATAACCTCCTAATATTCAAACAATTGGGAGGTGCCATGAGATGTGGCTAAGATTTAAAGCAATACTGCAGCAGTGCCCAACTCATGGAATGCCAGAAAAATTATTACTGGAATGCTTCTATAGAGGTCTTAGTCCCGAAAATAGAAGCGCTTCTGATGTACTTTTTGCAGGTTGTTTGATACAACAACCTTATGAAGTAGTAGCCCAACTCCTTGATGGCATGGTTAAAACCAGCAAGGAAACAGAGAAAGACCGAGAATGGGCAACATTGTTGACGCGGCTGGATGTCTTGTCTAAGAAAGTTATGGATTTAGAGGCAAGGTCCAACAAGAAGGACAAGTACCTTCCTCATCACGAGTGTCAAAAGATGAAGCATCAGGAGAGTGAACAAAATCAAGAGGCTCTCTCACTCATTCTACACAAAATTGAAGAACAAGATAGAGTGTTGAATGAACTGAAAGAAAATGTCCTAATGATTAATCAAATGATAACCTCTCATTCCATGATTAATCAGCTGCAAGACACCCAAAAAGACCAAGTGTTGTCGTATGTCTACTCACAGTCTAAGGAGGGTTGGCCTAGTGATACTATGGCCAACCCCAAGAGTGAGGATTGAAGGTGGACTTGTGTCGTGCCACGACGCTAACTAAGGCGCTTCTTGGGAGGCAACCCAAGATTTTATCGCTTTATTTTTTATTTTAAGAAATAATGGTGTGTTGTTTGTGTAGGTCGAAATGGAAAGTGTTTAAAAAGTACAGACTGGAAAGCTAAAAGTCTAGTTAGCGAATCACCAAAGAGGTCGGTGACCCCGACCTAAACAGTCATTGGACTCAAGACAACTTAAAAATGGAGTCTGTAAAACTTGGTGAGCCCAGGAAATGATTGGTGAATCACTGACCTGGTCGGTGATCTCAATGTAATAACCCGTTTGGACCCCCAGTTTAACTGGAGGTCCTATAAAACTCGGCAAGGTAAGTGATCACTCGGAGTGTCGCCCAGTGGTTCGGCGATCACGACTAACGTCGCCAAATGGGTAAGAACTAGACGGTTTATCAAAATGCCAAAGGTTTAAATTTCAATCTCTTTTACTTTCCCTCACTTTTCATCTTCCCAAGCTCGCACCTATTTAGTATTTTTGATATTTTTGCATTATCTAAGTATTTCAGTCATTGATTCGTGCTCAGAGTTGGATTACTTTGCAGCCTAGCATTTCAATCTTTATTATTCGGCAGCTAAGGTTGGTTTTTCGAACCCCACATTTATTTTTAGTAGTTTGTACTCTTATGCAAGCAATATTATCACGTTGATGTGTGTTGGGCCTCTCAGATATGATTAGAATGTTTAAATGCCTATTTTAATTCGATAATCCTGCCTGTAATATTTTGAATGTTAAATCCCGTAATTTTGTGTGTTAAAATGAATTAAATTTCGTAGGGTTATGCTTACATGTTGGGTTTAGTTGGGTGAAGTCTGAATAGCCCGTATTTGTGCCAAATGACGTAATTTGCCCAATGATAGAGCGGGTGATGTTCTTTTTAAGGGCAACAATCGTCAATTGACCAAATTCGGCAAAATCGGGAGAAGGCTGAGTCTTGCTTTAATATGACTAGTGCTTGGTTTGATTTTGTTTTCGGGGGTTGCGAGGTTGAATTCAAGAAGTTGGGTTGAAATTAGGCACATTGGGTTGTTTGGCGAGCTGGGTCAAGCTCGCTGAACCACTCGGCGGTTTGCCTAATGTCCCCATCTCACCATTAATTTCATGCTTTACTTGTTGTTTGACTCTGTAACTTTCGGTGAGAAGCCTGAGGTCGCCGAAGGCACTCGGTGACTCACCGAAGTATTCTTGATCGCCTTTTATCTGCACCCCTGTACCCTTTTTGCACTGTAACTTTCGGTGGGACAATCCTTGATCGAAGAATGATATCGGCAATTTGCCGAAAGGCTTCACCACCTTATGTCACGACCCAAGAGCACATCCTAGTCGTAACCGGCGTACTCAACCTCTCAGAGGTCTAATACAAGCCTCTTAGCATTCATTCATCGCATAGATACTAAAAACCATAAAGAATTAAAAACTTTCTTGACACACGAAGATGCTTTCATTAAAAGCAAGCGGAAGACTTCTAGACTTTATACACTTATGTCTCAAACCATCTAATACTTTGAATACAACATTAGGACTAAACCCATACAAAACTTTAACAAAACTACAAGACATAAAGGAACCTATTGGGTATTGTCCTTGAATCTATGAGGACTCACCAAGTCTTCATCTTCAAACACCTTAGAAATTTATCCATGAACCATGGAATATCAACATCTCCAAAAACCCTACAGTTTAGTCAAAAGGGGAAGAAAGGGGTTAGCACAATTATGTACTAAGTATGGAAACCATGCAAAAACATACTAAAAAGGACATTTATTTGAAAGTTATGCTTGTATGCCATTTTAGTAAAATCTCATGAACATTGATACAATAGGCACCATACAAGTCATAACCACCAACATAAAGTCACATACTTCACATTTCATCAATAATCATACCTACCCCTTTACCTTTACCTTGAACCTCCACCTCAAGTAACCCTCAAGCTATACCTTTGTGCATTGTATGGGCAATGTCCCATACCATCACCCACACCAAGACACCACCTTAAGGTTACCCAAAGTGCACTTGCCATGCATTCTTTAACCTTCATTAATAAAGCACATAAACATATAAACACATTGATCAAGTAAGTCACTTCATCATCTTAGAACCTCTATCTAATGTTACCCTAAGGCACACCTAAGTGAGTCATGAAGTGGCCGCCTATACAACCTCTTCATACACACCTAAGTGTTCCTCAAGACTACCATAGTTAAGGACCTTTCTATTTCGACATAATATCACTAAGTCAACATTCATAGTACACGTCAAATATAGCATGCATCTTCACATTCTAAGCATTTAAGAGCCAACATTCTTCATGAGAGACATTTAGGACACATTCATGTATTTAGAGGACTTTCATACATTAGCCATTAAGGCTTAGGGAACTCACTTTAGCATCTTCAAAGCCTACTCGTGCCATGTGTAGATAGCATCCCATACTACTACCTACACGTTGTAGAACCTATCCAATAACTAGAGTGCACATCCCACATGATGGGAATAGGCATTAACAGACATAGACCATGCGAGCTAGACATGGAATCCGGTGTCATAAAACCCTACACTGTGGAAGGTGTTCAACTTGCCAAGGGTAGAACTAGGACACATCCCATGTAGGCACATGGTTTAGGGGATATCCAAAGATGTTCATTGTACTCTTGCCTCATACTCGGGAGAGCTACCATCTTAACCATAAAGTAATTTCATTCACATGTATGTGCTAGAGAGGGCACCATCATTAGGTCTACTGACCCATAGCACATCTACCAAGAAGGGCACCACAAGGATCTACCGATCAAGGTTCATTAAGGATAGCTCATTAAATCCCCCTGGAAGGGTGCCTTAGGCCTACCGATTCTTCATTAAGGGTGCCTTAAGCCTACCAGTCCAAGGTTCATCATTTCACACATGAGAAGGGCTACCACCATTAGGTCTACCGATTTCATGGTTTTACATTCACATAGGGTTCTAGACTTCATCATGAAGGAGCACCAACTTTAGGTCTACCGGTTCAAGTCATAGTCTAAAATGCCTTATTAGTCATTCATGGAAAGGGCACCATGCTTAGGTCTCACCGATTCTAGACATTCAGTCATTTATGAAGAGGCACAAACTCAAGGTCTACCAATTCAATACAATAAGACATCAAGTCAAGATACATTCATTACTCAAGAGAAGGATGCCTAAGCCTACCAAGTCAAGAGATCACACTCCATAGCTTTCATGTATCAAGAAGAGGCACCTAAGTCTACCAATTCAAGACATATATCACATATAGAGATCCTTCACATTCCATCATCATCACATATGAACAATAATAGAGGACACCCTTTCAATCACAATACAATAACACTTTATACAAGATCACCTTGGGATCACATAAACACCTTTATATTCACAACATGATTACCTTTACTTCATTTGATTCTCATTCAAGTCCTTCACATCACATTCATATATATGATATCATGTCAACACTTCAATTCCTCATATAATGCCTCCAAGGCCATAACCACAATACATTCAATAAGTAAACGCCTCCACCATAAGTGGATCACACATCAATCTATCACAATTCTATATCCATTCTACATTAACAATGAAGTTAGGTCCACTTACCCTTTTTCCAAAGCCACAATCACATTCCTCAACTCTCCAATAATTCACAATAGATAAGCATAGATAATAATAGAAATCAACTATTCAACTCAATCTAATCATAATTTTGTCATCATTCAATCATAAACAATAAACCCACTTCATAAGCCAACTTTAGAAAACTTGCAAACACATGGGTTCATGGAATTTTCTTTCTTTAAACCATCAATAAACATCAATAATAACATAAATCATCATTAAAAATCATTTAATGCAAGAACCCATGCTAGAATCGAAATTAGGATTTTGAGTTTTTGAACAACTTTTGAAATCTTTTGGATTGACTCTTTGATTGAAGAAGGAATCAAAGATGAAGAGTCCCATACCTTAATCTCCAAGAACCAAACAAAATTGGAGAAGAAATCAGTAGCCACCATCCACCCTAGCTCCATCTTTCACCTTTAGCTTCCATGGGGTTTTGAGAGAGTTTTTGAGAGAGGGAGGGTTTCTTTTTTTTTTTCTAATTAGAGTGATTTAAATGGAAGAATTTTGGTCAAAAAGGGTTTTATAATTGCTAGGAAAGGCAAAGAATAATAGGGACTCAACTTAGGAAAAGAATTAAGGACCCAGAAAAATAAACTTAAAAGTTTTTACTAAACCCGTCTAAGCTCGTCCTTTTTTGACAGTGTTTCACTATTTTGGGCATAACTTTTTACTCCGAGATTGGAAAAGAGTAAACTTGGTAGAGTTGGAAATATGATTCAAATACCTTTAATTGGATATGTAGTGGTCCACCTAATTCGTTTTGAGCTAAAAGATATTACCATTTAAAGTTGACCCTCACTCCTAACTTAAAACTAAAAACTGTTTTTAGGGGACTGTTTTGAGGGTCTAGGTTCTAAATGATTTCATGACTTAGCTTAAGGTCTTGCTAGCTTATAAAGGTGATAAATCAACTAGCTAATCAACCCGTTAAGACCTTTTACATAATTTAATCAAGTTACCAACTTCAAATACACATGTGAGGCTCTAGTTTTACTAGTTCATTTTTAGGGTCGTTACACCTTGGCGACTTGCTATAATTTTGAGCCAATCTTTTTGGCGAGACCGATTTAGCTCGTCAAAGTGAATCGGCGACTCGCCGAGTGTATCAATATCGAGTTTGTCTACAATTGTGTTTTTCTGTGTTTTAATTAAAATGTTTCTAACTTTTTCCCAATGTTTTGCAAATATGGTACGAACAAATATAGACATGCCACCTCGGAAAAGAGCACAGGGTATCATGATAAATGAAGGGGGTTCAAATCCTTCAAAGAAGGGAAGGCATGAGCCTCCACCGAGTAATAAAGGCAAGGGCAAGAGGCCCATTTCTAACAGGGTGACCACTGGCTCCCGGGCCAATTTATCTGAGCTTGAGTATTAGCAACCTCTGCAGTCCTGGCAAAACGAGATCAGGGCTAGATCTCACCCTACTTCAGCCAGAGCCCCTCCAATTCCCACACCAGCAGATTCAGTGCCAGCACAGGCACATCCGGTGACTCCTATACCACCTGTTGTCCTTCTGCCGAGGCTTCTCCACATATTGAAAGGCGATGGTTTGCGAACCATCCTCAGGGAGAAGCTGTTATCTACAAAAGGCCTGGAAGGCAAGTACTCCAGTGTGAGCAATTCACTAGGCCTCGAGGCCCTTAAATTCCTTCCAAGGTCTGGGAGTTCTACATATCTTATGGGGAGTTGGTCCCGAAAAGAAAGAAGAAGGCGAGCGAGTTCAGATCGGTGAAGGCAGTACTGGTCAGAGGCAAGGAGGTTGGGTGCAACAATGAGTATACTAACACTGTATTGGACAGACCACTACACTTTTCACATCCTTACGAGGGGTTGCCTGTTGCTCAGTCCCTAGATGACTTGAAGGGCTGGTTGGCTCCTCTGATTTCCTGACACCACCCCCGAGGTGGATAATGACTTGAGTATTGCTGCACGTTTCTGGTTTGGCTTCATCAGTAGCACCATAATGCCATCCCAGAACAAGTCCATTTTGTGCCATCCTAAGGCATCTTGCCTTGAGTCTATCATGTCCCAAAGGAGCATGGACCTGGGACTTCTTATTGGGCAGGAGATGGCCATGAGGGAGAAGCAGAGGCAGACTTCCTTGTCGTTCCCAATATTGATCAAGGATTTATGCCGGCGAGCAGAAGTGCTCCGAGATGATACGATGGACATCAGGGTTACCCCATCTTTCTCCATCGATATCTTGTGCATTGAGGTCGAGTACACTAAAGAGGAGGCTGACAGGATGAGAACAACTCTGACAGATACATCTCCAGAGGTGGATGTTGATTCTATACCTGCAGATGCATCTGTGTCTACTCCGGCCTCCGGGCCTTGAGGTACTTTTGCCCCTACCTCCCCTTCATAGGCTCCAGGAACATCCATTTCTTCCCAGCAAACCAAGATTATTCAGGTGATGATCCTGAATATGGGTCACCTGGCCCATTCCGCTGATGTGAGGGCCACCAGACTTGAGAGAGACGTCCACTTAATGATTGAGGCTACTATTTTTGTTGTGTTAACCCCCTTTCAGACTTCTATTGACACTCTCACCATAAGAGTTGAGGCTTGTAAGAGCAGGCAAAAGGAGGCATCTAAGGTTATGGGTTTGAAAGCCAAGCTAGCAGACTTGAGGAAGGACGTAGACTATCTAAAGTCTACTAACTTCACTTCATTACTGGAGGCTTCTGATGATGTAGACGCTCCTACTACTATTGAGATACCTCTGACCACCACTGGAGATGTACATAGGGATGATGCAACAGTTGATGAGTCGGATGTTGAGACCGACGAGGAGCATCTAGAAATACAGGAGGAGAACATTTACAAAGACTTGCCAGATCTTGAGGAGATGACTGTTCAGTCAGTGATCCAGACATCGCTGACAAATACATCTGTAGTAGCCTCTAGTGGAGCTGGTCCTTCTGAGGTGATTCCGGGCACTGTTGCCTAAATCCAGACTGATGCACCGGGCATTGATGCCCCAACAGATGTTGCGACTGAGTAGACAGGATCCCTTCTTTACCTCCCTCTCTGTCTCTCTTTATTTTGACTTACGGATATTATAATTTTGTTTGCATTTGAGGACAAATGTTTTCATTTGTGGTGGGGTGAGGCTCACCTTTTGTGTGATATTTTGTGATTCTTGTTTTGTTTATATATTTGGGCTTTGAGCTAAAAATTGTGTTTTTACACTGCTTTTGTGGATGCTTGCGGCTCTTTGTTTTTAATTGTAAATGATTTTTGACCCTTTCAAAAAAAATTTCCACCTCTTGTTTGTGTCGAATATGGCTGTTCTTTTGCAAATTTGTGTATTGGTTTTTATCAATACCGATGACTTGAATAGTGCTCGTAATCGAACATAAAATGAATGTTCAGCTACGACGAGGCCAATTGAAGTTACATAGACAATATGTGAACTCTTTTCATCTTGTTGTTACTAGCCAGGTATCGAATTGAGTCTCTTGTGATGAACACTACACACTAGAGAAAGTGTGAAGTCTTGTTTGACATTTGTGTCAACGCCTTGTGTGATGAGCTTACCGTGAACCATGTGTAATGACACCTAGAATTTGCCCCGTTGGTCCGGTTGACTAATTGATGCAATTCTTGAAATGATCTTAGGCAACTTTATGGAGTGTGAACCCATTTGACATTATACCTCTTTTGTGGCCTACCTCGTGAGTGTGTGAACATCTTTTGAGAACCCTTAGAGCGTTAACCTTTTCTTAGAAGAAACTTGATAACATTGTGACCTTTTAGTGATCCATTACCCATAATCCTCATGATTTGTGGTTTGTTTGAATAGCCAACTTAGGCCAGATGCCTAAGTTGGTGGTGTGGTGAAAAGAGAAGTAAATGAAGAAAATGCAATGACGTCTCTTTTGCCCACATTTTGATAAAAATGGAACCCTTCCATATAAAAAAAAGAGAGAAAAAGAAGAAAAGAATGAAAAAGAAAAAGAAAAAAAAGTTGTGGAATAAAGTTGTTAAAATACAAATAAAATGTGGTTTCCAACGGTCCATGGAAGATGAATAAAAGGTGACTTTTGAGCATGAATGAAAATGATGATGAAAAGGAAAGAAAGTGTTGTTCACATCACATTTCCTGAGGATTTCAGCCTATAAGCCTAAATGACCATACATTTACACTCAGCCCCAGTACAAACCTTGAAAAGACCATATTTATCTTGAATGAGCTGAAACAAAAGTCGATTGGAAAATAAGGGTAAACCTATGAGTGAAATCACGCATTGTGTTTATCTTTGTGAGTAAGAGTGTTGATCTTGATTTCGGAACTTTAAATGATTGAACCATTGTGTGAATATGGAGTCATCATTTGTGTGAGGGCATTTGAATACCTTTGTTGAGCTTGAACTTGCATTTGAAGCAAGTATAATGAGCTTGAGATTCTTTGGTAATGGTGAGTCACAACTTGAATCTTTGAGTGCATAATTGATCCTTGCATGTATAAGTTTATTCTTTTTGTGTACATTCATGATTGAGTCTTGTGTAGCACTGTTTGAGACATACTTTTTGAACTGCTGAACTTAAGTTTTACTTAAAGACAAGCAAAAGTTTAAGTTGGGGGTGTTGTTGAGTCCACGATTTGGACTCATTTAGGGCTTTATTTTAATAGATTTAGTGTCCTCAAATGTGTAGTTTGTGCCAATAACTGATATAAATCCTTGAATTTCATGTATTTGGACTGATGCACAAAGCATGGACACTAATAAGCAAAGAGGAAGAAGGCAGCTGAAAGAACGAATAAAAGAAGGCATGAGGATTGCATAAACTATTGGGCGAGTCACCGAATGGCCTTGACCTCGGCTAATGTTCCAATGTGCCAAGCCCTGAAGGAAAAAATCAAGTCGTCTATAGAAGAGAGAAGTCGGTGAGTTGGCAAACGGTTTCGCGATGCAGTATTTCATCGCCTAAAGTTACAGAACTTGAATTTGCTGAAGTCCAATGCAAAAAGGCGTTGAACCAGACCAAAGGGCGGATCGCCAAGTTGATCGGCGATCCCAACTAACTGCGCCGACTAGACCTTCGCAGTACACTTTTTGACAACTATAAATACTTGTTTGAATTTTTAGTTTATTATGCAATCAGAGGCAATCAGTAGAAAATCAAGTTTATTCTTCAGTTTTAGAACTTGGAACTGTTTTTGGAGACATTTTTCCTTAGATTTGAATATTTCCATTTCTAAGAAATTGGAAGTGGGTGTTGAAGATTCTTCATCTTAGACATTTGTAAAGACAATATTGATTGTACCCAGTTGATGGAAACACATTTTGTATCCATTTCTATCTTTTTATTATGTCTAGCTAAAACCCCAATTCTTGGGGTGTGATTATGTGATTATGGGTTGATTTAACTGTTGGGTATTGTTAGTTAATAGTTTATTTGTTGTTTAAAGGTGATTTCAATCAGTAATTGTGGTTGAATTTAATAGGGTTGTGGTTGCAAATACAATCTTAACTTCGTGTTTTTGGCTTGCGAGAGAGAGAGAGGTTTTAAAACTAAAATTACTAATTCAATGGTCTGTGGGTATTGTGTTGTCATGGGTTCAGCTCGAGAGAGTGAATCCTAAACCCTTTTCCACATATTCAGCTCAAGAGAGTGAATGGACTAAAGCAAAGGCTGTGTTTCATTGCCGCTTATTGGTGTTTGAGAGAAACCAATTTGATTTGGGGTAAATTGTTCGAGAGATAGTTTACCCCCACTAAAGTCTAGATTAAACATTGATTTGCAGCGGTTTACTATTAATTGCAATTACCCGGTTGTTTACCTTAGCCCATAATCCTATCACATTCCAAGAATCTCGTCTCCATATTCGTATTCTCATATTATTTGTTGTTTTTAGTTGCTAGTTGACTACAAACCCCTTTTGATATTTGACACTTGTATCAACCTTTAATTTATCATGTTTTTCTTCATAAATGTTTATTATCTATGATTGACTTGAGCATGTTTACGCTTTTCTATTGATTCTCAATTACAAACCACTCCCTTGGGACTCGACCCCAACTTACTAGTTGGGTTATATTACTACTGAACGATCGATGTAACTTAGTATTGGATGAAGTTAATTTGATAGTGTTTCCCCTTTATCATAGTTCCTCCTCCTAGTAGTACTATTGTAGAGGAGAATGATCCTTTAGTTTCAGATGATGATCGCAACCCTTAACCAAGCTTGCATTACATTTTTATTTTTTTTTATTTTTTAAAGTACAAATTGTGTATCCATAATACTTGATGGATGTGGGTTCTTTTGATTTAAGAATTGATGATAGATACTTATTATTGATATTTTGGATATACAAAATTGTCGAGTTCGATATTTATTATTCTATACGAATGTTGGTTATTTCATGGCTATATAATAATTTACATTTAATATGTTTTAATATGGTATATTAAAAATAAATAAATAATTTACAAGAAAATTGTTAGTGACATATTTAGCAACGATTTAAATTATAGTTATATAGAAATCTTGGCGACGGATTTGCGACGAAAGATTTTGTTGTGAATTTATTCAAAAATATGTTGCGACGGAATAACGAAAAAATATTTTGTTGCGAAGTTATTCAAATGACAAAATGAAACTATAAAAATAGCAATGACAATGTAAAATTAGCAACGTATATATTTTGTCGCTGAGACGTCGCTAAACAAGCAACAAAATTAAGAAATTTTGTCGCCAAGAGGTTAGCAACGAGCAAAATAGTAACAAATAATATTTTTTTAGCTAATCCATCGCTAATCCAATTTAGCAACGAAAATATGTATATTAGAGACGAATTTCGTACGTCAGTAGACACTGTTTTTTGTAGTTTTAAGGATTCTTATTGTATGTTAGGATTTAGTGTTTAGGGATTAGGGCTTAGGGATTTAGGTCTAGGGACTTATTGCGTTTTTTAGGGTTAATGGTTTAGAACTTATGGTTCTTTTAGGGGTTTTTAGGTTTAGGGTTTTAAACTGCTTTTAGAGGGTTTTTTAATGATTTCCTAGGGTTTAGTATTTATGCCTAAGATTTAGGGATTATGGCTTAGTCCCTAAGGTATAGGGTTTAGGTTTTTATGTTTAGAGCATCTTTACTATTTAGGTTTTTTTTAGTGTTTAATAGGTTTTTTACGTTTAGGGTTTTTAATGATTTTTTAGTGTTTTTAGGGTTTTGAGTTTCTTATGGTTTAGGGTTTCTTAGGGTTTAGGGTTTCGTAGGATTTAGGTTATAGGGTTTTAAGTTTGGGGATTCTTTAAGATTTATGGTTTTAAAAGGTTTTTTAGGATATTTTAGGTTTAGGGTTTTTAATGTTTTTTTTTTGAGTTTTTTAGGGTTTAGGGTTTCTTAGAGTATAGGGTTTCTTTATATTTCATAGGGCTTGGGGTTTACAGTTTAGCCCTGAGTCTTAGGGTTTGTTAGGGTGTAGGGTTTAACATTTATGATTTCTTAGGGTTTAGGGTTTTAGGTTTAGGTTTATTGTTTAAGGGTTTTTACGTTTTAGGGTTTAGTTTTTAAGTTTTTCTACGGTTTTTTAAGGATTAGGGTTTTTAAAGATTTTAGGGGTTTTAAAGTTTTTTTTGGGATTTTAGGTTTTGATTATTAATAGGCTTTTTGGATTAGGGTTTAGGGTATGAGGGTTTCTTAGGTTTAGGGTTTCTTAGGGTTTATGGTATTAGGGTTTCTTAAGGGTTAGGGGTTAAGGTTAAGAGTTTCTTAGGGTTTAGGATTTAGTGTTTCTTAGGGTTTCTTAGGGATTAGGGTCTAGGGTTTAGGTTTTTTTAGGGTTTAGCGTTTAGCATTTAAGGTTTCTTAGTATTTCTTTTGGGTTTTTAATGGTTTTTTAGGGTTTAGGGTTTAGGGATTTTTATGATTTAGGGTTTAAGGTTTTAGGTTTAGAGTATTTTATAGTTTAGGTTTATGGTAATTTCTTAGGTTTAAGGTTTTAAAGGTTTTTTAGGATTTAATGTTTCTTTGGGTTTTTAGATTAAGGGTTTCTTAGGGTTTTTATAGGGATTTTGGGGTTTTTTTAGGTTTAGAATTTTTTTAGAGTACGATTTTTTAGGGTTTTGGGTTTAGGGTTTAG
The DNA here is from genome assembly GCA_036553675.1 of Solanum okadae. Taxonomy (NCBI): domain Eukaryota; kingdom Viridiplantae; phylum Streptophyta; class Magnoliopsida; order Solanales; family Solanaceae; genus Solanum; species Solanum okadae. The sequence goes on from CM071689.1 coordinate 26,206,677, forward strand.
GGTTTTAGGTTTAGGGTTTTCATGATTAGGGTTTAGGACATGTAGTTCTTTTTAGGGTTTTTAGGTTTAGGGTATTATTACTGTTTAGGGTTTTTTAGGGTTTAGGGTTTCTTAGGATTTAGGGAGGGTTTTAAGTTTAGGTTTTTTTTTTTAGTTTTTACGTTTTTTTAGGTATTTTAGGTTTAGGATTTTTAAAGGTTTTTTAAGGTTTAGGATTTTTAAAGGTTTTTTAGGATTTAGGGTTTCTTAGTGTTTCATAAGTCTTTGGGCTTAGGGTTTAGCCCTAAGATTAAGGGTTTAGGGTTTCTTTGGGTATACGGTTTAGTGTTTAGGGTTTTTTACGGTTTAGAGTTTTATGTTTTTTGGTTAAGGGTTTTTAGGGTTTAGGGTTTAAGGCTTAACATTTTCTATGGTTTTTTAAGGTTTAGAGTTTTTTTAGGGTTATAAGGTTTAGGGTTTTAAAAGATTTTTAGGATATTCATGGGTTTTACGGTTTAGGGGTTCATAGGGCTTAGGGCTTTATATTTTGGGTTTTATAGGGTTTTTCTTTAGGGTTTTAAGGTTTTTGGGTTTCTTAGGGTTTAGGTTTTCTTAAGGTTTAGGATTTAGGGTTTCTTAGGGCTTTCGCTATAGGGTTTTAGGATTTCTTAGGGTTTAGGATTTTGGGTTTAGGGTTTATGACCCAAGGTTTAGGGTTTAGATTTTTTTAAGTATTTTTAGGTTTAGAGTTTTTAAGGTTTTTTAGGGTTTCTTAGCGTTTAGGGTTTACGGCTTAGGATTTTAGGTTTAGGGGTTTCTTGAGTTTTTTAGGGTTAAGGGTTTAGGGATAATGGTATTTTAGGGTTTTTAAAGGTTTTTAGGATTTTCATGGTTTTTTACGATTTAGGAGTTCTTAGGGCTCAGGGTTTCTTAGGGTTTAGAGCTTAGGGTTTTACATTTGGGTTTTTTAATTTTTTTTTAGGGGTTTTAAGGTTTTTGGGTTTCTTAGCGGTTAGGGTTTATTAGGGTTTAGGGTTTCTTAAGGTTTAGAGTTTAGGGTTTCTTAGGGCATGTAGTATAGGGTATTGGGATTTATTAGGGTTTAGGATATTGGGTTTAGGGTTTTGGGTTTTGGGTTTTAGGTTTAGGGTTTTTTTACCGAAGTTTTAGGGTTTATGGGCTTTAAATATTTTTTGATTTCGAGTTTTACAAGTTTCTTAGGATATATTAGTGTATGTTAGGGTTTAGGGCTTAGGGTTTTAGGTCTAGGGATTTCTTGAGTTTTTTAGGGTTAAGGGTTTAGGGCTTATGGTTCTTTTAGGGTTTTTTAGGTTTAGGGTTTTAAACTGTTTTTAGAGGTTTTTTTGGGTTTCTTAGGGTTCAGGCCCTAAGGTATAGGGTTTCTTAGGGTTTTGTTTTGGGTTTTAAAAGGTTTTTTGGGTTTAGGGTTTAGGGTATGAGGGTTTCTTAGGTTTAGGGTCTTTTAGGGTTTAGGGTGTAGGGTTTCTTAAGGTTTAGGGGCTAAGGTTAAGCGTTTCATAGAGTTTAGGGTTTAGTGTTTCTTACGGCTTAGGGTTTAGGGTTGTAGGTTTTTTTAGGGTTTAGCATTTAGCATTTAAGCTTCTTAGTATTTCTTAGCATTTAGCATTTAAGTTTCTTAGTATCTCTTTTGGCTTTAGGGTTTAGGGTTTAGGATTTTAGGTTTAGGGGTTTTTTATGGCTTAGGGTTTAAGTTTTTAGGTTTAGCGGTTTTTATGGTTTAGGGTTTTAGGTTTAGCGTTTTAATGCTTTTTTAGGATGTAAGGTTTCTTTAGGTTTTTAGGGTTAAGGGTTTCTTAGGGTTTTTTTAGGAATTTTTAGATTTTTTTATGTTTAGGATTTTTTTATAGTTTAGGATTTCTTAGGGTTTAGTGTTTAGGGTTTTAGGTTTAGGGTTTTTTAGGGTTAGGGTTTAGGACATTGAGTTCTTTTTAGGGTTTTTAGGTTTAGAGTTTTATTAGGGTTTAGGGTTTGCTTTGGGTTTTTTAGGTTTAGGGTTTTTAAAGGTTTTCCAGGGTTTCTTAGGATTTAGGGAATAGGGTTTTAAGTTAAAGCTTTTTTTAGTTTTTAGGGTTTTTAGGTTTAGGCTTTTTAAAGGGATTTTAGTGTTTATATGGTTTAAGTTTTCTTAGTGTTTCATAAGTCTAGGGGCTTTGGGTTTAGCCCTAAGTTGTAGGGTTTCTTTGGATATAGGGTTTAGCGTTTAGTGTTTCTTACAGTTTGGAGTTTTAGGTTTTTTGTTTAAGGGTTTTTAGGGTTTAGGGCTTAAGTTTTTCTATGGTTTTTTTTAGGGTTTTTAAGTTTAGGGTTTTAAAGGTTTTTGGAGTTTTCATGGTTTTTTTATAGTTTAGGGGTTCTTAGGGATTAGGGTTTCTTAGGGTTTAGGGCTTAGGGCTTAGGGTTTTAGATTTTGGGTTTTTTAGGGGTTTTTAAGGGATTTAAAGTTTTTGGATTCCTTAGTGTTTAAGGTTTCTTAGGGTTTAAATCTGCTTACGGTTTAGGGTTTCTTAGGACCTGTGGTATGGGGTTTTAGGATTTCTTAGGGTTTAGGATTTTGTGTTTAGGGTTTTAAAGGGTTTGTTTTAGGGTATTTTAGTTTTAGGTTTGTAAAGTTTTTTTGGGTTTTTTTGGGTATAGGTTTTCTTAGGGTTTAGGATTTCTTAGGGTATAGGGTTTCTTAGTATTTCATAAAGCTTGGGGTTTAGGGTTTAGCCCTAAGGCTTAAGGTTTCTTAGGGTACAGGGTTAAGCATTTATGGTTTCTTTTTAGGGGTTTTGGGTTTAGGGTTTTTTAAGGTTTTTTTTGGGTTTAGGGTTTTAGGTTTAAGAATTTTTAGGGTTTAGGGATCATAGCTTAAGTTTTTCTAGTGTTTTTTTAGGTTTAGTGTTTTAAAAGGTTTATTTTAGGATTTTTTTACTTTTTTACAGTTTAGGGGCTATTAGGGCTTAGGAATTCTCAAGCTTTAGGGCTTAGGTTTTTAGATTAAGCTTTTTTTTCTAGGGTTTAGGGTTTTTAAGGGGGTTTTAGGGGTTTTAAAGTTTTTTAGGGTCTAGGTTTTCTTAGGATTTAGGATTTCTTAGGGTTTAGGGTTTCTTAGTGTTTCGTAAGGCTTGGGGTTTAGTGTTCCGTAGGGTTTAGGGTTTATGGTTTCTTTAGGTTTAGGATTTAGGGTTTCCTAGGGTTTTTAGGCTTTAGAGCTTTGGGTTTAGGCCTTAAGATTTATGATTTACGATCTAGGGTTTCTTATGGTTTTAGGGTTTAGGGCTTCGGGATTTCTAGGTTTAGGGGTTTTAAGGGTTTTAGGTTTTTTAGGGTTTAGGGTTTCTTAGGGTTAGGGTTTAGGGCTTAGGTTTTTTTTTATCATTTGTTAGGGTTTAGGGCTTAGGTTTTTTTAGGGTTAGGTGTTTTGGGGGTTTAGGATTTCCTAGGGTTTAGGCTTTTTTGGGCTTAGGGTTTAGGATTTAGAACCTAAGGTTTAGGGTTTAGAGTTTTTAAGCCATAAGGTTTAACGTTTAAGGTATCTTAGGGTTTTTTGGGTGTAGGATTTAGGGATTAGTGTTTTAGGTTTAGGGTTTTTTTTAGGGTTTAGGGTGTTTTTTGGGTTTGTTAGGTTCAAGGTTTTTAAGAGTTTTTTAGGTTTAGAGCTTTTGAAAATTTTTTGGTGTTTTTAGGGTTTAGTGTTTTTTAGTGTTATTTTGGGTTTAGGGTTTGGGGTTTGGGGTTTCTTAGGGTTGATGGTTAGTGCTTAAGTTTTTTATAGGTTTACAGTTTATGGTTTCTGACGGTTTAGTTTTCAGGGTTTTGGTTTTAGGGTTTAGAGTTTAGGGTGTAGGGTTTTAAGGGTTTTTTTTAGGTTTTTTTTAATGTTTAGGGTTTCTTTGTATTTTTAGGTTTTAGGTTTTCTTTGGGTTTAGGGGATTGTTATGGTTTATTGTTTAGGGTTTTAAACGGCTTCTTAGGGTTTAGGGTTTTGTGTTTTTAATGATTTTTAGGGTAAATTAGGGTGTAGGGCTTAGTGTTTTTTAGGATTTTTTAGGTTTAGGTTTTTAAAGGATTTTAGGAGTTTTAAATGGTTTTTTAGGGTTTTATGGTTGAGAGTATTTAATGGTGTTTAGGGTTTCTTTGGGTTTAGGGTTTAGGGTATTTGGGTTTCTTAGGTATATGGTTTCTGATGGTTTAGGATTTAGGATTTAGGATTTATTAGGGTTTAGATTGTAAAGTATTAGGGTTACTTAGAGCTAGCTTCGGGTTTCTAAGGGTTTAGTGTTTAGAGTTTCTTAGGGTTTAGGGTTAAGTGTTTCTTGGGGTTTCTTAGGGCTTAAGGTTTAGGGTTTAGGCCCTAAGGATAAGGTTTAGGGTTTTTTAGGATTTAGCATTAAGTGTTTAGGTTTCTTAGTATTTCTTTTGGGTTTATTAGTATTTTTTAGGGTTTACGTTTTCTTAGTGTTTGGCATTTTTTAGGGTTAGGGTTTAAGGTTTCTTAGGTTTAGAGTTTTTCAGGTTTTTATGGTTTTTAGGATCTAGGGTTTTTTAGGGTTAAGGGTTTCTTAGTGTTTAGAATTTCTTAATTGTTTTTTAGGGATTTATAGGTTTAGGGCTTTAGGTTTATTTTTTTTTAGGGCTAGGGTTTAGGGCATAGAGTTTTTTTAGGGTTAGGGTTTCTTTAGGGTTTTTGAGGTTTTAGGGTTTTAAGTTTTTTTGGGATTGAGGCTTTCTTATGGTTTATGGCTTAGAGTTTTAGGTTTAGGATTTTTAGCGGTTTACGGTTTAGGGTTTCTTAGGTTTAGGGTTTTTAAGGTGTAGGATTTTTTAACGTTTAGTGTTTAAGGTTTCTTAGGGTTAAGGGTTTAGGGTTTCTTGAGGTTTAGGGTTTTAGGGTTTCTTAGGGTTTAGGGTTTAGGATTTAGGGCCTATGGTTTATGCCTTAAGGTCAGGGTTTAGGTTTTAGGCCTTACTGGTTAGAGTCTTCTTTAGGAATTTTTAGCTTTAGGGCTTTTAAAGATTTTTTTAGGGTTTCTTAGGGTTTTTTTAGGTTTAAGGTTTATTAGGGTTTAGGGCTTCGCAATTTAGGTTTAGTGGTTTTTAAGGGTTTTTTAGGGTTTAGGGCGTAGGATTTTCTTAGGGTTTTTTATAGGGTTTTATAGGTTTAGGATTTTTTTAAAGGTTTTTTACGATTTTTAGGGTTTAGGGTTTCTTAGTGTTTAGGGTTTCTTAGGGATTAGGGTTTAGGCCCTACGGTTTAGGGTTAAGAGTTTAGGGTTACTAGGGTTTAGCATTTAGGTTTTCTTAGGGTTTAGGCATTAGGCTTTTAAGTTTAGTCTTTATAGAGTTTAGGGTTTAGGGCTTATTGTTTTTCTAGGACTTTTTAAGTTTAGGGTTTTTTAAGGTTTATGGTTTCTTAGGTTTTAGGGCTTGGGTTTTTTTTTTTATGGTTTTTAAGGGATTAGGGCATAGTTTTTTTTAGGGTTTTTAGGTTTATGATTTTTGAAGGTTTCTAGCATCTTTTTAGGTTTAGGGGTTTTATGGGTTTTTTTTGGCGGGTTTCTGGATTTTTAGGTTTTTGGGGTTGGGATTATTTGATGTTTTTATTAAATGTGTAGGCAGAATCTGGGTTGTACAGAAAAAGAAGCAGAACTAATTTTGGCCCGAGTGAAGTTCACGACCAACTTCACGAACTATTAACTTTGTTACGGTCCGTGGTTGAGCTCGTGAAAGTGGGCCAGAACTGGGCCTTGTGAACATAAAGAGCAAGAATTCTAGTGAAGATCACAGAGGTTTATACGGGCCGTTGTTATTATCACGAACCGTGGTACCTACCGTGAAGCTGAACCAGTATAAAAGCAAGAAAGAGTTGAAAGAAGGTTTGAAGACAAAGTGAAGACCACGGGTGACTTCACGGGCCGTGGTACTCACTACGGACCGTGGTGTATCTCGTGGTACATTTTTCAGTGACCAAATTTGAAGACCCACTCTGGGGAAGATCTAAGGCAAGACCACGGAGGGCTTCACCGTCCGTGAATCCCTTGACGGATCGTGGTAGTGGCCGTGACAAGGCCTGACAACTCAGTCCTAACTTGATTAGGACTCATTTTAAACATTTTATTTTGAATTACTTTAGGTCGTTTTGTGAATCATTTTTTATTATCCGACGTTACACAACGAGGAACATAAGAAAAACTTGAGTTTTAGATTTTGGATTCAGATTATTGTCATCGGTGGGACATTGTTCATTTCGATTTTGAGATTATCAAGTGGTTGTTGATTTACCGATTATTTTTGTAAGTAATTCGTAATATGTTTTCATTATCTATTATTGATTCTTTGCATAAGAACATGAGTGGCTAAACGTCATGACTGGGAGTGTGGGACCTATGATGCTATTCTAGTTATATTTCCTAATTTTACCTTTTATTCTGTGTTTGTGTCTCTTTCAGGTGAGTGCTACTGTGTATGCCAAGTACCAGGAGTAAAGGAGTTCCATTGATCCCTTAGGACTCAGAACTCGAAAAGACTCTTCGAAAAATGGTGAATGCACAAGAACTGGAGGCACAAAGACAAAGGTTGGGACTAGAAGCTGAAACCGCTGCAAAAGGTGTTCAGCAAAACGGCGGTAACAACCAACCTAGGGTGGTAGATGAGAATAGAGGAGTGGATGGAATGATCCCTCCCCAGCACCAACCAATAGCTCCAAGGGGTAGAGCTCAGCATCCAGCGCACATGATGTATGATGAAGATGATGTAGATTTGGATGGAGCTGGAGCCACTGGAGCGATAGTGTTACCTGCACTACCTCCAGGTGTTAAGTTCACAATCACCAGCACTATGATTCAATTGTTGAACCTTAAGGGTATGTTTAGGGGTGCAGTTGGTGATGATGCAAATCAGCACTTGATGAACTTTGTGGTTATCTGTAAGTCACAAGAGATTCCTGGGGTAAATCAAACAGCAATGAGATTGAGGTTGTTTCCATTGTCTCTTACTGGAGAGGTGACTAACTGGTTGAATGAGATGCCAGATGACTCCATCAGAACTTGGAATGAGTTGAAGGAAGCTTTCCTGGAACGATTCTTCCGAGAATCAAAAGAGCTACAGATGAAGGACGAGATTAGTACACACAAACAACTACCAAGAGAAGCCATGCATGATACTTGGTGGAGGTTCAGCCAAAAGTTAAAGAAATTCCCCAACCATGATCTTACCGAAAGGCATCTTAAACAGGCCTTTTATAGGTCTCTAAATTATGTTACTAAACCTGTTGTTGATGCAGTTTGTGGAGGCTCATTTATGAGGAAGCCATTTGCAGAAAGCATGCATCTATTAGATGAGGTCTCAAAGAACAACTGACCATGGTACACTAGAGATGCAGAGGTAGGAGAGCTCGGGTATACATTTGAGCTTTCAGCTGATCAAAGGAAGAGAGAAGAAGAAAGGGACCAAGATATGGCGCATATGAGGACTCAAATAGACTTGCTCACAAAGCACATTGTTGCCAAGTCTGAAAAGGTGAATGTTGTGGGACAGCAGCACAGGTATGAAGATCAGGATCTTGACATTGATGAGGAAGCTAACTATTTGGGAAATCAAGGAAGTTTCCGAAATTATAACTCTGGAAATCAGGGTTACAATTCTGGAAATGTAGGTCGGAGCTATGCTAGGGATGGTCAGTATGAAAGGCCAGCAAATAGAGATCAAGGAAACTGGCAAAACAGAGAGGGGTATTGGAATGACCGCAGTGGTGTATATGTACCTCCAGGTAATAGAGACCGGGTGAGTGGTAGTTCTAACGGGTCCAAGCTGGAAGACATGATGGCTAAAGTACTTCAGAAGGTTAAGTCAACCGATGCAGGGGTGAAAGAAATGAGAGGTGACTTCTCGAGCATGAGTCAGTTGGTGGACTCTCACACCACCTCCATTAAACAAATAGAGCAGCAGTTGGGGCAACTCTCAGCCTCAATGAATCCGAGAAAGAACGGATCACTACCAAGTGATACCATTCAAAATCCCAAGAAGGAAGGACACTGCATGGCCATCGCCACAGGAGTGGTAAAGTTTTTTCTGACCCTATTTCTGCAGGTACTAAGTATGAGCAGGTCTTGGAGCAAGCTAGCAGAGAGGAGGATGAGAATATACATGTAGATGATCAGGGAGAGGCTCAGCAATCTCAACCTAAAGCACAACATTCGAGAGGAAAAGAGAAAGAGGTTCAGGAACACCTGCCCTTACAGCAGATTCCCAGGCCACCTCCTCTTTTTCCTCAAAGGCTTAAAAAGAAAGCTGAAGATGGAAAGTTTACGAAATTCATCACCATGCTGAAACAACTTTCAGTAAACATTCCATTGGTTGAAGCCCTAGAGCAGATGCCAGGATATACCAAGTTCATGAAAGACTTGGTCACCAAGAAAAGAGCTGTAAGTCATGATTTCTCTAACGAAGTCCATCATTGCAGTACCATTGCTACTAGATCTTTGGTGTAGAGAAAGGAGGATCCAGGTGTATTCACAATACCATGCACTATTGGGTCAATCAAGTTTGCAAAAGCTTTATGTGATCTGGGAGCTAGCATAAATTTGATGCCTTTATCCATTTATAAAAATTTAGGTTTGGGAGTACCAAAACCTACATCAATGAGGTTGATGATGGCTGATAGGTCAGTAAAGAGGCCAGTGGGCATCCTGTGTGATGTACTGGTAAAGGTGGACACTTTCATCTTTCCAACTGATTTTGTGATTCTGGATTGCGAAGTAGATTTTGAGGTTCCCATAATCTTGGGAAGACCCTTTTTGGCCACAGGAAGATCTTTAGTGGATGTTAAAATATGAGAGTTGAAGTTCAGACTCAACAAAGATGAGGTAAGGTTCAACATTTGCAGGTCAATGAAACAGCCATGAGATATGAATGTGATATCTGCAATAGAGACGGTCACTGATGAAGACATGAGGGTACCTATAGAAGAGATAATGGTTGCTGAAACATTAGCAGTAGTACTGATGAACTTTGATGTGGATTTCCAGTCTGACTATGTAGAAATTGTGAATTCCTTGCAGGGTATGAGAGCACATTCTTATGCGCCAACGAAATTGGACTTGGACTTGAAAAACAGGCCAAGTCCTCCAGCAAAACCATCCATTGAGGAGCCTCCAGTGTTAGAGCTGAAACAGATACCCAATCACCTCAGGTATGTATTCTTGGGTACTAATAACACTTTACCTATGATATTGGCTGCAGATTTGAATGAAGAGTAGGTACACGAGTTGATCAAGGTGCTAAAAAGATACAAAAGAGCCATTGGATGAACCATTGCTGATATAATTGGGATACCTCCAGGTATTTGCACGCATAAGATTCAGCTTGAAGAAGACTGTAGCCCAAGTATTGAACACCAACGGAGGTTGAACCCACCTATGCAAGAGGTGGTTAAGAAAGAAATAATCAAATGGTTAGATGCTGGGGTGGTCTACCCTATTTTTGATAGCCATTGGGTCAGTCCAGTGCAATATGTGCCTAAAAAGGGAGGCATGACTGTGGTAGCGAATGCCAAGAATGAATTAGTCCCACAGAGACCGGTCACTGGATGGTGAGTGTGCATGGATTACAAGAAGCTGAACAAGTGGACTTTGAGGGATCATTTCCCCATGCCTTTCATGGACCAGATGCTTGACAGGTTAGCAGGTAAAGGATGGTACTATTTTTTAGATGGATACTCTGGCTACAACTAGATATCAATTGCACCTGAAGATCAGGAAAAGACCACCTTCACATGTCCTTATGGTACCTTTGCGTTTAAACGCATGCCATTTGGACTACGTATTGCACCAGCCACATTTCAAAGGTGTATGATGTCCATCTTTTCAGACATGGTTGAGGACACTCTAGAGGTATTTATGGATGAATTCCCTGTAATAGGTGATACCTTTGATAACTGTTTGTTGAATCTTAGCAGGGCTTTACAGAGACGTGAGGAAGCCAACTTAGTGCTAAATTGGGAGAAGTGCCACTTCATGGTAAAAGAGGGCATAGTCCTTGGACACAAGGTGTCACAGAAAGGAATTGAGGTCGACAAGGCTAAGATTGAGGTGATTGAAAAATTACCTCCGCCAATTTCTGTGAAGGGTGTTCGAAGCTTCCTAGGACACGCCAGATTCTATAGGCGTTTCATCAAAGACTTCTCAAAATTTGCACACCCCATGTGAAATCTTTTAGAGAAGGAGGTGAAATTTTTCTTTGATGAGATATGACTTAAAGCTTTTGAGTGCCTAAAAGAGAAACTGATTTCAGCACCAGTGATTATTGGCCCAAACTGGGCGGAGCCATTTGAGGTGATGTGTGATGCCAGTGGAACTGCGTTAGGAGTTGTGTTGGGACAAAAGCGCAACAGGATGTTCCATCTGATTTACTATGCTAGTAAGTTGCTAAATGGGGCACAGCGTAACTACACAGTCACTGAACAGGAACTATTGATTGTTGTGTATACTTTTGAAAAGTTCAGAGCTTATCTTCTGGGCACTAAAGTGATAGTTCACACAGACCATGCTGCTTTGAGATATCTCATGGCAAAGAAAGATGCCAAGCCTAGGTTGATCAGATGGGTATTGCTTCTTCAAGAGTTTGACTTCGAAGTGAAAGACAGGAGAGGTTGTGAGAACGAGGTAGCTGATCACCTGTCTAGGTTGGAAGCTGCAAAGAAGGAAGAACTTGAGCTCAAGATAGATGACACATTCCCGGATGAGCAGGTATTAGCTGCTACTCTTGACCTTATTCCTTGGTTTGCTGACTATGCTAATTTTCTTGTCAGTGACTTAATGCCCGAGGGACTAACATATAGGCAAAGGAAAAGGTTCCTGCATGATGTAGACAAGTACTTTTGGGATGAACCATATCTGTACAGAGTGCGTGCTGACAATATAATTAGGAGATGTGTTCCGGAAGCCTAAATGTTGCATATCTTGGAGGCCTGTCACTCATCTCCAGTTGGTGGTCATCACGGTGGTGCTCGAACAGCTCACAAGATACTTCAATGTGGGTATTACTGGCCTACAATTCATCAAGATGCAGTGGATATAGTAAGGAGCTGTGATTTATGCCAGCGGAAAGGATCTATCTCTCGGCGCCATGAGTTACCCATGACACCTATCCTGGAGGTGGAATTGTTGGATGTGTGGGGTATTGACTTCATGGGTCCCTTTGTGAGTTCATATGGGAAGAAATATATACTGGTGACTGTGGACTATGTGTCCAAATGGGTTGAAGTTGTTGCATTACCTGAGAATGATGGAAAGAGTGTCGTTGGGTTCTTGAAAAAGAACATCTTCTCAAGGTTTGGAACACCCAGAGCCATTATTAGTGATGGTGGTCTCACTTCTGCAACAAAGTCTTTAGTGCACTTCTGACCAAGTATGGAGTAAAACAGCACAAGATGGCAACACCTTATCACCCACAGACGAGTGGTCAAGTGGAAGTTTCCAACAGGGAAATTAAAACAATTTGGAAAAGATAGTGAATGCCAACAGGACAGATTGGGCACGGAAGCTAGATGATGCCCTATGGGCATATCGGACAGCTTTCAAAACACCTATTGGTATGTCTCCATATCGATTGGTGTTTGGAAAGGCATGTCATCTACCAGTTGAGCTTGAGCATAGAGCACTCTGGGCGTTGAAGAAGATGAATCTAAATTAGAGTGAAACCGCAAACTTGAGGCTAGATCAGATCAATGAGCTGGATGAGTTCCATCTGAGGGCCTATGAGAGGGCTGCACCGTATAAGGAGAGGATGAAGCTATATCATGACAAACATATTGAAAAAAGAGCTTTACACCTGGTGACTTGGTGTTACTTTTCAATTCCAGACTGCGTCTGTTTCCAAGGAAACTGAAGTCTAAATGGTCTAGACCTTTAAAGTCACACAGGTTTTTCAATCTGGTGCTATTGAATTGGAAAATGAGAAAGGCGAGAGGTTCAAAACTAATGGTCAGCGAATCAAGGCGTATTTCGGTGCTCTTGAGGATGTGAATATTGTGGAGGAATGTAAACTTGATGAAGTCTGAGTAATCAAATAACCTACGTCGCGTAGCGACGTTAAATTGTGCGCTTCTTGGGAGGCAACCCAAGATGTAATTATATTAGGTATATTATCTATTTCCTTATTTTTCTTTATTTTTATAGAGTCACGGTGTGCTGAGGTGTGCAAGAGAGAATAAGGGAAAAATGCAGAAATTGGTGCAGACTGAACGTCACGGTAAATACCACGAATCGTAGAGATTTTCACGGGAACTATCACGATTCGTCAAATTGAGGACTGAATTTGGAAGCTACTGGAAATTGCATAAAATAGGGTTCAAGGATGGGTTCACGGTCTGTCATATATTGTACGAGATGTCTAACCTCTCATGAAGCTCAGGTAGGAAACTCAGTTCCAAGTCAACATCACGGATAGTTTCATGGACCGTGATTTCCTTTACGGGCAACTTTACAATCCGTCATCTGCACCAGGTAAGTTTCTTTGCCAGGGTAATGCCACGAACAGATACACGAACCGTGATATCTTCCACGAGATGTTTCACAGCCCGTGGACTACTACCTAGTAACACCAATGAGCCGACCCGACCCGCGCGTAACCCAACTCATAAATTATGATGTATTTCGTGATTCCAAAAGGCAGAACTTCAGTTTCTCTCTCTGTATCCTCCATAACGGTTATCTAAGAAGACTTGATCATCATTCACTAATAAATCACATATCTACCCAAGAGTCCAAACCCTCAGCTTTTAGTTGTGCTAGTGTGTCCAGCTATTTTCGATTTTGTTTCTTCAATCCAAGTAAGTTGAGTTTCAATGGTTTTCACCGTTACATCTTGTCTATAATGATTTCAATTTTCTTGATTTCAGTATGCATTTGTGATGATTAATTGCTAAACTATTACTTAATTGGATGGGTAAGTTGAAAAATTGGAAATTTGTAGCTATTCTTGGGTGTTGGTCGATCACAGGGGGGTCAAATTTTTAGGTCAGGTAGTGAAAGTTAAGTTACTTACTTTGGTTGAATAAGTAGTAGGGTAGGGTTTAAAGTATGAGAAGAGCCTGTATTTGTACAACAATGGGGATTGAGTGCAAAAAAAAATTGATGTTGGGAAGAAGATGACAGACCTATTGCCTAGTATAAGACTACGGCAGGTTGTACGTACCGTGAAAGACATTACGGGTCGTACAACTTGTCGTAGACAACACTTGAATATCAACCAAGTCCTCGGTGGTTCTCAATTTTAGTTCAAGGGCAGTATCACGGACCGTGGTTCACTCCACGGGCCGTGAAACCTTCCATTAACATTCCTTGGTTAAATGACCAGAAATTCCTTGTGCACTCGAATTCTGTTTAAACTCCACGAGGGACATCACGGTCCGTTGTTTATACCACGGCTCATTCAACTGCACTACACCTTGATTGTATTTTTAATTTTTTTTTAAGTATTTAGTTTTTGTTAATATTGCTATTCCGTGGCCCTTCCCGATGATAGATTGGGTGACGACATTCTTAAGGCAAGGCGTCACAATGATATTACACAGGGGAAGTCTGAGTAGCCGCTAGTTTGTCGTTTTATTAATGCTTGTACCAAATTGGTGTGTTGTTTCTCAGGTACAATGGGTCCCAGAAGAAAGAATGCTAACAAACCTGCTCCTGTCATCTCTTCACAATCAGAGGGTCATGGCGACTCCGAAGCGAGTGGGTCTGAGGTGCAAATAAATGTTACACCTAAAGATCACTCACCTCGAGCTACTAGATCATTGGCTAGGAGAGCTATTCTCCAGGACTCTCCTCCTCAATCTGAAGAGAGAGGTAATAGTTCTGAGAATGGGGAAAACTCGGGAAGTCCAACTGATACTGCTGCTGGTAACCAATTTGCCGATGACTCGGGGGACAGTGCTAAATCTGACAACGGTTCTCAGGCCGACACAAGTACTTCTCCACCTGTGGCTACCAAAGAAGCTGAAGCCGGAGTACGAAAGGAAACAGTTAATAGAGAGGATGAGGAGGAAATCACCGATGATGATACCATGGTAATGTATGTGAATGCTCAGGAACCTAACCCTGCATTGAGACCACAGCTGATTGCTTGTTATCGCTCCATGTGGATTGTCAACAGATCTAAAGAGTTCTTCAACAATGGTATTGTGAATAAAACTGGGGGCTTCAAGAATTGAGCAATTATGCCTGAGACTAGGGTGGTGGTAGCTGATGTCAAAGCATTCTCGGACATCTATCGGATATTTAAGCTCCATCAGTTCAATTGGATGGACAATGCACCTGGTGAATACTCTAGCCACCTGACCAGAGAATTTTATTCATCTTATGCAGCTACATTGATGAATTTTGCTGCGGATACAGAGACCACGAAGCGTGGACAGAAAGACATGGCTAGTACCTGGGGTCCACTCAACTCAATCATAGTTAGGGGCAAGTCAATAGATATTTCTGAGGCGTCGATTAACAGAATGTTACACGGCCCAGAATACTCTGAACCCGTGTTAGTTGGCGAATGTTACACGGCCCAGAATACTCTGAACCCGTGTTAGTTGGCCTTTTCGAGGGCAAACATCATGAGGTCACCAGTGATGCTACAATGGAAGATCAGACTTCTCGAGAAAGGGTTTTACGCTGCATTGCGAAGTAAATTGCCATAGATGGAGAAAATGTAGGTTGGGTCACCATAACCCCAACACTTATCACTAAAGCTTCGCTATATTTCCCGGCCAAGGTTTGGTGGGCTGTTGTCCGAGCGCAATTGAGACCGATAGCTAATGATAACACTTTGTCCCCTTCCCTAGCCTCGTTAGTAGCATGTCTTATGGTAGGTTACCAGGTCAATGCAGGATGGATAATAGCAATCAAGATGAGAGACAGGGCGCTAAATGAGAGAGCTGCACTTCCTTTTCCTTGTCTGATAGGGAAATTATGTCGAGGAGCGAATATTCCTCCGAACAGTCTAGTTGACAGATGTGGTGAAGCATTCAGACTAACCCATGTTTCAAAAATCAAGGATGTCGCAAACCATCTCTTTGGCGCAAAATCTGCCAATGTAGGTACTTTAGTTGTTGTTCCACATGTCCCACTTGATATTTCCTAGGCAAGTAGAGATCCAGAACAGGGAGAGTCATCACAACCGTCCACAGAGGCACCACCACATCCAGCTTCAGCCTCCCAGACTCCAGGTACCTTTATCACTATTCCTATGCTTTTTCTTGAGAAATTGGTTGCAGATCAGCGCCAGACCAGGACATTGGTAGAACAAATTGTGCTCCGGATGCCCCAGCTGATAGAGACAAAGGTATTAGCTGTGAAAAAAGAGATCAAAGATGAGATGAGGACGGAGCTATTAGTCTTAAAGAACAGAATGGATGGTTTGGAGAACCTTGTTCGTGATCGCTTCCAGGCTACCGGTTCAGCAGATACTGAAGAGTTCAGAGCCTAGTTGGCCGAAATGCGCACTCAAATTACTAAGCTGGCTGAAAAGCCAGCACAGGTGCCCACTCCAGTCATGCCAGAGTCGTTGATGCAAATGTTAAGTCAGGCACCCTCCACTCAAACACTTGATGATCTTTGGGGAGCACCCCCTACAAGTAAATCCAGCAAGAGAAAACACATAGCTGGAAAAATTGATGTGGAGACCCCTATTGACCCCGCTAGAGAGGCAAGAAGGCAGGAAAAGAGGCTCGTAGAGCATCAAAGAGGGAAGCTAGGGAGAAGGAAGCCCTTGTCCACCTACAGCGAGATGCAGCCTTAGTTGGAGCTTCTAGTAGTGGTGCACCTGGTTCGACTAATGAGAACCACACTAATGATGTCCTGAGACCTGAGAGTGAACCCATTGATAGGGGTGCCAATGCTGATACGACGATCGGCGTCTAGAGCACTGCAGGTATGACCCCTTCGCTTAGCTTGTGTATTTGATTTTTTTATCTCGACTTTGAGGACAAAGTCCTTTTTATTTGGGGAGAGGGTGATCAGCAGTCGGCCATAGCTGTTAGAAAAATGGTAGTTGTCTCTTTGTATTACTGTTTTGGGTGTTCTATGTATTGAGTTGTGCAGCAACTACTTTGTGAATATTGAGGACCTAAATTTGAGTTTGACTGTTAGGATCTCTAGATGACATCTTAGATACTGATATGTTGAAAGTGGCTAATCTGACCAATTGGTTGGTGAACCAAGAAACTAAAAATGCAATCATGTGTAGTGTGTGAGTAAGTTTTGATTGAAGTCTAACACTAGGAGCAGAAACTAGAACTTGCCTAAGTAGTCTTGCTTGAATCTGAAAATAACCGGATAGGAAAGGATCAGTAGGACATTTTTTTTAAACCAAAAAAAAAATTAAAAAAAATTAAAAGCCTATCACTTGAACCCAATTTGAGCCTTAAATCAGTCTTTGTTCTTACCCAACATATATCAAATCCTTGTTTCTCCGAAAGAACACAATATCACAACTCAGGCCAAAAGCCTAAGTTGAGGGTGATTACAATTTGAACAGAAAGAAAAAGGGAAAAAGAAGGTTCAACCAGTGAACTGAATGTAAAAAAAAGAAAGTGATAGCTACTGAGTCGAGATAAAATAAAGAAAAAGAGAGAATCACTCAGAAAAGAGTATGTGAAAACGAAACTTTGGGAAACCAAGGAATTAGTCACTCACGAAACCAAATATCCATTCCCTAGCCCCAAGCCTATGTTACAAGCAAATAAAGTCCTACAGTGATCCTATTCCGGGGGTTTGAAATAGAAAGTGTAGAAAGCAAGGGCAAGCCTATGGTAGTTTGTTGTTAGTGTTAGAAGTTCATTGAGAGCGTGAGAGTAGTACTCAGTCCCTACCAATATGAGCGAGGGACTTCTTTGGTGTGAGGACATAGTGGTTGCATTTGAAAGTAGATTGTGTAAGCTGATAATTCGCAGGTATAAGCATGATTGACTATGAGTAATGAGATGTCATGTATTGATCCTTACGTGTTAGAGTCAGAGGTTTGGGAAACAAATTATACTTGAAATAGCTATTGCGTAGTGTCATAAATCTGGAAATGAATTGAGGGCTGATTGTATTTGTTTGTTTTCTCATCACTTGAGGACAAGTAATGGTTCTAAGTTGAGGGTGTTTGATGTGCCGCCAAATCGTGACACATTTGATGCTTAATAACTATGAACTAATACTGGAATTAAGTGATATTTTGGGATTATTTGATGGTTTTGTTAAATGTGTAGGTAGAATCTGGGTTGTACAAAAAAAGAAGCAAAACTGATTTTGGCCCGAGTGAAGTTCACGGCCAACTTCACGAACCGTTAACTTTGTTACGGTCCGTGGTTGAGCCCATGAAAGTGGGCCAGAACTGGGCCTTGTGAAGATGAAGAGCAAGAATTCTAGTGAAGATCACGGAGGTTTATACGAGTCGTTGTTATTATCACGAACCGTGGTACCTACCGTGAAGCTGAACCAGTATAAAAGCAAGAAAGAGTTGAAAGAAATTTTGAAAACAAAGTGAAGACCACGGGTGACTTCACAGGCCATGGTACTCACTACGGACCGTGGTGTATCTCGTGGTACATTTTCCAGTGACCAAGTTTGAAGACCCACTCTGGCGAAGATCCAAGGCAAGACCACGGAGGGCTTCACGGTCCGTGAATTCCTTGACGGATCGTGGTAGTGGCCATATCAAGGCCCGACAACTCAGTCCTAACTTGATTAGGACTCATTTTGAACATTTTATTTTGAATTACTTTAGGTCATTTTGTGAATCATTTTTTATTATTCGACGTTACACAACGAGGAACAGAAGAAAAACTTGAGTTTTAGATTTTGGATTCAGATTATTGTCATTGGTGGGACATTGTTCATTTCGATTTTGAGATTATCAAGTGGTTGTTGATTTACTGATTATTTTTGTAAGTAATTCTTAATATGTTTTCATTATCTATTATTGATTCTTTGCATAAGAACATGAGTGGCTAAACTTCATGACTGGGTGTGTGGGATATATGATGCTATTCTAGTTGCGATTCCGTAAAACGATTAAAAAGGCAATCTTTGTTCACAACTTGTAGCTTACAACTTTCATTATCATTTTAGGCTATTGAGTGCACGCTTTAGACAGGCATGTATCTGGTGTTTGTTCGAGAGAAAAACATCAGTTGGGAAAATGCTAAACTAAGTTTACGAATTGAAGTTAAAGTCGGAATTCGAGAGAAGGGATCTTTAACACCGTATTAAATTAAGCGAAGTCCAATATCGATAACACTTTAAGTTCGAGAGAATTAGAGTGGGTATTATCTAATTAGGCTGAGAAGCGTTAGATATATTTAAATCGCAAAGAGTCTGTAAACATTGATTTACTTGACACTCAATTTACGGAAGAGCGTTATAATCGATGTCATAGTGAACACAAAACCTGGTTTCTTTAAATTGATTGAATCAACTTACAACGAGATCTTTTATGAACCGTGTAACTAAGTTTTGACTGGAAGTACTTGCTGATAGAATACTTTTCAATTAAACCCAATTTTACTTTTCTTGTTAATTGTTCAGGAAATAGTAACGACAATTGAGTAAATGCGATTGTGAAACTTTATCTACAAAGAAATTCTCTATGGGATCGACCTCAACTCTAGTTGAGTTCTGTAAATTGACAACGACCGTTTACACTCCTTATTTGGAGTGTAAGTTTGGACGTATCAATGAACAAGTGAACTTTCCTGATTCAGTATGTTTCCATACTGCAGTGTATGTAACCCCCTGCAAAAACTGAAACTTAGTATTTAATATAAGGAACAAGAAGAGATGGAACCTGTTGCCTTAGTTTCCTTTCATTCCATTCTCCATTTACTAGAAAATGTGCAATAGTAGCATTATTGAGACTTGAAACAGAAGTAGCATAGCTAGCTAGGACACCTACACCTAACCTGAAACGACCCCAAAAATGCCCGAAAATGTGCTTCGGAAACACCTAGAATTGTAATTTCCATATATCTCAAAATCCGTGCATGATTTCAGAAATTCGACTTCATATTCTTATTCAGGGGGTCAAATTGAGTGGGAAATGGGTCTAACCCGAATTTTAGAGCAACCGTATCAAAATTCAAAAATCGCAAAATATGCAATTTTCAGGGCCAACTTTAAAGGGGCTTATCTCTTAGCACACAAGGAACTGGAAAGGCCGCAACCTATTAAATTAAACCTCTATGAGTTAGCTTTCCAATTCACTTGGTTTCACCTCATTCCGAGTTAGGATGAGGGAGTTATGACCTTTTTTGTAAAACATGTCGGAGCAGATTTGCAAATTCCAGTGAGCAAAGTTACTGTAGCGGCTGGAGACGTTTTTCTTTTATAAAAGAGGTTATGTCCCATACTTAGTTATATTTCTTTCTAGCTTCAAAACACTCAAAAACACTCTCTAAGCCCTCTTCAAAATTTCACCAAGATCTTCAATCAAATTCAAACATCTCAAGCTCTAATTCCGGATTCAAGACTCAATCTCAAGCTTCAATTCTCCATTCCAATCTTCATCAAGGATTCTCCAAAGTTGAGGTATGTGGGTTGATTGTGGAAACCTTCCTTTCCACAAGTCCAACCATTTATCCTCTATTTTTACTTCAAGTTTATGGGTCCTTATGATCATTTATGAACTCTTGAATTTTGGAATTACTACTACACATCCTATTATGGTCTATTTTTGCATATTATCATGAAATGGAATTATTAGGTGATGCTTATGGTTTTTATGCTTCCATGATCAAATTATGAAGGTTGATATATATACATGTATGTTGTTGGTGGGCTGATTTATATGAATTTTGGAATTGGTTGAATTTAGTACTCTTGAAAGACATGATTTTATCTACATGAACAATAGCCCACCATGTGTTTGATAAAATGTCATTTATAGAATTCTTAGGAAATGGAAGGTCCAATGTACATCCTATGAGTCGGATGATTATATAATTATTGAAATGATGATGAAAGGGATACATGTATATGATTTTCTCTATATAGTGTTGTGGGTCGACCAAGCCTAGTACGGGGGGGTAGTAGGCCCGTATAACCGTATCAAGGGGTTGGTACCTTGGTTGCCTAGTACGGGGGGTAGTAGGCCCGTATAACCACATCGAGGGGTTTGTACCTTGGTCCCTAGCTCGGGGGGTGGTAGGCCCGGGTAACCACATTGAGGGGTTTGTACCTCTTTCGCCTCTCCAAGGGGGTGGTAGGCCTTGGAAATACTATATTGATGGTCACTCACCACACATGTACTACGTCCCACTAAATGTGATTTTTATGTAAGCGTCATTATATATATCATTTCATTAATGTGCTATCTATCGGGTATGATTATGCATTTTCCTATGATGTCCATCTATTGTAGCATTGCATTGCATCCCATATACTTAGTACATTCAAACGTACTAACGCATACTCTATGCCTACATGATGTCACCATGTAGGGACCGGAGCACCGCTTGACCCTCCTCCTCCGCGTGGCTAATACGATTTTCTATCAAGGTTATTGGTGAGTCCTCCATTCCGGGGACGTTGCTCATGATCTTTTGCTATGTATAAGACTTTTTCTTTTTAGTTATGTTTTGACTATGAGGGTGAGCCCGGTAGTTTGTCTTGGCCCCCGCTAAGTACTCATGTTTAGAGGTGGTGTTGGACAAGTTGTGTATTATGCTTGAGCTTGACTCATCTATGGTATTTATGTATCATTTCTTCTTTTTTCTCTTGCTCCCTTAGTCCCGATTTCCCCCCTTTGATTATGCTTATTACTCATGGTCATTTAATTGCTTCCGCGACCAAGGATGTGTAATGATACACTATGAGGCTTGTTTGGGGTTCCTTCGGGTTCCCCATTCGCCGGTCACGTCTAGGCCCTAGGCTTGGGTTGTGACATAACCAATCATCCCACCAAAAAGAATAGTTTCCAGAATTGATTTTCCAACCTATATGATCTTCTACTGTAATCTTGTTCTTCATCATATATTTCCACATTAGAGAGTATCCACCTTTTTAGAAACTGGATGAGCTTTTTGACAATACTTGGATTTAAGAAATTGACTCCATAAGGTATCCTTAGTCCTGAGAGACCACCATTGTTTGTATTGTAAGGAGGTGCATATATCATTGAGTCTTCTTAGCCCTACCCCTCCTTCTATACAAAGTAAACTCAAGGTTTCAAGATAGGCCCAATGGTATTTTCTTTTATCTTGATCTCTTCCCGAGAAAAATTCAGCAATAAGAGCCTCAATATATTTAATAGTAGTGTTTGGAGGTGAAATAGCAGCCATAGTATGTATAGGTATAGATTGCAAAGCATGTTTGATCAATGTAATTCTACCCCCAACTGTAAGAAGTCTTGTCTGCCAGCCATAGACCTTTTTGGAGACCTTCTCAATTAGGTGAGAATAATAGATGATCCACTGCCGACCAATATAAAGTGGACATCCTAGATAAGTAATAGGACTACTTTTCTAGGAAGAGCCTGTAAAAACTTGAATGGTATGAATGATGTCCTGTGAGGTAGTGTCTGGGACCATAAAATGGCTCAGTATTTTGTTAATAAGTTGGCATGAAGTCTGTTCATACTCCCCCAAAGTGTCCATAATCAGCTCCAAGGATTGTCTGTCAGTAGAAGCAAACACAATTACATCATCTGCAAAACTTAAGTGATTGATCTGAGGCCCTTTAGGTTCCATGCAGAAACCATTGAAGCTTGAAATCTGATGAAGAGAATTAAGCATCCTTGTCACAACTTCTGCACCTAAAATAAATAGGGCAGGAGATAATGGATCACCTTGCTTAAGTCCTCTAGTGGAATGAAAAAAACCATGTCTGTGACCATTAATGATTATAGAATACCAATTGTTACTCATTAGCCTCCAAACTAAGTCAATAAAGGCCTCCCCAAATCCAAATCTCCTTAATACCAAACATGTAAAAGACCAAGACACTCTATCATATGCCTTGGTCATATCAAGCTTGATAACTACATTACTTCCTATATGGTGTTTTTTAATGCCATGAGTTATTTCTTGTGCAAGCATAATACTTTCTGAAATGTTTCTGCCTCTGACAAACCCTGACTGATTAGCTGATAATAAAAGGGGCAAAACAGTAGCCAATCTTATAATCAATATTTTAAAGATTAGCTTATTAGTAAAATTACTAAGACTAATAGGTCGCAGTTCTGTAAAACTGGTAGGCTGTTCACTCTTAGGAATCAAAACCAAATATGCATGAGACATGATTTTAGGCATAATGTGACCACAAAAGAAAGACTGTACAACTGCCAATAAATCTTCCTTAATGATATCCCAGCAAGCTTGATAAAACTTGCCCCCATACCATCTGAACCTGCTGCTGAATTTGGATTCTTGGCAAACACAACCTGTCTAAGTTCCTCTAAAGTAGGCATTGCTTGCATCATCTCATTTTGCTCTGGAGTAACTAGTGTAGGATTATGTTGAAGGATTCTTTCATCTATTCTGTCATTCTGTTCAGTAAATATATGTTGATAATAATCACAAGCTGCCTGAGCTATTTGTTCGTCACCCTGTATCCACTCCTCATTTGCAGTACAAATCTTATGCAGAAACAACCTCCTTCTTCTACCCCTCATTAAAGCATGAAAGTATTTTGTATTGGCATCACCTTCCTTAAACCATTGTAATTGTGTCTTTTGTTTAAGGATAGATTCCTCCAATTTTAAATACTTGATGTAAGTAGCATTCAGGTGATGTAAATTCTGTCTAAAGGCTTCAGTGTTGTCTGTCATATAGTCCTCTTCAGCTTTTCTGATTTTCTCCTCAAACTCCCAAGCCTTCTTAAAAATATCTCCATATTCTTGTTTAGACCAGCTGCTAAGAGTAGAGGTTAATCTCTTCATTTTCTAATGAAATTTCCACATTGGATTGCCAGTAACTCCCCTTTCCCAACACTGCTGAACTGTTGTCATAAAGGTGGAATGTTCAACCCAAAAATGTAAAAACTTGAACTACTTTGTAGGACTCTTGTTTGTCTTGGACAATTCCATCAACAGAGGACTGTGATCAGAACCAACAGAGGATAAATGCTCAATAGTAGTTTGTGGCATAACCTCTAACCATTTATCATTAACCATGGATCGATCTAATCTCTTCCATACTCTAGCTTATGCATCCCTTTGATTACACCATGTGAATGGAATCCCTGTGTATCCTAAATCAGTCAAACCACATGCTTCTATCACACTAATAAACTCAAAGCTCTTGTTCATGTTGTAAGGCATTCCCCCAAGCTTTTCTTCTATAGATGTGATAACATTGAAGTCTCCAATTGTACACTAAGGTATATCCATACTAGAATAAACTAATAGCCTGTCCCACAAAGGTCTCCTCAGATGCTCCTTGCATTTAGCATAAATAAGGGATATCATGAGTTGCTCATTGAGATCAGAGTGTTTGAAATTGCCTGTAATATGTTGCTCATGATTTTCCAGAATATGACCAGTGATTTCATTAGACCAGAATAGCCAAATTTTACCATTAGGATTAGTGACTGCATGGTCCATTTGAAGTTGAATTCTCACCATGTTGATTTGAGAATTGTTAGTAAATGGTTTGAGAACATCAATCAGAGTTAAGTGCTACAATTTCTTGAGTGTTTGAAGCCTTTCCAATGAGCCTTGAGTATTAATACTCCTAGCATTCCAACATAAAGCCTTAACCATTAAAAACCTTTGGATTTAGACCTTGTATTGGGCCTGCTAGAGGTTTCAGAAGTACTGGTAGTTTGTCTATTAGTTTTTCTGTTTGGTTTCCTAACTCTTGGGGATATACCTTGTTTTGAAGAAAGTTCATGAACTTCCTCAAGCCATTTATCCTTAAAAGTGGAACCAAAATTGTGAGGAGGCTGATTACTGTTGTCTTCTTCTTCTTCACCAGATGCATCAATGGACTGATTATCAGAATCCACTTCATCCTCAGAATTTAAAACCCCATAATCATCTTGAGGTGGCCTATCAGATTTATCCTTATTCATATCTTGTTCCTCTGTTTGTATTCCCCTATCTAAAAACTGGTCAGCAATCTGTTTCCTTTTTATAGCATCTCTTCTTTTTTTACTCAACCTACCTCCTGATTTATTATTGAACTGGGCTTCCTGTTGACCAGTATCAAGACCACCTTGCTGCCCAGTAGTTTTGTAACTCGAAATAGGGGTAGTAGGATTTCTATAGTCACTACTAAATTTAGGCACATCCTCATGTACAACAGGAGGCAATTCCCCCTCCCTTTGGTCACCCCATCCTGCAAATTAATAGTTGTCTCCTGTATTCTCCCAGCCATACCTCCAACAGCTTCCTTAACAACATTCTCAACAATATTAACAATATCAAGGGGTGCAGGGGATGGGAGCATTGCGTCAATACCTGTATCAGCATGCCCTGTAATGACTTCCTTTCCTTTGGTATTGTCCTTACCAGTACTCTTTGCTGCATTCCTTTTTTGCTCACCCTGTTCCTACTGCTGCTGTGATGCTATCTGAGGTCTGCTATCACTCTTGCTGCCAGTGTATTTGTACATTATCTCTAAAGTAGATGGTGTCTCCTGCACATCAAGATTAATATAGGTTTTCTGAGTAGGGATAGCAATTATACCTGCCTGTTTGGTGGACTGTTCTGTCTGACTGGTATTACCCCTGGGTGCCTGCTGTGAATTATTGTTCCTCTTCCTTTGGGTTTGCCACTGCTCCTCTTGCTGGTTATACCTATGTTCCTGATCTTTTTTCTGAGTGTATGGAGGTCTGCTAGCATCCTCTTTTGGACCAGTTTCTTTATGACCTTTAGGTGGTTGAGGATTATTGTCCATGTCTTTAGTATTCTTGTTTCTAACAGTTTCCAGTTCCCTTTTTTTTCCTCATCTTTTTGCCTTATGGTACAATCACTCTCCACATGTCCTTGATGTTTGCAGTAGAAACAATAGTCAGGGATATTATCATACTCTATTTTTTTCCATCTCCCATCAGTAATATCTTCCCTTATATAACCCATCCAAATATAAGGAGGTCGCTTTTGAGTAAGGTCAACTTGCACCTTCACCCTAGCTTGACTACCCCTAGTCTTTTTAATAGAGGCAGAGTCTAAATATAAAACCTTCCCAATAGGGACAACAGGCCAGTAACAAACTCTTTATTATAACAATTCAAAGGTAATTCTGGTAATGAAATCCATATTAGGACCACAGGAGTTTCTTCAGCTGGTGTAAAATTAGGAGTCCATGCTTGAATTCTCATCACCTGTCCAGCTATACTCATCATTTGCTTAGTCCAAACCATATTATAATCAAGTTCATTATCAAGATCAATATATACATGTCGCAAATTAAAATGGGCAATCTTAACACCACCAGATAATTGAGTTTATAAAATGAAATTCTTCCTTATGAGCTCTACTTTCGGCATTGTGTAACTGAACTTCCCAATAAGAGTATATCTACAAGCAACAACTAAATCCTTAATGACCTCCTCTTTCACATACAAGACAGCAGAGAGACCTTGTTTAGAGGTAATTTTAGGAGCTGTCAAGCTAATGGTAAAACACTTTTGGCTTGATTATGTCTAAGACGATTGGCATAATTCTGAACTACAGTATAAGGGGCAGGTTCAGCTACTTGATCATTTTTGGAAGGATAAGGAGGTTGGGGTCGTTCAAGTCTAGCACTATTTATATTCGATTTAGGACATTGTCGATCAAAATTGCTAGAAATTCTAGGAAAATTAGATGGATATGCCTGCTGTTGATCAGCTCTAGAACTCTCCTTAACCTGATTACCCTGAGCCTATCTTGGAGCATTAAGATCATTGAATTTCCCTTGTTTTTTAGCAACCCAAGATTTCTGTTGATTATTCTCAATTCTATGGAACTCCTTATCAGATGTTGGAATCACATTATCACGAGAATTATCAATAGGAATCATACCTGCGTTCCTGCCCTGTTTCTTGGTGATATGATCATCCAACTGAGGAATGCTAGAATGTCCTAATTCGTGAACCTGTTGTTTTCCTTCTCTTTGGTGAAATTAAGGCTGTGCTAGATCATAAATTTCCTCATCTTGATGCAAATTTTCGAAATTCTTCGCCAAAATTTTGGCAGAGTCACCAGAATTTTCATGCCCGGCGATTTCACTATGGAATGTGCTTGAAATTTCAGTTGTATACCCTCCACGACCAGGGGAATAGACTCCAATATCAATTTCACCCCTAACAACCTCATAAGTGCGTCAATTTTGATGGCGCAATTGAGGCGATGCACTTACGTTCCTCGTCATCATCGCCAGTTGATTTCTTATAGATGGTACGGTTAAATCATGAGATTTTTTACTAGCATGAAGATCATGGGATAGGGATTCTTTATCACCAGTCCTTTTACCTTCAATTTGACTAGAATCTTCCATGGGAACATGTGTTCGAGTCCCGTCCAACTCCCTTTCCTCCATGGCAGTATGGATCGCCTCTTCCCTCACCTACGAGGAGTTGTACGATGATTTTGAGGACGATTCCAGTAATGGTGGATGTATATTTGGCTTGGGCATCATTGTAGACGGATCTGGTGGCTTGAAACGATCTGCTGGCAACGCACCAACCATTCAATGATGCTGAAACGTTGAAAAAATTAGCTGAGATAGCTAATTTCTTGAGAGAATTCTAGAGAGAGAAAAATTTTAGAGAGAAAAAATTCATGGAATGAGGAGGCGATATGGTTTAGGGTTTAGGCCTAAGATTTGGGGTTTAGGGTTTAGGCCCTAAGGTATAGGGTTTAAGGTTTAGGGTTTCTTATGTTTAGGATTTATTGATTAGGGTTTATGTTTTTATGTTTAGAGTATTTTTAGTGTTTAGGGTTATTTCTAGTGTTTAGGTTATTTTTTTATTGTTTTTTAGGTTAAGGGTTTTTTATGATTAGGGTTTTAAAATATTTTTTAGGTTTCTTTTAGGATTTTTTAGGGTTTTGTGTGTCTTATGATTTGGGGTTTATTAGGGTTTATTTTTTTAGGATTTAGGTCATAGGGTTTTAAGTTTAGGGTTTCTTTAGGGTTTAGGGTTTTTTTACGGTATTTTAGGTTTAGGTTTTTGGGTTTTTTAGTGTTTAGGTTTTCTTAGGATTTAGGTTTTCTTAAGGTTTCTTAGGGTTTAGGGTTTCTTAGTGTTTCATAAGGATTGGGGTTTAGGGTTTAGGGTTTAGGGTTTAGCCTTAAGGTTTAGGGTTTCTTAGGGTGTAGGGTTTAGCATTTAGGGTTTCTTAGGGGTTTGGGTTTTAGGTCTAGGTTTTTTGTTTAAGGATTTTTAGGGTTTAGTGCTTAAGTTTTTCTAGGGCTTTTTTAGGTTTAGGGTTTTTAAAAGTTTTTTAGTTTTTCTAATGGTTTTTATTGTTTTCATGTTCTTTGGTCTTAGGGTTTTAGATTTAGGGTTTTTGAGGATTTTTTAGGTTTAGGGTTTTAATGATTTTTTTAGGGTTTATGTTTTCTTAGGGTTTCTTAGTGTTTTATAAGACTTGGGGTTTAGGGTTTCTTAGGGTTTAATATTTAGGGCTTTAGGTTTAGGGTTTTTAGGGTGTTTAGGGTTTAGGGTTAAGTTCTATAGTTTAGGGTTTAGGGTTTCTTAGAGTTTTTAAGGGTTTTTTAGGTTTAAAGTATTTAAAGGTTTTTTTGTGTTTTTTAGGGTTTAGTGTTTCTTAGTGTTATTTTTGGTTCAAAGTTTAGGGTTTCTTAGAGTTTAGGATTTGGGGTTTCTTAAGGTTTGGGTTTAGGGCTTATGGTTTTTTATGTGTTTACGGTTTAGGGTTTCTTAGGGTGTAGGTTTTTGGGTTTAGAGTTTAGGGTTTCTTAGGTTTTGGATTTTTAAGGGTTTGCTTATGGCTTAGGGGATTCTTATGGTTTATGGTTTAGGGTTTTGGGTTTTTCTTAATAATTTTTAGGGTAAATTAGGGCGTAGGGCACAATGATTTTTAAGAATTTAAGGTTTAAGGTTTTTAGGGGTTTTGAAGGTATTTTTTAGTGTTTTAAGGTTTAGAGTTTTTAAAGGTTTTTAGGGTTTCTTGGTATTTTAGGTTTTTTATGGGTTTCTTAGGATTTTTTAGAGTTAAGGGTTTTTTAAGGTTTAGGATTTCTAAGGGTTTTTTAGGGATTTTTACGTTTAAGATATTTAAAGGTTTTTACAGTATTTCATGTTTCAAGGTTTCTTAGGGTTTAGGGTTTTACAGTGTTACGATTTAACAGGGGTTTTTTTGGTTTAGGGTTTTTTAGGTTCAGAGTTTTTAAAGATTTTTTGGTGTTTTTTAGGGTTTAGTGTTTCTTAGTGTTATTTTGGGTTCAGAGTTTAGGGTTTCTTAGGGTTTAGGGTTTGGGGTTTCTTAAGGTTTGGGTTTAAGGCATATGGTTTTTTATGGGTGTACGATTTGGGGTTTCTTAGGGTGTAGGTTTTTGGGTTTAGAGTTTAGGGTTTAGGGTTTCTTAGGTTTAGGATTTTTAAAGGTTTTTTTTTATTTTCTTAGGGTTTAGGGGATTCTTATGGTTTAGGGTTTCTTAGGGTTTTGGGTTTTTCTTAATAATTTTTAGAGTAAATTAGGGTGTAGGGCATAGTGTTTTATAAGAATTTAAGGGTTTAGGGATTTTTTGGGTTTTTTAGGGTTAGGGTTTTAGGATTTTTTTATGGTTTTTTACGGTTTAGGGGTTCTTTGGACTCTGGGTTTCTTAGAGCTTAGGGTTTTAGATTTTGGGTTTTTTAAGGTTTTAGGTTTTAGGGTTTTTTAACATTCTGGGTTTCTTATGGTTTAGGTTTTCTTAAGGTTTAGGGTTTAGGATTTCTTAGGGCTTATGGTATAGGGTTTTAGGGTTTCTTTGGGTTTAGGATTTAGAGTTTAGGGTTTACGGCCTAAATTTTAGGGTTTACGGTTAGGGCTTAGGGCTTAGGGTTTTTTTTAAGGGTGTTTAGGTTTAGAGTTTTAATGGTTTTTTAGGGTTTAGGGCTTAGGGTTTTAGGTTTAGGTGGATTTTCTTGAGCTTTTTAGGGTTTAGGGTTTAGGGCTGATGGTTTTTTAAGGTTTTTTAGGTTAAAGGTTTTAAACTATTTTTAGGTTTTTTTTAGGGTTTTTTAGAGTTTAAGGTTTAGGCCTAAGATTTATGGTTTAGGGTTTAGACCCTAAGGAAAAGAGTTTAAGGCTTAGTGTTTCTTAGGGTTTAGGATTTATCGTTTAGGGTTTAGGTTTAGGGTTTTTTTAGTGTTTAGGGTTTTTTTTAGAGTTTTTCAGCTTTAGGGATATTTTACAATTAGGGTTTCTAAGGATTTTATTGTGTTTTTTTAGGGGTTTTTAGGGTTTTCGTTTTCTTACGGTTTAGGGTTTCTTAGGTATTAGGGTTTTGGGTTTCTTAGGATTTAGGGTTTTAAGTTCATGGTTTCTTTAGGGTTTAGGGTTTTAAAGGTTTTTAAAGGTATTTTAGGTTTTCAATTTTTAAAGATTTTTTGGGTTTTTTAGGGTTTAGATTTTCTTAGGGTTTAGAGTTTCTTAGGGTTTAGGGTTTGTTAGTGTTCCATAAGGCTTGGGGTTTAGGGTTTATCCCTAAGGTTTTTTAGGGTTTGTTAAGGTATAGGATTTAGCGCTTATGATTTCTCAGGGTTTAGGGTTTTAGGTTTAGGTTTTTGGTTAAGGGTTTTTAGGGTTTAGGGTTTTAGTTTTTCTTGGGTTATTTTAGGTTTAGAGTTTTTTTAGGTGTAGGGTTATCAAAAGCTTTGTGGTTTTTTTATAGTTTTTTATGGTTTTGGGGTTCTTAGGGTTTAGGGCATAGGGTTTTAGATTTAGGGTTTTTTTTATGGCTTAGGATTTTTTATATAAGGGTTTGTAGGGTTTAAGCTTTAGGGCTTAGGTTTTTGTAAGGTTTTAGGTGTAAAGTTTTTAGGGTTTTTTTAGGCTTTTTAGGATTTTTATGGTTTTTCACAGTTTAGGGTTTAGGGTTTAGGGTTTCTTAGGGTTTAGAGTTTAGGGCTTAGGGCTTTTTAGGGTTTAGAGCTTAGGGTTTTTAGGGTTTAGGGTTTAGGACTTAGGGTTTATGGTTTAGAGTTTAGGGTTTTATATTTAAGGTTTAGGGTTTCTTGTGGTTTAGGGATGAAGGTTTTAGTTTTAGGGTTTTTTAGGGCTTAGAGCATATGGTTTTTAGGGTTTTTTAGGTTTAGGGTTTCTTAAGTTTTTTTAGGGTTTTTAGAATTTTTAGGTTTTAGGTTTTCTTAGCGTTTAGGGTTTCTTAGGGTTTAGGTTTTCTTAAGGTTTAGGGTTTCCTAGGGCTTATGGTATAGGGTTTTAGGGTTTGTTAGGGTTTAGGATTTAGGGTTTAGGGTTTTTGGTTTGGGGTTTAAGAACTAAGGTTAAGGGTTTAAAGTTTGTTTAAGGGTTTTTAGGCTTAGAGTTTTTATGGTTTTTTAGGGTTTCTTAGCGTATGTTAGGGTTGATAGTTTAGGGCTTAGGGATTTAGGTTTAGGGTTTTTCTTGATTTTTTTAGCGTTTAGGGTTTTACGTTTTGAGATTTTCTTTTGTTTTTTAGGGTTTAGGATTTAGGGCTTATGTTTTTTTAGGGTTTTTTAGGTTTAGGGTATTAAACTGTTTTTAGGGCTTTTTTAGGGTTTAGGGTTTAGGCCTAAGATTTGGGGTTTAGGGTTTAGGCCCTAAGGTATAAGTTTTAAGGCTTCGGGTTTCTTATATTTAGGATTTATTGATTAGGGTTTAGGTTTTTAGATTTAGGGTTTGTTTAGTGTTTAGGGTTTTTTTTCATTATTTTTTAGGTTAAGGGTTTTTGACAATTAGAGTTTTTAAAGATTTTTTAGGTTCGTTTAGGATTTTTAAATATTTTTTAGGTTTGTTTTATGGGAATTTAGGGTTTTGGGTGTCTTACGGTTTAGGGTTTATTAGGGTTTAGGGTTTTTTAGGATTTAGGTCATAGGGTTTTAAGTTTAGGGTTTAAAGTTTTTTTAGGGTATTTTAGGTTTAGGTTTTTGGGTTTTTAAGTGTTTAGGTTTCTTAGGTTTTCTTAGTATTTAGGTTTTCTTAAGGTTTTTTAGGGTTTAGGGTTTCTTAGTGTTTCATAAGGATTGGGGTTTAGGTTTTAGCCCTAAGGTTTAGGTTTTCTTAGGCTGTAGGGTTTAGCATTTAGGGTTTCTTAAGGTTTTGGGTTTTAGGTCTAGGTTTTTTGTTTAAGGATTTTTAGGGTTTAGTGCTTATGTTTTTCTAGGGTTTTTTTAGGTTTAGGGTTTTTCTTATGGTTTTTAAAAGTTTTTTAGCTTTTCTGATGGGTTTTATTGTTTTGGGGTTGTTTTGGGCTTAGGGTTTCTTAGGGTTTAGGTCTTAGGATTTTAGAGTTAGGGTTTTTTAGGGTTTAAGGTTTTTGAGGGTTTTTTTGGGTTTAGGGTTTTAATGGTTTTTTAGGGTTTATGTTTTCTTATGGTTTAGGGTTTCCTTGTGTTTCATAAGGCTTGTGGTTTTGGGTGTAGCACTAAGGTTTAGGGTTTAGTGTTTCTTAGAGTTTAGGGTCTATGATTTTTTAGGGTTTAGGCCTTAATATTTAGGATTTAGTGATTCTTAGAGTTTTTTACGGGTTTTTAGGGTTTCTGGTTTAGGGTTTAGAGTTTAGGGGTCTTTAGGGATATTTAGGGTATAGGGCTTAGAGTTTTTTTGGGATTTTTAGGTTTAGGTTATTTTTAGAGTTTTTAAAAAGATTTTTGATGGTTTTTTAGAATAAGGGTTTCTAAGTGTTTAGGGATTAGAGTTTCTTAGGTCTTCTTAGGGTTTAGGGCTAAGGGTTTTTTAGAGTTTTTTATATTTTAGGGGTGAGATTTTTTTAGGGTTTTGATATTTAGGGTTTTAGGTTTAGGGCTTAGGGTTAAGTTATACAGTTTAGGGTTTAGGATTTCTTAGAGTTTAGGGTTTAGGGCTTAAGGTTTTTTAGATTTAGAATTTTAAGGTTATTTTTTAGGATTTTTAGGGTTTAGGGTTTAGGATTTAGGTTTTCTTAGGGCTTAAGGCCTTGGTCTTTTAATCGCTTATTAAGGTTTAGGGCTTAGGTTATTTAGGCTTGGGTTTTTTTAGGGTTTAGGGTATCTTTGGGTACAGGATTTAGCATTTAGGGTTTCTTAGGGTTTACGGTTTTAGGTCTTTTGTTTAAGGGTTTAGGATTTAAGTTTTTCTAGGGTTTTTTATGTTTAGAGTTTTTTAGGGTTTTTTATGTTTAGAGTTTTTTAGGGTTTTTTAGGGTTTTTTAGGGATTTTAAAGGATTTTTTATGGTTTTTTATGGTTTAGGGTTTTTGCTAAATGTTTCTTAGGGTTTAGGACTTAGTGTTTTAGATTTAGGGTTTAGGGCATTGGGTTTTCTAGGGTTTTAAAGGTTTCTTTTTTAGGGTTTTACGGTTTTTTAGGTTTAGGATTTTTTAGGGTTTATGGTTCTTTAGAGCTTAGGGTTTGGTAGGGTTTAGGTTTTGTTAGTGATTAAGGTTTAGAATTTTAGGGTTTAGGGTTTGTTAGCGATTAAGATTTAGAATTTTAGGGTTTAGGGTTTGTTAGCGATTAGGACTTAGGTGTTTTTTAGGGTTTTTTTAGTTTAGGGTTTATAAAGGGTGTTTTAGGGCTTTCTAGGGTTTTTTTAAGGGTTTTTATGGTTGAGGGGCTTAAAAGGTTTTCTAGGATTTAGGTTTCTTAGTGTTAAAGGTTTTGTATTTCGTAGGGTTTAGGGTTTCTTAGGGTTAAGGGTTTCTTAGGGTTAGTTAAGAGTTTAGGGTTTAGGATTTAGGGTATAGGGATTTTTAGAATTATTTTAAAGGTGTCTTAGGCTCTGTGGTTTAGGGTTACTTGCGTTTCAGGGTTTACGGTTTATGATTTCTTAAGGCTTATGGTTTTAGGTTTATGGTGTTTTAGGGTTTAGGGTTTAAGTCTTAGTTTTTTTTAGGATTTTTCAGGGTTAGGGTTTTAAAGGATTTTTAGGGTTATCTTTAGGGTTTTTTAGGTTTAGGGTTTAGGAATTTTTAGTGTTTAGGTTTTCTTAGGGTTTAGATTCTCTTAAGGTTTAGGGTTTAGGGTTTCTTAGGGTTTAGGGTATAGGGTTTTAGGGTTTTAGGGTTTTGGGTTTCTCAAGGCTTAGGGAATAGGGCTTTAGGATTTTTTAGGGTTTAGGGTTTTAGGGTTTGGGGTTTAGGATTTAGGGTTTAGGGTTTATGACCTAAGGTTTAGGGCTTAGGGTTTTTTCTTATGGTTTTTTAGGTTTAGGGTTTTTTTAAAAGGTTCTTAGGTTTAGAGTTTTTACACTACTAAAAATACTGTAAAAAGAGACTTAAAAAAGAGACCTCATGAGGTCTCTTTTCTGAAAAAAGAGACCTAAAAAGAGACCTCAATGGTAAGTCGCTATAATGTAGGTGACGTTTTTGTAGAGACCTCATGAGGTCGCCAAACAGAGACCTCACGACGTCACCAATAAATTTTCCAATTTTTTTTTAAATAGAGACCTCATTAGGTCGCAATTTCATAATTTACATTTGTTTTATTTTTAATAAAGGTGGTCTCATGAGGTCACTATTATATTATTTATTTTTATTTTATATTTAAAAAGAGAGACCTCACGAGGCTGCTTTATCTCATAGCCTAAAAAATGAAATTGCCAAAAAGAGACCTCGTGAAGTCTCTTTACTCCATTTCTAAAAAATAAACTGCAGAAAAGAGACCTCATGAGGTCTCTCTACTGCATTTCTAAAAAATAAAATGCAGAAAAGAGACCTCATGAGATCTCTTTTATGAAATTTCTGGAAAATAAAATGCAAAGAAGAGACCTCATGAGGTCTCTTTTTCTGGAAAGAAACTAATAGCTTGTAACTGTTTTTGCAGCTGCTCATCACCTGTCATATTAATTCAATACCTTTCTATTTAACTAAATCAAGCTCAAAGAGCTTCCAACAATCAACTAATACAACACATTTACTAAATATTCTCTTATCAACTCAATATGCAACTCACCTTTAACGTAATTTGAAATTGAACGAAAAATCATAAAATCCATAAGTTATATAATAGGATTTCAATGTTATCATGCATTCACAAAACAAATAAGTCCCATAAAAAAGTCATAAAGTAAAGAACTTAGATTATATATTACAACTCTAAACTTCACTAATGCGGTAGTGTGTTTGCCACATGATCCTCATCTTCTTCATCACTACTAGACTCATCTGTCATATTTCTTTGTTGACCATAGACTGGATATCGAGTAGGTTGAGACTGAGAGGGTCGAGGAGGGAAAGTGACGTCATTGGAACAAGGGGGAATCCCTCCTGAAGCAAGTAATGCATCTAATTGAGCCTTAAGACCCTCGTACTCTATGTCCCTGCGCCTTTCCCTAGCCCACGAGTCTTCGACTTGGCTAGATAGCTCAACTATCTTTTGCTCCATAGCTAAATTTTTCTTCATCGATTCATCATCATAGGAACTACTTAGGCCTTCAAACTCAGAATGATATTCACGAAAGGTTTGTTGTGGCATGCCATAGGCATACTCATATCTACTCGGCCCACCAATCAAGTCTAGCCACACTCTCTTAGCCTGTTCTTGGGTAAGTGGCATACCTCGATTTCTTCTGGTTAAGTTTGTCGTAAATCCTCCAAAACATGAAGATATCGATTCTAAATTGAATGGTATTATTATTAGAATATAAATTTAGAAAATAAGTAACTATTAGTTTAAATTAGAGGCTTACATAGGTCAATTCAGCTCGCGGCTCAACCCACACGTCTGGATGTTCGAGATTTTTCTTCTTTCTTATGTGTGTTGCCTTGAATGCCTCAGTCTGAGTTACCAATCTTCCTAGTTCCTTTTCCTACATATTGAACTAATTAAGTTATAATCAAGAGTAATTAAATATTAATACCTAAAATATATAAAAACTTACAGAAAAATGATACGTACCAATTTCCTCCTCATACTTCCTTGACTTTGAGCCCCACTTGTGTGTAGAGAACCACCCTTAGTAGATGGTCTAGCCTTCTTACCAATCTCACACATTTGCTTAAATCTTGGATCCTTCGCCCTTAACAATATCTGGTTTTTCATAATTCAAACATTGACATTTATTACAAGGACACTTAAGCACACCATTACGTTGAAAAAGTTCTAGTGTCTTTGCATACTCCACAAAACCAGTGACACCTTCAACAAATTCAGATCTTAGCCCTATTCGACCAAAATTAGTCATTTTATACATCCAACTACGATTCATCTACATAAAGATCACAAAAAATTGAATTTGTTAAACACTAATTTATGTAATAATTTACTGAAAATCAAATTGTAAAAATCCTAGTAGGGACTGCTTAACGAGGCCTTGTGCAAATGAATAAATGTATCTTTGGTGACTACTAAAGCATACTTCTCTCAACAGTTTGTCCCAAATAATGTCCACTTCCCTAAATAAATCAAAATAGAATACATCATTAAAAAAATAGTAGTAAGGTGGCACTATTACAGAAGGGTCAAGGACCTTTCTGGGAACAATGATTTCTTAACTTTCCTCTCTTCATTACTGCACAATGGTTTATATCTATAGACTATAGTATATATATAACTTTCCTCTTCTCATTACTACAACCAATAAAATAATAGGTAGGTCCATATGTCATCATAATTACTCATAAACAAACAACAAGTCATCTTAATTTTCAATTATCAGCAAAAACATCTAATCCATACATTTTTCAACTTAAAAACAACTAAAATACATACAACGACATAAACCAAAATGATATTATGTCACGCCCCGAGCTCACACCCTGGACGTGGCCGGCACTCGAAGACCATTGCTTGCCCCCAAGCGAACCCTTGGCCTGGCTTTCTTAACTCCTAAGCTTAACTCTTGACTTCACTTGACTTAGAAACTAACTTTCCTTGAATTGGATTTTTGAATTCAAGGTGTTTGATCACATGTTATGGAGGTATTCTTGATGTTTAGACGTACTTTGGACTGTCGGAAACAACTATGAAACATAGGTGCAATACCAAGGAACATGCATGGGAAAGGGTGAAATGAAAGGGTAAACTTGGCATCTTTGGCGCTCTGCAAGGCGCGGAGCGCCAGCCCTCGAAGCTCAGAAAGGGCCTGCTGGCGCTCTGCTAGGCACGCCGCCCCAAGGGCTGGACTTCAAAGTCCCCTTTGGGGCGCGCTGGCAGGCGCGACGCGCCAACCCCTTCCCCAGAAAACCCGACGTTTCTCCTTCCTTCTCCCAACTCTAAACCACCCTAACTTCAAAGGTTTCAACCCCAAACACTAAGAATCATAAAATCCCTCAACATACAAGAGATTCAACTCAAAATCCACAACCAAATCATGTCCCAAATCAACAAGAACTTCCACAACACAATCAACAACATCAAGAACACAACCAACAACTTCAACCAAATCTTTTCTTGAAAATAAAAGAGTTTGGCGTGCGGGGGGAAAGGATCAACCCCAACACTATGAACTCACATACCTAGTAGGGATCACCCCCGACGATATCCACGACGATCGTTGACGGAAACTTGCTTGATCTCCTCTTTCTTCTTTTCTTTCTCCTCTTCTTCTCCTCTTCACTCAAAACCCTCACTCACTCTTTTAACATGGGACAAACGGATCTAAAAATCAGTCCAACACTCAAATATAACCAAAAGAATTGATTAGGGAAAAGACCAAAATACCCTTAAAATTTCCGGACGGATTTCCCTGCAAACTGCCCCACTTCCAAAGGGCATAACTCACTCATACGAACTCGGAATTGAGTAAAATCGGTGGCGTTGGAAAGATCATTCCACAAGCTTCGAAATCATAACTGGAAATACACCTAAATCATCTTGAGCTAGGAATTATGACTACTCAAAGTTGGCCAAAAACTCACTTTTTCCCATACAAATTTCCAGATTTTGAATTTCCTTCCAGAAAATGACTATTTCCCATTCTAAGCCTCTTCGTAGTTATTCAAATTGCCGGATTTTACAATATCTCCCCCTTGGGAACATTCGTCCTCGAATGAGGTTACTCTTACTAGGCTAAGGGCGTAGCATCAACTCAAACACCCAACAAGCAACCATGTAAACACAACAATAACAACAACAACAACAACAGCATGCTCATTATAATTAAAGAGCACTAAGAAGGAAATTAATACCTCAATCTACATTTCCTCCGGATTCAAAGAGATGAGGATAGCTCTTCTTCATGTCCTCTTCGGCTTCCCAAGTAGCTCCCTCAACTAATTGGTTCCTCCAAAGGACCTTGACTGAGGCTACATCTTTCGTTCTCAACCTTGGCGATCTAAAATATGAACAGGAATCACCTCGTAAGATAAGCTATCCTTGATCCTAACACTTTCAATCGGTAGGATCAATGAAGGATCGCCTATGCACTTCTTCAACATGGAGATGTGGAATATTGGATGGACCGCTACTAGTTCTTGTGGTAACTCCAACTCATAAGCAACATTGCCAATCCTCTTGGCTATGCGGTAAGGTCCAATATACGGGGCACTGAGTTTACCCTTCTTACCAAACCTCATAACCCCTTTCATGGGTGAAACTTTCAAATATACCCAATCGTTTACTTCAAACTCTAACGCCCTTCTCCTTACGTCAGTGTAGGATTTCTGACGACTCTGTGCCGTCTTCAACCTTTCTTGAATCACTTTCACCTTCTCCATAGCTTGGTGAACTAAATCTGGTCCTATCAACCCTGCTTCACCAACTTCAAACCATCTAATAGGAGATCTACATCTTCTCCCAAAAGAGCTTCATATGGAGCCATCCGGATGCTAGAGTGATAACTGTTGTTGTAGGAAAACTCAATGAGGTGTAGGTGATCATCCCAATTACCTTTGAAATCGATCACACAAACTCTCAACATACCTTCTAGAGTCTGAATAGTGCGCTCTGCTTGCCCATCAGTCTGAGGATGAAAGGCAGTACTTAAGTTCACATTTGAACCCAAGCCTTTCTGAAAAGATTTCCAGAACAGTGCAGTAAACTGTGCACCTCTATCTGAAATAATAAAGATTGGCACTCCATGAAGTCTCACTATCTCTTGAATATATAACTTGGCATAATCTTCTGCTGAAAGGGTAGTCTTTACCGGTAGAAAATGGCATGACTTTGTCATTCTGTCGACAATCACCCAAATAGAATCATGTTGTCTGCGAGACCTTGGCAACCCTGTGATGAAATCCATATTGATCATCTCCCACTTCCATTCCGGAAGTTCTATCCTCTGAGCCAAACCACCGGGCCTTTGGTGCTCAACTTTCACTTGTTGGCAATTTGGACACTTAGCAACAAACTCTGCAATGTCCTTCTTCATGCCATTCCACCAATAAACTTCTCTCAAGTCATGATACATCTTTGTGGAACCCGGATGAATGGAATATCTGGAGCTATGAGCTTCCTCTATAATCTTCTCTTGGAGTCTATCTACCATAGGTACACACAACCTACCCTGACACCTCAATACACCATCTCCCCCTTGTTCAAAAGTTAATACTCTTTGCTTTTGAACATTTGCCTTCAACTCAAGCAAAATGGGATCTTGATCTTGTTTCTCTTTCGCTTCTGACACTAGTGATGACTCGGCCTCGCTCGCCACCGCTATTCCTCCTTCTGCAAAATCTATAAGTCTGACTCCCAGGAGTGCTAGTCTGTGCACTTCTTTTACTAACTCTCTTTTCCCTTCTTCAACATGGGCGGTGCTACCCATAGACAACCTGCTTAAAGAACCAGCAACAACGTTAGCCTTACCTGGGTGGTAAAGGATACTCAAGTCATAATCCTTGAGTAATTCTAACCACATTCTCTGTCTGAGATTAAGCTCTTTCTGAGTAAGCACATATTGAAGACTCTTGCGATCAGTGAATATGTAGACATGCACACCATACAAGTAATGACACCATATCTTCAAAGCAAATACTACAGTTGCCAACTCTAAGTCATAGGTTGGGTAGTTCTTCTCATGAACCTTCAACTGTCTGGAGGCATAAGCTATAACCTTGCCATTCTGCATTAAGACACAACCCAAACCAACTCTAGATGCATCACAATACACCACAAAACATTGAGTACCTTCTGGTAAAGTCAAAACTGGAGTTGTAATTAACCTCTTTTTCAATTCCTGAAAGCTTTTCTCACAAGCTTCAGACCATTGAAATTTCACTGTCTTCTGAGTCAACTTTGTCAAAGGAGATGCAATAGACGAGAACCCCTCAACAAACCTTCTATAATAGCCAGCTAAACCCAAGAAACTCCTAATTTCTGTTGGAGATATGAGTCTAGGCCAATTTTGCACTGCATCAATTTTCCGAGTATCAACTTTAATTCCATCACCGGACACAATGTGGCCTAGAAACGCCACAAACTTAAGCCAAAACTCACATTTAGAGAACTTGACATACAACTCCTTGTCTTTCAAAGTCTGAAGAACTGTTCTAAGATGACTAGCATGATCTTCTTCATTCCTTGAATAGACTAGTATGTCATCAATGAAGACGATAACAAACGTATCTAAATAAGGTTTGAAGACTCGATTCATCAAGTCCATGAAAGCTGCCGGTGCATTGGTCAAACCAAAGGACATGACTAAAAACTCAAAATAACCATATCGGGGTCTGAAAGCTGTCTTTGGAATATCACAATCCCTTACTCTTAACTGGTGATAGCTTGATCTGAGGTCAATCTTCGAAAAGCAAGTGGCACCCTGAAGCTGATCGAAAAGATCATCAATCCTCAGAAGAGGGTACTTATTCTTGATGGTAACCTTATTCAACTGGTGGTAATCTATACACATCCTAAGGGAACCATCTTTCTTTCTCACAAACAAGACCGGAGCACCCCAAGGTGAGACACTCGGTCGAATGAAACCCTTTTCTAGGAGATCTTTCAACTGCTCTCTCAACTCTTTCAACTCTGCTGGTTCCATTCTATATGGCGGAATAGAGATAGGACGAGTATCTGGAATGAGATCTATGCCGAAATCTATTTCTCTCTCAGGAGGAATTCTAGGTAGATCATCAGGAAATACTTCTGGAAACTCTCTTACTATAGGAACTGACTGAAAAAGAAGTATCTCAACACTAGAGTCATTAACTCGGACTAAGTGATAGATACAACCCTTTGAAACTAACTTTCTCGCCTTAAGGTACGAAATAAAACGAACCTTAGGCACTGTTGAACTCCTACTCCACTCTAAGACTGGCTCGTTCGGAAACTAAAACTTGACTGCTCGAGTTCTACAATCTATCGATGCATAACAAGCATGAAGCCAATCCATACCTAAAATGACATCGAAATCTACCATGTCTAACTCAACCAAATCAGCCATGGTGCTTTTGTGATTGATAGAAACAGGACAATCACGATAGACTCTTTCTGCTAGAATAGATTCTCCAACAGGTGTAGAAACACAAAAGGGTTCACAAAGTCTTTCAGGAAGAACCTCAAACTTATTTGCAACATAAGGAGTTACAAAAGATAAAATTGCTCCTGGGTCTAGCAAAGCATACACATCAAAAGCAAAGACTTTGATCATACCAGTGACAATATTTGGAGAATTCTCTTGCTCAAGGCGACTGGTGATTGCATAGAGGCGGTTTGCTCCTCCACCGGTACTAGAAATAGCTCATCTAGGTGTCGTCCTGTCTGGGGGAGCAACTAAAGAAGATTAGGCCCTACTGCCTAGATTTCTACTACCTTGCTTGTTCTTTGGGCACTCCTTCATGAAGTGACCCTCTTGTCCACACTTAAAGCAACCTGTCTGGCCTTGACGACACTTCCCTGGATGGACTCTACATCATCTAGCACATGCAAAAACCCGATTACTTCCTTGTGCTATAATATTCTGAGACTGTGCAGGTCCAACTCTGAAGTTCTTTGAATTTTGTCCAGTGTACTCACCCTTATTTCTGGGTGCAGGTGCACTAACAGATGATAGAGTAGGTCCCCTTTGCTTTTGTTGAAAGGACGGACAGTTCGCATTACCTTTTTGCTACCCGGACTCATTATCGGTCTTAGCTTTCTTATTTCTTAACTCTTCTCTGTCCCTCAGCTTCTCTTCCTCAACCTGTTGTACATAGACCATCAACCTTGATATGTCCATGTCCCCGATAAGCATTGCAGCCATACCTTCCTTACTTGACAACTGAGATAGCCCAGCAACAAACAAGCTCATTCTATTCCTCATGTCCGCCACCATCTCCGGAGCATAGCGGGATAGTTGTGTGAACTTCAAACTGTACTCATGAACACTCAAAGACTCCTGCTTAAGTGTGAGGAACTCACGTACCTTAGCCTCTTTCAATTATCGGGGAAAGAAATGCTCCAAGAAAGCTTCCTCAAAACAGGCCCAACTCACAGGTGGTGCATCCTCAACTCTGCCTCCTTTTCATTGGTCGAACCATGTTCTAGCAACATCCTTCAATTGATACGCAGCTAGTTCAACCCGCTCAGTATCTGACACACGCATCACATCAAAAATCTTCTTCAACTCCTCAATGAAGTTTTCTGGATCCTCAGTAGTGCTCGAACCCGTGAAACTCAGAGGATTCATCCCCAAGAACTCACGAATCCTTGAAGTGTCAGCTCCTTCATGTCGAGCTCCCCTTTGCTGACCAATTTGATTAGTTACAGCTTGACTCAGAATTCTAATTGCCTCTCTGAACTGGGCATTAGAAACTTCCCCTTGATCTTGCACTCTCAGGGCATAAGGTAACTCTTGCTCATCCACATAGCATCTAGGAAAATGCCCTATGCCAACTCTTCGTGGAGGCATGACTATCTGAAACACGCGCAAGCACGAATTAGAAAGAAAATCTTTACAGATAAACTCTAATGCATGAGATGAGTGTGAAAGAAGTGAGAAATCTTCCTAAATGTAGTAGCCTCCCAATTATAGATGTGGCGCGCTTCACACCGATAACTAGGACTCTACAAACACGGCTTCATAGACTCCCAAGGACTCTTGAACTCTGGGCTCTGATACCAAGTTTGTCACGCCCCGAGCTCACACCCTGGACGTGGCCAGCACTCGAAGACCATTGCTTGCCCCCAAGCGAACCCTTGGCCTGGCTTTCTTAACTCCTAAGCTTAACTCTTGACTTCACTTGACTTAGAAACTAACTCTCCTTGAATTGGATTTTTGAATTCAAGGTGGTTGATCACATGTTATGGAGGGATTCTTGATGTAATTTAGACGTACTTTGGAGTGTCGGAAACAACTATGAAACATAGGTGCAATACCAAGGAACATGCATGAGAAAGGGTGAAATGAAAGGGTAAACTTGGCATCTTTGGCGCTCTGCAAGGCGCGGAGCACCTGCCCTCAAAGCTCAGAAGGGGCCTGCTGGCGCTCTGCTAGGCGCGCCGCCA
The DNA here is from genome assembly GCA_036553675.1 of Solanum okadae. Classification (NCBI taxonomy): domain Eukaryota; kingdom Viridiplantae; phylum Streptophyta; class Magnoliopsida; order Solanales; family Solanaceae; genus Solanum; species Solanum okadae. Next base: position 26,249,128 of record CM071689.1, read on the forward strand.
CAAGGGCTGGACTTCAAAGTACCCTTTGGGGCGCGCTGGCAGGCGCAACGCGCCAACCCCTTCCCCAGAAAACCCAACTTTTCTCCCTCCTTCTCCCAACTCTAAACCACCCTAACTTCAATGGTTTCAACCCCAAACACTAAGAATCATAAAATCCCTCAACATACAAGAGATTCAACTCGAAATCCACAACCAAATCATGTCCCAAATCAACAAGAACTTCCACAACACAATCAACAACATCAAGAACACAACCAACAACTTCAACCAAATCTTTTCTTGAAAATAAAAGAGTTTGGCGTGCGGGGGGAAAGGATCAACCCCAACACTATGAACTCACATACCTAGTAGGGATCACCCCCGACGATATCCACGACGATCGTTGACGGAAACTTGCTTGATCTCCTCTTTCTTCTTTTCTTTCTCCTCTTCTTCTCCTCTTCACTCAAAACCCTCACTCATTCTTTTAAAATGGGACAAACTGATCTAAAAATCAGTCCAACACTCAAATATAACCAAAAGAATTGATTAGGGAAAAGACCAAAATACCCTTAAAATTTCCGGACGGATTTCCCTGCCAACTGCCCCACTTCCAAAGGTCATAACTCACTCATACGAACTCGGAATTGAGTAAAATCGGTGGCGCTGGAATGATAATTCCACAAGCTTCGCAATCATAAATAGAACTACACCTAACGCATCCTGAGCTAGGAGTTATGACTGCTCAAAGTTGGCCAAAAACTCACTTTTTCCCATACTTGACAAATGTCCAGATTTTGAATTTCCTTCCAAAAATGACTATATCCGATTCTAAGCCTCTTTATGGTTATTCAAATTGTCGGATGTTACATATTAGTTCTAAGTTTGCATCAAAATTTACAACATGATTATTTTAGATTTAGATATAAGATATAATAATCTCAATAAACAATACAAATCTTCATAACAAATTTTATTTCTTTATTCTTACATATTACTACCCATGTATCTTCAGGCCTTAGCCCTGCTCGACCAAAATTATTCCTATTATACATCAAACTACGATCCATCTACACAAAAAATTTGAATTTTTCAAACAAGAAATTAAGTCATCTTTCCAGTTAGTAGTATTAAGGGGATTCTTGCATTTGAGGCAGCAGCTTCAGCTAACATGATGATGATGATGATGCAGCCAATAGGCACTATTAAGGGTCAAGGACCTTTCTCGGTACAATGGTTTCTTAACTTGTCTCTCCTCATTATTGCACGATGGTTTATATCTATAGACTATAGTGTGTGTGTATATATATATATATATATATATATATATATAACTTTTCTCTCCTCAGTTAAAAAACAACCAAAATACATACAGAGACATGAACCAAAATGATATTAGTTCTAAATTTAAATAAGAATTCAACACATGATTATTAGGAGTTATTTAGAGTGAGATATAAGGTATAATAATCTCAAAATATAATAGAAAATCTTCATAACCGATTTTATTTCTTTATTCTTAGATATTACTACCCATGTATCTTCTTCTAAATTATATGATACAAAACTTGCTAGCATTCATGTTAATCATCATGAGAAGTCAAAAAAGGACATTAAGATAGAACAAGAGTAAAACCCAAATTTAATTATATGTTCATGAAGTGAAAAGAGAATCACAAATTCTACTAATGCTTGCAGTAAATTGAAAGAGAGAGTCTGAATTGATGGATGCTTGCAATAAATAAACAATATAGTTACAACTTGGTTTAAAGATTGAAAGATTCACCTTTATTTGCAGAGAAATAAATCGACATTGAGAATTTGAATCGATGACGAAAGCTTTGGCTTCAAACCGAGTGAGTTTCGAAGGTGAAAACTAAAACTTCAAACTGATGAGAGGCTTGACGACAACCGGAGGCTACACATCTGTAAAGCTATGGGGAAGAGACAAGTTAGGGCTTTTTTGAGCTTTTAGGTGAAGAGCAGGAAAGGAGATGAACTAAATTTAAAATGCCCTCTTATTTTAATTTAATAAAAAGAAGAGACCTCATGAGGTCTCTTTTTTTAAAATATTTTTTTACAAATTTGACTAATAAAATGAGATCTCACAAGATATCTAAACCTAAATTAATATTTTTTATTTTAACAAATAGTGACCTCGTGAGGTCGCTTATTTTATACAAAGACATACTATAAAATAAAAAAATTAAAATAAGCAGTTATATTATTAATTAGGAAGATTTTTTTTATAAAATTGAACTCACGAGGTCTCTCCTGTTAAAAAAAAATAAAAAAAGTTATTGATGCAAATAGCGACCTCATGAGGTCTCTTTTTAGCGACCTATTTTTGAGGTCTCTTTTTTTAGGTCTCCTTTTGCAATTTTTTTAGTAGTGTCAAGGTTTTTTAGATTTTCTTAGCGTATGTTAGGGTTTTGGGTTCTTATGATTTAGGATTTTAGATTTAGAGATTTTTTTTTCCAGTTTTTTAGGGTTTAGGGTTTAAGGCTTATGGTTTTTTCTAATGTTTTTTAGGTTTAGGGTATTAAATGGCTTTGAGGGTTCTTTTAAGTGTTTTTAGGGTTTCTTATTGTTAGGGATTAGGCCTAAAATTTGGGGTTGAGGGTTTAGGCTCTAAGGTATAGGGTTTAAGGTTTAGGATTTCATAGGGTTCAGGACTTAGGATTTAGGGTTTAGGGTTTTAGGTTTTTTTGAGTTTAGGGTTTTTTATGGTTTATGGTTTCAAGGGTTTAGGGTTTGTTAGCGATTAAGATTTAGAATTTTAGGATTTTGTGTTTTTTAGGGTTTTGGACTTGGGTGTTTTTTAGGGTTTTTTTTTCTTTTTTAGGGTGGTTTTTTTTTAGGGTATTTAAAGGGTGTTCTAGGGATTTTTTAGGGTTTTCTAGGGTTTTTTTAAAGGGTTTTTATGGTTTAGGGGCTTAAAAGGTTTTTTAGGATTTAGATTTCTTAGTGTTAAGGGTTTCATATTTTGTAGAGTTTAGGGTTTCTTAGGGTTAAGGGTTTAGGGTTAGTTAAGACTTTAGGCCTTACGGTTTAGGGTTTATGGATTGTTAGAATTATTTTAAAGGTATCTTAGACTATGTGGTTTAGGGTTACTTTCGTATCAGGGTTTAAGGTTTACAGTTTCTTAAGGTTTAGGGTTTTAGGTTTATGGTTTTTTAGGGTTTAGGGTTTAAGTCTTAGGTTTTTTTAGGATTTTTGAGGTTTAGGGTTTTAAAGGATTTTTAGGGTTTTTAGGTTTAGGGTTTAGGGATTCTTAGCGTTTAGGGTTTCTTAGGGTTTAGATTCTCTTAAGGTTTAGGCTTTAGGGTTTCCTAAGGCTTAGGGTATACTGTTTTAATGTTTAGGGTTTCTTAGGGCTTAGGGCTTAGGGCTTAGGGCTTAAGACTTAGGGTATAGGGCTTTAGGATTTTTTAGGGTTTAGGACTTTAGGGTTTAGGATTTAGGGTTTTGGGTTTAGGGTTTATGACCTAAGGTTTAGGGTTGAGGGTTTAGGGCTTAGGATTTTTTTAGGGTCTTTTAGGTTTAGGGTTTTTTTAGGGTCTTTTAGGTATAGGGTTTTTTTAAAGGGTTCTTAGGTTTAGCATTTTTAAGGTTTTTTAGGGTTTCTTAGCGTATGTTAGGGTTTTGGGTTCTTAGGATTTAGGGTTTAGGGCTTAGGAATTTAGGTTTAGAGATTTGTTTTCATTATTTTAGGGTTTAGGATTTAGGGCTTATGGTTATTTCTAAGGTTTTTTAGGTTTAGGGTATTAAATGGTTTTGAGTGTTTTTTTACTGTCTTGTTTGCTAAGAAGAAGGAGAGTAGTATGAGAACTGCCGATTTTATCTTAATCTATAAGGGAGTGGATTAATACCAGAATGACAAGATTATGGGTAAAGAAAGTTCCTTTGAGTATATTTGGGAGAAGGAAATTGAAGATTTTAGTAAGAAAGTGCGTACCAAGATTGGTTAGTCCTTTAAATTTGATGAGTATACCTGAGTTTGAGGTGTCATGTTAATGAAATGTTGGCTTCATAGAGATAGTCAGGGCTAACTGAGCATAATGGTATTAAGAATTCGTGATGAATTGTGATGGGATGCAACTATATAACAAAATTGGTGGTTAAGCAAATTTTTGTAACTTGTAAGTATCTAAGGTTGTGGTTTTCTAATATTGGGTTAGTAACGTGATTGTATGGAAAGTTTTAAGAGATGGTGGAACACCACTCGAATAGAATGTTAAAGAGCTAGCGTTATAATAAAGGAAAATATAGCGGAATGTAGTACAACCTTTAGGTAGAGGCTAGAGCAAAATATTTTATTTGATTCTTAAGGCTAAAGAGCTATCTTTAGAGGAGTAGATAATTGGGTTCAGAGACGCGTGATTTCATTCGTTTTGTTGTGGCTATGGTAATAGTGTCACAAGTGTGTTAGATTGGTTAAAAAATATCGAAAAAGACTTGAGAAAGGAGTGTGCGGACAATACTTGAGTGTGAAGATAAGTGCTTGGTTTTGTTTTTGAGTTTAGTAATGAGTATGATTGAAATATATGGTAAGATCGATGGATATACGATCACTGATAAACGGAGATCTATGAATTCATAAAAATCTTCTAGGTACAAGCTAATATAGTTAGAGAAAGGGATTGTGTTATACGGTGGAAATTATAATTCAGATTTTTCATTGTAAGTCTACATTCGTAGTGATGTATTTTGTCAAGGTATGAATTGGCAAGGTGAGAAATTATCAATTGTATCCGGTATTGAGCATTTGAAAGGACTTACACCTGGGTTGAGTCGTAAGTTTACTACTACTGATTGTTAAACTACCTAAGAAAGGTTTCATTTAAAAGTGTTAGTTTATAATAAGGTAAATAATCGGAGTGTTTATGATGGTTGTTAGTATTGTGAGTATGATTCACTAGCTATGCTCTCGTGTGTTTTCACTTTTGTAGGTGGATCCCTATTGGTGGATTAGGGGTACCAAATCTTGTGATGTTCTCTTGGTTGAGTAGGAAGATTGGGAAGATTTGGTTATTTCGAATGACATAATTGGTGTTGTCTTGGAGTTGTTAAAGTATTTTAGCAGTTCTACATGTACCACCTTCCTTATGCGAATTTATAGAAGAGCTACCATACGTATTTGTGGTTATCCGGCAATCTTAATATTGCTTTAGTCGTCGAGGTCAGGTAGCGATTATGTGTGGTTGAATGTGGGGATCTTTGGGTCCAATTCTACTGTTCTTAAGAGGTAATCTACAATTATTAAATCTAGCATTTCGATAGTGTAGTTGGAGGGGTTGTATGCTTGGACATACCCCTCGATGAGTATCTGATTTCTAATGATCAATTTTTTTATAACTTAAGCTCAAGGGAATTTATGTTATGGGATGGAGATATTGTTAAGAACTATGATTCTTTGGGTATTATGAATGTGTGTGTTGGTTGGTTCAAGTTCATTGCTAATTGTAGTGAGTATTGACTTGGAATTTTATCATGCTTAAGTGCTAAAGGATTCTCCCGGATTATTTGTCAAGGTCCTTGATAACATGTTGTAGATGTGCGTACGATCAACTTTGATGGTTGTTAGGAATCGCTTTTGTTGTAGTTAAGTTTACATACAACAATATTTATCACTCGAATGTTGAGATGACTTCATGGAGGCATTTTAAGGGAGGATGTGTAGGTATTAAATTAGTTGGTTTGAGGTTGGAGATGTGAAACCCTTAGGGGGTAATGAGATTCGGTAAGAAGGTCATGCAATACAAGTATCCCCAGTAATTCGACGATTTAGATACTACTCTACCCTTACTTTAATCAGTCTTTCCTAGTTGATCACTCGGGGACGAGTGATGGTTATATTGGTATATATTGTAATGACCTGATTTCCGTCCTTATGGAAAAGCCAATGGAGAAAGAATTGGGGTCAGAAAACTTTTTTGTAGTAACTTGGAATTTCCTAGCCTAGTCTAGATTTGGCCGAAATCGGAGTCTTTAAGGTGTAGCAAAATCTGGTAACAATGGGGTGATCATTTATGATTTTGATTACATGAGTGGTTAGATAACTCATTAAGGAATCCGTACGACTTTATAGAATTGAATTTGTACTAGTAGAACTCGCGGAATCGATCTTAGTGTAAAGGGTTTTTACTGAGCGTCATGGGTTAGAGGTGTGTTGTTAAATGGGAATTTTGGTATTCTTGAAATAACTCTCTTTCTCGAGAATGCCGCTTTGGCGCTGGGTTTTGCCGCTTTAGCAGGGACGCAGTGGCGGGGTGGTGGCCGTTGTGGTGGTCCCGATGCAAATTAAAGTCGTTAATAAACTCCTAAACGACCTCATTATGCACTTTTAGACTTTTGAGCTAAGGAATGACTCCTAGGCGACTCCTACTCATTTTTCACCATTCTTGAGGCTAAATGTAAGTTTTTCATTCCCCAAATCCATTTTTTATCAGTACAACATAATCTAGTGGGTAATTATTGATGGGGGAGGGTTTTGATCTAGAATTTATGGTGGAAAAATACCTAAATTGGGTAGCCGGATCTTGGGTTTGTGTAGGGTTATTGGGTTTGTTATAATCTGGATAATTAGACCTTCGATTGTTTATCATTGCATATAAATTGATGTTTGTAGACCTAGAACAAATGGAAAGAATCTGGAAAGGGAAGATTCAAGTTCCTTAAGGGATTCAAGCTTGGATTCGACGTAGGTAATGGTTGTGATTCTATGATTGTGTGATGTATGTTTGTTCTTGCTTCATTATGATACATGTATGTATGCGAATGTTCCATTATTGATCACATTTGTTGTAAATGAGGATAATTGAATAATTGTATGCCATGAATCACCAATTGTTGTATGATTGTGAGAATATACATTGTGATTGTGGTTTGTGGAATAGGCGGGTGTCACGATCCGACACACTAACTTGGATCGGTTGCCACATTCCAGCATAAATATGGGATGGACTGCCACGTTCCGGCATAAATATGGGATGGGCTTCAACATTCCGGCATAAATATGGCATCAGCTGCCACGTTTCGGCATAAATATGGGATCGGTGGCCATGTTTCGGCATAAATATGGGATCGGTGGCCATGTTTCGGCATAAATATGGGATCGGTGGCCATGTTTCGGCATAAATATTTTATTTGATTCTTAAGGCTAAGGAGTTATCTTTAGAGGAGTAGATAATTGGGTTCATAGACGCGTGATTTCATTCATTTTGTTGTGGTTATGGTAATATTGTTACAAGTGTGTCAGATTGGTTAAAAACTATCGAAAAAGACATGAGAAAGGAGTGTGCGGACATTAACTTGAGTGCGATGATAAGTACCTGGTTTTGTTTTTGAGTCAAGTAATGAGTATGCTTGAAATTTTAGTGAAATATATGGTAATATCGATGGAGATGCGATCACTAATAAACGGAGATCCATGAATTCATAAAAATCTTCAAGGTACAAGCTAACATTGATAGAGAAAAGAAATTTGTTATATGGTGGAAATTATAATTAAGATTTTTCATTGTGAGTCTACATTCGTGGTGATGTATTTTGTCAAGGTATGAATTGGCAAGGTGAGAAATGATCAACTGTATCCGGCATTGAGCATTTGAAAGGACTTACACCTGGGTTGAGTCGTAAGTTTACAACTATTGAATGTTAAACTACCTAAGAAAGGTTTCATTTAAAAGTGTTGGTTTATAATAAGGTAAATGGTCGGAGTGTTTATGATGGTTGTTAGTATTGTTAGTATGATTCACTAGCTATGCTCTCGTGTGTTTTCACTTTTGTGGGTGGATCCCTAGTAGTTGATCAGGGGTACCAAATCTTATGATGTTCTCTTGGTTGAGTGGAAAGATTGGGAAGATTTGGTTATTTTGAATGACATAATTGGTGTTGTGTTGGAGTTGTTAAAGTATTTTAGTGGTTCTACATGTACCACCTTGCTTATGAGAATTTATAGAAGAGCTACCATGCATATTTGTGGTTGTCCGGCAATCTTGATATTCGCCTAATCGTCTAGTATCCCCAATAATTTGATGATTCAAATACTACTCTACCCTTACTTTAATCAGAATTTCCTAGTTGATCACTCGGGGACGAGTGATGAGTAAATTTATATCTATTGTAACGACCTGATTACCATCGTTATGAAAAAGCCAATGGCCAAATAATTGGGGTCAGAAAACTTTTTCGTAGTAACTAGGAATTTTCTAGCCTAGACAAGATTTGGCCGAAATATGAGTTTTTAAGGTGTAGCAAAATCTGGTAACAATCGGGTGAATCATTTATGATATTGATTACATGAGTGGTTAGATAACTCGTTGAGCAATCCGTACGACTTTACGGAATTGAATTCGGATGAGTAGAACTCTCGGAATTGTTCTTAGCGTAAAGGGTATTTACTGAGCGTAGTGGGTTAGAGGTGTGTTGTGAAATGGGAATTTTGGAATTCTTGAAATAACTCTTTTTCTAGAGAATGCCGCTTTGGGGCTGGGTTTTGCCGCTTTGGCAGGGACGCTGTGGCGGGGTGGTGGCCGGTGTGGCAGTCCCGATGCAAATTAAAGTCGTTAATAAACTCTTAAACGGCCTCATTATACACTTTTTGACTTTTTGAGCTAAGGAACGACTCCCAGGTGACTCCTACACATTTTTCACCATTCTTGAGGATAAATGTAAGCTTTTCAGTCCTCGAATCCATTTTTTATCAGTAGAACATAATCTAGTGGGTCATTATCGATGGGGGAGGATTTTGATCTAGAATTTATGCTGGAAAAAGCCCTAAATTGGGTAGTAGGATCTTGGGTTTGTTTCAGGGTTATTGGGTTTGTTATAATCCGGATAATTAGACCTTTGATTGTTTATCATTGCATATAAACTGATGTTTGTAGACCTAGAACAAATGGAAAGAATCTGGAAAGGGAAGATTCAAGTTCCTTAGGGGATTCAAGCTTGGATTCGACGTAGGTAATGGTTGTTATTCTATGATTGTGTGATATATGTTTGTTCTTGCTTCATTATGATCCATGTATGTATGGGAATGTGGCATTATTGATCACACTTGTTGTAAATGAGGATAATTGAATAATTGTATGCCATGAATCACCTTTTGATGTATGATTGTGAGAATATACATTGTGAGTGTGATTGTGGTTTGTTCAATGGGCGGGAGTCACGATACGACATAATAACTAGGATCGGTTGCCACGTTCCAGCATAAATATGGAATCAACTGCCATGTTCTGGCGTAAATATGGGATCGACTTTAACGTTCTGGCATAAATACGGGAGCGACTGCCACATTCCGGCATAAATATGGGATCGGTGGCCATGTATCGGAATAAATATTTTATTTGATTCTTAAGGCTACAGAGTTATCTTTACAGGAGTAGATAATTGGGTTCATAGACGCATGATTTCATTCGTTTTGTTGTGGCTATGCTAATAGTGTCACAAGTGTGTCAGATTGGTTAAAAACAATCGAAAAAGACTTGAGAAAGGAGTGTGCGGACATTAGCTTAAGTGTGATGATAAGTGCTTGGTTTTGTTTTTGAGTCTAGTAATGAGTATGATTGAAATTTTAGCGAAATATATGGTAAGATCGATGGAGATGCGATCACTGATAAACGGAGATCCATGAATTCATAAAAATCTTCAAGGTACAAGCTAATGTTGATAGAGAAAGGGATTGTGTTATATGGTGGAAATTATAATTCAGATTTTTCATTGTGAGTCTACATTCATGGCGATGTATTTTGTCAAGGTATGAATTGGCAAGGTGAGAAATAATCAATTGTATCCGGTATTGAGCATTTGAAAGGACTTATACCTGGGTTAAGTCGTAAGTTTACAACTATTGATTGTTAAACTACCTAAGAAAGGTTTCATTTAAAAGTGTTGGTTTATAATAAGGTAAATGGTCGGAATGTTTATGATGGTTGTTAGTATTGTGAATATGATTCACTAGATATGCTCTCGTGTGTTTTCACTTTTGTGGGTGGATCCCTTGTGGTGGATCAGGGGTACCAAATCTTGTGATGTTCTCTTGGTTAAGTAGGAAGATTGGGAAGATTTGGTTATTTCAAATGACATAAATGGTATTGTGTTGGAGTTGTTAAAGTATTTTAGTGGTTCTACATGTACCACCTTGCTTATGAGAATTTATAGAAGAGCCACCATGTGTATTTGTGGTTGTCCGGCAATCTTAATATTCATCAAGTCGTCGAGGTCATGTATCGATTATGCATCGTTGAATGTGGGGATCTTTGGGTCCAATTCTACCATTCTAAAGAGGTAATCTACAATTACTAAATCTAGAATTTCGATTGTGTTGTTGGAGGAGTTGTATGTTTGGACATATCCCTCCATGAGTATCTGATTTCTAAAGATCAAATTAGTTATAACTTAAGCTCAAGGGAATTTATGTTGTGGGATGGAGATATTGTTAAAAATTATGATTGTTTGGGTATTGTGAGTGTGTGTTGGTTAGTTCAGGTTCACTGCTAATTGTAGAGAGTATTGACTTGGAATTTTATCATGCTTAAGTGTTAAAGGATTTTCCTGGATGATTGTGTCAAGGTCCTTGATAACCTGTTGTAGATGTGTGTACGATCAACTTTGATGGTTGTTGGGAATCGCTTTTGTTATAGTTAAGTTTACATACAACAATATTTATCACTCGAGTGTTGAGATGACTTCATTGAGGCACTGTAAGGGAGGATGTGTAGGTATTTAATTAGTTGGTTTGAGGTTGGAGATGTGGAATACTTAGGGGGTAATTAGATTCGGTAAGAAGGGCATGCAATGCAAGAATCCCCAGTAATTTGACAATTCAGATACTACTCTACCCTTACTTTAATCAGCCTTTCCTTGTTGATCACTCGGGGACGAGTGATGGGTAAAATGGTATCTACTATAATGACCTGATTTCCGTCGTTATGGAAAAGCCAATAGAGAAAGAATTGGGGTCAGAAAACTTTTTCGTAGTAACTTAGAATTTCCTAGCCTAGTCCAGATTTGGCCGAAATCAGAGTCTTTAAGGTGTACCAAATTCTGGTAACAATCAGGTGAATCATTTAAGATTTTGATTACATGAGTGGTTAGATAACTCGTTAACAAATCTGTACAACTTTACGAAATTGCATTCGGACGAGTAAAATTTGCGGAATTCATCTTAGCGTAAAGGGAATTTACTAAGCGTCACGGGTTAGAGGTGTATCATAAAATGGGAATTTTGGAATTCTTGAAATAACTCTCTGTCTCAACAAAGCCGCTTTGGGGCTGGGTTTTTCCGCTTTGGCAGGGACGCTGTGGCGGGGAAGTGGCCGATGTGGCGGTCCCACTGTGAATTAAAGTCGTTAATAAACTTCTAAACGACCTCATTATGCACTTTTAGACTTTTTGAGCTAAGGAACGACTCCTAGGCGACTCCTACTCATTTTTTACCATTCTTGAGGCTAAATGTAAGCTTTTCATTCCCTGAATCCGTTTTTGATCAGTAGAACATAATCTAGTGGGTCATTATCGATGGGGGAGGGTTTTGATCTAGAATTTATGGTGGAAAAATCCATAAATTGGGTAGTAGGATCTTGGGTTTGGTGTATGGTTGTTGGGTTTGTTATAATTCGGATAATTAGACCTTTGATTGTTTATCATTGCATATAAACTAATGTTTGTAGACCTAGAATAAACGGAAAGAATCTGGAAAGGGAAGATTCAAGTGCCTTAGGGGATTCAAGCTTGGATTTGAGGTAGGTGATGGTTGTGATTCTATGATTGTGTGATGTATGTTTGTTCTTGCTTCATTATGATATATGTATGTATGTGAATGTTGCATTATTGATCACACTTGTTGTAAATGAGGATAATTGAATAATTGTATGCCATGAATCACCTCTTGTTGTATGATTCTGAGAATATACATTGTGATCGTGATAGTGGTTTGTTGAATGGGCGGGTGTCACGATCCGACACACTAACTGGGATCGGTTGCCATTTTCTGGCATAAATATGGGATCGACTGCCACGTTCTAGCATAAATATGGGATCGGCTTCAACGTTCCAACATAAATATAGCATCGGTTGCCACGTTCTGGCATAAATATGGGATCGGTGGCCATGTTTCGGCATAAATATTTTATTTAATTCTTAAGGCTACAGAGTTATCTTTAGAGGAGCAGATAATTGGATTCAAAGACGCGTGATTTCATTCGTTTTGTTGTGGCTATGCTAATAGTGTCACAAGTGTGTCAAATTGGTTAAAAATTATCGAAAAAGACTTGAGAAAGGAGTGTGCGGACATTAGCTTAAGTGTGATGATAAGTGCTTGGTTTTGTTTTTGAGTCTAGTAACGAGTATGATTGAATTTTTTGCGAAATATATGGTAGGATCGATGGAGATGCGATCACTGATAAACGGAGATCAATGAATTCATAAGTATCTTCAAGGTACAAGCTAATGTTGATAGAGAAAGGGATTGTTTTATATGGTGGAAATTATAATTCATATTTTTCATTGTGAGTCTACATTCGTGGTGATGTATTTTATCAAGGTATGAATTGCCAAGGTGAGAAATGATCAATTGTATCCGGCATTGAGCATTTGAAAGGACTTACACCTGGGTTGAGTCAGAAGTTTACAACTATTTATTGTTAAAGTACCTAAGAAAGGTTTCATTTAAAAGTGTTGGTTTATAATAAGGTAAATGGTTGGAGTGTTTATGATGGTTGTTAGTAATTTGAGTATGATTCACTAGCTATGATCTCGTATGTTTTTACTTTTGTGGCTGGATCCCTAGCGGTGGATCAGGGGTACCAAATCTTGCGATATTCTCTTAGTTGAGTGGGAAGATTAGGTAGATTTGGTTATGTCGAATGATATAATTGGTGTTGTGCTGGAGTTGTTAAAGTATTTTAGTGGTTCTACATGTACCACCTTGCTTATGAGAATTTATAGAAGAGCTACCATGCGTATTTGTGGTTGTCCGGCCATCTTAATATTCCTCTAGTCGTCGAGGTAATGTATCGATTATGCATAGTTGAATGTGGCGATCTTTGGGTCCAATTCTACTGTTCTTAAGAGGTAATCTACAATTACTAAATCTAGCTTTTCGATAGTATTGTTGGAGGGGTTGAATGCTTGGACATATCCCTCGATGAGTATCAGATTTCTAAAAATCAAATTAGTTATAACTTAAGCTCAAGGGAATTTATGATGTGGAACAGAGATATTGTTAAGAACTATGATTGTTTGGGTATTATGAGAGTGTGTTGGTTTGTTCAGGTTCACTGCTAATTTTAGAGAGTATTTACTTCGAATTTTATCATGCTTAAGTGCTAAAGGATTCACCCAGATTATTTGTCAAGGTCCTTTATAACATGTTGTAGATGTGTGTACGATCAACTTTGATGGTTGTTGGGTCGCTTTTCTTGTAGTTAAGTTTACATACAACAGTATTTATTACTCGAGTGTTGAGATGACTTCATTGAGGCATTGTAAGGGAGGATGTGTAGGTATTAAATTAGTTGGTTTGAGGTTGGAGATGTGAAACCCTTAGGGGTAATGAGATTTGGTAAGAAAGGCATGCAATACAAGTATCCCCAGTAATTCGATGATTCAGATACTACTCTACCCTTACTTTAATCAACCTTTCCTAGTTTATCACTCGGGGATGAGTGATGGGTAAATTGGTATCTATTGTAACGACCTGATTTCCGTCGTTATGGAAAAGCCAATGGAGAAAGAATTGGGGTCGGAAAACTTTTTCGTAGTAACTTGGAATTTCCTAGCCTAGACCTAATTTGGCCAAAATCAGAGTCTTTAAGGTGTAGCAAAATCTAGTATTAGTCGGGTGAATCATTTATGATTCTGATTACATGAGTGGTTAGATAACTCGTTAAGGAATCCGTACAACATTACGGAATTAAATTCGGACGAGTAGAACTCGCGAAATCGATCTTAGCGTAAAGGATATTTACCCAGCGTCGTGGGTTACAGGTGTGTGGTGAAATTGGAATTTTGGAATTCTTGAAATAACTCTCTATCTCGAGATTGCCGCTTTGGTGCATGTTTTTGCCACTTTGGCGGGGACGTTATTACGGGGTGGTGGCCGCTATGGCGGTCCCGATGCGAATTAAAGTCTTTAATAAACTCCTAAATGACCTCATTATGCACTTTTAGAATTTTTGAGCTAAGGAACGACTCCCAGGCGACTCCTACTCATTTTTCACCATTCTTGAGGCTAAACGTAAGCTTTTTACTACCAAATTCCATTTTTTATCAGTAGCACATAATATAGTGGGTCATTATAGATGGGGAAAGGTTCTGATCTAGAATTTATGGTGGAAAAAGCCCTAAATTGGGTAGTAGGATCTTTGGTTTGGTGTTGGGTTATTGGGTTTGTTATAATTCGGATAATTTGACCTTTGATTGTTTATCATTGCATATAAATTGATGTTTGTAGACCTAGAACAAATGGAAAGAATCTGGAAAGGGAAGATTCAAGTGCCTTAGTGGATTCAATCTTGGATTTGAGGTAGGTGATCGTTGTGATTCTATGATTGTGTGATGTATGTTTGTTCTTGCTTCATTATGATACATGTATGCATGGGAATGTTGCATTATTGATCACACTTGTTGTAAATGAGGATAATTGAATAGTTGTATGCCATGAATCACCTCTTGTCGTATGATTGTGAGAATATACATTGTGATTGAGTTTGTGGTTTGTTGAATGAGCGAGTATCACGATCCGACACACTAACTGGGATCGGTTGCCACGTTTCGGCATAAATATGGGATCGACTGCCATGTTTCGGCATAAATATGGGATCGGCTTCAATTTTCCATCTTAAATATGGTATCGGTTGCCACGTTCCAGCATAAATATGGGATCGGTGGCCATGATTCGGCAAAAATATTTTTATTTGATTCTTAAGGCTAAAGAGTTATCTTTAGAGGAGTAGATAATTGAGTTCAGAGACACATGATTTCATTCGTTTTGTTGTGGCTATAGTAATAGTGTCACAAATGTGTAAGATTTTTTAAAAACTATCGAAAAAGACTTGAGAAAGGAGTGTGCGGACATTGGCTTGAGTGTGATAATAAGTTCTTGGTTTTGCTTTTGAGTCTAGTAATGAGTATGATTGATATTTTAGCAAAATATATGGTAAGATCGATGGAGATGCGATCACTGATAAACGGAGATCCATGAATTCATAAAAATCCTCAAGGTACAAGCTAATGTTGATAGAGAAAGGGATTGTGTTATATGGTGGAAATTATAATTCAGATTTTTCATTGTGAGTCTACATTCGTGGTGATGTATTTTGTCAAGGTATTAATTGGCAAGGTGAGAAATGATCAACTGTATCCGATATTGAGCATTTGAAAGGACTTACACCTGGGTTGAGTCATAAGTTTACTACTATTGATTGTTAAAGTACCTAAGAAAGGTTTCATTAAAAAGTGTTGGTTTATAATAAGGTAAATTGTCGGAGTGTTTATGATAGTTGTTAGTATTGTGAGTATGATTCACTAGCTATGCTCTCGTGTGTTTTCACTTTTGTGGGTGGATCCCTAGTGGTGGATCAGGGGTACCAAATCTTATGATGTTCTCTTGGTTGAGTGGGAAGATTGGGAAGATTTGGTTATTTCGAACGACATAATTGGTGTTGTCTTGGAGTTGTTAAAGTATTTGAGTGGTTCTATATGTACCACCTTACTTATGAGAATTTATAGATGAGCTACGATGCGTATTTGTGGTTTTCCGGCAATCTTAATATTCCTCTAGTCATCGAGGTCATGTATCGACTATGTGTGGTTGAATATGGGGATATTTGGGTCCAATTCTTCTATTCTTAAGAGGTAATCTACAATTATTAAATCTAGCATTTCGATAGTGTTGTTGGAGGGGTTGTATGCTTGGACATATCCCTCTATGAGTATTTGGTTTCTAAAGATCAAATTTGTTATAACTTAAGCTTAAGGGAATTTATGTTGTGGGATGGAGATATTGTTAAGAACTATGATTCTTTGGGTATTATGAGTGTGTGTTAGTTGGTTCAAGTTCACTTCTCATTGTACCGAGTATTGACTTGGAATTTTATCATGCTTAAGTGCTCAAGGATTCGCCCAGATGATTGTGTCAAGGTCCTTGATAACATGTTGTAGATGTGTGTACGATCAACTTTGTTGGTTGTTGGCAATCGCTTTTGTTGTAGTTAAGTTTACATACAACAATATATATCACTCGAGTGTTGAGATGACTTCATTGAGGCATTATAAGGGAGGATGGGTAGGTATTTTATTAGTTGGTTTGAGGTTGGAAATGTGAAACCCTTAGGGGTAATGAGATTCAGTAAGAAGGGCATGCAATACAAGTATCCCCAGTAATTCGACGATTCAGAGACTACTCTACCTTTACTTTATTCGGTCTTTCCTAGTTGATCACTTGGGGACGAGTGATGGGTAAATTGGTATCTATTGTAGCGACCTGATTTCCGTCGTTATGGAAAAGCCAATGGAGAAAGAATGGGGGTCAGAAAACTAGTTCGTAGTAACTTGGAATTTCCTAGCCTAGTCCAGATTTGGCCAAAATCGGAGTCTTTCAGGTGTAGCAAAATTTGGTAACAATCGAGTGAATCATTTATGATTTTGATTACATGAGTGGTTATATAACTCGTTAACGAACCCGTACGACTTTACGGAATTGAATTCGGACAAGTAGAACTCGTGGAATCGATCTTAGAGTAAAGGGTATTTACTGAGCGTCGTGGGTTAGAGGTTTGTTGAGAAATGGGAATATTGGAATTCTTGAAATAACTCTCTGTCTCGAGAATGCCGCTTTGGCGCTGGGTTTTTCCGCTTAGGCGGGGACGTTGTGGCAGGGTGGTGGCCGCTATGTCGGTCCCGATGCGAATTAAAGTCGTTAATAAACTCCTAAACGAACTCATTATGCACTTTTAGACTTTTTGAGTTAAGGAACGACTCCCAGGCGACTCCTACTCATTTTTCACCATTCTTGAGGCTAAAGGTAATCTTTTCATTCCCTGAATCCGTTTTTGATCAGTAGAACGTAATCTAGTTGGTCATTATCGATGGGGGAGGGTTTTGATCTAGAATTTATGGTGGGAAAAACCCTAAATTGGGTAGTAGGATCTTGGGTTTGGTGTAGGGTTATTGGGTTTGTTATAATCCGGATAATTAGACCTTTGATTGTTTATGATTGCATATAAATTGATGTTTGTAGACCTAGAACAAACGGAAAGAATATGAAAAGGGAAGATTCAAGTGCCTTAGTGGATTTAAGTTTGGATTTGAGGTAGGTGATGGTTGTGTGGTTGTGATTCTATGATTGTGTAATGTACGTTTGTCCTTGCTTCATTATGATACATGTATGTATGCGAATGTTGCATTATTGATTACACTTGTTGTTAATGAGGATAATTGAATAATTTTATGCCATGAATCACCTCTTGTTGTATGATTGTGAGAATATGCATTGTGATTGTGATTGTGGTATGTTGAATGGGTGGGTGTCACGATCCGACACATTAACTGGGATTGGTCGCCATGTTCCGGCATAAATATGGGATCGACTGCCACGTTCCGGCTTAAATATGGGATCGGCTTCAATATTCCGGCATAAATATGGCATCGGTTGCCACATTTCGGCATAAATATGGGATCAATTACCCTGTTCTGGCATAAATATGGGATCGTTTGCTATGTTCCGGCATAAATATGGGATTGGTTGCCATGTTCCAGCATAAAATATGGGATCCATTGCCACACCCTGGCATAAATATGTGATCGACTGCCTCATTCTGACAAACTAACTTGGATCGGATACCATGAACCGATATGCTAACAGTTTGGGTTTGGATTCCATGAGAGGACCATTGAATTGGTTTCTATGAGAGGACATTGAATTGTGTTGTGTATCTACTTGTGATGTGTTCGCTCATATCTAATGATGATTGATATTGGAAGATGGCATGTTGCTCTAAATTGATATAACTGTGATATGTGAGAATCGTGAAGTTGTTCATTGTTCGTATATGTTGATGATATTGTATATGGTCTATATGTGCATGTGATTATATTGTTGTATTGACTAATGTATGTTACACTTAGTTGGATAGCCGCGTGATCCTACCAGTACACGGTGATTGTGTACTAATACTGCACTTGCTCTTATTTTTGTTGAGTACGAGGCATCTTCCGGCGGCTATTGACAAACCTCGTTTAGAAGATCAGTGATCGCCGATTCGAATTCTAGGGTGAGCTAGTTCTTCTGGGCTGCCTTGAGTTCTCTTTTTGTCTAGTCCGCATATTCAGACTTAGATTAGTTCTTTAGATGATTTTCTCGTTTAGACTTATGAATCTTGTTACAGTTTTGGTACATTGACTTTCAGGTTGTAGGGGTTGAATTTCCGCATTAGTTTGGTTAGTTATTTGTTTAAACCTTGGAGTTTATGGGAACTTCATTTTTATTGTTATTTAAAGTGTATTACTTTGGTTAAGTTGTTTAGTTGGGCTGTAGTTTTGGTTCTCTCACCGGAGGATGAGTGTGGGTGCCACTCACGACGGTCTGGGTCGTAACAGAAGACATATGATAAGCAAAGTTGTTACAGGCAACCAAAGTGCCTTCATTAAAAGTAGACAAATTTTAGATGTGTCGTTAATTGCAAATGAGTGTCTTGGCTACTACTTCAGAATGGGGAAGGCAAGATTAATATGCAAGTGTAATTTAGAAAAGGCATTTGATTTTCTATTGGTAGTCATGACTTGTGCACTTTTGGGGATAAATGGATCGGATACAGTGGATCCTTACTTGCATCTCTACTGTCAGACTTCATATTCACATTAATGGAAGCCCTTAAGGCTTCTTTATGTCTAACAGAGCCTAAGACAAGGAGATGCTCTCTCTCCTTATCTTTTTGTGATTGTCATGGAACCCCTAAGAATAATGCTTAAGAGACCTGAAGAATTGAGCTGGAATGGAGGGATTTGCATTTCTGGTAAAGATGGCAGAGGAATCTGCTAGACTCATGTTGTTTATCCTGACGACACGCTTGTTATATATGATGCTGACAAAAATTAACACTTGTACTTAAGAGATATTTTGTTTGCATTTTGGTCTCGAATAATGATAATATTGTGTGGATGTGTTAGGGATGCATTGGAAGTCATTAATTTAAGTATTTAATTATATTTTTAGTTGCTTTATTTATTATTCTAGAATAGGGTTTATGTTTCAGAGTTTCATAAGGATTAGGTTAAGTTATAGTTATTAGTTTGGAAAAGGATTTAGGTCTCCTACTTCCATAAGTATTAGACTTCCTATTGATGTAATAATACTCCTATTTAAAGGGGTTTTTGATGAATAAATCAGTAAGTCATTTTTCAACAAAAAATAAGAGATTAGAGTTCTCTCTTCCATTGAACTCTAAGGTTTCAGTCTCCCTTTGAAGAGCTGAAGAGATCGAAGTTCTCTCTTTTAATGAATTCTAAGGTTTCAGTATCCCTTTGAAGAGCTGATTTATTTATCGCCCTGTGAATCGATCCTTCCCTAAAGATTCATAACAATTTGGTATCAGAGCTTAACACAATGGGCGATGAGATCAGCTCTTGATTTCAAGGAGAACATACCATTACAGAAACCCTAATGGACTCTAAAATTGCAGCAATGGAACAACTCCTCATCAAAAGATTTGTCCAAGTCATCCAAGAACAATTGTCTAGATTGGGAATTGACTCACTGTCCGTCGCTTTTTAATAAAAAAAAATATTTTTAAAATTATTTACCAAAAGCGACGAACAACATCCCTTAGTCCGTCGCTTTTTTCGCAAAATTTTGCACCAAATATATATATATATATATATATATATATATATATAATTAATCATTTAATATAGGTAGAGACGCTGTCAGTCGTTTTTTATTAAAAATAATTATTTATATATGAAAAAGAAACAACCCCGTCCGTCGCTTTTTATTAATTTAAATTGATTAATTATTTTATAAGAAAGTGACGGACGACATCTCTTAGTCCGCCGCTTTTTAGTCAAAATACTGGTCAAATATTTAATAAAAGCGACGGACAGTGTCTCTTAGTCCGTCGCTTTTTGGTCAAATATTTTTTAAAAAGCGACGGACAAAGATATGTTGTCCGTCGCTTTTCTTAAAATATCTGAAGACCAGACGTGAAAATTCCCCATTTTTCCATATCTCTTCCTTCTCTCTTATCTTACTTCTCTCTAAGACTAGACGTCGACGCCGACGCCGACACTGTCACTACCGACGGAGAATCCCATTGCGCCGCTGCCAACCCCGACCCCACTCCATTGTCTATCCATTGCTTTCTTCTCCTTTAATTTAAGGTTAGGGTTTCATGAAATTATTTTTGAATTTTTTCAATTTGAGTTAGATTTGATTTTGTTAATTAGTGTATTGTTTGTTTGAATGATTGATTGTTAGTTAGTGAATGATTTAGGGTTTTTATTATATTTTAGTACTAGTTTGATTGATTGTTAGTTAGTTAGTGAATGAATAATTAGGAATTTTTTATTTTAGTACTTGTGAATTGGGATTTTTCTTAATTTGGTTGATTGTCAATTAGTGAAGTGTTAATTTGAAGTTAGATGAATTGAAATTAGATGAATTGAAGTTAGATTTAGAACTTGAAATTGAAATTTGAATATAACTTATTAATTCTTGATTTAGAAGTTTATGTATAACGACTAATTTTAGAAATTGGATATATGATGAATTTAATTAGAACTTGAAGTAGTTGAACTTAATTTTAGATATTATATGAACTTGAATTTAGAACTTGAACTTGAATTTAGAATTTGAATATAACTAATTCTTAGATTAGAAGTTTATATATAACTAAGCATATTTTGGGAGTTGTCGTATTGGAAGAACAATCTACTACGACATAATCTTCATGTGAAGCACATTGAAAAAAAAATTATTTTGATAATTTGTTTAACACAGTGATGGATGTTAAGTATAAGACAAAAGACAATCCAAAAGCTAGAATGGACATAAAGGAATATTGTAGGAGAAGAGAGTTATGGCTGCAGGAATGACAAAATGGTAAAATAGTTAAGCCTAAAGCCAGTTTTTCATTCACATTGGATGAGAAACGTGAAATTTGTGAGGGGGTTAAAAATTTGAGGATGCCGGAGGGCTATGCTTCAAATTTAGGAAAGCGGACAAATATGAATGAAGGAAAATTGATAGGTATGAAAAGTCATGATTGTCATGTATTCATGGAAACTTTAGTTCCTATCGCTTTTAGCCATCTACCTAAAAGGATTTGAAAACCAGCCACAGAGATAAGTCTATTCTTTAAAGATTTGTCTAACAATAAGGTCTTCCCTGTCTCGGGAAAGGGTCCTCCCCTCTTCTTCCAGGGTTTGAATTTGGTTAAGGAGCTGTTGAATGCGTTGTTCCACCAGCTCTGGAAAAACAGCAGGCACATGCTCTAAAAAAGCATGAAGAGTTTGCTGACGTTCGCGCCTTTCATTTTCAACAGAATTCTTTGATTAATTTGAGAAAGTCTTTCAGTGGTAGTTGGATCCATATATACCATCGACAGAGTACGGAAAGGACAGGCAGAAAGTGCGCTAATCAAATCCTATCCCTTCTAAGTTCCAGCTAACCAAGTTCATTCCAACTCCCTATGAGCTCATAGTTCTGGAAAGATGGAAGAATATATTCATGCTATTACTACTAAGTTGGAGAAGATCTTTCCATGTGGTTTCTTTGATGTGATGGACCATCTTCCAATTCACCTTGTACAAGAGGCCCGCCTCCGAGGTCCAGGTCAAATAAGATGGATGTATCCATTTGAGAGGTATCCATTTGAAATATTCACTAAGTTATATATATTTACCAAGTCTTTTATTAACATATATATACATATATATACATGCAGAAAAATTGGCAGTTCCAAGCAAACAATTAAGCAAAGGGAAAAGATCGAAGGATCAGTTGTTCAAGCTCATATTGGGAGAGAAACTGGTGATTTTTATTCTTATTATTTTGGTGATGATGTGTCATGTAGGATAAACAGGTCCAATCGAAATGATGAAGGCGATATTGATCCTTTATTTCCACCGATATCAATTTTTAATCAAAATGGTCGAGGATCTAAAGAGCGTGGAAAGCAAGACTTCACTAATATATGGAAATGCAATCAACTCTGACACAATTTTTGCTTAATTGTCTAGAGACTCAACCATATCTCAAGTATGTCTTAAAAATATGCTATCAAATTACATACTAATAAGTGTTCATTAACTAACGAAATATCTGAATGTAAAATGATCAGCTTATTCGTAAACATATGGGGTAATGAAGCCATCTATACAGAATTTTCCAACTGGCTAACAAACTATGTAAGTGTGCAAGCTTACATTGAATCACTAACTATTTAATAATATATTCATGTTATACTAAATTATATTACTTTAAATAACAATCCCGTAGGTTTACGATGAATACTCAAGTATCGAACATTTGCAATTAGTGAAAGAAGTAGCACTTGGACCTGAATCTCAAGTATTGACAATGAATAAGTATTGTGTCAATGGTTTTAAGTTTCAAATTGAAGAAGTTTCTAGAAACAAGAAAACAAATAATAGTGGTGTCTACATACAAGGTGATGTTGATGGTACTGGCCAAACTAATGAATATTATGATGTCATTCATGATATTATTAAAGTAAGGTATTCAAGTTGACCTAAAAAGAAGATTGTATTGTTTCGGTGTGAGTGGTTTGACCCATCACATAGAGGCACAAAGGTGGACCATCAACATAATATAATTGAAGTTAAGCACACCAGGAAATACAGAAGTTATGATCCTTTTATTATTGCACAAAATGCTAAACAAGTGTATTATGCTCCAAATCCATTGCGTAGAGACAAAGATGATTGGTGGGTTGTTATAAAAACTGAGCATGTGGGAAGAATTTAAATTGACAATGTCTTAGCTGTGGCGTGTTATTACCAAATCGCACACGCAAGTGCACGTGGTCGTTCAAGTATTAAAGTGGCTCTTATAAAGAGCCGGGTATCGTACCCACAGGGACTTACGTTTAGAATTACTTAATTTCTCCAACTTTCAGCTAAGCACAAGTGTTATCAAGATTCCAAGAGTGATTTTTTTTATAATTCTAAGAGTTAAACAAGATGTAACAAGAACAATTTAATTTCTAGGTTTTCAAACAATGATTGGGTAAAGTCTAGGGCTGCAGCTCTTATCAGGATTCATGCAATTTATATTATCTAAATGAGTATTAATCAGCTATCGAATCAGTGATCACAGGGTTAAATGTATGATTATGGTCTCCTGACCTCTAATCGCCTACGATAAATGACAACCTAACTACATCGTTGAGCGGGGATAGGCTGAACCAAGTACCGAGCATTACGATTTCTTCATGTATAGTGACCAAGCATGGTTTCTAGGTATATCCCTATCCTAGATACAAATTAACCCTAATTATTGAGAGTTAATCATGCTCCTTTTGTCCCACGTTCTATCCTCTTATTCCTCTCCCGAGTTCAATTTGGACAATATGTTTATTTCAATGGTGATAAGGCACGAAATACAAAAAACAAGAACATAAGAAATATTCATATGATAATTGATATTAACCCAATGAAAACTTAATAAATTACAATCATCCTGTTGCCACAACCCTAGAACTAGGGTATTTAGCTACTCATAGCAATAGATTCGATCAAGCAATGTTTAATAAACATAAAAAGTAAAAAAGTAAAAAAGTTTAGGAAAGAACCCTAAAAAATGATGAAAAAGTACTCCAAGTCGTCGTTCTTCCAAACCCAGAAAAAGAATGTTTTAATAAAATAAAGTATTAACCTATTTATACTAAAAGTCGAAACGGCCAAAACTGGAACCCATGGGCGTGATGCGGAGGCATGTCTGCGATTCAATTCGTGAGAAAACACATTTCTCCGCGACACGGCTGCTACACAGAGGGTTCTGCCTGAAAAGTTATTTTACGAGCCAAACTAAAATTCCTCTCCGCGATGCGAAGAGGATACGGGTAAGCCTCGAAATCTTTTTCTTCCTTGCTCCTTTTCGACTCGGATCTTTTGTGTTCCCTAATGTCCATTTTAGTGCTCATTTCTCCCTTTAAGCTCACCTACACAACTAATCATGTTGGTTAGCTTATATACAACCAAAAGACTCGATAAGATTATAAACAAACACATATTGAATTCAAACTTAGCTTAAATATGGGCATTATTAGATTTCTAGGCAAATAAATATGCCTAAAATCACTACCCCACACTTAGAGCTTTGTTCGTCCTCAAACAACTTACTAACTACTCCTAGACCTAGACTCTCTATTATGGTATTTGTGCATCCGCCACTTTCTTCCAAGGATCTGTAAACAGTTAACACATGCATGATGTCATTCAAAGTATGCATGACTCATGTAATCGACTTGACAACTTTTAGAAACCAACGCATTCAACAACATGTGCACCATTACATATCATTTATCCTTCATACAACAAGTGCCCCTCACTCCAAAGAATAGTCCAGACACTCAAATCAGCAAATTGAATATACTTTAAGGACTTTCAAACATGGTCACTCTCACTCAACAAAGACATCAAGCATGTATGCATTGAGAATCATAAGATTTCCCATAATGTACATCTCTACTAATAAAGTGTGTTATGTTCAAAATCAAATAGGACTTGTTCCGGTTGTAACGTAGGCTTGAGGTAAGGGAGGATTCGTTTAGATAAAATTAGTGACTTATCCACCCTAGTGCACCAGATTCAACTTCATTCTTACATTCACAACTTTTTCTTTTCTTCAGCCCCATCTTTCTTCATATGTTTCCACTAGTCTTACCAACCTTGCCTTTATTTCTCACTCGCCCCTTTATTTCTATAACTCTTTTTTTTCTTTTTTCATTTTTTTTTAAAAACACTCACAATAGCCACCCTTGACTTAGAGATTTCTCTTGAGTTAAGGTGCACATTGCCCTTATAAGGGCCAGGGCCATCATTAAGGTATTCACCAAGTTAGCCACCTTCAACTTAGACTTTTAACCTTAGTCGAAGTGCACAATGTCCTAAGGACCAGGGCCAATCTCAGATTCAAACTCCTGGGGCATCATTTTACTGCCTATTTTCACTCTTCCCCCACAAACTAAACGTTTCCACCTATTTACTCTTTCCGCCGTTTTCACTTTTCCTCCTAACATAGTGCATTAGGGATTTGGTATCAAAGCTAACGGTATCAATAAAAGGGATTTGGCTTCATTACGTGGGTTAGAACAAAATCAAGGCTGAAAAGGCTCAATTGGGCTATACTAGGGATATTATTTCTGAAAAGGCTAAAATTCAATACAATTCAAAGAAAGCCTATTGTCATCTTCTAAACACAACACCACTTTTATTTCATTTCAATAACATGCCGGGCAAGTTCTAGACTCAGATACATTACATGGATACTAACAAAATCTCACCACACATGGCACAAGTTCTAATCAAGAATGGTTCAATCACAGCACACAATCAGTTTATGCACAAGGTCCAATTTAAGCTTAAGTTGTAATCATTCAAGTCAAATACAAAAATTTAACTGCATTCATATATCAACTTCAAATCATGCTTTCATATATATTCCTTTCAGAATTTCAGCTTCATCACAAACCATCATAAGACTCAATGACAAAATTGCCCTTAAGACGGTTATCATCCATCTATCATTGGGCAATGTGACTCAACTATGACTACTGGCTCAATCCTACAAAGACAAAATCTTTTTGTATTTTTCACGGTTCAAAGGGACTTTCCTTGGCCAAAGAACCGAAAACAACCTCCAGGGAACCCAAAATAAAACAAAACAAAAACAAAACAGACTCTAACAATGTTCAACAATAAAAATATATACAGACCAAGTATGCTTTTCACCCCTCACCCCACACTTAAACAGTAGCACTGTCCCCAGTGCTTTACAAAAATATCAGAACAATACAAAAGGTAAGGTGAAATCACTCCCTGATCAATCCTCCATCGCATCACCCTCTTCGGCCTCATCACCGGCTTGAGCGGGGTCTATCTCCTCATCAGAATTGGACTCTACGTTTGAGCTAGTACGCAAGCACTCCTCATCGGTAGGAATATCATTATCGATCGGCTCACAAAATTCAGGACCAATGCCAAGTAGGGCCTTGCATGGTCATTCAAAGGGTAGCGCCTCTCAACATATCCTTGATGCATGTCAGTGGAAGCCCGACAGCCATTCTGGTGGCGTAGCATCTCTAGGACGTACATCCTGGCCATAATTAGCTCATCGCATCGATAGCGCTCAGCAGTAGTGAGAGTTGGCCAAAACTCAGTGTCTGGCCCCTTTGTTCTAGTGATGTCCATCGGTGTTAGGTATAAGGGTGCCATGTAGTCCACATTTTCTTTAGGAACACCTATAGCATGAGACATCCTGGTAATAAGGCCACCAAAATCATACATGTGCCCTTTGTGAACCCGGGACTTTCGTATCACAGATTTCAAGACAACTCCGATATTCAGCTCCGTAGCAGTCATCAAGGCATATACCAAGCACACCCTATCTCGAGTAATATATGTGTAGTAGAGACCCGGTATCAAGCAGTTCATGACAATCTTTAACCAGACGTGCTTCTCCCTAAGCGTATGAGCATATATCTCTTCTTACTATGCTTAGTCCATTACGCCATGGACTGTGGACCGCATAGAGTATGTCTAATGGCCCGGTATGGAGGGCGTATGTTTAACCCTGTCAGCACTAGTGGATGTGTGTCCTGTGGTGTACCTAATATGTCATTTATACATGTTGGAGCGATAGGCACATTATCTTGCATCCGGCGCCCAGTTGGCATAGAATTCTCGGACCATGTGCAAGTTGCATTGTTTCGGCTCTACAAATATAAACTCCATACGCAACTCCCTGATCCACCTCAGTATCTGTGGGAACTCCTGCGCCAAGGTGTCCCTGTCAATACAAACGTCAGAGAAATATGATGCCTCAGTGTTCTTTTTGTACCATGCTTTCCCTTCTTTGGTTACAACCTTCTCCCCGAACCACCTTGTTTGGCCCCTGGGAACTGCAGGTGCGGGTGTGACATTCCCACTCCGGACACGTTTCCTAAGGCTCGACGTCGCAACTTCCTTATCGGGTCTCTGTGAGCTCGACATGGTTACCTGCAAGCATAAACAAATCAACCCACCACACGTAACATTGATAACAATTGGGTGGTGTGCACACACCACCCCACACTTATTTCAAAGCATGCTTCAGCTTAGGTACTCATACTTCCCAAAAATGACCAACAACACACTCACTTAATTATCACATTCATAGAATGAGATAGGCATCACATTATTAGTCACAACCACTCAACCTCACCAATAAGATCAAGATCCACAGGCTCAATTTCATAATTCAACAAGTAAGTAGTGTTACTCAAGACTTCGCACGACTATATGCAAACAACCATAATAGAATCAGGACTAATGAATGGTAACCAAGATGTTTTCTACTCAAGAATTTGACATACCGAATAATCATATAGAGTGTCCACAATTTGGACCCAAAATACTACACATTCCTCTGAACAAGCATGTGTATGGAATCCCCCAAATCACCTTATACCCCCATTCAAGCACCATAAGGTACTGTGAACTCAAGATTTCAACATACCCAATAAAAGGTTAACCAAATACTCACAATCAAGCAGAACCCACATATGTCATCCTATCAATTTCACCAAATTAACCCACAACTTAAATACGAGTAACAAGAAGTGGCTCTACTCAAGAATTCGAAAACACCCCATCACAAGAACATACAATCATCTGACCTCGCCCCAGCAAATTCAAAGCACTACACGAGAGCACACAAACAAAAACCCAGAGTTCTACATACTAAAACGCCCAAATTTTGCTGAAAAGAATAGCAAAATATGTACCTTGGATGATAGAGAAGTGTGAAATTGAGAGATAAAGATGGCAAGTTGCTTCCGCATTACGGATTGAAGCTGGAAAATCGCAAGGGAAGAGGGAGGGGAAAAATCACCAATTTGGGGAGTATAATGGGTTATGGGACATGAATTAGGGGTTTAAAAGGGACTGGGTCAGGTTATTTCCAAAGAAAATGGGTAAAACCCGTTTAATTAATGAAAATCAAAATTGGCTTACTTGGGGTGCGACGTGAGGTGGACACGGACCCCTCTGCCTCGCGAAAAATAATTAATTTTTGCGAGGGCAAAAATTTTACCCAACCTCCGTGACGCAAGATGGTCACGAGCATGCCTTAAGTTTGACATAGAATACAATCCTTGTCGAATCAAAATTTCAGGGCCCCCTCCGCGACGCGCTCACTTCACGGACCTTTCTGCCTCGACTTAGAAAATTAATTCCAAGCGAGGCAAAATTTGTAAGCCTCTCCGTGACGCTCCATGGGTCAAAATTTCTGATTCCTGCACATTTTAAGCTCAAAACCCAACATGATGGGTTGCCCAGCGCCTTCGTTTTAGTCATGGCATGACTCATATTTCTGTACTTTTCTGAATATATCATATATTTTTTTTACTAATTCATATGAATTGAAATAACAAAACAAAAGAAAAGAAATCCTAACTATTACAAGGGATCACGGGTTGCCTCCCATGCAATGCCTAATTTAATGTCGCGGCATGACCCATCTCATGACTCATTCGTCATTCAATGTGAGCGCTTCCAACTCACGATCAACATCATTTCCAAAATAGTGCTTGACCCGTTGTCCATTCACAAGGAAAATAGAGCTCTTGTCCTTGTTCCTTTGCTCCACTGCACCATGTTGAGTCATCCTCACCACTTCAAACGGACCACTCCATTTAGATCGAAGCTTTCCGGGGAACAATTGTAATCATGAGTTAAACAGCAGCACTAATTGACCAGGCTCAAAGGTGTGTGATACAATATACTTGTCATGCCACCTCTTGGTCTTCTCTTTATAAAGCTTAGCATTTTCATAGGCGTGGAGCCTAAATTATTCTAACTCATGCAGTTGTGTCATCCTCTTCCTTCCAACTAACTCAACATCCAGATTCAACTCTTTAATTGCCGAGTATGCCTTATGCTCCAATTCAGCTGGGAGGTGACATGCTTTTCCAAACACCATTCGATAAGGAGAAGTCTCTATCGGTGTCTTGTATGCAGTCCGGTATACCCACAAAGCATCATCTAGCTTGTCAGCCCAATCTTTCCTTTGGGTATTCACAGTCTTTTGGAGGATCTGCTTCACTTCTCTATTGGATACTTCCACTTGCCCACTAGTTTAGGGATGATACGTTGTAGCAACCTTGTGTCTTACCCCATATTTGGTCAACAAATTACGCACTGACCTATTAATAAAGTGCGTACCTCCATCATTGATCATGACCCTTGGAATTCCAAACTTGGTGAAGATGTGCTTCCGAATGAATTTCACGACCACCTTTGAATCATTGGATGGTAACGCAACAGCCTCCACCCACTTGGACACGTAGTCCACTGCCACTAAGATGTATTGATTACCACAGGACGATGGGAATGGTCCCATGAAGTCTATCCCCAGACGTCAAAGATCTCAACCTCCAGTATATTGCTCAATGGCATCTCATACCTTCTAGAAATGGTGCCCATCCTTTGACACTGATCACAACCCTTCACAAACATAGCAGCATCTTTAAAAAGAGTAGGCCAAAAGAAACCAGATTGCAATACCTTATGTGCGGTGCGTTCGCCCCCATGGTGTCCACCATATGGTGAAGAGTGACAACTCTCCAACACTTGTATCGCCTCATGTTCAGCTACACACCTTTGCACCATCTGATCAGGCCCCTGCTTGAATAAGAAAGGCTCATCCCATATATAGAAGTGTGCATAATACGTCAACCTCTTTTGATGTGTTGAGGCCCCGGGTGGAAATAAACCACTCACCAGAAAATTTACTATGTCAACATACCAAGGCACTTGAGCAAGGTCCAAAGCAAGCAATTGCTCATCAGGAAACTCTTCGTGAATCTGCCCATCATCTTTCACATGAGATGAATCCTCCAATCTGGACAGATGATCAGCTATCTGGTTCTCAGTTCCCTTCTTATCTCTTATCTCTAGATCAAACTCTTGTAATAGCAGAATCCACCTAATCAACCTCGGCTTGGCATCCTTCTTATTAAACAAGTACCGGATTGCAGCATGATCAGTGTACACTACAACCTTAGTTCCTACCAAGTATGACCTGAACTTATCAAACACAAACACTAATGACAACATCTCTTTTTCAGTAACAGTATAATTTGATTGGGTTGCATAATTATTTTTTTTATGAATGAGGCACAAATATGATGTGGTAGACAATACTTGTATGAGGCTTTATTTATTGTTTGACAAGTGGATAATTGGGTCCCATTTACAAAAATTACCCAAGCTCATCTTTCTCTCTCTTCATTTATGACGTTTTCCTTTTCTCCTACTTTTTTTTTATTTTTGTTTGATTTCTTTTTCAAATTGTTCCAATTTTTTCACCACCATATTTTAATACAGTAATTTTATTCATGGAAAGTATAAAATTAAAAAATTATTGCCTGATTCATTCTGTTTCTAACATATTGACATTATTTTTTCATGTCGATACTAATTATTTATATTGCTAATAATAGTTATATAAAATTATTTGTTGATTACAAATTAAGATATAATTAATTACAAAGTTTTTATGTTATTATAACAATTAATTCTCTTTGAAAGTGTAGATAAAATTTATAAAAATTTGAAAAAATAAAGGTATACATAAGTAAAACTATTATTTTATTTATGATTTTCTAAGAAGTTCGTAAAAGAAAAACAAAGAAGGTATAAAATTAATTTGTTCTTTTATTCTTCTTTCGACATTTTCATGTTTTTATAAGAACTTAAATTCATCAAATACTCTTCAATAAAAAAAATATAACGGAAAGAGCATCAATGAACTTGACAAACAATTACATAAGTTTTGATACTATTTTCACAAAATTCAAAAAATGAAAAATATCCATAAACACCTACATAAATACATAATTATTTTGTCAATTTTTACGATAATTTTATTAATAAAAATGCTAATTTTATTAATTTATTCCATAAAAGACTTTTTGCGACTTTAAAAATTTTATTTATACTTTTAATAAATAAAATTGTTAGAATTAATTTGTTTTTTACTTATATCTTAATTTTATGAACGAAAAATTAAATACAAACAATTATTTATTATAATATGAATAAATAACATAGAACAGAAAAAAAAATAGAATAAAAACTTATACAGTGATCATAAAAAAATAAATCAAAATTCACTACATAAAAAAGAGAACATAAACTAATTAGATTAGATAAGAATGAAAAAAAAATTAAAATGGAAAAAAAATATATTAAAATAAGTGTAAAATAAAAAATAAAAAACATAAACTAGTTATATTAGTTAAGAATGAAAAAAACATTTTAAAAAATGAAAACAAAAAATATATTAAAATAAGTGTAAAAAAAAGGCTTAATAGATGCCCTTTGTCACTTGGCAAATGGGTCCCAGTCCATTTGTCAATCAAATAATGCCTCATACAAGTATGACTTGGCATGCCTCATACATAATTAAAAAAATTGGGTTGCATCAAGTGTCTTGCTAGCATAGTAGATGGAATGAAACATCTTATCTTTTCGTTGCCCAAGCACTGCCCCCACCGCTATATCACTGGCATCGCACATAAGCTCGAATGGAAGCTCCCAGTTTGGAGCAATCAGAATAGGTGCTTCTATCAATTTCTTCTTCAACAACACAATTGCCTGCAAACACTTCTCATCAAATACAAACTTCATCTCTTTCTCAAACAAGATGCACATGGGTTTTGCAGTCTTAGAGAAGTCCTTGATAAACCTCCTATAGAACCCCGCACGGCCTAGAAAGCTTCTAACTCCCTTTACTGTGATGGGGGTGGCAACTTCTCAGTAACCTCCACTTTAGCTTTGTCAACTTCCAGCCCATTCTTGGAGATTTTGTGTCCCAACATAATCCCCTCTCGAACTAAGAAGTGACATTTCTCCCAGTTCAACACAAGGTTCGTTTCTTCACACCTAGCAAGGACCCTATCAAGATTAGTAAAACAAAGGTCAAAAGACTCACCAAACACTGAACATCCTTAGATCATGATGTTCAAAATGATGTTGCAATTGTTCATCAATAAGTTGATGTTGAATTGGAAACCATACTAGAACATCCTCAACACATATTAGAAGAAGTATCAGATGATGAGATAATGAATGTTGAGGAAGAAATATCCGAGAATGAGGAAAATGAATCATTTGATGACGAAGAATGGGACGATAATGAAAATGAAACAAGTGAGAAGGAAGAATGGGAGAATGATGGAATTGAAACAAGCGAGGAGGAATAGTAGTAGAATGAAAGCTAGTATATGTAAGTTAATTTATTTTGATAATTAATTTTATTTAATTTATGATTTTTATATATTATACATGTAAATTTGCATACATATGTCATGAGGCAATGACGGTGATAGATTTCGCAAGCATCTTGGAGTTAGCGAGACTAATAGGGCTAAAAAGAAGAAGTCTAGGAGACCCATAGATCCTGAGGATATTCCAAGATCTATTTCTTCTGTGCCAGAGCACATCAGTCGTGGTACTTATTTATTTGTTCGGTGCTCCCTCTACTTCACAGGCATTGCTTCCACGGCTCTACGAGGACCTACCTTTACAGGCTATTCATCGAGCACGACCCTTATCGACAGGTAGGATATCGAATGGTACTCCATCTCCCACAGGTACATCTCCTCAGTTATCTGCCATAAGAATTGAAGATTCTAGTAGAGAGCAGTCAGATGCTTTGGTCGGTACCCCTCCATTGACTCAGCGTTTTGTGCATCCTGGTGTATCACCTTCATCTACAGTTGCACCTAGTGCTACACCAGATGATGAGATGTCTGCTCTAGCTCCTGGCCGAAAGGACAGACTTGGTAGAGTCATGATTGAGCCGAATGGATCATCGTAAGTTTGTTTTGTTATCTATTTGTTACTTTATTTTATTTATTTCTTATACTTTAATATATTATTCATGAACTAACATATTTATTATGTGTTTTTCAGGTGAAATCCTACAAATGATGCTGCCCGAACTTTAAAAGACTGTGTTAGAAGACTTTTTACACATGCTTATCACTCTTGGAGCAAGCTTTCAAACAGTATACGCCGGGCGATGTTTAATGAATTTAAGGTATATATTTTTTAGTTAAGTTTAATAATTTTAGTATACTTTACTTTTTTTTACTATCAATCTAATTAACGCTATTCAATTTTTATCAAACTGAGTGTACTTGGGAGCCGAGGTACAATATGGTCATTGCGACACATTTGAGAGGAGGGCATCTGCGAGACTGTCTAGCTGGCTAAAGAAAGTTTGAGATACTGATCAACGTCCGAGTTGGATGTTGTCTCATGTTTTTGATGAATTGCATCAGTATTGGAACACAGATAAGTTCAAGGCAATGTCCAAACAAGCCAAAAAGGCTAGACGCAGTCTTAAGGGTTGCTCGTTGCACACTGGAAGTGCAAATTACAAGAGACGTGGTAAGTTCTAATTCAAACTTTTACATAAATAATTAGTTCATTCATATATATATTGTTATACATTTCAGTTTTTATTTATAGGAAAAAGAAATGGGGCACACTCTCATTGAACCAGAGTTTTTTAAGAGGACTCATGTGAAGAAGAAAGAAAATGAGTCGGATCCGGATGTGTGGGTAGAGCCGTGGAGGAAAGGGCTGAACGAACTTTTGTAAGTTATTTAATATGAATAATATATATTAATAGTGAATATATTTATGATATGTATATATATTTACGTCAATTTTTATATTTAATATGCAGAATGAGTTTAATCAGTACATCGCTGAGAATATAGATAGTTCGGTTCAAATGACACCTGAATTGTCCACCCAAATTTGGACAAAAAAAGTGGTAGGGGGGACACGCAAGGGTAGAGTCTATGGTTTAGGCTTTCGAAATGATGTAAGACGACTCCAGTCAGGCTTACAAGTTATTGGATGGCTACGTCAAGCCGAGGCACTTGACGGTGTTCAGATTGCTGCTATGTCGGCTCAAATAGCACAACTTACATCGGCACTGGCAGAGTCGGAGCAGAGAAGAGTAGCTGAATAACAAAGCATGAGTGCGACCGTTCAGCAAATCAAAGAACAAGTGTTGAACCTCGCTCGTCGACGTACTACATCTCCTCCTGCCGCGGACACCGACAACAACAGTGATGACGATGATAATTTTGTAGATCGCACTCCCTAGTTTAGGTCTCTTTTATGAACTTTTTGAAATTTTAAAACAAATTTTGAAACTTTATAAGTCTTTAAATTGTAATTTAGATACTTTTGAATGTTAATTTAAGTTTGTTGTTTTATGTTTTGTGTAGCTTCTTTATAATGTTGTGTGTTTGATTGGGCTGAATTTAATTGAATTGAATTGGATTGCATTTGTAGGTAGGCAGCAAAAACTGCCAGTTTCTGCTGTCAAAAAAATTGCAGAAAAAGCGATAGACAGGGTGATTTTGTCCGTCGCTTTTCTGGGTTTTATTTTTTTTTAAAAACCTAGAAAAGCGATGGACAGAGTCCTTTAGTCTGTTGCTTTTTTGGATTTTTCAAAAAAATAATTTCCAGAAAAGCGATGGACAGGGTCCTTTAGTCAGTTGCTTTTCTGTAGGGGTGTGCAAAAATCGAACAGACCGATAAACCGAACCAAAAAAAGTGTTATTGGTTTTTTGCTATTGAGTTATTGGGTTAACGGTTTCTTAATGGTTTTATAAAAAAAAATATTGGGTTATCAGTTCTGTATTGGTTTTCAATATTGGGTTATTGGGTAAACCGATAACCCATTAAGAGTTAAGACTATAGTAATTTACTACTTCTACATATACATACATATTAGTAAATATTAATCTCAATATCTTAATAGTTATGTCTTTGTCATTTAGCCATCAATTCATACTTCGTTGTGACTTTGAGTTCACAACTTTACATTATACAAATCGTCAAAACCTAAAGTAAGAACCATATTCCTCTTGATTTCTCTTTGTGTTACACATGTATTGTTCTTTTCATGTTTGTTATTGTTATTTCTATTTTATGAGCTTTTGTAAAGTTACATTATTGTCTGTCGTGTCAAATTTATTAGAGAAGTCATATATTTGTTTTATAAGCATTTTCTTATTGGTTAAACCGAAAATCGAACCGTTAAGGACCAAACCAATAAATCAAAAACCGATAAAAAATTATCTTATTGGTTCGTTATTGGTTTAGCGTATTTAAAAACTGAAAACCGATAAACTGAACCGATAATACATAAAACCGAACCGATCGATGAATACCCCTACTTTTCTAGGATTCTCAAAATTTAAATTTCCTGAAAAGCGACGGATTGCGTCGTTCCGTCGCTTTTGTTAAAAAAAATCCTGAAAAAAAAAATCAAAAAGCGATAAACATGACTGCATCGCTTTTCCGTCGATTTTGACCAAAAAAATGACGCAATCCGTCACTTTTGACCATCGTTTTTTGGCAACTTTTTAGTAGTGGTGTCAGAATTAGTAATTTATATAAAGTTATTCATATTTCTAGAATTGTGGATTAATGACCTAAAAGAAACATGACATTTGAAAAGCATACAAAAACTAGTTAAATTGAACCTAACGCTATTACTTGCAACGTATTTTTCTCTGTTTTTTTAATTATTAAAACAAATACATTTTTTTCACATTTTATAACGTATAAAACACTACGTAACTAATTTCACATAACTTAATACGAATATTGCATCACTTAAAATAAAATCATTTTTTTCTTATATATGATCAACCAAACGTCATATTATTATTAGGGAAAAAGGTCTGAAATATATCCAAACTTTGATCGAAATTGTTGTTATGATATCGAACTTTATGGATGATATTTTACCCCTTGCACTATTTAATAGTGTATTTTAAAGGTATATATGTGTCCACGTGGGCATCATAAATATTGCATCATTTTAAATAGTAATGTGTCCACGTGGACACATATATAACTTTAAAATACACTTTTAAAAAGTGCAGGGGGTAAAAGGTCCTCCATAAAGTTTGATATCGTAACAACAATTTCGGCCGAAGTTAAAGTATTTTTCAGACCCTTTTTTCCTTATTACTACAAAGGAATAATTATATCAACTAAAGGACATATTGAATTATTTAAAATACTTTTCTCGAATGGAGTTTCCTATGTTAACATTTTTAAGGAGCATATAAATTTTGACAATATATACAACATAGAAGTAATCGTCGTTAGCCGTTTTCATTGGAGGATAATCCTTTTTCGAACATTAATTACTTTGGAGGAATATAATTTCACTAAACATATATCTTTGGAGCCAGCAATTTGTGAGTACAGGGACAAGAATATATTAAAATATTCACTAAGTAATTTCAAATGATACATTTCATATCAATAAAACGAACGAATTATGGTTAGAATTGAAAATTCGAATTCTGAAAAAGTTTTGAATTCTGAATTTATCTATGAGGAAACACTCTCTTTCACTCTATGTTGAGTTGGTTATATATTGTCGTTGATGTTAGCCTACGTTGATGATGGCATGCATAAATTCCAGCACACACTTTTAATTACGATAAAAAAAACTTAAAACCCATAAACATATTTATCATAGTATGATAATGTACACTCTAAAATTAATATTAACTTCGGACATGAAAATGTCCTAAAATCTGCATAATTTTGGACCCAATTAATTCACTTATTATTAGAATAAGTTGATACTCTACTTGCAAAAATATGCCCCTCAACTTTGTTTTATTGCACTATGCCCTTATCGTTAAAAATAATTGGGTAATTCGGGTTGAAAATGGGAACTTGAGATCGATTTGGGGGAGGCCGTTAGTTTGGAGGGTACAAGTGATAAGTATAATAACGGTAGGAATATATAAGAATAACTTCTTTTAAAGGTAAGATCATAGTCAATCAATAAAACAAAATTGAAGGATATTTTTTACCCTTTTCCCTAAAATTCTATGTATGTAAGGACTATATAACAAAAACGTGTTAGTTTTATTGATTGGCGTAAAATATCCAATACAAATAAGTTTGAATCTTTCACATGGGGGCAAATTACTATTTTTAGGTACTAAATGATATCAATTCTTTCAAATTGGTAATAAACCTTTCGAATTAATTAATAGATCTAGCTTTCAAATTATTCACCAAAAAAACAAATTCCAATTATCTATCTATCACACATCTTGATTGCAACTTGTTCTAACTTCATGTATTATAAATTAAAAGCTTCACCACTTATTCTTCTTCTCCATAAAAACAAACAAACTAAACAATAATGAGTCCTCAATTATTTCTACTCCTCAAAATCACAACCCTAATCTACTTCTCAATCCTTGTACAACCAACCCTAATCTTTGCAAATTGTACATGTGAACCTCAAGACAACAAATATAATCATCAAACTAAACACAAAGCCTTATCCTACAAACTAGTAGCCATATCTTCAATCCTTTGTTCAAGTGCACTTGGAGTCTGATGGGGTTTTGGATTCTCAATCTGACTTTTTTTATAACTACATGAATGAGATGAAAGAAAAAAGATTAAGTTTTCCTTAATATTTCCTTTATCTATTTTTCTTTAATTTTCTTTATCTTATTTTGCTTCTTTTTTTTTATTGGTTTCTTTTCTAAAACAAAAATAGTTTGAGAGATTTCGAAAGAACAAAAATCATAGAATATGATTTGGGCATATTCTTGTGTCGGTGTTCTGATTCAACAGATTTAAGGTTAATTACATAAACAACCTTACAAATTTATCCTAATCATAGCTAGTTATATGTTGCAAAACCTTCAATTGAATTAGGAGAAAAATAGAAACTTATAAATAAAAAACATAGTTTACCACAAATATTTTCTAACCAAAGAAAACTGTGCAAAATATTTGACATACTAATATTCTGAAATTAATAATTCTTCAAATTTTGCAGGTTTTGGAGTTGGGAATTTTGGTTCATTCTGTGATTATTGGGATTTCCCTTGGAACTATAGAAAATCCAAAAACAATTAAACCTCTTATAATAGCTTTGAGTTTTCATCAATTTTTTGAAGGCATGGGACTTGGTCCCAGGTAAAATTAGTGACTGTACTGTACTTGATATGTGTGCATGTGCAGACAAAGTATAAGGCAAGAACAATCATAATTATGGTATTGTTCTTTACTGTTACTACTCCAAGTGGAATAGCTATTGGAATGATGATATCAAAAGGTTACAATGAGCAAAGCTCAACAGCACTAATTGTACAAGGAGTTCTTAATTCAGCATCAGCTGGAATTCTTATTTACATGGCACTTGTGGATGTTCTTGCAACTGATTTTATGGGACCCTAAATTATACACTAGTTTCAAACTCCAAATAATTGCCTATGTATCACTTGTCTTGGGAGCTTGTTGTATGTCATTATTGGCAAAATGGGGTGGCACATAATTTCAATAGATAAATTATGTATATAGTTTTTATTGGAAGAAAAATATACCAGCCGTTTGTAGTTAATTATGATATGATTCATCAGCTACTGAAAAAGCTTGTTGAATTTTGAAGGATATGCCAAACTTAGTCCATCACTATGTGGACAAAATATCATCAAAGACTTTTCTTATACACACCTCAAGTTGATTTATGTTCTCCATATATAATTATTTTTCCCCCCAACTTCTTCTAGTTTCACAAGAATTTGACCATATATTATTATATCAACTTATGCCATCCCTTTGTAATATGATTCCATGATTTTAGCGAATAAAATGTGTAAAATATTGAGCTTTTCGCACTTTAGCATCTGTCAACTTGCAACTTGCAATAACACACTTAATCAAAAATCAAGTTGCTCTCCTGTGAAACATGTCAAAAAGAAATTAAAGTATAATATGTTCATAGACTGCAGTAGTTATAATTAGCCTAGTCCGTGAATCTCACAAATAACACGATATTATCACGGAAGGCTATAGCTGGAACGATAGAATTCCTCCATACCTGAAATTTCTGATTTAGAGGAAAGAAAAAAGTGCATTAAAATCTTGGAAAGAGATTTTATATCATAAAGTTAATAAGGTTGATATTTAGTGATCTTAAGCTACAATACAACTATTCTCTATTCAGGTAAAGACCAAAAGAGAGAATAATAAGGACAACTTGTTTGGTCCTTCAATTAGTTTGTGGGAAGTGTTAAAAGGACACCATAAATACAGTTCACCAGGTCTAGGACTATAGTCTATAGAGATGTAAAGCAACTTTATTTTATAGTCAACAAAATAATAAAAAAGGTATCTAGTGATAGTGTTTACTATTATTGTGTCAAATCTTCTACAAGGAAAGAATAAATTAAACGGACCGAGTCAGAATTCAAAGTTCATGAGTTCTGAATTTGTCACCGAACCTCATTTTAGTTACCGAGTTTGCAATTAAGTATATTTATACATGTTTAAGGAATTTCCTAATATAGATACAGTCCCTCTTCTTCAGGAAGCAAATCAGTGTTGCTTTAGCTGGGCACTAAGAATACAAAGAGTGGTCAAAATTGATTGTGTAATGAAATATTGCTCTTCATGAATCACATTCATCCATCCACAAATCTATCAAATAAATAATTCACTTAGCATAGCTACACGACTAGTTAAATCAATAATTTAAAAGAGAAAAAGCTTTAATGAAAGGAGATAACCTGTTCATTCTGTAATGTTAAAACAGAGCTTAGCCTCATCCCAAGGGCCATTAATCTCAAACTTGTACTCTTGAATCCTTATCAGCCAGTAAGGACAAACCAAATTAACAAAGACAAAGATGCCCAAAAGCACAATGAAAAGCAGCATATGCAACTGGTAAGTGAAGACTAGTGTTAGAACCAATAACTGAAGGGAGAAACAAATATGCAGCTTGAAAGAACGCTTCTTGACACAGTATGTGACTAAAGGAACAAAGAGGAAAACTTGCAAGGAGAATAGCACAATAGAAAAGACATGAAGCCTTGATGGAAGGCGAGAAGAAATCAGAAGTGAAGCCACGATCGAAGCATTCAGAGAGATATTGCTTGTCAGGGTTAGATTATCTAAAGCTCCAGGAGCCTTTACAGTGGACCCTGAGTAATTGTGCAGGAAGAGATGGAGTATGAGAAGGGAAGCTGTTAGTGCCCATATTGAATTCGAGCTTATGGACCTAGTAAGTGTGTGGTAGATAGGAGACAACATATATAAGGCAGTTATGAAGAAGGTATTCTTTAGGAGATAATTGAGGAGGAGATTGAAGGGTATCATGTCTGCAATTAAAAGCAGAATAAAGAATCCCGATCCAAGTAGGCTAACATTCAGTAGCAAAAGATATTTTTCTGTCAAGGTATTTGTGAGGGTGTAGGTCCAAACCAAAACCACAAGGGCGACAATGCAAAGATATTGTGAGATAGAAACTGCATCGAGCACCACCTTCAATAAGTCTCTTTTGACAACATTAGCATTCATGATCATTCCTCCAGGAAGGATTCATCTGTGTGATTGTCACCAAAGCCAGGTTGCATCCCACCATAAACAACTTTTCTCCATTTAGAATGGGTTGGAGAAGAGCTTCCACTGATGCTAACTTCCATTTGTATCATACAATTTTACTCCATGGCATCTGTGAAAAATTAAATGATAACACTTAGGGATCCTAAATCACTAATCTCTCTTATAGTTTATAAGACAAGTTGGAAATGGAAAAGGGGAAACACAACAAATAATGCAACCTTGCTTGGGGTCTGGAGCCATGTAATATTTTAATCAGCACTCGCCAATTGTTTACCTTTGGGATAAGAACATAATAATTTAAGTAACTGGATGTCGCTGTCTATTTAGTAATTTTTAAGCTAGATAAAGACATTGCAGACATTAAAACGCATCTAAGAAAGAAAAAAGTCCATGGCTACAGAAACTCTTTATGTTGCACTGTTTATCATTATTGAGTCTGATACCATCCAATTTCATTTTGCATCAATTAATCCCTCTTAATTGGTGAAATATAATCTTGATATCTTCAGCTTTTAGACTAATGAAGCATTTAAGTCTCCCTCAAAAAGTATGATATAACTGCCTTATACTCTTTCTTTTTCGAAATGGCAAGTATAAATTTATTGATGTAAAGAAGCACTAAAATGGTGCTGTGATGTTACATCCAAAAGGAGAAAGTATGTCCACTTCTAGTTATATACATAGCACACTGGCAAACTTCAAAGCATAATTCATATCTTTGCAGCTACTATTTCAGCAAGGGCCTAAAACCAAAAGTAATATCAAGATTGTCTCAGGCATTAATACTTGAAAAATCAACTAATTCAATACTCAAACTCGACTAATCCTCTGTTTTTCAGCAGCATAAAAGTAGCATTCTTTCAGCTCTAAAGACCAGCTTTTACACAAGCAGCATTTTGCAGCACAAAACAGTACTCTGCAAGAAAACTCTAACACAAATTACTACAAGCTCATTTTAAAGACATTATTTTTCTCTTGTGTACATCTTCAAGATATCTGACTTAGCTGTATTTCTTGATATGGTCTTAGGGGTTTGATTTAGAAACAAATGAATGTCCCTATTTTCTAGATGTTCTACAAAACTTAAAAGTATAATTATGCTTCAGTATAGCTATGAACAGTTTCTCACGGTATTTAGCCTGATCATCAATTGGTTCAGACTGAAGCTCCTTTTTAATGAAGTTGAAGCTCATTATTGTTTTTTTGGAATATGAGTATCCTCAATATGACGCTTCATAGTTTATGTTCCAGCCACATAAATTATACCATAAACCTTTACCTTCCATCACTACTACGAGGCAATTTCACAAAAGTATCCTAAGCAACGGAAGTTTGCCTCTTAGCTCATTTAGTAATAGCGGAAGAACCTATATCAATATCCTATATCACAAGAATCAGCAATAGCTTACATAGACATCTCTACCTAAACCAATAATTATAAAAATGACAGGTCAAAGAATTTGCCTCTCCATCTTCAAATAAGAATCAACTGCTATATTATATTGTTTTACCTACTGCAAAGGTGTTATAGAACTATGATATGGATAAACTCTTACCAGGTCTAAATTTTCTTAGGAAGTCGTTATTTCCAGATAGGAACTATATCTGAAGCAAGCATATGTTTCCAGGAGGATCTAATTTCTAGCCAGAAAGCCTATCAATAGTTACTCTAAAAATGCAGACAGCAACTCCAGAGCTTTAAGTTGTCTGTTTGTTGTCTTTAATTGACACAAAAAATAGAGGAGAGTAATTATTTTACTTCATGTTATGCAGGATTTAAAAAACACGAGATTATTTGACAGAATAAGAATCATTTCATTCCAATTTTGTGAAGAAAAAACTTCATCAAGTGGCTTAATCACTTGAAGCTGAACCGAACAATCAATAAATCTTCCAACGACTACATCAATTCCTCCAAAAGCAAACCCTGGTCGAGTTAGAAAACAAAAGGGAAAAAGAAATCCCTTTTGTAGCTTTATGCTGCATCATTCTCAACACTGAAGAAAAGCAAGTTGGAGCTCCAGGAAAAATGATAATGGACATAAATGTTTATAGTCATGTCCATTCGTTCAATCGTTCACATTATGGAATTAACTAATATAGGGAAGTAGAATCAACTAAAACCCACAATCCCGACTCTTTTGACCAACAACAGATAATATACCTAACATATCTACATCACATCCCCTTCTAAACCCATCAGCTTTTACAAAATCCCAATTCAACTTTAGCTAATTTAATCACACATCCATATATATATAAAAAAAAAAATCACCAAAAAAAAGCACTACAAGACATGATTAAAAAAAAAAACATTTTGCTTCTAACAAAAAAAAGAAGAAGATGAAAAGTGAAATTACCTTTGCGAGTAAACCTGAGATTGAATGAAATTCGCTATTCGGCCAATAGAAAACAGGAATTGTACGAATTAAGCCTGCATTTATGTGCCTATAGAAGATGATTGAGAAATGACATAAATGGTCCCTAAATCATCAGAGTAGGTCTAAAATAGTGTCTTAACTATACACGTGACAGATATAGTCATTTAATTATTCACCCTTTTGTCAAATTTGGTCTATATCACTTTTTATAAAAAGTGTTAACATACATGATTGAATTTTATCTCCATTCTTTTTTCCACCTCTTTTTCTCCATTATCTCATTATTTCCTCACTTTCTTTTTTCCAATTCTTTTTTTTTTTTTTGATAACCGAGAAATTCGTCTGTGACCCGCCCTTTGGACCAATCACAGCCTTCTAAACTCGGTGGATAATGGGCCCGCCCCTCTACCCTTCTCCACTTAAATACCGGGCTTCGCTTTGCATGGTGTGGGGCTTGAACCTGCGACCTAAGCCACAAATCCTCCACCTTTTGCCACTTGAGCTAGGCCTTGGGGGCCTTTCTTTTTTCCAGTTCTTCTCCATTGACTTTCTTTTTTGTCATTTCCTTTGTCTAATATCTCACTATTTCCTCACCTTTTTTTTTCAATTCTTTTCTTCATTGTCTGCAATTATGTCGTTGATCGTTATTTCATGTGAGTTAAAGCAAAATGCAAAGTAACGAACACAATTGAGAAAATATGATTCTATTTACATTTTAATAATCGATCATTACATCAATGAAACAGCATAAAAGTGCAGAAAAGTTCAAAAATCAGCAACTAAATTGAACTATAGTACTCGGTGTTTGCAACAAATTTTAAACATATGGAAAATAAATAAACCACACAAATAAAATCTGAAGAAACATAATTTTATTCATCAAGATAGCGGGTACAATTCTGTTCCTCCCTTGATTCTCCTCTCCTAAGATTTATCCATGATTCGAGGGCCGTTAGTGGCGTATTTTTTGAATTAGGATGATTTTAGATTTGACCTCTATAAGAATATTCCATGTCTTTTGTGGAATATATCGAGGTCTTGATCTCTTTATGGAATTTTTGAGATCGCCTTTTAAGGGAATTTAGTACCATTTATATAGGCATAAACTAGGGTTTAGGGTTGAGTAGCCTCCAAGAATCATAATTTGAGTTGAACACAATTAGTAGAGTCCCAACTCGAATTAAACACATCTTGTAGAGTCCCACAAAATTTCAATGTCTACAAATCCCCCCTGCTTCAAGGCTTGTCGGAGTGTAAACTTGATGAAACTCAAAGACGAGGCTAGAAATACTCATTCTTCCACCTTTGCAACTTCAAATTTTCAGATTTGATTTAATAGAGAAGAGATGAAGGGTAGATTTGGTCCCATTGGGCGTGCCAATTTGTTTGCAACAAATTTTAAACATATGAAAAATAAATAAACCACAAAAATAAAATCTGAAGAAACATAATTTTAATCATCAAGATAGCGGGTATAATTCTGTTCCTCCCTTGATTCTCCTCTCCTAAGATTTATCCATGATTCGAGGGCCGTTAGAGGCGTATTTCTCGAATTAGGATGATTTAGATTTGACCTCTATAAGAATATTCCATGTCTTTTGTGGAATATATCGAGGTCTTGATCTCTTTATGGAATTTTTGAGATGCCTTTTAAGAGAATTTGGTACCCTTTATATAGGCATAAACTAGGGTTTAGGGTTGAATAGCCTCCAAAAATCATAATTTGATTTGAACACAATTAGTACAGTCCCAACTCGAATTGAACACATCTTGTAGAGTCTCACAAAATTTCAATGTCTACAAATCCCCCCTACTTCAAGGCTTGTCGGAGTGTAAACTTGATGAAACTCAAAGACG
Source organism: Solanum okadae (assembly GCA_036553675.1). Classification (NCBI taxonomy): domain Eukaryota; kingdom Viridiplantae; phylum Streptophyta; class Magnoliopsida; order Solanales; family Solanaceae; genus Solanum; species Solanum okadae. Next base: position 26,294,064 of record CM071689.1, read on the forward strand.
AGGCTTGAATTACTCGTTCTTCCACCTTTGCAACTTCAGATTTTCAGATTTGATTTAATAGAGAAGAGATGAAGGGCAAATTTGGTCTCACAGGGCGTGCCAATTTGTTTGCAACAAATTTTAAACATATGAAAAATAAATAAACCACAAAAATAAAATCTAAAGAAACATAATTTTCTTCATCAAGATAGCGGGTACAATTCTGTTCCTCCCTTGATTCTCCTCTCCTAAGATTTATCCATGATTCAAGGGCCGTTAGTGGCGTATTTCTCAAATTAGGATGATTTAGATTCGACCTCTATAAGAATATTCCATGTCTTTTGTGAAATATATCGAGGTCTTGATCTCTTTATGGAATTTTTGAGATGCCTTTTAAGAGAATTTGATATCCTTTATATAGGCATAAACTAGGGTTTAGGGTTGAATAGCCTCCAAGAATCATAATTTGAGTTGAACACAATTAGTAGAGTCCCAACTCGAATTAAACACATCTTGTAGAGTCCCACAAAATTTCAATGTCTACAAATCCCCCTTGCTTCAAGGCTTGTCGGAGTGTAAACTTGATGAAACTCTTGAAATACTCATTCTTCCACCTTTGCAACTTCAAATTTTTAGATTTGATTTAATAGAGAAGAGATGAAGGGCAAATTTGGTCCCACAGGGCGTGCCAATTTGTTTTCAACAAATTTTAAACATATGAAAAATAAATAAACCACAAAAATAAAATCTGAAGAAACATACATTTAATCATCAAGATAGCGGGTACAATTCTGTTCCTCCCTTGATTCTCCTCTCCTAAGATTTATCCATGATTCGAGAGCCGTTAGTGGCGTATTTCTCGAACTAGGATGATTTAGATTTGACCTCTATATGAATATTCCATGTCTTTTGTGGAATATATTGAGGTCTTGATCTCTTTATGAAATTTTTGAGATCGCCTTTTAAGGGAATTTAGTACCTTTTATATAGACATAAACTAGGGTTTAGGGTTGAGTAGCCTCCAAGAATCATAATTTGAGTTGAACACAATTAGTAGAGTCCCAACTTGAATTGAACACATCTTGTAGAGTCCAACAAAATTTCAATGTCTACAAATCCCCCCTGCTTCAAGGCTTGTCGGAGTGTAGACTTGATGAAACTCAAAGACGAGGCTTGAAGTACTCATTCTTCCACCTTTGCAGCTTCAAATTTTCAGATTTGATTTAAGAGAGAAGAGATGAAGGGAAGATTTGGTCCCACTGGGCGTGCCAATTTGTTTGCAACAAATTTTAAACATATGAAAAATAAATAAACCACAAAAATAAAATCTGAAGAAACATAATTTTAATCATCAAGATAGCGGGTACAATTTTGTTCATCTCTTGATTCTCCTCTCTTAAGATTTATCCATGATTCGAGGACCGTTAGTGGCGTATTTCTCGAACTAGGATGATTTAGATTTGACCTCTATAAGAATATTCCATATCTTTTGTGGAATATATCGAAGTCTTGATCTCTTTATGGAATTTTTGAGATCCTGATCTACACTCAGTTTTCAACAGTTTTTGTGTAGAAAATAGCTTAAACTACAAAAAAAATAGCAGCTATCAAACTTCAATCGAATTGCAGTACCAAAACACCCAATCAGCAGAAAACTGCAAAATCAACACCAAACTATACATAACACAACACTAGACAGTAACATCAAACCACCAAAAAATCAACACCAAACTACACAAAACACAGCTCCAAAAATGTCACCAAGCTGCACAAAACACAGCTCCAAAAACGTCACCAAGCTGCACAAAACACAGCTCCAAAAACGTCACCAAACTGCACAAAACATAGCTCCAAAAATGTCACCAAACTGCACAAAAAACAGGACCAAACTGTTGCACAGACAGCAGCACCCAACTACCAAAAATCAGCACCAAACTACACAAAAACTAGCATAGAAACTGCGCCAAACTCGCCAAAATCTAGATTCTAGGGTTTTCTTGACTGTAGCGTCTCACAATGAAGAAAAGAGGAGGGAAAAAGAAAATCAAGAGAGAAAGTACTGAATGACGGCGTTTGTTAACGGTGGATATAAAAAGTTGATAGAAACCAAACTTGACAAAAGGGTAGATAGTTAAAGGACTATATCCGTCAAATATATAGTTAAAGGACTATTTTAGACCTACTGTGATAGTTTATGGACCATTTATGTCATTTGATGAACTTGAATTTTCAGATTTCGTAGGAATCGATTTTTGATTAGCGGGTCGAGTTTTATTGGGTGGGCGAGTGAAGAAGAAAATGTCACAAGTGTGTGTAAAAATAATTAAGTGGGGATATAATAAGTTGAATGTTCTGAGTAAATATATTGAAAATCGAAGAATAACTACATTTATTTTAAAAATGAATGGGTAAATTAATTTTATTTTATTTTTGGAATTTTTATTATTACAAATGTTAGAAGATGCGATGTTTTATTAGTAATATTAAATAATATATAAGTAAATATTTGAGTCAAATTAAATGTTATTTAAAATAATATTTTAAAAAAATAGATTTTTATAACTTTTCAATGTAAAGACATAATTTAAATACAAACTTATAACGAACATTTGTGTGAATTAGCTATTTTTTTTAATTACTGAATATCTAAATCGTCAATCAAATAGAGATTGTTTTTTGAATCAACCAAATACATCAACATTTTTTTTAATTAAGAAAAAAAAATCATGTTTAATGTGATTAGTTTAACTTTTAGTTATCAATCATGTATACATAAAGTACATTCAATTAAATTATAGGTACGAAAAAATAATTGTAAGAGCAATTTTTCTGAATTCTATATGGCACAAATTAGACTTTAGAGTCGAGCTCTCGATCTTTTGAATTTTGGATTATGAAAAAAATATATGCATCATTATTTTTTCTAAAGAAATCATAATACATAAACAATTAGATGGTAGAGCTAGAGCAACAACAAGCACTAAACACGAAAAAAATTAAAAATTATAAACTAAACTTGATAATACATTACGAGAAGACAATTAAGAAGAAATATCCTACTATCATATAATATTCCTCCAACGTAGAACAATAACTCTGAAAATTCTAAGTGTTAATAAGTTGATAAAAAAGACATTATTTTCATCTCTTTGTGATTATTTTAGGAACCTTTGACACAACTAATTATACATAATCAAGTCAGTCTATCATACAACGTACAAAGATGTCTCTTATTCCCAACAACAATTGCAAACGAGCTCAATATTCTTGAGTTTCTTAAATTGAATATTGATCCATTCCATTTGTTAATTAAGTTTTGAGAGATTTAGTTTACTGGTGTTCTCGAGAGATCAAGCATCAATATTGAAGCTTAATTTGCAAACATTTGGTCATTTTTATAGCTGACTATTCGTGAAAATGCCTATAAAATAGAGTTATTAATAAATGATGAAAGTTTTAATTTTCAAAAGTTTGATTCCTTGTTACACTAAAATTTTGAAACTCTTAAACCAAATATCAAATTGAAGAATCATACTTTAGGATTAAAAAATTATATCCAAATCACAAAATTTGAACTAAAAATCGAATTAATTCAATTCAATTGAACTTTTCAATATTTGTATTCACCTCTAACACGAATCCAATTTAGATACAAACATAAAAGATAATATCTCAGTCCCTATTTACTTGTTAAATATTTGTCATCTTTTACAAATCAAGGAATGACAACTTTTTCTATTATACCCTCAATTTATCAACTTTGAGTTAATATATTTGAAAAATATAATAAGTAAATATATTTGGTCCCTATCAATTAATAGGAATAAAATAGTAAACTCACCGTATAAGCTTAAAAAATACTCCATAGAAGTAGCCATGCTCTTTTGCCAACAAAATACTAAAATCTACTTATAAACTTTTATTATTAGGAATTGACTCCCTCCCTCTCCCGTTTTTCTCAGAAACGCGGAACTTTGAATTAAGGGTGACAAAATGGTATCAAAATAAAATGGTGGTGACATAAGTCTTTATTATTGAGTGTAGGTGACAATTATGTGATTAAGGATCAAGGATTGTGGAGTTGCCCTCGAGTTTATAATTTGGCAGCTTGGTCCATTGTATTAAATGAGGGGTAAAAAGGTAAATGACTAAAACCTAGTTTAACCAATTTTGGTGGGAGCCAAAACTGGAGGGAAGCCAGTACGCAGAACCAAAAGGGGAAATAAAAGCTTTTTTTCCCCCGCCTCCCGCAGTATTCCTCCTCTTCTTCCATTTCGTTCTTGTTTACTTGCCTTTCTTCCCGTTCTCTTCACCATCTTCTTCTTCTTCTTGTTCGTACATTATTGGTCTTGACTGCTAGTCCTTGTGCTTCTTCTTCTTCTTTTCTTCTTTTTGAATCAGATTTAGCTAATATAATCAGTGGACCAGATTTCATTCTATATCAATTGGGATTACTTCATAAGTGATTGTGTTCACACCCCATTGTTTGGTAAGTAAGATTAATAGTTCTTTGAATCATTCATCATCATCTGGGTATAACCTGCAATTTTTTCAATAATTTGCATCCGAGTTTCCAACATATGGCTATATATGTTGCAATAGTTGACTATTGGAATAAATTATAGTCTCATGTTGCAACAGAAATGTTATTTCAATCGCAACAGAATTGACATATGCTGCAATATATAACTTACACAAGTTGCAACATATAACTTACACATATTGCAACATATGACTTACATGTCGCAACAGAATAGTCATATGTTGCAACATGTGATTTATTTGTCACAATAGAATAGTTATATACATATGACTTACATGTCGCAACAGAATAGTCATATGTTGCAACATATAACTTACACATTTTGTTACAATATGTAATTTATGTGTCGCAACAGAATAGTTATATATAGCACCATATGACTTACATGTCGCAACATAATAGTCATATCTTGCAACATGTGATTTATATGTCACAACAGAACAATTATAGGTAGCAACATATGATTTACATGTCACAACAGAATACTCATATGTTGCAACATATAACTTACACATTTTGTTACAACATGTGATTTATGTGTCGCAACAGAATAATTATATGTAGCAACATATGATTTACATTTTGCAACAGAATGGCCATATGTTGCAACATATAACTTATGCATGTTGCAACATGTGATTTATTTGTCACAAGAAAACAATTATATGTAGCAACATATGATTTACATGTCGCAACAGAACAGTCATATGACTTACACATTTCTTCATTAGTACTAATTGTTTTTTAATTAATATCTTCAGGTACAATAAATGAAGGGATTATTTGTAGGGATTGATTGTCGTGGTGAATTGGTCGAGAAGAAAAATTGATACATTTGGCATTGGAAGGATGGTAAGAAACGGGGAGGGTTGGTAGGGATGACTGTCGAAAGAAATATTTTGTATGATGATTTTGTGAATTTAGTCATCCAAAAATGTGGATTCAATTGTCAACCGAAAGATGTTGTCATGAGTTACATTCCTAGTTTTTTCATAATGAGAAGGTCTTACCTTTTAAAATAACTGATCAGCCTAGTTTTCTTGTTTATTTGGGAGGAGCAGTGAGGCCCATATTAAGAGTCTACGTGGATGAAAATCCTATCGAGGAGGATCATAAGCTAGAAGAAGACTAACAACATATGTTAAATGATCAATTTGATGTTGTGGACATGAATAATCACGATGATGAAATTGGAAAAGATGAAGTGCCGGACTTTGAGAGCAGCAATCCTCCTACACCTATTATTGGCAGCAACAATCCAGCTTCTTCTTAATCATCATGTGTGAATAATGTTTGAGATAATGAAACCGGTTTTTATAAGGGAATGACATTCAAGAACAAAGAAGAACTAGCAAATTCATTGAAAATTGCTTGCTCGAAAAAAAATTTAGATGAAAAAAGGTGATCAATGCTCATAATGTGTTTTCTTTTAAATGTTCATATCCGGAGTGCAATTGGTGGCTGAGGGCTGTGAAATTTATAAGTAGCGACAAGTTTGTCATTAGAATCTATGAAAAGTACCATATGTATGGTTCAGAGCATCTTACAACCCATAATTCGCATGCCACAACAAAAGGCATAGATAAGTACTTCGAAAATAGGTTTCCCAATGGTAAAGGCCCATCCACAAGAGACATGTCAAATCAACTCCGCACAGAATTAGGTTGTGAGGTAAGATTTTGGAAGATTTATAAGGGCATGGAGCATGCTAAGTCTTCAGTTAGGGGAACACATGAGCACAGGTATGTAGTTCTTAATGTATACCGTTATATGCTTGAAGTTGCAAATCTAGGAAGCAAGACGACATTGTCGCTCGATGAAAATGGAAGGTTCAAGTGCTTCTTTGTATCATATGCCGCTTGGATAATTGGTTTTCAAGAAATGAGAAAAGTAATAGTCGTTGATGGGACATTCCTGAGGAGCAAGTATGAAGGAGTTTTGCTATCGGCGGTGGCACAAGATGCTGAGAATCATATATTTCCAGTGGATTTTTGTGTTGTGGAAAAGGAATGCGACGCCTCATATGAATATTTGTTTCAAAATATGAGAAGCTTTGTAGATGATACTGATGAGTTGTGCATTATTTCTGATAGGCATCCAAGTATTCGAAAGATGGTTTCGACTATCTACCCTGCATCTCATTATGGTTGTTGCATGAGACATCTTGGGGAAAATATTCGAAATAAGTTTCGCAATTCAAAGGTAGTGTCCCATTTTTATAAAGCAGGAAAGGCGTACAATAGATGTGAGTTCAATGACCATTTCAATCAAATAAGAGATTTGGTACCAAAGGCGGCTTAAACTCTTGAACGTACTGGATTCCACACATGGAGCAGGGCAGTTTGCCTGGGAAATAGGTACATTATTGTCTATACCATCTCATTTGAGTTTATTATAATTTTATATGTTTTGATTGATTTTTTTGTGTAGATATAACATTATGACGTCAAACATCGCGGAGTCGGTGAATGATATGTTTGATGTTGAAAGAGAATTTCCCATTGTCACTCTATTTGATGAAATAAACAGGAGATTTGCACTTTTATTTCACTAGAGGCGTATGGAGCTGGTGAACTCTGCAAATAGATTTGTTCCTTCAATTGAAAAAGACATATCAAAAGTATGTCAACGCGGGCAACAAGTTGTTGGCTCATCAAATCGCTAACTACAAGTTCAGTGTCACTGGTCATGGTGATGTTGCTACGGTGGATCTACAAAGAAGAACTTGTACTTGTAGAATTTTTGACTTGGACAAAGTACCTTGTCCACATGGCATGGCAGCGCTTCGATCCCAATATGGTGCCAATTTTGGAAATCAGATTTATGAGTACTCCTCTCCATATTGTTTAGTGGAAAAATACATAATTGTATATTGTGAGGAAATTCACCCGGTGCCACCCGAAGATTCTTGGATTGTCCCTTTGGATATCATAGAGAGAGAAATACCTCCTCCATATGTTGATCCAAGCAAACCTGGAAGAAGGAGATATATGAGACGGCGTGGAGTTGGTGAATCATTTCCAATAAGAAAAAATAAGTGTTCCGTATGTAGGGATTTTGGCCACAAAAGAACTACATGCCCCAATCGAAATGCTCCATAAGTGTTGTTGAATTTTAATGAATGTTCTTTTTTATTTGAAGATGATGTTCCCTATCTTCTTATCTTAATTTGAATCAACTTATGTTATGTTAAAATGTGTGATTTATTTTGAACTGATGCATTTGTTACAACATATGTCAATTATGTGTTGCTACTTACAATAGAATATTGCATATGTTCCAACATATAACAATTATGTGTTAGATTTTACATCAAAATATTGCATATGTTTCAACATATGTCAATTATGTGTTACAAGTACAACATAATAACACATCTATTTAAACATATATCAATTATGTGTTAGATCTTACAACATAATATTGCATATGCTCCTTCATATGTCAATTATGTGTTACAAGTACAATAGAAAACACATTTGTTCCAACATATTTCTAATAAATAATTACGTGTAAGGTGTGTGAACAATCAATCATTAGTGTCATTGGAACAACTATCAATAAAAATTTAATTACAACTCTTCATATTTTACTTTTTTTCAAAAAAATAAGTATTTGCATTTGAAAAGTCAAAAGTTGTCTCTTCTCTTCTCTTCGTCTTCAGAAGTTGCAACTTTTCACATTCATTACATACCTTAGATTATATAAGAACACAACAGAAGCTTTCATTTAATTTTTTCCAAGATGGAAAGGAAGAAGAAATCTTCAAAAATGACTAGGAGTAAAAGGTACATTGAATCCCTTCCGAGGTGTCTACTAATTGATATCGTTGAAAGGATTGCTTCTGACTCCTTCAAAGATTTAATGAATGTTAAATTAAGGTATGTATGTATTAATCAATTTTCGCTCTTTAATTTGATTTCCTAACCATTTGATTTGATTTCTCAGTTCCAGGGTCCTTTATCAAGTCGTTAATAACATTGGTCGATTTTCCTTCTTGTAGATGGTTGGTGAACCGTTGGTCAGAAGTTCGAAAACCCATTTATTTCTTGGAAATGTGCAGAGCATCGAGAAATTTAGAATCCTTATACAGAAAAGGCGTGGTAAGCTTTAATGTTTTTCGTATGTATTCGCGTTTTTTTTAATGTGTTATTTCTTCTGTAGTCTGATTTTTTCAACAATAACCATCCAAATGCATTGGAAATGATTAATCAAGCAGCAGACGGTGGCCACATTGGTGCATCCTATGTGCTTGCCATAATTTCAATCTTCAAGGGCGGTGAATCCATGAGAGAAGGCTTAATGTTCATTGCCAACATGAAAAAAATGGAGCCACTAAAAATCAGAAGATGTCGACACAAGTTGCGATATGTTTTAGGTGGAATGTGGGTGCCAGAAGCTCATTTGTTGGGAGAAAGACCCATTTGTTGCACTGTTCAACAACATGAGCAAAGCGTTCACAAGAATGGTTGGCCCAGGAAAAGTGACGATGAAGATGATATTCGTTGTGAATTATGTAGTTGTGATTTAGAACTAGATTATGCAGTTAAATTTCTACATTATACCACTGTGTTGTATTAATTAAATTGTCATCTTTGGCAACATATGTACATAACTTGCAAATTCATGGTGAAAAATGTGGCCATTTTGTGTTTTTTTTACTGATTTTTGAATTTGTTCTTTATAAAATGTTTAATCTAAAAAAATTATTTTTTATCATAGTGTTCTCATTTTGACCATCCATTAAATGTCATCTGTGGCAACATACGGACGTTCTGATGCATAAAATGTTGAATTTTTCAGAAGAAATTGCAACAGATATGTAACGACCCTAAAAATGAACTAGTGAAACTAGAGCTTAATGTGTGTGCGTTTGTGTTTGTCATGAGATTTGATGGTGTTGTATGTTGTCCCGAGTCATGGTTGAGGTGTTTAGGGGTTAGACGTCAAGGTACGACTCCCCAAGGACCACCTTGAGGGTCATTGAGGAGGACCCTAAGTCTACACCCCAAGACCCCAAGGAAACCATAAAGTTGGCCAAAAAGGGGTGACCTACGGAAGGGGTCCACGCCCCGTGGATGGTCTCCGTAGGTCAAGGGGATTCTAACAAAGCCACAACCACCATTGACGGAAGGAAAGTACGGTCCATGACCCCATCCACGGACAGTGGATGGGGGTCTCGTGAACCATGACTGTTTGGTGTCAAGTGGTGCGGCCAAGCTAGGGGTGAGTTGGTAAATTCACCCCAAGTCTTAATTGAGGTATGTACGGTTATTTTAAGTGTTTTAAGGTATTTTAAGAGTATCAAAATATTAAAATGGTATTTTTAGATTTCATTGTTCACGTTTCCCCAAATCAAAACCCTCTCTCCCAAAATATCTTGTCTCTAAGAACTCCATTGAAGACCAAGAGGAGAAGAAGACTTAGGGCTTGAAGAGGAATACTTTTGGGTAGATTTTCGTGGGATTCTTCAAGCATAAGGTATGGTGATCCTTCATCTAGGGTTAGTTTTCACCCTAGAGTCAATTTCAAAGAAGTTTCAAAACTTTCAAGTTTCATGAAAACCCTAAATTTCACTCAATCTCATGGGTTCTTGTATCAAACATTCTCAAATGATATACTATGATTATATTGATGTTTAATTAATGATTTAAGATGAAAATACACTATGAACCCATGATTTCTCTCAATTCCTAAATTGTGCCTTATGAAGTGGGTTTGTTGATTATGAATGAATGTTGATGGATTTATGCCTAGATTGATTAAGATTGTTGACTTGTATCATCATCTATGTCTAATTATGGTGAATTGAGGATTTATGATCATAGCCTTAAAAGGGGAAAGTTTGACCTAAGTACTTGCTGTAGTAAACTTGTGTTAGAGATGTTGATCCACTTGAAAAGTGGAGTTGTTTAATTATGATGTAGTTACTTGATGTTAGTATAATTCTACATGTATTCTTGATTAACCTAAGTGTCACGACCCAAGCCTAGGGCCTAGACGTGACCGGCGAATGGGAACCCGAAGGAACCTCAAACAAGCCTCATATCATATCATTACACATCCTTGGTCGCGGAAGCAATTAAAATGACCATAAGCTATAAGCATAATCAAGGGGAAATCGGGACTAAGGGAGCAAGAAAAAAAAAGGGAATGATATATAAATACCATAGATGAGTCAAGCTCAAGCATAATACACAACTTGTCCAACACCACCTCTAAACATGAGTACTTAGCGGGGGCCAAGACAAACTACCGGGCTCACCCTCATAGTCAAAACATAACTAAAAAGAAAAGTCTTATACATAGCAAAAGATCATGAGCAACGTCCCCGGAATGGAGGACTCACCAATAACCTTGATAGGAAATCGTATTAGCCACGCGGAGGAGGATGGTCAAGCGGTGCTCCGGTCCCTACATGGTGACATCATGTAGGCATAGAGTATGTATTAGTACGTTTGAATGTACTAAGTATATGGGATGCAATGCAATGCTACAATAGATGGACATCATAGGAAAAATGCATAATCATACCCGATAGATAGCACATTAATGAAATGATATATATAATGACGCTTACATAAAAATCATATTTAGTGGGACGTAGTACATGTGTGGTGAGTGACCATCAATATAGTATTTTCCAAGGCCTACCACCCCCTTGGAGAGGCGAAAGAGGTACAAACCCCTCAATGTGGTTACCCGGGCCTACCACCCCCCGAGCTAGGGACCAAGGTACAAACCCCTCGATGTGGTTATACGGGCCTACTACCCCCCGTACTAGGCAACCAAGGTACCAACCCCTTGATACGGTTACCCGGGCCTACAACCCCCCGAGCTAGGCTTGGTCGACTCACAACACTTATATAGAGAAAATCATATACATGTATCCCTTTCATCATCATTTCAATAATTATATAATCATCCGACTCATAGGATGTACATTGGACATTCCATTTCCTAAGAATTCTATCAATGGCATTTTATCAAACACATGGTGGGCTATTGTTCATGTAGATGAATTTATGTCTTTCAAGAGTACTAAGTCCAACCAATTCCGAAATACATATAAATCAGCCCACCAACAACATACATATATATATCAACCTTCATAATTTAATCATGGAAGCATGAAAACCATAAACATCACATAATAATTCCATTTCATGATAATATGCAAAAATAGATCATAATAGAATGTGTAGTAGTAATTCCATAATTCAAGAGTTCATAAATGATTATAAGGACCCATAAACTTAAAGTAAAATAGAGGATAAATGGTTGGACTTGTGGAAAGGAAGGTTTCCACAATCAACCCACATACCTCAACTTTGGAGAATCCTTGATGAAGATTGGAATGGAGAATTGATGCTTGAGATTGAGTCTTGAATTCGGAATTAGAACTTGAGATGTTTGAATTTGGTTGAAGATCTTGGTGGAATTTTGGAGAGGGATTAGAGAGTGTTTTTGAGTGTTTTGAAGCTAGAAAGAAATATAACTAAGTATGGGACAATCCTTTTTTTTATAAAAGAAAAACGTCCCAGCCGCTACAGTAACGGAGCTCACTGGAAATTGAAATTCTGCCCGGACAGGTTTTACGAAAATGGTCATAACTCCTTCATCCTAACTCGAAATGAGGTGAAACCAATTGCATTGGAAATATAACTCGAAGGGCTTTAATTTAATAGGTAGTGGCCCTTCCAGTTTCTTGTGTGCTAAGAGATATGCCCCTTTAAAGTTGACCCTGAAAATCGCATTTTTTGCGATTTTCGAATTTTGATACGGTTGCTCTAAAATTCGGGTTAGACCCATTTCCCACTCAATTTTACCCCCTGAATAAGAATATGAAGTCGAATTTCCGAAATCATGCACGGATTTTGAGATATATGGAAATTACAATTATAGGTGTTTCCGAAGCACATTTTCGGGCATTTTTGGGGTCGTTTCACTAAGATTCTAGGGTTATGTCATGAAAGAGGCAACTAAGGGTTAAATGTGATCCTCATAGAAAGATGAATTCTCAATGTAATGCCTTAGATTAGATCACCTAGATTCGAATTGGTTTAGGTAATGCTTCTAAACATGAATTGACTTGATCATGATATTATGTGCATGTTGATGAATACTTGAAGTATAAAGTGCCAATCATGATGTGATTAATGTATTGATGAGTTGTTGGATCATGGTATTCCTTTATCTATTGTGCTATTGCTATATGTTGGGATGAGTTGATTCATAACCCTTGAAGGTCATATTGTGAAGGTTTGTCCATGTTGACTAGATTGTGTGTGAACTCATGATTTACTTGGAAGTTGAAGGTAACATAAATATTGTGTATATTGTGGTATTGTTGAAAGGTCATTTTCCCCTTATCCTTACACTTAATTATGAATGAAGTGTCTAGGATGATAATGTTGTTGTGTGTGTCATTGCAAGGACAATTACACACACAAACACTCCATGCATAAATATGATTATGATGTATCAACAGTGTTAATTGAAACTATAGTTCTCATATGCACCTTTACACATTATTATGTATGAAATGTACATAACCATGTTGATCCTATTGTGTTGATTGAAATTCCATTCTCATGAGAACACATGATCTTGGTGTGATAGTTATTCTCACATACTAATGTTTATTCTAAGGTGAAAGGTAGTTCTCACTTAAATGAATCTATGAGCTATTTGGTGAGTTGTATTGAACGAAGGGTAAAGTATGCCTTCACACATGTAGATACAATTCCATACTAATTATGTATAGAAATAATGATTAGTAACGAGTGGATATGGACAATGAGGAAAAAGGCCCATCCGCTATTGCAATAGGTTGGGTCATCTATAGTAAACTCATGAGATTGAAGCTCTTCCGCTAATGCAATAGGTTGGGTTTCTAGTAGAAATCTCCCTATCCCATAACTATGTGCCAAACATAGGACTTAGCTAGTGGATCCACTTAGAAGCTAAATATAATTAGTTCTACCTTTGGCAAGTAAGAACGCCTTCTTTCAGTGTGGGGTTATATGACACCGGATTGCATGTAGCTCACAAGGTTTATGTCAGTTATGACTAATATTCCCTAATAACAATAAGATAATGAATATGATAGGAACTATACTATGACTTCTTAATGGATTTACTTGGTAGAAGTGGGGTTATGAGACTTCACTTTTACATTGCACAAGGAGATTTATTAGGATGTTGTGGAATGGTTTCCTTATGGTAAGATAAGATATGAATAGATGAATTTCCTTATGGTTAGTTCATGTACTTGTATAATTCCTCATTTATGACTATGGATTATGGTAAGCTTGAAGATTATGGAAATGAATATGTGGCTTCAAGGAATGCTTAGTAAGGTTGGTATTATGAGATGCCAACCATACATTGCACAAGTGTTCTTAGAGGTTGCTAAGGTATTGATATTACTATGTTATGAGTGTATTGTAACTATAGATTGTCTTCTATGTTTGAAAATGCATATTGGTTTTCCAAACTTAACATATGAAAGTCATCTAAATGCATGAATGTGTCCTAAATGAATCTAATGAAGAATGTTGGCTTAAATGCTTAAATGTAAAGATGCATGCTATACTTGGATTATATTATGAGTTACTTCCTTGTCATGTCTATTCTATATAAATGTGCCTTGTCTATGGTGACTTTAAAGGAGTACTTAGTGTGAGTAGTAGTATGGAATGCTACTTGCACATTGCACAAGTATGACTTAGAGTTGTCTTAGATGTTGGTCTTAATGTGATGATGTGATTCATATAATGTTTATATCTCTTAAATGCTTTATTGTGTAAAGGTGGAAAGGATGAATGGTAAGTTCACTTTTGGGTGACCTTAAGGTGGTGCCTAAGTGTGGGTGGTGGTATGGGACGCTACCCGTACATTGCACAAGGCATAGCTTGAGGGTTACTTGAGGTGGAGGCTCAAGGTGAAGGTAAAGGGTTATATGTGAGTTTGCTCAAATGTGAATTATGTGACTTTGTATGTTGGTTGTGACGTATATTATGCCTCTTGTATCATTGTTCTTGAAGTTTTGCAAAAATGGCATAAAGCATGACTTTCAACAAAATGTCCCTTTTAAGCATGTTTTTGCATGGTCATCATACTTAGTACATTTTTGTGTGTTTACCCATATTTTCTTATTTTTACTACAAGTGTAGGTTCCGGCAAGTGATTGCTTTCTCTATGAAAGCTTGGGATTAGAGTTCTCTCAAGACCTCTGTTGGTATGTCCTCATATGTCGATGACAAGGATTTTATGTTTCTAGTTTTTTTATGTTTAAGACTTTGTTATGAGTTCGATTGTAAAGGGATGTGACCCTATCTGTTAAAGTTTGTCCAAGATGGCCATGTTTGACATAGTATTCCGATGCTCTATAAATGTCTTTTGATGTTGATTTTATTAAAGAAAAGTTTTAAATTCTGCACTATTTCTATGTATCTAATGTTATGAATGCTAAGAGGCTTGTATTAGACCCCTTCAGGGTCGAGTACGCCGTGTTACGACTAAGGGGTGCTCTCGGGTTGTGAAAAAGTTGGTATCAGAGCATAAGATTTTGGAAATGGTTTTAGGGTTGATGATTCACAAGCCACGTCTAGTAGAGTCTTATTCATCGGTGTCAGTCGCGACACATCTATGAGCGAGAGGCTATAAGACGTTAGGAGTTACACTTTTTTCTTCATTCTTGAAGTCGTTCCATAGATCTTAACTCCATATGTTCTCTCTCTTACTCCTTATCCGGTGGTCTTGAAGATGTGACTACTTGAAGGGCTAATGTTGCAAGGGTCAAAGGAGAAAAAGGTGAGTAATGAGGTCATTTGTGGTTATGTGACTAAATGAGTCTTGTTATGGTAGATTTGAGAAGTTATATTGTGAGGTAGTCTTTAGCATGAATGGGTTGCTATATGGTTATGTGTGTTGTTGGTAGAAGGTTATGGTGAGTTTAGAGGTGAGTTGGTTGATTTGATCAATGAGGTGTTTTGGAAGAGTGTTGATGTGCAGAATGAGTAGACTCCATAAAGGAGAGTATAAGTGTAATTTACCTTGGTTTAGAATCACCTTGGGTGATGAGTGTGAAAGTTTAGTGATGTTTAGCTCCGACTTTAGAATTGAAAGAAGTGATGCTGTAAAGAGTTTGTATAAGTTTACCTCTATGGGGGAGATAATGTGCTTAGGTGGTAAGGTCATTGAGTGTCCTTAATGTTCATGAGTTAGGCTTGATGGATGTTCTCACCTAAAGAGGTGTAGTGAGTTTGAGGAGTTTAGACCCGGTGTGGTAGACTCATATGGGACCTGAAGTAGTTTCAGTATGATTGGTTGTGAGCAAGAAGTTGCTTAATGAGGACCTTCCTAGTTTAAAAGCTCTGATATGTTGATGGTTCCTTATAGTGTAAATGTTTTATTGAGGTTCCTATGTTGTTTCATGTTAACCTTAGTTTGGTTTACCCTTTAGTGGGGGATGGTATGGTTAATAGTAAGGTTGTTGAGAGTGTTGACATCCTTATCTCTTTTCCTTCTATTCTTATTCAAGCTTGAGACCAAGAGTTCGTTGTAGCTTGTTTCATGTTTTGGAGTTTTGTGTGATATTGAGTTTCCATGGCCTCTTTATTGTTGTGCATGTTCTATTTGAATTCTTGTTTATATGAGAAAATGAGTTTTCAAAATTGTGTTCCTCATGTTAATATGCATCTATGTTGAGTTACCTAAATGTTTCATGAGTTGACTTGTTGAGCATGCCTAAATGTGCTTTTATGGGAAAATTGCATAATGTGCTTATTGATGTTGTGTGGAGCATGATGTGATTTGGAGAAGGAAGTTCCTCCAATATAATGAAATGAAGAATGTGAAGTTTTGATGCATAATGAGATTGTAGATGTAGTTCCTACCTTCTTGTTGTGTTTTGAGCTAATTGATGTGGAGTTGATGTTTCCTCCTAGTTGTGCACGTTTATATTGATGTTGCATGCATGCTTGTGGGCTGCTAGTCTTGAGTCATTATCCCTTAATGTGTTTAAAGTGTCATTCGAGGATGAATGTTCTTAACTGGGGGATAATGTAACGACCCTAAAAATGAACTAGTGAAACTAGAGCCTAACGTGTGTGTGTTTGTATTTGTCATGAGATTTGATGGTGTTGTATCTTGTCCAGAGTAATGGTTGAGGTGTTTAGGGCTTAGACGTCAAGGTACGACTCCCCAAGGACCACCCTAAGGGTCCTTGAGGAGGACCCTAAGTCTACACCCTAAGACCCCAAGGAAACCATAATATTGGCCAAAAAGGGTTGACCTACGGAAGGGGTCCATGCCCCGTAGGTCCATCCACGCCCCGTGGATGGCCTCCGTAGGTCAAGGGGCTTCTAACAAAGCCACAACCACCATTGATGGAAGGACATTACGGTCCGTGACCCCATCCACGGAGCGTGGATGGGGGTCTCGTGAACGATGACTGTTTGTTGTCAAGTAGTGCGACCAAGCTAGGGGTGAGTTGGTAAATTCACCCCAAGTCCTAATTAGTGTATGGACGGTTATTTTAAGTGTTTTAAGGTATTTTAAGAGTATTAAAACATTAAAATGGTATTTTTAGATTTCATTATTCACTTTTCCCCAAATCAAAACCCTATATCCTAAAATGTCTTCTCTCTAAGAACTCCATGGAAGACCAAGAGAAGAAGAAGACTTAGGTCTTGAAGAGGAAGGCTTTTGGGTAGATTTTCATGGGATTCTTCAAGTATAAGGTATGGTGATCCTTCATCTAGGGTTAGTTTTCACCCTAGAGTCAATTTCGAAGAAGTTTCAAAGTTTTCAAGTTTCATGAAAACCCTAAATTTCACTCAATCTCAAGGGTTCTTGCATCAAACGTTTTCAAATGATAAAATACGATTATACTGATGTTTAATTAATGATTTAAGATGAAAAGACTCTATGAACCCATGATTTCTCTCAATTCCTAAATTGTGCCTTATGAAGTGGGTTTGTTGATTATGAATGAATATTGATGGATTTATGCCTAGATTGATTTAGATTTTTGACTTGAATCATCATCATCTATGCCTAATTATGGTGAATTTTTGGTAAATTAAGGATTTGTGATCATAGCCTTGAAAGGGGAAAGTTTGACCTAAGTACTTGTTGTAGTAAACTTGTGTTAGAGATGTGGATCCACTTGAAAGGTGGAGGTGTTTAATTATGATGTAGTTACTTGATGTTAGTATAATTCTACATGATTATTGATTAACCTAAGATTCTAGGGTTATGTCATGAAAGAGGCAACTGAGGGTTAAATGTTATCCTCATAGAATGATGAATTTTCAATGTAATGCCTTAAATTAGATCACCTAGACTCGAATTGGTTTAGGGTAATGCTTCTAAACATGAATTGACTTGATCATGATATTATGTGCATGTTGATGAATACTTGAAGTATAAAGTGCCAATCATGATGTGATTAATGTATTGATGAGTTGTGAGATCATTGTATTCCTTTATTTATTGTTCTATTGCTATATGGTGGGGATGAGTTGATTCATAACCCTTGAAGGTCATATTGTGAAGGTTTGTCCATGTTGACTAGATTGTGTGTGAACTCATGATTTACTTGGAAGTTGATGGTAACATGAATATTGTGTATATTGTGGTATTGTTGAAAGGTCATTTTCCCCTTATCCTTACACTTAATTATGAATGAAGTGTCTAGGATGATAATGTTGTTGTGTGTGTCATTGCAAGGACAATTACACACACAAACACTCCATGCATAAACATGATTATGATGTATCAACGGTGTTAATTGAAAGTATAGTTCTCATATGCACCTTTACACATTATTATGCATGAAATGTACATAACCATGTTGATCCTATTGTGTTGATTGAAATTCCATTCTCATGAGAACACATGATCTTGGTGTGATAGTTATTCTCACATACTAATGTTTATTCTAAGGTGAAAGGTAGTTCTCACTTAAATGAATCTATGAGCTATTTGGTGAGTTGTATTGAACGAAGGGTAAAGTATGCCTTCACACATGTAGATACAATTCCATACTAATTATGTATAATTGGGAAATAATGATTAGTAACGAGTGGATATGGACAATGAGGAAAAAGGCCCCTCCGCTAATGCTATAGGTTGGGTCATCTATAGTAAACTCATGAGATGGAAGCTCCTCCGCTAATGCAATAGGTTGGGTTTCTAGTAGAAATCTCCCTATCCCATAACTATGTGCCAAACATAGGACTTAGCTAGTGGATCCACTTAGAAGCTAAATATAATTAGTTCTACCTTCGGCAAGTAAGAACGCCTTTTTCGGTGTGGGGTTATACGACAACGGATTCCATGTAGCTCACATGGTCTATGTTGGTTATGGCTAATATTCCCTAATAACAATAAGATAATGAATATGATAGGAACTATACTATGACTTCTTAATGGATTTACTTGGTAGAAGTGCGGGTATGGGACTACACTTTTACATTGCACAAGGAGACTTATTAGGATGTTGTGGAATGGTTTCTTTATGGTATGATAATATATGAATAGATGACTTTCCTTATGGTTAGTTCATGTAGTTGTATAAATCCTCATTTATGACTATGGATTATGGTAAGCTTGAAGATTATGGAAATGAATATGTGGCTTCAAGGAATGCTTAGTAAGGTTGGTATTATGGGATGCCAACCGTACATTGCACAAGTGTTGTTAGAGGTTGCTAAGGTATTGATATTACTATGTTATGAGTGTATTGTAACTATAACTTGTCTTCTATGTTTGAAAATGCATATTGGCTTTCCAAACATAATGTATGAAAGTCCTCTAAATGCATGAATGTGTCCTAAATGAATCTAATGAAGAATGTTGGCTTAAATGCTTAAATGTAAAGATGCATGCTATACTTGGATTGTATTATGAATTACATCCCTATCATGTGTATTCTATATAAATGTGCCTTGTCTATGGTGACTTCAAAGGAGTACCTAGTGTGAGTAGTAGTATGGGATGCTACTTGCACTTTGCACAAGTATGACTTAGAGTTGTCTTAGATGTTGGTCTTAATGTGATGATGTGATTCATATAATGTTTATATCTCTTAAATGATTTATTGTGTAAAGGTGGAAAGGATGAATGGCAAGTTCATTGGGTGACCTTAAGGTGGTGCCTTAGCGTGGGAGGTGGTATGGGACGCTACCCATACATTGCACAAGACATATCTCGTGGGTTACTTGAGGTGGAGGCTCAATGTGAAGGTAAAGGGTTATATGTGAGTTTGCTCAAATGTGAATTATGTGACTTTGTATGTTGGTTGTGACTTATATTATGCCTCTTGTATCATTGTTATTGAAGTTTTGCAAATATGGCATAAAGCATGACTTTCAACAAAATATTCCTTTTAAAGCATGTTTTTGCATGGTCATAATGCTTAGTACATTTTTGTGTGTTAACCCATATTTTCTTATTTTTACTACAAGTGTAGGTTCCGGCAAGTGATTGCTTTCTCTAGGGTAGCTTGGGGATTAGAGTTCTCTCAAGACCTCTGTTGGTATGTCCTCATATGTCGAGAACACGGATTTTATTTTTCTAGTTTTTTTATGTTTAAGACTTTGTTAAGACTTCAATTGTAATGGGCCGTAACCCTATCTTGTTAAAGTTTGTCCAAAATGGCCATGTGAGACTTAGTATTCCGCTGCTCTATAAATGTCTTTTGATGTTGGATTTATTAAAGAAAAGTTTTAAATTCCGCAATATTTCTATGTATCTAATGTTATGAATGCTAAGAGGCTTGTATTAGACCCTTTCGGGGCCGAGTAGGCCGTGTACGACTAGGGGGTGCTCTCGGGTCGTGACAAGATATGTCATATGTGGCAACATATGTATACCCTAAATGTGCTTTTTGGTATTCACTCAATTAAATTGTGACCTAATACAACATGTAACACTAATATATAGTCCTACAACATGTTTAAGTATAAAATTACGGTCTAATACAACAACCATCATTAATTACAACTCTTCATATTTTACCCTTTTTCTAAAAAAATAAGTACTTGCATTTGAAAAGTCAAAAATGCTTGTTCGTCTTCAGAAGTTGCAACTTTTCACATTCATTACATTGGGATTATATAAGAAGAACAAAGTAGAAGGTCCTTTCATTTAATTTTCTCCAAGATGGGAAGGAAGAAGAAATCTTCAAAAATGACTAGGAGTAAAAACTACATTGAATCCCTTCCGAGGTGTCTACTAATTGATATCGTTGAAAGGATTGCTTCCGACTCCTTCAAAGATTTAATGCATGTTAAATTAAGGTATGTATGTATTAATCAATTTTCGCTCTTTAATTTGATTTCCTAACCATTTGATTTGATTTCTCAGTTCCACGGTCCTCAATCAAGTCGCTAATGAACCAAAAGGTAACGTTGGTCAAATTTCCTAATTATAGATGACCGTTGAACCGTTGGTCAGTAGTTCGAAAATCCACTTCTTTTCTGGATATGTGCTAAGCATCGGGGAATTTAGAAGCCTTATACAGAAAAAACATGGTAATTTTTAATGTTTTTCGTATGTATTCACGTTTTTATCAATGTATTCTGCCTTTTAAATGTGTTATTTCTTTTGTAGTTTGATTATTTCAACCATAACGATCCAAATACATTGGGAATAATTAATCAAGCAGCAGACGGAGGCCACATTGGTGCATCATATGCGCTTGACATAATTTCAATCTTCAAGGGTGGTGAATCCATGAGAGAAGGATTAATGTTCTTTGCCAACATGAAAAAAATGGAGACACTAAAATTCAGAAGATGTCGACAGAAGTTGCGATATGTTTTAGGTGAAATGTGGGTGTCAGAACCTCATTTGTTGGAAGAACGACCTATTTATTGTACTGTTCATCAACATAAGCACGTTTGTTGTTAATTATGTAGTTGTGATTTAGAACTAGATTATGTTTGTAAATTTTGCCTTATACCACTGTGTGGTATTAATTAAATTGTCATTTGTGGCAACATATATACATTACTTGCAAATTCATGGGGAAAAAGGTGACCTTTTTGTGTTTTGTACTGATTTTTGAATTTGTTCTTTATAAAATGTTTAATCTAAAAATATTTATTTTCTGTTTATTCTTAGTGTTCTCATTTTGTCCAATTTGACATTTTGCCATTGCTAAATTACTCATTTTATCGATTAACCCATCATTTAAATTTTATGTGTGGAAACATATACACGTTGTATTGGATTAAATGTTGAATTTTGCAGCAAAAATTGAAACATATATGTCATATGTGGCAACATATGTATGTCCCAAAATGTGCTTTTTGGTGTTAATTCAATTAAATTGTGACCTAATGCAACATGTAATACTAATATATAGTCCTACAACATATCTAAGTACAAAATTATGGTCTAATACAACAACCTTCATCAAGTTTATCAATTATTTTTACAAATGCTATCATACCACTAGTTCATCATACAATGACTAAGTAATTCCATATTATAGTTAAATAACACTCTTGTAAATCGTTGTTCCAAGTGTTATAACATCTTTTTATTACTTAACTATGGTCCAAAGTACTAAAATATGGTCCAATTTGACATTTTTCCATTGCTAAATTACTCAATTTATCGATTAACACATCCTTCATATGTCATCTGTGGCAACATATGCACGTTCTGTTGGATTAAATGTTGAATTTTGCAGCAAAAATTGCAACAAATATGTCATATGTGGCAATATATGTTTATCCTAAAATGTACTTTTTGGTGTTAATTCACTTAAATTGTGACCGAATACAACATGCAACAGATCATTCTAGAATACTACTGCCCTCACTCCACTAACACACACTCCACTCACTCTCACTCATTATAAAAGGGTTAATACTTAGGTTAGGTTCCCTTAATTTACAATTTACTCACAAAAAAAGCTCTTGCTTTTTATTTTCTTTTCTTTATTCTTTCTCCTCCTCTCACTCAAATTTCCATGAGAAGATGTTACCACCTTGGAAAAATTTAAGTCTATGCATGCTCTTGTTGTGGGTGATCAACGTAATTATGTTGTTCTCATTTAATAGGATGTCTTCTTTTCAAGTGTGTGTTCTCAGTGCATGGGTCGCTGCTTTTTTTGTCGGATCTTGTCTAATGGAGGGTAGCTTCATCATTTGGTAAGTCTTCTTACTTTATAACATCTTGTCTGGTCTGGTAACGGAGTGCATGGGTAGCTAACTATGGTTGTTTGTTTTTCTATAGGTGGTCTTATGACAGAGTGCATGGGTAGCTCTGATCCACCACTCTTCAAGAAAGAATGGTGATGCCCCTCCAGGTTTAATCGCTCAATGTTGACTCCAGATACTCCAGTCAAGTCCTTTTTTGCTGGCTGAAGTAATAGTATAGGGCTAAAGCGTTTCAGATGTAAATTTTGTTGTTTTTGTTGGCGTTAATGTCTTGTAAATATGGATATGTGCATGTCACTATATCAACTATCAATGGCATGTTTATGTTTGCCAAGTTATGTGCTTTAATTCCTCTCTATTAATAGTGATACTACTTGCATGTACACATAATTGACATATGTTGCAACAACTTAAAACACGTAAGTACTTTATAAAAGTCATAGGCAAGCCCAACCTCTAAAACTGGCCCAATCGGCCCATTATTTCATTTCTAGAAGGGATATATATAAATTTGGAATGTCATTTTCATTTCAAGAATATGGTTTTCATTTTCTTCCTCACCGCTTTAGAAAATTCTCCGCTTTGCTTTCTCTCTCTTCTCTCTCTCTCTCTCTCTATCTCTCTTCACATAGATCTCGGATCTCTGAAGTGCATAGGATATAATGATGTTATTTATTTCATCAGTTTTTTCTATTCTTTGTTTTGTAACACACAACTAATTGATTGACCTTTGGTTAAACCAAATGTCAGTACTGTCATGTACTGTCAAATCAATGAAATCATTAATTTTGCAATATAACCGTTGGGCAAGAATGAGTTCTTTAAATATAGCTCAATACTCTAGATCTTATGAATGAGTTTTGTTTGTTTTTGTTACTTTTGATATAATGTCAAGTGCAATATTGAATCAAATTGGGTGTGAAAATCTGTTGCAAACATGGAGACTTACTTTCAATGCAAACTTCATGGTCGAAGGACAATCCATGTTGAAGATTTTGGTCGTGTCCACGCTATCGTGTATGTACATTTCTACATCTTGGTCTGGAGACTTGGAGATTGTCTTTATTTTGGTTTTTTTTTTAAAATTTAAATTTCTTTGTGGTGTGTATTTTAGGAGAATGCATGCACCTTATTTAGATGGAGGGATCCTGAAGATGTTGATATACGATCCAGGTTCGTTATTCTGAGATTGACGAAGAGAATTAAGGAGTTGGAAATTGATGATGAAGGTCATATTAAAAGAAGCAACAAATGGGTGATGAAGTAGAAGAAGACCAAATGTTGTAACAACTGGAAGGTAATCTTTGTGTTGATTGTTGTGGTTTTTTTCTATTTGTAAGCATTACCAAGAAGAAGAATATTGTGGATGATGGAAAATTCTTATGTAGTTGTGTACAACCATTAAAATTATCATAGTTATGGAAATAAATAAACATAGTTTTGCATTCCTATTCCAACATTTTTACTTGTTCTTAACATAACATAATAATATGAGTCAAATGTTGCAACATATGAGGCATATGTTGCTACATATTATGCATGTGGTGCTACATATTAGTCAAATATTGCAACATATCACCCATCTGTAGTAACATGCGACTCAAATGTTGCTACAGATGACCCATGTGTTGCTATATATGAGACATATATGGTTACATATGACTTATCTGTAGCAACATATGCCTCAAATGTTGCAACATATCACCCCTATGTAGCAAGGTTTGACCACATGAGGCATATGATGCTACAAATGACCCATGTGTTGCTACATATGAGACATATGTTGCTACAGATGACTTATTTGTTGCTACAAATGCCTCAAATGTTGCGACATTGTAACATGTGACTCAAATGTTGCTACAGATGACCCATGTGTTGCTACAGATGACTTATCTGTTGCTACAGATGCCTCAAATGTTGCAACATATTACCCTATGCAGAAACATTTGATTAAGTACTTACTCTCAGTATAACATCACATACTATGTACTTGCTCTCAATATAAGATAATATAACATAACATAACTGATTAAATAAACATTGTCATTAATTAGAAACACATTGTCAAGGCTCCAAGCTCCTAGATACTATCCCAGCAGCCCAATTCCATTGCATTCGACCAACTGCATTGTCACACAACAGGGTTTCGGGAGGTTGAATTGTTGTGTTGGTAAGAAAATGCTCGATAAGTGCAAGCGAATATGACCCTCACGTGGCTTTGTTGTTATTTTTACCATGGGTTCCAATCGACCTTCAAATTCCCATGGTTCATTGAGGAACTTATCTAAAAAATGCTTCATTATTCTACTTTGCTTCAACAAGCTTGGCAGCAACTCGAATACAGGTTGTATGAATGTCAAAAACTTGGCATGTTCCATACCCATCAGGTTGCAGTCATAAACATGCATGCGACCCTTGTACAAGCGGATCTCAATAGTCACAAAATGAGTTTTGTTCAGGTTCATGACTGCCAGAATCCTTTTTGCACCAATCCAATGCATGCCTCCATGATATGGTCTAATGCCCCTAACGTAGTCAATCATATCGTCATTCCATACAAACTCATTAATTTACAGTGTAAAGCTTCTGCCACCAACTTTTGTTGCCTCATCGCTCAAATTGTCATACCTTTGTTTGAAGTTGATATTGAAGTTGAGATCCATGATTCTATCTGTGGAATCATAGTACTCAGGGTATCTCAAATGCCTCTCCCGCATGAGGCTAAGAATTTCATCAATATACTGAAATAAAAAATAATATCAAAGAGTAAAGAAGAGTAATGATTGAAAAGATAAAACAAACAAACATTATAAATTGAAGGTTAGTACAGTAAAGAAAAATTACCAGTCTGCCCACCAAATATCAATGCTTGTCATGGTCCTAAAATCATTTCCACTAAAATAATTCATGTCGTATTGTACACGCAGATCCTTTTTCTCTCATCAGTTCCAACAATTTGTTATTTTAAGCTATAGGCACACGCTTATAAAGATTCACTTTCTTGAGCTCCAGCAGTTTCTCTCCTACAACCATTGGAAATTCTCCAAATATTTTCTTTTTCAAATTTTGTATTGCCTTGATAAAGGATTTTTTTCTCCTCTTGGCTTGTGGAGTATATAGATCCCGAACATTCTTTGATGGAATGACCTTGACCCCCCTTTTGTTTTTAAATTTGTTCACAGCCTGACTCAATGTTTGAAGATACATGATAGAATCTTCATCATGTTTCTTGCACTTCTCACATAGAAAGCCAGAGCATCGACTACAAGATGTAGCCCCAACACTTTATCCACCCAAACCAACACCAACACCAGTATTAACACCAGCCCTTACAGCAGCATAAACCATATCATCCTCATTAAAAACAACTAACTGCTGATCATCAAGTCTTCCTCTTTTGATGGTTGTTGCTCCAAGCAATTCCCTTTTAACTATATCCACCACAAGATCAAATAAGGTTTCAAAAAACCCTAAAGTAATTAGAGATGACATTTGCAATTCCTTTTCTGTTAGGACAAGCCATGGATGCACAACCTAAAATTATAAAAATGAGTCATCCGTAGAAATATTTGGGTCAGATGTTGTAACAGATGCGTCATATGTTGCTACAGATGGGTGATATGTTGCAACATATGGGCATGTATAGCAACATTTGTGTCACATGTTACAACAAATGGATCATCTGTAGCAACATATGAGTCATCTATTTGTGTCACATGTTGCAACAAATGAATCATCTGTAGCAACATATGAGTCATCTATAGAAAGATTTGGGTCACATGTTGCTACATATGGGTGATATGTTGCAACATATGGGTGTAATATAACAACTAACTTACTGCATCATGAGGAGGGTTAAAAAGATCTGGAGGATTTTTGACATTTTTTGCTCTCAACCATCTCAATATTCTTGGAGATGAAATCTCTTCTTCTGCAGTTACTTCATGCCTCAAATGAGGAATGGCTTCAAATGCCCAAGCCTATATAAAAAAGGAAAACATGTCACAAATCAAATGTTGAATTATTCAATAAAATATAAAAAGATTAAGAACATTTATGTTTACCATGAAATCCCATTGAAAGCCAAATAAGTTATTGGTCTTTGGAGATAAAGGATCCAACAGGTATTTGACAGTTAATTTGTAGTTGTCATGACCTCAAGGATAGTTGTTGAAAGCCTCAATATCCTCAGATAACTTCACCATTTTAAGAGGTAATTGTTGTTGACATCTTTTGCCAAAAATACATTATGTACAAACCAAAGTAAGCACAATGACTCCTTGTGCTTCGTTGTTGTATCCTTGTCATTCAACAAATATATCAATTGGGGATTTTTGAAGCTTGGGCCAACAAGGGACACCAAGTCCTGCTCTTCAGTTGACTACTCCTTACTTGTTTGTGCTTCTCCTCTCTTTCGTCTCCGTGGTTGTTTTTTGACTATTTCTTAGAAGGAGAATGACATTTAACCCTGTAATTATGGAAAATTCTCTTTTACCAAAGAAGAGTGGCATGCCACAATAATTAATGAACACCTCATCCTTCTTTTCATTATTCTCAAAAATGAACCTTCTTTTCAGAAGTTCATAGACCATAGTCATTTGAAAACGTGCATTATTTTTTTCTGGCAAATCAAGATATTGACCAAAAGAACTATTCCTAAAAAAAATCTTCCAAACCATTCTACTGGTGTATGGTCCTGAAGGAGTCGAAAGATTTTCCCATGGATGACATTAAAATGCTATCACCAATAGCATTAGGCTGGAAATGGACAGGAAAAGTGTGTGCATTGACAGTTTTGATCCCATCTTCCTCAACTACATTTATTGTTTCTTCTTCTTCCTCAACTTCATTTTTTTTCTTCTTCTTCCTCAACTTCTTTATTTTTTCCTTCTTCTTCCTCAACTTCTTTTTTGTTCTCTTCTTCTTCCTCAACTTCATTTTTTTCCTTCTTCTTCCTCAACTTCTTTCCTTTTTCCTTTTTCTTCCTCAACTTCTTTTTTTTTCCTTCTTCTTCCTCAACTTCTTTTTTTTTTTCCTTCTTTTTCCTCAACTTCATTTTTTTCTTCTTCTCTATCTTCATATTCTTTTGGAGAAAATTTCGGTTCTACTTGAGAAGAAGAAACTGCTTCAGATGCAAGTTCTTCTAAAAGAGTGGAAGTTGAATTTTCATTCTTCTTCCTACAAGTTTTAGTCCTAGGCCTCTTTTGGATCTTTGTGTCAGTTGTTTCATTTGTTAATGCAGTTTTTCTTTTGACATGAGGTATTATATTTGTATCTGCAACCACAAAATCAAAGATTTCTTAACAAAAATAACAACAGCCAAACACAATAACACAACACACAACACACGACAACACAAACAACAAATACGATTCAATACCAAACATGAACCAACCAACAAACCACAAAACCCTCGCTAAACCCTAAATCCTAACCAACCAATTACAAATTAAACTTTTTGAAATTAGATAATATTTCAAAAGGAATAACAACTAACCAAACCAACCATCCTACAAACAAATAAGTGATAAACCACTAAAAGCGTCCTGATTTAATACGAGTAAGTATTTCCAAACCCTAATTAAATTTTACCTAAGAAGATATCAATGATAAATTAGAAATGATGAGGGAAACGATGACTTATTGTAGAAAATATCGCAACATATTACCACTGATGTTGTAGAAAATATCGCAACAACAACTGGATTTGTGGAGAAGAACAATAATGGAGAAACAAGAGAGAAGAGAAGAGATTAAAGGAAAGAAGAGAAAAGAAAACGAAAAATAGTAAAAATAAATTAAATTTGGAATATGAAGCGACGTTTTATAGAGGAGAGAGGGAAAATGAAGGACGATTGTTTTCAACTTTTTTTTTTTTTTGAATTTTGATAATATAATGTTGCAACATATGACAATTCAAAGTGACATATGTTGCCACATACCTTTTTTCTGTGACATATGTTGCCACATATCTCCTTTCTGTGACATATGTTGCCACATATCTCCTTTTGTTGGGGCACATGCATATAATTTTGTGGTTTTTTTTCAACAGAGGTTATATATGTTGCCATAGATACCACATTTCTTCCTTTTAAACATAATTGACATTTGTTCCAACAAAATAAAAATAATAATTATCATTAATATTAACCAATTATTTTTATAACTTATCAACAAAAAAGTAATTCACAATGGTATACATAACCATCAAAACTATATCTAATCAATGGTGGTAATCACAACATTTTTATCGAACTTTGCTTTTTTAGGTCTAGGCCTCTGTGGGGTCTTCATTGTTACTAACATATCCACTCCGAGCCTTTAAAATCCCATAATTCCATAGGAGTGAAGCATATCTCATGCGAAGCGTTTGAGAAATAATTCCATAAGATGGTACTTGTAGTCCAGCACTCCAAAATTCAGCGTATGCAACAATAAAAAGTCCACAATATCTGCATGGTATATCATCAATTAGAAAATATAATAAACCTAATAACATCACATTTCAATAGTGGTAAGACAAAAAAAATAATGTTATACTTACAGACTATTGCTTGCTTGTTGGGCAATACCAGTAACATATATGACTTCGAATGAGTGAGATTTGTTTTTTCCTCGGTAAAATTCAAGAACTGACCAATTGATTCGGTCTTTTTGTTCAAACAATCTGCTAGATTCAAGCTACTTTGGCAATATTGTAGACAACTTTTGAATCTCGGAGCACAATTTTCTGTTAGTCCTGGATGAGGACATCGAATCATACACCTTTATGCATCGTCCCTTCAATACAACGACTGCCAAGACCCAATGAAACTCACCATTACAATTTACAGGGACATAAACCTCATCTATGAGGTGCCAAGGTAGTCCAGCTGGTATACCAAACCCTTTGATAGTGCCAACGATTTTATACTCATTTTCAGGAACAATACTGGCATTGTCAATGTATGTTTTGAAAAAGCAATTAGTAGTGGTATATCGATATTTAGGATGACTCTGTTACTTCGACTTCTTCCACAAATAGTATAAAATGATATCCACATAATGCACAGATGCATCAACAAGTGTATTTTTATATCAATTTATTTGTATGTATTAATGTCTTAATCAAAACATAAAAGTGGGCATGCATTTACCTCATCAGTCCAACACCTATTGGGTTGAGACATTACGTAGAACTTGTCTTTCTTCTTTGTAAATGCAACTACAAAATCAAGTTGTTTGAACTCAAGATTCGAGCAATTGGCTAAGTAGTGATCGTCCTTGTCTCTTCTGCAATTGTGTAATCATTATAAATAATTATTTAGTGGACAACAAGAAGAAATACTAATAATAGTTGAACGACTTTACTTTTTGGCTTGATAGTTGTAAAGACCCTTGTTTATCCATTGCGAGTAGGATGACATTAGTTCAGTTGGACCCTCGCCATCAATGTTAAAACCTTCAAATGGATATTGTTGCTTCATATCACAACTGACGACTTTCGTCTCTTTCTTTTTCTCTTTCTCTTTCTGCTTCTGTTTCTCCTTCTCTTTTTCTTTCTCCTTGCCTTTTGGGGTTGAGTGTGATATTGGAGCAGTAGTCATAGATTTTTTTCTTTTGACTAATTATAGATAGTGATTGGGAAATAGATTTTTTCAATCTCCTACACTTCAAAGGCTGTGAAATCTTCTTGGATTTATGGACATCAATATTATAAGTCATTTCTTTAAAAATATTAATGAGTTCTTTAACACGACTAATCAAATAATCATGTTGCTGCTCACATTTTTCGCATAGACAAAAAGAGCATTTGATGTTAGAAGAGGAAGCAACACCAACAAAAGATTGAGTTATTGCCATAGATGAAGCTTCTTATGTCATTTGATCTACAAGGTAAATAAAAAAAGGTTGAGACTTTACAATTGATTATAAAATAATAATGGGTAGCAATTTATACTTATGTTGACACAAAAGGACATTATGTTGCCACAGATGTACCTTTTGTTGCCACAAATGTACCTTCTATTGCCACAAATGTACCTTCTATTGCCACAGATGAACTTCTATTACTACAGATGACCATTTTGTTGCCCTAACACATAGGTGAGATGTTCCAACATATGACAACTTTGTTGGAATATGTACCAACATATCACTAAAATGTTGTAACATACGATACATCTTTCAACAAATGAAATATATGTTGGACAACTGAACAAGACTATATTTCTAAAATCATATGAACAAAATGGTCACAAAAAGAACAACAAAAGCAACAAAAAATGACTTTTCACTGAATGTTAACAATACATATACATTTCCTCAAAATTAGGGTTTTTTTGGGTTTGTTGATTTTCTTTCAAAAATAATAAATAATAGGTACCATTACACCATTATTCAATTTTCACATCTATAGAACGATTTATTGTTCATTAACCCAAGAAAAAAACTTAGTATTGTTTGAAAATTGTAAAATCTTTCAAAAAAATGACTTACCCATTTTAAGTCGAACACAATCTTCAGTTCAGAAAGAGGAGAGAGTCAGGATCAGAGATGAGGAGGAAGATAAGATAATGGGGAGAATATTTGTTTTGACAATCGGATATTCAGATTTCTAAGGAAGAAGAAGAGAAGAGGGAAGAAGAAGAAGATAAATTTTATTTTCTTTTAAATGGTTTGGATAGAATTATAAAAGTTGAAAAATGAAGTGTTTTTTTGTATTTTATGAAAGATTAGAAAGTTTTGAAAATGTTAATTTGGTCCCAGATTTACTTAATTACATTTTAAAGTGGATTTTGACCATTTCTTGGTCAAAGTGTCACCAAAAACATGAATGAATAAATGAAGAACAGTACAGAAAATTTTCTTCTTGTATTTCTGAATGAATAAAACTATACAATTAGGTTGTATTTATACAAGTAAGATGACATATAATGGTAAACCCTAAAGGAATAGAATATTCTCAAGATCAACTGGAAAAGGAAAAAATATCAAAAGAATATTTACATGACAAAATTAGAAAAGGAAAAAGAATATCTCCATATCTCCTATGTATGTGCAGAATATGTGAAAATAAATCCAATAGCCTCCCTCAAGTTAGAGGGAAGGAAGAAACCCCCAACTTGCCTAAAAGCTGATGATGCACGGGTCTAGTCAAGGACTTGGTAAAGATGTCAGCTAGATGTGAAGAAGATCTGACATAAGATAAAGAAATTAAGCCGGCGAGATACTTTTGATGGACGAAGTGACAATTAATCTCGACATGCTTTGTCCGCTCATGGAAGACTGGATTTTTTGCGATGTGAATCGCAGAAAGACTGTCAGAGTGAAGAGGTATAGGCAAGGATATTGGCACTGAGAGATCATCAAATAGGCGAACCAACCAAGCAAGCTCGGCTACAACCCTCCTCATAGATCTATACTCAGCTTCAGCAAAACTGAGAGAAATTGATGTTTGTTTCTTAGATTTCCATGAAATAGGAGAAGACCCGAGAGAAATATAAAATCCACTCACTGATCTTCGTGAATCTAGACAAGTACCCCAGTCGGAGTCACAAAAGGATATCAATTTGAAAGAAGCAGATACAGACATAAATAGACCAAGACCAGGATCTTTGATCAAATAACGAAGAACCCGTAAAGCAGCTGCAAGATGAGATTCACGAGGATCTTGCATATATTGATTCAGATGTTGCATGGTAAAGGATAAATCAGGTCTTGTATGTGTGAGATAATTGAGCTTACCTAAAAAATGCCTGTATAAAGTAGGATCTTTTATGGGAATCCCTTGATTTGCTAGTAACTTGACATTACGATCCAAAGGTGAAGAAACAGGAGATAAATGTAGAGAATCAAACTCATGTAGTAAGTCCAATGTGAATTTCCTTTGGGAAATAATCATACCAGTAGGTTCTCTCACAACCTCCATCCTAAGAAAATAATGCAACTCCCCAAGATCTTTAATTTTAAATTCTTTGTCTAGAAAGAGTTTTAAAGCCTGCAATTCAGCTTCATTGTTTCTTGTCAACAATATGTCATCCACATATACTGCCACAATAGAAATAGAATCGACAGATTTCTTAAAAAAAGAGAATAATCATTCATAGAATGACTAAAACCTTTAAAATTGAGAGCAGAGGTGAGTTTAGCATACCATTGTCTGGATGCTTGCTTAAGTCCATAAATGAATTTTTTAAGCAAACAAACATGATTAGGAGAAGGAGGTGCAAGACCGGGAGGAAATTTCATGTAAACCTCTTCATTTAAGTCTCCATGTAGAAAAGCATTGTTCACATCTAATTGAAACACACCCTATCCATTCTTCAGTGCAATAGCTAAAATACACCTGATGGTAGTCATCTTGACTACTGGAGAAAAAGTTTCATTATAATCAATACCTTCTCTCTACACATCACCTCTAATGACTAATCTAGCTTTTAGTCTTTCAATACTTCCATCAGAGTGTTGCTTTACCTTATAAACTCATTTAGATGGCAGAGCCTTCTTACCTGTAGGCAGCACAACAACATCCCATATGTTGTTAAAGCTTAAAGATGTAAGTTCTTTATCCATGGCTTCCTACCAACCCGGATGGTGAGCTGCCTGAATATAGCTAACAGGTTCCTGTATACTAGTAATGAAATTGAACATGACTTGATTGTTAGAAGATAAATCACTAAAAGACAAAGACTCAGGAGTAACAGGCCTTAGGAAAGAAGAAGAAGTCACATCAGTAAGATGGAGAGTATTGCAAATATAGTCTTCTAGGTAATCAGATTTCTTGTGATTTCTAGAAAATTTTCTAAGTATAGTTTGAACAACAGGTAATGGAGAATAAGGTATAGGGGATATATCAGGAGAGGAATTGATATGTGAAGTAACATTGGAAGGAGACAAAGATTTAGAAAGACTAGTAGATATGGGACATTATCAAAATCAGAAGAACAATCAGAATTTGAATTTGATGTGGAAAAATGAGATTCTAAGGGATAATCAGAAGATATGGTAATAGTAGAAGGAAATAAAGTAGAACGTAAATCAGATTGTGAAGAGAAAGGAAAATACTCTTCATGGAAAATAACATTCCTAAAACTGAAATTTTCTTGGTTTGTAGATCCAACACTTTGTAGCCCTCTTTTCCATATGGATATCCTATAAACACACAAGGTGAAGCTTTAGGAACAAATTTAGTTATATGTAAAGGAAGTGTAGAGACAAAACACAAGCAACCAAAACACTTTAGACGAGAATAAGATGGTTTAACTTTGAACAGAACCTCAAAAAGAGTTCTTGAATTCAAAACACTGGAAGGAAATCTATTTATAAGATAAGTAGTTGTTAACAAGCATTCCCCCCAATAACCAATAGGAAGGTAAGATTGATATAAAAGAGCTCTTGATGTTTCCAATAAATACTTGTGTTTTGTCTCCATTACTCCATTTTATTTTAGAGTGTGGAC
Organism: Solanum okadae; assembly: GCA_036553675.1. Lineage (NCBI taxonomy): Eukaryota > Viridiplantae > Streptophyta > Magnoliopsida > Solanales > Solanaceae > Solanum > Solanum okadae. The sequence continues at coordinate 26,328,211 of CM071689.1, forward strand.
ACAAGTAGTTTGATGAATAATTCTCTTGGGAAGAAAAAAATTAGATTAAATTTTCCCACAACCTAATTCAAAAGCAATATCAGTTCTGATAATTTTAACTTTGGAATTGAATTGTTTTTCTACCATAGAAATAAAAGATTGAAGGACAGAGAAGGCATTTGATTTAGTCCCAAGTAGATGAGTCCAAGTAGCTCTACTAAAATCATCAACAATTGTAAGAAAATACCTATACCCATCATGTGTGGTAGATTTATAAGGACTCCAAGTACCCCCATGAATTAAGTCAAAAGAAGCCTTGGTACAAATAGAACTAGAAGGAAAAGATAATTTTGATTGTCTTGCCATCGGACAAATAACACAAGGAGAAGATAACTTTGAACAAGATTTAGAAAATTGAAAAACTTTCTGCATATTACTCATTGGCATATGGCCTAATCTATAGTGCCATAGCTTCTCTTTTACATTGGAATCAAAGAAACTAGAACAAGAAGTAAACACATTTATTAAAGAACTTGAAAACGATAGACTATGAAGACTGGAACTAGGTAGGCTCTTTGTAGAAACTGTTGGCTGACTTGACTTGAAGATATATAAACCTCCTTTTTCTTTACCAAGCACCAGAGGCCTCTTCAGTGAAGGGCCCTGTAACATGAAACAAGCATTGGGGGTAAAAAACACATATTTTTGAAGTTGTTTACATAATTTGTGAATCGAGATAAGATTGAATCTGAAAGAAAGAATATAGAGAACATTTTGCAGAACTAGGCTGGATAAAAGAGAAACAGTTCCTGAATGAGTAACCTTTACTTTATGAGAATTAGGTAGAGTTACAATGATAGGTTTAGGTAAAACATTGAAATTAGTGAAAAATATTCTATCAAAAGTCATATGCTCAGATGCTCCACTATCTAATATCCAAGAACAAGTGTCAACTTTAAACATGTAAGCATAAGAATTAAAGAGTTTGGTCATACCGGCACAAGTGAGGTTTGCAGATGGATTAGTAGACCCATTATTCTTTTGATTAAGTTTATGCAAAAGTTGCAGAAGTTGTGCCACATTTTCTTGACTGAGAGAATTCACATCTGAATCATTTTCCACTCCGTGATGAGTAGCTTCTCCTGTACTAAAAACATTGCTTGCGATAGTACCCTTTTGATACTTCTTAGATTTAGTAAACTTGAAATCTGAAGGAAAACCATGAATTTTATAGCACTGGTCAATAGTATGTCCTGTCTTCTTACAATAGTTGCACACCAGAGAAGTTTTCTTTATGGAATTTCCTTGTTGAGTTTTGTAATCATTGAACCTCATTTCTCCTGCATTACCAACAAGAAAGGATGTTGATTCTCCTGGATAAGCAGGAGTAGCATGAATTTCCCTTTGTTTTTCATCTTGAATAACAAGAGAATAGGCCTGACTAATAGTAGGAAGAGGGGAAGATAACAAAATATCACTTCTAACCCCTATGAAAGTGTCATTTAGACCCATAAGAAACTGAATCAACCTTTCATCTTGATGAGCTTTTATACTCTTTTCTTTTGCTCCACATACACACTCACAACTACAAGCAGAAATGGTGTTTAGTGCATCTAACTCATCCCACAAACTCTTCATTTTTGTGAAATATGCAGAAGTACTAGAATTTCCTCAAACTACAACATTTAAATCTTTTTGAAGTTGAAACAATTTGGCACCATTAGCCTGACCAAATCTATCTTCCAGGTCAGACCATAAGACTTTGGCACTTTGGGAGTACAAGACAGACTCAACAATTTCTTTTGAGAGATAATTGAGTAACCAGGACAAGACCATGTCATTACATCTTGACCAAACCTTTTGAAGAGTTATATCAATAGGAACAACTAGGGATCCATCAATGAATCCTAGCTTGTTCTTCGTTGAAAGGGCTATAATAACAACCTTCTCCAGCCACCATAACTCCTACCGTCAAAAACAGTGGAGACAAGGTTCATGCGGGGATAATCAAAAGGGTGAATGTAGAAAGTATGTGATGAATCCACTGCATTAATTGCAGAAACTCTATCACTTGTTTCTGTGATTTGAGTATTGGATGATTCAATTTCAACCATTTTGAAAATAGAGAAAAAAAATGAAAGAGGAAGAAAAAAAATTAAAATCAACATTGCTCTGATACCATGAAAGAATAAATGAAGAACAGTATATAAAATTTTCTTCTTGTATTTCTGAATGAATAAAACTATACAATTAGGTTGTATTTATACAAGTAAGATGACATCTAATGGTAAACCCTAAAGGAATAAAATATTCTCAAGATCAAATGCAAAAGGAAAAAGTATCAAAAGAATATTTACATGAAAAAATTAGAAAAGGAAAACGAATATCTTCATATCTCCTATGTATGTGCAGAATATATGAAAATAAATCCAATAAAACAAAACCCAAACTCATTTAATTTTGTCACAACAATGTCCGCTTGGACATGTACACTCTCTGCTTCCCCTGTTTATGTTCCTCTTCAACAACCTTCCAATTCATTTACCCAAAATCCACCAAGAAAACTACTTTCAACTTCATCACCCACAAGTAGACTCATTTTCAACAAGAACCCACCTAAGAAACACCCTCTGCAGCTTCATGGATCAATACTCTTCTGTCCCAAGTACGCTTAAACTCCTTCAAAGAAACAATCTTTACATATATATAGATGACTTCTAAAGGTGTAATGCCTGATAATTTTGTTTTCCCTGTAGTTCTGAAAGCCTTCAGGACTTGAATCTTGGAAAACAGATATATGGGGCTGTTGTTAAATTTGGGTATGATACGACATCAGTCACTGTGGCTAATTCTGTTATACATTTACTTGGGAGGTGTGGTGGGAGTACTGATGATGTTTATAAAGTGTTTGATAGAATTACTTAGAGAGATCAAGTTTCTTGGAATTCTTTGATAAATGCTCTTTGTAAATTTGAGAAGTGGGAGTTAGCATTGGAGGCTTTTAGGTTGATAGGGTTAGATGGATTTGAGGCTAGTTCGTTTACGTTGGTGAACATTGCGCTTGCTTGTAGTAATTTGCCTAGGACTGATGGGTGGAGGCGGGTATAGTTTGAGAATAGATGATAGGAGGACTTATACAAACAATGATTTGATGTCTGTGTATGGAAAACTTGGAAGGGTGGATGATTCAAGAGCTGTTAGCAGATAGAGATATTGTTTCGTGGAATACTATTATAACTTCTTTTTCACAGAATGACCAATTTCAAGAAGAAATAAAGCCTGACGGAGTCACAATTTCAAGAGTTGTTCCTGCTTGTTCTCATCTGGCTTTGCTGGATGTTGGGAAGCAAATTCATTATTACGTCTTGAAGAATGATGATTTGATTGGGAACTCATTTGTTGATAGTTCATTAGTTGACATGTATTGCATTTGTCAACAGGTTGAAAGTGGGCGTCGAGTTTTTGACAGTGCCTTGAAAAGGAGCATTGGGATATGGAATGCTATGCTGGCTGGCTTACACACAAAATGGATTCGTTACAGAGGCATTAATGTTATTTATAGAGATGATGGAATTTTCTGGGTTAAGTCCGAACCCAACCACTGTCGCAAGTGTTTTTTCGGCTTGTGTACATTGTGAAGCATTTACCCTTAAAGAAGTCATCCATTAAATTGGGTTTTGTAGATGAAAAATACATTCAAAATGCATTGATGGACTTATATTCTAGGATGGGAAAGAAAAATATATCAAAGTATATATATTTGACAACATGGAGAGTAAAGATATAGGGTGTGTTTGGTATGAAGGAAAATGTTTTCCTAGAAAATGTTTTTTCTGGAAAACAAGTTGATTTTTGACTTATTTTCTCATGTTTGATTGGTGAGTAGAAAATATTTTCCGGAAAACTTTTTAGTGCTTTATTTATGAATAAAAAATATCTTTTATTTTTACTAGAGTTGAAAGTAATTTTTGAAATTGAAAATATTTTTTAAAAACAAACTTAAATTTTTTTTGGGGGTGGGGGTAGGGGTGGGTGAGGGGGCGTGTCGAGGGTAGGGGTGAAAAATTGAATTTTTGAAGTTGAAAATATTTTTTTAAAACCAAACTTAATTTTTTTTGTGGGGTGGGGGCTGGTAGGGGGATGGGTGGGGTGGGGGGCTGGGTAGGAGGTGGGTGGGGGGTCAAGGGTAGGGTTAAAAAATGAAATTTTGAAGTTGAAAATAATTTTTAAAAACAAACTTATAATTTTTTTGGGGGGTGGGTGGGGAGGTCGAGGGTAGGGTGAAAATATAAAATTTTGAAGTTGAAAATATTTTTTAAAAACAAACTTAATTTTTTTTTTTTGGGGTAGGGGTGGCGAGTAGGGGGTGGGTGGGTTGAGTGTAGGGGTGAAAAAATAAAATTTTGAAGTTAAACTTTTTTTAAAAAAACAAACTCAATTTTTTTGGAGGGGGGGGGGGGCTAGCTGGGGAGGGGGGTGGGTGATCGAGGATCAGGATGAAAAAATAAAAATTTGAAGTTGAAAATATTTTTTAAAAACAAATTTAATTTTTTTTCTTTTTGAATGGGGTTGGGGGTTGATAGGGGGCTGATGGGGGGGGTAGTGGGTGAGGGGAAAAAAAATAAAAATTTGAAATTAGAAATATCTTTTACAAAAAAAATTTAGTATTTTTTTGGGAGGGGGTTGGGGTAGGGGTGAGGGTGGGGTAAATTGAATTTAAAAACAAGCTTTAGGGTGTGTTTGGTATGTAGGAAAACATTTTCCAATGTTTTCCTATTTTCTCATGTTTGGTTGGGTTAAAGTTTTGGAAAATGTTTTTCAAATCAACTTATTTTCCTCAAATTTAAGGAAAATGACTTTCCTTCAAAACTTAAGGGAAACATTTTCCAAAACTCTCTTCCAACTTCCAATTAAAAAGAAATTGTTGAAAAAATTAATTTATTTGGTCCCTACCCTCAAACCAGCCCCCCCAACCACCCCCCAAAAAAATAATAATTAAAGTTTGTTTTTAAATTCAATATTTTTACCCCACCCTCACCCCTACCCCCGCCCCCTACCACCACCCCTCCCAAAAAAATATTAAAAGTTTTTAAAAGATATTTCTAATTTTAATTTTTAATTTTTTTACACCCCCGACCTCCTACCCTCGCCCCCCAGCCCCCTATCAGCCCCCCACCCCCTTCAAAAAGAAAAAAATTTAAGTTTGTTTTAAAAAAATATTATTTCATTTTTCACCCTTACCCTCGACCCCCCTACCCAGCCCCCACCCACCCCCTACCAACCCTCACTCCCCAAAAAAAATTTAAGTTTGTTTTTAAAAAATATTTTCAACTTCAAAATTTCACTTTTTCACCCCTATCCTCGACCCCCCCCCCCCTCGCCCTACCAGGCCCCCACCCCCCAAAAAAAATTTTAAGTTTGTTTTTAAAAAATATTTTCGACTTCAAAATTTCATTTTTTCCACCCCTACCCTCGACCCCCCCACCCCCACCCACCCCCCCACCCCAAAAAAAATTTTAAGTTTATTTTTAAAAAATATTTTCGACTTCAAAATTTCATTTTTTCACCCCTACCCTCGACCCCCCCCCCCCCCGGCCCAATCAGCCCCCCTACCCCCAAAAAAAAATTTAAGTTTGTTTTTAAAAAATATTTCGACTTCAAAATTTTATTTTTTCCACCCCTACCCTCGACCCCCCCACCCCCTACTAGCCCCTCCTCCCCAAAAAAAATATTTTTAAGTTTGTTTTTAAAATATATTTTCGACTTCAAAATTTCATTTTTTCACCCCTACCCTCGGCCTCCCACCCCCCAAAAAAATTTTAAGTTTATTTTTAAAAAATATTTTCAACTTCAAAATTTCAATTTTGCATCCCTACCCTCGACCCCCCCACCCCCCACCCCCTACCAGCTCCCACCCCAAAAAAAAATTAAGTTTGTTTTTAAAAAATATTTTCAATTTCAACAATTATTTTCTACTCTAGTAAAAATTAAAGAAATTTTTCAAAAATATTTTTCATTCATAAATCAAACACTAAAAATATTTTTCGGAAAATATTTTCTACTCACCAACCAAACATGAGAAAATAAGTAAAAAATCAACTTGTTTTCCAAAAAAACATTTTCTAGGAAAACATTTTCCTTCATACCAAACACACCCTTAAAATTATTTTATTTTTTTGAGGGGGGATGGTTGGGGGGCTGGTTTGAGGGTAGGGACAAAATAAATTGATTTTTTCAACAAAAAAGTAATTGTAATTTGAAGTTGAAAGAGAGTTTTGGAAAATGTTTTCCTTAAATTTGAGGAAAATGAGTTGATTTGGAAAATATTTTCCAAAACATTTAACCCAACCAAATATGAGAAACTTGGAAAACATTTTCCGGAAAATGTTTTCCTTCATACCAAACACACCCATAGTTTCATGGAATACGTAGTTTGCGGATACCATGAAGATGCACTTATTATGTTGCATGAGATGCAAACAACAACAAGACACAATGACTCTCAGAATAATGTAGAATTTCGGTTAAAACCTAACTCAATAACCCTCATGACTGTCCTTCCTGGTTGCTCTAGCAAAGGGCAAAGAGATACATGCTTGCTTATGCTATTAGAAATGCATTGGCAATGGAAATTGCCGTGGGAAGTGCATTGGTTGATATGCATGCAAAGTGTGTCTGCTTAGATATTGCTAGGAGAGTTTTTGATAGCGTGACTTCCAAAAATGTGATCACATGGAATGTTCTCATTATGGCTTATGGGATGCATGGGAAGGGAGAGGAAGCCTTAGAGCTTTTTAGGATGATGGTGCTTGAACGGAAAGTGAAGCCCAATAATATCACATTTATTGCAATTTTTGCTGGATGCAGTCACTCAGGCATGGTTGACCAGGGTCGGGAATTGTTCCAAGAAATGGTATTGAGCCAACTGCAGATCATTACGCCTGCATCGTTGATTGGCTTGGTCGATCAGGCCACCTAGAAGAAGCATATCAGCTTGTAAATGAGATGCCCTCTAAGTACAACAAAAAATTGAAGCCTGGAGTAGTTTACTTGGTGCCTGCAGGATAGAACTTGGTGAAATTTCAGCAAGGAATCTCTTTGAGTTGGATCCATATGTAGCTAGTCACTATGTTTTACTCTCCAGCATATATTCGTCTGCTGGGATTTGGAAAAAGGCAAGCATGGTTCGACGTAACATGAAAAAAGTTGGAGTAAGAAACGAACCTGGATGCAGTTGGATTGAATTTGAAGATGACAAAGTGAACAGCTCTATGGCTATCTCGAGACTTTGTCAGACAAGATGAAAAAAGAAGGTTATGTGCCAGACACTTGCTGTGTTCTTCACAATGTTAACGAGGACGAAAAGGAAAATCTACAGTGAAAAATTAGCTATAGCTTTTGGTATCCTCAATACACCTCCTGGAACGGGTTGCAAAGAACCTTAGGGTATGCAATGACTGCCATGAGGCAACTAAATTTACCTCAAAGATTGTGATCATTGTTAGGGATGTGAGGAGGTTCCATCATTTCGGAAATGGAACCTGTTCATGTGGAGATTATTGGTGAATGGTGATATAGTATGTTTTGTAGATTTATACAAAATTCTGTTTATATATTCTTTTAATGTCTAAACACAGGTAAATGCACTAACTGTAACTTATATAACATTTTGTGACTAAAATAAATCTCTTACTTCCTGTCATTTTTTTAAAAAATTTTAATAAAATTTTCAGTGACTTATTATTGATAAATGAGAAAATAGGTAGAAACTCATTATTTTGAAGGATATGATGTGGAAAGAAACTTTTAGATTCCGAGTCTTGGACTCACGAATGATATTCTCTCTGTTTCATATTACTTGGCCCATGTTGGCCTGGCACAACTCTTAAAAAGGGAGCAGTAAGTATTCAATGTTATATTTTCTACTAAGAATAGTATCCTACATAACTTCCAGTAGTTTTTAATATTCATTGTATTTACAAATCAATTTCTGATGTGATTGTTTTTTTAAAATCATTTCTTTTGGACTGTTATCTATATTATATGTACAAGTGAAACAAATATTGAATTCATGTCAACGAGAACTGATATGTTTGCAATACTAAGCAAATATTGAAAGCTCTCATTTAGCTACTAAAAGGATGCAAATTGAGGCTTTTAACTGCCAATGAAAATGCCTTCACTCTCTTTACATCTTAGCAAGGCAGAAAAAAAGGAGAATTAAACAGACCATTTGAATGGCCAAGTTATTGCCTAATACTATAACAAAGATTGTCAGAAATAGAATTTCTACTAACAAAATTGTCTTTGCCACTCAAGATGTACAACTCTTCATACTTGGACATTTTCTAAGCCCGTGTGGGGTAAATAAGCTTCGTATTCCACTATTCCTCCTATAAAAAAACAGCCTGAGGAGGGCCTTCATCAAAGAATGACTTTATGGTACATTAATCTGCTAACAAGTCTGATGTTATGTTGCCTCTTCCACCTGTGGCTGGCGCTTAGGTCGACCAAATCGCCTTCCAGCTTTACTTAGCAAAACCTTCAAAGCTTTTTCCATGGTTATGTCTTTGGGCTTTAAGTTCTGTCACCAAAATCAGTATAGGCAATATCGATTTCCATTTACAATTTCTATCAGCAAATACCAAAATCTATCTGCTATCCCAGCACCAACAACTTCTCGTGGAAAAAAGAAAGTGTTGGTGTGACATTTTAATATTAATAAAAATATATTATATGCCACATTATATATTCTATTGATGGACATTATATTTGTGCCTTTTTACTCTCATCAATTGTGGAAGAAAGTGGTCATTAGTATTTAGTAACTTATGTAACCGCCAACTCTTCATTTCATCCATTATTCTATCTTTTATGTCTTGTAACTTATGTAACATTTGAGCCATTCATTTGACAAATTTACTACCCACTATCTTCCTATTCATTGCAAGGAAGAATTCATCACCTATAAATAGTGTGGTCTTCCTTTGTGTGGTGGGAGAAGAAAAAACAAGATAAGTACAAGATATATAGAGTGAAAAAGATGAGTAGTATTTTATTGTTTTTATATTGAGATTAGTGTTGTAGTGAAAGAGAGAGTTGAGACAAAGAATAATATTCTAAGTCTTCAACTATATTCACTATATACAAGAGAGTATTTATATGTTGAAGGAAGATGTTCTTATGTGTAGCTTTGGACTCTTCAACTAATCCGGAGTTGTTTGAGTTGTACGACGTTGTTGGGCTGTTGTATCCTGGAGGGGACAAGTCAAGAGTATTACTGCTGGATCGATGTATATTATGCCGCAGTGGGCTTGAATCTCCTTAAAGAGAGCGAGATATCCGTGCCTCAGCCTAAAGATTTATTTATTCAATTTTGTCATTTTATTTTCAACTGTAATATATTGTATTTGTGGTATATTACACCAACAATTTTAAGGAGATTCATGTTTTTGTTACAGTTGAAAAAGAGCGGATATCAAGATAGGGATCTCAACATCATTCCGCTCAAACGTCGCTCTCTTCAAGAGATGGAAGAGAAGAGATGTACGGGTAAAGTATTTTTCTACTTGCTCAATTAAAGTGGAGAAAAGGTAAAGTAAAAACTTTTTACCTAGTATTTTCATGAATAAAGTGATACTACTTTTCATGAAAAAATGATATTTAAATTCTTAAAATAGTGGGGGTTTACGAAATGAGGAAAAAAAATCATTGTGAAATTGTGATTTATGCATCTTTGAAAAATGCTCTAAAAAGAGTATTACAAGTGCATATTATAATAATTGTGGAATAAATCACATGTTATTATTTGGCTATAATGTGATGATTTTTAGCTCTAACACGAGAGTTATAAATAAATTGTGAAAATCATGTTGAGTAGTCATTTAACATGAAATGTTATGGTGAGATAAATTTCATTCTTGAAATGAAAAAATACCATAAAACATGTGATGAAGTTTTCCTTGTCAAGTCCCATAATATTGAAATAATTGTGAAATGCAATTTTGTTGGTTGTGTGGTCTTGCAACTCCTTTTGATTCAATTATGTAAGAAAGTTGTGACAAATAAAAAAATGGAGTTTGCTAGCCTAATAAAAATATGAGCTATGTGACTAACAACTTGACTTGATGTTGTGTTTGCAGTAAAAGTACTTTGAAGGTACAGACAAACTAGATGAGAAAAATTTGGTGTTATTTGGTGGGATGAGAAAAGCAAATTATGTTTTCCTAACTCTATTATGAAGGTTGCAGTAAAAAAAATTAAACTTCAACTAGTGAAAAAGTGAATTGAAACACTTTATTTTGAGAAAAATATTTTTTCTAATATTGATTAATTGTGATAGCACCAATATAATGGTTGAACACAAAATCGTTATTATAACGGTAAATTCAGACTCATGAGAAGAAAAACACAATATTTTGAGATCGTATTGATCATTGGTATACCATCAATATTAATTGTGTTCAAATTTGTCATAATCTTGCAGATTTATAAACTAAGGCCTTAGCAAGATAAAGAGTCTGAAACATCGAGGGGGATGAAATTGAAGCTGATAAATTATGAGTCATATATGAGGAAACCCAACCTGGGATTAGAGATCCTATAACCAGGTTCAATGGGAAGAACGAATCATATGATGACTTGTTGTGAAATGCACTAATATTAGTTTTCTTCAATCCCTATGATGTAAGTGCATATATCTTATAATGATTTGTAGAGGCTGAGTCTTTGAACTCTTAATGAAAGTCTGTATCTCGTATGAGTGCGATGTCAAATTATAGGAGCATCCTTGACAGATTTCACCTATGTGAGTGTGAAAGTAGGTCGCTTTCTATGAGAATGGGCTTGTTCTCAAAAACACTCATGAAAACCGGGATAGCACAAGGTCGTAATGTGCTAGCTCTTAAAGCTTATGTCAACACCTTGATTATTGTGTGTAAGCGGTAATACTTTATTTCGCTTAAGCAGTCATAGTTCAAGTCTGAGACCACTACTGACTCTAGAGTAAAGGTTATTGTTTTACTAAGTGAAGGTCCAATGCAGAACACACCTTCATTATGCATAATAGTCTACCTTTAACTGAGTTGTGAAGAACTCTCTTATCTTAATATTAAAATGAGTGGGGGATTGTTGGTGTGACATTTTAATATTAATAAAAATATATTATGTCACATTATATATCATGTTATGTCTATTGATGGACATTACATTTGTGCCTCTTTACTCTCATCAATTGTGGAAGAAAGTGGTCATTATTTTTTAATAACTTATGTAACCACCAACTCTTCATTTCATCCATTTTTCTATCTTTATGTCTTGTAACTTATGTAACATTTGAGCCATTCATTTGGCAAATTTACTACCCACTATCTTCCTATTCATTGCAAGGAAGAATTCATCACCTATAAATAGTGTGGTCTTCCTTTGTGTGGTGGGAGAAGAAAAAACAAGATAAGTATAAGATATATAGAGTGAAAAAGATGAGTAGTATTTTATTGTTTTTATATTGAGATTAGTGTTGTAGTGAAAGAGAGATGAGACAAAGAATAATATTCTAAGTCTTCAACTATATTCACTATATACAAGAGAGTATTTATATGTTAAAGGAATGTGTTCTTATGTGGAGCTTTAGACTCTTCAACTAATCCGGAGTTGTTTGAGTTGTACGACGTTGTTGGGCTGTTGTATCCTGGAGGGGACAAGTCAAGAGTATTACTGTTGGATCGGTGTAGATTATGTCGCAGTGAGCTTGAATCTCCTTAAAGAGAGCGAGATATTCGTGCCTCAGCCTAAAAATTTGTTTATTCAATTTTGTCATTTTATTTCAACTATAATATATTGTATTTGTGGTATATTACACCAACAGAAAGAAACAGAAACTCAACCATTAACCTACTTCAAAGTCACTCAGGTAGTCATTGATCTAGTTGAGATTTGTACAGACCTTATTCACTTCTAAATTACTCGCAAAAAGAAAATGGACACTTCACAAAACATCTATTGTATTGTATCAATAATAAGCAATAACTAACAGGTAAGAAAACATACTGACATTCATTGATATAGAGTTAACAGTAGTTGCAGAAACATTTGTAATTAGCAATCAGCAAAAGTAGCAGCTTCATCTCAATGTAACAGAATACAAATATATAAAATTGAACCTTAAAATCAGTAAAATTATTGATGAGAAATAACAAATTCGAAGACAAAGACTTGGAACAAAAAATCTAATGAAAGATACTAGCAGAAAGCATTGCAAAAACTGTTGTCTCTTCAGTTAGGCACATTTTGTTCTAACAAAAACAAATTTAGCAAATATAATGTGGTATCAAGAAGTGGATATTGTGAGGTCATACAAATTACTTGCAATTAGTTCTTAAGGTCTTCAATTTTGCAGAGGCAGCAAGTGTGGAATATGAAAGGGCAGAGGTTCATCAGCCATTGACATTAGGGTGATATACAGGATTATGAAGTCATACTAATAAATGCTTGAACGAGTCTTTACATTTGCGACTATTCCCAATAGACAATTATGAACAACTGATTGTGGTCCCTAAAACGATTAAGCACAAAGCACTCAAGTGTGTGGCCTAGTCGGAGAACCATGAGGTCTCAGGTTCAAATCTCAGTGAAGGCTAAAACACAAAGTGATTTCTTCCCATCTTTCCCAGCAGTTTGTGTGGCTGCCCAGACACCACCGTCATTAAAAAAATGATTAAGCACAAAGTATCTGATGTAAGAAACAAATGATACTGGAATTCTAGACATTACGGAGACACTTTTACAAACTCTTTTACTTCTCACTAGATTAAAGCACAAAGTCATACAAGTCTTTTAACATGAATTGGGAGGAAACGCTAGAGTATTCATCCTTGATAGATGTTTTTTCCTGCTTCGGTCTCCTGCATCATTAATTTATACAACCACAAAGGCACAAACAGGACACCAAACCACACGCCAAGAGTAAACCGACAATTTGAAAACTGTGGAAATTAGACAACCACAAACTTCACTTTATCATCCATCAAGACTGCAGGAGACCATGTCATGCTGTCATTATGTCATAACTTTTTATCAGAGATCATTAATTGATTCCAAAATAATTTTCTCTTATAAATACCTTCTAATTATAGTTATTATTCAGCAGAAGCTAGCATATCAAGACACAATGTTTGAAATTCTAGCACAGAGAGATTGCACCAAACCTTGGGTACTGGAGCAATTGTTCGCCTATGTTTGATTGTAAATCCGAACTTTGCAAGCTTTAAAACGACTGGCTGGCCATCATCGGGGTGGTTTCCCTATAGACATGACCCATTCATCTTTTGTATGCATACTCATAACCAGTGATAGAGATATTTAAAACTGACAATAGAAATATTAAATACACAAAACGAAGTACACATTGCAAACATACCAATGTTACAGGGTAACGCAGCAACTCCAGGGCATCTTCCAAGGTAACAGAATTAACATCCTTCACCTAGATCATGAAAAATGCATTTACATCACTAACGATCTAATAAGATAAACTTATCCCATTGAACTAAATGAGGAAGGCATTAAGTACAGTGATTTGTAAAGATTATACTCCAGGTGCAATTATATCAAATGCAAACAAAAGCAAAAGGTAATTCAGGTCAATGGGAAAGAGAAGGCTCCGCTCAGCGACTTTGGAGGAATTGCAGTATTTTTTTTTATTATGATAATATAAACGCGGAAAACTGGTATTTATACATGTGAAAGAACTCACAACCAAGTTCAATAAGTGCTTATCAAAATACCTGTGAAAGCGAAGCCCGCTTGGGAACATATCCTTTCTTGTCTTCTCCAAGCTGAACATAGTATCCATACGGACCATTCTTCATAAGAATCTAAAGAGAAAGGGCATAAAGGTGTTTAACTCCGAGAACACACAACTAACTAATAGGTAACAAACAACTAGTAAAATCAATCAACTGATATATAAAGGGTTTTGATGTGGAAACCTTCTCATTTGAAGAAGGATGGACACCCAGCAATTTCGGCGGCTCAACATTTCTTTTAGTGTCTTCAGAGGTGATATCTTCATCCTCTTCACCATATAATGTCTTGGCAATATACCTAACAATCGCTATCAAAACTACATCAGCCAATGACTTGAAACCAACGGCATAGAAAGAGAAGGAGTAAAGTATATAACTATACTTCTTTTCATTGTTCTGCACTATCAAGATAATAACAGATCAGTTACACTGCAAAGAGGTTCATAAGTTCATGTGCTTACAACTTGCAAGGTGTGATAATTGAGAGGAAGATTTAATGCTGGAAAGAACGAACCTTAAGTTTAAGCTAAAGAATACACTCCAGATGCTTTAGAAGTAGCAACTCAAGTGCAAAAGATGTACAAGTAAGAACCAGACAAAAGGGGGGAGGGAATTCTTTTTTCCCCCATTGCTTTGCATGGGATAACAGTACAATTTTCAGGAAGTTCCCTGGCCAGTGCTCGGGGAGAAATCTTCATGAGAAAAGGTAATGGTAGGAAGACAACTGGTCAGGCCAACAACCTCTGAACCAGAGTTTCCAAGAAATGTTTGTACTTTCTTTACAGCAGGAGGCAACTGTAGCTGATCTATGGAACATTCAAGGGTGGAACCTTATTTTCAGAAGACCACTTAATGTTTGGGAAAGCGAAAATTTGGTAGAATTGTTAAAAGTTATTGGAACAATTCAAGGATATTTCTACTGTTGAGGATAGTTTAAGGAGGGATGGTGAGAGACAAGGTAATTTTACTGTCAAATCTGCTTACAAAGAGGGCAATACTTCCAACTTTCAAATTCACAAGTGGTCATGGAAGTTGATATGGAAGGTGAAAATACTTTGCAAGGTTGCGTGTTTCATCTGGTTGCTAGCCAGAGGATCAATGCTCACCTGGGAAAACCTTGGTAAGAGAGGTTATCCTTCTCTATTCTAGATTTTTTTTATATGTGGAGAGGAGTCACAGACTTTTCCATATCTCTTTTTGCATTGTAAAGTGACTTTACAATTGTGGAGAATGTTTCTCAACTTCAGGGTATAAGTTGGGCTATGCCTAGGAACATTGTAGATGTTCTAGCAAGTTGGAACAGAGAAGGTGCCAACTCAAACCAAAAGGAGAGATGGAAGGTCATTCCAGCCTGTATTTGGTGGACAATATGGGAAGAAAGGAACAAAAAATGACGTAATTATGGATTAGACCCCTTGTAGATGATATAGGAGCTGTAAGTTTGTTCTCTTTACAGTCCTGTAATTATGGATGATCATACTGTCTTGGTATAGTGATAGCATCCACGATGGCATACCTCCATTAAAGTTGATGGATTCAATTAAAAATGAAGATGTTTACCATGGAAGAAAAGCCCAAGAATTATAACAACAAGTGGACTAAGTGCTACATATATATATTTCACGGTCCAAGTTTGAGTCCAAGAGCCGAAAGAGTGGGGCCACATGAAGGCCAAGAGGAGGGCCACATGGAGCCCAACTGAACCATAAAAAAGAGCTGAAATTTCATGCCAAAAAAACTGTTGAAGTCATGTGGGAGTTTTGGTGGAAATTTTCCCCTTCTTTCCTTTTTCTTGACAGATAATTATAGGAAAAAGTTTGACATTATTTTTACATGCTTTCCTAAAAGTTTCCTAGTTATTCCATAAAAGTAGGATTCGAGTCTCATGCTATTAGGGATAAATTTAACTATATATAGAGGTGAATTTTGTTATTTTCAAGAGACATGATTAATATTATTTGAGAGGTTTCTCTTCTTTACACCTTTGTGTGTGATGACTATGGATTTATATCTTACAATCTTATAAGAACGATTCTTTTAAGAGAAAAGATTAGTTCTTAACTTGATATTTTTTATTTCTATTAAAGAAAGTAATTAGCCTTATACTAATTATTGTCTCTAATTTCTTCGAAATAGGGGTCTAAGTCACTTTTGAGATAAGTTCTTGAACTGACTCTATTAGTACCATAACTAATATTGATCGCTAATTTGAATACCAAGATCAATTAGGGTTCTTAGCACTTTATCTTAAAATTTAGGAATTTTATTCTCGAATTTCACATATCTTTCAATTCTTGTCTTTAATCTTTGTATTTGCGCTTCCGCATTATTTTCTTATTTATTCGAGTAACCCGATTCTTATCATATAGTCTTACTATTCATACAAAATATGGTACCTATTTCAAAAAAAAAAAGAAGATCCAAATCATGCTAACTTGTTACTCACTTGCATTTTGGGTGTTGGTCACAACCTATAAAGTAGCCTGCACCAAACCTGCTCACTTTGAAGAGTAAAGTTCCCTGAAGACAGCTTGGGCATGTCCTACTTTCATTAGGAAGAGATGCAAACAGAAAATCACCACATGTTTTCTCCAACATCTTCTCCACCTGATGAATGTGTACATTACCAGTATGTTCACAATACTTGCTAAATCTAGTCCAGTAATCTCTCAAAAGGCACTTCCATTTAGTCAAACCAGCAGAGACATTATCAAGTTCCGTCTCCATATCGGCAGTGAAGCTATAGTCTGTTACTTCAGTAAAGTAATGAGAGAGAAATGCTGATACCATACGCCCATGAAATTCAGGATACAGTGTTCTGCCTTTGGCAATGACATAATTCCTGTCCTTTAACACCTTTATTGTGGCTGCATAAGTAGAAGGTCTTCCAATGCCGAGCTCCTCCAGCGTTTTGACCAAAGACCCCTCAGAATATCGTGGTGGAGGGTGAGTCTAGTGTTGCTCAAGTTTCACTTTACCCAAATACGTTGGATCCCCAGCGGTTAAATTCCTAAAAGCCTCAAATACTTCAGAACGATCATCCCTCCCAGTCTCATTATCTCTCGTTGAGTTAGTTTCTACATCCTCGTAGACAACTTGGTACCCCGGAAACTGTACTTTTGAGCTTGATGAACGGAAGATTATGGATTGGTCAGGTTTCCCAATATCAACTTGTATCTGTTCGATGGTAGCAGGTTCCATCTGGCATGCCATAGTACGGGACAATATAAGTTTGTATAGCTTAAGTGCATCATCATCCAGCACCCCAACAAGCTTTGAGGGTAGCCTTCGGATATCAGTGGGTCTGATAGTTTCATGGGCCTCTTGAGCATTCTTCACCTTCTTGAAGTAGTTGTGACCATTCTTTGATGCAAAATTTTGTCCATACCTTTCACTAATATAGGATTGAATGTCCTTGGTAGCTTTATCTGAAATGTGCAATCCATCTGTTCTGATGTAAGTTATCAATCCTGTTGCCCTGCCACCAGATAACTGGATTCCCTCATAGAGCTTTTGTGCAAGTTTCATCATATATGTTGATGAAAAGTCCAATTTGTTTGCGGCATCTTGCTGAAGTGTTGATGTTATATAAGGAGGAGAGGAGTTTCTCTGCTTTTTGGTTATCTTAGAGCTAACTTCAAAGTTTGATGAATTTATCTTCTCTTCAATTTCCATTGCTTCGGTATGAGAGCTAACAGAGAACTGACTTAATTTCTTGGTATCAAAATAGGTCAAGTGGGATGACAAAAAGTTATTGGTTAAATCTAGGTTTTTGTTCTTCTTAAATTCAACCAGGACTGTCCAATACTCCTGTGGTTTGAATCCATCAATTTCCATTTCTCTGTCACATATAAGTGATAGGGCAGAAGACTGAACCGGACCAGCAGATTGACAACCAGGTAATTTCCTCCACAGAAGTGGAGAAATGTTGAACCCAATCAGGTAATCAAGAGCACGCCTTGCAAGGTAAGCATGCACTAAATTTGCGTCAATCTCCCTTGGAGACTGGAGGGAAGCTTTGATGGATGATTCAGTAATTTTATTGAAAACAACCCTTGTCACATTAATATCATCACGCAGGCATCCTGTTGCTGTAACATCTCTATAATGTGCCAAGAAATAACCTCTCATTCACAATCAGGATCTGATGCAAGAACAAGATTCTGGGCTCTGAGGATGAATGACAAACAGATAAGAAACTGAGCATGACATCGCTTTAAACAGTTCAAGCTACAAAACAGCTATTTTATGAAGAAAAAAAAAGAAGGAAATCTGGTGTGTCTTTCCATCATCTGTGTAACTGTCAATTTGTTAACTGAACATTATGAAATGCAAAACTGGTTTTCTTTTTTCATCATAATTATGATCATTGAATTGTAGAACAATTAAAAAAAGAACTATGAATCACATAATCACTACTAATCCTCACCAACGTGTTAGCACCATGTTGATAGATAGCTAATCAGAAGTTGGAACAACATATAACATACCCACTTTGCGCAACCTTTATGCTTTTGAGATGAATCCAGGCAGCAGAAGGGACCTCCCATACTATGCTGAAGTCATCATCTGGTCGGACAGATCCAAACCTTGCAGCCAAGTCCCTGACATGACCATAGCTGGGCAGGATTTCAAACATATCACCGAGGTACCCTTGAATAACTCTCGCCATTGTGACAGACTCCACCACCAATACAAATGCCTCAGTCTATGGATGAGGTGGATCATATGTCAAAGGTTCCTTATGCGAGCGCAGTAGGCAGCATTATGTCTGCTATGGTGTGCACACATCCAGATATTGTACAATCTGCAAGTGTGGTAAGCAGGTACATGGCAAATCCAGGAAAAAGGCACTGGGAAGCTGTCAAGTGGATATTAAGATATCTCAAAGGAGCTCCTGATGTTGTCCTAACCTTACGAAAAAGTGAAGAGGCAAAATATATGGCAGCAACGGAGGCAGTGAAAGAAGCTATCTGGTTGAAAGGTTTGGTGGCAGAATTGAGTTTGGTTTAGCTGGAATCAATTCTAAGATATGATAGGCAAAGTGCTATTCATTTGATTAAAAATCAAAGATTTCATGAGCGCACCAAACACATTGATGTCAGATTTCATTTCATTCGAGATGTCATTGAAGAAGGAGCTATCAAGGTTGAGAAGGTTATCACAAACGATAACGTTGCAGACATGTTGACCAGAATAGTCCTGCTTGCCAAGTTTGCACATTGCAAGGACTTGGCGGGAGTATATATCAATTGATGCAACTGTGAGGGAACAACTGCTAGGTGGAGCTAGTATGTTCAACAAAGGTTTGATTCTTCTTGTTTCTTACAACGGGATTGCCCAGTAAGCTTAGAAGTTTTGGCCGGAGTTGTTTATACGCATGCTCGGAACACAAATCAAGGTGGAGATTGAAATAGTTGGTTTGGTTCTTGTGGAATCAAACTCAATGGAAGATGAATTAATATGAAGATTTGGTAGGAAGATAATTAGTACAAAATAAAAGTCAAGATAGTATCTTGGTAGGTGAAATTTAGGTAAACCATAAAAATGGTTTCACATGCTTAACCTTGACATTTTTGAGACATAATGATGTCATGGCTGACATCAATAGGAAAAATTTATTCCTATTTTATAGGTAGCTCTTAATTCATTTTCAAATCATCCTCTCACTTGTCTTCTCACCTTCTAAGGCATTTGATGTTCTCTCTTGTAGTATTTCACTTGTATTCCTTGTAGAGTGAAATAAATATTGGTGCAGTTGTTCTTTGGTGGACGTGGGATCATTTTGATTTGAACCACATTAAATATTGTTGTTCTTCCTTGTTCTTTAATTTCACATTTCCGCTAACAATTGGTATCAGAGTCAAGGTTCTGTCTGAGTATGCTCTGTGGTTGCAGCACAGTCTGAACTTCCACATCAGAAAAAAATTACTTTGGTTTTCTGAAGTTCCAAATACATTGTAGTAAAAGAGGAAGAACAAGTAAAGATGAGTTCCATAAAGTTTGAAATTGATAGATTTGGTGGGCGCAACAACTTCAATATTTAGAAGATCCAGATGATGGCGTTACTACGGAGGAAAGGTTCAATCCATGCTATTGAAAGAAAGTACCCCAATAGATATCGGATTTCGATAAGGGAAAGGTTGAAGGAGATGCATTGAGTGTAATCCAACTCTCCCTTGTACCTTACGTACTTTGTGAAGTGAGTACAAGTACCGAGGAGACTACCAAAGATTTATGGGAAAGGCTGGAAAGGCTTTATCAGGACCGGTCAGTGACAAAAAGGATTTTGTTACAACGACATCTTCACACATTTAAGATGGAGTCAGGTACTTTGGTGCAGGACTATCTAGATGTGTTCAACAAACTTGTGATGGACTTACAGACTGCTGGAATAAAAAAGGATGAGGAGACGCTAGCATGTGCTTTGCTATTTTCATTGACTTCAAAATATTGTAATATTGAGAATTCAATGAAGTATAGAAAATAGCCTATCACTCTTGAGCAAGTGCGGCAAGCACTTAACTCTTGTGATGTGGGGATGCATTTTGAAGAAGACTAAGGTGACGAAGCTAGTGGGCTCTTTGTGAGGTCATACTAGCCAACAAGGAATGAGAAAATTGAAGTACAGATCAAAGTCTCGTGTGAACAAGAAGAATGCGGAGTGTTGGGGCTGTCATAAAAAGGGGCACTTTGAATGAGATTGCCCTATTTTAAAGTCCAAAGAAAAGGCGAGTGCATCCATTATTGAGCAAGTACATGATTTTGATGATGATTATGTACTAACAACATCATGCAATAGTGGAGTCTATGACAATAAATGAGTCTTAAACTCTGGTTGTACTCTTCATATGACATTCCGAAGAGATTGGTTCAGCATCTATGAAACAAGTGGAGGAACCGTATTAACGGGCAATAATGCAACTTGTAAAATAATTGGCATTGGTTTAGTTTGTGTTTGTTGCCATGATGGAATCATGAGGACTATTAAAGAAGTCTGTCATGTTCCTGATTTGAGGAAAAATTTGATCTTCCTAGGTACTTTGGATAAACAAGGCTACAAGTACATGAGTGAAGGAGGAACTATGAAAGTAACTAAAGGGTCTTTAGTCATGTTGAAGGCAAGGCTGGAGGATGGCCTCTACACACTTGCAGGAAGCACCATTATTGGCTCTATAAATACATGTACACTGCAGTTATCTAATGATGACAAGAAAAATATATGGCACATGAGATTAGGCCATATGAACGCATGAGGACTGGAGATGTTGAGCAACCGCAACCTTTTGAATGGTGAGAAGATCAGCAAACTTGAATTTTGTGAGCACTGCGTCTTAGGGAAGAAGAGAAAGGTCAGCTTCAGCACTGGCAAGCACAAGACGGGAGGGGTGCTAGACTACATCCATTCAGGTTTATAAGGTCCTCTAAGCTTCCATCGAAGGGAGGAAAGAGGGATCTTCTCACATTCATTGATGATTTTTCACGAAAGGTTTGGGAGCGTTTCTTGAAGGCAAAAAGTGATGGTATTGAATGCAAGGTTTTGGTTGAAAATTAAATTGAGAGAAAAATTAAGTATCTTCGCACAAACAATGGCTTGGATCGCAAAACATAAGACGGTCAGGCACACACCACAACAGAATGGAGTTGTCGAGAGAATGAACATAACCCTTCTTGAGAAGGCTCGTTGTATGCTCTTATAAGCCAAGATGTCTAAAGTATTTTGAGCTGAAGCAGTTCATACTGCTTCTCATATTGTCAATCGATCTCCAGCATCATCGATTGACTTTAAGACTCCGAATGAGGTATGGTCAGGTGAACCCTCTAACTATTCATACTTGCAAATGTTTGGGTGTACAACTTATTATCATGTTAATGAAGGAAAGCTTGAACCAAGGGCTAGAAAGGCCATATTCGTAGGGTATGTAGATCGAGTAAAAGGGTACAAACTTTGGTGTTTGGCCTTACTCAAATTTGTAGTTAGTAGAGATGTTACCTTTGATGAATCCTCTACACTTTATCCTCGTAAAGTTTCTGTGGAGTTATCAAGAAACCAGAACAACGAGCAAGTGGAGCTACCAGTGGAGCTTACCAAGGAAAAGGATCAAGAGACTCAAGTTGATGAGTCAAAAGATGCAGATCTTGAAGAATTTTCTATCAATGAACCATACACAATTGCGAAGGGAAGGGACAAAAGGCAGATATGAAAACCAGAACGTCTTGTAGAGCAAGAAAATCTGATTGCACATGCGTTCGTAGATGCAGAAGAAGAAATTAAGGATCTCGAGCCCTCTTCGTATGTTGAAGCGACTTCTTGTAAAGATGTTGCACAATGTTAGTTAGCCTTGATGGAAGAGATGGAGTCTCTTCACAAAAATGAGACATGAGTCTTAGTTAAAAGGCCAAAGGGGAAAAGGACAGTTGGATGCAAATGGGTCTACGAAAGAAAGAGGGTATTCCAGAAGTGAAAGATGTTAGGTTCAAAGCAAGAGTGGTTGTAAAAGGTTTTAGTCAGAAGGAGGGAATTGGCTACAATGAGATATTCTCTCCAGTCGTGAAACATAGCTCAATTCGCGTGCTACCAGCATTGGTTGCACAATTTGATTTAGAGCTTCAACAACTTGATGTCAAAATTGCTTTATTACATGGTGATCTAGAAGAGACAATCTATATGGATCAACCTGAAGGCTTCCTAGCTAAAGGAAAAGAAGATCATGTATGCCAACTGAAAAAGTCTTTGTATGGTTTGAAGCAATTCCCTAGACAGTGGTTCAAGAGGTTTGATGCATTCATGACTACACATGGATTTTTGAGGAGTGCATTTGATAGCTGTGTGTATCACAAGGAGATGTCTGGTAACTCTATGATTTATCTATTGTTGTATGTTGATGATATGCTTATTACTGCTAACAACATAATAGATATAAATATTTTGAAGAAATTATTGAGCAAGGAATTTGACATGAAGGATTTGGGAGTTGCAAAGAAAATCCTTGGAATGGAGATTTCAAGAGAATACAGTGTTGTACATCTTTCTCAAAAGAGGTACATCAAAAAGGTTCTTGAGAGATTCAATATGCATATGAGTAAGCCTGTAAATACACTGTTAGCTTCTCATTTCAAACTTTCAGGGTTACAAATGCCTCAGTCTATGGATGAGGTGGATCATATGTCAAAGGTTCCTTATGCGAGCGCAGTAGGCACCACTATGTATGCTATGGTGTGCACACATCCAGATATTGTACAATCTGTAAATGTGGTAAGCAAGTACATGGCAAATCCAGGAAAAAGGCACTGGGAAGCTGTCAAGTGGAAATTGAGATATCTCAAAGGAGCTCCTGATGTTGGCCTAACCTTCCGGAAAAGTGAAGAGGCAGAATATATGGCAGCAACGGAGGCAGTGAAAGAAGTTATCTGGTTGAAAGGTTTGGTGCCAGAATTGAGTTTGGTTCAGCTAGAATGAATTCTAAGATGTGATCGGCAAAGTGCTATTCATTTGATTAAAATTCAAAGATTTCATGAGCGCACTAAACACATTAATGTCAGATTTCCTTTCATTCGAGATGTCATTGAAGAGGAAGCTATCAAGGTTGAGAAGGTTTGCACATACGATAACACTGCAGACATATTGACCAAGATAGTCCCACATGCTAAGTTTGCACACTAGAAGGTCTTGGCGGGATGATGCACCAATTGATGCAACTCTGAGGGAAGAACTGCTAGGTGGAGGTAGTATGTACGACAAGTGTTTGATTCTTCTTGTTTCTTACAACAGGATTGCCGAGTAAGCTTAGAAGTTATGGCCGAAGTTGTTTATACGCATGCTTGGAATGCAAAGCAAGGTGCAGATTGGAATAGTTGGTTTGGTTCTTGTGGAATCCAACTCAATGGAAGATGAATTAATATGAAGATTTGGTAGGAAAATAATTAATAGAAAATAAAAGTCAAGATAGTATCTTGGTAGGTCAAATTTAAGTAAACCATAAAAATGGTTTCACATGTTTAACCTTGACATTTTTGAGACATAGTGATGTCATGGATGACATCAATAGGAAGAATTTATTCCTATAAATAGGTAGCACTTAAATCATTTTCAAATCATCCTCTCACTTGTCTTCTCACCTTCTAAGGCATTTGATGTTCTCTCTTGTAGTATTTCATTTATATTCTTTGTAGAGTGAAATAAATATTGGTGTAGTTGTTTTTTGGTGGACGTAGGATCATTTTGATCTAAACCACGTTAAATATTGTTGTTCTTCCTTGCTCTTTAATTTCATGTTTCCGCTAACAATTGGTATCAGAGTCAAGGTTCTGCCTGAGTATGCTCTGTGGTTGCAGCACAATCTGAACTTCCACATCAGAAAAGAATTACTTTGGTTTTCTGAATATAAAGAGGAAGAACAAGTAAAGATGAGTTCCATGTAGTTTGAAATTGATATATTTAATGGGCACAACAACTTCAATACCTGGAAGATCCAGATGATGGTGTTACTGCGGAGGGAAGGTTCCATCCATGCTATTGACGCAAAGTACTCCGATAGATATCAGATTTCGACAAGGAAAATATTGAAGGAGATACATTGAGTATAATCCAACTCTCTCTTGCACCTAACGTACTTTGTGAGGTGAGTACAAGTACCGCGGAGACGACCAAAGATTTATAAGAAAGGCTGGAAGGGCTTTATCGGGACCGGTCAGTGACAACAAAGATGTTGTTATAATGACGTCTTCACACATTTAAGATGGAGTCAGGTACTTTGTTGCAAGACCATCTTGATACGTTCAACAAACTTGTGATGGACTTACAGACTGCTGGAATCCAAAAGGATGAGGAGACGGTAGAATGTGCTTTGCTATTTTCATTGACTTCAAAATATTGTGATATTGAGAATTCAATAATGTATAGCAAAGAGCCTATCACTCTTGAGCAAGAGCGGCAAACATTTAACTCTTGTGATGTGCAGATTCATTTTGAAGAAGACAAAGGTGACGAAGCTAGTGGGCTCTTTGTGAGAGGTCGTACTAGCCAACAAGGAATGAGAAAATCGAAGTACCGATCAAAGTCTCCTGTGAACAAGAAGAATGAGGAGTGTTGGGGCTGTCACAACAAGGGGTACTTTGAAGGAGATTGCCCTATGTCAAAGTCCAAAGAAAAGGCGAGTGCATCCATTGTTGAGCAAGTACATGATTTTGATGACGATTATGTACTAACAACATCATGCAATAGTGGAGTCTATGACAACAAATGGGTCTTAGACTTTGGTTGTACTCTGCATATGACATTCCGAAGAGATTGGTTCAGCAGTTATGAAACAAGTGGAGGAACCGTATTAACGGGCAATATTGCAACTTGTAAAATAGCGGCATTGGTTCTGTAAATACATCTACAGTGCAGTTATCTAATGATGACAAGGCAAAATTATGGCACATGAGATTAAGCCATATGAGTGCACGAGGAATGGAGATGTTGAGCAACCGCAACCTTTTGAATGGTGAGAAGATCAACACACTTGAATTTTGCGAGCACTACATCTTATGGAAGAAGAGAAAGGTCTGTTTCAGCACTGGCAAGCACAAGACGGGATGAGTGCTAGACTACACCCATTCGGATTTATGAGGTCCCTCTAAGCTTCCATCGAAGGGAGGAAATAGGTATCTTCCCATATTCATTGATGATTTTTCACAAAAGGTTTGGGTGCTTTTCTTGAAGGCAAAAAGTGATGCTTTTGAAGCATTTAAAGAGTGGAAGATTTTTGTTGAAAATGAAATGGAGAAAAAAAATCAAGTATCTTCGTACAGACAATGGCTTGAAGTTTTGCAGTAAAGAGTTCAATGTTTTCTGCAAGGTTCTTGGGATTGCAAGACTTAAGACGGTCAGGCACACACTACAACAGAATGGAGTTGCCGAGAGAATGGACATAACTCTTCTTGAGAAGGCTCGTTGTATGCTCTTACAAGCCAAGATGTCCAAAGTATTTTGGGCTGAAGCAGTTAATACTGCTTCTCATATTGTCAATCGATATCCAGCATCAGAAATTGACTTTAAGACTCGAATGAGGTATGGTCAGGTGAACCCTCTATCTATTCATACTTGTGAGTATTTGGGTGTCCAACTTATTATCATATTAATGAAGGAAAGCTTGAACCAAGGGCTCAAAAGGCCATATTCGTAGGGGTATGTAGATGGAGTAAAAGGTACAAACTTTGGTGTTTGTCCTTTCTCAAATTTGTAGTTAGTAGAGATGTTACCTTTAATGAATCCTCTATGCTTTATCCTCGTAAAGTTTCTGTGGATTTATCAAGAAACGAGAACAATGAGCAGGTGGAGCTACTGGTGGAGCTTACCAAAGAAAAGGATCAAGAGACTCAAGTTGATGAGTCAAAAGATGCAAATCTTGAAGAACTTTCTATCAATGAACCATACACAATTGCGAAGGGAAGGGACAAAAGGCAGATATGAAAACCAGAACGTCTTGTAGAGCAAGAAAATCTGATTACATATGCGTTCGTTGCTGCAGAAGAAGAGATTAAGGATCTCGAGCCCTCTTCGTATGATGAAGCGACTTCTTGCAAAGATGTTGCATAATGGCAGTTAGCCATGATGGAAGAGATGGAGTCTCTTCACAAAAATAAGACATGGGTCTTAGTTAAAAGGCTAAAGGGGAATAGGACAGGTGGATGCAAATGGGTCTACAAAAGAAAAACGGTATTCCAGAAGTGGATGATGCTAGGCTCAAAGCGAGATTGGTTGCAAAAGGTTCTAGTCAGAACGAGGGAATTGACTACAATGAGATATTCTCTCCAGTCGTGAAACATAGCTCAATTTGCGTGCTACTAGCATTGGTTGCACAATTTGATTTAGAGCTTTAACAGCTTGATGTCAAAATTGCTTTATTACATGGTGATCTAGAAGAGACAATCTATATGGATCAACCTGAAGGCTTCCTAGCTAAAGGAAAAGAAGATCATGTATGCCAACTGAAAAAGTCTTTGTATGGTTTGAAGCAATTCCCTAGACAGTGGTTCAAGAGGTTTGATGCATTCATGACTACACATGGATTTTCGAGGAGTGCATTTAATAGCTGTGTGTATCACAAGAAGATGTCAGGTAACTCTATCATTTATCTAATG
Organism: Solanum okadae; assembly: GCA_036553675.1. Classification (NCBI taxonomy): domain Eukaryota; kingdom Viridiplantae; phylum Streptophyta; class Magnoliopsida; order Solanales; family Solanaceae; genus Solanum; species Solanum okadae. The sequence continues at coordinate 26,355,123 of CM071689.1, forward strand.
TTGTATGTTGATGATATGCTTATTATTGCTAACAACATCACAGAGATAAATATTTTGAAGAAATTATTGAGCAAGGAATTTGACATGAAGGATTTGGGAGTTGCGAAGAAAATCCTTGGAATGAAGATTTCAAGAGAAGACGGTGTTGTACATCTTTCTCAGAAGAGGTACATCAAAAAGGTTCTTGAGAGAGTCAATATGCATATGAGTAAGCCTGTAAGTACACCATTAGCTTCTCATTTCAAGCTTTCAGAGTTACAAATGCCTCAGTCTATGGATGAGGTGGATCGTATGTCAAAGGTTCCTTATGCAAGCGCAATAGGCAGCATTATGTATGCTATGGTGTGCAAATGTCCAAATATTGCACAATTTGTAAGTATGGTAAGCAGGTACATGGCAAATCTTGGAAAAAGGCACTGGAAGCTGTCAAGTGGATATTTAGATATCTCAAAGAAGCTCCTGATGTTGGCCTAACCTTCCAAAAAAGTGAAGAGGCAGAATATATGGAAGCAACAGAGGCAGTGAAATAAGCTATTTGGTTGAAAGGTTTGGTGGCAGAATTGAGTTTGGTTCAACTCGAATCAATTCTAAGATGTGATAGGCAAAGTGATATTCATTTGATTAAACATCAAAGATTTCATGAGCACACCAAATACATTGATGTCAGATTTCATTTCATTCGAGATGTCGTTGATGAGGGAGCTATCAAGGTTGAGAAGGTTATCATAGACGATAACGCTGCAGACATGTTGACCAAAATAGTCCCGCTTGCCAAGTTTGCACACTGCAAGGACTTGGCTGGATTATGCATCAATTGATTCAATTTTGAGGGAGCAACTGCTAGGTGGAGCTATTATGTTCAACAAAGGTTTGATTCTTCTTGTTTCTTACAACGAGATTGCCAGTATGCTTAGAAGTTTTGGCCGGAGTTGATTATACGCATGCGTGGAACACAAATCAAGGTGGAGATTGAAATAATTGGTTTTGCTCTTGTGGAATCAAACTCAATGGAAAATGAATTAATATGAAGATTTGGTAGGAAGATAATTAGTACAAAATAAAAGTCAATATAGTATCTTGGTAGGTGAAATTTAGGTAAACCATTAAAATGGTTTCACATGTTTAACCTTGACATTTTTGATATATAGTGATGTCATGGATAACAACAATAAGAAGAATTTATTTCGATAAATAGGTAGCTCTTAATTCATTTTCAAATCATCATCTCACTTGTCTTCTCACCTTCTAAGGCATTTGATGTTCTCTCTTGTAGTATTTCACTTATATTCTTTGTAGAGTGAAATAAATATTGGTGTAGTTGTTCTTTGGTGGACGTAGGATCATATTGATCCGAACCACGTTAAGTATTGTTGTTCTTCCTTGTTCTTTAATTTCATGTTTCCGCTAATAATTAGTATCATAGTCATGGTTCTGTCTCAGTATATTCTGTGGTTGGAACACAGTCTGGACTTCTACATCAGAAAAGAATTACTTTGGTTATCTGAAGTTCCAAATACATTGTAGTAGAAGAGGAAGAACAAGTAAAGATGAGTTCCCTGAAGTTTGAAATTGATAGATTTAGTGGGAGCAACAACTTCAATATATGGAAGATCTAGGTGATGGTGTTACTGCGGAAGGAAGGTTCAATCCATGCTATTGACGAAATAACCCCGATAGATATCGGATTCCAACAAGGAAAAGATTAAATTAGATGCATTGAGTGTAATCCAACTCTCCCTTGCACCTAACGAACTTTGTGAAGTGAGTACAAGTACCGATGAGACGGCCAAAGATTTATAGGAAAGGCTGGAAGGGCTTTACCAGGACCGGTCTGTGAAAACAAGGATGTTGTTACAACGACATCTTCAAACATTTAAGATGGTGTCAGGTACTTTGTTGCAGGACCATCTAGATGCGTTCAACAAACTTGTGATGGATTTACAGACTGCTGGAATCGAAAAGGATGAGGAGACGCTAGCATGTGCTTTGCTATTTTCATTGACTTCAAAATATCATGATATTTAGAATTCAATGATGTACATCAAAGACCCTATCACTCTTGAGCAAGTGCGGCAAACACATAAATCTTGTGATGTGCAAATGCATTTTGAAAGAGAAAAAGGTGACGAATCAAGTGGGCTCTTTGTGAGAGGTCGTACTAGCCAATAAGGAATGAGAAAATCGAACTACAGATCAAAGTTTTGTGGGAACAAGAAGAATGCGGAGAGTTGGGACTGTCACAAGAAGGGGCACTTTGAACGAGATTGCCCTATGTCAAATTCCAAAGAAAAGGCGAGTGCATCCATTGTTGAGCAAGTACATGATTTTGATGACGATTATGTACTAACAACATCATGTAATAGTGGAGTCTATGACAACAAATGCGTCTTAGATTCTGGTTGTACTCTGCATATGACATTCTGAAGAGTTTGGTTCAGCATCTACGAAACAAGTGGAGGAACCGTATTAACGGGCAATATTGCAACTTGTTAAATAGTTGGCATTGGTTCAGTTCGTGTTTGCTGCCATGATGGAATCGTGAGGACTATTAAAGAGGTCTGTCATGGTCTTGATCTGAAGAAAAATTTGATCTCCCTGGGTACTTTGGATATACAAGGCTACAAATACATGAGTGAATGAGGAACAATGAAAGTGACTAAAGGGTCTTTAGTCATGTTGAAGGCCAAGCTGGAGGATGACCTCTACACACTTGCAGGAAGCACCACTATTGGCTCTGTAAATACATCTACGTGTAGTTATCTAATGATGACAAGGTAAAATTATGGCACATGAGATTAGGCCATATGAGCACACGAGGACGGGAGATGTTGAGCAACCACAACCTTTTGAATGGTGAGAAGATCAACACACTTGAATTTTGTGAGCACTGTGTCTTAGGGAAGTAGAGAAAGGTCAGCTTCAACACTGGCAAGCACAAGACGGGATGGGTACTAAACTACATCCATTCAGATTTATTAGGTCCATCTAAGCTTCCATTGAATGAAGGAAAGAGGTATCTTCTCACATTCATTGATGATTTTTCACGAACGGTTTGGGTGTGTTTCTTAAAGGAAAAAAGTGATGCTTTTAAAGCATTTAAAGAGTGGAAGATTTTGGTTGAAAATCAAATGGAGAGAAAAATCAAATATCTTCGCACATAAAATGGCTTGGTGTTTTGCAGTGAAGAGTTCAATGATTTCTGCAATGTTCATGGGATCGCAAGACATAGGTCGATCAGGCACACATAACAGCAGAATGGAGTTGCCGAGAGAAGGAACATAACTCTTCTTGAGAAGGCTCGTTGTATGCTTTTACAAGCCAAGATGTCCAAAGTATTTTGGGCTGAAGCAGTTCATACTGCTTCTCATATTGTCATTCAATCTCCAACATCAGCGATTGACTTTAAGACTCTGAATGAGGTATGGTCAGGTGAACCCTCTAACTATTCATACCAGCGAATATTTGGGTGTCCAACTTATTATCATGTTAATGAAGGAAAGCTTGAACCAAGAGCCAAAATGGCCATATTCGTAGGGTATGCAGATGGAGTAAAAGGGTACAAACTTTGGTGTTTGTCCTTACTCAAATTTGTAGTTAGTAAAGATGTTACCTTTGCTGAATCCTCCATACTTGATCCTCGTGAAGTTTCTGTGGAGTTATCAAGAAATGAGAACAACGAGCATGTGGAGCTATCGGTGGAGCTTAACAAGGAAAAGGATCAAGAGACTCAAGTTGATTAGTCAAAAGATGCAGATCTTGAAGAACTTTTTGTCAATGAACCATAAACAATTGCTAAGGGAACGGACAAAAGGCAGATATGAAAATCGAAACGTCTTATAGAGCAAGAAAATTTGATTGCACATGCGTTCGTAGCTGTAGAAGAAGAGATTAAGGATCTTGAGCCCTCTTCGTATGATGAAGCGACTTCTTGCAAAGATGTTGCATAATGGCAGTTAGCCATGATGGAGGAGATGGAATCTCTTCACAAAAATGAGACATGGGTCTTAGTTAAAATGCTAAAGGGGAATAGGACAGGTGGATGCAAATGGGTCTACGAAAGAAAAACGGTATTCCAGAAGTGGATGATGCTAGGCTCAAAGCGAGATTGGTTGCAAAAGGTTCTAGTCAGAACGAGGGAATTGACTACAATGAGATATTCTCTCCAGTCGTGAAACATAGCTCAATTTGCGTGCTACTAGCATTGGTTGCACAATTTGATTTAGAGCTTCAACAGCTTGATGTCAAAATTGCTTTATTACATGGTGATCTAGAAGAGACAATCTATATGGATCAACCTGAAGGCTTCCTTACTGAAGGAAAAGAATATCATGTATGCCAACTAAAGAAGTCTTTATATGGTTTGAAGCAATCCCCTAGATAGTGGTACAAGAGGTTTGATGCATTCATGACTACACATGGATTTTCGAGGAGTGCATTTGATAGCTGTGTGTATCACAAGAAGATGTCAGGTAACTCTATCATTTATCTAATGTTGTATGTTGATGATATGCTTATTATTGCTAATAACATCACAGAAATAAACATTTTGAAGAAACTGTTGAGCAAGGAATTTGACATGAAGGATTTGGGAGTTGCGAAGAAAATCCTTGGAATGGAGATTTCAAGATAAGACGATGTTGTACATCTTTCTCAAAAGAGGTACATCAAAAAGGTTTTTGAGAGATTCAATATGCATATGAGTAGGCCTGTAAATACACCGTTAGCTTCTCATTTCAAGCTTTTACAGTTACAAATGCCTCAGTCTATGGATGAGGTGGATCATATGTCAAAGGTTCCTTATGCGAGCGCAGTAGGCACCATTATGTATGCTATGGTGTGCACACATATACAGATATTGCACAATCTGTAAATGTGGTAAGCAAGTACATGGCAAATCCAGGAAAAAGGCACTGGGAAGCTGTCAAGTGGATATTGAGATATCTCAAAGGAGCTCCTGATGTTGGCCTAACCTTCTGGAAAAGTGAAGAGGCAGAATATATGGTAGCAACGGAGGCAGTGAAAGAAGCTATCTGGTTGAAAGGTTTGGTGGCAGAATTGAGTTTGGTTTAGCTAGAATCAATTCTAAGTTGTGATAGGCAAAGTGCTATTCATTTAATTAAAATTCAAAGATTTCATGAGCGCACCAAACACATTGATGTCAGATTTCATTTCATTCGAGATGTCGTTGAAGAGGCAATTATCAAGGTTAAGAAGGTTATCATAGACGATAACGCTACATACATGTTGACCAAGATAGTCCCGCTTGCCAAGTTTGCACACTTCAAGGACTTGGCGGGAGTATGCATTAATTGATGCAACTCTGAGGGAACAACTGCTAGGTGGAACTAGTATGTTCAACAAAGGTTTTGATTCTTCTTGTTTCTTACAACGGGATTTCCCAGTAAGCTTAGAAGTTGTGGCCTGAGTTATTTATACGCATGCTCGGAACGCAAATCAAGGTGGAGATTGAAATAGTTGGTTTGGTTCTTGTGGAATCAAACTCAATGAAAGGTGAATTAATATGAAGATTTGGTAAAAGTAGGAAGATAATTAGTACAAAATAAAAGTCAAAATAGTATCTTGGTAGGTGAAATTTAGGTAAACCATAAAAATGGTTTCACATGTTTAACCTTGACATTTTTGACACATAGTGATGTCATGGACGACATCAATAGGAAGAATTTATTCCTATAAATAGGTAGCTCTTAATTTATTTTCAAATCAACCTCTCACTTGTATTCTCACCTTCTAAGGCATTTGATGTTCTCTCTTGTAGTATTTCACTTGTATTGTTTGTAGAGTGAAATAAATATTGGTGCAGTTGTTTTTTGGTGGATGTAGGATCATTTTGATCTTAACCACGTTAAATATTGTTGTTCTTCCTTGTTCTTTAATTTCACGTTTCCGCTAACAATTAATAAATTTAAAGAAAATTGTATTTGAATGAAAAAGCAAAGCAAAGCATAACCATTTAATTTGCGATACAAATAGCTTGATTAATGTAATTTAACAAATATTTATACTAGATTTATTTAATATCATGTTAAGTTATATATTTTTCACTTTTTCATTAGGCTTCTTGGCATATATTAATGCTTAACCCTAAAATATCTTTAAATTCCATAAAATATTTAACCTAAATAATTATTTTACACAATAGTTTTCTTTCCAAGAAAGGAATGTAGATTTCCCTTGCTATATCTTTTTTTCTTTGTTTAATGAAAACCCCAAATAAGTTTAATACATATTTTTATAAGTCATGCAGTTTAGAATAAATCAATTTTCTTGTGAGTATTATTGTATATCTAAATCATTTTATGATTGTGACTTTTACTTGCGAAGATCTACATATTTTTTTTGTGTCCTATATATATATATAATTATTTTATTCACTACCAATAAATATTTGCAATCTTTAATAATGGTCCCATGATGATGATATTGTGCATCCACTTCTCTTTTCTTTTCTTGGATTAGCTCGACTACAAGTAAGTAATTTGTTTTCACCTTTGAGTTCTTCTAAAAAATTAGTTTAAGACCTTGTTTGATGCTTCCACATTTTATAATGAGACTGAATATAGGCTTCATCTTAATTGCATACATCTTTTTAATTTTTTTTATTAAACTCCCTTTAGCTTTTACCACTCTTTTACTGTATGCATTTTATACTCTATTTGATTTCATAATATATTTTTTCGAGAAAACAAAAAAGTTACTCTCACCTTTTAAATTCGAAAAGGCACAAAATCTCTATACCTTATTTTAATAATATTAGGTAAATGTATTTGCTGAAATGTAAATGAAAAATAACATAATCAGTGAGAATTTATATTCGATCCCAACTTATTTAGGATTGAAGCATAGTTATTATTGATGGTAAATAAATTGCTTACAAGACAATTATTTTTTATGAGAATAAAGTAGAATAGAGTGGAATTGGATAAAGAGAATTCATATATTTCATTCATGCAAAAGTTCCCTTCTGCTTGTTATCAAGCACACACAAAAAAAAAAAAAACACATCAAACATATTCACCAAACTATCCTTCATTTTCATCAGGATTTCTATAGAGAACTTTTATTTTTCTTCACTTCATATCTTTCCAAAACTGGTGGTACAAGTAATTTTCCACCTATACACCATTACTAGCTACTTCCTACCCCCCACCCTCAAAAATATTCTTAACAATGACTTGCAAAAGCTATTGTGATAGATAAAGCTTTCTGGATAGCTGCAAATGGAACCATATTCTTGACGCCGTCTGCTATGGTTATATGATTTCTGGTAAAGATTGCTTCATATCCTGTTGTTTTTCATGTTTAGAACAGAATCCTGTCTTGGTAAATGTCCAAGGCTTGTATAACCTTCTCTATTAGTAATTTTGGATGTAATCTATACCTGCCAAACGAAAGCATTGTGTAAATAAGATCTGCATTCACTTTGAAGCAAAGATAAGATGATCTATGCATGCAATGGCGAATAATAATTTATATATTACGTACTTTATTGCTGCTTCGAGTGTTCTACTGCATTCAGGCATCAAATCTGTTCAAGAAACCGAGAAAATGAATACATTGTTGGACAACATTATGACGTGAACAATGACAACTGTTACAAAGTTAACCGATGAAATTAACAAAAAGTGGTAAACAGTGTTGGCCCACGTGGGGCATGACGCCTACAATCTTTGTAATTCGTGGCAAAAGCCAAAACTTATGATGTTAGTCAATACTAGGATTGATGGATTCTGAATTCAATATATCAAAATAAATCCACATTGTTTTTTAGCATGAAATACAAGTGACAACCATAGCACATAAAAGATGGAGTTATATTTCTTCTCCAACATTCATCATTAGATAGAAGTACACAATCTAGGCTTACCTAGGATTTTCTGGTCTTCATCAGTTGTGGGAAATTCTGCAAGCATCTGGTGGCATTCTTCTTGCAACTCCTTCACTTCTTTCCTCTCTAGACTTGGAGTTGGAGGGAGATCTCCATCTGACCAAATGGGCAATGTTCTTGTGGTTTCTATTATTGCTCCATCGACGGACATGTCTCCATCATTCGATAGCTTACCTGCTTCAAGTTTTAAACAAGGATTCTAAACATTAATCGCAAACCTAGATCAGTGAAGGAGCTAGTATATCAAAAAGATTCTTTAAGACCCATACTGTTGTGGTAATATTCTCAAGGGAGGCTAGATATGTTAAAGATCGATAAAAAGGTGTCTAAATGAATTTTGGCATCTCCGGTGAAATTAATGACATCCCAAGGATTCTACAATATCAAAGATATACATTATAGTCAGTGTTAAAAGAAAAAGAACAAAAAGGAAAAAAAAAAAAAGAGACATCTCATAATCAAAGCAAAAGTTCAACAAAATCAACAATCATATATCTAAATTCATTTCCATGTTATGGAGATAGATGGCCCTGACAACTAATCAAATCATAAGCTTCGTTAGAATAATTCTTAAATGAACAATGTATATTACACTGTCTTTCTCTTTCTTCCTCTGATTCAGTACAAATATCAAAATTATTTGTACTATATGGAGCATCATTGAGCAATTAATCAAAACTCAATCCCTACTCAAAATTCTATGATTAAATGCCCAAATTAATATATTCTCAATAACCGAAGATAAGGACAATAACTGGAAGAAATTTTTTCCTCACTCTAAACCCTTTCCCTTTCACCTTTTGGTTTATCTCATCTTCAAAATTCATCTACAATTGTCAGGGCTTGATAGTAGACAATGAATGTCCATTTACAACGATTTCTTGCCAGTCATTTACTGTTACATCCCTGCTTTTAAAAGGGACTACAACAATGAATATTACTACACAAAATCAGTAGTACTAGAGCCTTCGAGTTGGAATTTCATACTTTTCAATAGAAAAAGTACGACACAACTTCTGTTTTCTGGGAAGAGTAAAGAAAAACAACATTACCACATGCGATGAGAAACCATATCTCAGCATAAACAAGTGTTCTTCTGTCCAGCCATGTAATCAACAACCATCTGCAAGAATTCATAATGGTCATGTTAGGTCATATTATCAAGATAATGCAATAGCAACAAAGACAAGCAGGGCCACATATAGTTGGATCAGCCATGAGCCCAAGATTTGAAGACGACATGAGCACCACCAAGGGCAGATGCACATCAGTCAAAGTATGTCACACAATACCGCTTCGTCCGATAATTTTATTAGACATGGATATATTCATAATCATAAAATCAACATATCTAGGATGGCTACATTAGACATGGATGATAAAATGCTTTAAATAGTTCAATTACTATAAGCATAATCTCATACTTCATCTCCTTGAGGTTCAAGCCTACTTCCAATCTTCACATCTAGGGTTTATGCACAAAACATGGATGTCATCCTAACTCATGTGATTCTATCACTTTATGCATTCAACCACTCATGAGGCAAATTGGGTAGTAAGGTCTTATCATAACCATTCTCTCTAATAGTCTACCATTATCTCATAAGTTTCACTCTTGGAGCCTTAACATACATAATTCATCACATTGGATTTTCCCTCAAAACCCTAGAACCATCACTATGTGAGAACCCCTTTAAGCTCATACTCATGCCTAATATCATGTCTAGAATTCTACATTAGACAAGGATATCATCATGACTCATGTGATTCTATCACTTCCTACCATCTATTATTCATAAGGTGAATTAGGTAGATAAGGGTCTTTCATCACCCTTCTATTCATTAGCCTTCTATTCACATGGAGGTTCTACTCTCAAAGCCTTGGCATCTATAGTTAGTCATCTTAGATTCACTCTGAAGCCTTAGTGATTAACATTCACAACTACAAGCCCTACACTCAAGCTTTTCTTCTTACTACCTTCATTCATACCTAGATTTCAAGGTATTTTAATCATATTCTTAATTAATAGGTGATTCTAGTCATAATTGATCATAAAGGTTCAATTTCAACTTTACAAGTCAAGATCAATCATATTCAATAAGGTCTAGTTCAATTCATGATTATGTGTTCCTAATCTTGAACAATTACTATACATGACATTGATTTAAGAAGATTACGTATGAATCTTCAATTTCATCTCTAATGGCATAAACCCACAAAATATCACATTCATCAAATAGTCTAGGGTTAATCATAGAAATTACATAAATTTATCATTATATCATAATTCAATGTAAATACAATCATAATTAGGTATTATCCACTAGATTGGAATCATACCTAAACCCTACCCACAATGTAGAAGGAAACCCTAGCTAGAATTGGGTTTTTTGACTTCACAATTGGGGGAAACCCTAGGGGGCTCTATGGGTGGAAGAACCCATAGATTATTAAGCTAACATACCTCAATTAAAATCCCTAATCAAGCTTGAAACAATGGATGAAAATCAACCTAGGTTGCCGCCCCAACTTCCTTTGTTCTTCTTCCTCTTCTTCACTTCTAGAGAGAGAATTATTTGGAGAGAATTTGAGTGTTCTGAAGAATGAGTTAAAATGATTTAGTTTAGGGGTCTATTAGGATTATATAGGTTGTTAAATAACTAACTAACCGACCTTCCTTAATCCCTAATTAATTAATGACTTAACCCCCAAACCCCTAACTAAAAACTAAAACTAAAAATCTGCCCCCACTCACGAACCACCCACCCACGGACCGTGGGTAGGTCCACGCTCCGTACTGCACCTCCATAGATGCTGGTTCTGGGGCTAAAAATGCAGGCCAACTCAGGCCTTGACCCACGACCCCAACCCACGGGGTGTGGGTCTACTCACGTCCAGTAGGTGCCAAGCGTGAGTGGCCTGATTTTTGACAGCTTTTAGGACTGTTTTGAGGTCCTCCTCAAGGACCCCTTGGGTGGTCCTTGGGGGGTCGTACCTTGACTCCCTAACCCTTAGACCTGCATTCTAAGTATGGGAATTGTTTTTATGACTTAAACCCTCTCATCAAGCTCTAAAACTCTTACGAAAAGCTCTAGAACTCTCTAGTTCAACTTACTAGTTTTCGGGGTATTACAATAACGGAGGACTCTTTTAACACCTTTGCAATGTACATCAGTGGGAATTTGCATAAACTGACATAAGATATTAACTGAGTGGGATATCTTAGGTCTCGTGAGGGTGAGATATTGCAGTGAGCCAATAATGCTTCGATAATCAAAGGCAGTGACAGGTGAGCCGGATGAAGAATGTAGATCATGTTTGAGAGCAAGTGGTGTATGAATAGCTCTTGCATCCATCATATTCATACGACTAATAATATTTGACACATAATTACGTTGGCTAAGAAAGAGACCATCATAGTTGTGGTGTACCTCGACCCCAAGAAAGTAATGAAGATCTCCCATATCCTTCATTGCAAAGTGAGATTGAAGCTTGTCGACGAGAGTATTCAGAAGCAGAGGATGGCTGCCCATCAATATGATATCATCCACATAAAGGAGTAAGAAAATAGTGCCTTTTGTGGAATGGTAAACAAACAACGACGGATCTGCTTTACTATAGAAAATCCAAGATGAAGAAGATAGGAGCTGAATTTGCAAAACCATGCACTTGGGGGTTGTTTCAAGCCATAGATAGCTTTCTTTAATAAGCAATTATGATTAGGAAATATAGGATCAAGGAAACCTTGGGGTTGCTCCATAAAGACTATTTCAAGAGATCACCATGTAAAATTGCATTTTTGACATCGAGTTGTTTGATGTGCCATTTAAGTGTGACAACAACAAACAAGACTAGTCGGATCGTGGTAGCTTTGACGACTGAATTAAAGGTGTCGTCAAAGTCGACTCCTTTAAGCTGATTATATTCCTTTGCAACCAAACACACTTTGAAACGTTCCACTGATCCATCAAGCTTTAGGTTAGTCTTGAATACCCATCGAGAGCCGACAACATTCATTTGAGGATGACGAGGGACCAATTTCCAAGTATTATTTGACATCAGGGCTTGTAATTCCTCATTCATCGCAGCCAACTAGTGAGGCTTAGACAGGGATGTTTTGATGGTTTTAGGCTCAGACATATCACTTCGAAGTGAAGCTGCAAAGGTTAGGGATTGAAATAAGGGATTTGGAAGTGTTTGGGTCTTTGCTCGTGTAAGCATATGATGGTTGTTTGCTGCATAGTTAGGTGTAGCCAAGATGGTTGCAGATGTGGTAGGAGGACACGATAAAGGTGGGGGTTCAACAAATAAATCAATATCTAGTATGGTCGAGGGATTAAGACTAGATAGAGTGGCAAAAGATTTCGATGATGATGAGTAATCAATTGTTAAAGCAACAACTATATCGACCCTCGACAGTGGTGAAGAACCAATAATATGACTTGATCTTTGTCTATATTGTGTTGTATCTAGATGTACAGTAGAGTCATTTGAAGTACCGGATCCTTCAGATGTTGTAGTTATTTATGGCTCCAAAGGTTGCTGATTGATGGAAACTAGAGGACCAAAAACACCAAGTTCACCATCAATGTTTGAAGATGAGATGGACATATCAGATGGGTCTTTCTCAGTCGGAAATTGAGAAGTTTTCTGCTGAAGAAATTCCCGAAAAGTGGTGAGGTGCGAGTTGGCCAAATCTGCAGAAAATTCATCACTACTAGAAACATAAGAAAAGTAGGACTCATCAAAAATTACATGCCATGATATGAAAACCTTTCGTGTTTGAGGATGATAACATTTGTATCCCTTGTGAAGCAAACTATATCCGATGAATACGCAAGGAAAAGTTTTTGGTTGAAATTTATGTTTATTCTGTCCTTTGAGGTAGGGGAAAACAACGACATCCAAAAACTTTCAAAGTATTGTACTCTGGTTCTTGCTCATATATATTAGAAAAGGGAAATTGCATGCTTAAAGTAGAAGTAGGCATTATGTTGATAAAAAACACGGAAGTCATAAACGCTTCAACTCACAAAAATAATGGCAAATTTGCATTAAATAACAAGGTTATACCAGTTTCAACAACATGTTTGTGCTTCTTTTCGGCAACTCCATTTTGTTCGGGAGTATGTGGACAAGAAATATGTTGTTTGATCCCATTCTGAGCCAAGTAAGTTATAAACTCCAAACTATTGAATTCTCCACCTCCTTCACATTGGAAAACCTTAAGTTTCTTAGAAAATTGTTTTTCTACTAATTTGTGAAAGACAATGAAGATAGGTAGATAGTCGGATTTCTCTTTCAGCGGATAAATCCATGTAAAATGTGTACAGTCATCCACAAAAAGTGCATAATACTTTATTCCTTGAGAGGATGCTACCAGGGCTAGTCCCCATAAATCGCTATGTATCTTTGCTATTGGTTCGAGTTCCTTTTTAGTCGATAATTGAAAAGATAGATTACAAATTTTACCCATTTGACAACTAGTACAAACTGAAAACTTTTTATTCCAACTTGTGACATCAATCATCTTATTGCTATGCAAAAATTTAAGGATTCTAAAGTGTGGTTGTCCCAATCTTTGATGCCATAGTGTTTCTGAATTCGCCTCAATTTTTGTAGCAGTTAAGACTTCATATAAGTTTTCTCCCAAGTTGTACAAGCCATGTCTCTCACGCCCCTTGACCAGAATTGTTCCTGTGATCTTGTCCTTAACAACAAAGCCATCGTCAATAAATGTTAATGATAACGATCGTATGCAATATAATTACCCAACTATGAGTCGGGGTCGATCCCACAGAGAATATGGAAGAATATTGTCAATAGCAAATATTTAACTCGATAGTCGTTATATAAAAATGGGGGGGGGGTGTTAAATTGAAATAAAATAAAAACAATACAAAGATAGCTTTGAACTAAGTATTTATTTATATTCAGATTATTACAAGTAACTAGGAATGTGTTCCCCATAAGCTCATAACGCGGTAATCCTAATAATAGTAATCTTTTTCTAGTGTATTACATGCAAAGTGATAAGTCAGGTATCTCTAAATCCTTGGTCCGGCATCTAGAGAATTTCATCCCGCACCTTAGTCCGGCTACGTGTGTATAATATACTAACCCTTATCTTTACCTCATATTGGACATCACATCGATGTTTGGCTTAGTTATTACTTCGCACCAATCGAAACTAGACTATCAGATAGTATCACACTAAATCTATGTTGATAATTCTTTTCTTATTGATTACCTCCTTGGTCCGGCAAGTAGCAACAAGACGAGTTCTAACGTTTGCAACCGCTAAAAAGACTTCTAAACGAAAGAATTATCAATGCATGCTTCAACACTATTCAAGAATTACTTAGTTATTATTCATACTTTGTTAATCGCTTATGGTTCCTACAACCCTAGTTATGAAATTTAGCTTCTCATTATCTCAAAAACACAATTAAAATTTATTAAAATAAATATGCTTGTGTTAATCATAAAAAGTTAAGAACAATAGCTAAACTCTCTTTTATTAATCACGAATACAAATAAATAATAAAGGAGAAGAAAGAATAAACCACAATTCTCTGGCCTCCACGGCGGCTCTTCCAAAATTTCTAAGCTAGAAGAAAATTTATATTTTGTATTGTATCTTGGTTCTCCCTCTTAAATAATTATTTATATGCACTATTTATAGATGTAGGAAACCCTAAATAAAATAATTGAGTCCATCTTAAATTAGGAATCCAAAACTAAAAGGAATTGGATTCCTTTTCCTTTTTCGCCACGTGAACAGTAATACTGCCGCCTCAACATAATTCTGCACAATTCACTCGCTGCCACGTGGCAGCAGCAAGAAGCAAGCATAAAAATTGAAATTCCACAATTTGCAGCCACCATTTCCTTTTATATATAAATATATTATTTTATTAAATTTAATCCATTAAGCTGCCTGCTTGATTTTCTTTTTCAACCTTCCATCTTTAATTCATTTTAGCTCCCAACTTCTTCATTTTTTCGCCAATATAATCCTAAAAATAAAATATACCATTTAACACAAGTCATAAAATTCATGCTCAAAAAGGACAAATATAAATAATAAATGTGAGAAAATAATGATTAAAAATATGTATTTTTAGCCTCACATCAACTCCCACACTTAAATTTTTGTTCGTCCTAGAGCAAACATTAAAACTCATCCCAAAAAATCGTACTAGCAATGTCATCACTTTGGTTAATACAAACAATTAGGCCATATACCAATTTCAAAACATCAAGTAGACTTCTGAATCATTATGCAAGTCATCCAAATAAACAACAAACCTCTAACGTTCTAACCTCAAGGAAGGACATTGAACTCATCAAATTTAAGCTTGCTCACCTACTCTCATCAAAGAAAGTTAATAAAATCACTTATCTATCATGAAACAAGTGCCATCACAAGAAGAAATAGTCCACACACTCAAATCAAAAGATTGAATATAAATTAAGGACTTAGCATCAAAGAACACTCTCATACACACAAAGAAAATTCATATGTATGTACAAAGAACCATATGCTTGCCCATTATGTACATTTCCACTAATTAAGCATGCTTGAATAGAATCAAATAGGGCTTTAACGGGTTGTAATGTAGGATAGGGGACGGGTAGGAAAACTATATAATAGTGACTTACACTTCCTTAAGCACTTTGCAATTTTAGACTTCATAACCCATTATTTTCTTCTCTTTATTTTCAGCCCTCTCTTCAACAATTATTTTACAAGTACTTCTCATCCTCTCAAGAATGTTTCAATCATTTTTTTTAATTTTTTTAATCTAGTTTTCCTTGATAATAGCCACCCTCAACTTATGTATTTTACATGCGTTAAGGTGCACGATGTCCTTGGAAGGACCAGGGTCATCATCAAGGTAACTTTTTTTTTTTATATCACATTCTTTCAAAGAGGGCTTTTAAGTACTTTGTAGCTATCATTGATTACTTTTTCACTCAACCATCCCTTTTTCTCAGAATTGATAATTAGAATAAGTCTATGCTATAATGCTCAAGGAAGCAAGATGCAAAAACTAGGGATTCAACAAAATAGTTTGGGGCAAAATATGGCTACCGAAAAAAAAAGAAGCTACAGGCTCAAAAGGGCTAACTAGTGATAAAATATCTGAAAAGGCTAAAATTTACCAGACAAATCAAAGAAAGTCTATTATCATCTCCTAAACAAAGCAACACTTTTTATTTCGCTTCAATAACATGCAGGGCAAGTTCTAGACTAAGATGCAAAAACATGGAATAAACAAAATCTCACCACACATGGCACAAGTATCAATCAAGATGGATCAATTCCACTTCTAAGAGAGACAGATCATAACAAACTACAAAATAAAATAAGTTATATACAAAGTCACAACCATGAGCTTAGATGTCAAAGAGTCTGCATTTTTTTTAATTAAACATTCACAAGAAAGTACTACTCAAAAATTAGGCCCAAATAGTAAGTATCACATAACTCAAAAGGTTTTTTTTTTCTTTTCTCTCCAAAAAAATAAAAAATAAAATAAAATGTATTCCTAAAAAAAATAAAAAAATAAAAGACACTCGGTTCAAAGGGAATATCCTTAGGAGAAGAATCGAAAACAAAAGCCAAGGAACCCATCCTAAAAAAAGAAAAGACTCAATAAAACAGTAAAAACTAGGAATTATTCCTCCACCCCACACTTAAAAAGATGTTATGTCCCCAAAGCATTAAATAAAATTTAAAACAAGGGTTAGGAAAACTCCCTGAGGCCTTTAGGCCTAGCTAGTAGCATGTTCTCTTAATTTTCATCAAGGGTCGTCACCCCACACTTAAGCTCAAACATGCTCCTTTGCTTCAACAATTTTTTTTTTGGGTACTCAGACTTCCCCTAATTTGCAAAAACAAGAAAAGAAAAAAAAGTGATACTAAAAAAATAAAAATAAAATAAGAAGTTACACTACTAATTGGGTTGCCTCCCAATAATCGCTTAATTTAACGTCGCGGCACGACACCATCAATTTTATTATTTTTCCTTCCACTTTGAAGATATGAATTGCACCCCTAATTTCACATCAATTTTTCTATTACGTTCAAAAGGTGGTGCTATAAAAATAAAGATCCCAAACAATAGATATCGCATTATGCACTTCTTGGATCCTAAGTGAGGAATGTAATTCTCCGATATTGGAACAATAAATTCAAGAATATAGACACAATTTTCTTCCTCCATACACTCTTCTATAGGCTCAGATGGCTCAATTAATTTCTCATCATCTAAACATAATGTGGAAAAATGATTGGAATGAGGTCCAATGCGCCCTAACTTATGAATTATTTTATTATTTACACCCTCATATTTACACATACTAGAGTTTTTAAAAATAATATTATCTACTTCATTACATAACTCTAGTGCACTCTTCTCAACAACGACAACATCAATAAAAGTATGATCAAGCAATTGACCCTCAGCTTTTAGCTCTTCAAGTTGTCTTATAAGTATTTTTTCTTCCTCACACATGTTATTACTAAATTGTTGGGTGTCATATGACTTAATCTTTGCACTCAACTCAAAATTTAATTTATAGAGATCCCACTCATAGTTATCTTCATCAATCATGCACTTAAATATTGATTTATAGCACAGTATCAATAAATCTTCCATATCCCCACACAATTTATTTTGTTGAGAAAAAATTAGCTTATAAGAATTCATAATATCAGAAGTACACAAATTGCAAGAACACTTAACACTACATACTTTTTTAGATGACATCTCAAGAAGAGTAAAACATATAATAAAGAAAAGTAAATTAAAACAAATAAAAAAAAATGAAAAAAAGGACTATAAGTCAAAATAAATACTAAAGACAATTTCTAAGCCATATTTCCCGGCAGCGGCGCCATTATTTGATAACGTTCAAATATACTTCTTGAAAAGAAATATAAACGATCGTATGCAATATATTTACCCAACTATGAGTCGAGGTCGATCGCACAGAGAATATGGAAGAATATTGTCAATAGCAAATATTTAACTCGATAGTCGTTATATAAAAATGGGGGGGGGGGTTTAAATTGAAATAAAATAAAAACAATACGAAGATAGCTTTGAACTAAGTATTTATTTATATTCAGATTATTAAAAGTAACTAGGAATGTATTCCCCATAAGCTCTTAACGCGGTAATCCTAATAATAGTAATCATTTTCTAGTGTATTACATGCAAAGTGATAAGTTAGATATCTCTAAATTCTTGGTCCGGCATCTAGAGAATTTCACCTCGCACCTTGGTCCGACTACGTGTGTATAATTTACTAACCTTTATCTTTACCTCATATTAGACATCACATCGATGTTTGTCTTAGTTATTATTACTTTGCACCAATCGACACTAGACTATTAGATAGTATCACACTAAATCTATGTTGATACTTTTTTCCTTGTTGATTACCTCCTTGGTCCGGCAAGTAGCAACAAGGCGAGTTCTAACATTTACAACCGCTAAAAAGACTTCTAAACGAAAGAATTATCAATGCATGCTTCAACACTATTCAAGAATTACTTAGTTATTATTCATACTTTGTTAATCGCTTATGGTTCCCACAACCCTAGTTATGAAATTTAGCTTCTCATTATCTCAAAAACACAATTAAAATTTATTAAAATAAATATGCTTGTGTTAATCATAAAAAGTTAAGAACAATAGCTAAACTCTCTTTTATTAATCACGAATACAAATAAATAATAAAGGAGAAGAAAGAATAAACCACAATTCTCTGGCCTCCACGGCGGCTCTTCCAAAGTTCCTAAGCTAGAAGAAAATTTATATTCTGTATTGTATCTTGGTTCCCCCCCCTTAAATAGTTATTTCTATGCACTATTTATAGATGTAGGAAACCCTAAATTAAATAATTGAGTCCATCTTAAATTAGGAATCCTAAACCCAAAGGAATTGGATTCCTTTTCCTTTTTCGCCGTGTGAACAGTAATACTGCCGCCTCAACATAATTCTGCACAATTCACTTGCTGCCACGTGGCAGTAGCAAGAAGCAAGCGTAAAAATTGAAATTCCACCATTTGCAGCTGTCATTTCCTTTTATATATAAATATATTATTTTATTAATTTAATCCATTAAGCTGGCTACTTGATTTCCTTCTTCAACCTTCCAACTTTAATTCGTTTTAGCTCCAAACTTCTTAGCCTCACATCAGTTAGCGAGCATGCATTATCCTTCACAAGTTTACTAACAAAAATAAGATTCTTCTTGAGTTTAGGCATAGCAAATACATCTTTTAGGTGAAGGTTTTTCCCAATATGTTTATCTCCAATGCGTGAGATCTGTAGGTTATCACCATTGCTTACCATAACTAAATCTGTTCCTTTAAACGAAGAAGATTTTTCAAGATTACCTGAATATTGAAACATATGATTGGTAGCTCCTGAATCCATGTAAAGGTTATCATCCTTGTGATTACTAATCGTCAATGAAGCAAGTGCCTGGGGAACTTCTTGTTGTGATTGATAGGAGTAATCCCATCAGTAAAAACAAGAGAGTGTTGTATGATTGTTCTTTCCACAAATCTGACATGGGTTAGATTTAGGACTCTCCTTTTGTTGATTTCCTCTATCTTGAGTTGTATTATATTGTTTTTGATTGCATGACCGTCCTCCTCTACCCCTTTGGTGTCCTCGTCCATAATAATGATTGTGATTCCCTCGTCCTTGTGAATTTTGGGTCCTGAAGGCCACGACTGGGTCAATCAAAGTTGGCGCTTCTTGCTCGTCTCCATCTTCTCTTATTTCGAGTCTCTTAAGAGCATTAACAAATTGATTAAATGTGGGATAAGGAGCCTTACTTAACATAACAGTTCGAAAGGTCTTATATTTGCTTCCAAGACCTCTAGCAAAATTAATAACTTTGTTATCTTTGTCTAAAGGACTGTGTATAGCCATGAGGTTATCACAAATTCCTTTAAATTCTTTTATGTATTCATCAATGGATTTCGTTCACAGCTTCGCACTCTAAAGTTGTTTCTTCAATTGGAACTCATTATCCTTGCTTGCTTGTAGATAAGAATCTTCAAGACAAGCACATATTTGTTTTGTCGTAGTACATCTTACGATGAGGAACATCGACTCTTCCGTCATTGTTCTAGAAAGCAAACTCCGAACTAGAACATCACGTTCTTCCCAAGCAGTGAACAGGGGATTGGGAATTGGTTTATCTTTCTCATCTAATATGTTTACGGACAAGGGTTCTCCTTCGATAATTTCATCAATCTTCAAGGGTTTCATTAATTGAGGGATGTGTGTTCTCCAAACTAAGTAATTCGATGACTTCAACTTAATAGAACAAATTGCTATAAATTGATGAAGTGAAGATGGTGAAAGGGCTAAGGTGGTATTTGAGGATAAGGCCATATCTAGTATTTAGAGCGGAATATCTTCAGAATCGTGTTAATCGATCCTAAGTTACTGATACCATGAAGAAGATTATAACAAAATAACTGCAATTTATTTCAATCTTGCTTGATGATAATACGTTACAATGACATGTGTATATATAGTGTTAGTATGAGAGTTTACCTATACAAGTTTAGACGTATAATGACTCTTTCAATTAGTTTTTGTGTCGGCTAAGGACACACTACCATATATTATATAATTTTCCACCGAAGGGGGTTCAGATGAACACCGAATAGTAAGGTGGCACCACCACTAAGCAGGGATACTAAGTTAATAGTGGACATGAGCATGCAAGATCTAAGTATATTGTAAACCTATTAGGTCATACCTGATGTTGTAGTGAATATGAGTAGATGATTTTCTAAAAGTAGGTAGCAAAAGTCCACGCCATTCCAAAAAGATTGTACATATTTTAGTGGCAACAAAAGAAAAAAATGATAGGCGGACAACAATTATTGGGGATATAGAGTGTTGATACATTGAAATACACATCCCATTTTTTTTCATTTTCACCTTCTTAGAAGTCTGTCACATGTTAATTCACACACATTCGAACATATTATATACACAGAAAAATAAGGACACTCTACATGCAAAACACAAAAATACAGAAATGAAAATACTATGGGTCATAGACTATAACTTGCGTGAGTACATTTGCTTCAACAACCTCACGTTCTAACATAATACATACACCAATCAAATACTGCAAAGCTAAAAACAGGCTTAAATTATGCAGTACACATCCTAATTTTTTTCCATGGTCAACTTCTTAGCATTGTATCATAGGTCAATTCGCACAAATTCTTGTTAGGACAAAAAATAAGTAGGTGTAATGCGGAAGCTAGCAAAGAAAACTTCGAAAGACTATGAGTAAGAAGACAAACGAGAAATATACCAAAAGACACAAAGATTTAACGTGGTTCGGTCAATCGACCTACATCCATAAAGGAGATGAGCAATCCACTATAAATATGTGAGTACAAAATATAGAGAGAAATAACCTCAACCAATTCACTCGGAATACAAGGAGGTTTAAAAATTCTCCCCTATAACCGAAACTCTCAAAACCCTAGGACTACACTGTGAATTTTGATTAAGTTAGAAGGAACAAGCCTATATTTATAGAGTCTTAAAACCTTCCTACAAGAAAAGGACTACTCAAAATATTACAACATTTTCCTGAAAGGAAAACCTATTTATGGTAAGAAATCAGGGCAAATAAACCCTAACGAATCTTTCCTTTAGCCTAAATTTCTGACAAAACAAATTTGTCCATCTTCTTCGCATAATCTTCAATAACTTGCATCTCCTCTCCAGAATCTCCTCCATCAAATCTATGTCTCGACACATAGAACCTCTCTGAAATAATTTCTCCAACAAAATCTTCATTACTGTAAAAAAGGTTGTGGCAAGAACTACAAACGCCAAGATGAACACACATCTCTAACATGATTCCATCATTGAACCATGGCTCTGATACCACTTGTTAGGACCGAAAATAAATAGGTGTAATGTGAAATCTAGCAAAGTAAACCTCGAAAGACAATGAGTAAGAAGATAAAAGAGAAATACACCAAAAGACACAAAGATTTAACGTGGTTTGGTCAATCGACCTACATCCACAGAGAAGATAAGCAATCCACTATAACTATCAGAGTACAAAATATAGAGAGAAACAAACTCAACCAATTCACTCGGAATACAAAGAGGTTCACAAAATTCTCCCCCATAACCGAAACTCTCAAAACCCCAAGACTACATTGTGAATGCTAATTAAGTTAGAAGGAACAAACCTATATTTTAGAATCATAAAACCTTTCCTACAAGAAAAGGACTACTCAAAATAGTAAAACCTTTTCCTAAGAGGAAAATCTATTCATGGTAAGAAATCAGGGAAAATAAACCCCAACAAATCTTCCTCTTAGCTTGAATTTCTGACAAAATAAATTTGTCCACCTTCTTCACATAATCTTTAGGATCTTGCATCTCTTCTCCATAATATCCTTCATCAAATCTATGTTTGGACACACAGAAACTCTCTGAAACAATTTCTCCAACAAAAGTCTTCATTACTGTCAAAAAAGTTGCGGCTAGAACTACACCCACCAAGATGAACACCCGCCTCTAACCCGGTTCCATCATTGAACCATGGCTCTGATGCCACTTGTTAGGACAAAAAATAAGCAGTTGTAATAGGGAAGCTAGCAAAGCAAACCTCGAAAGACCACGAGTAAGAAGACAAACAAGAAACACACCAAAAGAGATAAATTTAACGTGGTTCGGTCAATCGACCGACATCCACAAAAGAGATGAGAAATCCACTATATAAATATGAGAGTACAAAATATAGAGAGAAACAACCTCAACCAATTCACTCGGAATACAAAAAGGTTCACAAATTCTCCACTATAACCGAAACTCTCAAAACCCTAGGACTACATTTTGAATGCTAATTAAGTTAGAAGGAACAAGCCTATATTTATATAGTATTAAAACCTTTTCTACAAGAAAAGGACTACTCAAAATATTAAAACTTTTTCCTAAAAATAAAACCTATTTATGGTAATAAATCAGGGCAAATAAACCCCAACAAATCTCCCCCTTGGCATGAATTTCTGACAAAATAAATTTGTCCACCTTCTTCACATAATCTTTATGATCTTGCATTTTTTCTCCATAATCTCCTCCATCAAATCTGCCAAGATGAATACCCACCTCTAACCTGACTCCATCATTGAATCATGACTCTGATACCACTTGATAGGACCAAAAATAAGCAGGTGTAATAGGTAGAAAAATTTATTTTGTCAGAAATTCTGGCCATGTGGGAGATTTGTTGGGGTAATTTTTGCCCAGATTTCTTTCCATAAATAGGTTTCCCCTTTAGGAAACAATTTTAATATTTTGAGTAGTCCATTTCTTATAGGAAAGGTTTTAAGACTTTATAAAAATATATGCTTTTTTCTTCTAACTTAATTAGCATTCATATGTAGTCCTAGGGTTTTGAGAGTTTCGGTTATGGGGGAGAATTTTGTGAACCTTCTTGTATTCCGAGGGAATTGGTTGAGGTTGTTTCTCTCTATATTTTGTACTCTCATAGTTATAGTGGATTGCTCATCTCCTTTGTGTATGTAGGTCGATTGACCGAACCACGTTAAATTTGTGTGTCTTATGGTGTATTTCTCATTTGTCTTTTTACTCATGGTCTTTCGAGGTTTGCTTTGATAGCTTCTGAATTACACCTGCTTATTTTCGGTCCTAATAAGTGGTATCAGAGCCAGGTCTAATCATTTACTGATAGAGCCAAATTTAATGATGAAGTCAGGTTCAGTGGTTCGATAATCGATGATTGAATCAGGTTAGAAAGAGGTATTCATCTTGACGGGTGTAATTCTAGCTGCAACCTTTTTTACAGTAATGAAGATTTTTGTTGGAGAAATTGTTTCAGAGAGGTTCTTTGTACTGAGACATAGATTTTGTAAAGGAGATTATGGAGAGGAGATGCAAGTTGCTGAAGATTATGTGAAGAAGGTTGACAAATTTATTTTGTTAGAAATTCAGGCCAAGGGGGAGATTTGTTGGATACTTTTTGCCCTGAGTTTTTTTTTTACTATAAATAGGCTTTCCTTTTAGGAAAAGGTTTAAGATTTGACTAGTCCATTTCTTGTAGGAAAAAATTTAGGACTCTATAAATAGAGTCTTGTTCTTTCTAACTTAATCAATATTCACAATATAGTCCTAGGGTTTTGAAAATTTCAATTATGGGGGAGAATTTTATGAACCTCCCTGTATTCCGTGAATTGGTTGAGGTTGTTTTTCTCTATATTGTGTACTCTCATAGTTATAGTGGATTGCTCATCTCCTTTGTTGATGTAGGTCGATTGATTGAACCACGTTAAATCTTTATGCCTTTTGGTGTATTTCTCGTTTGTCGTCTTACTCATGGTCTTTCGAGGTTTTCTTTGCTAGCTTCCGCATTACACCTGCTTATTTTTGGTCCTAACAAGTGGTATCAGAGATATGGTTCAATGATGGAGCCAGGTTAGAGGCGAGTGTTCATCTTGGCGGGTATAGTTCTAGCCACAACTCTTTTGACAGTAATGACGATTTTTGTTGGAGAAATTGTTTCAGAGCGGTTCTCTTTGTCCACACGTAGATTTGATGGAGGAGATTATGGAGATGATATGCAAGATCCTAAAGATTATGTGAAGAAGGTGGACAAATTTATTTTGTCAGAAATTCAGGCCAAGGGGGAAATTTGTTGGGGTTTATTTGCCCTGATTTCTTACCATAAATAGGTTTTTCTTTTAGGTAAAGGTTTTAATATTTTGAGTAGTCCTTTTCTTTTAGGAAGGGTTTTAAGACTATAAATATTGGCTTGTTGCTTCTAACTTAATTAGCATCCACAATGTAGTCCTAGGGTTTTGAGAGTTTCGGTTATGGGGGGAATTTTGTGAACCTCCTTGTATTCCGAGTGAATTGGTTGAGGTTGTTTCTCTCTACATTTGTACTCTCATAGCTATAGTGAATTGCTCATCTCCTTTGTGGATGTAGGTCGATTGACCGAACCACGTTAAATCTTTGTGTCTTTTGGTGTATTTCTCATTTGTCTTCTTACTCATGGTCTTTCGAGGTTTGCTTTGCTAGCTTCCGCATTACAACTGCTTATATTCGGTCCTAACAATTCTTACATCATGTATAAATAGTGATCAAAATGTGTAGAAAAAGGAGGACACAACACACGCAAAACTCAAAATGACATTGAGAAATAACAAATTAAGGAAAACTGACTTTTTAAAAAAATCTCTTTTTTTTGGGTAATATAGTAGAAATTAGAGTTGCAACTCTGATAACAGTTAATGGGTGTGAAATCAAGAAACATTGTTGAAGAGAAAATTATGTATTTGTTATGTTCCTTAGTATGATGAAGAAGCTTAGTTTTATTGTTCTTCAGTTGAATATTCAGGAATTGTCCCAAGCTAGAGGTGATCGCTGTTAGAGGGTAATCATATTGATAAACCTTATGTGGACCTTACCCTTATATCATGGCGATAAAGATGATTGTAAGAATTATTAATTATTTCTTACTTATGACCCAAGTTTACTTGTAGCCCAAGTAATACCATGAATAATATTTAATGAATAATAGATCTCGTCAGTACATTGGTTACTTGATGGACATAGCAAATTAAGTCTTAACCTCTTTAAATTGGTCCTCCCTCCACCTAATAGGGTTACCACATATTCTCTACATGAATTTCATCGATGATGGTTGTGTTAATGTAAGGTTAGGGCAAGGAGGTAGAAACCAATATACGACTAACACTTCTACTTTTCTCTGTGATAATGTCTTCCGCATCAGGTATGTGCCCCTAACGATCTCTATGTAAGATTATCGTGTTTAAGATCCTGATATTATGTATTAAAGTATTTAATCTTACATTTGGCATCCGAGCCTGGATTGTTTGAACTGATAATCTTCACAAATTATGTAACCGCATCAGCCTTGGTAGGGTAATAAAGAGTAATCACTTCCCACCACCCCTAAATAAATAAATAATTATGTTTTGTTGTACATTGCACAAATTCTGAAAATTTTTAATCTTCCCATAATGTAATAATTATGTTTTGTTTTAGATTGTGCAATAAATTAAAGTGGTTGTTATACTACGCAATAAATAATAAGTGTATAGTTAGTGCAATATAGTTTTTTAGTCACCAAAGTGGCCAAACTAGAGATAGTAACGTCTACAAATATAATATTTATGATCACTTGACATATGTGGACTAGTACAATTCATTATTTATTGACATATTCAGTATTCCAAGAGAGACTGAGTCTGGTTTTTCAATCTGATGCATGTATTATGTTTCTATAATTTTTTAGTCACCAAAGTGGCCAAACTAAAATGTATAAAATTATTCACATGCACATATTTTTTGAGATTATGTACGCATTTGTATTTATATAGTTTGTTAGTCACCAAAGTGGCCAAAGTAGAGAAATTAACATCTACACATATAATATTTATGATCACTTGATGCATGTATTATGTTATATAGTTTGTTAAACACCAAAATGGCTAAACTAAAATGTTTAAAATTATTCACATGCACAAAATTTTATGAGATTATGTATGCATTTGTAATCATATAGCTTGTTAGTCACCAAAGTGGCCAAACTAGTATGGTTAAGAAAAATATGCACTCATAAAATTGTCATTTATCTATGAAGGTTAATTAAATGCCTATATTGAAAAATAAATAGATAAATTGACTTTCACTATTTCTAGAACTTAAGAATTTACCCAAAGGTGAATCTACCATTCTATGAATAGTGAAAATTATGAGGTAAATTAATATTTTAGTCAAACATATATTGTATAGGGGTGCGCATCAGTCGGTTTGGTTCGGTTTTATGTGTTATTGGTTCGGTTTATTGGTTTTCGGTTTGTAAATACGTCAAACCGATAACCAAAGCAATACCATATTTCTTATTGGTTTTTGGTAAATCGGTTTATGTTACTTAACGGTTCGGTTTTTGGTTTAACCAGTAAGAAAATACCCATATATATTAATATACACGATAAATTTTTTTTCATATAAACCATATGATTTGTTTAGCATTTGGCATGGAAGTAATAATCATAAAAGTAACAATCATGTTTCTTGCAAGTTTAGACACTAGACACATTCAAAAGAAAAAGTGTGAAAGTAACAATCGTTTTTCAACAAATCTAGGCAATTGGCACATTCAAGTTAGAAGTGTGCTTGCAATTACAGAATGAAACAAGATAAACTATTTCTTGATTCATTACGTGCTGCCAAAATCCTCCATGGTAACTGATATGCTTCAAGCTTCTCTTTTTGTTCCTTGTTTCTCCAGAAATTTACACTGCAGTGAAAACAAAATATTGTAATATATATAATAACAACTTATAC
Source organism: Solanum okadae (assembly GCA_036553675.1). Taxonomy (NCBI): domain Eukaryota; kingdom Viridiplantae; phylum Streptophyta; class Magnoliopsida; order Solanales; family Solanaceae; genus Solanum; species Solanum okadae. Next base: position 26,382,448 of record CM071689.1, read on the forward strand.
TACACAAAAGTATACATCGATCTTACTATTTACCTCTCTCTCTTTTGAAGCTAAGAGGATCATCATGTATTACTATTACAATACCACAAATTATTTTGAAATTAACAGAAACATTACACATGATAACACTATTCATTAGGCTCAATAGTTTCAATAAAAATAAAATGGAAAGATTATTGTAGGAATGATCTAAATAGGATTCCCTACCAAATGTCCAGATTCAAGTTCCAACTCCACGTCAATCATCAAAAATTCTACTATTGGCCAAATCTAACAAGAATTTATGTTAATCAGTCACAATAATGTTTAAAAACTATTTACAATAATAAAACAAAATAAATACAATTAAAATATACTTACCTTGTTCAAGTTGCTCGAGGATATCTAAGTCCTCCTCAACACTAACAGGTCTTGATTCACTTTGAATCCAATCTTGAAGGCACACTAGAGTTTGCACCAACTTAGGAGTCAATGAACTCCTAAATGAATCCAAGATACGTCCTCCAGTGCTAAATGCACACTCGGATGCTACACTCGAAATAGGATTAGCTAACACATCTCGAGCCATCTCAGCAAGAACATGAAATCTAGGTGAATTTATTTTCCACCAAGATAAGATCTTAAAGTTGCTGCTTTCAACTTCATTTTCTTCACTAAGATATTTTTGCAATTCTGTTTTAGAATCAGCTGCTCCATTTCCAGCTTTGTGTTTCATTAGATCATCCATGAATAACCCCAAAGATCCTGTCGATTGTATATTACTATTTGAACTTGAAGGCAGTGAGCTAGAATTTTCAAATAAAGAGCTAGATAACGATGAAGAGAGATGATTGCCTTTATCTTTGGAAAGAGACTTTACATACTCAGCAAACAATAAAGTCATGTAGTCTTCCACTCCCTTCTTTAAAACTAGTCCTTGTTCTTCCCCAAACATCATCTTAAGTGCAAAGCCAACCGAAATAAGCTTGTGCCGAGGATCCAAAACACAAGAAATAAAGATCATTTTATTCATTTTGTTTGGAGTACCCCAATACTTAACTAATTTTTCTCTCATATCCTCTGCAATTTTACCCAAAAGAACATCTTCACTCAATATCAATTGTTTCAAATAACAAGCAATCTCGCAAATCTTAAGAAAGTGAAAATTGATTGTGATGTAGAGTGATCAGATACCTTTCCAATGAGATCATAAAAGATTTGAAGGAATTTTGCAACTCTCTTTACTTGGTCCCAGTTATTACTCAAGAGTGTACCAGCAGGAATTCCATCTTCATCATCAACAAACTCAAGCTAATGTGACAAGCCAATATCATGATCAGCATAACTCGAAAACACATTTTCATACTCAATAGCCCTATTCAACATCAAGTATGTGGAGTTCCACCTCGTAGAAACATCTAAAATTAAAGATTTCTTACAATTGATATCAACAACTTCACAACATTCTTGGAACTTCTTCCACCTCGCCGAAGACTGCCTAATGTATATCACTGCTTGTCTTACCCATTCAATAGACACGAAAGTCTCTTTCCTACCATCTTGAACAATAAGATTTATAATGTGAGCCATACACCTCACATGGAGGTTATTTCCAATCATGAAATTTGTCCCTCGTTTAATGAATTGCTTAGACAACTCTTTTATAGTCACGTTGTTTGAACTAGCATTATCGACTGTGATAGTAAATTGTTTATCTAATCCCCATTCACGTAAACACCTACTAATCTCATTAGCCATATCTACACCTCTATGGCTAGAAACTGGACAAAAATTAAGTATCCTCTTATGCATAACCCATTCACTATCGATCCAATGTGCAATCAGACACATATAGTTAATTCGCTGCAAAGAGGTCCATGTATGAGTGGTTAGGCAGACTCTCTGTTGTGCTTCCTTAAAATATCTCCTCAACTTTTGTTTTTCTTCATCAAAAAGTTTCAAACAATCACGCGTTATAGTGCTATGAGAACGAATCTTAAAATGAGGTTGCGCTACTTTCATAAAGTTTCTAAACCTTCCTTCTCAACAAACTTGAAAGGGAGTTCACCCAGAATCACCATGCGGCATAAAGCCTTCCTACATTGTTCTTGTTCAAATTTCCAAGAAACAACTACTACATCACCCACAGCACCCCCCGAAATAGGTTGAAAGCCTATTTGGTTTTGGCTTTTATCAACATCTTGAGGCATATTTGGACATGTTAATAAATGAGAAAGCATAGCTGACGTACCATTTTTAGTTGAATCAGAATAATAATCTTGACTGCAGTGCTTACACTTTGATTTCTTATTTCCTTCTTTATCAACAAATGATCCAAAGTGTTCCATGCACGAGATCTTTTTTCCTTTCTTTCTTTACCTTTGATTGGACAGATTGTGTTTGACTCATATCATTTGAATTAGAAGACTTACTTTCTTCCACCATGACCACCGCCTTATTAGTCATAATATTATCAGCAATGTGAATCAATGTATGTCAATGTAAAATGTGATTTAGACAACAATTAATTGCAACAAATCATCAAATAATAGAGTTTCAAATTATTTAATGCATTCTAAACAGTGAAGTACAAATAATACCTCCTTTGAGCCTTGTGGAATGAAGAGAACATGTCGTTGTGTCGCAGAGGCAAGAGAGGCAAAGAGGTAATATGGTTTTAAGTAATATTGAGATTAACGTAATAGGGTTTGTGAAATGTTATATAACTAGGGTTTACTGGTCTAGGGATAAAATAGTAAACTTAGTAGAGGCAAAGAGGTAATAGGGTTTTAAGTAATACTGAGATTAAAGTAATAGGGTTTGTAAAATGTTATATAATTAGGGTTTACTGGTCTAGGGATAAAATAGTAAATTTAGTATAGTCTAATTGGATTATCGGTTTAACCATTAACAAAAACCATAAAATCGGAAACCAAACCAATAACCAATAACAAATTTTGCAAAACCGTTTAAAAGCCATTAGCCCAATAACCCAATATCAATAAACCAATAGTATTTTTTTTGGTTCGGTTTATTGGTTAAATCGGTTTTTGCACACCCTATTGTATATCCAAAGATATCGTATATATTTGATAAAAAATATTCAATTACCTATTAAAGATAAACATGGCATTTAAATTATGATAATGTGTAGTAGTATCTACCCAAAGGACAATTATGATATATTTTTATCATTTGTTGAATTCACATTATTTTCTGATTTGTGAGCATTTATATCTACTTTGCAGTTATTCCTTTTCATTCGCATGCTTCATCTGTTATTGTGTTCAATGGATTGAGTTTCTTTGAATGGAATGAACAAGTCCAGTTCCACTTAGGTGTGATGGATCTTGACTTGGCTTTGTTGAATGACAAACTTACTACCATTACTGATAAGAGCAGTGATGATGAGAAGTCTTTTCATAAATCATGGGAATGCTCTAACAGATTAAGCCTTATGTTTATGCGAATGACTGTTTCTAACAACATTAAGAGTACTATTCCACAAACAGAAAGTGCTAGGGAATACCTGAAGTTTGTGGAAGAACATTTTTGTTCTGCTGATAAGTCTCTCACTGGTACACTAATGGCTGAACTCACGATCATGAAGTTAGATGGGTCTCGCAGTATGCAAAATCATATCATCGAGATGACTAACATTGCAGCAAGAATTTCGACCATAGGGATGAAAGTGGATGACACCTTTTTGGTTCAATTTATTCTAAAATCATTGCCTCTTGAGTATGGATAATTCCAAATTAACTATAACACTATTAAAGATAAGTGGGATGTTAGTGAATTGTCCAGTATGCTTACTTAAGAGGAGTCAAGACTGAAGAAACAAAGAGGTCATTCCATTAACCTCATGGGTCAAGGAGCTGGTAAAGGACTTAAAGTGAAGGCCAACAAATTTAAGAAAAATAAAGTACCTGCTAAAGTTCCACAGGATGCTCATAAGGAACTCAAGGCTGATGTGTGTCATTTCTGTAAAAAGGAAGGACACTATCAGAAAGATTTCCTGAAACATAAAGTTTGGTTTGAAAAGAAAGGTACATTTAGTGCTTTTGTATGTTTCAAATCAAATTTAGTAGAAGTTCCTAATAATACTTGGTGGCTTGATTATGGTGCAACTACGCATGTATCCACTATGTTGCAGGAATTCACTACGATCCAAACTACAAATCCAAATAAGGATTTCTTATTCATGGAAAATCGCATGAAGGCTAAAATTGAAGGCATAGGGACTTATCGTTTGATCTTGGAGACTGGACATCACCTTGATCTATTACAGACTCTTTGTGTTTCTTCAGCTTCTAGGAATTTGATTTCTCTTTCAAGACTTGATGTTTTTGGATTTGATTTTAAGTTTGGACATGGATGTTTCAATCTATATAAGAATACTGATTTTTATGGTTCTGGTGTTCTTATTGATGGTTTATATAGATTGAAACTCGGTAATAATTTTTCTGAATCCCTTCTTACTGTTCATCAAAATGTTGGAATTAAACGTAGTTCACTAAATGAAAGTTCTGCTTATTTGTGGCATAGACATTTGGGTCATGTATCCAAAGAACGATTAAAAAGATTAGTAAAGAATGAAATTCTTCTAAATTTGAATTTTGTTGATCTTGATATATGTTAGGACTGCATTAAAGGAAAGCAAACCAAACATACTAAGAAAGGTGCCATAAAGAGCACTCAACTTCTTGAAATTATACATATTTGCGGACCCTTTGATGTTCCATCTTTAGGTGGAGAAAAATATTTTATCACCTTTATCGATGACTTTTCACGTTATGGATTTGTCTATTTGTTGAAAGAAAAATCTCAAGCAGCAGACGCTCTCAAAGTGTACGTTAATGAGGTTGAAAGTCAATTAGATAGGAAAGTGGAAATCATTAGGTCAGACAGAGGTGGTGAATATTATGGAAAGTATAACGAATCAAGACAATGTCCAGGTCCATTTGCAAAATTCCTCGAAGAGCATGGCATATGTGCACAATATACTATGCCAGGAACACCTCAACAAAATGGTGTTGTAGAAAGGCATAATCAAACACTTATGGATATGGTTAGGAGTATTATGAGTAATTCCTCATTTTCCAAATCATTGTGGATGTATGCTCTTAAAACCGTTGTATATTTATCAAACAGGATTCCTAGTACGTCAGTTCCAAAGATCCATTTTGAATTGTGGACTGGAAGGAAGCCTAGTTTAAGACACCTGCATTTTTTGGGGTTTTCAAGCGGGAGCTAGAGTTTATAATCAACATGAAAAGAAATTCGATTCTCGAATGGTAAGTGGTTACTTTATTGGTTATCTAGAGAAATCTAAAGGGTATAGGTTTTACTGTCCAAATCATAGTTCGAGAATTGTTGAAACCGGTAATGCAAAATTCATTGAGAATGGTGAAGTTAGTGGGAGTGTTGAATGACAAAGTGTGGAAATTAATGAGGTAAGGATAAATATTCCATTGCCCACGAATGTACCTACTTCCATACCAATAACAAATGTTGTTCCTCTTGTTGAAGAACTATTTAACAATGTTGAACAATATTTGGGTGAAACACTTCAAGAAGGAACTAACTAACAAGTATCTGACGCAAATGAACCACAAACAATGCAATTAAGAAAATCTAAAGAGAGAGAAAATTGGCCATTTCAGATGATTATGTGATTTATTTGCAAGAGTCAGATTTTGACATTGAAATTAATAAAGATTCGATTTCATTTTCAAAGGCCACAGAAAGCACTGAGTCTGATAAATGGATTGATGCCATGAATGAAGAGTTAAAATCCATAGAATACAACAAAGTTTGGGATCTCGTTCAATTACCAGAAAGTTCTTAAAGAATTGGGTGTAGATGGGTCTTCAAGACCAAACACGATTCAAATGGTAATATTGAATGATATAAAGCCAGACTTGTTGCCAAGGGATACACTAAAAAAAGAGGCATTGATTATAAGAGACCTTTTCACCGTTCTCAAAGAAAAACTAATTAAGAATTGTTTTGGTTTTGGTAGCTCAATATGATTTAGAGTTACATCAAATGGATGTGAAAACTGTCTTTCTTAATGGAGACCTTGAGGAGAATGTTTATATGGGTTCCAAAATTAAATGAAAAGATCATATGATGTGTAAGCTAAAGAGGTCAATATATGGACTCAAAGATCTTTTGGATTTAAGGAGATTACCGTTGATCGGTGTATATACCAAAAGATCAGTGGGAGTAAGTTTATATTTTTAGTCCTGTATGTTGATGAAATTTTACTTGCTGCTAATGATTTAGGCATATTGCGTGAGACGAAAGACTTTCTCTCTATGAAATTTGAAATGGAAGATATGGGTGAGATAACCTATATGATAGGGATAGAAATATTCCATGATAGATCACAAGGATTATTGAGACTGTCTCAAAAAGTTATATCGAAAGAGTTCTAGAGAAATTTAACATGAACAGTTGTTTAGCGGGAATTGTTCCTATTTCAAAAAAGGGGACAAATTTAATCTCATGCAATGCCCAAAGAATGATGTAGAACGAAAAGAAATGGAAACAATTCTTTAATCTTCTATTGTTGGAAGTTTGATGTATGTTCAAACTTGCACAAGACCGAATATTAGTTTTGCGGTCAGAATGTTATGAAGATATCAAAGTAACCTTGTAATTGATAACTGGAAAGCTGCAAAGAAAGTTTATGGCATGTTATAAAGCCACAATTCATGCATTATGGCTGTAAAACTTTATTTCAGGACTTGGGGTTGTCGACACCATTACCAAGCCGCTGAAAATTTATTGTGATAATACTACAACAATATTCTTCTCCAAAAACGATAAGTACTCCATAGGTGCCAAACATATGGAATTAAAGTACTTTACTATTAAAGAAGAAATTCAGAAACAAAGAGTGTTACTTGAAAATATTATAACTGATCTCATGATTGCAGATCCGTTAACAAAGGGCTTACAATCAAAGACATTTTAACAACATGTTTAAAGAATGAGTCTTGGTTGTACTTATGATTGATACATTTATGATGTTTTTACACTCTGAGCTCAATTATGTGTTCCTGATATACATTAATGAATTTCTTATTTCTCATAATGGTGACACATTATTTTTTGAGATATTACAAGATAAGTCTCTATGAGACATTATTGTGGACCGTAATGTTATATGTTTTTATAGCTTATGGACCTAGTATGATAAGTTGCTAATTTAGTAGTATATGAAAGGAAGTATGTAGCTTAAAATTTATGTACAACTGCCATAACTTGCATTTAGTAGTTTGTTATATTGTTGTATTTATGATGGACATTATAGAAGAGATTTATTGTATGCGCAACTAATGTTTATGAAATATTAATGTTATATGGTCATTGGGCCAAGTGGGAGAATGTAAGAATTATTAATTATTTCTTACTTATGGCCCAAGTTTACTTGTAGCCCAAGTAATACCATAAATAATAATTAATGATTAATAGATCTCGTTTGTACATTGGTTACTTGACGGACGTACCAGATTAAGTCTTACCCTCTATAAATTGGTACTCCCTCCACCTAATAGGGTTACCACATATTCTCTACATTTAATTTCATCGCTGACGGTTGTGGTAACGTAAGGTTAGGGCAAGGAGGTAGAAACCAATTTATGACTAACGCTTCCACTTTGCTCTGTGATAATGTCTTCCGCATCAGGTATGTGCTCCTAACGATCTCTATGTAAGATTATCATGTTCAAGATCCTGATATTATGTATTAAATTATTTAATCTTACAATGATTCCTGAATTTAGAATTGGGAGGAAGAATGCAAGTGAGCATGTACTTATTGTGGAAATAAAATGGGAAGGATGCAAACCGCTTATGACTCCATTATTTTCATGATTAGCAGATTTGAGCAATTTAATTTTCAATCTCACTGATTCAAGATTTTTTTCAACACTATCATTATTAATTGGATAAGCAATAGAGTTGACTTACAATAGGCAAGTACATAATATGTAACTCTGATATTACTAAAGTAATTCAATATTAATGGCGTTGGTATGCTTTTAAATTCTAATGGAGAATTGAAGATGGCTATTCCAGCTAAAGGTATGTACAATCGAGTTATGCTTTTTGTAAAAATATATTCTTTAACTAATTGTTTTGTCCTTATAACTAAAATGTTGTGGTGGCTAACATCTCCATAGTAACCAATTATAACGGATATCACCAGAGAATGAGGTTTTATCCTTTATTGATACCTAATTTCGAGTCTTTCTCCAATCAACTTACAAGATGCTATTTTTCGAGGGAGTCCAAACTCTTCAGGCATCTCCTGGCCCTCTTTTGAGTAGATATTGAATTAGGATGTAAGAGCTTTTTTCGTTAAGGTTCAGTGGCAATGCATAACTTCTCTATGTACACTCGATGTTGTACCAATATACCTCACATTGAACTTATCTGACATCATGGAATGGGATAAATGACATTCTCGTTATTGAAGGTGTAACCTCAAACACCTCAAGGACACTCCACCCAGTATACATACCGACACTCTCCACAAGAGACGTTCCTCACCACTAAAATGCTCTACTTGTTTTCGTTATATATCGACACTAATTTGATCATTGGAACTTCTCAGCTAGAATGATTTTCACCCAACCTCTAACATAACTTTCCTACAGAGTCATAACAACCTCAAAGGCTTGTCCCAGAGAACAACATGGAAGGACCACCATTAGGTCATTTAATCCGGTGGTATAGTATAAACCTTAATGTTGTAGACCTTAAGTACGCCAACTTAGTGCCCATTTGGATCGACTTATTTTAGGTGTTTTTAAATCAAAATAACTTTGAAGCAATTTTTTAGTGTTTGGGTGAAATAAAAAATGAAAAGATCTAATTTGCATATCCTAAATATCACTAACCTCAACCATGTGATCAAAAGAAAACAAAAAAATGAGACCAAGTTTGCTGACTACATTAGAGAGATCTAATAGCTACTAAATAGACCTAAAATAGCTGAAGCTATGACTACTGCCACCGAAGGTACAACAGTAATAGTTGAGGTTGTTATTTTTAATTTTTCATATCTACATCCAATAGATTAGGATAACTTTCACATTTTTATCCAAGTGATTTAAATTAGATAAAGTGAAACTGAATATAGTACTTCCAGCTTCGGAGAGTTGAATAACAATAAGGTGCGAGTATAAATGAAATTTTGCTCCAAGATTATTGATTTTAACCTTCGTTACGGTAACATATTTAAGAGACATCTCTAAAATCAGAGAAACTGATGCTACTAATGTTCAGGGTTCTTACTTTTGATGCTCAATTTCTTTGTTTGTTATTCAGTGCATAGAGTAAAATAAATTTGCGGTAGCACTCTAAAATAGTGGTAACTAACCAAATCACTCTCTAAGAACCAAATAAAAATAGAGAAAACTAATGCACGATAAAAAGGAAAGATGATATAAAGAATAAGGAAAAATATTTGTGGACATACATGTAGCTGAAATTATGGTAGAAGTAGTTGTAGATAGTTAACTTCACACTGCAAGCGGAAATAATTTCAAAACATTACTGCGATGAGGCAAATCTTTAGTGAAATTTTCTTTCGTTTGATTACATCGGAAATCCATATATGAACAGAAAGAAGACCAAATTAATTACTGCCAAGAAATTTTTGATAGGCAACATGGTAGAATGAAAAGACGAAACAACAAAACATAAATTGAAGCTTCAAATTAGTGGGGTCTCCAAAGCAAAAACAAAATTGAACCTCAACAACAAACCCAAATAAAAAAACAAAATAAATAACGTGAAAGATGGGAGAAATCAAAAAGTCATATTTTTTAAACATAAAAATGGAGAAAAACCAAAGCTTCAAAATGGTGAGAAACCAAATCTTCACACCAGATTCGAATCTATTTTTTCTCAAAAATTTCAAATTATATAAAAAATAATTTATATATATTACCTGAGTGAATATTGAAATCTTGGGTAGAAGATTAACTAAACAATATATATATATATATATATATATATATATATATATATATATATATATTGGGACTCGATCTACAAATGGAAGAATAAAAAATAGGAATAATACATATATTGGACCCTAAACTTGGCTTCAAATTTTAACTTTGACCTCCACCTTTTATAGTGCACAAACATGCACTTTAACTATCCAACCTTTAAATAAATAAACACGCGACTTTTGCAACCAAAGAGCATGAAATGCAAACGCTCCCACGTGTATTAGTGAGCCACTCAATGGTTGCCAACTAATTTAATATTTTACACGTCAAGTTTAGAACTAAAAAAAATTAAAATTAATTTCAATTAATATACAAAGGGTAAAGGGTAAAACCATTTTCATTTTACCCGATTGTGAATCAAAATCGTTCATCTCAAAGGTCAAAACCCTAGGTTATCTAGTGAATCAAAGGGAAAATTTGTTCAATATTTCTACTGAAACTGATGTTCATCTGTTCATCTTCCTCGATTCAGTTCAGGTATGCCTCAATTTTGCCCTTTTGAAAGTTTATATTTGATACAAGGTAGAATCTTTTTGTCACCATGGGTGTAAAATCGTTATTTTCTTACAACTTTATAAATATGGGTCATATTATAAGTATTTTTCACCATGGAGGTCACTTTTATAAAGGTCAATATGTGTCGACATTGGAAAGCATCATATTTAGCATATATAAGGACCACTTCTCTTTGACCAAATTGAAATCGTATGCAAAAGACATTGGGTATGATGAAGTTGATGCTTCTTTTACTGATGACTGATGAGTCCGAGATTTGGATTCATTTGGGGCTTTGTTTATATAGATTTAGTTTCCTCAAATGCTTAATTTGTGCCATAAATTGATATTAAATCCTTGATTTCTAGGTATATGGATTGAGGAACAAAGCAAGGACACAAACAGGCAAAAAGGAACAAAACCAGCTGAAGAAATGAAGAAGGGCAAGCCTGAGGATCGCCATGAGCACTTGGCATGTCACCAAGTCGCTCATCTGACCGCCTAAAGTTCCAGTGTGCCAAACCTTGAAGGAAGAAACCATGTCGGTGATGAAAAGAAGCAGTTGGCAAATCACCGAGTGGTTCCGCGAAGAAAAAATAGATCGCCCAAAGTTATAGGCCTCGAGGATGCTGAATGCCAAGACAAAAAGGCGATGGAAGAGGTCAAAGGGCGGCTCGCTGAGTAGTTCAGCGAGCCCGACATACTTCGTCGAATGGTCCTTCGTGGCTTATTTTTGGCGACTATAAATTAGATTTTGAACATTTAGCTATCTATCTATCTTTTATTTAGAACATTCAAAACACTTTTCTCTGTAGTTTTTCATAGTTTTGAAGAATTTTAGAGATCCAATTTGGAGATTTTGGATGTGGGGTTTGAAGATTCGACAAATTGAAGCATTGTAGAGAGTAAATCACTCTTACCCAGGTGATGGATAATCGATTCGGTAACTATTTTTACCTTTTTATGATGTTTGGCTAAAACCTCAATTCTTGGGGTGTGATCATGTGATTATGGGTTGAATTAGTTTATGGGTATTGTTAATTACTAGTTTGAATGGTATTTTGAAGTGTGTTTAATCATTAATTGTAATTTAATTTATGAATTGTAGTTGCAAATGCAGTTCTATCTTTGTGTTCCTGGCTTTCGAGAGAGAGAGGTTTTAGAATTTAGATTATTGAATAATGATTTGTGGGTATTGGGTTGAGCTGGGTTTAGCTCGATAGAGTGAATCCTAAGCCCAATTCCACCCATCTAGCTCGAGAGAGAGTGGATTAATTAAGGTGTGGGCTATTCTTCATTGCTATGCTTGTTGATGTTTGAACGAAATCACCTGATTCGGGATAGTTGTTCGAAAGAAAACTATCTTCCTTATAGTCTGGCCTACTCACTGATCTTTAGCTGTTTACTAGTAATTTCAATTACCATCTATCTATATTTGCCTATAATTGATCACATCCCGAGAATCCCTCTCCCTATTGTTATCTCAAAGTGTTTGTGACTGCTGTGTAGTTGATAATTGCGAATTAAATCCCCATCTGACATTCGTATCACCCTTTAATTTGATTAATGTCTTTTTTGATAATTTCAATTCCTATGACTGATTAGATCACGTTTGCACTTCTTAATTGAATTTGAAACATGTATCGTGGGATTTGACCCCAACTCATTTTGTTTGGTTTTATACTAATTTACCATCATTGACATCTAGAATTGGATGAGGTGTGCTTGAAACGTTAAAAATAAAAAATGGCGTTGTTGCCGGGAGTGGTGTTGTTTGAAATTCTTTTGGTGAAGTTGAATTGTGTTCTTTTTAGTTATAGTTGGATCTATGATTAATAACGTTTCAAAGACACTTCATCCAATTCTAAGCGTCAACGATCGTTAATCAGTATAATAACCCAACTAAATGAGTTGGGGTCGAATCCCACAAGGAGTGGTACGTGTTTAAGAATCAAGAGCAAAGTACAAATATGTTCAAGTCAATCATAGGAATAGACATTATCGAAGAAAAATATAATTTCAAATTAAAGAGTGACACGAATGTCAAATAATAGGGGGCTTTTGACTGTAATTATCAACTACAACAGCAACAAATAACACGAAGCAACACATATTGAGACAGGTTCTTGGGATGTGATTGAATTATAGGCTAAGGTAGACAAATGGGTAATTGCAATTGTTAATAAATAGCTTTAAATCAGTTAATAAGCTAGACTTTAGTGGGGATAAACTTTCTCTTAAAAAATTTACCCCGAATCAAGTTGGTTTCTCTCGAACACCAACACGCAAGCAATTAAGAACAGCCTACGCTTTAGTCCATTCACTCTCTTGAGATGAATGTGTGGAAAAGGGTTTAGGATTCATTCTCTCGAACTGAACCCATGACAATCCAATACCCACAAACCATCAATTCAGTAATCTTGATTTTAAAACTTCTCTCTCGAACAAGCCAAAAAAATGAAAGTAGAATTGCATTTGCAACTACAACCCTTTAAATTAAACCACGATTACTGAATGCAATCACTTCTAAACAATAATTAAACTAACAAATAGCAATACCCATTACTAAATCAACCCATAATCATATAATCACACCCCAAGAATTGGGGTTTTAGCTAGACATCATAAAAAAAATAAAAATAGTTACCCAGTGGTGTTTCTATCAACTGGGTAAGACTAATTTCATATTTACTGTACACACGTAATTTTTGACCGAACTTAAAGTATTACACCATTTTTAGTACATGAATATTGCTTTTTTATATAAATCAATTTTTTTATTTATTTATTTTTTCATCGTATTTTAGTAAGTTTATTTTAAAAGATTAGGAAACTACAAAAAAAATATGTTTTCTTTTAATATATATTTAATAAATAAACTAGTGTTTCTTAATTATTTTTTTTAACTAGCTACTTTTTTTTAATATTTATATTAATTAAAAATAATTAGTTAATATTTTTTATTATTATATTTTATATTTATATAAATTTACACTACCCCACAAACCCATTTCACCCCACTACACCATAATCCCCCCCCCCCACTATACACACACATACTCACACGATACACACACTACTACTAGTATATCTATTAAACTTACCAACATACACAAGAAAGGGGGGGACGCAAAAACCAAAAAAAAAACACAAGAAAGAAAAACACACACAGCAACACAAACGGACAGAAAAAAGAAACAAGAAAAAATACAATCTGCACATACAAAAAACCAAAAAAAACACATCCTTGTTTTATTCTTCTTTTAAAAAAATTCACCAACACATTCACATCTTTTCTTCCTTACCCATTTTTTTCATATCAACACAAACACATATACCATCACAAACAACCTACAAAAGTTGTGGGTGTTCTAATCGAGCTTTAGTTAAGATTTTGCAGTATTCAACTTTACTTTATCTTCTTATTTAATTTATTCATGGAATTTGATGTAATTATTATGATAAGTTTTCTTACACTTTTATTTTATTCATAATTTGATTAAAATGAAGAATGTGTTAAGTGTTATATCTCTTTAATGAATGAAAGTAACTTTATTGGTGGTTATTTTTATTTATCTATTTTTGTTCATTAGTTGTGATGTCTTAAAATGAATGGGTCATGATGTTGTTCTTTTCTTGATTTCGATGCTAATAATGATAAAGTAGGAATTATTGGGTTCACAAAATTATTGTTGTTTTATTTCTTAAATAAAGAATGAGATTTATTTTAGCAATTCGTCATTGTTTTGTTGGATTAATAAAAAGTACAATATGAGTATGCCTAATTTCGCCATTAACTTCAAGATAAAAAATAAAAATAAAAATATAATATGTGTAGGCCTAATTTTAACATTAACTTTAAGGGTGAATAAAAATAAAAGAATATAAGATAATCCAAAATTTATATTGTATCCTAGAAGTTTAGATTTGTTTTATTTTATTTGATTTTATTTAATATTTTCTTATAACATTAGATGGGTTTTAGGCATGTAAACAAAAAATAATATTTGTTTCAATTAAGAATGTGGTTACACATCTTTTTTGAAACACTTAAAAGTAATTCAAGGAAGTGGTGACACACCTTGATAAAATTATTCTAATATATATTTTAACATGTGGATTAATTTAATTAAAAGTATCATCAATAAATATAATAATGAAATGAGAAGATTAGTTGTCTAGAATTCAGAAAAATAAGAGTAAGTATTTTTAATACTAGATGAGTTTTATAAACGTTAAAAATATCTGTAAAAAATTAAGAATGTGGTTAAACATTTTTTTTGAGACATTGAAAAAAACTCAAGGATGCGGTGACGCGCCTTGTCCAAAAATATAATAACTTTCATTAATTTAAAATAAGATCACTTATAGATAAAATTAGGTGATGAACTCGAGAGAAGGAAACAATTATGCTCATAAGCTATTTATATGTCAAAAGTCGAGAATGCAGTTATGCATTCGATTTGAGACCAAATAAAAGTTCAACAATAAAAATGCAAACAAGTCATGACCTGAAAATAATATATCCACAAATGATTTAAAATAAGTATAAGTCAATAAAAGCAATCGTGCTAGAACCACGGGACTCGAGGGTTGCCTAATATCTTCCCCTCGGTCAACAGAATTACTTATCCGAATTTCTAGTTCGTAGACCAAAACTAAAAGAGTCATTTCCTATTGATTAGGGATTTGAAAAGGTGATTTGGAACACCACAACTCAATTCCAAGTGGCGACTCTAAAACAAAAATAAAAATAATATCCCTAATCAATAACGTCACTTAAATTGGAAAAACCCTCCCGCCGCTGTGCAAAAAAAGGGGTGTGACATCTCTGGCGACTCCGCTGGGGACTAACCAGAATTCGAGCTTTGTTATATTGATGTTTACTTGATTTTATTATTTTATTTATTGGATATATTTTGTTTGATAGCCTAATGTGCTACTTGCTATTCATTTATTGTTTTTTATATTTATATTGTTGAATTATACTAAATTCTTTTCTCTCACGCACACCTTATGAGTCTTTGAATACACATAACACACGTTCACAGGAATGCAATTATGCATCCTATTTTCCCTTGAGATAAAGCTGGAGTGTCTTGACACCCAGTGAAGGATATTTAGTCACATATGTTAGGCGGGGTTGGACCAACAATGAAGTTGGAATAGCGCTGCTATTGATAAGTTGCCCCTCCCTGACTCGAGTTGTCTGCTCGGGTAAGCCAGTCTAGATACCTATCTTATTCAGGTTTGAACCTAGTAAAACTAAAACATAGACATGGTTATACCTAGAAGACTCTGATTATTTGCATCATTTTTATGTGAGTTAGTGAGTCTCAAAACAAGAGTTGGGTTCATCCAGGACAAGTATCCCTCACTTACTTGACCACTTAGCTCATTTATGTGCTACATGAAAATACATTTATTTGAAAGTCTCTATAAGTTGACGCATTTTAGTATGACTAATGCAATGAAAAATTTATCTTTTGATCTTATTTAAAAAAAAAATTAAAAAAGAAAGAGAAAACATGAAAATATTTCTTCTTTTAGAAGTTATTATACATTTCTTAAAATAAAATAATTTTTTTGCATTACTTAATGAAAAGAATAATAATATTTTTATTTAGACTTTTTTCATAAAGTTTGTAAAAAGAAAATTCAAAATATTTTATTTTCATAATACTTTAAAAAGTTACATTTGTCAAAATAAAAAAAAATTAATATCTTAAAAGTTTTTTTTACTGTCAAATCTGGGACGAACTATGCACACCTGATTCTCACCTCAATGAGATATGTAGGCAATCCTTTTTGGGTTCGGTGATCTTTATTCAAAAACAAAAAATAAAAAATCATTTTTCAAAAGTTCAAAAAAAAAATGGAAAACAAGAAGCTTTAATCTTTATCAAAAATTAATTTTCTTTTAATGATTCAAATTAAAAAAAAAAAAAAACTAAAGAATTTTATCTCAAAGCTCTAAAAAAGAAAAACTTAGTTATTGAGTTTTTGAAAAAATATGCAAAGATCTTCGCAAGCGTGTTACGTATGCAATCTCAAACGGATTTGATCAATGCATTATTAAAAAAAAAATTATAACTGAAGAAGGTCTAACCCTAACAAACATTATTATCTATGCACAGTTAAATTAATGTGGTTGACTTGTGGTTAAGCTGGCATCTCATCCCTATAATACAAGGTCAAAAGGGAAAAAAAAATGACTCACAAAGACGGAAATGAGTCGGACAATGATGAGGTCCAGAACCAGATGATGTCATAAGAAACAGTGTCAGCCGAAGAGATAAGGATACTAAGACATCAAATGACGGAGATGTACGAAGCTTGGATGAGTGGACAAGCTCCACCGCCTTCAATCCGTGACTATCTAAATACAAATATGTCACCCCCTGTCCAAGTATCGATAAGTGATCCAATTTATCCACCTGGATTCAGTCCCGCATCCAATGTAGCTGGAACTTCTGCGGCGCGCCCTTTGAATACGCCTATGACAAGTAATCCACTATTCATTCCAACTGCGCCGACTAATGTCGTTCAACAACCTATAATGGAGCCAAAATCCAACAACGATCCTTTACCTAAAGTTCAATATGATCGAGATTATACTCCTGAATTGACTTTTAAAATTCCAAGCTCTTACCCTCACACTCATCAGTATAGTTCCCATGTTGAGGCTAAAAATGTTGTTAAGAACGAGGAACATGAAGAAATGGCTAGAAAAATGAAAAGTTTAGAACAGAGTGTAAGAGATATGCAAGGATTGGGAGGTCACAAAAGTGTCTCGTTCAATGATTTGTGCATGTTTCCCCACGTTTATCTGCCCCTCGATTATAAAACTCCAAAGTTCAAGATATATGATGGACATGGAGATCCTGTAGCTCATTTAAAGAGATATTGTGATCAATTGAGAGGGGCTGGAAGCAAAGAAGAATTGCTTATGGCTTATTTTGGGGAAAGTTTGATGGGAATTGCCTCAGAATGGTTCATAGACCAATATACTTCTAACTGGCATACATGGGATGATTTGGCTCGATGTTTTGTTCAACAATTTCAATATAACATTGACATAGTTCCAGATCGCATTTCACTTGTCCACATGAGGAAGAAGACTACTGAAAATTTTCGTGAATATGCTATTAGGTGGAGGGAGCAAGCTGCTAGGGTTAAGCCGCCACTGAAAGAGTCTGAAATGATCGATGTTTTCCTTCAAGCGCAAGAACCAGATTACTTTCTTTATTTACTTTTCGTTGTTGGAAAAACATTTGCTGAAGTTATTAAGGTTGGTGAAATGGTGGAAAATGGCATCAAGTCTGGAAAAATTGTAAGTCAAGCTGCCTTGAAAGCTACAACACAGGTGATTAAAAATGGATTAGGAAATTTTGGGGGAAAGAAAATGAAGGAGGATGTAGCAAATGTTGTGTTAGGCACACAAAAAGGTCCAAGGGGTCCACCTTATCAATCTGCACCACCTCAATACCATCACTATCTCCCTATGCAAGACACACAATATTCTGTTGTTCCACCTCAATATGCGATTTACAATGCACAACAATATGCATACCCACCAAACTATCCTCAATGGCGAGCGCCAACATATCAAAATGTTCACCCTTCTTCTCAAAATTTTCGAGCACCTTATAATCTTTGTTCGAGACATGGATTTGAAGGAGGTCAAAGGCCTAGAAACAATTTCACACCAATTGGAGAGTCTTACATAAGTTTATTTAACAAGTTGAAACATTTGAAGATAATAGAGCCGATTCCTAAAAATTATGTGGATCCACATGTAAAGGGTTTGAATCCTACAGCACGATGTGCATACCATTCTGATGCTCCAGGGCACAGTATTGAAGATTGTCGTAATTTTTTAAAAAAGGTGGAAAAGATGATTCAAACAAAGATGATTGTGGTTCAAAATGATGACCCCCCAAATGTTACTAAGAATCCTCTACCGGCGCATAGTGATGTACACTTTATCGAGATGATAGGTGATGACAAAGAATATGACAATTCTGAAGAAAAGACAATTGAAACTGGTAGAGCTTTTATGAAGGCTAACGTGCAAAGCACTGGCTAAGAAGTTCAGCTTGGTGATTGAGAGACACTCTTCTTTTCTCTAAAAAGAGTGTATAGATAGTTTATTTTGTCATCATTTCTGCTATGCAATCATTTTTATTTTTAGTAAGTCAAATCTTTCTATCATTTCTCTTATGCGTTTGTTTGTTGAGTCTTGTCGTAGTTTGAGTTATTATAGAGTTGTGACCTAAATTTAGTTTGTTGTCTTGTCACCAAGATTTTTTAAAATCTTTAATATAATCTTTAATATACTCTTTATTCTGTATTACTTTGATCCGTTCTATTTGGCATTCCACATATACATCTCTTTTCAGTTCAATTTTGTGACATGATATGCAAAAGGATTTGGTCAGATCTTAAGATTATATCTAATCATGAAATGAATACATCAAATAATTATTATTTTTTTGAGGAAATGAACAAAGGACTTAGACACCTTGATACTTCCTTTAGTATCAAAAAAAAAATCATCTAACTTGACATGTCATTTGTTGTCAAGAAGGTGTTACTCAAATGGAGATTCTCAGCTGACAAACATGCAACAAAATGATATACATATTCATCAATACATATGTTGCAAAGAAATATTGTATGAATTTCACTTCACATCTTAAAGGGAATTGATTGTATTTGACATTTTTAATAATTTATATGACGAAGGCATTTCATTCTACTATCCAAACACCGTGTAATCCTTTACTATCCCTTTTGAGCCTTAATTTTATTTTCTTTCATACCCCTCTTTTGGAATTAAAAAAAAAAAAAGTCAAGAAAAGAGAAAAGTGAAAAGAAAAAAGAGAGAGAAAAGAAAAGTTGGAGTGAAAAATAAAAATAAAAATCCAATAACAACAAAAAACAAACTTCCTGAACTACGTTCGATCTGATTCTTGTTTTGACAAGATATGTAGGTAGCCTTATTTTGAGGTTCGGTCCTACCAAGAAAAAATCTAGAAAGCCCTCATCACAAAAACTGGGGCAAAAATAATAATAATAATAATATTCTTATTTTATTTTATTTTATTGTATTTTTGTAAAAAGTGTTGATTTCAAAAGTTGTAAGTCTTAACCCTGTTACGCAGTATCTTTGAGCTTTCATGCCAATCATTTCATTTTAACCCTGTCCAAAAGCCACGTTACAATCCAAATAAAGACCTTCTGATCAATTTTTAACAATGACAAGTCAATCAAGCTTTCAGTGTTGATTATATAAGGAAAAATGTTATGCCATTCGCATAAAGAGTGAAAAATGAGGAAATCTTATTGATGAAAATCCTCAAAATCCCTATAGGGGATCATTTGAGTCGAGAGAAAGTAAAAAATGAGAGAGTCTTATTGGTGAAAACCCTCAGGGCACCGTAAGACGATAGTGAGTGAGAGATAATAAAAAAACAGGCATGTTAGTGAAAACCTTTCGAGGCACCACCAGTCAAGTGTTAGTCATAAATCTAGTGCAAAAGTTGGATTATAAAAGTCTGACTTCAAAGTTGAAAGTTTGACAAAGATAAAGTTTAGATTAATTGGACAGACCAGACCATTTAATTCAAAATGCATGTCATGATCATTAGAATTGACCACCACTATCAATGGAATCCATTTATTTTTATTTATTTATTTTTTCTTCTTAAAAGGATCATATATCATTTCTTCTTATTTTGCGTCTCGCTCAATTCAATCTTGAGATAGTCTTCATTAAGCAAGCAGAAAATGATTTCAAAATTGCTACCATCTCTTCAATTGCACAAAACAAAGCTTGATTAGCCCATCAATCGTGACATGATTCAAGAAATAGTGATATGCATAGTAACTTGTCAGCAATTGACAAGTTTTGAATACAAGGTTCAATTATTGTTGAAGGGTGGAAACAGTATAACAAATTTGAAGTTTGAAGTTCTGAACAACTAGAGATGTTTTCAAGATTATCAAGGTGAGCTGACTAGCAAACGAAAGCAGTCAATCTCAAGCTAAAATTAGCTTCAAACATGGCAACAACAAGAGCAACTATCCTCAAAGCCAATGCCACAAATTGACCACCATTAAAAAAAAATATCTATATATATATATATATAAACTTTCTTTTGTTTCTTTTCTAAAACAGGGAAATATTTCTTACGTAAAAGATATCTTAAAGACTCAAATTTGTTTTTATTATTGCAAGAAAAAGAAAAAAAATAAAAAAATTATTGCATTGTTTCTCCTATGATAAACGTTTTCTAGTGAGACAATTATTTTAATTTTTTTTAATTTTTTTAATTTTTTTTAATTTTTTTTTATTTCTTTACTAGGATAAACATTTCCTAATATAAGACATTTTAAAAAAAGGGTTAAAATATTGTGGTGATTTTATTTGATGATTCTGTTAATTGAGATCTTCCAGAGTAATGAGATTTAGATTAGCAGGACCCTCCTACATAATGGGATTAGCAGGACCCTCTTATATAATGAGATTTAGATTAGTAGGACCCTCATACATAATGAGATTTAGATTAGTAGGACCCTCCAACATAATAGGATTAGCAGGACCCTCCTACATAATGAGATTTAGATTAGCAGGACCCTCCTACATAATGGGATTAGCAGGACCCTCCTATATAATGGGATTTAGATTAGCAGGACCCTCCTACATAATGAGATTTAGATTTGCAGGACCCTCCTACATAATGGGATTTAAATTTGCAGGACCCTTCTACATAATGGGATTTAAATTAGTAGGACCCTCATAATAATGAGATTTAGATTAGCAGGACCCTCCTACATAATGGAATTAACAGGACCCTCCTACATAATGAGATTAGCAGGACCCTTCTACATAATGAGATTTAGATTAGCAGGACCCTCCTACATAATGGGATTAGCAGGACCCTCCTATATAATGAGATTTAGATTAGCAGGACCCTCATACATAATGAGATTTAAATTAGCAGGACCCTCCTACATAATAGGATTAGCAGGAATCTCCTACATAATGAGATTTAGATTAGCAGGACCCTCATACATAATGGGATTAGCAGGACCCTCATATATAATGAGATTTAGATTAGCAGGACCCTCCTACATAATGGGATTAGCAGGACCCTCCTACATAATGTGATTTAGATTAGTAGGACCCTCCTATATAATGGGATTAGCAGGACCCTCCTATATAATGGGATTAGCAGGACCCTCCTACATAATGAGATTTAGATTAGCAGGACCCTCCTACAATGGGATTAGTAGGACCCTCCTACATAATGAGATTTAGATTAGCAGGACCCTCCTACAATGGGATTTGCAGGACCCTCCTACATAATAAGATTTAGTTATTTTCTCCTAGGTAAACACTTCTTACTCGGAGACGTTATTTGTTTTTCTCCTAGGATAAACGCTTCCTAGTCTGAGTTTATTTTTTAAAATTTACATTTGCTAATAACTCACAAAATTTTTCCAGTGAAAACTGGGGAATTTTTTTTGTTTATTTCTTTTGTTTTCAGTGTTCTTCAAGCGAAACATGGATTGGAAATTTAAGAACAAAGTTTTAACTCTTTTTCAGAATGATCAATTTCATGATAGTCAGAATCAGCTTCTTCAATGCATATAACAGCCAGACTTCCTTGTCACGCCCCGAGCCTACACCCTGGGCAGAACCGGCACTCGGAGACCATTGCTGGCCCCAAGCGAAACCCTTGGCCTGGCTTTCTTAACTCAGCGGAAACCTAACCCAACAGCATAACTCAATGCAATGCAATATTACAAACAACTTAACTTATACAATATGGCCATAAAGGCAACTCGAATCTCAAAGTAGAACATTTACATATATACATATAGATGAGAGACTCAATACTAGTTGACTGACTGCCTGTCTATGAAGCCTCTAAAATACTGAGATGGATGTTGGGACAGACCACGCAACATCCTAATAAAATAAAAACTAAGAACACAAAATAACTGAGTCCTCCGGAATGCAAGGAGGCTCACCACGGACTATGGAGTGCTCAGCTGGATCAATGACGTGCTGGATGCTGATCCTGGGTACCTGAATCTGCATCATCAAACGATGCAGGCCAACTGGCATCAGCACATGGAATGTACGAGTATGCGAGCGGGAAAGCCAAACCGCAACTTAAGCTTGAAAGGAATACAAGAGAACACTTACCTCGGCTCTGTACGACTCATGACTAACTGAACTAAATATATAAAGCAATAAGACGCATGCATTATATAAAGCTTGTAAAACAGTATAAACAACTTAGCTTGATAATGATAAAACAATAACAACTCAACTTTACTTATATAAAAGTAATATAAGTTATGTGGGAGGTTCTTTAACCGACAACCACCACTATGAGCCCTAGTGGTGATACAACGCTTTACCTCGCGTTGCCCAAGGACCATCCTATACCTTGTCGTGATATAGGAAGCTAACTTTACTTAGTGGATCAACTAGCTTAACTTTCGTGATCATCTAAAAAGTATGATCCGAGAAATCCCATGTTGGCGCATGGTTCTTATGGAGAGTTGAGTTAATCAGAACTCGTGTCCCCAATTCGGTGCTCAATACTACTCCCAAAAATACTTTGGCTCATAATTGTGTTTAAACATATCTTTCTTTAGTTGAGATAATTACTCAAAACTTAGCCCAAAGGCTCTTTTGGAAAAACATGATTCCCCTCTTACTTGATTGTAACAACGTTTATAAACTCCTTTGGGAATATTTAGTTCCCTAATAGCCTTTTTAGAAAAAGAACTCAACTTTAAACTCTTGACTTAACTTGAAACTGAGACTCTTACTCGACTTGAAACTTAAGACTCTTACTTAGCTTGAAATCTATACTGTTTTGCTTGACTTCTAACTTCACTTGACTTGGAAACTATCTTTCCTTGAAACGGAATTATGAATTTCAAGGTGTTCGATCACATGTTGTGGGGGGATTCTTGAATGCTTAGACGTAATTTGGAGTGTCGGAAACAACTATAAAACATAGGTATAATACTTAAGAACATGCATGAGAAAGTGGAAAAAGAATGGGGGAAACTTGGCTGAGACTTCAAATTTCTGGTGACATAGATGGCATCTACGGACGCCATCGACGGACCGTAGATGGACTTACGGTCCGTCCTGCAGGTTCGTAGATCGCGTCAGAAACTTCCCCAGAATTCAATAAAAAAAATGACTAAGTGTTGACTTACGGTCCGGACTTACGGTCCGTAGATCAGGTTACGGACCGTAGGTCGTGCCCGTAGATCGATGCCCCAAAAAGTCCAACTTCTGTCCCGATTGACAGTTGACCAGTACGGACCGTCAATCGATCTACGGTCCGTAGGTCACGCCCGTAGATGGGAATCGACAGTCAAACTTTGCTGAAAATTTATGGTGAAACAACTTCAAATGGTCATAACTCTTAGAAGCATAATTCCCTCAACATACAATAAATTTCAACAAACACAATCAATAACATCAACAACCACTAACAACTTCAACAACAATTCCAATCTTTTCTCAATTCATAAAATGAGCTTGGTGTGTGGGGGAAAGGATCAACCCACACAAAGAACTCACATACCTATTAGGGATCTCCCCCGATGATAATCCACGACGGAAACTTGTTGATCTCCTTTCTCCTCTTCTTCTCCTCTTCTTCTCTTCTTCTTCTTCTCTTCTTCACTCTCAAGAACCCTAACTCTTTCTCTTTTAAAATGGGATAAAAAATGATCCAAAATCAGCCTAACACACAATGTGACCTCAAAAGAAATAATTTGTGAAAACACCAAAATGCCCTTAAATTTCCGGACGGATTTCCTTTCCAACTGCCCAACTTCTAAAGGGCATAACTCCCTCATACGAACTCGGAATCGAGAAAACTCGGTGGCGTTGGAAAGATCATTCCATAAGCTTCACAACCATAACTGGAACTACTCCTAACTCATCCTGAGCTAGGAGTTGTGACTGTTCAAAGTTGGCCAAAAACTCACTGATTTCCACACTTAGCCAATTTTCCAGATTCTAATTTTTTTTTCAAAAAAATGACTACTTTCCAAATTTCAAGCTTCTTCAAAGCCACTTCAAATTGTCGGATGTTACACTCCTGACATCTATTTCTCTTCAGCTTCTGATCAAGAAAACATGCAGTCATGCAAGAACATATTCAAATTGTCATTTTGAAGAGTGCCAAAAGCTCACTCTAAGCGGCAAGTTAAGCCTCAATCCAATTCAAGATTAAGATACTCACCCAAAAATCAAGGTGATATCTGAAGTAAAGACACAAGTGAAGACTCAAGAGAAGCTGTATAGATAAGAGCTTGTACTTTTATTTTCCTTTTGACTATTAACTTTCATTATTTTTATGTAAGGATAGGAACCGCAACTTGGAGCCTCGATAAAACCTCACTTAACTTCAAACTCATCACCTCATCTCGTTGAACTACATGTGACCTGATTCCCTTAAAACCCGGGATATGTAGGATGTCCAAAACCAAGACTCGGTCGCACAAATTTTGTCTTTCAAATAAGAGTCCGGTCAAAATTTGTCGCATTGTCTACTTCTTTGTCTGAAAACTCTTCGTGTTTCCAGTCAAAGAGGGGCAAACTGTAGACACGTAATTTTTGACCGAACTTAAAGTATTACACCATTTTTAGTACATGAATATTGCTTTTTTATATAAATCAAATTTTTTTTTTTTATTTATTTTTTCATCGTATTTTAGTAAGTTTATTTTAAAAGATTAGGAAACTACAAAAAAAATATGTTTTCTTTTAATATATATTTAATAAATAAACTAGTGTTTCTTAATTATTTTTTTTAACTAGCTACTTTTTTTTTTATATTTATATTAATTAAAAAATAACTAGTTAATATTTTTTATTATTATATATTATATTTATATAAATTTACACTACCCCACAAACCCATTTCACCCCCACTACACCATAATCCCCCCCCCCCCACTATACACACACATACTCACACGATACACACACTACTACTAGTATATCTATTAAACTTACCAACATACACAAGAAAGGGGGGGACGCAAAAACCAAAAAAAAACACAAGAAAGAAAAACACACACAGCAACACAAACGGACAGAAAAAAGAAACAAGAAAAAATACAATCTGCACATACAAAAAACCAAAAAATACACATCCTTGTTTTATTCTTCTTTTAAAAAAATTCACCAACACATTCAAATCTTTTCTTCCTTACCCATTTTTTTCATATCAACACAAACACATATACCATCACAAACAACCTACAAAAGTTGTGGGTGTTCTAATCGAGCTTCGGTTAAGATTTTGCGGTATTCAACTTTACTTTATCTTCTTATTTAATTTATTCATGGAATTTGATGTAATTATTATGATAAGTTTTCTTACACTTTTATTTTATTCATAATTTGATTAAAATGAAGAATGTGTTAAGTGTTATATCTCTTTAATGAATGAAAGTAACTTTATTGGTGGTTATTTTTATTTATCTATTTTTGTTCATTAGTTGTGATGTCTTAAAATGAATGGGTCATGATGTTGTTCTTTTCTTGATTTCGATGCTAATAATGATAAAGTAGGAATTATTGGGTTCACAAAATTATTGTTGTTTTATTTCTTAAATAAAGAATGAGATTTATTTTAGCAATTCGTCATTGTTTTGTTGGATTAATAAAAAGTACAATATGAGTATGCCTAATTTCGCCATTAACTTCAAGATAAAAAATAAAAATAAAAATATAATATGTGTAGGCCTAATTTTAACATTAACTTTAAGGGTGAATAAAAATAAAAGAATATAAGATAATCCAAAATTTATATTGTATCCTAGAAGTTTAGATTTGTTTTATTTTATTTGATTTTATTTAATATTTTCTTATAACATTAGATGGGTTTTAGGCATGTAAACAAAAAATAATATTTGTTTCAATTAAGAATGTGGTTACACATCTTTTTTGAAACACTTAAAAGTAATTCAAGGAAGTGGTGACACACCTTGATAAAATTATTCTAATATATATTTTAACATGTGGATTAATTTAATTAAAAGTATCATCAATAAATATAATAATGAAATGAGAAGATTAGTTGTCTAGAATTCAGAAAAATAAGAGTAAGTACTTTTAATACTAGATGAGTTTTATAAACGTTAAAAATATCTGTAAAAAATTAAGAATGTGGTTGCGCATTTTTTTTGAGACATTGAAAAAAACTCAAGGATGCGGTGACGCGCCTTGTCCAAAAATATAATAACTTTCATTAATTTAAAATAAGATCACTTATAGATAAAATTAGGTGATGAACTCGAGAGAAGGAAACAATTATGCTCATAAGCTATTTATATGTCAAAAGTCGAGAATGCAGTTATGCATTCGATTTGAGACCAAATAAAAGTTCAACAATAAAAATGCAAACAAGTCATGACCTGAAAATAATATATCCACAAATGATTTAAAATAAGTATAAGTCAATAAAAGCGATCGTGCTAGAACCACGGGACTCGAGGGATGCCTAATATCTTCCCCTCGGTCAACAGAATTACTTACCCGAATTTCTAGTTCGTAGACCAAAACTAAAAGAGTCATTTCCTATTGATTAGGGATTCGAAAAGGTGACTTGGAACACCACAACTCAATTCCAAGTGGCGACTCTGAAACAAAAATAAAAATAATATCCCTAATCAATAACGTCACTTAAATTGGAAAAACCCTCCCGCCGCTGTGCAAAAAAAGGGGTGTGACATCTACAAAGGTCCAAATTGAAGAATCTCAAAGACCCACTTCCAATTTCTCAAAAATGGAAAACTTCAATTCTTCAAAGCTAAGGAAAACTTAGTCTCAAAACTCAGAAATTTCAAAATGTAAAGAAAAACATGTCTCTTCTGAAAACTGATTAACAAAAGATATTAATAATAATGTTTGAAAATGTATTTATAGTCGCCAAAAAATATGCTGCGAAGGGTCATTCGGCGCAGTAAGTCGGGATTGCCGATCAGCTCGGTGATTCACCCTTTGATTAGTTTCATCGCCTTTTTGCTTTGGCCTTCAGCATCCTCAAGTTTTGTAACTTTGGGCGATCCAACATTGCATCGCGGAACCACTCGGCGACACGCCGAGTGCTTCTTTCTCTCGCCCACTGGATTTTCTCCTTTAGGGCTTGGCACACTGGAACTTTAGGCAAGATAATAGCCACTCAGCGACTCGCACAATGGATTAGGCAATCAACAGACCTTCTTTTCTTTGTTCTTTATGCTGCCTTGTTCTATTTTGCTCATTAGTGTCCATGCTTTGTTCCACAATCCAAATACCTGGAAATCAAGGGTTTTACATCAGTTATTGGCACATAATAAGCATGTGAGGACACTAAATCTATCCAAATAAAAGCCTAAATAAGTCCAAATTGTGGACTCATCAATCTACTTACTTTTAGTTTTGGTTTTATGTTGCTTGTTAAATTAGATGAGGAAATAAGCGTTAATGGAAGAAATGGTAGCCAAGTGGGCCACCAAGATGATGTCGGAAACCTTAACGATGTTAATGACCCAGTCCAAATAGGTGGTGTTGGGGCCATTCGTTTGCCTCCAACTTAAGGGAAAGCTATGTTTCACATCACAAGCACTATGCTTCAGCTCCTACAACCGAAGGGTTTGTTCGGGGGTCTAGCTCATGAGGATCCCCATGAGCATATTAGAAATTTCATTGATGTATGTGGACCGTTCTCATTTAAGAACATATTGCAAGAATTGGTTCGGCTGAGATTGTTCCCATTTTCTCTGACAGGAGAAGCAAGCAAGTGATTGACTGAGTTGCCAATAGATTCCATCACTTCTTGGATGGGGCTAATCATAGTGTTCCAAGTTCATTTCTTTCCCCTATCGAAGATGATGACTCTTCGAGACATCATCCAAGGATTCAAACGTTTGGAAGGAGAGCCCATACATGAGACGTGGCTAAGGTTTAAAAAATTGGTGCTGCATTGCCCAACTCATGGACTTCCAGATAAGGTGCTGCTAGAGTACTTTTATAGAGGTCTTGATTCAGTAAACAAAGGAGTGGCTGACCAAATTATTTCGGGTGGTATAATGCGATAGCCCTATGCAATAGTGTCCCAACTCATTGATTGCATGACCAAGATAAACAGGGCATGGTATACTCATGAAGGTCAAGTCTCTCCTCTCATTTATGAAATGATGAAAGAACAAGTCATAAAGGATCAAGTTAGAGACCAGAGCATGGCCAAAATGATGACCTAGTAGGATATCTTGGCCAAAAATGTCGTGGAATTTGAAGCGATGTACAATAAGGAAGTAAACTTCCTAGACAACCAAGGATGGAATAGAAAGGGAGAGAAGGATAGGTATGTTGCTCCCCATGAGCGTCGAAAGCCCAAGGACTCTAAGAGTGGCAAGACAAAAGATATGCTCTCATGTATTCTCAACAAAGTCAAAGAGTCTGAAAAAGTGTTGAAAGAGATAAAAAGGATTTTTGACTCTAAACCAAACAATGACCTCTCACTCAGTCTCTATCAAGTAGCTGGAGACCCAAATGGGTCAAATTTTGTCTCATCTGAACCCAAGACAACAAGGGGGGATGCCTAGTGATACTATGGCAAACCCCAAAAATGAGGCTTAAATGAGTACTTGCGTCGTGCCACGACATTAACTAAGGTGCTTCTTGGGAGGCAACCTAAGTTGTTAATGTTTTGTATTTGTTTTTGAATAACGAGTGTTGATTGTGCAAGTTGAAAAGTCGAATGTGTCTGAGAATGTGTAGATTGGCGAGCCAAAAGTCCAGTCGGTGACTCGCCAAAAAGGTCAGTGAGCCTGACTTGGACCACCGTTGGACTCACAAAAACATTAGGTGGGAGTCTGTAAAACTAGGCGGCCAATGACTGAATCGGTGACTTGATGAATAGGTTGGCGAGCCCAATTTTGTCTGCCGTTTGGACCCCTAAATTGATTGGAGGTCCTGTAAAACTAGGTGAGGTAAGTCACCACTCGGTGCATCATCGAGTGGTTCGGCATGTTCGACTAATACCGTCCAAAGGGCAATGAACTGAAAGGTTTTAAAAGGCCAAATGGTTTAAATTTTCAAAATCTTTCATATTCTCTCATTTCTAACCCTGTACACTCACACCCACACTTTACTTTCCTGTATTTTGCTATTTCTCTTCGTTTGCTTGTTTGATCTTGTGCGTGGATTTGGATTACTTTGCCGCCTAGCTTATCAAATTCTTTATTCGGCACTCAGGTTGGTTTTTCGAACCTTGAAATTTTGATTAATTGGTTGAACTAGAATGCCTTCGATAATTTTATGATGATGTGTGTTGGGTAATGATTGAAATCTTGTTTTATGTGTTGGTTTTCCTTAGTTGTGTTTCAAAATTGTGCCTAATTGCTTAAAATGATGAATCCCCGTGTTTAAAGTGTTAAAATTGACTCTAAATTGTTGGGTTGCGGTTATTTTATGTTGGGTCTAGTTGGGTGAAGTCTGAGTAACCCTTAATTGAGACAAATGGCATAATTTGCCCAATGATAGAGTGGATGACGTCATTCTTAACGGAAAAAGTCATCAAATAACCAATTTTGGCCAAATGGGGAGAAGTCTGAGTACCTCGGAGGCATGGATCTTGTATGAATTTCATAGTGTGTTAGTTTGATTTTGATTTTAGGGGTTGCGGGCTTGATTTTGGGATACAGGGTTAAAAATTGGCACGTTGGGCATTTTGGCGAGCTGGGTCGAGCTCACCGGATGGTATAGCAGTTCACCGACGTCCCTCTTTGATCACCCTTAATTGCGTGATTTGGTTATTTGGTGTTTTTCATTTTTGGCGGGAAGCCTGAGCTCGCTGAGTTCACTCGGAAAGTCGCCGAAAGTCCTTTGATCGCCTTTTCTGCACCCTTAACCCCTAAAACACATTGTAATATTCGGCAGGCTAGTCTGAGCTCGCTGAAAGGCCCTGAATATCTCCGACCTGCCTGATTTCTGAAAATTTTTCATGCTAGTCCTTTCAGCGAGCCCGATCTAGCTTGCCAAAGTGACTCGTTGACTCGCCGACGGGTTTGGCGAGTATTTTTGCAACTTGAAGTCTGCAACTTTCTTGGATATTTTCTAACACTTTTCAGTGTATTTTGCGGATATTGCTAGGACAAATTTGGATGAAAGTGGTATGATGCCCCGCAAACGAGCACGGGGAATCAGCATAAATGAGGGAGCAACTTCCTACACACAAAAGAGCAAGAAAGCACCTCCGAAGGGAGGTAAGGGAAAAGGAAAAGCACCCGTAACTGAGAGACCAGAGCACAACTCCGGCAGTGATGGGGATTCTTTTAACTCTCAGGCTTCACTCTTCATTCCTGAGGATGACCAACCACTACAGACCCGACGAGCAGAGATTCGTGCATGAGCTCGTCAAGTTTCATCTAGGATCTCGGAGTCTACCCCCCTGCTGCTGATACAGTGCCAGCTCCGGCATAGACGGTGGGTCTAGCACCACCAGTTCAGGGTCCTCTTCCCTGATTACTAAACTGGTTAAAGGCCGAGGGATTGAGGACAATTCTGGAGGAGAAGAAGTTGTCCACAGATGGTGTGATGGACAGGTACCCTAATGTGTGGGACACCATCTGGTACCATAAGTTCTAGATCTTCAGTAGGCCCCGTGGCCCGTACATTCCCACATGGGTCCAGGAGTTTTACATGGCGTATATTGACGTGGTACCAAAGGGAAAGAAGAAGGCCAGTGCCTTCAGACCGGTAGAGTCTATGGTGGTACAGGGGAAGACGGTGAGATGTAGCAGCGATTATATTAACGATATATTTGATAGAGGGCAGATTTTAACCACTCGAGCTTGGCTACCACTGTGATGACTCTAGATGACCTAAAGGGATGGCTAGCTCCCCATTATTTTTGATACCACCCTAAGGTGGATCGAGGTCGAAGTCCCTATTGAGAAGAAGGACTAAACATAGCAGCTCGGTATTGGTTTGGGTTCATCAACATCTCCATCATGCCCTCACAGAATGAGACCATCCTCCGCCACCCAAAGGCGGCCTGTCTCAGATCAATCATAGCCCGGAAGAGCATCAACTTAGGGCTAATCATTGAGCAGGAGATGTCCATAAGGGCCAAACAGCGCCAGACATCCCTTCCTTTCCCAGTGCTCATTACAGAGTTATGTCGGCGGGCTGGAGTTCCTCTTGATGAGAAGAGGGACATTGAGGTTACACCCACATCCTCCACCAACATCCGGTGCATTGAGGCCGAGTACACACGGGATAAGGCGGATAGGAGGAGAGCAGATCTGGTGGATACATCCCCAGAGGTTGATGTTGAGTCTATACCTACAGAGGCAGATTTTCCTACTCCGGCCTCCGATCCTTCAGGTACATCTACTTCCACTCTTTCCCAGGCCCAATGTTATTCTATTGCCTCCCAGCCTCCTAAAGTTACTTCAGGTACCACTGCCTCAAGGACTCTGATAACCCAGACCATGCTCCTCAAGATAGGGCACATAGCCCATTCTACAGATGTGCGGGCTTCCCGGCTAGAGGCTGAGGTGCCCTAGATGATTGAGCGAGCCATTTTAGCTACTTTGACACCTCTCTATTCCTCCATTGATTCTTTCACGATGAGAGTAGAGATTTGTGAGAGAGGACAGGGGGTTTCCACTGACGTTACGACTTTAAAATCTGAGGTTTCCGAGTTGAGGAAGGATGTGGACCATCTGAAGTCTACACACTTCACTTCACTGTTTGAGTCAGCTGAGGCTCCTGCTGATCCGAGTGTTGAGATTCCTGCTCGTGCTGAGGTACCTTCGACTACCGTCGGAGATGATATTGTGAAGGATGTTGTTGCTGCTAAATCTGAGGCTGAGACCAATGAGGAGCATATTGGGGAGTGAGATGCGGTTGTGTATGATGATCTGGCTGACTTAGAGGGTGTGATGTTCGAGACTACATGGCAAACCTCCTTGATAGATACTTCCATGGAAGGCTCCAGTGGAGCCAGTGTTGATGTTACCCCGGACACTTATGCCCAAGACCAAAGTATGACCCCGAGCATTGATTCCCTGATAGCCGGAGTGACTGAGTAGACACGATCATTTTTACCTCCCCCTCTATTGTTTTATTGACTATATTTGTTTTTGTTGCATTTGAGGATAACTGCTTTTCTTTTGTGGGTGGGGTGAGGTATTTCTATACCTACCTCTTGTGATTACATTTGTTTGTATATATTGGGTTTTATGATCTATTTTGGTTTTGATCTTTTCTTGTGGATGTTTGAGCTTGTGGCTCCTTTTGAATGGAAATGGTTTTTGACCTATTTTGAAAATTTGTGCCACCTCTATTGTGTGTGATTATGGATGTTCTTGTGCAAATTTGAGTATCGGTTATGATCAATACCGATGACTTAAATAGTGCTCTTACTTGAATGAAATGAATGTGCGGCTACGACGAAGCTAATGATGCTGAATAGACAATGTGTGAACTTTTAGCCGGTTATAGAATGTTCCTCTTGTGATGAACATTGCACACTAGCTTGAAAGTGTGAAGTCTTGTTTGATATTGGTGTCAATTTCTTGTGTGATGAGCTTACCTTAAATATAGTGTATGATGACACCTAGAATTTGCCTTGTTGGTCCGGTTGAATAAGTGATCCAAGCTCTTGAAATGATCTTCGCCAACAATTTTAAAGAGTGAAACAATTTGACAATATACCTCTTCTGTGGCCAACCTTGTGAGATGTGTGAACTTTACTTAAACCCCCTTGAACCCTATCCCTTTCTTGGAAGAAACTTGAAAAATTGTGATCCCTCTTTATCCATTCACCCATAACTCTCATGAAGTGTGGTTTGTTTGAATAGACAACTTAGGCCAAAAGCCTAAGTTAGGGGTGTGGTGAAAAGAGAAGGAAAATCGAGAAGTGTGAGAAATCCCCCTTTGAGAATGGTTTTAAAAAATATGGAACCCCTCCATATATAAAAAAAGAAGAGAAAAGAAGCAAAGAAAAAAAAGGAAAAAACTGTGAAATAAAGTGATGAAAATTGCAAAAGAAATGGGGTGTCCGGTAATTCATAAGAAATTGAATAATGGGGTGGATTATGAGCATATTTGAAATGTTAAAAACAGGAGGAAAGTGATGTTCACATCACACTTCATGAGGGTAGAAGCCACTGAGCCTAAATGACCATACCTTTACACTCAGTTGTGTTACAAGCCTTGAAAAGACCTTTGTGATCTTGAGTGAGTTGAAACAAATGTTGATTGGAAAATAAGGGCTAACCTACAGGTGAAGTCATGCATGT
Source organism: Solanum okadae (assembly GCA_036553675.1). Taxonomy (NCBI): domain Eukaryota; kingdom Viridiplantae; phylum Streptophyta; class Magnoliopsida; order Solanales; family Solanaceae; genus Solanum; species Solanum okadae. The sequence continues at coordinate 26,416,314 of CM071689.1, forward strand.
GTTCATCTTTGTGAGTGTGAGAGTTGTATGTGATTCTGAAATTATAAATTGTTGAAGAAATTATGTGTGAATATGGAATCATATTTGTTGTGAGGGCATTTGAGTACCTTTGTTGGGCTTGAACTTGCATTTGAAGCAAATATTGTGAACTTGAGCATCTTTGATAATAGTGAGTCACAATTTGAATCTTTGAGTGCACAATTGATCATTGCATGAGTAAGTAAAGTCTTGTTGTGTGCATTCATGTTGGACCTTATCTATCACTGTTTGAGACATCCTTTTTGGATTATTGAACTTAAGTTTTACTTGAGGACAAGCAAAAGTTTAAGTTAAGGGTGTTGATAAGTCTGATATTTGGACTTATTTGGGGATTTGTTTATATTAGATTTAGTGTCCTCAAAATTTTAATTTATGCCATAAAGTGATGTTAAATCCTTGATTTTCAGGTATATGGATTGAGGAACAAAGCAAGGACACTAACAAGCAAAAAGGAACAAAAGCAAACCGAAGAAATGAAGAAGGGCGGCCTTGAGGATCGCCAAAAGCACTTGGCGTGTCGCCAAGTGGCTCATCTGACCACCTAAAGTTCCAGTGTGCCAAGCCTTGAAGGAAGAAACCAAGTCGGTGATGAAAACGAGCAGTCGGTGACTCAACAAGCGGTTCTGCGAAGCAAAAATAGATCGCCTAAAATTACAAGCCTCGAGGATGCTGAATTCCAACGTGAAAAGGCGATGGAAGAGGTCGAAGGCTAGCCGAGTAGTTCGGCGAGCCCGACTTACTTTGCCGAATGGTCCTTCGTGGCTTATTTTTGGCGACTATAAATTAGATTTTGAACATTTAGCTATCTATCTATCTTTTATTTAGAACATTCTAAACATTTTTCTCTGTAGTTTTTCATAGTTTTGAAGAATCTTAGAGATTCAATTTGGAGATTTTGGAAGTGGGTTTTGAAGATTTGACAAATTGAAGCATTGTAAAGACTAATTCACTTTTACCCAGTTGATGGATAATCGATTCGGTTAGTGTTTTTACCTTTTTATGATGTTTGGCTAAATCCCCAATTCTTGGTGTGTGATCATGTGATTATGGGTTGAATTAGTTTATGGGTATAGTTAATTACTAGTTTAAATGCTATTTTGAAGTGAGTTTAATCATTAATTGTGGTTTAATTTATGAATTGTAGTTGCAAATGCAGTTATATTTTTGTGTTCTTGGCTTGCTCGAGAGAGAGGTTTTAGAACTAAGATTATTGATTAATGATTTGTGGGTATTGGGTTTAGCTCGAGAGAGTGGATGAATTAAGGAATGGGTTGTTCTTCATTGCTATGCTTGTTGATGTTCGAAAGAAATCACCTGATTCGGGATAGTTATTCGAAAGAAAACTATGTTCCTTATAGTCTAGCCTACTCACTGATCTTTAGTTGATTACTAGTAGTTTCAATTACCCATATATCTATATTTCCCTATAACCGATCACGTCCCGAGAATCCCTCTCCCTATTGTTATATCAAAGTGTTTGTGACTTCTGTGTAGTTGATAATTGTGAACTAAATTCCCATCTGACATTTGTGTCACCCTTTAATTTGATTAATGTCTTTTCCGATAATTTCTATTCCTATGACTAATTAGACCGCGTCTGTACTTCCTAATTGAATTTGAAACACGTACCGCTCCCTGTGGGATTCGACCCCAAATCATTTTGTTGGGTTTTATACTGATTTACGATCGTTGACACCCAGAATTGGATGAGGTGAGCTTGGAACGTTAAAAATCAAAGACCCTATTACCCATAGTTTTGTCAAGTTAGAAAGTGACAGCCAACTATATAACTTTGTTAAAGATTTGTGGAGTGGGTCATCTTTTAAGTTGTTTTTGAAGCATGTGACTGTTAAAGAAGGGGGTCCACCGCTACAACTAGGACCATATTCTGTTGAAAAAAATAATCAAGAATTGGGAAATTTCTCTAGGGTTTCACACATTGAGCATGGTATAAATGGGGCAGGTGAAGTTGAACAACCATTAGAGGAAGAAAATGATGATTCTCTTGACTTTGAAGAGGATGACTTAGATGATGTTCCAGATCAGGATGATAGTGAAGTTGATGAAGAACTTAGAACTTTTAGAGAAAAATATAGGGAAGGGAAAAAAATGAAGCTGCAAAGCAAAAAAAAATAGAACTAAAAGACCCTCAAAGGATCAAGATGTTGAGCTTGGAGAAGCTGGCATAGATAAGGGATTTGAGAATATCTTCACCAATAAGGCAACCAAATATAATGGGAAATTGGGAGGTGATGAAGCGGTTATTGATTCATCAGATGAACCAAGTGAAGATCGTGATGAGGATCTAGATGTTTTAGCATAACCAGGTGTTAATTTACCTTCAAGAAGAAAAAGCAACAAGCTGAGGTATGATTCTTCTTCTTCCATTTCTTTCTTTGAGTTAAGTATGATATTTGAGAGTGCAACTCAATTTAGAAAGGTTGTTGCTGATTATGTTGTTCAACATAACGTTCGGTTAAGGCTTAAACCAAATGAACCTCTTAGAGTTAAGGGAAAAATATGAAGGAAAGTGTAAATGGGAAATCTTTGCAAGCTTGAATAAAGATTCTAGAAATATTTTTGTAAAGAAATACTATCCTGCTCATAGATGTATTACAAAGAATAGGAACATGTTGTGCTCAGCCAAATATGTGGAAATGAAGATGAGGGATAGAATAATATCTCAGCCTAACATGAGAGTTCATAAGCTTCAAGAGACACTAAGAAAAGAACGGGGATTAAAAGTGAGAAAATTGATATGCCGTGAAATATTGGCTCATTAGATGCTCAAAACTAAGGATTCATACTAGAATCGAGTGTATTTTTGTAAGCTTTGATGTGTTTGTTGAATGTGTAGACAAATTCTAACCTGTGTGGAAAAAATGGAAAAAGGAGCAGAAGATGAGTGTGATCAGGTGAAGACCACGGGCACCTAGTCAAGCCGTGGTCCTTGAAACAAACGGTGGTGACTATCGTGATGGATTTCCAGTGAAGAGACATCGAGGAGCTGAAATAGGATTGGACCAAGTAAAGGCCACAGACGACCTCACGGACCGTGGTCCTCACAAGGGTCCATGACTGTGATCGTGGAGTGGATCCAGTGTTTGGGTCTTGAGAAGATGAAGTGTAATGGCGATAAAGTGAAGTCCACGGAAGGCCTCACGGGTTGTGGACCCATAACGGCCCGTGGTGGTGATCGTTAAGTGGATCTAGTGTACAAGTTTTGAAGACTCACATTTTGTTTGGGCCAAGTATAGATCATGGTAGGCTTCACGGACCGTGAAGCCTTTGACGATTCGTCATGTTGCCCATGAAGTTTCCCAACAGTTCAGTCCTCCTTTGAGTAGGACTCATTTTAGACACTTTATTTGAATTAATTAAGTCGTTTTAAGTTTTTATCTCGTCATATCTGGAACGAGCGACATAGTTTTGAATACTTTTGACTTCGATTTTTATCTATTAACATTGAATCAATTTTGGAAGTTGGATTTGAATATTCTCAATATCAATCGTTCATTGAATTTGCAAATTGTCATAAGTAAACTTTCTTAATGTTTTCATTACTAATCTCTGTTCATTTAGTGGAAAGCATGAGTGGCTAAACACCACAACTAGGGTTGTGGATACTATGACAGAAATCTAACTGTGAATTCGTAAAATGAGTAGAAGGTGAATTATATTTGCAATATTTAACTCATCTTTCATTATTCATTTGTTCTAATGAATCCACGCGTTAGAGTCAGCATGTATCTATCGATTGTTCGAGAGAAAAGAGATAGTTGGGAAAAAGTGGAGTTGATATGATAAAATGGCGTTAAAGGTCGAGTTCGAGAGAAGAGAACTTTAACATCATTGTACACGAGGGTAGAACTTGTTAACACTCAAAGACCGAGAGAAATTGAGTGAAAATTATCTAACTAAACTGAGAAGTGTTAGATATAAGAACTCGCTTATAAATTGCAAAGACTAAATTACCTGAAACTCAGTTACGAATGAACAATAGATTTACTATCATGGGAAATACATCTGTGGTTTTATTTATTTATCGAAACAACTTTAGGATCAATACTCTGTTAATTGTTAATCTGGATTTTTCTTAACAATCTTAGTTACTCGAACTTTACAGCTGAACCCAATTTACATTCCATAATTGTTTTATTTAGGAAATAATAACAACATTTGGGTAAATGCGATAGTGAAATCATTTCTGTAAATAAATTCTCTGTGGGATCGATCTCAACTCCCGTTGAGTTTTGTGAATTGACTTCAACCATTTATACTTCTTAATTGAAGTGTAAGTTTGGACGTATCAAATTTTGGCGCTGCTGCCGGGGAATTTCAATTCATAAGTTTTTTACTAGCTTTTATTCAAGGCGTAGTTATATTTCCTAATTTTACGTCTTGTTCTTTGTCTGTGTCTCTTACAGGTGAGTTCAACTGTGTATGCCAAATACCAGAAGTAAGGGAGCAACATTGATTCCTTACAATCAGAAAATTTGAAAGATTAACTGCAAGATGGTCAACGCACAGTAACTTGAGGCACAAAGGAAAATATTAGGATTGGAAGTTGAGACTGCTGCAAGAGGTGCTCAGCAGAATGCTGTGAACAACCCGCCTAAGGTGGTGGATGAACATCCAGGAGTGGAAGAATAGCTCCTCCCTACCGCCAACCACTAGCTCCAAGGGGTCGAGCACAACATCCAGCTCACATGATGTACGAAGAAGATGACTTAGATTTGGACAGAGCTGGAGCCACTGGAGTGATAGTATTACCTGTACTACCTCCAGGTGTAAAATTTACTATCACTAGCACTATGATTAAGTTGCTAAATTTGAAAGGTATATCCAGAGGTGCAGCTGGTGATGATGCGAATCAGCATCTAATGAACTTTGTGGCTTTATGCAAATCACAGGAAATCCTGGGGTTAGTTAGATAACCATGAGGTTGAGGCTATTTCCATTTTCTCTTATTAGGGAGGCAACTAATTGGCTAAGTGAGATGCCACATGACTCAATCAGAACCTAGAATGACCTGAAGGAAGCTTTCTTGGAACGATTCTATCCTGAATCGAAAGAGTTGCAGATGAAAGACAAATAAGTGCACACAAGTAACTACCAGGGGAGGCAATGCATGATACTTTGTGGAGATTCAGCCAAAAGCTGAAAAAGTGTCCAAACTATGGTCTCACTGAGAGACATTTGAAATAGGCCTTCTATAGATCACTTAATTATGTTACTAAGCCTGTTGTTAATGCAGTTTGTGGTGGATCATTCATGAGGAAGCCTTTTGTTGAAATCATGCAGCTAATGGATGAAGTAGCCAAGAAAAATAGAGCATGGCACACCAGGGATGCTGAAGTGGAAGATATGGGAGTAACTTTTGGGCTATCAGATGAACAAAAGAGACGAGATGAAGAAAGGGATTAGTACATGGGGAATATGCAAACTCAGATGGACCTACTCACAAAGCATATCATGGCAGGTTCTGAGATGGTGAATGTTGTAGGGACCCCAAACAAGTATGAAGATCAGGACATCAATCTAGATGAGGAGGCTAAATATTTGGGCAACCAATGAGGTTTCTGGAATTATAAGTCGGGAAACCAAGGTTATAATTCTGGATATGCAGGTCAAAACTATTCCAGGGAAGGACAGTATGACAGGCTGGCAAATAGAGAGAAGGGAAACTGGCAGAACCGAGATGGTTACAAAAATGATCGCAGTGGTGTGTACGTTCCCCTAGGTAATAAAGATTGTGCAAGTGGTAGTTCCAGCGGGTCTAAGTTGGAAGATATGTTGGCTAAGGTGCTCTAAAAGGTTGAGTCAACTGATACAGGGGTGAAGGAGATGAAATGTGATTTCTCCAGTATGAGTCAACTGGTAGACTCTCACACCACCTCCATCAAATAAAAAGAGTAGCACTTAGGGAAACTTTCAGCATCACTGAACTAGAGGAAGAATGGGTCACTACCAAGTGACACTATGCAGAATCCCAATAAGGACGGGCATTGCATGGCTATCGCCACCTGGAGTGGTAAGATTCTTAATGAACAAATTATCTGCGGAGAAGAGAATAAAATATAAGATGCGGAAGGAGCTGGTTGTCTTAAAAGACAGGATGTATGGCTTGGAGGTCCATGTCCAAGACCAGTTGCAGGTTGCAGTTTCAGTCAATACTAGCGAGTTTAAGACGCAATTGGCTGAGATGCGAGCTCAAGTTACTAAACTAGTTGAGAAGACGGTATAGGTTCCCACTCCGGTCATGCCAAAGCCCTTGATGAACTTGCTCAGTGAGGCACCTACCACTCAATCCGTTGACGACCTCTGGGGTGAACTCTCTACAAGAAAATCCGGCAAGAGAAAACACAAAGCTGGAGAATCTGATGAGGAGCTGTCGGGTGACCTATCAAAGGAAGAAAGAAGACAACACAAGAATGTCCTCAAGGCATCACAGAAAAAGGCAAGAGAAGAAGAAGCACTTGCACAAAAATAGCGAGATACAGTGTTAGCTGGTGCTTCTGGTAGTGGAGTACCTGTCCCGGTTAATGTTAACCAGCCTGATCGAGAGATGGTGGTTTCTAAGAGTGCACCAGTTGATAAGGGTGTCGATGCTGATTCGGCTACTAGCGGCTAGTGCGCTATAGGTATGACCTCTCCTCACAGCCCTGTCTTGTTTTTCTTTATTGACTTTGAGGAAAAGTCTTTTTGTTTGGGGAGGGGGTGGTGAGCACCCTGCCATTTTAGCTGTTAAAATGAATAGAGGTTGACTCTGTGTTTGTCTGATAAACTGTGATTGGTGTGTTTGGGTTTTTGATGAAAATGTGAAGTTTTTGTGTGTTAAGTTGTGGAGGAGCTAGTTATGTTTGAAATGATGGACTTAATCTGAAATTTGACTGTTAGGCTCTTTAAATGACATTTTAGGTACTCATGAGTTGAAAATTTCTAGTCTGAAAATAAATTGGTGAACCAAGAAACTGGAGAATGTAGTCATGTGTCATCTGTGTGTGTGAGTTTTGCTTAAAGTCTAACGCTAGGAGCAGAAACTAGAACTTACCTGAGTAGTCTTGCTTTAATCTGAGAATAACTGGATAGGAAAGGATTAGTAGGCCGTTTTTGCAAAGCCAATGAAAAGCCAAAAATAAAACAACCAAATAAAAAGCATATCATTTGAACCCAATTTGAGCATGTAAACCAATTTTGTTCTTACCCATTAAATATCATAGCCTTGGGTCCCCGAAGATACGATGTCACAACTAAGGCCAAAAGCCTGAGTTGAGGGTGATTACAACACGAACAAAAAGGAAAAGTGAAAAAGAAGGTTCACCCAGTTAGCTAGGTGAAAGCAAAAAATGTGCAATAAAAAAAAAGAAAAAAATATTAATAAAAAAAAGAAAAAGAAAATAATGGTTGTTAGGATGTACTGAAATGAAGATAAAGAGGGAATCGCTCAGAAAGAGTTGTGTGCAAACGAAACTTGGAGAACCAAGGTACTAGTCACTCACAAACCCAAAAATTCATTCCCTAGCCTGAGCCTATGTTACACACTGATAAAGTCCTACAGTGCTCCTATTCTGGTTGTTCAAAAGTTGAAGCGCAGAAAACAAGGGCAAGCCTACGGTCTTTTGTTGTTAGTGTTAGCAGTTCATTGAGAGTGTGAGCGTAGAACTTAGTCCCAGTTATCATGAGTGAGGGACTACTTTGGTGTGAGGACACAGAGATTGCATTTGATAGTTAGATTGTGTTAGCTGATAGAACACAGGCATAAGCATGGTCGATTGTGAGTAATGGGATGTCATATATTGATCCGTGCATGTTAGATTGATGGTTTTGGATATAAATTGTGGTTGAGAAGGTTGTTGCATGATTAGGATAATATCTATGGTGTTTGAAGAGTTGAATGCTTGTCTTTATCATCACTTGAGAACAAGTAATGGTTCTAAGTTGAGAGTGTTGATGTGCCGTGAAATCTTGGCACATTCGTTGCTCAAAACTAAGGATTAATACTAGAATCGAGTGTATTTTTATAATCTTTGATGTGTTTGTTGAATGTGTAGACAGATTCTCACCTGTATGAAAAAATGGAATAAGGAGCAGAAAATGAGTGTGATCAAATGAAGACCACGGGCACCTAAACGGGTCGTTGTCCTTGAATCGAACCATGGTGATGATCGTAATGGATTTCTAGTGACCACCTCACGGGTCGTGGTCCTCACAAAGGTCCGTAGTTGTGACCGTGGAGTGGATCCAGTGTGTGGGTCTGTAGAAGATGAAGTGTAATGGCGACCAAGTGAAGACCACGGAAGGCCTCACGGGCAGTGGTCCCCATAACAGCTCGTGGTGGTGATCGTGAAGTGGATCCAGTGTACAGGCTTTGAAGACTCACATTTTGTTCGGGCCAAGTATAGAGCACGGCAGGCTTCACGGATAGTGAAAACTTTTACGGTCCATCATGTTGCCTGTGAAATTTCTCCATAGTTCAGTCCTACATTGAGTAGGACTCATTTTAGACACTTTATTTGAATTAATTAGGTCATTTTTAGTTTTTATCTCATCATATCTGGAACGAGCAACTTAGTTTTAAATACTTTTGACTTTAGATTTTATCGATTAACATTGAATCGATTTGGGAAGTTGGATTTGGATTTTCTCAATATCAATCGTTCATTGAATTTGCATATTATCGTAAGTTAACTTTCTTAATGTTTGCATTACTAATCTCTGTTCATTTAGTGGAAAGCATGAGTGGCTAAACACCACAACTAGGGTTGTGGATACTATGACAGAACTCTAAATGTGAATTTGTAAAATGAGTAGAAGGTGAATTATATTTGCAATATTTAACTCAGCTTTCATTATTCATTTGTTCTAATGAGTGCATGCGTTAGAGTCAACCTGTATCTATCGACTGTTCGAGAGAAAAGAGATAGTTAGGAAAAAGTAGAGTTAATCTGATAAAATGGCGTTAAAAGTCGAGTTCAAGAGAATAGAACTTTACTATCATTGTACGCGAGGGTATAGTTTGTTAACACTCAAAGCCTAAGAGGAATTGAGTGAAAATTATCTAACTAGACTAAGAAGTGTTAGATATAATCAACCCGCTTATAAATTGGAAAGACTATATTACCTGAAACTCAGTTACGGATGAACAATAGATGTAATGTCATGGGAAATACAACCCTGGTTTTATTTATTTATTGAAACAACTTTAGAATCAATACTCTGTTAATTGTTAATCTGGATCTTGTTTAACAATCTTAGTTACTAGAACTTTACAGTTGAATACAATTTACATTTCGTAATTATTTTCTTTAGGGAATATTAACAACATTTGGGTAAACGCCACACTGAAATTATTTTTGTAAGGAAATTCTCTGTGGGATCAATCTCAACTCACATTGAGTTCTGTAAATTGACTTTGACCATTTATACTTCTTAATTGATGTGTAAGTTTGGACGTATCAAAGACCAATATGTTATAGAGCAAAAATGAATGCTATTGCCAAGTTCTTGGGTGATTGGAAGCTTGAATTTTCAAGGTTGTTAGACTATGCTGATATGATTAAGAGTACAAATCCTAGGATTTCTTGTTGGGTGAGAACTGATAATGAACAGTCCATGGCTTACACTTGTTCAAATATTTCTATGTTTGCTTTGCTTCATTGAAAAATGGATGGCTGGAAGGTTGTAGGAAGATTATAGGATTGGATGGATGCTTTCTGAAGGCTGCCTGTAGAGGAGAATTATTATTGGCTGTTGGAAAAAATGGAAACAATCAAATGTATCCAATAGCTTGGGTAGTGGTTGATCAAGAAACTAAACACTCTTGGAGTTGGTTCTTAAGCTATCTCATTGAAGATTTGCAACTTGGTGATGGAACTGGCATAACAGTCATGTATGACAAGCAAAAGGTATTTATTCTGCCACTTCTTTTAAACATTTATTTGTTGATTTATTGTCTTTGTTTCTTTATGTTAGTTAGTGCCTTATGTTATTGTCTTTTGGGTATTTACTGTCTTTGTTTATTAATGTTAGTTGTTGCCTTGTGTGGGAAATTTGTGGATATTGTTAGTGTGTGAAGTAAGTAAAGTTGTTGAAGACTGTCAAGTTTCATTTATACTTACGTTAAAGATGCCTTTGTTTATTTCTCTTAGTTATTGTCATTGCCTGTGAATGTTGTTAGTGTGTGAAGTGAGTGATGTTGTTACTGTATGAAGTAAGTGAAGTTGTTAGTGTGTGAAGTAAGTGAAGGGTGCTAATAGATGCCTTAAAAATGTTTATTTCTGTTAGTTATTGCCACTATTTTGTGCTAATAGATATCTTAAAGATGCCTTAAAGTTATTGATTAAATATTTCTTACGGTCTTGGGATAGCAGTTGAAGACTTACTTGTTAATGCTAAAAGAAGAATGTGTGCAAGACATATTTTGGCAAACTGGCAAAAAAATGGAGAGGTGAGGTTAAATTGGGAGATGAATTGGAATATATGGCCAAATTGGGTGATACAATATGTGAGTCATTTCTTGGATATAATAAAGAATACTGGTGTAGAGCTTTATTTAATGAAAGATCAAAGTGTGATGTGGTGGAAAATAATATGTGTGAAACATTCAATTCATGGATTGTTTGTCCTAGACATAAATTTGTGATTAGTATGCTTGAAGATATTAGACATAAAATGATAGATAGGCATGGAGATATGATTAAGTTTGCAGATACTTGGATCAGTGACATTTCACCTATGGCAAGACTGATTTTAGAAGAAAACAAAGAGATTGACAGGACACTAAGGGTGAATTCGAATCATGACATTGGATTTGAGATCTAAGAAGGAGAGTATAGACACATGATTGATATGACTAAAAAGACATGTAGCTGTAGGTTGTGGCAGTTGAGGGTCATACCTTGCCAACATGTAGTTTGTGCCTTATATCACATTGGCCAAGAACCAGAAGATTATGCGGAACATTGGTACAAAAAAGATACATTCCCAAGTGCTTATAAGTACTTTTTACAACCCATCTCCAATATGGTAATGTGGCCTGACACCAATAACCCAGCAGTTGAGCCTCCTGAAGTGAAGTCATGTCACGACCCAGGGGTACACCCTATATGTAACATGGCATACTTGACACTGAAGGGGTCTCATATATGCCCTTAGCATATCATAACATGAGATACTAGATAAGTGCGGAATTTTAAAACATTTTTCAAATAATCAAAGTATTTATAAAAACAAAGCGGAAGTCTAGAACATGAGCATCTTAGGGACCAAGCCCATACAATAGTCTAAAACATAAAGAAAGACATAAAAAGGAAATGGTGGCTATATCCTCGATGTTATGAGGACTCACCAATCTTCAACTCCTTGCTCCTACTAAGAACCTAGCCTCAAATATGGAACTCAATATCATCGGACCATACATTTGATAAGAATGTAGGCAAGAGTTTGTGTTGGTACAAAATGTACTAAATATGAAAGCTAGCATAACATCATAAGAGCATAACATAAGAGTTAGTCAATCATAAGATATATGCCATAAACATAAGAGACAACAACATAATCATAAGCATAATCTCCAACATAAGCATAATATAAGCATTAGTCAACATAAGGCATAATCCATAACATAAGAGATACATCATGTCCATAAGCATAGTAAATACTTAGATCTTCATATCATAAGAGAACTACTTCTCAAGTAACCTCAAATCATACTTGTGCAATACATGAATGAGACCTCATAATCCCATCCACACTAAGTACCACTTTTGGGTCATCATAATCATACTTACCCTCTTAGGATCTCATCCTCAGCATAATTTTCATAGACAAAGAAACCTTCACCCTTAGTCAAACATATCAAGGAAGGCAACTATAGCAACAACCCAAGCTAAACATACAACGTATAAGAGAAACACTTCATGAGTCACCTCAAGGCAAGCTTGTGCAATGCATGAATAAGACCCCATAGTCCCACCCATGCTAAGCTAGAGACTTTAGGCCCTCATCCATATTTATCATCTCTTATTCTCAAAATTAACTTATTTCTCATAGACAAGGGAAATCACCTCAAGTCATACATGTATTGGAAGGGTCTTTCAAGCTATAATCCAAACTAGTCATGCTCATAGTACTCTTTTCTTATTCTTAAGACATGGGAACTCACCTCTCTATGTCTATCATAAGGGCCAATGGGTATTCACCTCTCCATGTCTATCATATAGGCCAAATGGGTATTCAACTATTACTTTACATGTGCAGTCATAGGCATTCGCCTCCATAACTATTTTAGGGAAACATAAGTATTCACCTCCATGCCCCACCATTATATGATATAAGTATTCGCCTCTAGATCATTACATGAGGATCATAGGGATTCGCCTCAATGATCAACATAAAGGCTAATGGGTATTCACCTCTTGCCTTACTATAGAAGTTATATATTAAAGGTAGTCACCACACACTTCTCATATCATGTCATGGGTAATCTCCTCATGACTATCTACTTAGGGATAAGGGAAGTCACCTCACATCCCTCTCATACAAAGGTCTTTGGGGGAATCACCATAAGCCTCATCAAATTTCATAGTCCTTGGACTTATATTCATTTTAGGTGAGAAAGCCTTTTGACCTAGAATCATTCTATGTTAGAGAACCTATCATATCATATCATATTCATGCATAAGTGTGTGTGTGAGAATGAACTTTCACAACACAACAACATATCATAATTATAGACACTTTACTGTTAAAGTGTTCTTAAGCATATACATAGATTTTCACAAAACATGCATGAATCTCATACTTTACCTCCTTGAAGTTTCTAAACATTCCTTTAATCAACATATCTAGAATTCTACATTAGACATGGATATCATCATAACTCAAGTGTTCTATCACTTCATACATTCAAATATTCATAAGGTAGATTAGGTGGGTAAAGTCCTTCCACAACAATTCTATCTAATAGTCTACCATTATCACACAAGTTTCACTCTTAATGCCTTAACATAAATAATTCATCATATTGGCTTTACTCTCAAAACCTTAGGAATCAACACTCATGACTACAAGCCTTACTCTCAAAGCTTTATTTCTTAAAATCATCATACATACCTAAATTTCAAGGCTTTCTAATCACATTCTTCATTATTAAGCGATTCTAGTCTTAAATAATCATAAAGGTTCAACTTCAAGCTTTACTAGTCATGATCCATCATATATACTATAATCTAATTCATTTCATGTATACATGCTTCTATTCTTGAAAAATTACTAATAATATCAACCATTTTAAATCTTGTGCTCTGATTACCAAGTTTGTCACGACCCATGGGTACACCCTAGATGTAACATGGCGTACTTGACCCCGAAGGGGTCTCATGAAAGCCCTTAGCATATCATAACATAAGATACTAGAAAAGTGTAGAATTTTAAAACATTTTTCATATAATTAATGTCTTTATAAAAACAAAGCAGAAGTCTTACTACACTTGTCTCAAACCATCTAGAACATGAACATCTTAGGGACCAAGCCCATACAATAGTCTAAAACATAAAGAAAGGCATTAAAAGTAAATGGTGGCTATATCCTCGATGCTATGATGATTCACCAATCTTCAACTCCTTGCTCCTACTAAGAACCTAGCCTCAAATATGGAACTCAAGATTGCCAAACCCTACATTTGATAAGAATGTAGGCAAGAGTAAGTATTAGTACAAAATTTACTAAATATGATAGCTAGCATAACATCATAAGAGCATAACATAAGAGTTAGTCAATCAGAAGATAAATGCCATAAACATAAGGGACAACAAAATAAGCATAAGAATAATCTCCAACATAAGCATAATATAAGCATTAGTCAACATAAGGAATAATCCATAACATAAGAGATACATCATGTTCATATGCATAGTAAATACTTAGATCTTCATATCATAATAGAACAACTTCTCAAGTAACCTCAAAGCATACTTGTGCAATGGATAAATGAGACCCCACAATCCCATCCACACTAAGTACCACTTTTAGGTCATCATAATCATACTTACCCTCTTAGGATCTAATCCTTAGCTTAATTCTCATAGACAAAGGAACCTCACCTTTAGTCAAACATATCAAGGAAGGCAACTATATCAACAATCCAAGCTAAACAGACAACCTATAAGAAAAACACTTCATGAGTCACCTCAAGGAAAGCTTGATAAATGCATGAATAAGACCGCATAATCCCATCCATGCTAAGCTAGACACTTTAGGCCCTCATTCATATTTATCATCTCTTATTCTCATAATGAACTTATTTCTCATAGACAAGGGAAATCACCTCAAGTCATACATGTATTGGAAGGGTCTTTCAAGCTATAATCCAAACTAGTCATGCTCATATTACTCTTTTCTTAATCTTAACACATGGGAACTCACCTATCTATGTCTATCACAAGGGACAATAGGTATTCACCTCTCTATGTCTATCATATAGGCCAAATGGGTATTCACCTCTTACTTTACGTGTGTAGTCATAGGTATTCGCCTCCATAACTATTTTAGGGAAACATAGGTATTCACCTCCATGCCCCACCATTATAGGATATAGGTATTCGTCTCCACATCATTACATAAGGATCTTAAGGATTCACCTCCAAGATCAACATAAAGGCTAATGGATATTCACCTCTTCCCTTACTATAGAAGTTATATATTAATGGTAGTCACCACACACTTCTCATATCATGTCATGGGTAATATCCTCATGAATATGTACTTACAGATAATGGAAGTCACCTCACATCCCTCTCATACAAAGGTCTTTGTGGTAATCACCACAAGCCTCATCACAATTCATAGTCCTTGGACTTAGATACATTTTAGGTGAGCAAGCCTTTCAACCTAGAATCATTCTATGTGAGAGAACCTTTCATATTATCATATTCATGCATAAGTGTGTGTGTGAGAATGACCTTTCACAACATGACAACATATCATAATCATAGACACTTTACTCTCAAAGTTTTCTTAAACATATACATAGATTTTCATAAAACATGCATGAATCTCATACTTTACCTCCTTGAGGTTTCTAAGCTTTCCTTTAATCAACATATCTAGAATTCTACATTTGACATGGATATCATCATAACTCAAGTGATTCTATCACTTCATACATTCAAACATTCATAAGGTAGATTAGGTGGGTAAAGTCCTTCCACAACAATTCTATCTAATAGTCTACCATTATCACATAAGTTTCACTCTTAATACTTTAACATAAATAATTCATCATATTGGCTTTACTCTCAAAACCCTAGGAATGAATACTCATGACTACAAGCCTTACTCTCAAAGCATTATTTCTTACAATCATCATACATACCTAGATTTCAAGGCTTTCTAATCACATTCTTTATTATTAAGTAATTCTAGTCATAGATCATCATAAAGGTTCAACTTCAAGCTTTACTAGTCATTATCCATCATATATACTATAATCTAATTCAATTCATGTCTACATGCTTCTATTCTAGAACAATTACTACTCATATGATCACTTCTAGAAGATCATCTATAAATCCTCAATTTCCCCCTTCACAAGGCATAAACCCACATTACTACAATTTCATCAATTAACTAGGGTTATCCATGGAAAATATGTAAATTATTCATAATAATATGATTCACTACTAATTCAATCATAAACAACAAATATCCACTCAATTGGATTCATACTCAATCATAACCCACAATATAGGAAGAAACCCTAGCTTGAGTTGGGGTTCATCTTCACAATTGGGAGATTTCTAGGGGGCTCCATGAGTTGAATAATCCATGGATGAATAATATATCATACCTTGGATACAAAGCCCTCAAAAATCTTCTTTTTCTTCTTCTTCCTCTTCTTCTTCTTCCTCTTCTTCTTCCTCCTCCTCTTCTTCCTCCTCCTCCTCTTCCTCCTCCTCCTCTTCCTCCTCCTCCTCTTCTTCCTCCTCCTCTTCTTCTTCCTCCTCCTCTTCTTCCTCCTCCTCTTCTTCCTCCTCCTCTTCTTCCTCTTCCTCCTCTTCCTCCTCTTCCTCTTCCTCCTCTTCCTCTTCCTCCTTCTCCTTTTCCTCTTCCTCTTCTTCTTCTTCTTCTTGGAAGGAATTGGGTCTGTTTTGGTGAATTGAAACAATGTTCTTCTTCTTTCTAGAGAGAGAGTTTCTTGGAAGAAATTAGGTCTGTTTTGGTGAATTGAAACAATGATTTGGAATCAAACGACACCACTTAATAACTAAATAATTCTATAAAGTTCCCTTAAGCCCTTCACTAACCGACTTAGTTGACCACACTGCCTCACACACGAGACCACGCCCACAGGCTATGGATGGACGCAAGGGGCATGTTGTTCATCCGTGGGTGGTTGTCTAGGAGTGAACTTTTGGTGTCTTGACCCATGACCCCTCACCCACGGGGCGTGGGTCCATCTACTGGTTGTGGTCCCCTTTCGTGGGTGGACTATTTTGGGGCAGGTTCTAGGGCATTTTTAGGGTCCTCCTCAAGGTCCTTGGGGAGTCGTACCTTGATGTTTTAACCCCTAACCCTTCATTCTAAGTACAGGAAGTCATTTCTACGACTCTAACCCTCACGTAAAGCTCTAGAACCCTCACATAAGGCTCTAGTTTAGCTTACTAGTTTTCGGGTGTTACAAGCCAATGCCTAGAAGACCAGGTAGATGTAGAAGAAAAGATAAATATGAACCATGAAAAAAGAAGTGGGGGAAAGTATCAAAGAATGGAGTAAAGATGCCATGTTCCAAATGCCATCAAGTTAGGCATAACAATAGAACTTGTAAATTAGTGGTAAGCATTTTTGTCTTTCTTTTAAGTTTTAATCAGTTTTATACTTCTAATTTTGTGTCTTTACAGCCCTCTCAACACCCCCACACAACAGCCTGTAAGGCCCTTTCAACAACCACCAATGAGGCAGCCTAGCATTTGACATGCCTCGACTTTATGTGCAGATACTTCAAAGGTTAAAGGAAGGAAAAAGCAGCAGCCAACTGCAAGGGCATCATCTACTTCAACTGCCTGGGCAACATCTACTTCAACTGCAAGACCAACATCTTCTCCAGTTGGAATGTCGCCAGCTTCTTCAGTTGGAAGAAAAAGAACAAGAGATGTGGGATTTGATGTTTACACAGATATAGAATCTGGAAGACAAGTGATTAACATATGTATATTATCTTCTTTAATTGATTTTCTTACATCTTTATTTAGGTATACTAAATAATGCCCTATGAATTATGCAACCAGGAAGATCAAGTGAAAGTGCTATCTCAAGTGGATCTGGGGTAGCATTTAAAGATGCATCACAAACAAATGTTGATCTTGGATTCAAGCCACCTAGTTTGGAATGGAAAGGAAAAGATGCAATAATCGGAAACCAACTTCAACAATTGTCAAAGAAAAAGGTGCAAAGCAAATCCAAGGGAAAATGGGTTCCATAAGAGTTTAAGGTGCCAGTGATGTGGACAAATGTTGATCTAGGAGGTCTTTGTTTTTGTTTATTTTGGTAACTGTTTTGTAAAGGCATACTCCAATTACTAATCATTTTGATGTATTTTGGGTTATTTTGTTGTATGTTTGCATAGACAAATCTTTGGAGGCTAATTATGAAGCTAGTTTCCCTGTTTTAATGGATGTTAAGTTATGTTTTGTGAAGTCTTTTGGTGTTTGTTATGATTGATGTTAGACTACCTTGATGTTAGGTGCAAAACATGTATCAAATACTGCATTTTCTGTGTGTGAATCATTCTAGTATATTGAAGTAATGTCCTTGTAAGTTGTAAAGTGATGAATATTGAAGCCATCATTGAAAGACAAACTCTTGCCAACTCTAAAATAGTGCATTTCAATGAATTACTTTGATTGCTTACTATAGATATGGGCACCCACTAACCCATAAATAAAACTACAATATTAACAAAACGATTCTGACATAACTTTTTCAACCAATCTACATAACATCTACTACATAAAGAACTCTCTATAAATCCAAGATAGTATCACAATGATCAGTAAAACTCGATATTTTCTCCTAATCTTTTCCTTTTCTTCATCGTGTTTTTAATCCTCTTTTGTAATCCCGAAATAGATATTCTAGCGTGTTCAGTATAATCAAGTTCACACCACCTTAAAAAACTTGCATCCAACCTGTTTAAGAAGAACAAATTCACTATCAAAATTGAATCTTGAGAACTAAAATTTAAACAAAAAAAAAAGATGTCTTAAATTGAACCATACCCGACCATCTTCACATCCAAGAAATCAACGACCTAGATTGTTTACAGACCAAGAAATCTTCATTATAGCTCTTTTTCCACTATGACAAAAAAATTAGAAGCCATTTGCACTAAATATGAGCAAAAATCATTCTAAAGAAAGGAACAAATCTTGGTTGAAAGAGGAGGAACAAAAAAATGAGACTTTGATTTGGAAATATAGAGATATATATAAAAGGGATTCATTAAGGGTAGAGTTGTTATTTCAGCCTTTTATTTATCATTGTGGGCCTCGAAAATTACTCCCAACTCGCGCAGAATAAGTGCACATCACACGTTTTTCCAGGTAGGACTCGTGTGTTTATTTATTTAAAGGCTGAATAGTTAAAGTGCATGTTTGTACACTAAGAAAGTTGGAGGTCAAAGTTAAAATTTGAAGCCAAGTTTAAGGTCCAATATATGTATTATGCCATTGAGCATACAAAGAAACCTCAAAGCACAATCATCAGCAAAGAAACATACACACTGAAACCCAAAGAAATTCGACAACATAACCACAAACAAACAAGAGGTAAAGGACACTCATGGATATAGTTGCCTTTTTCTACATTCTCATCATATGAGAAGAAAGAAGAGAGGGATAAAATGGATTACTCAATCTATTATGTAATGACATGTTCCCGTTGTTATGGAAAAGCCAATGGGGAAGGAATTTGGGCCAGAAAACTTCTGAGTAGTAACTTAGAAATTTCTAGCCTAGGCCACTTGAACGAAATCTTATTCAGGTGAGGTCTAGGGAAATACGGTAATCTATGGGGGGGATTTAATTATGATTTTGATCACGTGAGTAGATAGCCCAGACATTGAGGAGCTTGTACACCTTTACAGAATTAAATTCGGGCGAGTAAAACTCCCGAAACTGAGCTTTGACATGTTATTAGTGTCACTTCATATATCATATATGTGACAATTTTATTTAGTAGATATTCTAATCATTGTTGTAAGGATTATGCTATTGGTTCTTCATCTAAAGAAGAACTGAAGCTACAAAATAAGATGTAAATATTCTGGGCATTAGAAAAAAGAATCATATTGATAAGTAACTTTGGATATATGAATAAGAGCATGGATAATCTTCTATACTTTCTCATGGACTATAATATACATGCTACCAGCAACAAAATATCAGATACTCTTTAAAAGCTATTGATGCTTATGACCCACAAATTTAGTAGGCTAAAAGTGTAAATTATAGTAGAATTTTGAATCGAAAAGATGAAGAGGTTAATTTTTCAATCAGTATTAGATTGTAAATTGACAATGTGTTCCAACTTAGGGCTTGAAGAAAACAAGGACTAAACTTCGATTCGAGCCAAGACATGAATTCATAAAGCCGATTAGAAGAGAAATCAAAGACATACCAAAATTGTGAAACAATTCAAGCTTCAATTTTAACAGCTTAATTTTTTCATGAGATGATTACACGTGCTAAAATTGCTCCGACTCTTGCAAACCACTAATAAAAATATCAACAACTTGATTTAACTTCTAAATATGAAGAAATTCATGTAGTTACCAGTGAAGGAGGAAAAATACCGACATAGCAGATATGTTGATCGGCAATGGAGGTGGATTTAGAGGTCTGGGTAGTGGGGGTGGATACGATTGTTTTGGTGGTCGTGGTAAATATGGTGGCTCTGGTGGCAATGAATACAGTAGCTCTGATGGCGGTGAATAAAGTGGCTACGGTAGCTCTGTAGGCAGTGTAGGCGGTGATTCTGGAGGACACTACTAAAAAATTGCCAAAAAGCGACGCCATTTGCCAAACTGTCCGTCGCTTTTTAATAAAAATAATTATTTTTATAATTATTTTACAAAAAGCAACGGATGGCATCTCTTAGTCCGTCACTTTTTTTTTGCGGATTTTTGCGCTAAATATATATTTAATTAATAATTATTTATTTAATATATATAGAGACGTCGTCCGTCGCTTTTTAATAAAAATAATTATTTATAAATTAAAAATAACCACGTTGTCCGTCATTTTTAATTTATTTTATTTTATTAATTAGTTTTTTTAAAAAGTGACGGACGACATCTCTTAGTCCGTCGCTTTTTGGTAAAAATATCTAGTCAAACATTTTCAAAAAGCGACGGACAGTGTCTCTTAGTCCGTCGCTTTTTAGTCAAAATTTTGGTCAAATATTTTTTTTAAAGCGACGGACAAAGAGACGTTGTCCATCGCATTTTTAAAATTATGTTGAACCAAAAAGCGGGTTTTCCCCCCATTTTTCCCATCTCTCTCTTCTCTCTTTTCTCCCTTCTCTCTAATACCAAATTGTTGCGCCGCCGCCGCTGCCACACGCCACCCCACGCCGCCGTAGCCCTTCACTCACTGAGCATTAGTCTCGTCGCTGCCTTGCCCCGTCGGCGCCGCCACCCGTTGTCCCCACTGCCTCTTTTCCTTAGCTTGTTAAGGTTAGGATTTAATTTTAGTTTTTTTAAATTCTAGTAATATTTGATTTGTTATAAATTAGTATATTGTTTTAGTTTGATGAATTGTGTTATTCAATTGTTAATTTGTATATTTCATTATTGTTAGTTAGGTAGAGAATTAGGAATTTTTTATTTTAGGGTTTTCATCTAAATTAGGGTTTTTCTAAATATGATTGTGAATTGAGTATTAGAAGATAGAACTAACAAATAATAGAAGTTAGAAGTTATAAAATTAGAAGTTAGATTAGTTGCATTTTTCAACTTTAAAATTCTTGAATTTAGTATGTTTGACGGTTGAAGTTAGAAAAATATTCAATTGTATATGAAAGTTAGATTACTTTGAAGTTAGAAAAATATTGGATAGTATATGAAAGTTGAAATTAGATTAGTTGAATTTTCCAACTTAGAAGTTCTTGAATTTAGTAAGTTTGAAAGTTGAAGTTAGAAAAATTGGGAATTTTTAAATATGATTGTAAATTAAGTATTAGAAGTTAGAACTAACAAATAATTAGAAGCTAGCTAGAAGTTAGATCTTAGTTGAATTTTTTAATTTGCCATTGTATTTGTGCTTATATGTATTATATTGTTGTTGAAAATTGGGTTACTTGAATTATATTCTTGAACTTAGAAATTCTTGAACTTGGAAATTCTTTAACTTAGAAATTCTAGAAATCAGATATGAACTTGAATTTTTGTAGGATTTTAGAACTTTAATTAGGTTGTGAACTTTATAAATCTTGAATTATTGTAGGATTTTAGAACTTTAGGTTGTGAACTTAAGAAATCTTGAATTATTGTGGGATTTTAGAACTTTAAGTTGTGAACTTTAGAAGTTTTGAATTATTGTAGGATTTTAAACTTTAGGTTGTGAACTTTAGAAATCTTGAATTATTGTAGGATTTTTAAATTTTAGGTTGTGAACTTTAGAAATCTTGAATTATTGTAGAATTTTAGAACTTAAAGTTGTGAACTTTAGAGAACTTGAATTTTTGTAGGATTTTAGAACTTTATAAGATTGTGAACGTTAGAAATCTTGAATTATTGTAGGATTTTAGAACTTTAAGTTGTGAACTTTAGAGAACTTGAATTTTTGTAGGATTTTAGAATTTTAGGTTGTGAAACGTTAGAAATCTTGAATTATTATAGAATTTTAGAACTTTAAGTTATGAATTTTAGAAAACTTGAATTTTTGTAGGATTTTAGAACTTTAAGTTGTGAACTTTAGAGAACTTGAATTATTGTGGGATTTTAGAACTTTAGGTTGTGAACTTTAGAAATCTTGAATTGTTTTAGGATTTTAGAACTTTAGGTTGTGAACTTTAGAAATCTTGAATTATTGTGGGATTTTAGAACTTTAAGTTGTGAACTTTAGAAATCTTGAATTATTGTAGGATTTAAAACTTTAGGTTGTGAACTTTAGAAATCTTGATTTATAGAATTTATGAACTAATTATTAGGTTGAACTTTAGAAATCTTGATAAAATATAGTCTTTATGACTATTTGTAATTTTGAAACGAATTTTTTGTAATTTTGAAACGAATTTTGAAAGTCTTTATAAATCTTTAAATCACAATTTTTGAATGTTATTTTAAGTTTGTTGTTTTATATTTTGTGTAGCTTCTTTATAATGTTTTGTGCTTGATTGTGGCTGAATTGAATTGAATTGAATTGTTTTTGTAGGTTTTTGCTGCCAAAAAAATTGCAGAAAAAGCGATAAACAAGGTGGTTTTGTCCGTCGCTTTTCTGGATTTTATTTTTTTTAAAACCCCGAAAAGTGACGGACAGGGTCCTTTAGTCCGTTGCCTTTTTTAATTTTATTTTTAAAAAAACTCAGAAAAGCGACGGACAGGATCCTTTAGTTCGTCGCTTTTCTGGATTTTTCAAAATTTTATTTTCAAAAAAACAACGGACGACGTCTCATTGTCCGCCGCTTTCAAGATTCTAAAAAATTAAAAATTAATTAAAGCGACGGACTTCGTCTCTTTTTTAAAATTACAAAAAAAGAAGCTACGGATGGCTTTGCATTCTTCAAAAAAAAAAAAATTTAAAAACAAAAGCGATGCAGTCTGTCGCTTTTTTGGATTTTTCAAATTTTTATTTCCAAAAAAGCGACGGACGGCGTCTCATTGTCCGTCGCTTTTCAAGATTCTAAAAAAATTAAAAATTAATTAAAGTAACGGACTTCGTCTCTTTTTTAAAATTAAAAATAAAATAAAAAATAAAAAAAGCGACGAACAGTGTCGCATTTTTAAAATAAATAAATTAAAAAGCGACGCAGTCCGTCGCTTTTGAGATTGACTGCGTCGCTTTTGGCCAAAAAAGCGATGCAGTCTGTCGCTTTTTTCCCTCTCTTTTTGGCAGTTTTTTAGTAGTGGGAGGAGGGCAACGAATGTAATGGCTATCGTCTTTTATTTCTCTGAGGGAATAAGTAAAATAGCAAAATTGCTTATAGTTATTGACTTTTAGTGGCAATTGTCTTTTATTGCCATTGAAAAGAGTTTTTTTTACGGCCAATGTGCATTTGCCGCTATATCTCATTTTAGAGAACAAATTAGTGGTAATTATTTTATTGCCGCTAAATAATTGCCAATAAAAGTACTTTTTGGTGTAGTGAATACACATGAAAGCTACTGTGGATTCAATTAAGTAATACTAGAGCTATTATTACACGAATAAAGTGATTCAAATAAGAGAAAGTGTGACAATACTATGTGAATGAATTTTGATGGACTTGGACTTATGTTGGTAATAGTTAGACTAAAATTTAACTGTTGAGTTTGAGAAAATGATAAAGTTAAAGACTTGAGTTAATGAAAATTTAACAAAATATTTATATTTTATTTATGAATAATATATAAATAATTATAAAATTTGTATATATAATTTCTCAATTTAGTTTGGTTATTTTTGTGGGTTTTTCTTAGTGAAATCAAAACTAAATCAAATAGCATCGGTTATCAAAATTGAAACCAAATCTAACCAAATCAAATATCAATTTTTTAATCGATTTAGTTTGGATTGCGGTTTGGTTTGATTTTTTAACCATGACCATGAATAGCCCTAGGAGTAATAATAATACTCTCCTATCCCTATTTACTTGTGCATTTTTTACTTGGCATACATGTTAAGAAAATAATAATTGATATGTGAGTTTACCATTTTACCTCTGCTAGTTGATAGAATTTCAAAATTAATTTATTCAATGAAGATATTGTGCCTTTCTGGAAAAATAAGCATCTAAAAAAATTGAGGGTATAATATGAAGAAAAAAAATGATAAGTAGGGTTTGTTTTCCTAGGTTGTCCGAAAAACACAATCTGTCAGTGATTCTGAATGTGGTGTGTGTCATAGTTGTTGCCCTTGTCCTTGTGTGTTGGCTGCCTTGAATTTCATTACTGGTTTGTCTCTTGATACTAGTTGTTTGATTTTAGTAAAAGTTTGGTTTGTGCTTGTGGACTCATTTTAAGTTATATAAAGCTAACATGATTTTGATAAGAGTCTCTTTTAATTTTTTCTTTAGTGTGATTGGATGATGCTCTGACATCTATCTGACTAATCTGTAGAAAAAAAAAAGAATATACGTAAGTCTTTTAAGCTTAATTTGTGCTTGTCTTGTTGCAGGGCAAGGACGCACACTAAGGACAAGAGTTATTGTCATGAAACCACTAGTATTTTTTTTTCTTCTGTCCCTTGTTTTTTCCTTTGTAACATATAATCTGATTACCATGGTTATAAGGTATACATTTGTTGGCTTTGAGAAATCAAACTCAAAGGCTGCTGGTTTCACTCAACTATTTCTTGATCCCATTATTCACATGCCTCACAATCTCACAAAACCTAAACCCCAAAAGTTGTTATTCCATATTGCATTAACAACAACTGATACTCCTTATAGCAAGTGGCAATGCCGCATCATGTACTATTGGTATTTGAAAAAGAAGAATTTACCAGGTTCAGAGATGGGAAAATTCACTCGAATCCTTCATTCAGGAACCCCTGACAATCTAATGGATGAAATTCCCACATTTGTCGTTGATCCTCTTCCACAAGGTTTTGATATGGTCAGAAACATGCCTTTCTTTCCAGTCAGGTTTTGGCATCAAATGTTATTTTAGACTCACTCATCGATCATGGTTAGTTTGCTGCTTGCAGGGTTACATTGTCCTCAATAGACCTTGGGCATTCGTTCAGTGGTTGGAGAAGGCTACCATAGAAGAGGAGTGAGCTCTCAAATGTTTAATTATATGAAAAATCTGGTTGACTGCATAACAATCTTAGCCTTTTCTATTGTGGCAGATACATACTTATGGCAGAGCCTGATCACATTTTTTTGAACCCGCTCCCAAATTTAGCTTATGGAGATTACCCAGTTGCTTTCCCTTTTTTCTACATGAAACCTGCCGAACACGAGGAGATCGTAAGGAAATTCTTTCCCAAAGAAAATGGTCCTGTAACAAATGTTGATCCCATTGGAAATTCCCCCGTCATCATTAAGAAGGTATATTTTTACCTTTATTTAGGTATTCATGTCGCTAAGGGCATTTTAATATGTTTATGTACTTGATACTAATTTCTTGTTTATCCTAGTTATGGGTGACCTAACCAACATAATACATGATGAGGTCCCATGGTAGATGCTATTTGCCAATTGTGAAAAATATGAGGGAAGAATATTATTAAATTATTGTTGTGTCTACATTATTACATTTAGACCCTATTTATAGACACTAGAATATAATCCATTACCAAGTAGGATACTATTTACTATTCCTATTTCTATTTGTATGATCATGTTCCTATTCTAATAGGATTGTATAACCTAACACCAATGATATTGTGTTAATTGACAAACCCAACGAGGGTATCAACCAGTAGCTTGAACTTTGGAGAAGCACTTTAGAGAGTAAGAGTTTCATGATAAGTAGAAGTAATTAGTCTGACCGAATACATGCTCCACAAGTTTAGTTAACACTAGAAGAGCGAAGTTGATGTAAGACAAGACGGCAATTGCGGTGCCAAAATGCAAATAATTTAGATATGTTGGTTTGTTGTTTCAAGAGAATGGAATGATAAATGGAGATGTTACTCACGGTGTTGTCATAGGCCTGCTTAAGACTTGAAGTAAGGCTCAAAAGGAAACCTGAAATCCCCACAAACTACCCAAGAGCTTGAGCATAGACCCCCAACTTCCCCCATACTTGTTCTCTTTCTTCCGTCATTGGGACCATAAATGCTGCCAAGAAAAATGTGGGTATGAATTCACAAGTAATCTAATACTCTCCCACACTAGTTACGTCACCTGCTCATGATCTCCCATCCCAAAGAATAATTCCTCTCCTAGTTCCAGTAGCTTCAAGTTGACACATAAATTGGTTTCCCACAAGTCTTTCACAATATTCTTGATATCACCTTCTACTTTGGACTCTCGAAATCAACGTTCCAACTATGGATGAGGCTCATATATCTTGCTTGATTTAGTTTCCTCACATTCCAGGATACTTATCTTGACTGTCATTGATCATTAGCTTTATCATATCCCCCTACTCCTTGTACCTTTACTTTTGAAAGTATTGCCGATATGTAGACTGTTCATTTCTTTAGAGCTTTTGATTTTTTTGTCATACCCGCTGATTTTTCAATATCAGCTTGTTTGAGGTTGTCAATCTTCATAAATAACTGCAAGGTTATCTAGACAAAAATTATTGTTGATGTTGTTAATATTATCTATATGTATCTTTTGAGTTTTATTTTCATTAATTATTCAGAATAAGCCCTCTTCAATTTCATTGATGTGTCTCTACCATGTCATTCTCTCATTTTCTAAATTTTCCGTCTGAGCATATTTCTGTCCCGTGTCTGTTTGTATACCACTAGATTGTTATTAGATACAGGTCTCTCAATTTATTACAGCTACATAAATTCTTGGATCAGCACTTTGTGCTTATTTTGCACTTGTTTTTTTAATCTTGTGATTTCAAGGAATTGTTTTTGGTTTATACAGAATTTGTTGGAGCAAGTTGCAACTACATGGATGAATATTTCTCTAAGAATGAAGCATGATGAAGAAACGGATAAAACTTTTGGCTGGGTCTTAGAAATGTGAGAGATCTACTAATTAATGAGCTGAAAGATGTAGGTTTTGTCGTCATAACTGTGTTTTTGACTCATCTATTATTTGAATTAAGGTATGCGTATGCTGTAGCTTCTGCTTTGCATGGTGTGCAGCATATTCTTCGGAAAGACTTTATGCTACAGGTTTTGATCTGTATTACTAAATAGTCTAGTCTTTGTGATTCATTTCTTTTTTTTAAACTTTTCATAAGTAATCTTGAATTTTAAATATTTTAGCCACCCTGGGATTTGGTCACTAGAAAAAAGTTTATCCTCCATTACACTTATGCGTGTGACTACAACATTAAGGTAGAGTTATTATTATTTGTGTACTTAAGTTTCAATCTTTGTATTATGGTCTTAATGAGTAATCTTATGCCGTAGCTTGTTGTTCAGGGTGAGCTTACTTATGGAAAAATTGGAGAGTGGCGATTTAATAAGAGGTCCTATATCAAAGGACCTCCACCTAAAAATCTATCCCTGCCTCCATCTAACGTCCCTGAAAGTGTGGTATGTATATACAAATACAGTTCTCTATTGCACTATTCAATTAACATGGTTAGTGTGGTACAATTCTTTGAATAAATATTGTTGTCTTAAAACATTGCAATTATTAGTTAGATACAGAATTGTTTGGCTTTGTTAGATGAGGAGAATGATTTGGTTGCCAGTATTCACTAAGTAGTATGTTGTTAAAGGGGCAATAATATTCATTCCAGGAGAATCAATTGGCTCTTAAAGCTACAAGTGAAGAATAAGGATGACAACCGGTGTATGTGTAGTTTTGCCTCTTATTAGCTTGCTTGATTCTAGCCCTACTATTCAATCCTGAAACAGAGGAAAGCATGGGTAGTAGATTTATCCCGTTTGAATCTACGTCACTATTCTTTCCAACCAATCCAGAAACAAAGTAGATCAAGTGTAGTATTTTTGTTTCTGATAACCAACAAGTAAGCCCTACTTGTCACATAGGTTCAAAACTTAGACGAGTATTATGTACCTGCATTACATTGAATATAGGTATTTGCTTCAAGGAAAAAAAAATAAAGACTCAAGTATGCATCAACTATAATAAGAAATAAAATCTTATTGAAGTTGGTTATTAGCCACATAAAACAGGTCTCCTTGTATGAGTTCTTAGTCACAGCCTTAGCCCGCAAATAGCCCATATTATAATGGGTTGGGTGAGTTACTTTTTAAATAGATAAAATATATGTTTATACCCATATTTAACCCATAGAAATATGGGTATTCATGGGTAAAATATGGGTTAGCCAAATCGGTTAAGCTTTCAACTTTTATTCACTCAAAATTCAACATATCACCAAAAGTGTTTTAACTTCTCTTCTTTTTTATGCTCCTAATTATTCTTCTCTAAAATTGAAAAAGATAAAGTGTTTGACCCTCCAAATAAATATATACTATATTACATGTCCATTTCTTTTGTTAGTTATAATTATATTTTTTATTTGTTTAATTTTATATTGGATAACAAATAATAGTGTAAAGTAAGCAAATCATGTATTAATATTGATATTGCGTAAACTGCATTAAGCACGTTTTACTCCTAAAATGCAAATATTCATTTACATTGAAATTTAAAATATTTTTTCCTTGTTATTACATAAATTTATTTTATATTGAAAGTTAATAAGAATCTTTTTTTACTTCGATGATACAATAAAACTAAATAAAATATTTTCAACATTTTTCATCTAAAAAAAAGACTAAAATATTTTATCCATGTTTTATTATAAAGTAAAGTACTATTTTATTCATCGAAATATGGGTAAATATGGGTAAACTTGTATTTCACCCAACCCATTTGTTACCCATATGAAATATGAGCTGGTTGAATTATTACCCATTTTATGTTGACTATTTTTAACCCACCTAAATTTTATCAAACCGCCCCATTTGCCACCACTAGTCACATGATATTGAATAAACCTTACCCCCTATACAAGAACCAGGTTCTTGTACGTTTACCAAAATAAACAATCGCAACACAATAAAAAAAGATTTTATCAGGGAAACCTTCCTCAAGGAAGGAAAAAACCACACCACAATGTTATTACCATTTAGAACAATTCAAGATTACAACTCAATAATCAATGATCTAACTCTAGTACCTTTAATCTCTATCAATTAACTATAATCGAAGACTCTACTCTCCAAGAAGTCAAACTCGCTTCTTGTTACAATGCTCTCAAACTCTCTTAACTCAACTCCCAAGAAGTCAAAACCCACTTCTTGTTATAATTCTCAAACTCTCTCTTTTCTCTCTTAGAACACACCTCCTAAACACTGATTCAAGAAGAACCAATGTAACACATTACTTCAGAAAGAACTCCCAACTCTAGTACTTTCGCATTTACTCGTTTCCTCTTTTAACTCGGCTTGGTGTTTTTGACACGCTTTTCCTATTTTATCTCTGAATAAGTGAACTCTTCCCGCCTCTTTATTTTAAGTCTGGTATGTGTTATGTGAACCTTGTTCATGTTGACATCATCAAAAGTATTTTGAGCAATTCATTATTCATCAATTTCCCCCTTTTTGATGATGACAAATATACTCCATTTCGTACACCTATGTCAGCCAAACACTTCCCCCTTTTGACATATCAAAAAAGGGATAAAGATCATAACAACAAGAGATCATTACAAATGCATAGCTATAGGGGCACCCCTTAGACATGTTAACATAAGGTGAACAAGATATAAGGATATTAGCCATCCAAACAAATAGATAAGAACAAATCAAAGACCAATAATCAAGCAAAACAGTATGCATCAGGTTTAAGTTCACAGAGCTCCAAACAAATATTCAACATTGACACAAAACATAGCTATTCACGAGATTGTCTCCAAAGAAGCCAAAAGGAATGATTTAGGAGGTGCAAGGAGGGGAGGGGGGTAGGTGGGTATGAGATAGGACCAAGAACTCTAACACATGATCCACATGAGCATTGTTACAGTAGTAACTGGTCCTTCAATCTAGCTACTGCCCCTATGACTCAGCTAGGTTAGTACAAAGAGTATCAATCTCAGTAAGTAAGGAGGGCAACATTATGTTCCCTGGAAGCATAAAGATCATTAAGAAGAATGGCAACTAGGCCAGTACCCTAGGAGCAGTAGCAGAATCTGGTCGTCATTATCAAGCAGTCTACAGTCAGCAAGAGTAGACCTAAGTATTCATATCCTTCCTTTTCAGAACTCTCCATTCCCCTAAGGGAACATTAATATCTTCAAACATAATAGTGGAGAGGTTGCTAAAAGTCAACTGATGAGCACCAGGTTTAGGATCAATCACGCGTGACATGTGTTTTATCATAAGAGAAGGCCAGCCAATAGGTTCTTTGTTTTTCGAGGGCATTGTCTATCCCCATGTCCTTAAAGGAAGCCTCATGGCATTTCTCCCCCCTAGAAAAAAACCCCTAGTGCACTAATTCGTACAACAATTTGTGAAAAAGTGTCATTTCCCCTTTAAACACCTTTCTTGGTTGTGCAAAGACCCTCTCTTATGTGTATTTAGATGTGAGCAAAAAATTTTCATCTTTCGTCCACATGTATTCACCTAGCCCATCAGTTGGAATATGAAAATTTTCATGAAGACGGACATTATCAAATATTAATTCAACCCCATCGATAGAGGAAGTAGAAACGTTATCTTTCAACACATTTACGTTCACATAAAATTCAAATACCTCATTTTCATAGACCTCTAACCTTGTGTCTAGAACCATCCAACCCTGAAAGTACAACAAGTCAAGCACTTTTTTAACCACAACTAAAGTCCGAACCTCGGGATGAGAGGTTGTTCCCCTCAAAACTGCTTTAGACCCAAAATACATTTCCTTCCCCATTGCCAAGTACTTGGCCAAATTCTTATTTTTTGTAGGGGAAAGAGGAACTAGAGGAAATAGAATCATCAGGTGCCTCATCACGGTTTGAATCAAGAACAATAGGAGATTGAGGGGAGCGAACCAGAGACTTACCGGCGTGATGACATTTCTTGCTTGATTCAACAACCTCATTGAGTTAGGCCTGACTAGCGCTTCGTGTGAATGAGGTGTGGATAATGGTCTGCTTTTGATCAATATGCTTGCATGGTTTCTAAGGAACAATTTCGCGTAGTTGATTAAGGGGAACCTCATCGATGTCTAGGTTTTGTTAATAAGTGGTGTGGGTGGGCATTGGGGTAGGAGTGGATGTAGGGAGAGGGATATCTTGGGATAGTTGTGGGAATAATGGTCTTGAAGGAGTGGATACTAGGGAAAGAAAATTAGAGTTAGGGTTTTCGATAGGTGGTGGAGATGGTAAGGGAGTGAAAGGGTCGCTGGAGGCGCATAGTGGTAGACGAGAGGATGACCGGATCAAAGATGGTGACCGGTGAGGATGGAATTGATGAGGCGGAGATGAATGTGTGGTGGAGGTGACGCCTTCCCCCTGAGATGATTCCCTAGGTGAATCGGGCATGGATGCCTTTTCCGGTGAGGAGGAGTCCTCATCAACGGAGTAGGAGACTAGGTTTGGTGGTGTAGACATTATGAGGGTTTATAGGTTTGAGGGGATTTAGGGTGCGTATGTCTTGTAAGAGAAAAGTCATTCTTGATACACCATCCCCAAGGCCAGTCGATTTTGTTGAAATTGTTCTCTTCCAAGTGCTTTGGTAAAGATATCGACAACCTGGTCTTTAGTCATATAAAAATTCATGATGTTGAGTCCGTTCTCCACATTGTCCCCGAGAAAGTGGTGTACATATATATGCTTTATTTGTTTGTGTTCGACTGGGTTATTTTCCATATTCATAGCACATGTGTTGTCGCATCTGATAGGTATACAACCTACTTTAATTTTAAAATCTTCAAGCTACTGCTTTATCCATAGGATTTGAGCACAACAAGAGGCAGTTGCGATATATTCAGCTTCAGCAGTTGATAGGGAAACCGAGTTCTGCTTCTTTGTAGCCCAAGACACTAGGCATGCTCCCATAAAGTGATCCATTCCTGACGTGCTTTTTCTATCCACTAGGTATCCGGTGTAGAACTAGGTTCACAGTTCTTTCAAGATATCGTAAAATCCTTTTCACAGCTTCCAGACGAGATTCTTTTGGGCAACATTGAAAATGTGCACATAAACCAACGATGAACACAATGTCGGGCCTGTCAGAAGTTAAGTATATGAGGGATCCGATCATTCCTCTATATTTTTTGTTGTTCACTAAAGAAACAGGTTCATCTTTGTCAAGCTTGGTTGTCGTGCCAATTAGGGTATCATTTGTCTTAGCTTTATTCATCTCAAACTTCTTAAGCAGCTCTTTGATATATTTTTGCTGATGAATTGAAGTACTAGATGGTGACTGCTTGATCTGAAGTCCTGGGAAGAAGTTGAGTTATCTCATCATACTCATTTCAAATTCATTGCTCATTAGTTGTGCAAATTAAACCCCGAGATCTGCATCTATTCCTCCAAATATGATGTCATCTACATACACTTGAACTTTGAGTAAATCTTTACATTGCTTTCGAAGAAATATCATCTTGCCAATCTTGCCTCTTGAGTATCCATGTGTAAGAAGGAAGCTTGATAGTCGATTGTACCATGCTCTAGGTGTTTGCTTCAAGCCGTACAGTGCTTTGTCTAGCTTGTAGACAAAGTAATGGGGGTCAAGACTTTCAAAGCTAGGCGGTTGTTTCACATATACCTTTTCTTGAAGAAACCCATTTAGAAATGCACTTTTGACGTCCATCTAATAAAGTTTGAACTCCATATGGGCCGCAAATGTGATCAACATCCTAATTGCTTTGATTCTTGCTACCAGGGAAAATGTTTCATCATAGTCTATCCCTTCTTCCTGATTGTATCCTTATGTGACCAACTGGCTTTGTTCCGTATGGCTTTTCCTTGTTTATCAAGTTTGTTTCTGAACACTCATCTAGTTCCTATATAGTTCTATCATGAGGTTGAGGAAACAAGTTCCAAACCTTGTTGCATTCAAACATAATCAGTTCTTTTTGCATGGCGATAATCTAATACAGATCTTGGAGGGATTTTTTGAAGTTTTTTGTTCACTTAAGGACAAGTAAGCTTAAAAAGAACACATGTTCCTTAGTTTAGATCTGTTATGAATCCCTGGGAGTAAGAATGTTTTGCACTGGATGAGAGGTCTGGTGTTTCCAGTTTCTTGGCTGAATTGTTTGTGCGTTTTCTCTGGAAGATGGACCAGGTTTTATGGGACTCTCCTCATCAGTTGTATCTACTATCTCAGTAGCATTCAAAACTGATTCGGGAGCAAATTCATTTGGAGAGTCATCATCAGATTTGATTACTTCAGGTTGCTGTGGATTTGTCATACCTATTCATACTCATCATCTTGCGAGTTCCTTTTGATTGAGTTATTTCTTCATCAAAGATGATGTGGACACTTTCCTCTACACGATTTGATCTTTTGTTGAACATTTTATAAGCCCTGCTTTGTGATGAGTACCCAAGGAAGATTCCCTCATCGCTTTTGGCATCAATTTTTCTAGTGCATTTTTGTGTTGTTGTGCACATAAAAGAAACACCCAAATGCTCTGAGATGTGCTAAGTTGGGCTTTCTTCCTTTCAACAATTCATAAAGAGTTTTGTTTAGTACTGTTCTGATCATACATCTGTTGATAAGATAATACGAAGTACTACTGCCTCAGCCCAAAAGACTTTAGAAGATTACTTGATATTAGCATGGTGCATGCGATGTCTTCCAAGGTTCTATTTTTGTGCTCAACTACACCATTTTGTTGTGGTGTTCTTTGTGGAGAGAAGTTGTGATAAACCCCATTTTGGCACAGAATTGCAAGAATTTTGATTTTTGAAACTCTAATCCATGATTTGAATGAATGCTAGTGATATCACTTTTAAACTTCTTCTGAACCAGTTTCACAAAAATTTCAAATATGTCATATGTCTCCTCTTTTGTTGCAAAGAATATGGTCCAGGTGAATCTGGTGTAGTCATCCACAATTACAAAAATATATTTTTCCCTCCTCTACTTTGCACACAAATTGGTCCACATAAATTTATATGAAGTAGTTCAAAAGGCTTGGTAGTACTTACCATTGCTTTTGGCTTGAACGAGGACTTCACATGTTTTCCTTGAGCATATGCTCCACATACTTGATCATCATTGAATCTCTTAGTAGGTAACCCTTTGATGAGGTCTCTTGATATGAGCTTGTTAATTTTTGAGAAACTGATGTGTCCTAGCCTCTTATTCCAAAGAAGAGAGCTGTCAATAATAGCACTGAGACATTTTAGTGAATTCTCTTTAGGACTCATGATGTCTGCTTTGTATACATTCTTATTCCTCTTTCCACGAAGAACCAGTTTCCAGAGATTGAATTAAACATTCTCCATTCATTTGAAGTGAACCTCACATTGTTTCCTTTTTTGCACATTTGAGACACACTCAACAAATTGTGTTGTAGTCATTTAACGTAGTACGCATTGTCTATTGCTTCAGTGTAATTGAGTCCAACCTTTCTTATTCCCTGAATTTCATCATTTTTTTCCATTTCCGAAGGCTACATTTCCACTTTTGTAGTTACTCAGTAAGATGAAGTTATTTTTGTCACCATTCATGTGTCTGGAGAACGCAATGTCTCGGTACCATTACTTCATCTCTCCTCCCACCAGTTCGTGCATCAATATTCAGAGGTTAGTTTGGGTAGGGAAATCCACTTAGGTCCATGTTTATTAAAAAAAAGGATGAATGAGATTTTTCTTATACTATCTTGGTTAGGGTTAGGTTTCGAAATCAATTTCGTGATTCCTTCCCCATATGGTTTTCAAAAAACCCTTAGATTATTCTCCTGAGCTATTAACCTTTTAGGGCATGTGTTACTCTTATGTACGGCTAGCCCACATTGAATACATAGACAATCTTTGTTAGGATTTGTGATTTCAATAGACTTCCGGTTGATCCTATTCCATGTCTAGTGGATGATTGACCCTTTTGGATACTGTCAAGCATGATGGAAGATCTTGTCCATCTCATATTATGCTCTGCTTCCATCTTAGTGATATGAAGCTCTTTGTGGAGAACTTCATTCTTTTTAGTCATTGAGTATAGGTCATTGATTGTTTTTCTCAATATTTTCATTTTCTTCTCTTAAAGATGCACAGTCGTCCATCAGTCCATAATTTGCTCTCTTTTAGAACTAGTTGACTGGTATGAATCTATAAGATTATTTAATAGAGATTCAAGTTTTCTCTTAGAGTATGAATGAAGATTTTCTTTGATGTGATGAAAGCTTACCTTGGATTGTTTGTCATCTACTTCATCTTTTTTAAAATTTGTTCTTGCCATCAGTGCCAAAATTGTTTCCTAAGATTGACAAGTATTTCTTTGTCTTGTACTTCTGTTAAGAAGACTAGTGCAAGAAAGTCATACTTGTCTGTATCTTCAATTGCCAGTATGACTGATTTCCAAAGTTTCTATCTCCATACTCTTCCTCAGATTGATTTCCATAGTTGCAAATGCTCTTTTTATCGAGAGATGAACTTCTTGATTGGCTAGCCTCCTATTTGTGGAAATATACTTATCATTCTTCATTTCCTAGTTTTCTCTAGATTGTTTCTCTTGTCCTCCAAGGCCCATAGTGGTAATTTTTTGATAAAGTAATCTGGACTTTCACATTTGTGATAGACCTGCTCCTTTGGATCCTTCACAGTTGAGTTTTAAAAATTCATTCTCTAAAATACTTTTCCTTTATTTAGCATTCTAGAGAATGTCTTGGTCCTTGGTGTGGTGTTTTAATCCTTGAAACCTTCTAGTGTTGTAGCCTTGAGAACCAGGTTCTTATCTTTTCTCGTTCCTCTAATTTCCTTTTCTTGGTTTTTCTTAAGTTCATAGGTCATAAGATTTCTAATGTCATCCATAGTTAGCTTATCTATGTGACGCGCTTCTGTGATAGCTTCTACTTTTCTCTCCCAAGATTCTAGAAGAACACTTAGAAGTTTTTTGATGGTCGTTCTGTTAGGAGTTACTTCTCCTAATGAGTAGATTTCATTAATGATTGCAGTAAACCTGGTATGCATATCTTGAATTGTTTCACCTTCTACCATTCAAAACAACTCACATATTGCCTGTTCAAATTGTCAATTTTAGACTTCTTTACCTGACTTGTCCCTTCATGAGTGGTTTGTAGTATTTTCCATATTGATTTTGCATCCTGACATAATGAGATCCGATTGTACTCATCTGGACCTATAAATCATATCAAAATCTTCTTAGCCTTATCATTGTTCTGAATTGCAAGTTTATTCCCAGCATCCCATTCCTTCCTTTCCTTTGGTATCTTAGTGATTCTATAAGTTCCCTTTTTCATGGGTATGGTTAGTCATCCAAGACAACTCCCCATAGGTATGAATTTTCTTCTATAAAGTGATCCATCATGCGGTTCTTCCACCATCCATAGACTTTCCATTGAACAATGGTTGTCAAGTTTGGGAAGTTACTTCTTGTGGTGTAGGTGGTGCAACAATTGATCCTTTTCAAGATGCGAGTCTTCTAATGTAAAGACCTACTCTGATACTAATTAAATAAAGCTTACCCCTATACAAGAACTAGGTTCTTGTACATTTACCAAAATAAACAATTGCAACACAATAAAATAGAGATTATGTCACGAAAACCTTCGTCCCTCAAGGAAAGGAAAAAACCACACCGCAGTTTCATTACCTTTAAGCACAATTCAAGATTACAACTCAATAATCAATGAACTAACTCTAGTACCTTTACTCTCTATCGATTAACTATAATCGAAGACTCTACTCTCAAAAAAGTCAAACTCTCTTCTTGTTATAATTCTCTCGAACTCACTCTCTTTCTCTCTTAGAATACACATCTTAAACACTGATTCAAGACAAACCAATGTAACACTATACTTCAGAAAGAAGTACTAGATCCTAACTCTAGTACTTCTTTCTTTCACTTTCTTGATCTCCTTGATGATTCGACCTTTGCTTGGAATAATTTTTCTCAATTTGTTATTTCTCAAAAGCAACTATTTCTCTCTTTTGTTCTGTCCTTTTATAGAGGTTGGTTTTTTCCTTGATCAACTTCTACATGGAAAGAAATAAGTTTTCCTAGATATCTAATCAATTTCCTTATAGAACTTGTTTACCTTCTTCATTTTTGGTCTAGGAGTCTTCTGCTTTTATTGTTTTCCTCTTTTAATTTGGCTTGCTGTTTTGGACACGCTTTTGCTTTTTTATCTCTAAATAAGTGAACTCTTCCCGCCTCTTCATATTAAGTTTGGTATGTGTTATGCGAACCTTGTTCATGTTGTCATCATCAAAAGTATTTTGATTAATTAATTATTCACAATATATGCCCTCTGGGTGTGGCTTGTGGAGGAATATATTTAAGGGATGAGATTATTTTAGTGCTAACATCTCATTTAAGGTAGGATATGGGAGGAGGTTTAGTTTCTAGGGACAAAGGTGGTGTGGGGGTGATATTACTGAAAGATGATCTCCTGATTTTGTTCTTAATATCATGTGAAGGAAACTTGACGCTACACCTAATTAGGGGAACACAAGGAAAATAGAACTTTTGGGATTTTACATTTAGAAGGGATTTCCACAATTGGGAGGTAAATGAGTTTCAAAGGTTGTTGGCACTACTTTTTAGGAAAGGTACTCCAATGGATAATCCCGATGCTTTGTGGTGGGTTTGGGGAACAATGGATTTCTCTTAGTTAAGTTTTTTTTATGAATTTTTTTTTATTAGGGAGAAGGTTAAGTTTCTAGGTTATGTAGTATGGATTCCACAAATGCTGAAGAAGGTGTATTTTTTTTCTTGCCCAACTGCTAGAGTGGTGATCTTGATGGCGGAAAATCTGAGAAAACGGAAGATTGTTTGCATCAGATGGTGTATCATGTGTAGGGAAGTGGGCGAGGAAGTTGATCATCTTATTCTACATTATGATATTACAATGAGGTCATGCTAGGATTTGTCAGGCGGTTTTGAACTTCTTGGGAAAGGCCAAAATCTTTGAAAGATTTGATGTTTTGTTGGAGGAGCGGGAGAAAGAGGAGAAGATGTAGGGCTCCTGTTGTGTTGATGTGGGTTGTTTGGGGAGAGAAATAATAGAGCTTTTGAGGGGATAAAGTCTATTATTACTATGCTTAGAAAAGGTGTCCGGTCATTTATTTTCTTTTGGTGCACTCGTAAAGTTCTTTGTTGTTTAGAAGTGATGCAAGCCAAGTTTAACCTTGCGCAGGAAGCCAAGATATGGAGTTGGTACACTTTTCGTCGAGTCGGGAAGCTTGGAGGGTTCTTGGAATGAAGAGTTAAAGTTCAAGAACATACTAAAGTGGAAGTACAAGGGAGAAGGGAGAAATAGGTTATTCTTAAAACAACACAAGACTTTTGACTAATAAGACTAGGAAGATCGTTAACTCATTAAGGGTATTCTTTTAATCATCACCATTATTTCTTTAGTCTTAGCCTATTCTAGTATAAATACTATAATATGTCATTTTAGTAGGTAGATTATTTTTGTGATATTGAGATTATGAGTGATACTCTAGAGTCTAGAGAGAGTTGGGGCTATGGCCTTTATTACTATTCCATGTTTATAAATTGCTGGCTTGACAAAGCTTTCCTCTTGAAGGTTATCTTCTAGTTAGGTGCTTGTTGGATTCTATTAATCGAGGGTTTAAGGTTTCTATTGCTATAGTTTTCAATTAATCTCCATCTGGTGTTTTTTCTATCCTTCTATTTTTAATTCTTGTTCTTAGTATTATGGTTTCAACTTTCACATTTCAGTTTTATATCAAGAAGAACGGGTGGAGTTTGTAGAGAATCATGTCTTTTTTGTAGATTCTTAACCTTTTGGTATACAATGAAATATGTTTACCTTATAAAATAAAGAAAATGAAACATTTCCCTCAATCCCAAATTCTAACCATTATAACAAAATTGTTTTGATATTATATACAATATTATTAATGATTCACTTGGAAATAACATATCCATTATGAGTTTATCTTTTACAGAAACACTAATAATTTGTTTTTCAGGTCCATTTCATTTCAATGTTGAGGTTTTTTTTATTAAGTAGATTCATTGCTGGCATCAAGAAGATGCTAAGTGTCATCTTCATTTCTATCATCTATGCCAAAGTAGGAAGTTGACAAGCAACAAAAAAAGTCTATACTTAAAAACTATTTAGAATATTAGTTCTTGGAAACAAAAGAAGAAGTAGTCTATGTGGATGGAGAAAACAAAATAAAAATATTTTTAGGGGAAGGTACCGGGGGATAGTTTGTCCCAGCAGAATAGAAGTATATATTGGATTTTTACGGGTCTCGTTATCATTCTTGAACTTACCAATCAGTTTGTCATAATCCCATTGCATTGCACTCCCATAACATTCTCTGTGTCATCCATCCTTTGTTGAATATGTATTTCACCTTTATCTTCATGCCATGCTTATGAAGAATTAGAAGTTAATATTTGAGTTTCCAGCATTTAGGCACCATATATAACATCATTTGGTCTCACTTTTTCTTGTTCTTCTTATAATGTTAAACTTGTAGTCCATATTCCGTCTTATTTCTACTTATCCTAAAAACTATGATCTCTAGTATTCATCTCCATAATACCAGATTTTGGTTAACTCCCTTTCTAATTTTTTCAATAATTACGATACGATTTGTAGATAGCAATATCATGCACCATGAAACATTAATTTTTATTCGTTTGGTCGACTAACTTTGTAATTTTATCTTATGTATCGACATGGATGCATTCTTCTCCACTTTTTTGGCCTCCTTTGTCCTAATGAAATATTAAACAACTTAATTAGCCATTTTACTATAACCTCAATAATGCATTATCCTATATACCATATAAACTACATGCCTTTTTTTATGAGCAACTTTCACATATAGTAAAAATAAAAAACATATTTATATGTTATAGCTATAGTTTGCATAATTGCGCTCCATAGAAATTTTTTGTTTGGTATAGAGCTTGTGATTTGTATAATTCGCTATACATATACGAATGGCTATTAATATGTATATTTCGCTATACATATACGAATGGCTATTAAAGTGTATATTTCAGTAAACATATACGAATATGGTTATTAATATGTATATTTCGGTATACATATACGAATCAATTGTATAATATGTGTTTGTATAAAGCGAGAAAGAAAGAAAGACAAAAGAAAACTGGGCAGGGAAAGATTTGTATTTGTATAATTTTAAGTGTATAGGACGAAAATATATGTATTTGTATTTGTATATATACAATTTTCTCTCGCTTTATACAAACAAAAACACAATGTATACATTTGTGTTGTATAAAGTGAGAGAGGCGAGGTGAGCGAGATTTGCTGGGAGAGAGGCGACTGGCAAAATAGTTTGCGACAAATTAGAATTAAATGAAACTGTGTTTATAACATTTAATTTGAATTAATAGTTTTCTATTTCATACCATTTTCCCTTTTTCTATCCCTCTTATTATTATGTCATTCTTGAGTAGTATATCTAAGTCTAGGTGTGTATCTAGGTTTGTATGGGTGATAAATGAATGAAGATTTATCCTCAAGAGTTGATCAAAATCGCATTCCCATCCTCATGATTTACCCTTTCATTCTCTAGTATGTTTTTATGGCATCTTGGTACAAGTCAAAGATTTACCTCAGGTTGGGTGTCATCTTGCCTGATCACTTTTAGGGCTTCTCCATTTTTTTAATTTTGCTTTAGTAGGTTTTGCATATCCTCATTCCACCGTTACAATTCTTTTGACACATTTAAAGTTTAATGTCTTGTATGGTTTCACCTATTGTGTACGTTACTTGTTCAACTTAATATTATATACTTCTTTTTTTAGCATTCCCCTCCTAGTATGTCAGATTTCTGAAAGACCATTTATTAAATTACATATGACATCTTTTTAAATGTTCTCAACTGAACATTGTTGATTTTGTTTTTTGACTTATAACAATTGACGTTGTAGGTAACTCTCGTGAAGATGGTAAACGAAGCAACTGCCAACATTCCAAATTGGTGAGCAGAGCAGTGATAGTATACTATTTGAAGCCCAACCTACATAAAACAAACAATTCTGTTTTTTACTCACAAAAATGTTATACATACAAGGTTTATAATGGAAATGTTTATCTAGTAAACATCTTTTTGTTGGAAAACTATATGCACAACGGAAGCATACCCAAATTTTTTCCGTTCGAAATTTCTTATCACATATCATCATCTGTGAAATAGATACACGAATCAAGAACAAAGAACAAAATTCTAAAACTATTTACATTATCTGAATACTATTTTTTTAAAATCAGCATATTTATGTATACATTGAATATTAAAATTCAAAACATACCTTATAGATATTTATGCATCTTGAACAACAAATTTTGAAGAAAAAATAATCACTCATGCAACATACATATATGGTGTCAGATATTCACTCTAATAAATTAAGAACCAGAGCTAACTCAGATGGAGAGTATATTGTTAATTTAAACCAAGTGAATATCATTATCCCTAGATCCATTGATCCAACCATATATTACTCAGATAGGGAGAGTCAATACAAATTATCAAAACTAGAGATTAAATCTAGTGACTTGTACTAATTTCATCTGACATGGAGGAAGGTCTAAGCCAACACATGAACTTAATACTTCACTAGAATTTAGTCATCCATAGAGAACACACTCTATCACCTTTGTATCATAATCGAGTAATTTTTCATTTAAATTAATTTTCAAGATACAAAAATATCTATAAAAAAAATAACTTCATCTAAAAAACCTCAATTTTCCAAATCACTTCATAACTATGAATATTTTTAATTTGACTGTTTCTAATGAACCTACTGATTTCAGATCAATTAGAGTTTTAAAATAATTTTATCTCCAAAGTTATGATTAAATTCAGATTGAAACGATTTAAGAAAAATAATCAGATCCATATCCTTATCATATATCAATTCATGTTAACTCATCATGTGTAATCATGTACCACATTTAACATAAATAAAACTGATATAAAGGATTATATTCATACTAAATCACATTTTAATTCCAAAGAGCGACTTAAAAAACCATTTTAAGGGCCTCAAAACTATAACCACATAGCAATGAGTATTTCTTACTAGTCTGTCACCAATGAACTTACCAAATTTCAGGTCAATTGGAGTCTATAAAAAATATTTCCAAAGCTATGACCAAATTCAAATTCAAGTGGTTTAAGTATCTTTAGGAATTAAAACAATATGACTTTATCAAATTTTAATCCGACAAACTACCTAAAACCCATCTAAATAATTTTCGATGGAACCATCAAATTTCGAGTCAATCATAGATCAGGAAATTCATGACCACCTAAACTATGACTGAATTTGAAAA
The DNA here is from genome assembly GCA_036553675.1 of Solanum okadae. Classification (NCBI taxonomy): domain Eukaryota; kingdom Viridiplantae; phylum Streptophyta; class Magnoliopsida; order Solanales; family Solanaceae; genus Solanum; species Solanum okadae. The sequence continues at coordinate 26,458,651 of CM071689.1, forward strand.
ATAATCGTTTTAGACCTAGTTTAAGATTAAAATAACATCATTCGGATTTTTATTCTATTTTTATAATTATCTCATGAGCATGAAACATACATTGTGTCCTTCCTTTGGCTAAGACACTCAATACCTTCTTATAATAAATTATTCTCTAAATTAATACATTTGAGAATCCAAGATATTATGTTTCTCTCTTTTTGAGTGAAAACCTCGATATCTCTACTCATGAATTAATTAAGCATCACTAGTATCTTAAGGTAAATCACCATTTATGCAAATAAATATTTGCCACTAATATTCACTTAGAATAATTTATTCATGATGAATTGAGGATCTTCTAATGACTCAAATAAATAGATCACTTTAGTGAATCCTATTTATTAATCATAATTCTCAATTCATGTAGTACAAAATATATTATCACATGTATAAAGTCTAAAGAATTTTCAACGATATTATCACATGTATAAAGTCTAAAGAATTTTCAACGATTTCAAATAAATAAACCACTTAAGTGATAACTATTTATCAACCAAAAAATTCTTAATTTATATATATAATGAATAATATGCTCAAATAATTATTGAACAAAAAGAAATAAAATAATCCAATTGACCGGAATAGTGTCTGTCACCGCCACTTAATAAGGTTTGGAGTCAACAATTAGTCAAGAACAAATTTTATGAAGTTAAGAAAATACTTCACAATCAGTTAATGATTATTTGTTCATCAACAACCTCTATGATTCCCTTTCTTATTAAGCTTTGCAAATTTGATGGATTAATAAGAAACAACCCTATAAAAATTTCAACTAGCTGCCGAAAACAAAAAAAATCAATTACATGTGCAGAAATTCGTACTGACATTTATTAAATAAAATACATCCATTGAACTTTAACTTTTCTTTTAATTGATAAAAAAAAATTCAATTTGGGTTCCAGTAATTTAAAAATAAAGGACTTCGAATAATCATTAGGACAAGTGTTTACTGTTGCTGTCCATTCCCACGTGAAAGTGAAAAACTGTCGCCAACATGTTTTTCCCTCTTGATCATCTCATTATCAAGCTTTGCAAATTTGATGGATTAATAAGAAATAACCTTACAAAAATTGCAACTAGCCGCCGAAAACAAAAAATCAATTACATGTGCAGAAATTTGTACTTTCATTTATTAAATAAAACAAATTTATTGAACTTTAACTTTTCTTTTAACTGATAAAAAGTTTTCAATTTGGGTTCCATTAATTTATAAATAAAGGACTTCAAATAATCATTAGGTCAAGTGTTTACTATTGCTGTCCATTCCCACATGAAAGTGAAAAACTGTCGCCAACACGTTTTCCCCTCTTGATCATCTCACAATTTAAGAGTGTATGTACTTTAGCCAATGAATCAAAAACCTTCAAGTTTCATCTGATTCGTTCTTTTCGCGATAAAAATATGTTTACCAACCAAGAATCATACATACAATTTCACATACATATATTTTATGTTATCTATAAAGATGTAAGACGGCTCTTGATGCCAATTGTTGGAAAATTATATACACATCAGAAGCATATCAGAATCATAGAACCTACATGAATAATAGACAACACATAGTTTATGCTAGAACAAGTACAATCCTGTTAGACCACATAAACTTTCTGAAATTTAATTCAAGAATTACCTCTTGAAGCGTGAGCAAATATCTTCAAGTGAATCCACAAGCTAGTCGACAAGCTAGAACCTTCAAGAAAATTCACAAGTTAGTCCACAAACTGGACCAGAGTTCTGAGGTCTTCTACAGTGATCCCAAGTTTACTTCCGAACTCACTCAATACTTGGGTTGCCAAGTATTTTATAAAAAAGTTATATCAATTCAAGGTTTAAAAGAATTCCTATTTATAGAGATTTCTTCCTAGTCCAAGGAGAAGGAATACCATGTCTTTTCTTAGAATAGAAAAAGATATGTATATCTCCCTTTCCTTAGAATAGAAAAGTCATGTCCTTCTTCCTTTCCTTAGAATAGAAAAAGTGATATTCTTCTCCCTTGCCTTAGAATAGAGAAAGACACATATTTATCCCTTTCCTTAGAATAGAGAAAGACACATACTTCTCCCTTTTCCCTTTAGAATAGTTTCTGAGTTCTAGTTAAATATGGGCACGGTAGGGATCACAAAATTAATTACTGAGCCTTCCTATATTGAAAATTATTTCAAGTAATTAATTTGAATTATTCTTACCATAATAACTTACAAATCATTCCACTAGAAATTCTTAATTGTGCTCTTCTATTTATATTTTGAAATTACCCATTAAACACATATGTAATTCCCCATGTTAAGATTACATATACTAATCAATAAATTAAATTACTGACAAACTTAATTCAATGATCAATCTCCTTTAGAGGACTGCTTAACTTATTTCATATGTCGAATTCATAAATCCAGTTGCAAGGTTTGACACGATAAAAACTTTTAAGCTTCTCAAAAAGGCATATCATCAATCTCTATATCGAGACATGGATTCCATCAACTAACTTATTATTTCACCAATATATATATATATTATCATCATCCAATCTACCAGATATACTGACCCATCTTAGAATCTCACCTTTTAATAAATCAAAACGATAATTAACATATACAGATATCAACATTAAGAATATAAGTACATTTAATAGTTTAGAGAATTTGCTTTTGTCAGTCAGTCTAAAACAACTATCTCTACTCAGTCCTGTTCAATACATACAAAAAGAACTAGCACAAGAAGTTGGAACTATATCATTCCCATAATCAAGATAAACTACATATAATCTTGTGCTACAATCGTACCGATGACATGTCCAATTCCCATCTTAGATTGTGAACAAAAAACTTTATACTTATAAGAACCTATGATTTAATCCTCTGTGTATAAGCTTAAACTCTATATCCTAAATCATCTACTATATAAGTAAACATACACCATAAACGACCATATGATCTATTAAAATTGAATAAATAATTATTCTATAATAAATACTATATCTAAACACATGGTTAATAGTCTATATTCCAACACTTTTGATAAATGAAATATAGGCGGTTAAATCTTTTCTTTTTCACTTCTTTTGTCCACCACAAGGAAGAGTCCACAAAGAATATTTCTTTAAATCCTGATAGACATTTAATACCATTAAATTAGACTATCAAAATGTGTTTTCATGTCAATGGTCCGGATATGCTATGTATCATAATATATATTAATAGAGAATGCATAATTCAACCCTCAATTTCAAAAAGACCTTTTAACTTTATTAGTCTTTTGATACGTGCGTTGCACGTGATTACCAATTCCAAAAATATATGTTCTAATAAATACTATTGTTTATTTAAGCAAAGATTTGAATAATAAACTTAGTACAAAATAATATTGCAGATTCTTTTGTGAATGTTCAATGTGTATCATCATATATATCTCTTATTCAAGCGAACCTATGAAGATGGTCAATGAAATTTTTTATTAGTTAAATGTAATAATATTATATTTATTTTAATTTGATGAGGTCCAATGATGTAATTAGTTGTATCTCACTAATATAACCTTGTAGACAATATTTGTTGTGTATATAAAAATTAAACTAATACAAACTTCAACTGACATTATTACAAGTCATATGAACTTTTCTTCATCTAAAATACTAAAATATTAAGAAACACTAAATAAGTAAAACAAAAGGGCAATGTTTATATAGTATTAACTATTTTGAAGAAAACTTTCTGATAATCTAAATCACATAAGTAGCATTGATAAAAAAAAGTCATTCTTTTGTCTTGAGCATAAAAAAAAATTGTGACAATTCTCTAAATTTTGGAAAAAGATATTCAGAACCATATATCTATATCACAAGATAAATTGTAAACAAAAATAAATGAATCTAGACTACATCATGTTAACTTCATATATTGGAACATTACATACTAATGTATATATTAAGAAAAAAATAATTATGATATCATCAAATTTATTTTCCTAAAGTACTTGAGGTTATAGAATATACCCTCTTAGGATAGAACGATTTACTTCATCAGAATAGTTGTACCTCATATTCCGCTAAGCTTTTAACTCAACCAACAACAATAAATCACACAAAAATTTTAAAATACAAGAAAAAAGAGAGTAGAAGATTAAAAACAATTGTGGTTGAAAAATGAGAGGAAGCCCCTCTATTTTTAGTCAACAAAGGGTAGTATGAACAAATGCTTTTGTGTCTTATGTGATAAGACATGACCTTTCCAAGAAATTACAACCCTTTGAAAAAGTCACAACTCATCAAAAAATCACAACCCTTTAAGAAAAGTCACAATTTATTGGAAAAGTCACAATTTATTGGAAAAGTCACAACTCATATGAACAAATGTTTTTGTGTCTTATCTGAAAAGTCATGACCTCTCCGAGAAATCACAACCCTTTGGAAAAGTCACAACTTATTGAAAAAGTCACAACTCTTTGGAAAAGTCACAACTCATCGAAAAATCACAACCCTTTGAGAAAAGTCACAACTTATCATTAAAGTCACAACTCATCAAAAAAGTCACAGCCTAAGTTAGGGATATTATAGTAATTTAACATTCAAGTTAGGAGTTCATGCTTTTAAGGTAATATAGAAATATAGATAGATATAGATAGATGTAATACCCTTTATTTTTGTCCCAATTGAATGACATGAAGAGTGTACTTTACTCACCAATAGAGCGTGATATAACTCTAATATTTAATATGTTTTTATATCTATTACATTAGACATATTATTTTATTACTTTATTTATGTTTATTTATTTTCAACTCTTTTTCCCTCCTATCCATTTCTCTTTCTCCATTGGTCATTTTCTCTAACGCCTCGCAACTCTACTCTTAGAATTTAAATTAGTTGTCGTAAGTATATATGCTTCAACCAAGTGATGTCATACTTTTACATATGTGTTAAGGCCCATTCCTAGGTGTGGAAAGTGTATTGGAAGTGGTTTAAGGTCATACGAACTTATTGTAGTAAGTTGAGTTTAAAGCCTTTCTATCAGTTAAGTTTTTCACATTAGTTTATGCAAGGGTCACCTTCAAACGATCATATCATTCGACATATAAACAATTACATGGCCTATGACCTATCAAATTAAAAGTCCATGAGTCTTATTTCCAATGCCACCAAGTTAGCATCACTCGGAGTTCAGAGTAAAGAGTTATGACCGTTTTATCAGGTACACTTCTAGCAAAGTTTTATGAGTCTGACGACTACAAGGCTCATTTACAGGTCATCAATTGACGTATAGACTGTAAATGGAGCTTGTGGAATAAAACTTCAAAAACCATTTTTGGTTTGATTCTTATGAATTCATTTACGGGTCGTAAACCCATCTACGGTTTGTAAATTAGACACGTAGAATGATTCCTGAAACTTGTTTTTCGGTCTGATTTTCATGGGAACAAAGCACGAACTGTAAATCAAACAATGAGCCATAATTAGGGCATGTAGAATGAACTTTCGAGGCTCAAATTTAATGCCTAAATTCCACGATTGAAATTCACAGTTCGTAGATCAAACCACTACACGAGATCTCCCTCGTAGAATGTTCAAAAAGGTATTTAATTGAGGATATTTTAGTCTTTTTTCATTCTTCCTAAGCCTAAACCTGATTGTTTTAGCACCTAATAGGGAATTATATCATAATATTACCTTAGAATACTATCATATCTTTCTCCCCAAGCGTAAAGCAAGAATTAAGACGAACAAACCTAGGGTTTTATGTTTCTCAATCTAGCTTTCTTCAAGCACTCTTGTTGTCCCAGGTATGTAAGACTATCATAGTTAGGGATAAGTTCTTCCTCATGCCCTACATCTACAGTTTCAGTTAGTAATATCAAATTTAGGGTTTTTACCCCATGATTCAAGATTATCGAATTTACTCTATATTTCTATTGTTGAATTCTGATTTCCTTATAAAGATTTCATTACTTCATATTTAATGATCTTTGATTGTTGTTCATGCTTAATTTGTGAACTCTATTTTGCTAAGAATTATTTGAAAATCTTGACATACAATTTCCTATGCATGGTTTTCATGAGTAAAGTAAGTTTCCAGTCTTAAAGTACTATATCAGAAAGAGTTTCAAGAAAGTATGAATTGCTTCATGTGTATTATTTTCATAAAGAAAAAACGTATTCTAGATTTGAGAAAGTACAATTACTTTTCATAAAACCATAGTCTTTTAAAGTAAGTTCAATACAACTATAAAGAGGCATTTTTGAGTATTAACTCAAACCGGGATTATCAGTTTTCCCCTTAAGTGGGACCTTTTTTTCCTAAATGGAACATCAGAGAGTTAATGAGATTATTGCATTGTTTGGAGAGTAGTATTGAGTACCAAGTTGGGTAAGGCTTGGATAATCTAAACCCCATAACTATGCCATCAACATAGGATAGGATCGTGCCATTGGTTTAGACGACACCTCAGAAACTCCGTAAGGGCACAAATATTAGGTCCATTAGTTAGTTCGTCCTATACTCTGACAAGGCATAGGATGTATCTACCTACGTGGACAAGATGTTGAATCATCATAATGCTTTAAGTGATGGTTGTCGGTTAGAGCAACTCCCCAAGAACTATAAATTATGTTATTTTCAACATTTACTATTGTTGCATATAGTTTTAACTACAAAGCTTGGTTGTAAAAGTACATATTGATAATGCTCAAATTTCATCTTCATAACCAATTAAAAGAGCAAATGGTCGAAGTCAATAAAAATAGCCAACTAAGATTCGGGGTCGAATGATGTAATTCTCAAAAGGGAACTATGATAAAATGTGGAAATCGAAAGACAAGAATTAAAGGATAAATAGATAGACACAAAAGAGGAAACAAAGAGCAACCAAAGGGTATATTAAACCCTAAGACCTTAATTCGTTAATCTTATAATGAGCACCTAACTCTTATGATGACCTCAAGGGAATTGGATCCCCAAGCAACCGACGTTTCTAACCAACAATCAACAAAAGCTTAACCAAGCTCTCAACACCAAACATGAGTTTTCAGTCATCAATAATCAAAATAGTCTAAGTCTAAAATGAACCTAAGCTGCCTATTTATAGTTTTAGGGCTTTACTACATGAAAGGGCCCAAAAGTGACCCGAAATGACCATTGGGCGAGATAAGTCGGGCTCACTCAACCTACTTGGTGGCTCGCTCTTCTGCTCGGCGATGGATCCTACTGGGTGGCTACTCCTAGCCACATTTTGTAACTTTAGGCGGGATGGGGATATCGCTCAAGCCATTGGGCGATCCGCCGATTGGCCCTGCCTCACCAAAAGGGTCAGTACTCCCTCATTCCTCAAGGCATATCCTTTGTTCACTATCAACACCATCCCAAGGATCTCTAATTTCATGAATAATCCTTGCATATTTTGAAGGTCTCGTGCTTGGATTCTAGTGAATGGCCTTGATGGAATTTGGATTGCATCATTCTCTCCTTCTTGAAAAGAATTTGTCCTCAAATTCAACATATCATCATCATCAATAGTGAGAAATGGGGATAGGTCACACACATTGAAAGTGTTGTGACCTTGATACTCCGGGGGAAGTTCAATCTTGTAGGCGTTGTTGTTGAGTCTTTCACGCACTTGAAATGGACCATCACCTCTTGGCATCAATTTTATCTTGCGATGAGTGGGAAATCGCTCCTTGCAAAAGTGTACCCACACCAAATCACCTGGTTCAAGCTTAACCCTCTTGCGGCCCTTGTTAGCCTTTTTGGCTACTTCTTGGTTCTTCTTCTCTAAGTGCAGCCGCACCTTTTTATGAAGCTTCTTCATTGCTTTAGATCTCTTGGTCCCATCTAAGCTTAAGACAACACCCTGAGACAAAGGAGTGAGATCTAAAGGGGTTAGGGGGTTAAAACCATAAACCACTTCAAACGAAGTCATGCCAATAGTTCTATGAATAACTGAATTATAAGCAAACTCAACTAAAGGCAAATGTTCCTCCCACGAGGCCAACTTCCCATGTACTACGGCACGAAGCATAGAACCCAAGGTCATATTCACAACTTCAGTTTGAGCATTGTTTTTTGGGTGAGAAGAAGTTGAAAACAACAATTTGGTACCAAGTCTACCCCACAATTCTTTCGAAAAATGACTAAGGAATTTTGGATCCCTATCACTTACAATGGTTTGAGGAATTCCATGCAATTTAACAACATTTTCAACAAACAAAGATGCCACATTGGAAGCATCATCACATTTATGACATGGAATGAAATGAGCCATCTTTGAAATTGATCAACAACAACAAAGATGCTATCTCTACCTCTTTTGGTCCTTGGCAAACCTAAAACGAAATCCATTTAAATATCAAGCCAAGGTCTTTGAGGGGTGGGGAGTGGAGTGCATAAACCATGGGGAAGGAGGCGTGACTTAGCACTTCGACATTCAATACATTGGCCACAAATTCGAGTAACATCCTTGTGCATTTTAGGCCAATATAATTGTTCCTCAAGAATTCCCCTAGTTTTATCTACACCAAAATGACCCATTAATCCCCCATTGTAAGCCTCCCTCAGGAATAATTCTCTCCAAGAGCTCATAGGCACACAAAGTCTATTTGCCTTAAACAAGAAACCATCAAACTTGGAATAGGGAGTAGAAGAGCTATCCCTCATTCACCCTTCCCTCTCCCATTCCTCACAATCTTTGAATATTTGAGTAAACACGGGATCCTTGGGATACAATATCTTCAAACATTCAAAACCAATCAATTTAGAAGACAAAGTATTTATCAACACATGTTTCCTAGATAAGGCATCGGACACCACATTTTCCTTCCCCTTTTTCTATTGGATTACATAAGGGAAAGTTTCAAGGAATTCAATCTATTTGGCGTGCCTCTTGTTCAACTTTCCTTGGGCCCGAATATGCTTTAGAGACTCATGGTCAGTTCTAATAAAAAATTCCTTGGGCCATAAGTAGTGTTGCCAATTACCCAAAGCCCTAATTAAGGCATACAATTCAAGATCATAAGTGGAATAATTCAAAGTAGCACCTTTAAGCTTTTCATTAAAATAAGCAATGTGCTTTTGGTCTTGCATTAAGACGGTCCAATGCCTACTTTACTAGCATCACATTCAACTTCAAACATTTTATCAAAATTGGGTAATTGCAACAAAGGAGTGGAACTAAGCATGGATTTTAAAGCCTCAAAAGCTTTGGCTTGTTCCTCTCCCCACTTAAAAGGTTTATCCTTTCGGATTACCTCAATCAAGGGTGCTGCTATGGTACTAAAACCTTTGACAAACCGCCTATAAAAACTAGCCAACCCATGAAAGATTCTAACATCTCTTATGGATTTCAAAATTCGCCAATTCCTAATAGCGTCTATTTTAGACTCATCAACCTCAACCCCCCTTGAACTCACAACAAAGCCTAAGAAAACAACTTCATTTACATAAAATGAATACTTATCAAGATTAGAATAAAGTTGTTCTTTCCTAAGTACATCAAACACACACCTCAAATGCTCAACATGATCATGCATGGTTTTGCTATAAATCAAGATATCATCAAAATAGACAACCACAAATTTCCCTATAAAGGGTTTCATCACATGATTCATGAGATGCATAAAGGTACTAGGAGCATTAGTGAGACCAAAAGGCATCACCAACCATTCATATAGACAGAACGTGGTCTTGAATGCGGGTTTCCATTCATCCTCGGGGTTCATCCGTATTTGATGATAACCACTCCTAAGATCAATCTTCGAAAACACACAAGAACCATTCAACTCATCAAGAATATCATCTAACCTAGGGATAGGATGATGATACTTTACCGTAATCTTGTTGATGGCTCGACAATCAACACACATGCGCCATGTTCCATCTTTCTTTGGAACCAATAGAACCGGCATGGCGCATGTACTCATGCTTTCTCTCACATAACCCTTGTTGAGTAGTTCCTCAACTTTCCTTTGTAGCTCCTTGGTGTCCTCCGGATTACTTCGATTAGCTGGCTTGTTTGGCAATTGTGTTCCCAACACAAAATCAATTTGATGCTCAATTTCTCGAAGAGGGAGAAATCCACTTGGATGATCCTTTGGGAAGACATCCTCATAATCTTGCAAAAGAAAGGAAATAGAGTTGGGAAGAGAAGAATGAGATTGGTTAGTTTGTAACACAGGATCCCTATGTGTGATAAGAATCAAAGAACTCTTGGACTCCACTTCTTCTCTTATCTCCTTGTAATTATCCAACAATACTTGGGCCTTTCCCTTCAACTTCCTCCTTTCCTTGTATTCATTGCCCTCGGCTGCCATATGTTTCTCTTCACTCCTCCTCTTCTCCCTTAGCTCACTTATCTTTTGATACGCTTCATTGACTTGAGAGGTGACTTGGGATGAAGTACATATTTATTATCATCCAACACAAGTGAATACTTTTTGGTTCTCCCGTCATGTTTGGTTGAACGGTCATATTGCCAAGGTCTCCCGAGTAACACATGACAAGCTTGCATTGAGACTACAACACATAGAACCTCATCTTGGTACTTTTCAATCTTTACCTTTAACAACACTTATCTATGAACCCTAAATTCTCCACACTCACTTAACCAATTAAGCTTGTAAGGTGTAACATGCTTAGTGGTAGGAAGTTTCAAGAATTCCACTAAAGTGGTGCTAACAACATTTGCACAACTCCCACTATCAATGATCAAGGAACACACATTATCTTTGATAAGACACTTGGAGTGAAAAATGTTTTCTCTTTGGCTTGGATCATCCATGGCTTTGCTAATCATCACTCGCCTCACCACATGGATTCGAATGGTATACTCTCCTTCTTGAGGCCAAGCTTCTTCCATTGGAATCTTCCTCATCAAACCATTAAGAACGATGACATCTTTTCCTCCCACATAGATCTTGTTCCTCATCATCCTCGCGTTCAAACTCATCCTCTTCTTGAGGATATTCCTCACAATCCTCCTCTTGCTCTTCTTCCTCAACAAGATACATTTCCCCTCCTTGAATTAGAACATTCAACCTATTGGGACATTCACGCATGATATGACCCCATCCACTACACTTGTGACATTGAACGCCTTTAGGAAATTTAGTTGGGTCATAGTTACCTTCTCCTCTTGGTGGGTACTTTGGAGTGTTTCCTTCGAAGGGCTTTTTCTCATAAGAATTCTTGATGTCTTTACCCTTGTTCCAACCCAAAGATGTTTGAACTCCCCCTTTGTTCTTGTTCCCAGAATTTGAGGATGAAATACCCTTGTACTTAGGTACTTTCTCCTTCTTGAGTTCCCTCTCTACCTCAATGGCTGCTTCAAAGACATCATTGAAGGTACCAAACCTATGAATAGTCATCTTAGAAGAAATCTCTTTGTTCAACCCTACCTTGAAGAGAATAATTGCATACTCATTCTCATCGTATTCTAGTTTCAAGATCAAGTTTTGGAACTCATCATAGTAGGCCGCAACACTTTTTCTTACTTGCCTCAAATTGTATAACTTGGAAAGTTGTTCTTGACGAAAACTCTCCGGCACATACTCGGATCTCATAAGAGCTTTCAACCCGGCCCATGGTGGAGGATGTCCCTCTTGGATGACTAAATGATACTTCTTCATGTAGTCCCACCATGTGATTGCATACCCTTCGAATTGTGTAATGGCAAAAGAACTCTTTTTGACTTCGGTCAAATCATTAACTTGGAAGATCCTTTCACAAAGCGACTCCCAATCTAAGTAAGCATCGGGGTTGCATTCCCCTTTGAAAGATGGGAGACTAACCTTGATATAATTTTTCTCGACATCTCTACCTCCATTGACACCTTGGTCATTGTGGTAGTAACCTCTTTTATTCTTTCCTTGATAGCGGCTACCATGTTCTTCTATCGCTTCTTAACTGAACTCTTGATTGACATAGGCTTCCCGTTGTTCTCCACCTTGAGGGTGGTTTCCATATTGTCTCTTTCCATATAGTATCAGATCCTATCTACTTCCCGGTCCTTTTTGTAACACTTGACCTCTTGGTCGATTCCTTTGAGTCTCATTCCATGGCACTTCCTCACCTTAAACTTCAAATCCTCCTTCGTACTCATCATTCCTCACCCCATTCACAGGATTTGGTAGAAAATATTTTGGTTAAGTGGTGTTTGGTAAGGTCAGTTTTGATTTGGTGGAGCTTCTTGACTAAGCGGGAAATAGAATGGTCGATTTGTACTTTGGCTATTTAAACCCAATTGGATTAGTGTTGGGTTCAAGGCTTGGTAGAGGGTTCCAGGTGTGATAGTAGGAGAATTAGTGTGATCGTGTCCACTTGTGGAAGCACGAAAAGTAGCTTGTGGTGTATAGTTAGTAGAGTTAACCCGACCTTTCACATTGATCAATCTATCTTCCATCCTTTACATACTACCCTTCATGGTATTCAATTCCCCTCCTATGTTGTTTAACACCTCCATTAGAGATTCCATTGTAACACCTACGGTAGGTGGTTGAGTCCCACTTCCGATTTCCATTGTACCTATCAATAAGACAACTCACAAAATAGAAAACAATGTTAGCGTTAGTAAAATGAACTCACAATCACTCGTGTTTACACACCTTTGATTGCCTCTAAAATTGGGGCGGCTAATGTAGAAAATTGCTTATACTCGTTTGATCACAAGGTATCAATTCTATTCTTGGATGGAATGGATTCTTGTTTTAAAGAAAAGTTGGACTACTCGATTAAAGAAAAGATGGACTTGAATCAAGAAGTTAACTACGAAATAAAATGAATAAAAGCACGAAAAGAAAAGGCACTAGCAAACAAGGGAATTCAAGAACCAATAGTCAACAAGTAAAGTAATTACAAGTTAAAAATCAGTTTAGGAATCTTAAGACCGTTTGAGAATCAAAAGAAAAGAAACTAAGGATTAGAACCTGAGATTAGGAGCGTAAACTGAGTTTTCGATCGCCAAATGACCTATTTTTTTTCCAAAAGTGAAGTTCACCTCTCCAACTTGAAGATAGGATCGCCAAACTTGACAATCTACCAAGGTAACTCGATGATCTGGGTGCAAGTTCGGTGGTGCACCATTGGACTTGGCGAGCTAGGTAGAGCTCGCTGAAATTTCCAATATCTCCCAGTAATTGCAAGGCAATTCGGCGAACTACATAACCAAAGGGCGAGGAGCCGAATGGAATAGGTGAGCTAAGTTGGGGCTCGCCTAATGGTCCAACAGCTGCACCTGAAGACCTCTGAGTTTGAACTCATGTGGTCCCCTCTGCACTTTGTCCTTTAGCTTGACCCTTTTTAGTTAAATTCCCTTTGTACAAACACTTTTATACTTTATCTTTCTTCTCTTTTGGAATCAAACCCCTTTCTTTTTTAATATTCTTCCCTTTGAAGGTTTGAATGTTCTTCAAGAACTCAAGAACAATATGAAGACCCTAAAATAAACCCTCTAAATTTCTGGCTCGGAATTTCACAAAAATTGAGATACAAACTCTCTTTGATATGGGGAAAAAACCCAATACTTTTTAGCTCTCAATTCCCAACCAAAACCTTTCGATATTTAACACTAAGACCTCAATTCATTAATACTACAGTGAGCACCTAACTCTTATGATGACTTCAAGGGAATTGGATCCCCAAGCAACTGGCGTTTCTAAACAACAATCAACAAAAGCTTAACCAAGATCTCAACACTCAAACATGAGTTTTCATTCATCTATATTCAAAATAGTCTAATTCTAAAATGAACCTAAGCTTCCTATTTATCGTTTTAGGGCTTTATTACACGAAAGGGCCCAAAAGTGACCTGAAATGACCATTAGATGAGCTAAGTCGGGCTCACCCAACCCACTTGGCGACTCGCCCTACTCCTCGGTGATGGATCCTACTGGGTGGCTACTCCTATCCACATTCTGTAACTTTGGGCGGGCTGGGGTCATCACCCAAGCCCTTGGGCAATCCATCGATTGGCCCTGGCTCGCCAAAAGTGTCAGTACTCCCCCGTGCAATCTTCAAGGCATATCCTTTGTTCTCCATCAACACCATCTCAAGGACCTCTAATTTCATGAATAATCCTTGCATCTTTTGAAGGTCTCATGCTTGGCTTCTAGTAAATGACATTGATGAATTTGGATTCCATCATCAAATCCCATAGAGAAAGGTTTATCGCAAGAATTCTATCAAACAATTTGGATTTTAAACTCATTCATTTGTAATAGTAAAAGCAAGTGGGTGGATGATTCTACCAATTTGATAAAAAAAGATTTATTATCAATTGTCAAAATTAAAGTAAAGTTTCAGATAATTCAAGAGATAAAGAGCAATCTAGGGTGCGGGGATTTGAAATGAATGTCATATAGGGGCATTTGTGCTACTTTATAATGATGAACATTCCTGAATAGGCTAGGCCATCTTCACTGATGCTAATCACCTTTTGATCTCAAAGTATCTATGCATAAAATTTCATTTCGGTCTCATGTATATGCCAATCTAAACAACCCAAAACTACTCTATTCTCTCTTTCGATGCAGAAATAGAGCAAATAGATCCAACCCATAACCTCTATTTTCAAGCAAGTTACAGACATAAAACCTAAATTTCTAGTATTAGAATCATTACCCACTCCAATCAATATCTTTAGAGTATCGATTGGAGATCAGAAATAGGAATTAATTTTGCAACCTTAACTCATAAATTAACTCCATGCTAATTAGTCTGAATTCATGTATGAACAACAACAAAATAGAGCATAACACAATACCAACTACATTATATCAACACCGAACCCCATAATTGCACTCATAGATCTTGGATTTTTAGACACCCATCACAAAATTGCACTCTGAGAACTTTGAAATCACGCACTAAAGACTCACAAACACTAAAATAAGGCAATGGAAGAGAAGGGACAGAAAAAGGCTTATAGTTTGTAAACTGTAAATACCCTTGGCCTTTTGATATCAGGCCCATTCGGTGGCCACAAATGTAACACATCGGTATTCGAAAGAGCTAAAATTAGAAAGAACTAAATTGGAAATAGACAAATCTAAAATTTTGCAAGTTATGCATAAGTCATGAGTTTTGGATCAACTTCAAATGACCATAACTTTCTGTACAGAATGCGTTAGGTGGACCATAAGATATTAAATAAAATTTCTTCAAATCCTCTTTCCAACGCCACCAAGTTTGCTATATTTCGAGTTCGTATGAGGGAGATATGCCAGTTTGAAGTCTGGTTGTCTAGTTAAGAAAAGTTACCCGAAAATATGAGGGGTATTTTGATCTTTTCCTTACCCCATCAGCTTAAAACGAATTATGGTAATATTTAGGGGTATAAACTGATTTGGTTTAGTTTTTACAATTATAATTCACGTTTAGGGTTTTAGAAAAGAGTTCAAGAAAAGGAAAGAGGAGAAGGGAGGGAAGATTCAAGGCGTTCATCAAAATTTCTTGTGGATCGAAGGTTGTTTAAACAAAGGTTTGATCCCTAAGAGGTATGTGAGTTCTCATAGTCTTGGGTTCATTCACCCACACGCCAATCAAGATATTTTAATGCAATTTCGTTCTCAAAGTTGAAGGCTTTGAGTTCTTGATGAGTTTTCTTGAAATTCCATTCATAATTTTGATTGTTGGGATCTTGATGAGTTCTTATGATTAAAGATAGTGATTTGAGGGTTGTTTTGAGTAGATTGTTGTGTACTTACGGTGAGTATTTGAATCTAAGTGAGTGGGGAAGAAACCATTCGAATCTATGCGAATTAGGGTCAGAAAACGAGAAAGAAAATTCGTCAGGGATTTCTGGGCAGAGGCTGGCGCGCTGCCCCACTTGTGCACCAAAAATTATGTTCTGTAGTTCAGAGGCTGGCGCCCTGAGCCACTCAGCGTGCCAGGGTTGCCTGTCCCTACATGTTCTCCGTCGTTTAGCCCTTTTGAGTTCTTTCAAAGGGTACATTTACTCCCCTTTGATTCTAACTACTCTAAACTACTTCTAAAAATCTATAAATCATTCATAACATGAATCACAACCTTGAATTCACAATTCAAATTAAAGGTAGAGTTAAGAGTCAAGTCTTGAGAGTTCTTTCGAGAAGTCTTTTGCAAACATTTTAATTTTTTTTTTAAGACTTGAGCATTTGAGTTAAGGAAGAGTAGAGTTGAGTTCTTTTTCTTTAAAATGATATATGAGAACTAAGTATTTCCAAAATCAAATGTTTTTGCATTTAAGATGAGAGGAAACACCGATTTCCAAAAGAGTTCATGAGCAATTTTGAGTACTATCTCTTTTAAGAGAAACCTTTTGAGTAATAATGTCAAAGTTGAGGATGAGGAAATGTTTTTTTAAAAAAACATATGAGCTAAGTTATATTTTGGGAGTAGTATTGAGCACCGATAGGGGGGAGAATTCAAACAACTCACAACCCACATAAACCATGTATCCAATGTAGGTAGAAAGGGTCATACTTTTTAGATTATTCCTTATTGGTTTTTAAGCATAGCTTAGTGGATCCACTTAGTTGAGGAGTTGTATACCCCGACAAGGTATAGGACAGTTCCAGCAGCCTGGGCGAGACGATGTATCATCACATAGCTCATAGTGATGGATGCTGGTTAGAAAATATCCCAAACAAAGTTTATTTTGTATTTTTACATACAAACTGAGTTATATTGTATTTTCCATACATTGTGTTATTATACTGTTTTAAATTTTTATTTATATCGCATTATTGTTATTTATTTTATATTGAAATGAGTTGAGGTTGAGTTGAAGTTGAGTTGAGTTGAGACAAGGTAAGTTTCTTCAATTCCAGCAAGCTTATGTCAAGCTTTAGATTTTTCCTTACATGCTCGTACATTCAATGTATTGACACCATTTGGCCTACATCATTTCATGATGCAAATACAGGTAACTAGGATCATCAACCAACGCTTCGTTGATCCAGTAGAGTTCCAGAGTTGTTTAGTGAGCCTCTTTGTTTCGGAAGGATCCCTCATTTATGTTTTATCATTTCCGTTTGTTATTATGATGTCGTAGGTCTTGTCCTGACGTCCATCTCAGTTAGTAGAGGCTTCATAGATAGGTAGACAATAGTTCATGAGTCTTTTCATTTTCCATTGTTTATGTTTAGACTTGAGTTACCTCTTTGGTCAGTTGAGTATTCCTTTAAAACATTCTGAGTTTATTACATGAGTTTATATTTTGAGTTCTTTTAATGTCGAGTAAGTCTTCCGCTAAGAGTTGAGCCAAACCAAGGGTTTGCTTGGGGCCATCAATTGTTCTCGAGTGCCGACCACGCCTATGGTGTAGGCTCGGGGCATGACAAACTTGGTATCAGAGCTTATAGTTCAAGAGTCCTAGGGTGTCTATGAAGCCGTGTCTGTAGAGTCCTAGTTATCGATGTTAAGCGTGCCACATCTATAATTAGGAGTCTGCGACATTTAGGGAACTATCATCTCACTTCTTTCATACTTTTTTTGTGCGATAAAGTTCATATATATAAAGTTTCCTTCTAATTCGTGCTTGCGTGTATATTTTAGATCATGCCTCCAAGAAAAGCTCTTCGAGGTTGTCTTGCTAGGAGAAATTCTGATCCTCAGGATCAAGGAGTACCCAATGCACCAGAAGTGCAACCTCAAGGAGAGGTTACTAATGCTGAGTTCCGGGATACTATCCAGATGTTGAGCCCAGTTGCGACCAACCAAGCTAGGCAACAACGAGGGAATCCAGATGATGTGGCTGATACCTCCAGAATCCATGAGTTCTTAAGGATGAATCCTCCAGATTTAATCGGTTCAAGTGTCACTGAGGATCCGAAAAACTTTATGGAAGAGCTACAAAACGTTTTTGAGGTTATGCATGTTTATGATGTTGAACGAGTGGAACTATCTGCATACCAATTGAAAGGTGTTGCTAAAGTATGGTACGATCAATGAAAGAAGAATAGAGCTGAGGGTGCACCAATTATGAGCTGGGTTGTGTTCGAAGATGCCTTCATGGGGAGTTTCTTTCCCATGAACTAAGAGGGGCAAATATAAGAGAATTCCTCACTCTTAAGCAGGTATCCATGAGTGTGCATGAGTACAACCTCAAGTTCACCCAACTTTCCCGTTATGATTCGAATATGGTGGGTGACATGAAGAGAAAGATGAGTTTGTTTATTTATGGATTGTCTCGTCAGTCAAGCAAAGAGGATAAGGGTGCGATATTAATAGGGGACATGGACATAGCAAGGTTGATGATCCATGTGTAACAGGTTGATGAAGAAAAGATGAGAGATAGAGAAGAGTTCTGAAACAAAAAGGCTAAGACAACATGAAATGATTCTGGGCAGCATAAGAGTAATGTGAACCAGTCATCTTTTCAACAAAGCAGAATGGACCTGCTCTATCATCTGCTAGGGCACATGCACCACGGAACAAAGGTGAGTTCAAGAATCAGAATTCATAGAACTTCAGAGCTAGACCTGCACAGTCTCAAGGTAGTGTGGCACAAGGAGGTAATGGGACTCCTACATATGCTAAGTTTGGTAGGAACCACTCAGGAGTATGTGGTGATGGCTCTACTGGTTGTTACATGTGTGGTCAGAATGGTCACTTCATGAGAGAGTGCCCTAAGAATAGGCATGAAAATGGTAATGGGGGCAATAGAGCTCAATCTTCTTTAGAGGCTTTTCCAGACAAAGTTGCACCTAGAGGAGCTACTTCAGGAATGGGCAAAGGAGCAAACTGTCTGTATGCTATTACCATTCGCCAAGAGCAAGAGAATTCACAAGATGTTTTCACTGGTATGATCAAAGTATTTTCTTTTGATGTATATGCTTTGCTAGATCTAGGTGCGAGTCTATATTTTATGACTCCATATATAGTTATGAGGTTTGATATTATTCCTGAGCAACTTTTTGAACCCTTTAGTGTTTCTACACATGTTGGGGAGTCTATTCTAGCTGAGAGAGTTTATCGTGATTGTACCATTTTTGTCAATCACAATGACACCATGGCTGACTTAGTCGAGTTAGACATGGTAGATTTTGATGTTATTCTAGGTATGAACTTACTTTATGCTTGTTATGCCTCAATTGATATTAGAACTCGAGTAGTTAAGTTCCAATTTCCTAATGAGCCAGTTATAGAGTGGAGGAGTAGTTCAGCAGTGCCTAAGGGTCATTTTATTTCATACCTTAAGGCCAGAAAGTTAGTTTCCAAGGGGTGCATCTATCAATTAGTCCGAGTTAATGACTCTAGTGTTGAGACACTGACTATTCAGTCAGTTCCAGTTGTAAGTGGGTTTCCAGAGGTCTTTCCAAATAATCTTCCCTGAGTCCCTTCTGAGAGAGAAATATACTTAAGTATATATATTCTTCCTGATATTTGTCCTATCTCTATTTTTCCATATAGAATGGCTCCAGCAGAGTTGGAAGAGTTAAAAGAGTAGTTGAAAGACCTTCTTGATAAAGGCTTTATTCGACCAAGTGTCTCACCTTGGGGCGCTCTGGTCTTATTTGTGAGGAAGAGAGATGGTTCTCTTAGAATGTGTATAGACTACCATCAGTTGAACAAGGTTACTATTAAGAATAAGTATCCTCTTCCGAGAATTGATGATCTCTTCCAGCAACTTCAGGGTGCGACTTGTTTTTCCAAGATAGACCTCATATCAGGCTATCATCAGTTCAGAGTAAGAGAGAGTGATATTCCAAAGACAACTTCCAGGACCCACTATGATCATTATGAGTTTCTAGTCATGTCATTTGGTTTGACTAATGATCTTGCAACATTTATGGACCTTATGAACGGAGTGTTTACGCCCTATCTTGATATGTTTATTCTCGTGTTCATCGATGACATTCTAATTTATACAAGTAATCAGGAGGATCATGCTAGTCATCTTAGAGTAGTTCTTCAAACTCTCAAGGATAGATAGTTGTATGTTAAATTTTCAAAGTGTGAATTTTGTCTTGCGTCAATGGCATTCTTAGGCCACATTGTTTCTGGTGATGGGATTCGAGTTGACACTCAAAATATTAAGGAAGTGCAGAACCGGCATAGACCCAAATCTCCAACTGATATTAGGAGTTTCTTGGAATTGGCTGGTTATTATAAGAGGTTTGTCGAGGGGTTTTCATCTATTTCATCCCCATTGACTAAGTTGACTAAAAAAACAGTTAGGTTTCAATGGTCTGAAGCTTGTGAGAAAAGCTTTCAAGAATTGAAAATGAGGTTGACTATTACCCCAATGTTGCCTTACTGGAGGGTACGCAAGGTTTCGTTGTGTCTTGTGATGCGTCCAGAGTTGGACTTGGTTGTGTATTGGTGCAGAATGACAAGGTTATAGCTTATGCCTCCAGACAACTTAAGATTCACGAGAGCATTTACCCAACCCATGATTTAGAGTTAGCTATTGTAGTGTTCACTTTAAAAATATGGCATCACTATCTATATGGTGTTCATCTAGATGTGTTCACCGATTACAAGAGTCTTCAATATTATTTAGTCAGAAAGAGCTTAATCTCAGACAGATATGGTGGTTGGAGTTACTCAAGGATTTATGAAATGAGTATTCCCTATTACCCAAGTAAGGCTAATGTTGTTGCTGATGCCTTGAGCAGGTTGTCAATGGGAAGTACCGTAACACCTCAGATTAGAAAGAGGGAAACCTAGCAAAATCCATACTTCCAAGGTGCCATCCACGAGGGGCAAACCACGGCCCATGGTGTGGGCTACAGACCATAGGTGGGTCCATGGATTGGTCCCTCCGAGGTTCATCAGGGCATGGTCCGCCGGTGGGGTCTCGTGGGTCACTGTTGTCAGTTATTTTTAGGGGCAGTTGGGTCTGTTCCTAATTAATTAGTTCCTATACTATGTCATTTTGCCTATGTTTAGGACCCCTATATAAGCCTTTTTACTCCCAAATTTCCCAATAGAAATCATTCTCTCTAAACTCACCAAAAAGATGAGCTCTCAAATAATTCTCTCTCTAGAAACTTAAGAAGAAGAAGGATTCATCTAGGGTTTCAAGCTAAGGTCTCAATTTCTCCATTGAAGGCTAGCATTTGGATTCAAGGTATGATAGTTTTCATCCATAGATTCCCCTCATCCATGGAGTTTCCAAATTCCTCTATTTGTAAAGGTAGAATTCCCAATTGAGTTAGGATTTTCTTTAATTATCATGGGTTCTTTTCATTATTGATTTAAATGATTGAATTATTCTCTCTTATGCATGAATTGATGATACATGACGATTTTATGATGATTTCCCCTATGAACCCATCCAATCCCCATGTTTTCAAGTTATGAATTATATGATGTGGGATTTTTATCTTCAAGGAGAGTTTTATGAAATTAAGCATGTATTGCAAGCTTTACATGATTTTATGACGAAATCCATATCTAAACCATGTTATCTAAGCATTGATGTTTGAAAGTGAGTTTTGAACCTCAAGAGGTAAATTATGGACTTATGCATTGTTTTATTAAAGCCATGCAAATAATTTAAGGGTGCTTTGAGAGTAAAGTACCAATGTTAATGTTGTTTTGTGAAAGGACATTCTCACTAAATACATACAAGCATGATGTGAAAGGTTTTATCACATAGAAAGGATTCTTAGGTTGAAAGACTTTCTCACCTAATTGAATCAAAGAGTAACAGCTATCCTAATGAACTAACTTGGTGGAATCTTTCCATGAATAATGAAGTCAAGTAAGAAATGACTTTTTCGTGGTATTTATGCTTAGCACCGAGTGGATATGAGGCTGGGATGGAAGCTCTCCCGTTAGTAGAGACCGAGTTTCTAGAAGCAATCTCATGAGATGGAAGCTGTCCCATTAGTAGAGGCCGGGTTTTAATAGCAATCTCCTTATCCCATAACTATGTGCCACCATATGATATTGTCTTAGATAGACATTAGCTAGTGGATCCACAATAACTAGAAGTTCATGGTCTTACCTTGGTAAGTAGGACATCTCTTTTCGGTGTGGGGTAGACACTAGATTCCATGTTATTAGCTCACGTGGTCTTACATGTCGGTTATGGTTAATTCCCCACAAATAATAATGAACTAATGTTACTTCATAAAGTATCGTCTATGAGTTCAAAGGTTTTAAAGATGAAGTTAGGACCATGATTTATGACTTATGTTTTATAACACTTTTATATCATGTTTAGCTTGGTCAATTGCATGTCATGAAATGAAATGTCCTTTTTAACATGATTTAAATGTCTTATGCATGGCTATCATACTTGGTACATTGTTTTGTACTAATGCATACTCTTTCCTACATTTCCCCAAATATAGGGTCCGACAGTCAAGTTTCTGGGTTTCATGGCTAGAGGTTGCTTTAAGATATTTCCAAGCTTTGGCTAGTCCTTATGCTTTGAGGATGGAGTTTATTGATTCACTTTATTTCGTGTAATTTCTCTTTTGAACATGATGTATCGGCTAGGACCAATTTCATTCTATTGTATTAGATGGCTATGATGAGACAAGTTCATAGGATGAATTTACATATACCCATGTCTAACCCATGTCTAGAATGATGAAGTTGATGTAGATGGGTTTTATGCCATGAAAGGAGAATTTGTGGGTTTAGATGTATTCAATCTAGGATTGATGAAATACATTATAATTGAAGCTTATGAGATGATTATGATATTTGATTGCTTGAGATTGAGCATATAGAATGACTATGAGATAGAGTGCTTTGAGAGTAAAGCTTATGTTGTCAATAGTTGACTATTGATGTAATTGTTGTGGAAGGGATAGTTCCCACATGAATTGCTTATGATTATGAATGTGAAAAGCTTTCTCACATTGAATGATTCTAGGTTGAAAGGATTGCTCACCTAAAATGAATCTAATGCTAAAGAATAAGAACCTGATGAGACTAGAGGTGATTACCCATGATCTCTAAATTAGATGGATATGAGGTAATTACCCGTATTCCATGAAGTAGAATAAAGAGGTGATTACCCTTATTCCTTAAAGTTGAACAAGAGGCGAATTCCCATGTTCTTAAGATATGATTGGACAAGAGGCGAATACCCATGATCCTAATAGCATGACAAGAGGCGAATACCCATATTCCTTTATAGTAAGGCAAAAAGGCAATTTCCCATGTCTATCAAAGATAAGCTAGACTATGTTACGATGAATGATGAGCTTGGATGGTTGCTTGAGTTGCCTTCCATGATGAGTAAGAATGATTTGAGGTTACTTCAAGAAATATTCCTCCTATGTTGATATGATCTATTATGTGCATTGATTATGCCTTGTGACCGTTATGTCTAACTCTTATGTTTATGTTATGTTTATGCAAGCTATCATATTTAGTACATTTTTGTACTAACGCATACTCTTGACCACATTTCTTATCCAAATGTAGGGTTCGATGATATTGACTCTCATTTCCATGGCTAGGATCTTAGTAGAGCAAGACTTGATGATTGGTGAGTCCTCATAGCATTCGAGGATATAGCCGCCATTTCTCTTATGTTCTTTCATTTTTATGTTTTGAACACTATTGTATGGGTTGTGTCCCAAGATATTCATGTGTTAGATGGTTTGAGACAAAGTACAATAGACTTCCGTTTTTTGATATAAAACTTTGATGTTGGTTGAAAAATGTTCAAATTTCCACTCATTTCAATTATCTTATGTTATGAAAGCTAAGTGGCTTATATGAGGCCTCTCGGGGTCTTGTATGCCATGTTACATCTAGGGTGTACCCTACGTGAAAAAAGATGAGTTTCGAGCTGCATTTCCTGCATTGGCCCAATCTTTGAGGCCTCTAGCAAATAGAGAGGTTGTGGCTTCCATGAACCCAAGGGTGGGTACATCGACAACTAGAGTGAGGGACTTTACTAGGATGAATCCTCCAGAATTTCATGGGTCAAAAGTTGAGAAAGATCCTAAAGTATTCATTGATGAGGTGTTGATGATCATTGAGTGACACTAGTGAAAATGACGGAATTTGCCTCTTATCAACTTAAGGTGTTGCTCAAGTGTGGTTCAACCAATGAAAGAAAGAGAGGGTGGTAGATACGGGTCTTCAGGTTGATTTTCTTGATAAATTCTTTCCCCTGAGATGAGGGAGGCAAAGGTACTTGATTTCAATAACCTTCGTCAAGGGGATATGAGTGTGAAAGAGTATGCTTTGAAATTCATTCAATTGTCTAAATATGCTCCAATTATGGTTGCCGACCCAAAGGCAATGATGAGTAAATTTGTTTCGTGTGCTTTGGACGTAGTGGCCAAAGAATGCCTAACCACCATGCTTGTTAAGGGGATGGATGTCTCACATTTGATTGTTCATGCACAACAAATAGAAGAAGGAAAGCTTAAGGAGAAGACTAGGGATTCTAAGAAGGCAAGAAGGGATAAGAATGATTTTTTTCCATTCAAAGTTTGGTGGAGGAAATCGTTCTCAAGGTTTGGGTTCTAGTGAGCAAATGGTGTCCGAATGTAGGGAGTGTGGAAGAAGACATAAGGGTGAGTGTCTAGCCTATTCAAATGCATGTTTTGGTTGTGGAAAGATAGATCATAAGATAAGAGATTATTGTCATTTGGTAGCTAGGAATGAGGTAGCTAAACGTCGATGGGCTCAACCCTTCCCTTCCTAAGGTCCTTTTGGTGGGCAGGAACTAAATAGGTTTTAATCTCTTCAGACTCGACAAGATCATTAGGGTTCCCCGGATGCGGTAATTGGTAAGTTATGGGATTTTAGCTTGTGGTTATGCATTGTTTGATGTTAGTAGTTTCGTTGGCTATAGTAAGACTCCATGTATGGTTATTGTGTTGAAGGTGACCTTGAAATCCTTATGGATACTTCTTAAGTGTTTACTTGTATCATTGGTTATGTGGTTGTTAAGACTTTTGTGCTATGCTTGGGTAGTGGGAGATGGATTTGAAAGAGGTTAGTCAGGTTTTCTCACAAGGGGGATATAGTGTGCTTCATGGTTGAATTATGTGAGTAGAAATATATGGATTTTGCAAGAGTTCCTTGTTATGGTATGGTATGTGAATATAACACCTCAGAATCTAGTAGACTAATCAAGGGGATTAGTGAGAAGTCACAAGCTAAGGACTTGAGCCTGGGCACCCTTCAAAAAGGCCTAGATGGGCTGTGAATGGCACCACGAGGCGTGGTGTAGCCCGTTGTGGCTCACAGAGTTGAGCCAAGAAGGCTCTCCTCCCAAGAGAACCTAAACGACTCGTGAAGAGCCCAACGAGCCATGGTGATGGCCGTGGAGAGGAGGTAGTAGCTACCTAAAATGTTGACCTTCCACACGAGCCACTTGATGGCTCGTGAGAGCTAAGAAAGCTCGTGGAAGGGGTCGTGGGGTGCATGGGTTTTTGGGGATGATTTGCAAGCCACAGGCCAAGGACCACGACTGACACAACGGGTCATGTGGTCCTTGACGGCTCGTGAGGGGTGGCGTGAGGGGGTTCAGTCGACTGTAAGTTCAGGGGCTTTTGGGTCTTTTTCAGATTTCTTTAAAACAATACTATGCCATTTTAATCATGCCTAGGACCCTATATAAGTGATTTCAATCCCAAAACATACCCATTGAAGTTATTCTCTTTCCACCAAAGGAAATTGGGTTCTTCCTCTCCAAAATATTTCTCTCTCTAGAAACTTGAAGAAGAAGAAGGGTTGAAGCTAGAACTGAAGGTCAAGTATCCATTCTTCAATTGTTTGTGGGCTTTGATAGCAAGGTATTATAGCTTTTCATCCATTGAACCACTGCATCCATGGAGCCCCTAACTTCTCCCAATTGAAAGAGTGGAAATCCCCCCAATTTGAGTTGGGGTTTTCTTCTAAGTAATGGGTCTTTAGGAATGTTTATTGAAGTGATTGAATTATGATTGTTTATGCATGAATTGATAGGATTCTATGCTTTTATGATGAATTTCCATGTTCCAACGTTTACCCATGTTTCTAAGGTGAAATTGATGTAAAAGGGTTTTACTCTATGAAAGGAGAATTTATGGATTTATGTGCATTCTTATAGGATAAATAAGATGTGATATGTATTGCTTTGAGATTGAAGCATATGTGATGATTATGATAGTATTGCTTTGAGAGTGAAGCATATGTTATGAATTGTTGATTATTGATGTAATTGTTGTAGAAGGGATCTTTCCCACGTGATTTTCTTATGTATGGATGTGAAAGGTTTTCTCACATTGAATGATTCTAGGTTGAAAAGATTTCTCACCAAAAGTAAATCTAAGCTTAGGAATTATGAAAATGAGATTAGGTTAGAGGTGATTACCCTTGACCTCTAATGAGAAGAATATGAGGCGATTACCCATATTCCTTAGAGTCGGACTAGAGGTGAATACCCATGATCCCAAGTAAAAGACAAGAGGCGAGTATCCATGTCATATGATAGAAAGACAAGACGCGAATACCCATGTCACACGATGAAAGGACAAGAGGCGACTACCCATGATCCCAAGGTAAGAAGGGCTAGAGGGGATTACCCATGTTCCTTTATAGTAAGGCAAGAGGCGATTCACTATGTCCTTAAAACTTAAGCTAGGATATGTCATGATAGGTGATGAGCTTGGATTGTTGCTTTAGTTTGCCTTCTATGATGAGTAAGACTAGTGGCGGTTACCCATGTCTTAACTAAGTATGAATTGAGGTTACTTCAAGAAGTAATCCCTATATGTGAAATGATTTATTATGTGCATTGATTATACTTTATGACTTATGTTGACTAACGTTTATGTTATGTTTATGCAAGTTATCATATTTAGTACATTTTTGTACAAACATATTCTCTTGCCTACATTTCTTATCCAAATGTAGGGTCTGGCGTTCCCGATTCTCATTCCCGTGGCTAGGATCTATACTAGAAGTAGAGTTGAGGATAAATGAGTCCTCATTCATCCGAGGATTTGGACGCTACTTTCTTTATGTTCTTTTCATTTGAGTTTTGAACTATGGTGTATGGGCTGTGTCCTGAGATTCTATTGTATTAGATGGTTTTTTATACAAGTGTATTAGACTTTCGCTTTGCAATTAAAAACATTGGTTATGTTTGAAAATCTTTTAAATCTTACCGATTTCTATTATTTTGACTATGAAAGGTAAGTGGCTTATATGTAAGTGGCTTATATGAGGCCTCTCGGGGTCTTGTATGCCATGTTACATCTAGGGGGTTCCCCTGGGTCGTGACAGTGACGATTCGAAAACAATGAGATGTCTTAGTATCCCTATAATTTCCTTCTATCTTCGGGTCTAGCTTGAGGCCTTAAGCCCACATGGTTCACATTTTAGGATTCTTGTGTTTTAGTCATTTCAATGTTTCCTCATACATGCATGCTCATGAAAAAAATGTTTTTTCAAAGATATGGTTTTGCTTTATTGATTGCTTCATAATTATGTGAATTTGAGTATGAGTTGCATATAGACCTTATGAAAAGATGTTTTAAACATGCTTTAGCTTGGAGTTGAAGTTTCCTCCTCGGATATGTGCATTTATGTGATTGCATTCATGTTGGGTTGCTAGGTCCAGTTCCTACCCACCTTATGATGTCTTCAATCTCATTCAAGGATGAATTTTTCCAAGGGAGAGATATTGTAACACCTCGGATTCAAAAAGAAGGAAAAATATTCAGTTTCTAAAAATCTTGTGCCAATTTCGACGAAACCATCGATGGTTCGTAGGTTGGACCACAGACTGTAGGTGGAACCATGGTCGGCAAGTTCAAAAGTTCAGAAAATGCCCATTCCCAATACTCTTTAACCGTTCACCAGGACGGTCTTTCATTTAGTGCACGAGTCGTAGGTAGGTCCTGTAGATGAGTCGTAGACTTTGTAAATATATGTGGCTACACTAGCTCAAGTCAGAGTCATCCGAGGGGAAGGAGAGAGTGTGCAACTCTAAAGTATAAGGATACTTTATCCTATACTTCTCATGGGAATGCACACTATTCGGAATTTGGAAACCAAGACATGTCTGAAGGATGTGTCAAGGGTTTCGGTACCAAAAAGATTGATTTTCCTATATTTAAGGGATGAAGTGATTATGAGGCATATCTTGATTGGGAGTGGCAATGTGAGCAGATTTTCCAACGCCATCATTTGAGAGGTCCAGAGCGAACCTTGTATGCCCTTGATCATTTGAAAGGTCTTGCATTGGGTTGGTAGAATCAAATGGGTAAGCTCCGAACACTCCACGGAAATACCCACCCATTGACATATGAAGAATTGAAAGGGATGATGAGGTTCAAGTATGTGCCAAAAGGTTACACCAAGCTTTTCAATGTCGATCCGAGAATACTAGTTATTAGGACAAAGGTTGGCATTTGTGGGTCTTTAGGACTTGACCTTGTCCTCGATGATGGGTATAATCTGAACTACATCACTCCAAAGGTGGTAGCCTACTTGGGACTACCTCGACTACAAATAACTTGTCCATACACCATGGAGGAATGTAAGGTTACCGAAGGGGCAAGAGCCTCTTTCACACGTGCCAAATACTATGAGAACGTTTGGTGTGATATAATGCCCGTGGCTTCTTGCCACTTAAGTTTGGGAGCCAATTGGTTTACTGAACACAGGGTCCCAAACGAGCAGAATTGGTACAAGTGTGTTGTGGATCATTGGGGAACACCTTTATTTCCTTCTCCTAAGGTGAAAGGTGAGAAAAAAAATATTAAGAGGAGTAAGGGAAAGCAAGGTGGCAACCTCGGAGCGGAAAAAGGAGAGGTTGAGAGGAGTGAAGTGATAGGGTTTCCACAATCTCAATCTAACAGTGTTGTTCATCCTTCACTCGTTAAGGATTTTTATATAGGTACAAGCATAATGAATGGAAGAACACAAGTTCCAGCCAAAGAACCTACAGTCGTAGGTGTGATGGATGCACTTATGGGATGTCCCAACATCCAAGGTAAAGAAGATCTTTCTTGCAGGAATCAAGGTACAATAGCTAAACTTAGCACTTTTACCATTGAAAATGAACAAAGTGTGAATGTTGGCTTGTATTTATGTAAGCCTATTGATTCTTTACTATGTGTTGATAATCTGCTTGTTGAGAGTGTGGATACACTAGTTGATCCTATTGATGACTGAATTTATTCTTCTAGTAAGATCGATTTGTGTCCACCTAGTGTTGACACCTATGCTTTGAATGGTAGCTCATTATTTTGTAATGATTGTGTTGATCAACCTGTTTGTGAGTGTAGTTCACTAGTTGAGGGTTCTTGTAATGTGATTAAGAAACCTCAATTTGGTGGTACTAACGATAATGTTGATCAATTGAATAGGAATGACTCTTTGAGCATATCTTTTGTGGAAGGTACGATTGCTTGCTTTGCTCATAGAGACCTTGTGCTTGAAAGTGTTTCGAAAAATGATATGTGCCTTGTTGAGGGTGAACTTCCATGTGTAAATTCTTCCCTGGTGGTTGATCATTCCCTTGCTAAGTGCAATATCTCATCTGAAGATGATGAAATCACTCCTAGTGATGTACCTAGTGGTGTAAATCATGAAAACAGTATAGCTCTTGATAGCCATACTTGTTATGGTATCCCACTATGGTGTGATGCTTTTCCTTCTGAAGATGGAAATCTCCTATGGGAAGATTAGAGTACTCTTGTGGGGGAAGGAAGGTGATGAGGAGGAAGATGGTGTTTGTTTTCCCATTACTTCTACTTCTTAGTGTGTTTCACTTCTTAATGGCATGACCAATACTTTTGAGCCTATTAGTAGTCATACACATGAAAACACCCTAGAGGAAGTTGAATTGCGAGACACATTTCTCTATTACTTGCTTACATATGATGATGCTCATGTTGTTGAGTGGAGTAGTTGTTGGAAGGAAAGAGTGCCAACCTGATAAATGGATGTGCACTTTATCCTAGCACATGACTTGCCTTTCCATTTGACCCCAGTAGCGAGCTGAATTGTAGCATTTGTGTGGGAATGTTTGGTCTAAATGGCAGGCAAATGGTGGTTGACATTGTTAATTCCTTTCCCTATGCAGGAAAGCTCTTCTTTAGGTTTTACCATCCACTTGAAGAGCCTACATTGTGTGTGGGGAAGGATAGCTTCCTAGATCCCTTTTCTATTTCTTACCTTGAGCATGATCTTGTTGAATGTGCATCTCATGGGGGTAGGAGATATTTGCAGAGAGAGGGTGAAATTTGTACCTTCCTTTACTATCTCTTTGCATATGATGATATCCCTAGTTGGATTAGAAGTGCATTGCATGCAGATAAGGGTATCCTTGTGGTCTACACTTGTTTCTATAACCCTGTTTTGTGGACCCTCTATCATTTTGATCTCGATGAATGCATGAAGGTATTTGAACTAGTGGGAGTATCATCTTTTGGGTGGTACTACCTTGTTGTTGAGAAGAATGACCATTGTCCTTGTTCTCCATTAATGGGCTTAATAGGCATGACAATAGAGGATGTTTGGTTGTTCCATGAGTTTGAGTCTCCTCGGTTAAAGGATTTTAATGCTAATCTCTGTACTACCCATCATGCTAAGAGGATAAACTTCTTGCTTATGATCTATATGGTTTTACAAGGTTTAGATTCGAGGACTCACTTTTATCTACTTGCATATGATGATACTCATACTTGTGTGGTTGCATATCTTATGTTAGTAGTGGTATAAATTGGGCAAATGAGAGTCTCCTTTACTCGATGCTATGCAATCCTTTTCCATTTGACCCCGGTGTCGTCTTTAAGTGTGTTGAGTGCGGTAGTAACACTATATGTCATTTGCATGATTCTTCAGTGGTGTTATTACTTGATCCAATGTTCTTGAATGAGGTATGTTTACCAATTTGGGTGAGGGATACTTATGTACTTGAACCTACTCATGAATTGGGAATAATTACTCTCTTGAAGTTATCTAGTGCATTGGATGGGGTCTTAATTTAGGTCAACACTATTTGTGCCTTCGCATTTAAGAATGAGAGTGTTCATGTGCTACTTGACATAAGGGAGGTCATGTGCTTGTTTGGATGTGGAACCAATGAGGGCTTACATATGAGATTGTTTAAGTGTATTGGTTCCTTTGCTCTCCATTTTTGTCAATATGTCTTGCTTAGCCAAGTATCTCTTGCTTTGATGGGTTATAGACCCTTTGTTGATTTTTGTGACACTTGATTATATGTTATATTTGTGCATCCTTGGCATGGTGATGAAATTATTTTTGCTAATGCTAACCCTCATGCCATGAGGATCTTTGTACTGTTTGCTTCCCCTTTGGTTTTGCAAGGTATGGATTCGAGGACGAATCCTTTTCAAGAAGGGGAGAATGATGTAATACAGATTACCTCAAGGCTATCCATTCATGAACTTCAATGCTTTGTTGGAGTGTTTACACGGATGGAGGTTGTTGGGCTTGAGATGGTACCAAGGAAGGGGTTCCAAGCCTTGCTTGGTAAAACATGCGCTTTGAAGGAGCTCCCAGCTGAGCAACATCATGTGTTGGAGCATAGGAAGCCTAACGAAGCAAGGAAGAGCAAATGAATACGTTGCTCCATTCGGCGAGCTGACCTCCACTTTGGTGACTCACCAAACTACCTTGGAGAGGGTTCTAACATCGCCAACTGGTCCAAGGAGCTACAGAGGGAAAGCTTATCATTCGGTGAACTGGAGAGCATTGGCGCATCGCCAAGTGGATTGGGTGATGGTCCCCCAAACTGCCCAAAGTTCCAGTAGCTTCCATGGAAGGGCAAGGAGCAAGGTTCCTCGCCGAACCCATTGGGCGGATCGCCTAGTCATTGGGCGATCCTGACTCAGTTCGTCCATTGGTCCATTTGGGGTCACTTTTGGGCCCATCTATTTAATAATGCCTAAAACTATAAATAGGCCTTTAGGGCTTCATTTTAAGGTAGACTATTTTGAATGTTGAAAACTGAAAACTCATGTTCGAGTGTTGAGAGCTTGGTTAAGCTTTTGTTGCCTTTTGTTAGAAACATTGGTTGCTTGGGATATCGATTCCCTTGAGGTCATCGTAAGATATTCGGTGCTTGATTGCGGATTAATCGATTCAGGTCTTTAGGTTTAATATACCTTTAAGTTGTTTTTGATTTCCTTTTCTTGTGTCAATCTATTTATCTTTACTTTTCGTCTTTGATTTCCGCATTTTAGTGTGATTCCCTTATAGGAATTACATCAGTAATAGATGGGTAAATTGAGACAAATCTAGACTTCCTCTTTACATTTATGAAAAGTTTGGACTTGAAATGCGTTTTTACTCTTTATTACTCTATGCTTATGTTATGATATGCTATGTGGCTTACATGGTTCCTTTTGGGGTTGGGTCGTGACAAACTTGGTAATCAGAGCACAACGTTAAGAATGATTCTATGATGATGTCTCATAAGCCACGTCTAGTAGAGTCTTGTTCATGAGTGTGAAGCACGCCACATTTATGAATGAGAGGCTATAAGATGTTTAGGAAATTTCACTTTTTTCATTACTCTTAAGTCGTGACATGGATTTTAGCTCTATAAAGTCCCTCTATTAATCCTTCTCTTGTGTCTTCAGGATATGAATACATGAAGGGCTAACGCAAGAATAATGGAGGGTGACAATGTGAATAAAGAAGCTCCTCAAGTTAATCAATCTTCTATTAATCCTTCGGATATGGAGGTTAGGTCGGCTTTTCAAATGTTGGCCCAAGCTATGATAACTCAAGCTCAAGCTATGACGACTCAAGCTCAAGTTGTAACGGATCAGGCCAATAGAGATTATGTGACTCATGTGAATCCTAATATGAATCCGGCCACCTCAAGGGTTAGGGATTTTGCAAGAATGAACCCTCCCGAATTTCATGGCTCCAAAGTGGGAGAGGATCCTCAAAGGTTTATCGACTAGGTTTATAATGTACTTGCTATTATAGGGGTGTCTTTGGAGGAGAAGGCAGAGTTAGCCGCCTACCAACTAAAAGATGTGGCTCAAGTTTGGTATGATTAGTAGAAGGGTGAGAGACCCATAGGAGCGGGCCCGGTAGAATGGGAATCGTTTAAAATGGTATTTCTTTATAGATTCTTTCCCCTAGAGTTGAAGGAAGCAAATATGCAAGAGTTCATTAACCTTCATCAAGGAGGTATGAGTGTGAAAGAGTATGCTTTAAAGTTCACCCAATTATCCAAGTATGCTCCAACTATGGTGGCGGATTCAAGGGCCAAGATGAATATATTTGTGATAGGAGTGTCCGACATGGTATTTAAAGAATGTCGTATGGCAATGCTTATCCCGAAGGATATTTAACATCTCATGGTGCATGCCTAACAAATGGAAGAAGAGAAACTCAAGGAAAAGAATAGAGAGGTGAAAAGACCTAGAATCGGTGATGAGAATTTCTCCAATGCTAGGTCTGATGGACAAGGTCGACCAAAGTGCAAACAAAGGTTATCCAACCATGGTTCCTCAAATGCTTCCCTAAGGGTCAACAAGGATAGTGTAACACCCGGAAAATTAGTAGACTAAACTAGAGCCAAGTGCTAGGGTTCTAGAGTGTGATGTTAAGAATTTGAGTTGTAGTTGAGACTTTGCGTGCTTAGAATGAGGATTTTAGTGGATGAACGTCAAGGTATGTATTAGACCTAGCACGCAATATCTCAACTACGACTCAAATGCCTGGGACGGGGCTTCCAAGCAAGGGACATTTGGGTAAAATCCTATTCAACTAGTTTTAAGTGGGGGTCATTTTATATGTGTTTTATTCACCTATTTAGAGTATTTTAATTCTTTAACCCCCAATTCTAATTTACTTTACACTAGACCCAAATCAAAATCCCAAAGACCTCTCCACTCAAATAATTCTCTCTCTAAAAAACCTAAGAAGAAGAAGAGAAGGAGTCTAGGTCGAATCTCACCATTGAAGCAAGCTTAGTAGGGCTTTGAATTAAGGTATGTTTAGCTTTTCATCTATGGGTTCTTCCACCCATAAAGTCCCCTAAGATTTCCACTAATTTGTGAAGAAGAACCCCAATCTAAGCTAGGGTTATTTTTAATGTGTGGATGTAGTTGGGTATGATTCCAAAGTGTTGGATAATACTTTTTTATGGCTAATTTGGCATTTAATTGTGATATTATGATTAAATTATGTGGTTTCAATTTTTAACCCTAGTTTTCTTGATGAGTTGCATGATTTGTGGGTTGATGCCATTAAAGGGAAAATTGAAGGTTCATGAGTGACCTTCTTGTAACAATGTCATGAGTAGTAATTGTTCAAGGTTAGGAACACATAATCATGAATTGAACTTAGCCTAATTGAATATGATTGATCTTGACTTGTAAAGTTGGAATTGAACCTTTAAGATGAATTACGGGTAGAATCACCTAGTAATGAGGAATGTGATGAGAATTGCTTAAGAAGAAGCCTTTTTCTTTAATGTCTTGTAATCTAGATATGAATAAGGATAGAATGAAGTAAAGCTTTGAGATAAAGGCTTGTAGTCATGAATGTTGAATCACTAGGGCTTGAGAGTAAGGTCAATGTGATGAATATAATCTAATGGGTGGGTTTATGGTGAAAGGCCTATACTCACCTAGTCTACTTTATGAATGCTTGAAATTATGAAGTGATAGAATCACTTGAGCATGGATGGATTGTCAAGGACATCCTTCCATGAGAGATGAATGTTAAGCAAGGCTTAACAAGTAAACCTTGGGGTGTATGCTTGGCTCCAAGTGGATATTGACAATGAGAAGGAGTGTCACACAAGAAAGGGTCCGGGCTCCAAGTAGAAAGGAGAACCACACCTAGTTGATGTAAGGACTATCCAAGTACAAGGGGGAACTCTTACGTAGTAGAGTGTGAGTTTTCCCATAGTTAGGTCTCATGAGATGGGATCCTTCACATAGTTGAGTCAAGGTTCCTAGTAGGAATCTCCATATCTAATGAACTAAGACATGCTTGAGAAGCATCTCATAGTGTTCAAAGTATAATGAACTAAGACTTACCTAATGAAGTAACTCATAGTGTTCTAGGGTGTAGATGGACTTAGACTTGTTTAAGATAGCATCTCATAGGGTCCATGTAAAGAAGGAACTTAGACATACTTTATAGAGTATCTCATATGGTTCCAAGTATAATAGAGTAAGACATACTTAAGTAAGTATCTCCTAGTTCCATGCTAGTAATGAACTTAGACATACTAAAAGTGGTATCTCATAGGGTTCAAGTTATAAGTGAACTAAGATGTGCTTAAGAGAGTACCTCATAGTGTTCTAAAGATAAAGAGAGGAACTAGGTTCCGAACCAAGAAGTATTAGTAAGAGGACCTAGACGTAATACTTAACATGATTAGTATTATGGGATTCTATGATTTCATTGCACAAGTATGACTTAGGGTTACTAAAGAGAATGAGTTGAGATAGGATTGTGCCATAGTTGGCTTCCTTACTTTAGTGAATAAAGGTGAGAGACTCCCTTAGTTATGAGAAATTAAGTAAATAATGAGAACAAAGTAGGGTGAATATGACTAGGATGGCTTCAAAGTTATGCTTAGTGTAAAGGGTATTATGGGATGTTTTTCATGCATTGCACAAGTGTGCTTTGAGGTTGCCTAGAAGTATGGTACCCTTATGGTAGAGAAGACTAGAGAATTAAACCATATATATAGACTATGATTAAGATGACTAAGAAGGGATACATGGCTTGGGTAGTATTATGGGATGCTATTCTTGCTTTGAACTTGTATGCTTTTACTGTTACTTAAGAATGGTACTATTACGGTATAGATGACTAAGAGTCAATAATCTTATATGATACTTATGATGTTAGAGTTGGCTTATTGTAATTATGAGGTTAAGTAATGATTTAGCTCTTATGTTCATATATCTTGCATTATGTTGACTTATGATGTTATGTTATCTTATTGGAGTTTATGTTATTATGTCTTATGACTATGTCTTATGTTGACTAACCATTTGAGATGGTTTATGTTGTTATGTTAGCTTTCATACTTGGTACATTTTCTACTAACACATATTGCCTACATTTTAATCAAATGTAGGGTTTGGAGACTTAAGTGCTACTTGGGAGATAAGTTTTCTAAGGAGCTAAGAAGATTTAAGATTTGGTGAGTCCTCATAGTTTCGAGGACGTACCTATTACTTTTATTATGTTTGACTTTATATGGGCTGCGTCCCAAGACTTTAATTCATGTTATTCATAGATGGTTTGAGACAAAGATGTTACAAAGACTTCCGTTTTTATGAAATGTTTTTGATATAATGTTTTAAAGAAAGTTTTAAATTTCCTCTGATTTTCTATTATCCTATGTTGTGAATATGCTAAGGGCTTGTATGCGACCCCTTCGGGGTCAACTATGCCATGTTACGTCTAGGGGGTACTCTTGGGTCGTGACAGATAGGGTGTCTAACCTTAAACCTCAAGGAGGTAATAGTGGTGGCTCTTATATGAATAGGCCAAATTGTGCAATATGTAGGAAGAATCATGATGGTAAGTGTCTAGCTGTCACCAACATTTGTTTTGGTTGTGGTAAGGGTGGCCATAAATTAAAGAATTTCCCAACACTTACGGCCAAGGGGAGAGAAGGAAAGCAAGCTCCTCCTAGCTGTTCAAACTACAATGTTCCAAAGAAAAACCGCTTTTATGTTGTTCGATCCTAAGGTGACCAAGAGAGCTCACTCCCTGGATGTGGTGACCGCTATGTTAAAAATCTTTCTTATTGATGTATATGCCTTATTAGATCTCGGTGCTACCTTGTCCTCTGTCACACCTTATGTGGCTATGAAGTTTTATATGCTCCCCGAAGTGTTGTTAGAACCTTTTTTTATTTCTACCCCAGTTGGTGACTCAGTGGTGGCAAAAACAGTTTATAGAATATGTCTCATTTCCTTGTCCCATAGAGTTACTTTGGTGGATTTGGTAGAGTTAGACATGTTATATTTTGATGTGATTTTGGGTATGGATTGGTTGCATGCATGGTATGCCTTTATCGATTGTAGAACTCGTGTGGTTAGATTCCAATTTCCAAATGACCCTATCTTATAGTGGAAGGGGGGAAACTCTATACCTAGAGGTCGATTTGTCTCTTGTATTAAAGCTAGGAAGATGATCTCCAAAGGGTGTATTTACCATCTTATTAGGGTGAAGGATGTTGAATCTGAAGCCCCTTCTCTAGAGTCGGCTCCGGTAGTGCATGAGTTCCCGGAAGTTTTCCCCAATGATTTACCCGGTATTCCTCCCGAGCTGGAAATAGATTTTGGTATTGACCTTCTTCCGTATAGCAACCTATCTCTATTCCTCCTTATAGAATGTCTCCGATGGAGTTAAAAGAGTTAAAGGATCAGTTAAAGGATTTTCTAGACAAGGGTTTTATCCGACCCAGTATATCTCCATAGGAGTGCTCCTGTATTGTTTGTTAGAAAGAAGGATGGGTCTCTTAGAATGTGCATCGACTATCAACAATTAAATAAAGTGACCATCAAGAATAAATATCCCCTTCCGAGAATTAATGATTTGTGTAATATCCCGTAACTTAAAATACATTTCCAACTCGTAAACCAATGCATAGATGTGATATCGGGGGAGGTATATAAAATGGTTAAGCATACCATGTAACCTTTATATTTAGTCATTTGAAAGGTTAAACAAAAGTTTTAGGCCAAAGAGATCATTAAAGAAAAGATTAAAGTTTAAAGGTTCATTGTGGAGGAATACTACAAATGATCTCATTTCTCATATGACTTTGAACGAACATATCTCCTAATATATAACTAGTTAGAGGGCCTACAACCATCCAATTGAAGGTATTTGAGTCTAGTTTCCAGCAAAATAAACCGCTCATTAAAACGATATCGGAGTAAAAAGTTATGTTCATTCTACGACAGACGCGCGCTCTGCCCAATCACTGTGGGACATGTGGCACTTTAGAGAAAGTCGGCCAAACTTGTTGTTTTATATTAGAAGTTTGGGATATACTTTCTCATATACTCAAGAACATGTAAGGACTGGTTTCAAGCTATTTCTTCAAGTTTTTCTCATCTTCAATCCATCAAAGCTAAAGGTAGGTTGGTTTCTTCAAGAATCAAGTGTCTTCCTCTCCATAGACCTATAGATATACTTAGCTAAATGTTTTCTTGAAGGAAAAAGTATTGTTCTTGGAGAATAAAGAAGGGCAGGGGCTGCTTTTCTTTGATATATAGGTATGAATCCTCTTCTATCTTCATAAATAGTATTCCAAGGATGCTTTAAGTATAATTTGCGGGTAGGACTCACGGGATGGTGATAGGAAGCCGTGAGTCCATATTTTACCCATTGTATTTGATGTTTTGGTGAGGAGGGAGTTTGTAGAAGGTTGTGTTGGCTGTTGTTTTGACCAAATGAGGGGTCAATGGTATTGTATTGGGGAAGTAAGTTGGTTACATTAAAACAGAAGGCAAGTTATAGAGAACGTGACTATTACAGTTCTTGAAAGTTTGTCGCTCACCAAGTGTTTGATGAAATTCCTAAGTCGCTAAGAATATGTTGTAGCTGGTTATATGAGATCCTATTATTTTAATTTATGGCACTAGTTCTCTACCAACTTAAACTATGAGCTTATAAAGGAATTTGACATCGTTAACAAGGAACCAGTGGGATGGTGATCGGAGGCCATGAGTTTTACTTTTATGTTAAGTGTGGATGATTAAGGGGGCTGGTTCTTTATGGTTAAAGGATGAGGATTAATACTAAATATGTAAATAAGTCATAAGCCTACTTGTAAAGTAGAGAAAGAGAATGGTGTGGTGATACACCACTCATCTATGGTAATTGTTGAGATTGTCGCTCGTGAACCATTATTGTGTTTTTGGCATTGTTGTGACTCTTGATTAGTTTCTTATACTATCCTTTTATGATTTTATGTTATACATAAAGTTTTCAGCAAAGGAGTTTGATGATGTAAGATAGTAAGTCCCGAATTAAGGTATGTAAAGCTAAAACCTCTTTTGCCCTTAAGGCACGACCTAAACTTGTATGTTCTTTCGATAAATGTCACTATAGATTCTATGATACTTGAAAGAAAGTTATCCTATTTTATAAACCCTCTCATGTTGAGTCCTAAACCTATAGAGTTGTAGTACTCTTCAAGGAAGCAATATGTTTCACACAACTACATTTATCTACAGTTGGAACTCTTAGAAGTTAGCGGTGTACATGTTGCATAAATTTAAAGAAAACAACCAGCCACAGACTATTCGTAAGTGAATAGGTCACAAGATATATGATTCTCAAGCTAAAGAATGTAATCACGAATTGTATCACAAGCTATGTGATTAATGAATTAATTATTATAAATAATTGCAAACAGTTGAGATTATAGACTGCTCTACAGCGTAGGGTGGGTATATTTAGGGCTACAACGTGCGACGCTACTCTGTGCACAAAATTCAAACATAGTCAGCTGGAATTTCCCATCGTGGATTCACCTGACTGATACAGGCCTGCGGGCAGACCATACAAGAGCCCTGGGGGGCATACCTTGATAGACCTCGTTACCAGACTATGAGATTTCATGCGTGGTCATGACAATGGACTACAGATGCCATACAGGGTTCACTAATCGCCGTCAGTAGGCCATTATGTGATTCCCTGAAAGTTAGCTTTACAAAGAGCAAAGAAGTGATATAATAAAGTAAAGATATCACTTAGGAAAATTATAGGGATTATATATATAAAAATGACTAAGCCATGAAATGTTCGATGAGGACCCTTGAGGTTGGTCACAATTCCAGTTATGGATTATGTCTCCTGCATACACATTCTCAGATTTGCCTATCATGATATTATATGTCTACTTGTTATTCAGTTTGCTTTACATACCAGTACATGTTTTGTATGTACTGACGTCCCTATTATTTTGGCATTTCATTTGTATCACTACATGCTCAGGTACTCAGGATAGCAAGCATTTTCAGTAGACTAGAGACTTCCAGTTTAG
Source organism: Solanum okadae (assembly GCA_036553675.1). Classification (NCBI taxonomy): domain Eukaryota; kingdom Viridiplantae; phylum Streptophyta; class Magnoliopsida; order Solanales; family Solanaceae; genus Solanum; species Solanum okadae. The sequence goes on from CM071689.1 coordinate 26,498,587, forward strand.
TAGTTGGTAAACTCCACCTCTACCTGGAGCTATCAGATATTTAGAGCCTATATTTTGCTATGTATGTACATATATTAGAATAGTAATGTAGGGGCCCTGTCCCGACTAGTTATCAGATTCTCAAAGGCATACTCTTTAGAGGCTTCGTAGACTTAGTCTTGTTTCCGTTGTAAAGTAGCCCAACGTGCCCTTTTGTTATCTATGTTTTAGTATGCGTCTTCATATAGATTCCACTACTTATGAATCTACATCTTTGGCATGAGATTAGTAAGATATTTAGCAGGTGCTTGTGTATGTCTGCCCCTTTCTAGTTAGGGGTGTGACAATTTGTTTGACCAACTTCAAGGTCTAGCTATTTTTCTAAGATTGATCTTCATTCGGGTTATCACCCATTGAGGGTGAGAGGGGTTTATTTTCCAAAGACAGCCTTTATAACCCGGTATGGTCACTATAAATTTGTGGTTATGTCATTTGGGTTGACAAATTCCCCGGCGACATTTATGGACTTGATGAATAGAGTGTTTAGGCAATACCTAGACATGTTTGTGATTTTCTTTATCGATGATATTTTGATCTATTCAAGGAGTGAGAATAAACATGTTGACCATTTGATAATTGTGTTGCAAGTTCTTAAGGACCAACATTTTTTTGCAAAGTTTAGCAAGTGTGAATTTTGGTTAAGGTCTATGAAAGGTTATTCTCACATATGATCTAATGAGCTATCCTAATGAAACAAGTTATGACTTAATAAGTACTCTGTGGGATAAATGCTTAGCACTGAGTGAATATTGAATATGAGATGGAAGCTCCCCCGTTAAGAAAGGCCGGGTTTCTAGAAACAAACTGCTTATCCCATAAAATATGTGCCCCCGTAGGATATTTAGATAGTGGATCCACCTAAACCTAACAAATGATGGTCTTACCTTAGACGATTAGGACAACCCTTTTTGGTGTGGGTAACATCGGATTCCATGTTAAGCTCACATGGTCTATGTCGGTTAAGGCTTATTCCCACTATGACAAGAATATGAATTATGAACTATGGCCAGTCAAGAAGATTTACTTAGTATGGGTGAGATTATGGGATCTTATTCATGCATTCCCCAAGTATGCTTGGAGGGTACTTACGGGATGTTTCTCTTATGAAATGATGAGCTATGTAATGAATATGCTTATGACTTATGCTTTTCCATTTTCTTCAAAATGATGCTTTAACTTAGTAAATTGCATGCATTCAACTAAAATGTCCCTTTTAGCATGGTTTCAACGTTTTTATGCATGGCTATCATACTTAGTGCAATTTTGTACTAATCCATATTTTCCTACATTTTCCCAAGTGTAGGGTCCGGTTCTCACGGTGGCCCTCATTGTGGCTAAAGCTTGGAATTGCTCATTTCTCCTAGCTTGTTGGTGAGTCCTCATGGTTCGAGGATGGATGTTTTCACTTAGTAGTTTATTTCCTTGTATTTCCTTTTTGCACTATGATGTATGGGCGATGGCCTTTTTTATTTGGATTATTGAAAAAGATGGCTAAATTGAGACAAGTCTAGACTTCCTCTTTCCCTTTATGAAAATTTTGGACTTGAAATGCGTTTTTAATCTTTATTATTCTATGCTTATGTTATGATATGCTAAGTGGCTTAATGGTGCCTTTCGGGGTTCTATGTGCCTTGTTATTGATGAGTCCACAAATTGGACTAATTTAGGGCTATATTTTAATAGAAATTGTGTCCTCAAATGTTTATTTTATCTCAATATCTGATGAAAACCCTTGAGTTTCAGGTATTTGAAGTTTTAAGGAAAGCATGGACACTATGACACAAAAAGGAACGAAAAGGCTGAAAAGAACGAAGAAATGAAGGCATGAGGATCGCCGAATACACTTGGCGAGTCGCCGAAGGGTCTTACTTCACCTTTTGTTCCAGTGTGCTGAGCCCTGAAGGAAAGGATCAAGTCCGCGAAAAAAAGGAGCAGTCGGCGCATCACCGAGAAGTTCTGTGAAGCAGTACTATGTCGCCCAATGACCCAGAGCACGACGATGTTGAGGGTTGGTGCAAGCCATTGATGAACTACACCAAAGGGTGAATCGCCAAGTTGATCGACGATTCAAACTAACGACGCCGAATGATCCGCTGCAGCACAAATCTGTGAAATCTATAAATACTAGTTAGAGTTGTAGTTTTAAGTGTGGAACAATTATTATAATTTTCACTTAGAGTCGAACAATTGTGATAGTTTTCATATAGAATAGTACTTTTTGATATTTTGCTCTAAGTTTGAGAGGGTTTTGAAGACTTGAAGAAAAAGGGGGTTTCATCTCCAAGGATTTGGACTTGGGTCTCTTGGATTCTTCATTCTTGGTCTGTAACAAGACTTAAATCTCCATACCCATTTGAATCCAAGCTCATTTAGGTATAAATTTCTATCTCTTGATGTGTGACTAAAACCCCCAATTCTTGGGGTGTGATTTAGCGAATATGGGTTAAGATAATTATTGGGTCTTGCTTGTTGATAGTTTAATCGTAGTTTAATTGTGATTTCGCTGAGTGGTTGTGGATGAATTTAACTAATTTGTAGTTGCAAATACAAGTTTATTTATGTATTTTCAGCTTGCTTGAGAGAGAGGTCGTAAAACTAAGACCACTAGATTGATGGCCAGTGTGAGTAGGTCGACATGAGGTTCAGCTCGAGAGAGTGAACCCTAGTCCCATGTCCACACACTCAGCTCGAGAGAGTGAGTGGGTTAAGGCGTAGGTTGGTCTTCATGCGGCAAGTGGGTGTCCGAGAGGAACGCATTTGAAATAGGGTAAGTTGCTCGAGAGATAGCCTATCCCCCTTAAAGTTTAGCCTAGTCACAATTACTCTACGAATCTTCTATCGAAATCATGTACCCAATAATCTAGCTTAACCCTTATTCCCATCACATCCCAAAGATTCCCTCTTATTACTTAGAAACCCTTGTTGATTTTTCTTTTTTTTACTTATTAGTAACAAAACCCCATTGTTAATTGACACTTTTGTGTCCCTCTTTAATTTACAATGTTTTTACTCGTTAATGTCTTTAGCTACGACTAGTTAGAACTAAATTTTATTTTTCTATAAATTCTCAAAACCACTCTCTTGGGACGATCCCAACCCTTGGTTGGGTTACTAAACTATTGTACGATCATAGACACTTGCATAGGAAGTTGTGTTTTGATTACGCAAAAATCAAAATGGCGCCGCTGCCGGGGAGTGGTGTTATTTGAGAATTTTTAGATTAGTAGAATTTTTGTTCTTCTTAGTTGTAGTTTACTAACTTAATTTTCAGTTTTTTTTTTAGTGTTTGTGTGTTTCAATAGACATATGAGTATGTCAAGAAGTACTCGTGAACAAATGGAGTTCCCTCCATTAGAAGTAATGATGTTCAGGGATCGTATTATAACTTTCAAACAATTTGAAGGTGAACAGATTCATGAGGCATGGGAAAGGTTTAAATCACTTCTGATTTGATGCCCCACTCATGAAATTCCCAATATAGTCCTCCTGCACTGCTTATACAGAAGTCTTGGTCCCAGAAACAAACAATTGCTGACCAACTCACTTCGGGTGGTATTACACATCAGCCCTATGTGATGGGAGCCCACCTGCTTGATCACATGGCTGAAGCAAACCAAGAAGTAAAGAAGGACTTCATGTTGGCCGCACTGATGACTCAGATGGATGAGTTGGCCAAAAAGATAGTGGTGATTGAAGTCCAATGCAAAATGAAGAACAAATACGTTTCCCCTCATGAGCAAAGAAAGCCCAAGGACAATGAGGGTAAACGTGTTGAGGGAATGCTCTCAATCATTCTCGACAAGGTAAGTGAGCATGATAGGGTGCTGGAAGAAGTGAAGGAGAACATCAAATTGATGAAATAGATGATTGGTTCTCATTCCAGATCCATTCAACTGCTCGAGAACCTTCCGAGTCATGTGATGCCTCATCTCCATCCGACACAAAGCAGGGGGTTGCCAAGTGATGTTTTGGTTAACCCCAAAAGTGAAGTTTAGGTGTTAACCCACGTCGTGCCACGATGTTAACTAAGGCGCTGTTTCGGAGGCAACCCAAAAACCCTAAATGCTTTAATCTTGTTTAAGAAATAATGGTGTGTTGATGTTGTAGGTTTGAGCTTTGAAAGTGTTGATAGATGCAAGTTGGCGAAATAAGGATCCAGTTGGCGAATCGCAGAATTGGTTGGCGATCTCGCTAGTGTCCACCGTTTGGACCTCTATTTAAACTAGAAGCCCTGTAAAACTCGGCGAGATACGAGACCATTCGGCGAATCGCTGATTAGATTGGCAAAGTGCGACTAATGTCGCTGAATGGGTGTGAACTGGACGGTTTATAACGGCCAAAGGTCCTAGAATTTAAAATCCTTCACTTTCCCCTCGCTTTTAATCTTCACAAACTCACACCAAGGTAGTATTTCCAATATTCTTATATTCCACTAGTATTTTGGTTGGTTGATTTGTGCTCGGAGTTGGATTTCTTTGCCGCCTAGCTTTTCAATCACATTTTCATCGGCACAGAAGGTTAGTTCTCCAAACCTTGAGTTTGCTTTCAAATAGTTTGTACTCTTTCGCAATGATCGTATCTTATTGATGTTTGCTAGGCCTCTCTGCTAGAATTAGAATGTTTACATTCCTACTTTAACTTGAAATCCTTGCCTGTAATGTTTGATTGTCAAATGCCCGTGGCTTTTGTGCTTTTTAATGAGCTGTATTGTGATTGCGTGTGGTTAAATTGATTGGATGAAGTCGGAGTAGCCCACAATTGTGCTAAATATGAAAAATTTGCTCAATGATAGAGCGGGTGACACCGCTCTTAAGAGCAAATATCATCAAATGGCCAAATGCAGCAAATTCGGGAAAAGTCTGAGTATTCCGAGGTGATAGGTAGTATAGGTTTTGTTTGAATTTCGTTAGTGCATGGTTTGATTTTGTTTTCGGGGTTTTCAGGATTGAATTGGAGAAAGTAGATTGAAAATGGGCACATTGGGCCATTTGGCGAGCTAGGTCGAGCTCCCCGAATAGTTCGACGGTTCGCTCAATGTATCCATCTCACCCTTAACAGTGTGTCAAATTAGATGTTTGAGTCTGTAACTATCGGTGAGAAGCCATGGGTCACCGAAAGAACTTAGAGACTCGCCGAAAGTATTCTTGATCGCCTTTTGTATGCTATTCTGACCCCCTCATGCACTGTAACTTTCGACAAACAAACCCATGCTCGCCGAAAGGACCTTACCATCGCCGACTTGCTATAATTTGAAGTCAATCCTTTAGGCGAGCCTGAGTTAGCTCGCCAAAGAGGTTCGGCGGCTCGCCGATCCACTTGGCGAGTCTTCCTGTAGTAGATTGCCTGAGCTTCTATTTGACTTTTTCCCCCAACTCTTCTCAATCTTTTGCATATATGACTAAACCAAACAAAACAGGTAGCAACACACCACCCCCGAGGCAAAGAAAAAGGGATCACAATAAATGAGGATGCAACTACATCCAGGAACAAGGCCACTAAACTTTCCACAACTGGTGGGAAAGGCAAGGGCAAGGACAAAACCGTTGAGCTATCAGATGCAAGTTCTGACAGTACTGGTTTTCGCACCAACGGCCCAACAATATATGACAGTGAGAGTATGGATTCTGATGAAGATGAACTGATGGAGGCACGGAGGAATGAATTATGATCTAAACAGCTAAATGACCCATCTCAGATAAAAAATCCTTGATCTACCACTCCGACTCCTCCAGTTCCAGAGCAGGCAATAGTACTGGCACCTCCAGTACAAGGTCCCCCCACCTAAATCAACAAATAGATTAAAGTCTGAGGGGCTGAGAACGATTATTGAGGAAAAATGGTTGTCTATTGATGGGGTGATCGACAGGTATCTCGAAATAATAGAGTGCCTGAAATACCACAAATTTCAAATCTTCACAAAACCCTGTGGCTCTTACATACCAAGCTGGGTCAGAGAATTTTACAATGCATACAGTGCATTGGTACCTCAACGGAAGAAGCTAGTATCGTCTTTCAAAGCAGTTGACTACGTGGTTGTCAGAGAAAGGAAGGTAGCTTGTGACAGTGAACCTATAAACACAACCTTGGGTATGTCCAATAAGATTAACTATCACTGCCAGCACTTGATCAGAATAGAGAAGCTGGATGCGATGAAAAAGTGGTTAGCCCCACTAATCTCAGACGATAATGCTCTGAAATGGTTAGCAGAAGGAGTTTCAATTGAAAACAAATATCTGAACGTAGCTGCAAGATACTAGTTTGGGTTCATCTGCAGCACAATTATGCCATCAAAAAATGAATCAATCATTCGCCTTACTAAGGCAGCTTGTCTTAGATGCATCATAGAGAAAACCAGGATAAATCTAGGGATGATCAATCCTTCGCCTTGCTAAGGCAGCTTGTCTTGGATTCATTATAGAGAAAACCAGGATAAATGTAGGGATGATCATTGCTTCTGAGATCCATATGCGTGAAAAGTAGAGCCAGACATCTCTCCCTTTCCTAGTGTTAATCACCGCATTGTGCAAAGGACCTCGGGTGCCTAGAGATGCAAATAGGGATGTGGAATTGGTTGCCACCGCCTCCACCAATATCTGAAAGATCAAAGCTGAATATCTTAAGGACCAAGTGGTAAAGAAGCAGAAGAAAACTGTGGCCACTTGATCTATACATGCAGAGGCATCTTTGCCTACTCCGGCCCCTAGGCCTTCAGGTATATCTTATGCCATTACCACTCCTACTGACCCTTTAATTCCCTCTACTGCTGTGTTTCCAACTAGACCTACTGTTGTTGTTGCCTCCTATGAGTCGATCTCTCAAGCATCCTTGATCCGGATGGGATAGCTTGCCTAAGCTGCTAATTGTCGGGCGCCAACATAGAAAGCTCCATTTCAGGCATGATTCAGGCTTCCCTCAATGATGTTGTGGAACCACTGAGCACTACTATTGATGCTCTAGCGGCCAGGATAGCAGTGTGTGAGCGCGACCAAGGAGCCATAGAAGAGGTGACAACCTTAAAGGCCGCTATTGCAAAGCTGAGGAAAGATGTGGACTACTTAAAGTCCACCGATATGTCCATGATATTTGGAACAGTGGAAATTCCAGATGTCCCCAAAATGCCTCAGACCACCACAAGACATGGGGATTAAATGGAGCATACAGTCGATCCTGAATTAGAGGCAGAGACTGATAAAGAGATGTTTGAGAGAGCTACAACTGATGACATAGGTGAGACCGAAGAAATCATGATAGATGATGTTGTGCAAGCTTCCTTGGCAAAGGCTTCTGCTGCTGGATCCAGTGAAGCTGGTCCTTCTAGGGGTCACTCTGGGTATTGAAGCCCAGACAAATGGAGCGACCAATTAGCCAGGATACCGTCTTTGCCTCCCTCTCTGTCTTTCCTTATTTTACCTTTCAGGTTCTGTGGTAACTGCATTTGAGGACAAATCTCTTTTATTGGTGGGGTGAGGGCCACCTTTGTGTGCTATTTGATGTTCGTGTTTTGTGTATATATTTGGGCTGTTCTATTTTAACTAATAATATCACTACCTTTCTGTGGATGTTTGAGCTTACGACTCCTTTTATTTTAAATTGCAAAATGATTTTTACCCTTCCAAAAAAAATTGAATTTTTTGCCACCCTTTATATGCTCTTAAATGTGGCTGTTCTTTTGCAAAAATTTGAGTCTCGAATCTAATCAATATCGATGACTTGAATAGTGCTCTCAATCGAACGAACATGAATGCGTAGCTACGATGAGGCCAAATGAAGTTGCATAGACAATATGTGAACTCTTTGCATCTCTTTATGACTAGCCTATTATCAAATTGAGTCTCTTATGATGACCATTGCACACTAGCGAAAGTGTGGAGTCTTGTTTAACTTATAGTGTCAATGCCTAGTGTGATGAGCTTACCTGTGAACTTTGCATGATAGATCCTAGAATTTGCCCCGTTGGTCTGGTCAACTGAGTGATGTTATCTCGTCATATGATCTTAGGCAACTTCTACGAGTGTAAACCAATTTGACGTATACCTCTTTTGTGACCTACATTGTGAGCGTGTGATTCTGTCTTGAACACCCTTTGAGCCTTACCCTTCTTTGGAAGAAACTTGATGAAAGTAATGACCTTTCTTTATCCATCACCCATAATCCTCATGAAGTTGTGGTTAGTTGAATAGCAAACTTAGGCCAAAAGCCTAAGTTGGGGGTGTGGTGAAAAGATAAGGGCAAGTCAAGAAGTGCAAGGAAAGTCTCCTCTTACCCATGGTTTTGAAAAACAAAATGGAACCCCTCCTTATAAAAAAAAAAAGATATAAAAGAAAAGGAAAAAGAATGAAAAAGAAAGTTGTGGAATAAAGTACAAAAGAGATGGGGTTCCCAAACAATCCATGGAAAGTGAATAATAGGATGACTTATGAGCACTAAAGAGAATGATGAAGGAGAAAGGAAAGGAAGTGTTGTGAGCACAACATCTCATGAGGATGAAAGTCACTGAGCCTAAATGACCATACCTTTGCACTCAACCCCATTACAAGCCTTGAAAAGACCTTTTTGATCTTGAGTGAGCTGAAACAAATGTTGATTGGAAAATACAAGAAAACTTATGGGAGAAATTATGAATTGTGTTCTTCTTTGCGAGTGTGAGCATTGCATCTGATTCCAAAGCTTTAAACTGTGAAACCATTGTGTGAATATGGAATCATTCTTTGTGTGAGAGCATTTGAATACTATAGTTGAGCTTTAACTTGCATTTGAAGCAAGTATTGTGAGCATGAGATTCGTTGATATTTGTGAGTCATAACTTGAATCTTTGAGTGAACATTTGATCTTTCCATAAGTAAACTAAGTCTTGTTGTGTGCACTCATGATTGAGTCTCGTATAGCACTGTTCGAGACACCCTTTTTGAACGGTTGAACTAAAGTTTTCTTGAGGACATGCAAAAGTTTAAATTGGTGGTGTTGATGAGTCCACAAATCGGACTCATTTAGGGCTATATTTTAATAGAAATTGTGTCCTCAAATGTTTATTTTATCTCAATATCTTATGAAAACTCTTAAGTTTCAGGTATTTGAAGTTTTAAGGAAAGCATGGACACTACGTCGCAAAAAGGAACGAAAAGGCTGAAAAGAACGAAGAAATGAAGGCCTGAGGATCGCCGATTCCACTTGGTGAGTCACTGAAGGGTCTTACATCACCTTTTGTTCCATTGTGCTGAGCCCTGAAGGAAAGGATCAAATCGGCGGAAAAAGGGAGCAGTTGGCGCATCGCCGAGAAGTTCCGCGAAGCAGTACCATGTCGTCTAATGACCCAGAGCATGACGATGTTGAGGGCTGGTGCAAGACAGCGATGAACTACACCAAAGGGTGAATCGCCGAGTTGATCGGTGATTCCGACTAACGACGCCGAATGATCCATTGCAGCACAAATCTATGAAAACTATAAATACTAGTTATAGTTGTAGATTTAAGGGTGGAACAAATATTATCATTTTCACTTAGAGTCGAACAATTGTGATAGTTTTCATATAGAATAGTACTTTTTGATTTTTTTTCTCTAAGTTTGAGAGGGTTTTGAAGACTTGGAGAAAAAGAGGGTTTCACCTCCAAGGATTTGGACTTGGGTCTCTTGGATTCTTCATTCTTGGCTTGTAACAAGACTTAAATCTTCATACCCATTTAAATGCAAGCTCATTTAGGTATAAATTTATATCTCTTGATATGTGGCTAAAAACCCCAATTCTTGGGGTGTGATTTAGCGAATATGGGTTAAGATAATTGTTGGGTCTTGCTTGCTGATAGTTTAATCGTAGTTTAATTGTGATTTCGTTTAGTGGTGGTGGATGAATTTAATGAATTTGTAGTTACAAATACAAATTTATTTATGTGTCTTCGGCTTGCTCGAAAGAAAGGTCGTAAAACTAAGACCACTAGATTGATGGCCAGTGTGAGTAGGTCGACATGAGGTTCAGCTCGAGAGAGTGAACCCTAGTCCCATGTCCACACAACTCAAGAGAGTGAGTGGGTTAAGGCATAGGCTGGTCTTCATGCGGCAAGTGGGTGTCCGAGAGGAACGCATTTGAAATAGGGTAAGTTACTCGAGAGAGAGCCTATCCCCCTTAAATCTTAGCCTAATCACAATAACTTTACGAATCTTCTATCAAATGCGTGTACCCAATAATCTAGCTTAACTTGTATTCCCGTCACATCCCATAGATTCCCTCTTATTACTTAGAAACCCTTGTTGATTTTGCTTTCTTTTTACTTATTAGTGAGAAAACCCCATTGTTAATTGACACTTTTGTGTTCCCCTTTAATTTACAATGTTTTTACTCGTTAATGTCTTTATCTACGACTAATTAGAACTAAATTTTATTTTTCTATAAATTCTCGAAACCACTATCTTGGGACGATCCCAACATTTGGTTGGGTTACTAAACTATTGTACGATCGTAGACACTTGCATCAGAAGTTTTGTCTTGATTATGCAAACATCAGTTACATCTAGGGGATCCCCTAGGTCGTGACAGTTGGGTTTATACTAGATTACAATCGTCTACACATAGTATCGAATTGGGTGTAGTTGAGCGTTAATCACCCTTCACAATCATGATGATATTCGTATGTGAGAAAACCTTCAACAATAATATTGATACTTTGATTTTAAGTCACCATATCATCATAAACAGCATTTTCATAAGACATGTATAATTCTTCGAAATTCATAGCTCATAGGTTCATAGGTTCATTATAGGTTCATAGTTGAAAATCATGAATTAGGCATGGGTCAATATAACTTCAACAAAATATTATGTATTATCATTGAATCATGTATTAGAAGATTTTTCCAATAATAAAAGCATAATTGGAAGAAAACACATATAGAATTAGGAAGAACCCTTACTTGATCAATTGAATTTGAAATTGAGAAATTAAAACAATAGGGACCCCGTGGAGGAATGAACTCCTTGGGTGAATATCCCCATACCTTACTACTAAAAGCCCATGATTAATGGTTAATCGATGCCCTTAAATGAACCCTAGATTCTTCTTCTCCCTTAGGATCAGAGGGAAATTGGGGAGTGAATTTGGTTAGGTTTTTGGGAAATTAGGGAATGGATGTTTAAGTGGGTACTTTCAAACTAAAAAAATCTTTATATAGGCCTTAGGATGAAGGCCAAAATTACTTAGTTTTGGTATAAAGAAAATAGAAAAACACCCAAAAACCCCTTAAGATAATTGTTAGACTTGATCTACGATTCCAACCTCAGACTGTAAAACCTTCTACTGTTCGTACTGGTTAATCGTAGACCAAGTACTTGGACAATGAATTTTAATAAACTTTGACCGAAACCTTCTATGGCTCGTAGGTCTTCCTAGGGTCTGTAGTCACCAATCCAAGAAACCAACTTGTGCCCTTAAAATTTCATCAAGTCTTGATTGTTTCTATGGACCTTATCTATGACACATAGATTGACTGACGGACGTAAATCGTAGAAAAGGTATAGGGAATTTATTCTCAAGAAATTATTTCCCCTCTTTCTACATATACCATATATGGCCCGGTGAAGCTTCTACGATCCATAGATGGGGACTCGTGAAACCTGCCTGCAACCCAAAAACTCTTTTTCTTTCTTTACCAAAATTTGAGGTGTTACAAGGCCGATCCTTGCAAAATGGAGATATCCTTCATGTTATTCTCAACAACCATCAACCTCTTTCCGATGAAGATGTCATCCATTCGTGTGGTTCTATGATTGGATGTAAGTCTGAATATAGACTATAAGTAAATGAATGTTAAAATTGTTTTTCTCCATGGTGACTTAGATGAAGAAATTTATATGGAGCTGCCGGAAGATTTTGAAATCAAGGGAATATAGAATTATGTTTGCAAATTGAAAAGGAGTTCTACGGTCTAAAACAAACTCCAAGACAATGGTATAGAAAGTTTTTTTCCTTTATGAGTTTATAGGGCATAAAGAAGACTTCTTCAGACCATTGTATTTTTATGCAAAAATTCCCTGTTGATGACTCTAATATCGTGTTTCTTTATGTTGATGACATGCTTGTTTTAGTGATAAAACTTGCAGGATTAAATAGTTAAAGCAAGAGTTGAATAAGTCTTTTGCTATGAAAGGCCTGGGACCAACAAGGCAGATTTTTGACATCCAAATTGACTGTGACAGAGAGGCAAAGAAGTTGTGGCTATCACCAAAGAATAACATTCAGAAAATACTTCAGAGGTTCAACAATATGGACAATGCTAATGTTGGCAGTAAACATTTTGTTCAAGTATATAAATCATATACGCAGCAGAACCATAATACAGGATCATGAATTACATAATAGCAGATAATATAAACCAAGAAAAACTAAAATTCATAATTCACTAACCTATTGAAGGTTTTGCAGAACTCATTTATGCTTGGCAAATCTAGAACTTTAGCCTTCTACTACTTCCTCACTAATTCTTTTCAACCAGTAGTTTGTGTGGGAAAATATTTTAAGAAATGATTTATCCTCCTCTCTGCCCCAACCAGCCCTTCTTATCTCGATTCTTCTATTGAAGAGAGGAAGGGAAAGGCTTTTCAAACGTCTCAGCAATTAGGAGCCATTAATTTCCATAAAAGGCAATCAATAGCAAATAAAATTTGATGTTTTAATTCTTTTCCATAACGGCAATGTTAAGGAAATATTAAGTAATAAATATCTTTTATGACCAGCAAAAAAATTTTTTGCTACTTCAATAAATTATATAAACCCAATAATCCATTATTTTCATAAGACCAGTAAAGTTTACTTCTTCTTACGGAACACTTCTTTTCTTCTTGTCATAACTGGTTATTAGTCAGGCATAGTAGGGACCATAGACTTAATACCTAAGGCTTCTAATTTCAAAATTAATTTGTAATAAATTACAATGTATTCCACTAAAAATCTGTAATTTCAATCCTTGATTTAATTTTGAAATCTACCATTACATCTTATTTAACTTCCCATGTTAGAATTACTGACACCGATCAATTAAATTAAATTTTCTGAATAATTTAATTTATTGACTAATTTAATCCTTTATTATTATAATTAACTTGTTTCACAAAACGGATATAAAATCCACCTGCAGGGTTTTCACGTAAAAACTTATAAGTATCCATAAAGGGGTATCTTTAATCTCAAGTCCGCGGCAAGGTTCTATGTATTAATTATTATTTGACTAATGTGATTTGTCATTACTCAATATATTAGTAATATATTGACTCATAATAGAGTCTCACCATTTAGTATATTAAAATAACAAATCAACTTACATAGATCAGAATAATTATATCAAGATAAAGAGTATAAGTACACGTAATGGACTTCAGAAGTTGTTTATAAATATTTTGAACATAAATGAACATCTCTACTTGGTCTGTTCAATACACACAAAATGTACTAGCACAAGAAATTGGAAGTTAAACATTCCCATAATTAAGATCGAATTATATTTAATCTTATAGTACAATTATCAAGATGTTTGTCATACTTTATCTTTGTTGTTAACATCTAATTTATAAATTATGAGAACCACCAATTTGAATCTTCTGTGTATGATTTAAATAACTCCATACACAAAAATCATCTACTATATAAGTAATGGATCCACATATTATGTATTACCTCGGATTGGGAAAAGAAGAAAAATGCATTTTTGGGCTGAAGTTTGTACCTACGGGTCCCATCTACGAACGTAGAAGCTTCTACGAGCCGTAGATGGCAACCATAGGAAGTGGGGAAATATTTTTTTATAATCTAGTCCTAGTACCCTTTTTATGGTTCACCAGGACGGTCCAACAACCATTATACAAGTCGTAGATAGGTCTCGTAGGTGAGTCTGAGACTTGGTGAAATTTTGAAGGTAAAAGTTGGTTTCTACGGTTGGTATGTACGGGCCGTAGGATGACCTATGAGTCGTAAAGGGGTGTCTCTCCAAAGTTGGTCAAATAAAGGGTCTCCGATCATTTATATGGTTGATCAGGATGGTCTGTAGGTCCAAACTATATGAGTGAGTCCGTGGTTATTTTAAAGGGGCTTTTAGGTCTTTTCCTATTTGTTTTAACCCAATACTATGTCATTTTGTCTTCTACCCTAACCCCTGTGAATTTTAGCCTCCAATTTACCCATTTTCAACTTATTGTCCTAAAGTCCCTAAACCTGACAAAATTCACTCTCCAAAATCCTCTCAAGTTTAAGGAAGAAGAAGAAGGGTTAGGGTTCCATTCAAGTCTCCAAATTCTCTATTTCTCTTTGGATTAAATGATCAAGGTATGTGTGTATTTACCCATGGATTCCTTTCCTCCATGGGGTCCCCAAGGTTTCCAATTCTTCTCATATTCAATTTCAATTGTTAAGTTAGGGTTTGAATTCCATCTTTATGGGTTTTCTTGAATTACGATCTTATTAATTAATCCCTATATTATAATGTGTGAATTGATTTGACTTCATGATTTTTAAGTTGAAGTTATATAGACGCATGCATTATTTATGATTTTTGTTGAGAACCAATGATGAAGCTATGATAAACTCATGAACCTATGATTTATGAACTTATGAAGCTATTCATGCTTTTATGAAATTATTATGAATGATTTAAGGAAGCTTTCGGACGTACATCATAAAGAACTTATTGAGATGTAAATCATACATAACACACAAGTATGATACGAAAAGTCATAAATAAATAAATATGTGAAATGTCAGCATCACTGTTCTTTTCCCTTTTTGCCTCCCTATACCTTTCCTTAAGCTTTTCCTCTTTAATTTGTTGAGCATGAACCATTAAAAGAGAAAGGTCCATTTCATTGATGAACATGGCGGTATGACGTTCTTTAACCACCATCTCCGATACTTCCGAAATAAAACTTGTTAATACTTCTCCTAGGATCGACAACCATAGTGGGAGTATATCTAGACAATTGCATGAACTTCAAGGCATACTCCTTCATACTCATATTTCCTTGACGAAGGTTGATGAATTCAAGTAACTTTGCCTCCATCATCTCAAGGGGAAAATACCTATCAAGTAAAGTAACCTTAAACTTTTCCCAATCAAGAGGACCAACATCTACCGCCCTCTGTTCCTTTCATTGGTTGAACTAAATATGAGCAATACCCTTAAGTTGATAAGCAACCAATTCTGATTTTTCTACCGGTGTCACTCCCATGATAATCAACACCTTGTATACCTCATTGATGAACTCTTGAGGATCTTCCTCAACCTTAGATTCATGAAACTCTGGGAGATTCATCCTAGTGAAGTCCCTCACTCTAGTTGCCACTATACCAACATTTGGGTTCACAGGGACCATAGCCTCCCTATTGGCCTGAGTTGTTATGTCTTTGGACAACACTTGAAAGGAGCTTAAAAGTCTGCATTAATCGGTTGTTTGGCCAAAGGGTCGGCCAAAACTTGAGGAGCTTCTCATTGCACTTTCTCATTCACATCCTCCTAACATAAGGTCTTCAATGGGCATATGCTAAAAAGTAACACTCTATCGCACGACATTTGAATAATAAAAGAAGTAGAATTTTCTAAACATCTTATAGCCTCCTATTCATAAATGTGGCTCGCTTCACACTAATGAATAAGACTCTACTCGACGTGCCTTATGAGACATACCAGGACATTTCTAAACCTTATTCTTGTATTACCAAATTTGTCACAACCCAAAATACACCCTAAGCATAACATGGCATATAGGACCCCGAGAGGCCCTACACAAGCCACTAGTAATGCATCATACAAGAAATAGAAGTGAAGACTTGAAACAAAGCATTTCATATATAAAAAGTTTGACAAATGGGAGTCTAACATAAGTCTCAAAGCCATCTAGCACATCATAAAGAAGTTATTGGGACGTATATCATACATCACACACAAGTATGATATGAAAAGACATAAATAAATAAAATGTCGTAGTCCTTGGAACATGAGGACTCACCATCAGCTGAAGCACCCAATACAAGTCTAGCCACGAGGATGAGGGGTAGGAACATTAGACCACACATTTATGAGATAATGTAGGTAAAAGTATGCATTAGTACATGGAATGTACTAAGTATGAGGCAATATGCATAAACAGGAACATGGTAGTATAAATGGTTTTAAAACATGTAAATATGATCAATAATTGGACATTTAAACATAAGGAAATAAAACATGGAAATATCATGATATAGTTAATGCATTTGATGTAAAGGACATAGTAAAAGCTTTGAAGAAAACATCATCATTTTGTGGGATTTTATCTTTAACCGACAATAAGACTATAAGAATTATATCATGTAATCTGCTATATCCCTCATACCGAAAAATAAGGAAACCATTTAAGACAATCCTATGGGGGCACATAGTTTGGGATTAGAGATTGCTACTCGAGACTGCCCTATTTATGCCTCCATCTCAAGCCCTCTCAGTGCCGTCTAAATCCCAACAGAATTGCTAAAAGTCAAATGTCAATTTAACATAGCGAAGGAAATAATCAATACTAATCCACATCTTTCAAAATCAAAACATAGAATAGCTCCTTAACATAATTCAACATAGATGGGAAAACCTTTCATCAATTTGAAATGTGCTCTTCACAATAGCATTGACACTTTCCTTTCAAAACTCTTTCAACTTGATGTTTATGCTTTGCTTGATCCTAGTTCTACTTTGTATTTCGTGATGCCATTTATGACTATGATGTTTGATTTTCTTTCTGGTGTATTTATAGACCCTTTTTCAATCTCCACACCTATAGGTGAATCTATTATTGCTAAGAGAGTCTATATAAATTTTCTCGTCTCCTTGCCCCATGGAGCCACTTATGTTGATATGGTTGAGCTTGATATATTTGATTTCGATGTTATACTTAGTCTGGATTTACTCTATTCATGTTATGCTTTTACAAATTATACAACTAGAGTAGACAAGTTTCAATTTCCTTATGAGCCCATCCTATAGTGGAAAGGAGGGAAATCTATGCCTAAGGGTCAGTTTGTTTCTTGTCTTTAAGCTGGAGATGATTTCTTAGGGTTGCATTTACCATTTTGTTCGTGTTAGGGATGCGGATTCTAAATCCCCCATCTTTGAGTTGGTCCCCATTGTTAATGAGTTTATGGAAGTGTTTCCCAATGATTTACTCAGTGTTCCTCTTGAAAGGGAAATAGACTTCGGTACTGACCTCCTCCCAAATACGTAACCTATCTCTTTTCCTTCTTACCGTATGGCTCCGGCAAAATATTAAAAATTAAAGGAGAAATTAAAAGATTTGTTGGGTAAGGGTTTCATTCGATCGAAAATCTCTCCATGGGGTGGTCCAGTTTTGTTTGTTCACAAGAAGGACGGTTGCCTTCGCATGTGCATTGATTATCATTTGTTGAACAAAGTAGACATCAAGAACAAGTACCCTCATAGGAGTGTTGATGATTTATATGATCAACTCCAAGGAGAGAACTACTTCTCTAAGATTAACCTCCGTTCAAGTTATCACCAGTAGAGGGTGAAGGAAGGTGATATCCCGAAGATGGCATTTCAAACTTAGTATGGTCATTACAAATTCTTCGTAATGTCATTTGGATTGACCAATGCTCCGGCCACATTTATGGACTTCATGAACAGAATACCTTGATATTCGTGATCTTATTTATTGATGACATGTTGATTTACTCAAGGAGTGAGAATGAGCATGTCGATCATTTGAGGATGGTGTTACAAGTCCTTAAGGACCAACAATTCTTGCAAAGTTTAGTAAATACGAGTTTTGGTTGAGATCCATGGATTTTCTTGGTCACATTGTCTCCGGCAAGGGAATTGAGGTAGTTCTTAAGAAAATGGATGTTATTAAGAGTTGGCCTAGACCTCTTTCCCCGTTGTATATTTGATGTTTCTTGGGTTTGGCTTGTTATTATAGAAGGTTTGTGGAAGATTTTTCCTCGATTCTCCGCTGACGGCATCGACCCAAAAGAAATTTAAGTTTGTATGGTCGGAAGCATTTGAGAAGAGTTTCCAAGAATTGAAAGATAGACTTACCTCTGCTCCGGTATTGACTTTACCAGAAGGGTCTGATGGGTTTGTAGTTTATTTTGATGCTTCAAGTATTTGACTAGGGTGTGTTCTTATGCAAAAGGTTATTGCTTATGCTTCAAGGCAACTTAAGATTCATGAAAAAGATCTATCCTACCCATGATTTGGAACTAGCAACAGTTGTTTTTTCCTTAATGATTTGGAGGCATTAATTATATGGTTTTCATGTCGATGTCTTCACCGACAAAAGGAGCCTGAAATATGTGTTCAAGAAAAGGGATCTAAATCATCGCTAAAGGAAGTGGCTAGAGTTGCTAAAGAATTAAGACATTTGTGTTTTATATTACCCCAGTAAGGAAAATGTGGTAGTGGATGCTCTTAGTTGGCTATCAATGGGTAGTGTTTCCCATGTTGAAGAAGATAAAAAGGAATTTGTTCATGATGTTTAGAGATTAGCCCGATCGGGTGATCGGTTATTTGACTCCACCAAAGGTTGTGTTATGGTTCACAATGGCTCAAAATTGTCTTTTGTGTCAGATGTGAAATCAAAGCAAGGTCTTCACTTAATCGTTTTGAGTTAAAGGAAGTGATGCTTAAAAGGTCCATTAAGGCTTTTTCTCAAGGGGGAGATGTTGTGCATGGATATCAAGTTCGTTTGTGTGTTCCCAATGTTGATAATTTGAGAGATCAAATATTATCATAAGTCTATAGTTCTCGATATTCCAGTCACCTGGGAACCACCAAGATGTACGAGACTTGCGAGAGGTCTATTGGTGGAATGGGATGATAAAGGATATTGCAGAATTTGTGGCTAAGTGTCCTAATTGTCAACAAGTGAAAGTTGAGCATCAAAAGTCGGTAGGCTTGTCTTAAGATATTTGCATTCCTACTTGGCAGTGGGAAGAGCTGAATATGGAATTGATTGTTTGTTTACCCCGCACTCGGCGACAACATGACTCAATTTGGATTATAGTAGACCGTATGACAAAGTCAAATCATTCCATTCCTTTCAAGGTTTCTTATTTGGTGCAACACTATGCTAAGTTGTATCTAAGGGATATGGTTAGATTGCATGGAGTGCCCCTATCCATTATCTCTGATCATGGTACCCAATTTCATTCCAGTTTTTGAAATATTTCCAAAAGGGACTTGGTACTCATGTTAAGCTTAGTATAGCCTTTCATCCTTAAACTGATGGGAAAGCAGAGTAGACTATCCAAACTTTGGAAGATAAGTTGAGAGCTTGTGTGATTGACTTCAAGGTTAATTGGGACGATTATTTTCCTTTGATTGAGTTTGCATATAATAATAACTCTCATTCAAGCATAAGTATGGCTCTATTTGAGGCTCTTTATGTTAGGAGGTGTAGATCTCCTATAGGTTGGCTTGAAGTTGGTGAGGTTGCTTTCATAGGTGTTGAATTTGTACATGAGGCTATGGAGAAAGTTTGGCTTATTAGAGAAAGGTTTAAAATGGATCAAAACTGATAAAAGTACTATGCGGATGTTAGAAGAAGAGATCTTGAATTTGATGTAGATGATTGAGTTTACTTAAAAATTTGGTGAGAAATGGATGTTTAGTCCTCGTTTTGTAGGCCCATATCATATTATGAGGCGTATTGGTAAAGTTGCTTATGAGCTTGATCTGCCTAATGACTTAGCATCGGTGCACCTGGTTTTCCATGTCTCTTTGTTGAAGAAATGTGTTTGTAATACAACATCTATTATGCCATTGGAGAGTCTTGGTATAAAGGAAAGCCTTTCTTATGAAGAAGTTCCGGTTGATATTATGGACCGACAAGTTAAGTAGTTGAGAAATAAGGAAGTTGCATCCGTGAAAGTATTATGAAAGAATCTAGGGGCTGAGGGTGCTACTTGGGAGGTCAAGGCCAATGTAATGTCTCGTTATCCCCATCTCTTTCCATCCAATCCTACTCTAGATTGACGTATTTAGTTTCTCATGGTCCATCCTCATGTCTTAGTTATTCTCATGAAACTTAGTTTTGAGATTTTACTTAGCTTAGATTGATTTTTCCATGATTATGTGCATTTGAGTATGATTTGCATGTATGTCTTATGAAATGATGTTTTAAGTATGTTTGTGCTTGGAGTTGATGTTCCTCCTCAATATTGTGAATTTTGAGTTACTTGCATTCATGTTGGGTTGTTAAATCTTCTTCCCTACCCTTCTTATGATGCCTTGAATCCCATTCGAGGACGAATGTTCTCAAGGGGGAGATATTGTAACACGTCAGATGGAAAATGTTACTTTTGGGCTGAAGTTTGTGCCTACGGATCCATCTACGGACTGTAGAAGCTTCTACGGGCCATAGATGGAAACCGTATGAAGTGGGGAAAATATTTTTTTATAATCAAATACCAGTACCTTTTTTACAGTTCACAAGAATGGTTCGTCAACCATTGTACGAGTTGTAGATATGTCTCGTAGGTGAGTCCAAGACTTAGTGAAGTCTTGAAAGTCAAAGTTGGTTTCTACGGTTTCTTTTACGGACCATAGGAAGACCTAGAGTGGTAGAGTTGTGTCTGTCAAAAATTGACCAAATAAAGGGTCTCTGATCATTTCTACAGTTGACCGTCGGTCAAAACAATAGGAATGAGTCGGTAGTTAATTTAAAGGGGATTTTCGGTCTTTTCCTAATTTTTTTAACCCAATACTATTTCGTTCTACCTTCTGCCCTAACACATATAAAACGTTTTAAGCCCCCAATTTACCCATTTTCAACTCATTCTCCTAAAGTCCCTAAACTTGACCAAATTCACTTTTTAAAATCATCTAAAGTGTAGGGAAGAAGAAGAAAGGGATAGGGTTCCATTCAAGTCTCAAAGTTCTCCATTTTTCTTGGGGTTTAAAGGATCTAGTAAGTGTGCATTCACCCATGGAGTCCTTTCCTCCATGGGGTCCCCAAGGTTTCCAATTCTTCTCAATTTCAATTTCAAATGATAACTTAGGGTTTCAATTCCATCTTTATGGGTTCTCCTGAATTATGATCTTATTGATTAATCCCTATCTTTTAATGTATGAATTGAGTTGATTTCATGATTTTTAAGTTGAAGTCTTATAGACACATGCATGATTTATTATTTTTGTTGAGAACCCATGATGAAGCTATGATGAACTCTTGAACCTATGATTGATGAACTTATGAAGATCTACATGCTTTTATGAAATTATTATGAATGACTTAAGGATTCTTTGAAAGAAAGTGTAAATGCTATTTTGAAAGGTGTTTCTCACATATATGGACTCACATTCATGAAAGGTTCTCTCATATATGTTGAATTATGTTAAGGAGCTATTCAAAGTTTTGATTTAGAAAGATGTAGATTGGAGTTGATTGTTTTATCTATTCCGTTGGATTTAGACTTAGCACCGAGAAGGCTTGAGGTGGAGACTCGAATAAGGTAGTCTCTAGTAGCAACCTCTAATCCAAAACTAAATGCCCCTGTAGGATTGTCTTAAATTGTCACGCCCCGAGGTTACCCCCTTGACGTAAACACGGGACCTAGGATCACAAATGACCCCAAGCTAGCCATGTCTGGCATAACATAAGCATACTGACATTATCTAAGAAAATAAGAACTAATGCGGAAATTAAAACAATAGTTAACTGAATGTGGTGAATATTCAATACTGATCTGAACATATATATAAATAATATCTAAGAGTTTAGTGATACTGTTCAATCACTCAAAAACTAAAGCTGAGTCTAACACTATGTTTGTAAAGCCTCTAAGTGACTAGAGTTGCTAGGACATGCCCCCAGCTAACTCTAGCAAAACTAAAACTGAAATAAAAGGCTGAAATGGAAAACATGTATATTGTTCTCGAAGTATGAGGACTCTCCACTAAAGCTACTGAATGTGGATTGGGAACAAATCTACACATGATCTGGATGCTGAGTACCTGAACCTACAACATGAAAGGATGTAGCTTAGAGTATGTGTCAGTACTTGGAATGTACTGAGCATGCAGAACATGGATAATAGCTGAACAAACATAACTGAGCAATGACATAATCTGAATTATAACAATAATACTGAAATATACTAAAATTAACTAGAACTGAATGCAATGAGCAAGTACTGATTTCTTACATAATATGTTGAGACTGAATACAGTAGTATAACTGAAAACCTGGTCAAATGCACTAAGAGTCTGACTGTGGGAGCTACTAATAACAAACATAAAATCACGTGAGCTAATCGTGAGTCCGATGTATACGCCCATTAAGAGGACCCATTATACCTTGCCAGGGGTATAAAGGCATGACTGGCGTGATCAATAAATTTGATACCCATAGAGGGGACTTATAAACCTACGATAGCACGTAGTTTTGGGACTATGAGGGTACGTTGAACCCTAATCCAACTCGGCGCTAAGCCTACTCCCAACTGAAATGTGTATGACACAACATAACTGAAATATTGGATTAGCTCCATATTCTGACATGCTAGCTGAGAATGCAACATTTATGTACTGACAATGAAACATTAGAAATCTGAGGCATGCTTATCTATTTAACTTACCTGGCAAGTGTAATTCATGAACTAAGAGAATCTACACAACTAGGGTTCTAAATTTCATGCAAAGAACTAAGCAATGATTTCACGAAAACATGATAGTCTGATTAGGAATACTATAACAACTAAATCATAACCAATATGTAAGGTTTTAGAAACCCTGGGTCTAAGCAAGATATAGCGAATCAAGAATCTGACTGAATTCTAGGGACCTAGTGAATGAAACTAATCAACTAGTGAAATCCCACATACCTGATGACGAATTTCACAGAGAAATCCTTTGATTTTGGGGCTGGAATTCAAGAAAACATGTTGCATGTTCTTGAGGGGTTCGCTCGACTCATTCTCCTCTTTTGCTCTAAGTTTATTGATTTTTGGTGAATGAATCGCTTAGGGTAAGTTTGACTAAGTTGCTAGGCTTAAAATGACCAAAACTACGTAGTTTAGGCGTTAAACGACGTAGTTTAGGTGTCCAACACATAGGGGAAAAGACCAAAATGACCCTAACTTAAAATCTGACGGAGCCATCGACGTGCCTGACCGACGAACCATGCACTGACCGACGGTCCATCCTGGCAGGGCATCGTTTGGCTTCAGAGAGCTGGTGCTGAGGGTTAAGATCCACGGACCATGGTCTGACTTACGGTTGTAGGTCTAGCTGTGGGTTGTGCCTTTACTCAATTTTTCTCGATGGAGTTGAGGTGACCAACCATGGACCCCACCTACAATTTGTGGCTCAACCTACAGTCTGTAGGTGGCCTCTGTCTGTGCCACGTGCGACTTCTGAAAATCTAAAATTTTGTCCCTTTTTTAATCTAAGGTGTTACATTATCTCCCCCTTGGAAAAATTTGTCCTCGAATGAAGACTAAACTAGTTGGGTATGGCGGGAAGGAGCTGCAATCCCTGCCACTAAGTACTAGAAACTGATTTATGATTGAATTGAGTTCCAAGAACAGGCACATATGCTGAAATGCAAGAATGACTGAAGGAACAAGATACTAAGACTGAATTTACGCAAGAGTAAACTGAGAGGCTGGAGAGGAACTATTACCTCAAGTTGAAACGGAATCGGAAGGAAGGAGATGAGGATACTTGGCCTTCATGGCTGCTTCTGCTTCCCAAGTAGCTCCCTTTACAGACTCACTCCTCCACAAAACCTTCATTGAAGCAACCTCCTTATTTCTCAACCTACGAACTTGGCGATCAATAATCTCAAGTGGCACCTCTTCATAAGTGAGACTATCCTTCACATCCACACTCTCTAATGGTACTATTGATGCTGGATCACTCACACACTTCTTCAACAAGGAAATGTGAAATACTGGATGGATTACTGTTAGTTCTGCTGGCAACTCTAACTCATAAGCCACATTACCAACTCTTTTCAGGATCCTATAAGGACCTACATATCTAGGACTGAGCTTCCCTTTCTTGTCAAATCTCATCACCCCCTTCATAGGTGACACCTTTAGGAAAACCCAATCATCTATTTCAAATTATAAGTCCCTTATCCTTACATTTGCATAGGACTTCTAACGACTCTGAGCTGTCTTAAGTCTATCTCTGATGAGCTGAACTTTTTCCATAGCTTCATGAACCGAATCTGGCCTAATCAATGTTGCTTCACCTACTTCAAACCAACCAATCGGGGATCTGCATCTACGCCCGTATAATGCCTCAAAGGGGCCATCTGAATACTGGAATGGTAGCTATTATTATAGGCGAACTCTATGAGAGGTAGATAATCATCCCAACTACCCTTGACATCGATCACGCAAGCTCTCAACATGTCCTCTAAGGTATGAATGGTACACTCTGTCTGATCATCCGTCTTTGGATGAAATGTTGTGCTGAGATTTACCTGAGTACCAAGACCATTCTGAAACAATTTCTAGAAATGAGAGGTAAACTAAAGACCTCTAACTGAGATGATAGACAAGGGAATCCCATGCAACCTGACTATCTCATTGATGTAGAGTTTGGCATAGTCCTCCGCTGAATCTATAGTCTTGACAACCAAGAAGTGAGCGGACTTAGTGACTTTGTCCACTATCACCCAAATGGAGTCATGCTTTCTGCGAGTACGAGGTAAACCCATAATGAAGTCCATGTTTATCACTTCCCACTTCCATGTAGGAATGTTAATTTCTTGAGGCATACCTCCTGGTTTCTTATGTTCTACCTTAACCTGCTGACAATTGAGACACTTAGCCACAAAATATGCTATATCCCTCTTCATGCCATTCCACCAAAAGACTTCTCACAGATCACGGTACATCTTAGTGGCACCTGGATGAATAAAATACCTGGAATTATGGCCTTCGGTAAGGATCTAATGCCTCAATTCATCCACTTTAGTAACACATAAGCGACTATGGTAACGAAGCACACCATCTCCCCCTTGGGAGAAAACCTCAACTTTCTCCTGATGATCTGCACCTTTCAACTGAAGTAATATAGGATCACTATCCTATTTTTCCTTAACCTCCGCTACCAATGAAAATTCGAATTTATTTTGAATTATCACACCACCATCTGACATGTCTGTAACACCAACTCCTAAGCGAGCAAGCCGATGAACATCTTTTGCTAATTCCTTCCTTTCTTCCTCAACATGTGCTACACTAGCAATAGATAATCTAGTAAGAACATCAGCTACTACATAAGCCTTACCATGATACCAATTGTTAGAGTCTATAAATCATAGACGCATCAAAAGAATAATACAAGATCATGAATAACATAATAACATATAATATAAACCAAGAAAAACTTCAAATCGTTATTGATGTTTGACGTAATCAAAGACACGACTTCCAATTAAAGTGTCAACGATCGCGTGTAGTAATATAACCCAACCGAATGGGTTGGGGTCGAGTCCCAAGGGAGCGATTAGTAATCAAGAATTAAATAGAAAAGTAAAACTTAGTTCTAATCAATCATAGCTATAAACATTAACGAAAACAAACATATTAATTCAAAAAGTGACACGAATGTCAATTATCAATAGGGGGTTTGTATTCAACTTATAAACCAAAAATAGCAAAAATATAAAGATGCGAAATAGGGAGACGGGATTCTTGGGATGTGAGAAGAATATGGGATAAAATAAACAACCGGGTAAATGCTATTGATAGTAAATCGCTAAACATTTGTAACTAAGCTAGACTTTAGAGGGGGTAAATTTTCTCTCGAACAACTTACCCCGAATCAACTCGGTTTCTCTCGAACAATTTACCCCGAATCAACTCGGTTTCTCTCGAACACCGAGTTGAGGTAATTAAGCAAAGCCTTCACCTTAGCCCATTCACTCTCTCGAGCTGAATGTGTGGGAGAAGGTCTAGGATTCACTCTCTCGTGCTAAACCCACGACGACCCAATAACCACAAGCTACCAATTTAGTAGTTTTGGTTTTAAAACCTCTCTCTCGAGGAAGCCAAAAATACTAAGATGAAATCGTATTTGCAACTACAATCCCATTAAGTTCAAACACAACTACTAAATGAAATCACAATTAAACAGCAAATAGACTAACAATGAGCAATACCCAACAGTAAATTTAACCCATATTCACATAATCACACCCCAAGAATTGGGGTTTTAGCTAGACATGATAAAGAGATAGAAAT
The DNA here is from genome assembly GCA_036553675.1 of Solanum okadae. NCBI lineage: Eukaryota > Viridiplantae > Streptophyta > Magnoliopsida > Solanales > Solanaceae > Solanum > Solanum okadae. The sequence goes on from CM071689.1 coordinate 26,524,846, forward strand.
CGATACCAAAAAGTGTTTCCATCAAATGGGTACAATATAAAATGTCTTTAAACACGTCAAGGATGAAGATACTTCAAGACCCACTTCCAATTTCTTGGAATTTTAAGCCTTCAAATCTTCAAAGCTCAAGAACAATGTCTCCCAAAAACTCTAAGAACTCAAACTGAAATATTCTAAAAATCGGTAATAATTCGCTACAACTTGATACTAAGCAACAAATTTAGATGGATATTTATAGTTTTCAAAAATTTGTGCTACGAAGGACCACTCGGTGCAGTTAGTCAGCATCGCCAATGCACTCGGCGATCCACCCTTTGGTTTGGTTCATAGCCTTTTAGCTTTTGCCTTCAGCATCTTCGCATTTTGAATCATTGGGCGTTATGGTGTTGCTTCACGGAACTGTTCGATGACGCGCCGACTGCTCCTTTTCATCACCAACTTGATCTTTTCCTTCAGGGCTCAGCACACTGGAACTTTGGGCGAGGTTTGATGCATTAGGTGATCCTCGGGCCTTCATTTCTTCCTTCTTTCAGCCGCCTTGTTCCTTTTTTGCTTGATAGCATCCATGATTTGTCTCTCAACTCAAATACCTGAAACTTAAGGATTTACATTAGTTATTGAGACAAAATATGCATTTGAGGACACTAAATCAATCAAAATTAAACCTTAAATGAGTCTAAATTGTGGACTCATCAACACCCCAAATTAAACTTTTTCTTGTCCTCAAGTAAAACTCAAGTTCAGCAGTTCAAAAAGGATGTCTCAAATAGTGCTACACAAGACTCAATCATGAATGTACACACAAGACGCAACTTACTCATACAAGGATCAATTGTGTACTCAAAGACTCAAGTTGTGATACACCATTATCAAAGATTCTCAAATTCCCAATACTTGCTTCAAATGCAAGTTCAAGCTCAACAAAAGTGTTCAAATGCCCTCACACAAAGAATGATTCCATTTTCACACACAATGGTTTAATCATTTAAAGTTCCGGAATCACATGCAACGCTCACACTCACAAAGATGAACATAATGCATGCTTTCACCCATAGGCTTGCCCTTATTTTCCAATCAACTTTTGCTTCAGCTCATTCAAGATCAAAAAGGTCTTTTCAAGGCTTGTAATGGGGCAGAGTGTAATGGTATGATCACTTAGGCTTATAGGCTGAAAATCCTCATGAAATGTGATGTGAACAACACCTTCTTTCCTTCTCTTTATCAATTTCATTAAAGCTCAAAAGTCATCTCTTATTCATCTTCCATGATTCATTGGGAACCCCATTTTCTTTGTATTTCCACAACTTTATTTCACAACTTTTTCTTTTTCAATTTGTTCTTCCTTTTCTCTTCTTTTTTTTAAATGGAGGGGTTCCATTTTTCTCAAAACATGGGCATAAGGGACTTCTTTACATTTACTTGATTTGCTTTTTCTTTTCACCACACCCCCAACTTAGGCTTTTGGCCTAAGTTGGCTATTCAAACAAATCACAAATCATGAGGATTATGGGTAATGGGTCAATAAAAGGTAGCAAAGTTATCAAGTTTCTTCCAAGAAAAGGTTTGGGCTCAAAAGAGGTTCACACACTTTAAAGTTGCCTAAGATCATCTCAAAAAATTTGCATCACTTAGTCAACCGGACCAATGGGGAAAATTCTAGGTGTCATTATGCATGGTTCACGATAAGCTCATCACACAAGGCATTGACACCAAAGTCAAACAAGACTCCACACTTTCGCTAGTGTGCAATATTCATCACAAGTGACTCAATTCGATAATTGGCTAGTCACAACAAGATGCAAAGAGTTCACATATTGTCTATGCAACTTCAATTGGCCTCATCGTAGCCGAACATTCATGTTCGTTTGATTATGATTACTATTCAAGTCATCGGTATTGATAAAAACCGAGACTCAAATTAGCCAAAGAACAACCACATTCAAGTACATACAAGAGTGGGCGAAAATTTTTCGGAAGGGTCAAAAATCATTTACAATTAAAAGCAAGAAGCACAAGCTCAAACCTTCCACAAAAAGCAGTGTATAACACGAATTTAGCTCAAAGCCCAATATATAAACAAAACTAATATGCACAAAGGTGGACCTCACCCCACCACAAACAAAAAATCAATTGTCCTCAAATTAAAACAAAAATATCCGAAAGTAACATCAAGTAAGACAGAGAGGGAGGTAAAGAGGGAATCATGTCTACGTAATCGCTCCATCTGTCTGGGCATCAGTGCCCGGTGCATCTATCTGGTCTCGGGTCTCAGTACCCAGAGTCACCTCAGTAGGAACAGTAATAGCACTAGGAGCAGCCAAGGAGGTCTCGGTAAGTGATGTCTGGATCACTGACTGCATACTAGTCCTCGCAAGATCCAGCAAGTCTCCATATATTCTATCCTCTTATATATGTATCTGCTCCTCATCGGTCTCAGCATCCGACTCACTCACTGTGGTCTCATCACGGTGTACATCCTCGATGGTAGCAGGATGAATCTTAGGAGCATCTACATCATCAGCATCCTTCAGAAATTAAGTGAAGTCGGTAGACTTCAGATAGTCTACGTCCTTCCTCAAGTCTGCTACCGTGGCCTACAAATTTGTAACCTCAGAGGCCTCCCCATGTCTGCTCTCAGAAGTTGTGACTCTAACAGCCAACTCATCAATAGAAGTCTGGAGAGGGGTAAGTGCAGCAAGGATGGCACTTTCGATCATTCCTGAGATGGATCTCTCAAGTCGGGTCACAGTCACATCAGCTGAATAGGCCAAGTGCCCCATCTTTAGGATCATGGCCTGAGTAATCTTAACTGGCTGGGATGAGGTGGAGGTGCCTGGAACTTGTGAAGAAGCAGAAGGGGCAGAAGTACCTGAAGCCCCGGAGGCCAGAGTAGGTGAAGACGCCTCTGCAGGTATCGAATCCATATCCACCTCCGGGGATGTGTCCACCTGAGTTGCCCTCCTTCTGTCATCCTCCTCTCTAGTATACTCAGCCTCAATGCGACAGATGTCAATGGAGGAGTATGGGATAATATCAAGATCTCTAGCAGCGTCCTGTGGCATTCCAGCACGTCGGCACAGCTCTGTGATCAGTATGGGGAAGGGCGAAGAGGTATGCTTCTGCTTGGCTCTCATGGCCATCTCCTGCTCTGTGATAAGGCCCAAGTTGAGCCGCCACTTTGATAAGATAGACCCCAGGCAGGCTGTTTTTGCATGTTAGAGGATGGATTCACTCTGTGAAGGCATAAGTGAACTACTGATGAATCCAATCCAATAACGGGCAGCTATATTCAAATCCTTCTTCTCGATCTCGATCCCCGCCTCAATCCACCTAGGAGTGGTATCAGAAAAAAGGGGGGCCAGCCAACTCTTTAGATCTTCCAGAGTTTGTGTCGTAGGCAGGCCGTCATACGAGAGTGAAGAACCTGGAGGCCTATCTAATACAACATTAATGTACTCCTCAGTGCAGTTCACTTCTACACCTCGAACAGTGACCAACTTAACCAGTCTGAACTCGCTGGCCTTCTTTTTACTCTTTGGCACTAGTTCACCATATGTTGTGTAGAACTCATGGACCCATGAAGGAATATATGGACCTCGAGGTCTGGTAAAAATCTAGAACTAGTGCCACTGCAATAACTCTGATACACTGGGGTACTTGCCTTCCAGACCCTCGGTAGATAGTAGTTTCTTCTCAGGGATGGTGCGCAAACCATATCCTTTCAACCTGTTGAGGAGTCTAGGTGCAAGACAGACTGGTGGCACGGGAGCGACAGGAGGTGCTGGAGTTGGCAGAGATTCTGCTGGTGTGGATTCATGAGGAACTCTCGTGGACGTGGGGTGAGATCTGGCTGAGAGCTCATTCCTTCGGGAAATCAAAAACTGCTCGTCCTCAGGCTCAGATAAATTAGCCCGGGTGTCAATAGCCACTCTATCAGATGTGTGCTTCGTTCTTTTTCCTTTGTCTCCTAGTGGGAAATCTTGCCTTTTCTTCTTTGGAGGATTTGATCCCCCTTCATTTATAGTAATACCCCGTGTTTTTTTCTGGGGTGGCCCATCTAGAGTTATCTGTACCATATCTGCAAAACATCAGAGAGAAATTAGTAAATATTCATATCAAATCATAGAAATTTAACTGCAGACATACTCACCGATCTAGTCGGTGAGATGACAAATCTCTTTAGTGAGCTGGATCAAGCTTGCCAAAGGGATTGGTTCAAAAATCTTAGCAAGTCGGCAAAGGGAGGTCCCATTCGGCGAATCCCTGATAGCTTTCGGCGAGCAAGGGATAACCCGCCGAAAGTTTTAGTGCAAAAAGGGTTAAGGGCGCAGACAAAGGGCTGTCAAGAATACCTTCGGTGAGTCGCCGAGTGCTTTCGACAACCTCAGGCTTCTCGCCAAAAGTTACAGAATCCAACTACTCATTAAGCATGAAATTAAAGGCGAGATGGGGACATTAGGCGAACTGCCGAGTGGTTCGGCGAGTTCGACCCAGTTCGCCAAACGGCCTAACGTGCCTATTTTTAACCCAACTTCTCGAATTCAACCCCGCAACCCCCGAAATCAAAATCAAAGCATTAACTAGTTAAATTTAGCTCAAACCCATAAGACCCATCACCCCAGGATACTCAGACTTCTCCCGATTTTGCCAAATTTGGCCATTTGACGACTTCTGCCCTTATTAATGGTGTCACCCACTCTATCATTGTGCAATTATTGCTATTTAGCACAAATACGGGCTACCTAAACTTCACCCAACCAATCTAAACAACATGCAAGCACAACCTCACAAAATTTAATTCATTTTAAGGCACAAATTTACGGGCATTCGACGATCAAAACAATACGGGCAAGATTATCAAATTAAAATCAGCATTCAAACATTCTAATCCTATCAGAGAGTCCCAGCACACATCACTAAGACAAGATCATTGCAAATGAGTACAAATTCAATAAAATAAACTTGGGGTTTGGAAAACCAACCTTTTATGTTGATTAAAGTACTTTGAAATGATAGGCGCCAATGTAATCCAAAGTCCGAGCACCAATCAACAACCAAAATACTTATGGAGTGCAAAAATATTGAAAATACTAACTAGGTGTGAGTTTGCGAAGTTTGAAAGCGAGGGAAAAATGAAGATTTTGAAACTTTGAAACCATTGGCCTTTTAAAACCGTCCAGTTCTCGCCCATTCGGTGACGTTAGTCACGCTCGCCGACCCACTAAGCGACACGTCGAGTGTTCACTTACCTCGCCGAGTTTTACAGGCACTCCAATTAATGTGGGGGTCCAAACGGCGGTCTACGTCGGGATCGTTGACCTGGTCGGCAATTCGCCAATTATTTCTTGGGCTCGCCAAGTTTCACAGACTCCATTTTAAAGATGTCTTGAGTCAAACAGCGGATTAGGTTGGGCTCATCGACCTCTTCGGCGATGCGCCGACTAGACCTTTTAGCTCGCCAACCTGTAATTTTCACACACTCTCCACACTTTAGCATGCATGATCAACACACCATTATTTCTAAAACAAAAATAAAGAAATAAAGGGTTTTGGGTTTCCTCCCAAATAGCGCCTTAGTTGACGTCGTGGAACGACGCAAGTCACCATTCAAACCTCATTTTCGGGGTTAGCCATAGTATCACTAGGTAAGCCCACTTTATGTTGTGAGTATAGACATGACAACACTTGGCCTATTTAGGCGTCTTGTAGCTGAATAATCATGGAATGGGAGGTCGTAATTTGATTCAGCATTTTGACATTCTCTTTTATCTCATTCAACACTCTATCTTGTTCCTCGATTTTGTGAAGAATGAGTGAGAGGACCTCTCCATTTTATCCTCCCTCATGCTGCTTCATCTTTTTACACTTGCGAGGGGGAAGTACTTTTTCTTCTTTTTAAATCTTGCTTCCAACTTCATTACCTTCTTGGACAGATCATCCAAATGAATCAACAATGCTGCCCATTCTTGGTCCTTTTATGCTTCATTGTTGGCTTTAACCATCCCATAAAGGCGTTAGGATACTAATCCATATGGTTGTCGTATCAAACAACCAACAAAAAGTTGATCAGCAACGTCTATTTTCGGGACCAAGGCCTCTATAGAAGCATTCTAGCAGCAATTTGTCGGGCATTCCATGATTCGGGCACTGCTGTAGCAAAGCCTTAAATCTCAGCCACATATCATGGATAGTCTCACTTTCAATTTGCTGGAATGTTAAGAGGTTATACCTAAAGTTCAATAGCCTCAACAGGGGGTGGTCTATTAGGTAAACGTTTTCACCCTTTACACTCATTTTTCTTGTTTCAACACACAAACAAGCAAAACAAAACTAAAAATAAAAATTAAGTAAGTATTACTATAACTAACAAGAACAAAATTCAACTTACCTAAAAATTCTCAATTAGCCCCAATCCCCGGCAACGGCGCCATTTTGATGTTTGGCGTAATCAAAGACACAACTTCTAAATTCAAGTGTCAAATATCGCGTGTAATAATATAACCCAACCGAATGGGTTGGGGTCGAGTCCCAAGGAAGCAGTTAGTAATTGAGAATTAAATAGAAAAGTAAAACTTAGTTTTAATCAATCATAGTTATAAACATTAACGAAAACAAACATATTAAATCAAAAAGCGACACGAATGTCAATTATCAATGGGGGGTTTGTATTCAACTAATAAACCAAAAATAGCAAAAATATAAAGATGCGAGAGAGGGAGACGGGATTCTTGGGATGTGATAGGAATAGGGATAAAATAAACAACCGAGTAAATGTTATTGATAGTAAATTGCTGAACATTTGTAACTAAGCTAGACTTTAGAGGGGATAAATTTGCTCTCGAACAACTTACCCCAAATCAACTCGGTTTCTCTCGAACACCGAGTTGCAGCAATTAAGCACAACCTTCTCCTTAGCACATTCACTCTCTCGAGCTGAATGTGTGGGAGAAGGTCTAGGATTCACTTTCTTGAGTTGAACCCACGACGACCCAATAACCACAGGCTATCAATTTAGTAGTTTGGGTTTTAAAACCTCTCTCTCGAGAAAGCCAAAGACACTACGATGAAATCATATTTGCAACTACAATCCCATTAAGTTCAAACACAACTACTAAACGAAATCACAATTAAACAGCAAATAAACTAACAATGAGCAATACTCAACAGTAAATTTAACCCATATTCACATAATCACACCCCAAGAATTGAGGTTTTAGCTAGACATGATAAAGAGATAGAAATCGATACCAAAAAGTGTTTCCATCAAATGGGTACGATAGAAAATGTCTTTAAACACGTCAAGGATGAAGATTCTTCATGACGCACTTCCAATTTCTTGGAATTATAAATCGTCAAATCTTCAAAGCTCAAGAACAATGTCTCCCGAAAACTCTAAGAACTCAAACTGAAATATTCTAAAAATGGTAATAATTCCCTACAACTTGATACTAAGCTATAGATTTAAATGGGTATTTATAGTTTCAAATATTTGTACTGCGAAGGACCACTCAGCACAGTTAGTCGGCATCGCCGATGCACTCGGTGATCCGCCCTTTGGTCTGGTTCATTGCCTTTCAGTTTTTGCCTTCAGTATCTTCGCGTTTTGAATTATTGGGCGATATGGTATTGCTTCGTGGAACTGTTCGACGACGTGCCGACTGCTCTCTTTCATCACCAACTTGATCTTTTCCTTCAAGGCTTGATGATTCCACAAATTGGACTCATTTAGGGATTTATTTTGATAAGAATAGTGTCCTCGAATGCTTATTTTGTCTAAATATCTGATGAAAACTCTTAAGTTTCAGGTATTTGAAGTTTTAGTGAAAGCATGGACACTTAGGCGCAAAAAGGAACAAAAAGGCTTAAAAGAACGAAGAAGCTGAAACCCGAGCAATGCCAAGCACACTTGGCAATTCGCAGAAGAGATTTAATTTACTTCCCCCTTTGTTCCAGTACGCGAAGCCCTGAATGAGAAGGATCAAAAAGGCAATGAAAAGAGAGTCGGTGCTTCACCGAATAGTTCCACAAAGCAGTACTATACCGCCCAATGGTCCAGAACGTGAAGGTGCTGAAGACAAGCATGAAACGGTGATAAGACAGAGGAAGGGCTAGTCGCCGAAGTCATTCGGTGACATCAACTAACATCGCCGAAAGATCCGTCAGCGCTATTTTTTGAAGTTTATAAATACTGAACTTATTATTATTTTTAAGAGTCGAATAAGGTACGAAGGAAATTGGGTTTCCAAGCAATCCAAAAAGGTGAATAAATAGGTGACTTAGAAGCACTAGAAAAAGAATCGATAAAGGAAAAGAAGGGAATGCCTTGAGAATACCACATCCCACGAGGAAGGAGCCACTGAGCCTGAATGACCATACCTTTGCACTCATCCCCATTACAAGCCTTAGAAAAATCTTTTTGATCTTGAGTAAGGCGAATCGAAAGTCGATTGGAAAATAAGGGCAAACCTATTGGTAAAAACATGCATTGTGTTCCTCTTTTTGAGTGTGAGAGTTGCATCTGATTCCTGATCTTTAATTGATTAACCTATGTGTGTGAATATGGAATCATTCTTCATGCGAGGGCATTTAGATACTTTTTGTCGAGCTTGAACTTGCGCAAGTAGCAAGTATTGCGCACACGAGAATCTCTGGTAATGGTGTGTCATAACTTGAATCTTTGAGTACACAGTTGATTTGTGCATAAGTAATTTGAATCTTGTTGTGTATGTTCATGATTGAGTCATGTGTAGCACTGTTTGAGACACCCTTTTTTAACGGCTGAATTTGAGTTTGCTTGAGAACAAGCAAAAGTTTAAGTTGGGGGTATTGATGAGTCCACAAATTGGATTCATTTAGGGATTTATTTTGATAAAAATAGTGTCCTCGAATGCTTATTTTGTCTAAATATCTGATGAAAACTCTTAAGTTTCAGGTATTTGAAGTTTTAGTGAAAGCATAGACACTTAGGCGCAAAAAGGAACAAAAAGGCTGAAAAGAACGACGAAGCTGAAACCCGAGCATCGTCAAGCACACTTGGCAATTCGCCAAAGGGATTTACTCTGCTCTTTGTTCCAGTAGGCGAAGCCCTAAAGGAGAAAGATCAAAAATGTGATGAAAGGAGCAGTCGGTGCTTCACCGAATAGTTCTGTGAAGCAGTACTATACCACCCCAATGGTCCAGAACATGAAGGTGCTGAAGCAAGCACGAAACGTCGATGAGATAGATGAAGGGCGAGTCACCGAAGTCATTCGGCGACATCGACTAACTTCGTCGAAAGATCCGCCATCGCTATTTTCTGCAGTCTATAAATACTAAAATTATTATTACTTTTAATATTCTAACTTTTATTTTAATTTCTAGAATAGAATAGTACTTTTTAGATATATTCTCTCAACCTTGGAGAGAGTTTTTGGGAACTTGAAGAAATGAGTTCATCTTCCCCAAGTTGTAAGTGGGTCTTCTCTATTCTTCTTCCTTTGCTTAAATTAAGGTTTAAGTTCTTATACCCATTTGATTTTACAATCATTTTAGGTGTATTTTGTTATTTCTTGATGTGTGGCTAAAAACCCTCATTCTTGGGGTGTGATTTAGCAAATATGTGTTGATATTATTGTTGTGTCTTGCTTGCTAATAGGTTAGATGTAGTTTCATGGTAATTTCACCTAATGGTTGTGGTTTAATTTAAAGGGTTTGTAGTTGCAAATACAAAGCCACTCATGTGTTTTCGGCTTGCCCGAGAGGGAGGTCGCGAAACCAAGACCACTAGACTGATGGCCTAAGGAGTGGGTAGACATGAGGTTCAGCCCGAGAGGGTGAGCCCTAGTCCTATATCCTAACACTCAGCTCGAGAGAGTGAGTATGGTAAGGCGTAGGATGGTCTTCATGCGGCAAATGGGTGTCCGAGAGGAACGCATTTGAAATGGGGTAAGTTGCCCTAAAGGGAACTTATTTCCATTTAAATCTTAGCCTAGTCACTATTATCTTACAATTTTTTTATCAAAAGCAGGTACCCAACTATTTATCTGAACTTGTATTGCGGTCACACCCCAAGAACATTTCCCCAAACTTGATTTTCTTGTTAATTTTTGCTATTTTTACTAATTGTGACAAAAACCCCAAATCGTTATTTGACACTTTTGTGTCACCCCCTTTTACTTACTATATTTTTACTCATTAATATCTTTAGCTACGACTAGTTAGAGCTAAATTTTATGCATATACTATTTAGGTATAAAACTTATTAAGTTCTCAAATAAACTACAAAATATGGTATGTATATTTCTTATTGTCTTTAAATCTTATTCTAACACAAATTAGGAATGCAACTAATTAAGTTTTCAAATGAATTAGAAAATGTGGTAGGCAATCTCTATGCATATTCCATATTCTCAATAAATTTGATTCCAAAATGAATTAGAAATGTAATTCATTATTTTCCTAACGAACTATGAAATATTGCCGGCCATCTTTATATATAGTTTAATGTTGCTCAAACTTATTATACAGTGTTTATGCTGCTTGTGTTCCTTACAAGAACTCAAAAACCTTTCTAGCATTATGTTTATTTAATTTGTGCTTCTGAACAATGAGTAACTCACATACTCATTATCCTTGGGTTTTTATAATTAACATGAGTGATCATGATTCAACAAATATGACTTTACATGCAACTAGTTTTCTAGACCATCTGCGATTCTCGCAAAATTGGAGATATCATATGTATTATTATCACTCAACAATCGACCCTTTTTGGTGACTAGAGGAGGGACATTGGATCATCTTCAAGAGGAGGGAGTTATAATGAGGTATATCAAAAAAAAAGAAGTCATCATGTCGTTGCACCTAAAAATGACATAAATAACCCCACAAAAAATGAAGAAGTTGTTGAAATAGAATCCACAAGATTTATGCCATATGTCAGGAGGAATATGAACATGAAGAGACCATTGGGAAACTTTAGTGCGGACATCACTCAGGGTGAATCAAACACTGGTTGTTCAGGAAGAAAGATTGTCCTATGTGTCGAGCTTCAATTTATCCTTCACATGAAGAATGATTTTTTTACAATACAAATGTTGTTTAGAGATTATTTTACTCTAAGATTATGTAGTATCAATTTGAAATTTTTTAAAAGAATAAAAAATTGAAAATTTGATAATAGTTTGTGTATATATTTTGAAAGTCATCTCATTAAATGTAGTAAAATAAGTTCTTTTTAAGTTATGGATGTCATGCTCTATACATCTTTGATACATACCAGAAGAATTTATTTTCTATCCTAAATATTATTAAGAGACAACAAATAACAATATATATCATCTAACTGGTCGACATTTAGCTTATAATCTAACGTTCATATCTTAGATAAATGATTTATATGATAATAATCTATCTTTTTCACTATTATAATAATTTTAATTTCCGAAAAAAAAATTGTTAATGTCATTGATTCTTGAATTTTTTTAAATGTTCACCACTTTGCCTTAGACACTCATTTTGCGGTGAATAAAACAATTGAACCATTAACAAATACAAACATCAAGAATACACACCTACTACTTTTGCAGATTTAGTCCAATTATTGATCTGAGAAAAAGATTATACATAACTCATAAATACAATGAAGTTTTTCACGATAATTGTAGCCTGATAAAATTAATGGTCATGACTGCTAGGAAATAGGGCTATGAATCATGGGAGAATCTCCCTTAACACCAAACGATGATCGAATAATAAAAGCACCATGAAATAGGGTGTGTAAGTTGAATTTTGAGTAAGACTTATAGTAAGGATGATATTGAGAGGGACAAAAGGTGAAACAACATCTTCTAGTCCGTTTTGCCGTTTAGCCAATGCCTTCTCTTGTTTATAAGCGTTTTGGCATCCCCTAGAGCCTGCGAAGTAGAGAATTCTTTCTTTCAAAAGTTGAAATAGACAACCTTAGCCTTCAAGGAAGGTATCTACTTGGGTATTGCTATTGGAATACTCACTAGTGTGAGCTGGAATTGAATTAAAAAGATTGAGTTTAAGATTAGAATAATTATATAAATTTTATCTTGAATCGAGATCTTTTTACTCATCTTTATGCCACAAAGAGAGCAACTATTTAGCTTTCTTGTACAAATTTTAGAAAAAAATATATAATACTTGATTTTACGGAGAGACCCCGAGATAAACGTGCCTCATATTTTACCTATACACTAAAAGTCTTGTCTGGCTTTAGCATAAGGAAGAAGGGGATCAATAAATGCTTAAGATGGATCACATAGAGAGACATTGAAAGGAGTTTGGACAAAAAAATATGAGGAGACAATGATATATCACATCTGGAAACTAGGAATTGGAAGAATTTAAAAGGGATAATTGTACAGATAAAGTTATTTCCAACTCAGATACAAAATGAGATTGAGGAAAAGTTAGATTTGTTTAAGTTCAAAGAAAGCTAAACAAAAGTTTAGCTTTTTTATTCATCAAATATTGTAATAAGGTTTTTTTTACTGCTTGAGGCCTTAAAGATGCAAACACCTCTCCTAGAATGCGGCAAATTTATCCTCGGGGTGCTCCTTAGGTGTACATATTTTCTTTGTCTATTATAATATCTCACACTTTATTACATTACAAAAAAGATTAGCTAACACAAACTACCTCAATAATTATAAAAATGTTTCTAAATAATTATTCGCCCTTTTTGAATATTTGCTTGTTTGGTTCTGAGTTAATATGTAGTTTTGAAAAATAAAGAAGACTTTCGAATCCTGTGGTCTGATGAGTCGAGAATTTTGACTCATTTAGGGCTTGTTATTTTATGAAATAGTGTCCTCGATGCCTATTTTGTGTTCATAACTGATGTTAAATTATTTATGTGTAAAGACTCGCGCGCGGTGATTCAGGAAGACTGAAGAGTTGTCCCATTTAGCAGCGATCCCAGTCCTACCTGGCGTGAGCCATAAGAGTAGAAATACGTGAGGCACTCCCTATCTCTGCACTTTTCTTGGGGCACAGGCCTTAGGAACGTAGGAACTTCCTGGCTATTGAAACTATCCTAACGTAAGAACAAGCCAAGGACATTACAATGCGAAAAAAAGCACAAAAGAATATGTTAAGTGGTCAAAGTTGAGGAAAAGCAAGGTTGGAGCTCGCAAAAGTCACTCGGTGACTTGCCAAGTGAGTTGTTAGATCGCCAAAAGATCCAGCAAGTTTGACTCATGAGACAAACAAACTCGGTAAACTAAAGAGAAAAATGGTGCATCACTCAACAAAATGGCGATCTCAACTTAGATCGCCTAAATGATCAGAATAACTGGAGAAGAAAATCAAGTCCAATCATTGAGAGAAGTTTCAAACAGTGAGTAAGAAAAATCATAAGGTGATATCCATCAGGTTCGCCAATTGAGAAGTCGAGAATTAAAAATCTGATAGAAAATTGGCGATATGGCTTGCCCATCGGTGGATCACCAAGTCATTTGGTGAATTATGAGTCAGGTATTTCGACTCATTTAGGAATTAATATTTAAGGATTTAGTGTTCTTGATGCCTATTTTACGCTCATAATTGATGTTAAAATGTTAATTTGTAGCAGTGAAGGCAAAAGAGCAAGGGAAGGGCATTACCAGGCAAAAAAAAAGCGAAAAAACTGAAGAGGCTGAAGAAAAGCAAGGCTGGTACTCACCAAAGCCACTCGGCAAGTCACCGAGTGGACCTTCAGCTCGCCAAAAGTTCCAGCAGGCCAGCCCATGGACTTGGCGATAGGATGGGTATTTCGGCAATTCGCTGAAGTGTTCGGCGATGCCAATTTAGCCCACCAAAAGTTACATAGTAATTGGTGAAAAGGAAAGACAAAAAGGCGATAAGAGAAGAACTTGGTGCGTCGCTGACTAGGTCGACAAGCCTGACCTAGATTGCCTAAAGTTACAGCAAAGAAAGGGTAAAAATCCAGGCCAAGAAGGCGATGGAAGGGGCAATCGGCGCATCGATGATCAGGTTGGCGATGCCCGACTTACTTCGCCGAGTGACTCCAAAGCTAAAATTTTGGGAACGTATAAATGCAATTTTTAAAACAAGAAAAGGAGTTCCCACATTGTCCAGTTCTGGGTTTTTTCCTCAACATTCTTAATATTGTTTTTACACTTTTTGAGTAGAGATTTAGGGTTTGTTTGATTTTTTACTTCAATTTGAGCATTTGGAGACTTGTTGATCGTTCCCCAACCAGATGGAAAACATAGTTGGTAATGATTTCTTGTTCTTTATTATGTTTGGCTAAAACCCCATTCTTGGGGTGTGATTATGTAGTTGAATGTTTCAATTAGCTTATGGGTGTTAATATTTACTAATTTTATTCTTGATTTGAAGTGGGTTCAATTAATAGTTTGAGTTTTAATTGATGAATTGTAGTTGCAAATGCAATTCTAGTTCAACTCTCTAAGCTTGCTTGAGAAAGGAGTTTTAGAGTTAAAATTGTTAGTTGATGATTGTAGTGATTGTGTTATTGCAGATTTGATATTTCATGGGCCACCTAACTCATCTAGTGTTGAAAGTTATGGTCGTTTGAAGTTGACCCAATACTCACAATTGAAGAATAATTGTACCAGTCTCAATTATGCTTTTTCTGATTTAGTTCTTTCCAAATTTAATTTTTTCTAAGATCGAGGTATTACATAGAATCTCATTGTGACTAGTCGAATATCAAGTGTGAATTTTGCAATGACCGTTGCACGCGAGCTTAACTTGTAGAGCTATGATCGATGATTGAGTTTGGATTCCATGTGTTATGAGGTTTACTTGAAAAGTGTGCATGAGGGATACCTTGAACTTGCTCTGTTGGTCCAATTGATTACCATTGGTGAATGGAAAAAATGATCTTAGGCATGAATTTTGAGAGTGAACCTAATCGTTATACCTTTGTGTGACCACCTTGTGAGTGTGTAAATTTAGCTTGGTACCATTTGAGCCTAACCTTTTCGTTGGATGAAACATGAACACAAATGCTTAAACTGGTTATTGAAATTGTCGTGTCCTTCCCACCTATAACCTATGTGAAGCATTGGTTTGTTTAAATAGCCAACTTAGGTCAAAAGCCTAAGTTGGCAGTGTGTTTAGAATGAGGAAATAAACCAAGTAAGAAGTTCATGAAATTCGTCCTTGGAAGCATGTGGTGAAAAAGTTGGGGACCCCTCCATATTTAAAAAATAAATAAATGAATGATATGTATTCGTTGTGCATTGTTGTGGAAATAAAAGAGGTGTCCGATGAGCTATACCAAAAATTGTGTGTGCTATGCATAGGCCAAGGATGAGTTGTGAATATGAAAAGAATGGCAGAAAAGGAAAATAAGTGAAATTTGAGCCATGTTTCATGAAGGTGGAGTCACTAAACCGAAATGAGCATACCCTTAGCCTCAGCCCAATTACAAGCCTTAAAAGACCTTTCTGATTTTGCATAAGACAAATGATGTGTTAGTTGGAAAATACCAGCAGGCCTATGAGTAGAATCATGCATGTTTTTCTCATTGGGAGTGTGAGAGTTGATTTCGATTCCTTAATTTTAGTCCTTGATCAGCTTTGTGAGAGAATGGAATCATTCTTGATGCTGGTCATAAATTTGCATTTGAAGTAAGCATTTGTGAGCATGAACTCTAACTAATGATGGCTAGTCATAGTTTGAAGATTTTAGTGCATAATTGAACATGGGCATCTTTAGATTGGACCTTGTGTGCACTTTCATGTTGGCTCTCAAGGAGCATTGCTTGTAGGCATCCCTGTTGACCTGATTGATCTCGTGTCTTACTTGAGGATAAGAAAATATTTAAGTTGGGGGTGTTGATGAGTCGGGAATTTTGACTCATTTAAGGCTTGTTATTTCATGAATTAGTGTCCTCGATGCCTATTTTGTGTTCATAACAAATGTTAAATTGTATATGTGCAGCCATGAAAGTTTAACAACAAGGCAAGGACATTACATTGCGAAAAGAAACACAAAAAAATATGTTAAGTGGTTAAAGTTGAGGAAAAGTAAGGCTGGAGCTCGCAAAAGTTTCTCTGCGACTCGTTGAATGAGTAGTTAGATCGCCAAAAGATCCAGCAAGTTTGGTTCATGAGCCAAACCAACTCAGCAAATTCAAGAGAAAAAAGGTGCATCGCCGAACGAAACGGCGATCTTTACTTAGATCACCTGAATGATAACAATAATTGGAGAAGGAAATTAAGTCCAATCGGCAAGAGAAATTTCAAACGGCGAGTCGCTGAAATCACTAGGCGATATCCATCGGGTTCGCCAATTGAGAAGTCAAGAATTCAAAAGCTAAAACAGAAAATTGGTGATATGGCTTGCCTATCGGTGGATCACCAAGTCATTCGGCAAACCCAACTAATACCGTCGAGTTGGTCTTGAGGTAGAATTTTGGGAAATTTTTGGAAACATATAAATTGGCTTTTGAAGAGAGAGAAAGGAGACTTTTACATTACCAATTAATTTACTAGCAGAAACTTTTGTTCTATTGGGGATTTTGAGCGAAGATATTGAGGTTTGAGGGTTTTAGTCTTAATTTTTGACATTGAGTACAGGAGATTTTGGCATCTTGATGGAACATATTTTTTGTAACTTTTACTTACTTTTTACTATGTTTGGCTAAACCCCCTTACCATAGGGATGTGATTAGGTAATAGAATACATAAATTAGCTTGAGGGTACTGTTAATTTCTAGATTTAATGTTGTTTTGAAATGGGTTAAGTTATTTACTCATGTTTCATTTATGGATTGAAGTTGCAAATTCAGTTCTAGCTTTAACTCTCTAAGTTTGCTTGTGAACGATGCTTAGGGTGGAGTATAATTGATAGTTGTATTGACTCTTGTCTTCACAACCCAGCTTGATAAAGTGGGTTAAATTGAGGATTTGGGTTGCTTCGCATCGTAAGCTTGTTGAAGTTCGAAAGAACTTGCTTGAAATATAATAGCTGATTGAAAAATGGTTGTTTTAGTTACAATCCATATTTCCCATTGATATTCAACGACCTAAAGCAATTAGTCATTACCCGTTAAGCAAAATTAGTATTTGATTGCACACACACTCCTAAGGTCCCCTCTCTACTTGTTCAAAACTTGTGTTAATTGAATAGGTTACTAAATCCTCTTAATATTGATAATCGAAATTTATTGATTTACATTATGTTGTGTTTTATTTATTTCCATTCTACAAGAAGTTACAATACTTTCATACTTTGTATTTGAATTGTTTTCCATACCATTCCTCGTGGGATCGATCCCAACTCATCGTTGGGTTTATACTTATTGATGACTAACTGCGCTTTGAATCATAAGGGGTGTATTTGAGCACTATCATGGCCTCAAACTAAAATTGTGTAGAATGTACCAAAATACCCTTTAATCCTGTCATCTTAAACATAACATGTAAAAATATAGAATGAATGATTTAACAAACAGGAAAAATACGTTCTTTTAGAATAATAAAAAGAAAAGTAGGACAAAAAAATTGAAACATAAAGAGTATCAAACACAATAAATTATGTTATTTAAAAGTGCTTTTTTTGAAACTCATTTGATACAAATACTTTTAACTGTTAGGACCGAAATAATTGTGTGTCATGCGGAAGCTACCAAACAATATCTTGAAAAACCATGTGTAAGAAGATAAATGAGAAATATACCAAAAGGGACACAAACATTTGACGTGGTTTCATCGATCTAAAATGCACAAGAGAAAATGAGCGATCTACTATATAAAAGAGTAAAAAATATAGAGAGAAATAACCTCACAAAATTCATTCATAATAACAAGAGGGCCACACAAGTAATATAGTAACCCTTGTGTCATACAAAGTCTTCTGCTGAACAAAACTCTCAAATCCCTTAGGACTGCAGTGTGGATGTTGTCATGTTAGAAGAAATGAACTTCTATTGAAGAGACATAAACCTTTTCTACAAGAGACAGGACTAGTCAAATATAAAAACTTAGTGTTTTCCTTCCACGAAGAGAAAAATCCAACTGTGATAAGAAGTTCTGAAGCAAACACCCAACAATACTCCTCTTTGGCCAGGATTTCTGACAACTTAAATTTGCTCCACCTTCTCCTTATAATTTGCAACAAGTTAAAACTCCATCTCCAAATCTCCCCCACTAATTCTATGTCTCCACACATTATAACACTATGATAAAATTTCTCAAACAAAATTTCTCGTTATCATCAAATAGGTTGCAGCTAGAACTGAACACGCCAAGACAGACACTCATTTTTAACCTCATCTCATCTTATGTATTAGGTCAATTAACTTGACCACATTAAATATTTGTGTCTCTTTTGACATATAAAAGAGATTCATACAAGTAATAACCTAATGTTTGTGTCTCACAAGTTCTCCCTATAAACAAAACTATTAAAGCTCTTAGGACTACATTGTGGATGATGCCATGTTAGAATAAATGAGCATCTATTTATATAGTCCTAAACCTTTCCTACAACACAAAATATAGCAAAATATCAAAACTTTATATTTTTATTTTTTTTAAAAGAAAAACTTAATTACGCGAAGAAAAATTAGGGAAAACACCACGCCCAACATTAAGAACATGAAAATGTCCTGATATACCCCTCAACTCTTTACTTTAGAGCTAAGATACTCATTATAAAAGTGAGTCACCTATACCCCTACAAAAGTGACTCACCTATACCCCGATTGTTATAAAAGTGCCTTACATTTACCCTTTTCATCTAATAGAAGTGAAAAAATGAATTTCAATTTTTTGACATTTTATTTTTAAAAAAAAAAACATGTAGGGGTATATATGATCTTTCTAGTAAATTTCAAGGCGATATTTGATTCTTCTCACACACAATTTTTTTTGACTTCCTTGATTCAAAGACGAATTTGAGTTTTCAATATCTCCCTTGTAGATATATTTGGTTATCATAATTTGAGTTTATTATTCTTTTTTTTTCATTCTTTGGTGTGAAAATAGGAGAAATACAAATAAAAAGTGTGAATAAAAAAAGAGAATAAAGTAAAAAATAATAATTTAAAACTAATTTTTTTGCGGCTATATTGTAATTTATTATTTGTATAAATAAAAAATATTGGGGAATGGATGATAAATTTTACAAGAAAATGAGTGAAAAGTAAATTTGACCATCAATATAACAAACCAAAATTAGTCGTTGAATCAAACAAGTAAAAAATTTCACGTGTGAGAAGGATCATATATAACCCTTTTTATATGGATTGTTTATTTAAATAAATGATCAACAAAATAAATTTAAAATTATTTTTGCACTCATGTTGGACAAAAGGGGTAAATCATGGGCATTTATGTTACAATAAGGGTATATATGAATAAGTTTTTTAACGAATATATCAACTTAAGTCGCAAGTTTGTGGGCTGGGGGGGGGGGGGGGGGTAAGTAAGACCCCTAAATTCTTTTAATAGTTTGCTCAAACTAGTTCTAAATTGACATTCTATATTAAACTAATTCACTAATCATCATTGCTTTCATTATCATGTGACAAAAGAACCACATATTTCTATGATAAATCTGATTAATTTTCTAGTGATTTAATACAATTTATATAAGTAATTAACTTTTATTGTATTTCATTTTACTTCCTTCCGCGATTATTTTCCCAAAAAAAGGTTTAATTATAAGGATTAAAATCATTTAGGTAAGTAAATAACAACTATATCAATAAATCTGATTCCAAAGAAAATTTGGAATAAAAGTTATTATGTTTCCAAATGAAATATTTGAAATATAGTAGGTCATCTCTATGTATATTTAATATTGTCATTAAATCTTATTCCAACACAAACTAAGAATGCAACTAATTAGTTTCTCAATGACAAGGAAATATGGTAGTCCATATCTATATATATTTCATATTGTCAATATATTTGTTTTCCAAAATAATTTAGGAATGCAATTTATTATTTTTCCAAAATAAATTAGGAATGCCATTTATTATTTTTCCAAAGGAACTATGATATATGGTAGGTCATATTTATATATATTTCAATGTCAGTCAAACTTATTATACACTGTTTCTACTGATTGTGTTCCTTACAAGAACTCAAAAAAAATCTCAACATTGTTTTTATTTAATTTGTTCTTTAAATTAGTGTTATTGAACAATGAGTAACTCACAAACTCATTCTTGATCTGGTGGTGGTATAACTAACATGAGTAATGATGATTCAACAGATATGCTCTGAAGGGAAATTCATGTAGTAGACAATCTACAAAGTCTATCCTCGCAAAATTGGAGATATCCTCCAAATTATTCAAAGTCAACAATTGACCCCTTTCCAGTGACAAGGGGAAGGACTTTGCATCATCGTCAAGATGAGAAAGCTATAATGAGGTATGTCAAAATAAGAACTCATCATGATGTTGCGTCTAAACATGATGACTTGAATGACAAGTGACTTAGAAGCAGACAAATCCTTAGCAAATTAGGTATTGGAGGTATTGATAACATCCAAAGTTCAGATGCTAAGTGTTGTTGAATTGACAACAGCAACATCAAATGTTGGTCAAGAGAAGGCCAATAAAGACGCTCCAGAAAAATAATCCCCAATACACATTGTTTGTGTTTGCAACAGTTGACCTCCATCCTCATTTACATGAATTTGGGGATGGTGTCATTGAAGAATATGTTTGTATTCAGCGAGACAAAGGTTTTGGTTTTGTAAGATACAATAGCCATGCTGAAGCAACTCGAGCTATTTAGTTGGGAAATGCTCAAAAAAAATTTGGTAAACCTAATAAGTGCTTGTGGGGAAGAAACCCTACTCCACTAGAAAACATCTCCAACCTCTACCACCTCCTATTATCAAATAACTCCCTAGTATTTCAGCCAAGGATCTTGCAAACGTACTAGAGGCAGCTTGCTTTGTCTAAGAAGGACAATTATCGTATGTTGCAAGATCCATGGTTGAACTACTGAAGGGTTGTCCGACAATAGGAGGTGGTAGAGAGTTGGAGCTGTTTCATGCTAGAGTAGGGTTGCTTCCCACGAGCACTTAACAAGTTTACCAAAAAGGATTCGGGCATTTCCCAACTGAATAGCTCGAGCTGCTTCAACATGACTGTTGTATCTTACAAAACAAAAATCTTTGTCTCGCTAAATACATATATATTCTTCAATGACACCAGCCCCAAGTTCATGAAAATGATGATGGAGGTCAACTGTTGCACACACATAAAAAATCATGTACTGGGGATTATTTTCTGGAGCGTATCCATTGGCCTTCTCTTGACCATCATCTGATGTTCCAGTTGTCAATTCAACAACACTTCTAGTATCTGAACTCTGAATATCATCACTGACTCAACCACCTAATTTTGCTAAGGATTTGTCTTATTCAAAGACACTTGCCATTCATGTCACTCAAGTCGTCATGTTTAGACTCAACAACATGATGAGTTCATATTTTGATATACCTCATTATAAATTTCTCATCCTGACGACGATGAAAATCATAAAAAAATCTAGTAAATCATAAAAAGATCTCATTAAGTTTTTAAATACTTTTTAATTATATTTAAAAACAAAAAAAAATCGAAATACATTATTTTTTATAAAATAGAACAACAAAATAATTATGAACAAACTAAGTCACATGTTTGTTATTCTGGAGAGCACCAAGTGGAAAAAATATAGGAAATAAAAACAATTACAAGTAATTAGGAGAATCAAGAAAGCTTAAAAGTAATAGTAGTTTTAATAATTGAGACTCCCCAACTTTTTCCTGTATTAACCATTAACAATGAATAGAAAAGTAGTAATTGAAACATTAAAACTTTTCTGAATAAAGAATATGAAATGTTAAAAAGCAATATATGAAAAATACATGATAACATTTATCGATCTATCTATATCTATCTATCAACTTTTGTATATATCTATCTATATATCAATCAATCTATCAATCAATGTAACACCTCATATTCAAAAGAGGGAAGCCTATCATATATTTCAGAACTTAGGGTGCCATCCACTCAGGCCATCCACGGCCCGTGGGTTGAACCACGGACCGAAGGTGGATCCGTGGAAAGGCCACCAATAAGTTGTTCAGGCCATGGACCACGACTAAATGCCGTTGGTGGGTCCACGGTCCGTGGTCCAAAAATCGTAGGTCAGGCCAAAACTCTCTGACCACCAACGATGAGTGTGCAGGACGGACCGTTGGTCAGTCCAGGGTCCTTCGGTGGTGAGTCGTGGGTCAGGGTTCAGCAGGTAAGTCCAGGGGAAGTTGGGTCTTTTCCTAATTAATTAGTCCCTATACTACATCATTTTACCCTTCACTAAGACCCCTATATATGTATTTTCAACCCCCCCAAATTAGCCTATTCACTTCATTCTTCTAAATTCATAAAAGAAGAACTCTCCAAAATATTTCTCTCTCTAGAAACTTGAAGAAGAAGAAGGATTCAACCTACGGTTTTAAGTCAAGGTCTCAATTCCTCCATTAAAGGTTAGCATTTGGACACAACGTATGAAAGTTTTCATCCACGGATTCCTTCTATTCATGGAGTTCCCAAATCCCTCTATTTCTAAAGGTAGAATTCCCCAATTGAGTTAGGGTTTTCTTCAATTATCATGGGTTCTTTTCATTATTGATTTAAATGACTGAATTATGATTTATTATGCATGAATTGATGAAATGCTATGATTTTATGATGATTTTCCCATGAACCCATGCAATCCCCATGTTTTCAAGACATAAATCATATGATGTGGGATTTTGATCCTAAAGGAAGAGTTTTATGAAATTAAGCATGTATTGCAAGCTTTACATGAATTTATGATGAAATCCATATTTAACACATTTTTTCTAAGTATTGACGATTAAAAGTGGATTTTTAACCTCAAGAGGTAAATTATGGACTTATGCATTTTCTTATGGAATCTATGCAAATGTTTTAAGGGTGATTTGAGAGTAAAGTGTCTAGCCATCATGGATGGTTGCTTCAGTTGTGGTAAGAGTGGTCATAAAATGAGGGATTACCCAATGCTTACGGCTAAGTAAAGAGAGGGCAAGCAAGCTCCTCCTAGTGGTTTGGGTTCCAATGTTCCTAAGCAAAATAGGTTCTATGCACTTCAGATTCGTGGTGAACAAGATGATTTTCCGGATGTGGTCACCGATATGTTAAAAGTTTTCCACCTTGATTTTTTGCATTACTTGATTTCAGTGCTACCTTGTCTTTTGTGACGCCATATGTGGCTATGACGTTTGATGTTCTTCCAGATGTGTTATTAGAACCTTTGTAACACCTTGTACCCGAAAGAGGGAAGGCTTAACAAAATTTCAGGACTTGCACGTGTCACCCATGTGGGCAAACTACACCCCGTGATTGGACCCATGCCACGTGGGTGAGCCCCATAAGTGGGCACCCTGGACACTGTTTTGAGGCAGTGAACCACAGTAAGGACGACGCCTCGTGGGTGGGTCCACGGTCCGTGGATGGGGCAATCGTGGATTGGCCAAAAGTCTCTGACCATGATCCACGATTGACCAGGACGGATTGCTGGTCCATCCACGGTCTGTAGGTGATGGTCTCGTGGGTCATGTAAGGGAAATTATTTTAGGGACTTAAGGGTCTTTTCTAGTTTTAATTATATTGAAGTGGTGTCATTTTGCCTAGACCTAGACCACCTATATAAGTATTTTTAACCCCCAAAAGCCCCCAATTAAGTCATTCTCTCAAAATCCAAAATGAATTCCCAAAACTTCTCTAAAATATTTGTCGTCTCCCATTTTTTCGCAAAAACGAGTTTTCCTTTCGGATGCACGACCTAACAACTCTTTTGGGTTTTGGGTTGATTAAAGAGTCGCCACCTAACGAATTAAGGCGCATTAGGGAACCTATCTAACCTAACTAATCTAACTAAAGTCAACGAACCAGAGATCGGGTAAGGGTTCAAATTACCTTGAGGGGAAAGTGTTAAGCATTCCTTGAGGTCCATAAATGTGAATCCCGGCCGTATCTCATGCAATTTATGTGGGGTTACAAGTAGCATTTAAAGTCACTTCATTTATTATTATTTAATTAAACATGCTTGCTATGTGATAAATAATATTAAACAATTAAGGTCATTTCGATTATTTTTTAACTTAAACATGCTTACTAAGTGATAAATGGCATTCCACAATTAAGGCTACTTCATTTATTCTTTATTTAAGCATGTGAACTAGGTGATGACTTAATATTAAACAATTAACACAAATAAAATTTAAAAGAAATAGCTAGAAGATGGAAAGTAGACAAATATATAAGCAAATATCATTTTTTATTTAATTAAACTACCCCAAATAAATATAATTATAGCAAGTAAAGGGGAAATGGAAAGGGAGACTCTAAAAATGACAAGTTTACGGATCAGCGTTTGGCTTCTATATAGGGACAGACAAAACAAATGCTTGTCGTTTACGGCTAGAGCCAATGTCATCATCTCTGTAGGGCCTAAACTACCCCTACCCCCACCTTCCACATGCATTTCGTCCTAAGAGGTGCCTATCGTCCCCGCTTAAGGTCCAAGAGGCATTGAACTACTGATGGGATGGTTTTAGATAAAATAAAATATAGGCTCCTAGTTAGGCCCCCCTAGACACCAAGTCAAACACGTTGGACGAGCACTTAGCACATAGAGTCTCAAATTGGCCTCTAGATTTTATTAAACATGCTTTCAAACACATATAATTGTGAAAAGGTCTCATGCTTAGGCGTGTGAACATACAAACAAGCAGCATAACGACAGTAAAGGGTTGAACAAGCAGAATTATTAACAGACATTTTTAGCATGCAGATAGTTATTTAATTGATTTTAGAGGGCAGAAATACTATTACATGCAGAGAATAATTTATTAACTAATTATTATAAGGTGGCAAAAATATTCACAGATGCAGAAATAGGTTAGAACAGTAGCAGATTTTATTATTAATTCAGAAAGTTATTATAAGCAATCGGTTTAGGATGCTGCATTTAATCAGTTTATTAGCAAGATTTAATCCTGACAAGCAGATAGCAAATACATCAAAACATAATAGCTTATTTTAGGTGGCAAAACAATTAATTACAATGCAAGGAATAACTATTTCGGACAGATTTAATTAGCAGATTAGTTTTAAGCAGTTCAAGCAAGCTGGAAAGTTAGTTAAATTATTTTAAGTGGCAAAAATAATTGCATTGCGGAAATTTATTTAACAGTGGGCAGCAAAACAAGCATGGCAGATTTGTTTCAAATTTTCTTTTGACATGCTGGGGGGTTATTTACTTATTGACATCAAAATTACAACAGATAGATTAATTAGCTAGTTGATTAAGATCCTAAAATTTATTCACAATTCTAGAGTGGCATGCTGAAAATTAATAAACCTATAAACATGAATTCGAAGTGATTGAAAAATTGAAGATATTGGATCTCCTATAAGCATGATTTCTATACTCAACAGTATATCGAAAATTAAATCCTATATGCATGCTTCTAAGCCAAATGATACATTGAGAATTATTTAAACCCTATAGGCATGGTGTCTAAAATGGCAGAGTATTCCGATGCAGAACAAATTATTGCAATATTCATGTATTTATTCATTTATTATATAAGAGGAACTTTGGTTGAATTAAGTGAAACAATGAGCAATCACGCATTATTTATTGTTATAATTGAGAAGTGGTCATGCAATTCAACTAACTATATTCAAACGGGAAAATAAAGTTTAAACACGTGACAAACTTTGAACAATAATTAAACAAGATATGCGATTAATGGCAACAGTAATTTTATTTTGTTTTAGTTAGATCTAAAGCGATGTTACAAACCATCAAATAATCACAATCCTATAGGCATGCTTTCTAAATAAGTTGTGATAAAATAAACAAGTAGCACGTAATCCCCACCCCTTAGACGATCCCCCCAAATTATTTCATATATAGAGAGTTAGAGTTAGGAGTTTATACAAATTATTACAAAACAATAAAATACAAAAACATAAATTAAGTAAATTCGGCTCGGCTAGTGTTTCCCTCCCCTGGCGACTCATCTAAATCTTGAACCTTTAGATCAAGATCCTGCTAAGACAAAATAACACTACCACCAGATACAGATAAAAACAAATATGCATAATAAAATATTATTCACATACATGTAGACCCACAATCATTTAAACAAACCACAAATAATATATCGCATAAAAGAAGATGTGAAGAGAACTAACCTGGATACATCCATTTATTTGTTTATTTCAAACAATACAACAACATTTTAAAATAATGCGAAACAGAAATTAAACTAATGGAAAGCAACTAACCATTTGGCAGAATATTTTATCAGCAATGAAGTACTAGAAGCAATCAATTCTAAACAACAACACAGCAGAGAAAGCACTTGAGTGTTTGAAAAGTTCTTATTTACGAAGAGAGAACACCTTTGTTAGTGAGTTTTTCATTATTGGAGTGTTAAAACTGTCCTCGAATAGTGAAAGGGGTCTTCTTTATATAGTAGCAGAGAGGGGTACGGCAATAAAGAAAAGCGAGTAAATTTTTCAATTAACATATTTACCTTATTTTAAAGGAGAGCCAAATCAGATTTATTTTTTAATCTATTTTTTACCAAATATAAGAGCAACTAAATAAGACAAGGATTATCAATTAAACAGTAAACAATGAGCAATGGCCAGCAATAATTTCCTAAGTCAATATTCACCTAATACTAGATTACCATAAATAAACAAGTAAGAATCTATTTAGGACAATAATTAAGGGAGGAAGGATCAATTTACAGTAACAATTAACATATCAAATTAACACTGAAAATTTATACCGGCTTTTTATTTATTAATTTAAGACTTCCCATATGCAACTTTCAAAATCAAGGAATTCAATTAGTTAAATTAACCTATAAGTAAGCTATAATATCTCAACTATTAATGTTATATAACAAACAACTAAAGGAAATACAATTATACGCATAACAATTACCATATGCAATCACATACAGATTCCAAAGCATATCAATTAGTAAATCCATGTATGCTCTAATTGATTTACACAAGTTTGCTTCTAATTTGAATTAGACTGAGAAGCAGAATCGATAAAGGGAGCGGAACAAACTAAAATCAATGCATTATATATAAACATTAACAAACAACCAAGCAATAACAGGCAGCTTGATAGGCAAATACAGGATTTTCATATTAATTTTAGAATAAGATTCACAATGATTATTAATTTTCATACAAAGTAAGCATACATCAGAAAAATCAAAATCATATTACAACTAAGAAAGAAGAATAAAATAGCTAAAAGATGAGATGATAATTTTAAAAGAAATATACCCGGACGGATCTAAATAGTTCCGTTTGAACTTTATCTTCACCGGAGATCGATGTTGTTGCTGGTTGCTCGTCGTCGGTGCTGCTGGTGGTCTTGCGATTGTTGTTGGCTTCGCGTTCTCACTGGGAAAGGAGAAGATGAGACAGAAGTTCGCCAGTCGGAGCTGGTTCTGGAGCTATTGTTGGCTCTCGCTGACTGACGTGCGTGGTGGCTGGCCTCGCTAATGCTCCTCGCCGGAGTTTCGTGAGGTTGCTACCTATCGTTGTTGCTATTGCTGATCGGAGTTTGCTGCATCACCGGAATGAGAGAAGAGAGGAGGCGCCAGAGCTGCTGTCCTCATCGTACACTGTTGCTTCCCTCACTTGAAAAAAGAGGAGAAAAAGAGAGAGGGGCAAGGGTAAAAGAGAGGAGAAAGCGCGAAGGGAGAGAGAGAGGGCGCCGGAGAAAGGAGGGTGGTGTTGCCTCTGGTGGCTCTTCACCGACTGCTGTTGTTCCCAGCGTCATGCCCGGGTGGAGCCGTGGAGGTTGTGACGCTACTTCTTGAAGAGAGGAGGAAGAAAAGCATTAGATTTGGTTTTGGGTTGGTGTCTTTAAGACTGAAATAGGAAAGAAATGAGAAAGTAATATGAACCGTTGAAATAATTTAAGATGAGCGGTCGGGATTGAATATAACGAGATCAACGGTTAGGATTAAAAGACTTAATGATTTGGGATTGAATTAGATAGGCTAGAATTGGAATAGACCAATGGTTATAATTGAAATGAGAATTTGAATTGAAATGGCTAGAATTGAAAGGAATTAGAATAGAATAGGCTAAATTTTAAATGATTTGGAAGAAAAATTATGGATGTGCTATCCAATTAATAAAATACTACACTTATTAAAATATTTTTACATAATTAAACACACCTAAATTCTAAAATAATTTAATACAACATTTTTTATAAAGATATGCACACTAAAATATATAATTTTTAGACAAAATCGATTTACATTTTAAACTCGAAATAAGTTTTAAAAATACGTATTTAATCAAATAGCACTTCTGAAATGGTTATAGGTCAGTCAAAATTGGGTGTCAACAGCTGCCCCTTGGTTGCTTGAGAATGAAGGATGAATTGTCGGGCAACCAACGTTGACTTAGTAGCCGATTTTGTTCCACCAATGAGAGATGTCAATGGGATCAATTGAAATGATATAGAGTTGGAAAAGGGTATGACCGAGACTTTGGTATGAAGTCGCCTACATATATCTGGTATTACGAGAATCAGGTCGTGTGTAGTTCTGGATTTAGGAACTAACAAAGCTTCTAAAGTTGGAAAAAACGACAAGATATTCAGACGGGAACGATAGTGACTTGATTAGAGTAGCGAGAAGAGCATGACAAAGTGATTTCCAGCTTAAGCAAAGGATCGGATGAGGAGCAATAATATAAGTAGGAAAGATTGAGGGATTTTATTGCGATAGATGTAAGCATGATAATTGTAGCCGAGAGGTGAAAAAAAGTCTTATCTGCAAAATGTCAGTCTCTGCAAACCTGTAGCTTGTAATATGATTAGAGCAAATCAAACAGTAAATGTAAACATGATGCAATTTCCCATATCGACCATGATGTTTGCCTTAAGACTATGAAAATGACGTCTTAGGCTATGATGTCTAGGGTCATGATACTCAAAAATTGTATCCTCAAGTCATGAAAATGTTGTCTACGGGCCATGAAATATGATGCCTTTAGATGATGACACCTTTGGATCATGATAAATAGAAATTAAATCCTTAGGCCATGATATGATGTCCGCAGGCCATGAAAAATGATGCCTTTAGACCATGACGCCTTCAGAACATAAGTGATGAGTAAAGAAAGAGTATTTGTAATTCGGGCATCTATTGGTACTCATGACTTGATTTGAATTTATTCGGGCACATGCAATTCTCGGGCACAATGCAATCTCGGGCACATGCAATAATGCAATTCTCGGGCACAATGCAATCTTCGGGCACATATAATTTTCGGGCACAATGCAATCTCGGGCACAATGCGATCTCGGGCATTTGCAATCCTCGAGCACATGTAATTCTCGAGCACAATGCAATCTCGGGCATAATACAATTCTGGCAAATGCAATATCAAGCACATGCAATCTTAGGGGACAATGCAATTTGGGCACGTGCAATCTTCGGGCACGTGCAGTCTTTGAGCAATGCAATCTCGGTCACATGCAATAATGCAATCCTCGGGCACATGCAATCTTCGGGCACAAATGCAATTCAGGCACATGCAATCTTCGGGCACAATGCAATCTTCGGGCACATGCAATAATGCAATCCTTGAGCACATGCAATCTTCGGGCACAAATGCAATTCGGGCACATGCAATCTTCGGGAACAATGCAATATCGGGCACATGCAATCTTCGGGCACAATGTAATTCGAGCACATGTAATCTGCGGGCACAATGCAATCTCGGGCACATGCAATATTTTGGCACATGGATAATAGTTGATTGAGGGCATAAAGTATCTTGAACCTTCGCCTTGTTGGAAGGGTCGAGTGCCATTTGTTAGTGACTGTTGAGTTCAGAGTATTGTAGCTTGACCCTCTGTCTTATAGTAAGGAGAGGTTGTCGTTGAATGGCGATTGTTCGGGATTGATATAAAGTACCTTGATCCTTCCGTCTGATTGGAAGGATGTGCCAATGATTAGCGATTTGTCGGGATCAATATAGTGGTACGTTGATCCTTCAAACGGTGTTGAAGTTGCTTCTTGTATATGTACTTGTATTTTCTGCATTCAAAGAAAAATAGTTAAAGGGGGAGGTTGATCTGTATCCCTAATTTGGCACAGTATGCTCCTTTGACATCTGCTAGAAATTTCCTTTGAAGTGTTGTCAAAAATTTTGAGGTCCCCTCAAAATTTTCTGCCCCAGTGTAGAACTTCTGCTATTCTGATTTTTGTTGTAGATTGTAGCTTAATTGCTGTGAATTTTTTAGATCCTCTCAAAAATTCTACCCCAGTCTTGATTTGCAAGAAAATATTCTTTTGAAGGAATTTTTGAGACCCTTTCAAAAATTTTGCCCCAGTTACTAATTTGCGCGAAGAAATGCTTTTGAAGGAATTTTTTAGTTCCCAGCAAAAATTCTGCCCCAGTATCACCACTTGCAAGAAAATGTCCTTCTGATGGAATTTTTGAGACCTTCTCAAAAATTCTTCCCCAGTTATACAGTCAAAAGGGGAAAATGGAATTTTTTATTATGATAAGACCGAACTCCAATAGGAGCGCCTACATATCCCCTCTTAAATGCGAATCATGTCTGACGTAGTTCCAATATCAAAGAGCATAATTTAAGACATTAAACAAAGCATATTAAATAACAACCAAAAGATATATTCAGGCCAAACTTTATTGCCCATATGCTAACATGGGTACTTTCCTTGTCAAAACTTGACGGAACACGAATGTAGAAAACTTAAGCTTAAATGGCATAAGACTTTATTGGAAAGCTCTTCAGATGACTTCGACATGTTCACTGTTGGGGCTCCTTCGGCACATGGTCTATCCAGTGTATGCATTTAGCCTCAATCAGTTGCTTAATCTTTCCTCTTAGAGCATGACATGTTGCAGTAGTATGTCCCTTCATCCCTGAATGATAGTCACAAATTTCGTTTGGGTCATATCCCTTGGATTGAGTATTTGGATTCTTGGCAGGGATAAGTGTCACACAGCCAGCCATTTTAAGCCTTTTATAGAGTTGGTCAAAGGGTTCAGCTAAGGAAGCATAAATTTTGATAGGCTTCTTCTCAGCATTGAATAGGTTTTTGCGAATATAAGGTTGAGTGAGGGTTTTGACATTGTGGATATGATATGTTGGTTGTTGATATGGTAGAGGAGGCTTTTGGGATGAAGGCATTTGATATGGAGGAATTTGAAATGGTATGAAAGGCGTGTGATACCAAGGAACTTGGTGTAGAGGAGTCTGATATTGAGGAGCTTGTATGATGGGATTCTGCAAGCGCGGAGTGAGATGTGGAAGTCTAGAAGCATAAGTGTGATGTTGGGAGGATATTGGTAATTTGGAAAGTGAGTGTTCTTTGGAGGCATATTAATGGAGCTTGGTTGATTTTGAGGATGAGAAGTAGAGTAAGTTGGTGGAGGATGAGAAATAGGGTGAGTGAGTGGAGGATTATCTTGGAGAGGGGCTTGACTTGTGACAGGCGACTTATCCATGTTTGTCTCCAAGGAGGGATTGACAGAGATTAACAACTTAGCCCATTCACGCATATCCGACACCTCTTCTTCTAACTTCTTTATTTTATGTTTCAGGCTTGAGACCAACTCGTTTGAAGGATGCTTCTTCTCAATAGTCTTACCCATAACCTTCTCATTAGTCACTTTCCTCTTTCCTTTGCGATTCTCAGTTGGAAGAGAAGGAAGAGCGCCCTTTAACCGTGTGTGGTAAACCATGGTCTACAGATCAACCATTGGGGAAGGGTAAAAACAAAAGCAAAAGCAAAAGAAACTCAAGTTAGAGCGTTGCATAAATTGAGATAGCAAACACATTGTTGTAAGATAAACTCCCTAAATGCAAGAGGCTTCGTTAAGCCAGAGGTAGTCCTAAGACGACACATAAGTGATGCACAATAGTTAATTCAATCCTTATTTGCCAATTTGGAGTTTAGATTAGAGAAAATAAACAAATTTTTATTTATTATAAAATTTGAACAATACATCATAATTGAAAAACAAAAACTGAAATAAACTATGGGAAATGGGGTAACAATGGGAAAGTCATCCTAAATTCTGAAATCTTGAAGATATCGGTTCCAAGAACTTGGCGCCAATTGACTTCTTGTATAGGGAATGACTTCATGCCCGATCTTCAACACGTTGCATGTCTTTCATTAATGAGCCCATAGTATCCTTCCCCACTCAATTCTCTATCTTTAACCTCTTTTAGTATCTATATGTAATACTCATGTGTGCATAAGGACTGTCGTGCACCCATAAGAATGGTCAACACCCGTTCCCATCTTCGAAGTATATTGTGGACTTGTGGTTTATCTAATCCAAATTCATACTTAAACTGCTCCATGTCAGACCGGGGTGGTATTACTTGAGTTCGCCCGAATTGGCGGAGTACTCAAAGAGGAGCGTATGGTTGAACGCCCTTTAATCCAATAAGTTCAATGAAGTATCAGTCATCGTCTCTTACTATTGCATGAGGGGTGGACAACCAATGGAGCTTCCATTGGATACGGTAGCTCTCGACCTCTATCAAAAATATCTGCCAGTCTACGAATCCTTTAGGGGCGGTGAAAGCTACCATTCTTCTTGGATGATTATCAATCTTGTTGCCATAACCAAGAAAGATGTCTACCGCGTCAGACCATAGGTAGAAGTGTTCAATAGCCCAGAATTGCAGCAAAAGGTTGCATCCCTCGAAAAACATTATACTGTTGACGCAAGCTAACAGACTCCTCATTATTTCCACCAGGATCATGGGAACTATAGTTTTCCTAGGTTTGCCCTCTCTTTGAGTTAAATCTCGGACCACATAACCCAAAGTGTGTCGATCCTCCCCCTTATTTTAGGAAAAACCAGGGATCCTAATAGGGAAATGGCGAAGGCATTTAGACGATATGTTTCCCATTTCTCGACGGAGCACTCAAACTCATCACTAAAAGAGTAATAACTATCCTCTCGGCCAAAGAGTGTATATAGAAAGTCAAAATGAATCCACCCAATGTCTAAAGAAGGCAAGGTTGGATTTGACTTCATTCCCAGACTTTTTAGAAACTCCATTGATGATGGCTTATATGGTACCATCATTTCACACTCATGGTATGGCAGGTCAATGAAACCACTTATCTCCTCAATGTCACGACCCAAGCCTAGGCCTAGACGTGACCGGCGAATGGGGAACCCGAAGGAACCCCAAACAAGCCTCATAGCATATCATTACACATCCTTGGTCGCGGAAGCAATTAAAATGACCATAAACGATAAGCATAATCAAGGGGAAATCGGGACTAAGGGAGCAAGAGAAAAAGAGAATGATACAAAAATACCATAGATGAGTCAAGCTCAAGCATAATACACAACTTGTCCAACACCACCTCTAAACATGGGTACTTAGCGGGGCCAAGACAAACCACCGGGCTCACCCTCATAGTCAATACATAACAAAAAAGAAAAGTCTTATACATAGCAAGAGATCATAAGCAACGTCCCCGGAATGGAGGACTCACCAATAACCTCGATAGAAAATCGTATTAGCCACGCGGAGGAGGATGGTCAAGCGATGCTCCGATCCCTACATGGTGACATCATGTAGGCATAGAGTATGCATTAGTACATTTGAATGTACTAAGTATATGGGATGCAATGCAATGCTACAATAGATGGACATCATAGGAAAAATGCATAATCATACCCGATAGATAGCATATTAATGAAATGATATGTATAATGATGCTTACATAAAAATCATATTTAGTGGGGCGTAATACATGTGTGGCGAGTGACCATCAATATAGTATTTCCAAGGCCTACCACCCCCTTGGAGAGGCGAAAGAGGTACAAACTCCTCAATGTGGTTACTCGGGCCTACCACCCCCCGAGCTAGGGACCAAGGTACAAACTCCTCGATGTGGTTATACGGGCCTACTACCCCCCGTACTAGGCAACCAAGGTACCAACCCCTCGATACGGTTACCCGGGCCTACAATCCCCCGAGCTAGGCTTGGTCGCCTCACAACACTTATATAGAGAAAATCATATACTTGTATCCATTTCATCATCATTTCAATGATTACATGACCATCCGACTCATAGGACGTACATTGGACCTTCCATTTCCTAAGAATTCTATAAGTGGGAATTTTATCAAACACATGGTGGGCTATTGTTCATGTAAATAAAATCATGTATTTCAAGAGTACTAAGTCCAACCAATTCCAAAATCTATATAAATCAGCCCACCAACAACATACATATATATAAATCAACCTTCATAATTTGATCATGGAAGCATGAAAACCATAAACATCACATAAAAATTCCATTTCATGATAATATGCAAAATAGACCATAATAGGGTGTGTAGTAGTAATTCCATACTTCAAGAGTTCATAAATAACCATAATGACCCATAAACTTGAAGTAAAAATAGAGGATAAATGGTTGGACTTGTGGAAAGGAAGGTTTCCCCAATCAAACCCACATACCTCAACTTTGGAGAATCCTTGATGAAGATTGGAATGGAGAATTGAAGCTTGAGATTGAGATTGAGTCTTGAATCCGGAATTAGAGCTTGAGATGTTTGAATTTGGTTGAGGATCTTGGTGGAATTTTGGAGAGGGCTTAGAGAGTGTTTTTGAGTGTTTTGAAGTTAGAAAAAAAATATGACTAAGTATGGGACATTTATAAAAAACGTCCCCAACCCGCTAAAAAAAAAGCTCACTGGAATTTGCCATTCTGCACAGACAGGTTTTACGAAAATGGTCATAATTCCTTCATCTTAACTCAGAATGAGGTGAAACCAAGTGAGTTGGAAAGCTAACTCAAAGGGCTTTAATTTAATAGGTTGTGGCCCTTCCAGTTCCTTGTGTGCTAAGAGATATGCCCCTTTAAAGTTGACCCTCCAAATCGCATTTTTTGCAATTTTCGAATTTTGATACGGTTGCTCTAAAATTCGGGTTAGACCCATTTCCCACTCAATTTGACCGCCTGAATAAGAATATGAAGTCGAATTTTCGAAATCATGCACGGATTTTGAGATATATGGAAATTACAATTATAGGTGTTTTCGAAGCACATTTTCGGGCATTTTTTTTTTGTTTGGGGTCGTTTCACTCAATTGTTGGCATCAAGTAGAAATCCACGAATTTGAAGACCATCCTCACATGGTCCCAAAATTCTAGCAAGGCCCTAATCAGGAGAGGGTTTGGTATGACAAAGATGAGGTAGGTAAGACCTCCCAACAACTGACGAATCTCTCTTTTGCGGTCCCTCTTAATATCTATCCACCAGTTCCTTAGCTTGTATTTTACCTCTACGACTATTTGTGAATTTGGGAATGTCATGACTCTGCAAACAAAACCATAGACAAATTCTAGACTCCATTTTGACAAAGTTTGGCTTAATTTAATTATTGTGATCACATTGACACATAAATATGCAATTTGTCTAAAGGGTGTTGGAGCCCTTTAGACGGTAGGGTGGCTACAAATTGTGTGGATTGACACCAAGGATCAAACACCTAAGGTTTATACAGCATGTATGACCTAATTGAGATTTCTAAGAGTTGGTTTGACACGGACTTAAAGAGGTTCTATGCGAGAAGGCTCGTGATTTCCCAGTAGTAACACTATTCGTTCCGTCCACGCATATGCCGACTCTCTATAGCGGTATTTGAAGAAAATTGGAGTATTTGTGAGAGGTGTAAAGGCACAACATCACGATAATTTTTTTTTTAAAGGAAGAGGGTCCCAATTGGGGGAAGTATGAGCGGAATGTCAGTTTATCAAAGCAGTAAACATTTAGAATGTAGATGAAAAGCAGTAACATATAGGCAATTTTAAGGAAAGCAGTAAATAAATAAATACATAAATAAACAAAATAAAACATATAAGCATGTAAGAAATTCAACAAATAAGGAAATAGGTATGGGATTAAGCATAAAAGTACTTTTAACAATAATAAACAAACAAACAATAAAATGACCAAATAAAGTAAACCCCACAGAAGCATGAAACACGTAATGGTAAGAACCTAATATCCCCAGCAGAGTCGTCATTCTGTTGCGCCCCATTTTTTCGCAATAATGGGTTTTCCTTTCGGATGCACGACCTAACAACTCTTTTGGGTTTTGGGTTGATTAAAGAGTCGTCACCTAACGAATTAAGGCGTCTTAGGGAACCTATCTAACCTAACTAATATAACTAAGGTCAACGAACCAGAGATCAGGTAAGGGTTCAAATTACCTCGAGGGGAAGGTGTTAAGCATCCATCAAGATCCACAAATGTGGGTCCCGGCCGTATCTCATGCAATTTATGTGGGGGTTACAAGTAGCATTTAAAGTCACTTCATTTATTATTATGTAATTAAACATGCTTGCTATGTGATAAATAATATTAAACAATTAAGGTCATTTCGATTATTTTTTTAACTTAAACATGATTACTAAGTGATAAATGACATTCCACAATTTAGGCTACTTCATTTATTCTTTATTTAAGCATGCGAACTTGGTGATGACTCAATATTAAACAATTAACACAATAAAATTTAAAAGAAATAGCGAGAAGATATAAAGTAGATAAATATATAAGAAAATATCATTTTTATTTAATTAAACTACCTCAAATAAATATAATTATAGCAAATAAAGGGAAAAGGAAAGGGAGACTCTAAAAACGATAACTTTACGGATCAGCGCTCGACTTCTATATAGGGACAGACAAAACAAATGTTTGTCGTTTACGGCTCGAGGCAATGTCATCATCTCTACAGGGCCTAAACTACCCCTACCCCACCTTCCATATGCATTTCATCCTAAGAGGTACCTGTCGTCCTTGCTTAAGGTCCAAGAGGCATTGAACTACTGTTAGGATGGTTTTAGACAAAATAAAATATAGGCTCCTAGTTAGGCCCCCCTAGACACCAAGTCAAACACGTTGGAAGAGCACTTAGCACATAGAGTCTCAAGTTGGCCGCTAGATTTTATTAAACATGCTTTTAAACACACATAATTGTGAAAAGGTCGCATGCTTAGGTGTGTGAACAGGGGCGGATCTACCCTTATGGGTGGGGGTGCCACGGCACCCCAGTGACCTCGATTAAAACTTTGTATGTATATGTATATAAGTATAACAAATTGAATATATATTAGATGTGCCACCCAGTGAATAATATGTTCAATAGTGCAACTGTTAAAGGATGTAACTATCAATGTAAGCGTCGGGGGCTCGAATCTCGTTAACAGCACTAATTTTTATTGTTCTTTATTTGTGCGAATGGCTTTTTCAGGCTCTTCCTCGTTTTTTCCTCTCTTTTTTAGTCATTGCTTTAGTTTCTCGCCAATTTTTGTCTTTGCTTTAGTTTCTCACCCCTTCAATTAGTTTCTTTATTTGCTACTCCTTGCTTATTTATATATCTTTAATTGATACGAGTGTTGCGTGATTTTCTATATTAATTATAGATTATTATTAAATTTTGAACGTCACATAGAATATTAATAAAAATATATTTAAATAGAATATTTTTTTTCGAAAAAGTTTTTAAAATGATGGATATTACTAGGTTAAAGATTTTGAATTTAAACGTTCTTTCAATTTTTAACGTCACACTAAGTGGAGATAACTAGATTGAAGCTAAAAATTTTATTGTTTCTCAACTATATGGTATTAGATGATGTATACAAATTAAAATATGAAAAATCTCTTGTTTACTCAAAGTTATAGAAGATAAGTAGCTTATTCCAAAAAAAATATCAAAAAATCATTACTAAATATGTATATTTGATCAATGTATTTATAAAAATCAAAAAAACTAAATAACCCGAATCATAACATAAAATGAAGAAACCGATCCGTTTATCATTTAGATGATATGGCACCCCCAGCCTCCGAATCCTGGATCCGCCTCTGTGTGTGAACATACAAACAAGCAGCATAACGACAGTAACGGGTTGAACAAGCAGAATTGTTAACATACATTTTTAGCATGCAGATAGTTATTTAACTAATTTTAGAGGGCAGAAATATTATTACATGCAGAGAATAATTTATTAATTAATTATTAAAAGGTGGCAAAATTATTCACAGATGCAGAAATAGGTTAGAACAGTAGCAGATTTTATTATTAATTCAGAAAGTTATTTTAAGCAGTCGGTTTAGGATGCAGAAATTAATCAGTTTATTAGCAAGATTTAATCCGAACAAGAAGATAGCAAATGCAGCAAAACTTAATAGTTGATTTCAAGGGGCAAAACAATTAATTACAATGCAAAGAATAACTATTTCAGACAGATTTAATTAGCAGATTAGTTTTAAGCAATTCAAGCAAGCTGGAAAGTTAGTTAAATTATTTTAAGTGGCAAAAATAATTGCATTGTGGAAATTTATTTAACAGTGGGCAGCAAAACAAGCATGGCAGATTTGTTTCAAATTTTCTTTTGACATGCTGGGGGGTTATTTACTTATTGACATCAAAATTACAACAGATAGATTAATTAGCTAGTTGATTAAGATCCTAAAATTTATTCACAATTCTAGAGTGACATGCTGAAAATTAATAAACCTATAAACATGATTTCTAAGTGATTGAAAAATTGAAGATATTGTATCTCCTATAGGAATGATTTCTATACTCAACAGTATCTCGGAAATTAAATCCTATAGGCATGCTTCTAAGCCAAATGAGATATTGAGAATTATTTAAACCCTATAGGCATGGTGTCTAAAATGGCAGAATATTTCGATGCAAAATAAATTATGGCAATATTCATGTATTTATTCATTTATTAAATAAGAGGAACTTTAGTTGAATCAAGTGAAACAATGAGCAATCACGCATTATTTATTGTTATAATTGAGAAGTGGTCATGCAATTCAACAAACTATATTCTAACGGAAAAATAAAGTTTAAACACGTGATAAACTTTGAACAATAATTAAACAAGATATGGGATTAATGGCAATAGTAATTTTATTTTGTTTTAGTTAGATCTAAAGCGATGTTACAAACTATCAAATAATCACAATCC
This sequence comes from Solanum okadae, assembly GCA_036553675.1. Classification (NCBI taxonomy): domain Eukaryota; kingdom Viridiplantae; phylum Streptophyta; class Magnoliopsida; order Solanales; family Solanaceae; genus Solanum; species Solanum okadae. The sequence continues at coordinate 26,563,956 of CM071689.1, forward strand.
TATAGGCATGCTTTCTAAATAAGTTGTGATAAAAATAAACAAGTAGCACGTAATCCCCTCCCTTTAGACGATCCCCCCAAATTATTTCATATATAAGGAGTTTATACCAATTATTACAAAACAATAATATACAAAAACTTAAATTAAGTAAATTCGGCTCGTCTAGTGTTTCCTTCCCCTGGCGACTCTTGTAAATCTTGAACCTTTAGATCAAGATCCTGCGAAGACAAAAGAACACTACCACCAGATACATATAAAAGCAAATATGCATAATAAAATATTATTCACATACATGTAGACCCACAATCATTTAAGCAAACCACACATAATATATCACATAGAAGAAGAGGTGAAGAGAACTAACCCGGATGCCTCCCTTTATTTTTTTATTTCAAACAATACAACAACATTTTAAAATAATGTGAAACGGAAATTAAACTAATGGAAAGCAACTAACCAATTGGCATAATATTTTATCAGCAAAGAAGTACTAGCAGCAATCAATTCAAAACAACAACACGACAGAGAAAGCACTTGAGTGTTTGCAAAGTTCTTATTTACGGAGAGAGAACACCTTTGTTAGTGAGTTTTTAAATTATTGGAGTGCTAAAACTGTCCTCAAATAGTGAAAGGGGTCTTCTTTATATAGTAGCAGAGAGGGGCACGACAATAAGGAAAAGAGAGTGAATTTTTCAATTAACATATTTTCCTTATTTTAAAGGAGAGCCAAATCAAATTTATTTTTTAATCTATTTTTTACCAAATATAAGAGCAACTAAATAAGACAAGGATTATCTATTAAACGGTAAACAATGAGCAACGGCCAGCAATAATTTCCTAAGTCAATATTCACCTAATACTAGATTACCATAAATAAACTAGTAAGAATCTATTTAGGACAATAATTAAGGGAGGAGGGATCAATTTACAGCAACTATTAACATATCAAATTGGCACTGAAAATTTATACCGGCTTTTTATTTATTAATTTAAGACTTACCATATGCAACTTTCAAAATCAAGGAATTCAATTAGTTAAATTAACTTGTAAGTAAACTATAATATCTCAACTATTAATGCTATATAACAAATAGCTAAAGGAAATACAATTACACGCATAACAATTACCATATGCAATCGCATACAGATTACAAAGCATATCAATTAGTAAATTCATGTATGCTCTAATTGATTTACTCAAGTTTGCTTCTAATTTGAATTAGACTGAGAAGCAGAATCGATTAAGGGAGCGGAACAAACTAAAATCAATGAATTATATATCAACATTAACAAATAACAGGCAGATTGATAGGCAAATATAGGATTTTCATATTAATTTTAGAATAAGATTCACAATGATTATTAATTTTCATACAAAGTAAGCATAGATCAGAAAAATCAAAATCATATTACAAACTAAGAAAGAAAAATAAAATAGCTAAAAGATGAGATGATAATTTTAAAAGAAATGTACCCGGATGGATCTGAATAGATCCGTCTGAACTTTATCTTCACCGAGGATCGATGTTGTTGCTAGTTGCTCATTGTCGGCGCTGCTGGTGGTCTTGCGGTTGTTGTTGGCTCTCGTTCTCGCCGAGAAAGGAGAAGAAGAGACGAAAGTTCGCCAGTTAGAGCTGGTTCTCGAGTTGCTACTGGCTCTTGCTAACTGGCGCGCATGGTTGCTGGCCTCGCTGATGCTCCCTGCCGGAGTTTCGTGAGGCTGATGCCTGTCGTTGTTGTTGTTGCTGACTGGAGTTTGCTGCCTCGCCAAAATGAAAGAAGAGAGGAGGCGCCAGAGCTGCTGTCCTCACCGTACACTGTTGCTTCCCTCGCTAGAAAAAGAAGGAGAAGAAGAGAGAGGGGCAACGAGAGAAAAAGGGAGAAAGCGCGAAGGGAGAGAGAGAGGGCACCAGAGAGGGGAGGGTGGCGTTGCCTCTGGTGGCTCTTCTCCAGCTGATGTTGTTCCCGGCGTCATGCGCGGGCAGAGCCATGGAGGCTGCGACGCTTCTTCTTGAAGAGAGGAGGAAGAAAAGCATTAGATTTGGTTTGGGGTTGGGGTTTTTAAGACTGAAATAGGAAAGAAATGAGAAATTAATCTGAACCGTTGAAATAATTTAAGATGAGCGGTCAGGATTGAATATAACGAGATCAACGATTAGGATTAAAAGACTTGGTGATTTGGGATTGAATTAGATAGGCTAGAATTGGAATAGACAATTGGTTATAATTGAAATGAGAATTTGAATTGGAGTGGTTAGAATTGAAAGGAATTAGAACAGAATAGGCTAAATTTTAAATGATTTGGAAGAAAAATTAAGGATGTGCTATCCAATTAATAAAATACTACACTTATTAAAATATATTCAGATAATTAAACACACCTAAATTCTAAATTAATTCAATACAACAATTTTTTATAAAAAATATGCACACTAAAATATATAATTTTTAGACAAAATTGATTTACATTTTAAACTCAAAATAAGTTTTAAAAATACGTATTTAATCGAATAGCACTTCCGAAATGATTATAGGTTGGTCAAAATTAGGTGTCAACAATATTCTCTTTCTAAACGTTGGAAGAAGAAGAAGGAGATTGAAGCTAGGTCAAGATCAAGTCTCCAAAGTTCAAGCTTGTAAGGGATTTTTAATCAAGGTATGGTGGTTTTTCATCCATGGGATCCTTCCTCCCATGGAGTCCCCTAGAATTCCACAATTTGATGAAGAAGTTCCCAAATTCTAGTTAGGGTTTCTTCCATTGTTGTGGGTTATTATGAATGTTGATCCAATTGAGTGGATTATAATTTTTTATGATTGAATTGATAGAATTTCATGTATTTAGGATGAAATTACATGTACCCATGTTTATCCAATGATTTTTAGGGTTGAATTGATATAGTGGGTTTGATGACATGTGAGGAAACTCTATGGGTTAGATATATCCTTATATGATTGATGATTTATGAATAAATTGCTCTAGATTGTAGCATATATGATGAATATGATGATAATTGCTTGAGAGTAAAGCTTAGATGATGATCATGAGATGTAGTGCTTTGAGAGTAAAGCATAGACTATGCATTGTTGATTGTAAATGTTATGATGTGGAAGAGATACTTCCTATAATTAATTGATAAGCATGATTGAGTGAATATGAAAGGTTTACTCACATGAATGATTCCAGGTTGAAAGGATTGCTCGCCAAAAATTAATCTAGACTAAAATGCTTAATGAATGAAAAGGCTAGAGGTAATTACCCTTCACCTCCATATGAAAGGATAAGAGGCGATTCCCCTACTCCTTAGACTTGAACAAGAGGTGAGTCCCCACATTCTTACTATGATGAAACGACATGGAGGCGAGTACCCATGCTCCTTATGAAATGATGTGGAGGTGAGTACCCGCATCATATGATGAGGTTGCGGAGGTGAGTACTCGCAATCTAAAAGTAAGTACGGCAAGAGGCGAATACCCATTAGCCTTTATGAACTAGGCATTGAAGCGAATCCCCATGTCTTTAAAAGTAAGTATGATTAATGAGATTATGTTATGGAATTGACTTGTATGGAGTGTTGCTAGATATGCCTTCCATGATGTAAGCTTGACTAGAGGTGGATGACCTATGTCTTGTTAAGTTTAAGTGAGGTTGCTTAAGTGAGTATTCCTCTTTCATTATGATGCTTTATATATATATTGATTATGTGTATGCCTTATGTCTTATGTCTTATGTCTAATGTCTACTTATGCTTATGTTTATGTAGTTCATGCTAGCCATCATATTTAGTACTTGATTATACTAACACATACTCTTGCCTACATTCTTATCAAATGTAGGGTCCGGCGTTCCCGATTCGCACACTTGTGGCTAGGTTCCTAGAGGATTGTGAAGTGAAGCTTTGGTGAGTCCTCATTATATTTGAGGATTGGATCACCCTATCTATTCTATGTCTTTCATTTACTTTTGAGACTATCGTATGGGTTGCGTCCCAAGATTTCTATTTCTTATGTTTAGATGGTTTGAGACAATGTCATGTTAGACTTCCGCTTACTTTTATAAAAGACTTTGATTGTATTTGAAAAATTTTAATTCCCGCACCTTTTCTGTTAATTTAGGTTATGATATGCCAAGTGGCTTGTATGAGTCCTCTCAAGGTCTTATACGACTTGTTACATCTAGGGGGTACCCCTGGGTCGTGACAACCTTTTTCTGTTTCTACTCCTCTCGGTGATTCTATTGTGGCTAAGAGGATCTATAGAAAGTGTATCATTTCCTTATCCCATAGAGTTACTCTTGTTGACTTGGTAGAGCTTGATATGCTAGATTTTGATGTTATCTTGGGTATGGATTGGTTGCACTCATGTTATGCTTATATTGATTGTAGAACTCGTGTAGTCAAGTTTCAGTTCCCGAATGAGCCTGTCCTAGAGTGGAAGGGGCGAAATTCGATGCCTAAGGGTTAGTTTGTCTCGTGTCTTAAAGTTGTAAAGATGATTTCTAAGGGTTGCATACCATCTAGTTAGGGTGAGGGATGAAGATTCTGAAACCCATTCTATCGAGTCAGTCCCCGTTGTTAATGAGTTTTTGGAAGTATTCCTAAATGATTTACCCGGTATTACTCTCGAGTGGGAAATAGACTTCGGTATTGACCTTTTCATAGAAACGCAACCTATTTCTATTCCTCCTTACCGAATGGCTCTGGCAGAACTTAAGGAGTTGAAAGAACAATTGAAAGATTTGTTAGATAAGGGTTTCAGCCGACCGAGTATCTCTCCATGGGGTGCTCCAGTTTTGTTTGTTAGAAAGAAAGATGGGTCTCTTCGTATGTGTATTAACAATCGTCAGTTGAACAAGGTGACCATTAAGAACAAGTATCCTCTCCCAAGGATAGATGATTTGTTTGACCAACTTCAAGGAGCAAGTTATTTCTCTAAGATTGACCTTAGATCGGGATCCCACCAATTGAGGGTAAAGGAAGAAATTATTCTGAAGACGGCTTTTTGAACTCAATATGGTCATTATGAGTTTTTGGTAATGTCGTTTAGGTTAACTAATGCTCCGAAGGCGTTTTATGGATTTGATTAATAAGGTGTTTAGACAATACCTTGACATGTTTGTGATTGTGTTCATTGATGATATATTAATCTATTCAAGGAGTGAGAATGAGCATATTGATCATTTGAGGATTGTGTTGCAAATTCTTAAGGACCAACATTTTTTTGCAAAGTTTAGCAAATGTGAATTTTCGCTAAAATATGTAGCTTTCCCTGGTCATATTGTTTCGAGTAAGGGTATTGAGGTAGATCCAAAGAAGACGAATGCGGTCAAGAGCTGGCCTAGACCTCTAACTCCTTCGGATATTAGAAATTTTTTTGGTTTAGCCGGTTACTATAGAAGGTTTGTTGAGGGTTTCTCTTCGATTACCTCTCCTTTGACAACTTTGACTCAAAAGAAAGCTAAGTTCATATGGTCCGAACAGTGTGAGAAGAGTTCCAAGAGTTGAAGAATAGACTTACTTTCGCGCCGGTGTTGACCTTACCGGAAGGGACGGATGGTTTTGTGGTTTACTGTGATGCCTCAAGAATTGGGTTAAGGTGTGTGCTTATGCAAAATGGGAATGTTATTGCCTATGCCTCAAGGAAACATAAAATTCATGAGAATAACTATCCGACCCATGATCTTGAACTAGCAGCGGTTGTTTTTGCCTTGAAGATTTGGAGGCATTATTTGTATGGTGTGCATGTGGATCTGTTTACCGACCACAAGAGTTTGCAATGTCTTTAATCAAAATGATCTAAATCTTCGCCAAAGAAGGTGGCTTGAGCTATTGAAATATTACGACATGAGTGTTCTTTATCACCCCAGAAAAGCAAATGTGGTGGCGGATGCTCTTAATCGATTATCTATGGTAGTGTTGCTCATATTGAAGAAGAAAAGAAAGAGTTGGTTTGAGATGTTCATAGATTGGCCCGATTAGGCGTTCAACTAGTGGACTCCACCAAGGGTGGTGTTATGGTTCAAATGGTTCTGAATCATCTTTTGTGGCAGATCTGAAGGCCAAGCAAGGTCTTGATCCAATTTTGGTAGAATTCGAAGAGGTGGCACTTAAGAAATCCATTGAGGCTTTCTCCTAAGGGGGAGATGGTGTGCTTAGATATCAAGGTCGTTTATGTGTTCAGAATGTTGATGACTCGAGGGAACAGATTTTGACAGAAGCTCATAGTTCGCGGTATTCCATTCACCTGGGAGCCACCAAGATGTACCTTGATTTGCGGGAGGTCTATTGGTGGAATGGGATAAAGAAGGATATTGCGGAGTTCGTGACTAAGTGTCCTAATTGTCAACAAGTGAAAGTTGAGCATCGGAAACTGGGAGGTTTATCTCAAGACATTAGCATTCCTACTTGGAAGTGAGAAGACTTGAATATGGACTTTGTAGTTGGTTTGCCTCGCAGCCGGCATCAACATGATTCAATTTGAGTGATAGTATATCGGATGACGAAATCGGCTCATTTCCTTCGCGTTAAGGTTTTCTATACGGCGGAGGACTATGCCAAGTTGTACATAAGAGAAATGGTAAGGTTACATGGAGTGCCTTTGTCCATTATTTCCGATCGTGGTACTCAGTTCACTTCTCAGTTTTGGAAGTCATTCGAAAAGGGTCTTGGCACTAAAATGAAGCTTAGAATGACTTTTCATCCACAAACCTATGGGCAAGCGGAGAGTACTATCCAAACTTTGGAGGATATGTCAAGGGCTTGTGTAATCTATTTTAAAGGCAATTGGGATGACCATTTACCATTGATTGAGTTTGCCTATAACAATAGCTATCACTCAAGTATTGGTATGGCTCCATTTGAGGCATTGTATGGTAGGAGGTGTTGATCTCCTATAGGATGGTTTGAGGTGGGTGAAGTTGCCCTAATAGGTCATGAGTTGGTACATGAGGCCATAAAGAAAGTTCGACTTATAAGAGAAGGTTGAAAATGGCTCAAAGTCGGCAAAAGTCATATGCCGATGTGAAAACAAGGGATCTTGAGTTTGATGTTCATGATTGGGTTTATTTGAAAATCTCACCCATGAAGGGTGTAATGAGGTTTGGAAAGAAGGGGAAGCTTAGTCCCCGATATGTAGGCCCATATCAGATTTTGAGGCATGTTGGTAAGGTTGCTTATGAGCTAGATTTGCCAAATTAATTGGCATCGGTGCATCCAGTTTTCCATGTCTCTATGCTTAAGAACTATGTTGGAGATCCGACATCCATAGTTTTCTTAGTAGGTTTGGGAGTTAACTTTTGCTTGCATTGTATTATTTGGTCTGTGTACTGGAACTAATTCCACAGCTAGTGGTCCAGAAACCGTAGGTCAGGTCAAAACTTTCTGACCACCAACAACGAGTATGCAAGACGAGCCGTTGGTCAGTCCACGGTCCGTCGGTGGTGAGTCGTGGGTCAGGGTTCAGCAGTTAAGTCCAGGGGAAGTTTGGTCTTTTCCTAATTAATTAGTTCCTATACTACGTCGTCTTATGCTTCACTAAGACCCCAATATAAATATTTTCAACCCCCAAATTGGCTTATTCACTTCATTCTTCTAAATTCACAAAAGAAGAACTCTCTAAAATATTTCTTTCTCAAGAAACTTGAAGAAGAAGAAGGATTCAACCTAGGGTTTTAAGTCAAGGTCTCAATTCCTCCATTAAAGGCTAGCTTTTGGACTCAAGGTATGATAGTTTTCATCCATGGATTCCTTCCATTCATGGAGTTCCCAAATTCCTCTATTTCTAAATGTAGAATTCCCCAATTGAGTTAGGGTTTTCTTCAATTATCATGGGTTCTTTTCATTATTGATTTAAATGATTGAATTATGATCTATTATGCATGAATTGATGAAATACTATGATTTTATGATGATTTCCCCATGAACCCATGCAATCTCCTTGTTTTCAAGACATGAATCATATGATATGGGATTTTGATCTTAAAGGAAGAGTTTTATGAAATTAAGCATGTATTGCAAGCTTTACATGAATTTATGATGAAATCCATATCTAACTCATGTTTTCTAAGTATTGATGATTGAAAGTGGGTTTTGAACCTCGAGAGGTAAATTATGGACTTATGCATTTTCTTATGAAATCTATGCATATGTTTTAAGGGTGCTTTGAGAGAAAAGTGTCAATGATGATGTTGTTGAAAGGACATTCTCATAAACACATAACTAGAATGATGTGGAAGGTTTTCTCACATAGAAAGGATTCTTAGGTTGAAAGGCTTTCTCACCTAATTGAATCAAAGAGTAAGAGATATCCTAATGAACTAGCTTGGATTGGTTGTTCAAGGACACTTTTACAAGAATAATGAGGTCAAGTAAGAAATGACTATTCTGTGGGATTTATGCTTAGCACCGATAAGATATTGATAATGAGATGGAAACTCTCCCGTAGTAGAGGCTGGGTTTCTAGAAGCGATCTAATGAGATGGAAGCTCTCCCGTTAGTAGAGGCCGGGTTTCTAATAGCAATCTTCTTATCCCTTAACTATGTTCCCTCATAGGTTGATTAGCTAGTGGATCCACTTAATCTAGAAGTTCATGGTTCTACCTTGGCAAGTAGGACAACCCTTTTCAGTGTGGGAGACACCGGGGGATCATGTTATAGCTCACATGGTCTCTATGTCGGTTAAGGCTAATTCCCCACATTAACAATGAACTAAGGTAACTTTAGGAAGTATCACATATGAGTTCAAAGGTTTTAAAGATGATGTTATCTTGCATTAACCATAGTTTTATGACTTAGGTTTTCTAACCCTTTTATATCATGTTTTAGCTTGGTCAATTGCATGTCATGAAACAAAATGTCCTTTTTAGCATGTTTTAAATGTTTTATGCATAGCTATCATACTTGGTACATTATTTTGTACTAATGCATATTCTTGCCTACATTTTCTCCAAATGTAGGGTTCGACGGTCAGATTTCTCAGATTCGTGGCTAGTGATCAATTTCGAGATTCCCGAGCTTTGGTGAGTCCTCATGCTTCAAGGACGAATTCTATTGTTTTCAGTTTGTTTCATGTATTTCTCTTTTGGACATGATATATGGGCTAGGCCCAATTTCATTCGAATGTATTAGATGGCTATGATGAGACACGTTTATTAGACTTCCGCTTTGCCTTTATAAAATGTTTTGGACTTGGACTATTATTTTACTCTTATTGTTCTATTTCTTATGTGATTAAAGCTAAGTGGCTTGTATGGAGTCCGTCGAGGTTCTATAAGGCATGTTACATCTAGGGGTACCCCTGGATCGTGACAATCAATCTATCAATCTATCCATCCATCCATCCATCCATCTATCAATCTATCTATCAATCTATCCATCCATCCATCCATTTTAAAAACATGAACACCATAATCTATCTATCTATCTATTTTAAAAACATGAACACCATAACTTGAATGTTAAATTATTATGGTATCTCCAACTTAAAATATTCAATTTAGTATATCTTTTATATTTTATATCATATTACATTTATTTAAATATTTATATTATAAAATTTATTAAAAGCATACATCTTTTCTGATAAGACACACATGTTTGTACTACCATTGTTGGCTATAAATAGAGGAGCTCCCTCACATTTTTAAACTACTAATTTTAATACCTCATGTAGTACATATTTTATATTTATTTAAATTATAATATAAAATATATTAAAAGAAGACACTTATTCAAATTCAAGGATTGTGACTTTTTCAAAGGGTTGTAACTTTTCCAAAGAGTTGTGACTTTCTCGAAGGATTGTGACTTTTCTGATAAGATACAATAAACACTTGTTGATACTACCCTTTGTTGGCTATAAGTAGAAGGGTTCTTTCACATTTTTAAACCATAATTTTTCTAATTTTTCTATTCTTCTTCTTAACACCCAATTTAGTACATATTCTATATTTCATGCTATTTTTTTCTAAGAAGCTTATGGACTAAAAGATAAAATCTTATAGATTATTGAATAAAACATTAACGTATGTTGTCGGACAAAGTGATGACAGAAGGGGAAAATCCACAAAAAGAAGTAGGTACAAACCAAAAAATTATCATGGTTAAGATCAATTTTTTAAGAACTAAGCAGTTGAAATAGTTTTTCTTGACATGTTGAATGGAGGACAAAACTATAAGGAAATTATAGTTTTGTTTCATTATTTTTTTCCAGTTAAGATCCAAAGTAGACTTCCAAGGAATTGGCGAAATTCCACAGAATTAGGGATGCAATTTGTCACGAAAAAGAAGATACAACAAGGTATGATTTGCCTAGTTTTTATATGTAGTTCTTGAAGAGACACAACCAAAGGGATACAACAGTCTGAAGAAGCGGGTTTAAAGGTAAAAATAAAATAGGGGTAAAAAACCTAAATGTACAAAGGAAATACATATATACGATAAAATAAGATTTACTAGTACAAATATAAAACATAAAATGAAGAAAATAAGCAAAATTATTTGAGGGGTATTTTTATTTTTAAATAGATTAATCCCATAGTAATAAATCGTATGTGTTACTAATGCCACCAAATGAAAGGTATTAGTAATACATGATATTATACCATGTAAGATAGGGTGCAAATTAGTTATACATAAACCCAAAATTCCTACTAAACATAGTACTAAATAATATCTTACATGCTACATGGACTATTTTTCTTAATAATCCCTAGCTAGACCTCAATGCATTATTTTTTGTAACGTAGTCTACCAACTGACTCCTTTAAAATTAACTAGGGGAAATGGCCCGTGTCAGCACATGGGCCCAATATTATAAAAAAATTAAAATTACTAACTAATATATCTTTATCAAAATAATAATTATCAAAAAAAAAATATATGTAGAATTTATTTTTGATAACAAATTCATGAATTGTATATTGTCTATTAAGTAGTTAAATTCTAAACTCTTAATTACTACTCTCTTCGTTCATATTTATATGTCATTTTTACTAAAAATAGATGGTCCTTAATATTTGTCATTTCACAAAATCAATGCATAAATGACATTATTCTTTCTATTTTATCCTTGAGAATTATTAGCCTTGAAAGCATTAACTTTTATCAAAAAAATTATTAGCCTTGAAAGCATGAATTTGACCAACATAGAAAAACTAAATGATTAATACATATTCAATGGTCAATTTAATTAATCAAAATAAATTAATTTATGTTCATTTATTGAAAATTTGACTTCAAAAGATCACTAAATAAGGGTACAAAGGTAAACTTACCAAATTTCTTAAGGGACGCGAAATCTAAAATGGTGACAAATAAATAGGGACGGAGGAAATATTTTAGGATTATAATAAGCATTGATGTTTTTCAACCTTATAGTTAATTTTATCTGGGAGTAAGGGTCAAACCCCTCATTGAAGAAATCTGAATTATTATTTTTGTATGACATCATTTTTCATTTATTTTTTTAAAACATTATTATGTTTAAAAATAGTTTTAACTTTAAATATTTTAATCTATCTATATATAATAGGAGAAGAAAAAGTGTCACGTGTCAGCACCACAAAAATAGTTTTAAAATTAATTAAAATTAATGATGTGTAATTAGTTTTAATAATAATCTACTATTTTATTTTTAAAAATTATTTTAAATCAATTATTACATTTAAATTAGATAAATTTTTAAAACAATTTTAAAATTTAACGTTATAAGCATTAATAAAAAGTAAAAACAAAATTTATAGATAAAAATCATATGTTCTGTTGATTTTTTTATGACGATGGTTACAACTAATAGAAAACTGAAGATTAAGAAAATTTCAATACATGCCTAATATTTGTGGATACACTTCAAGCACGAAATATCTTTTTCTAGCATATATTAAATAGATCTATGATTTGGCCTATAATAAATTGCATACTTGTAAATCTTTCTACTATTTCTTTGTTGCGTTAAAAAATTATAGGAGTTGTATGCTTGTTTTCTTCGGTAAACAATCCTATACATGCCAAACTATAAAAAGAAGTGATGAAGATTGATTCATGAGATTTTCAATACCAAAATATGAAAAGAAGTGATAAAAATTGATGATTACCTTGACAAAATGAAATTTAGGATTTCTTTGCATAATGGATAGTAAATCCTTTTCACCAATTGCTTAAAGATTGATGAAATTTAAAAGTGATTAGTTATATTTAATAGATGACTTTATATAATATTTAAATAATTAATATATCCATAACTTATTTATTTAATATTTAATTGGGTTGTTTAAAACTTAAAATTCAAAATTCAATATGAATTAATTAGTAGTTATCTAATCCTAATTTTTAGCTACTTGGCAAAGAAGTTTTAAAACCTCTTTATTTAGTTGGATAAAAAAAAAATTCTAAAATAAAGATTAATTCATTTTTAAAATTATAACTTTTATAAGCGTAGTATTTTGTAATTTTTTTGGTAAATATAGTGATCTTTTTTTTGTATTGATAATTATCAGCATTATTATTGCAACATATATATAATCAAATTTAATTATTTTTAATCCTTTTCTTGATTTTTTTTATTATTATTTCAGATTGAAAAGTATCCTTATCTTTTGAACAAATCTTTATTCATTGTGCATGTAGCATTATTTCAGTCACATATTTGTTAGTAGTTAATATTTTTTTGTTCCTTCTATGAATTTATCTTTTTATTCTTTTTTTGTTAAAGATTATGACGTATTAGTATCCTTTAAAGATTATTTTTGATAATAATAATATGTGAACTTTAAATATTGTCTTTAATTTGAATTCAATAATTCTAAAATTTTGTAATAAGAAGCAAGACACTTACAAAGAATTGTGCTCCTCTTATGCTTCGTCTTGCTTATGCTCTCTTCCACATCTAAACTTGTGTTCTTGTTGTAGCTAAAATGATAAAGTTATTTTACGAACAATGGGTACATCAACATTAACAATCAACTCCTTAATTATTAATAACTTTAATAAGTTTTTGATAATGTGAAACTATTAAGAAACACTTACATGATGCTTCTTTCCATAGTTAATAAAGTTAGTAACACATGTAAAACGTAATCCCATATAACTTGCAAAATCTTGAATACGGTTGCAAATCTAAAAAATGAATAACAAAATATACAAACCGAACTATTTATCAAAAACTACTATTCATAGAAAAAACAAAAAAGAAGTATGCAGAACTAAAGGGAGTAACTGATATACATACCAAAAAGACTCAGTGACATTTTAATATCTTGACACTAAGAAAATCATGAAAAGCATTTAAATTCATATTTTGAGTGATTAAATACATATCTATCTAGCACCTCCTACTCATATTCATATTTTTCCTTGATGAATTGTTTCCATCATCACGCATGAGAAGACTATTGCCTTTCTGAAATAATTAAATATTAAATATATTCAAATTATAATAAAACTTTTGAACAGTTACAACAATGTATAGTAATTTCGAATTTGCAGTATTTTTTTTTAGAAGAAGTGAGTGGGGTTGGTTTAGAAGACTTACCGGTAGTTTATTTATAGGATAATTGTAATGCAGTAAAAAGACATTCAGAGAAGTTAATAAACCGTTTATGAGAAGTTGTCATCAATTTGAAATTCAAAAAACATCAATTAGATAAGGATTCAGATCAATTCAAATTAAAACTTTAAGAATTAAAAATTAAAAAAAAAATCGTATATAATTTTTATTTTTAATTTCAAATTTAACATATTCTTTTTTTTTTGGGGAAGTTTTCATATTTTTATTAATAATATAAATAATAATTTTTTTACTGCAAATATTAAATAAATTATTATTAATATTATTATTATATTTTTTTTACTATTTATTAATAAAAAATGAAAACTCCACCCCCCCCCCCAAAAAAAAGGAGTAAGACAATCTATATATTTATTTATTTTTGGTAAAAACTCTATATTTTTTTTAAATTGTTTTAAATTTTAAAGAAACGTTTAGTTATAAAATAAAATACTATTTTATTATTTGATTATATTACATATATATTAATTATTAAAAATATCTGTTTTTTAGATATATAGATAGATACATATGGCCGTGAAATATATTTCTTCCTTTTAGTTTTGATTTACACAAACTTTTTATGAACAATATTTTTGAGGTATCCAGAGAGTTGCTTATACGCATCTATAGATTTAGTTTTGTTCTTTTATTGTTAGTTTTTTATTTTTCTTATATTTCAAAGTTCATATGCAAGAAACTTTACCACATTAAAATGCAAATAAATTGTTATTCTATTGGTAATGAAACTTTTTTTCTAATTTGTTTAGAAAGATTTTTCGATAAAAATATTTTTTACTATTCATTCATAATTGTGATACAATATGTGACGTTGTTACCGACAAAATTACACTTATCTACTATTCCAATTTATGTTATGCTTATTTTTTGAGCTTTTACTCTTGAAGAACCTTCTTTTAGTTCTTAATAGCATATCATAGTAGACAACACATAAGACATGTATAATGAGTGTTTGTTGCATTGTATTTTGATTAGAGGCTCAATTGCTCTTTCTATTTCTTATTATGACAAACATGTTTAAACGAGTTATACATTTGTATTGGTTACCGTATTTAAATAATCAAATATGTTATCTTTCAATTATTATTTTCTTATAAAATCAATATGAAATACTCATATTTGGGTATGCCCCATCTTTTTTTGTCATATATTACATAAATGTGTCAATATATTTTCTCAATGAAAAAAATACTTCAACAATTATTCATCAAATGTTGGAATTACAACTTTTTTTTGTCCTTTCGAATTTGATTAAATTGTCTCTAAGAAATATCTATTGTATTGTATTTTAATGGAATGTTATATTTGAATTCTGTGAAGTCTCTCTACGAAATCTCAAAAGATGAAGTCTTTTAGTTTGTTTTGTAAGATTTTTTGTTGTAGTGTTGTTCATTCATTTTTTGAGAATTTTTTTTATTGTTATTTATGTGTAGATGAGAGAACTCTTTAATTTCCGCGCAACGCGCGGGTACGTATACTAGTTTATCAAAATCATGTAATTATGGACCCAAATATGTTGATATAGAGTTTTTTTCCCAAAGTAAAATTCCATAATATTTCAAAGAGTAAAATAAAGTATATCAATATTTAGTTAAATTACTTCATAAAAAATCAAACAAAAGAAGTATATTTTTGGTTAAATTATACCACATAATTTAAAAGAAAGAAGTTTTGTTTTGCTCTTTCTTCCCATGATGTTATTTTAATAATAAAAAACAATTCAGTATTTTTCAATAAGAAAATCTTCTTATTGGTCTTGCAAAAGTATTGAAAGTTTAGTAAAAATACTTTTGTTTTAAAAAAAATATTTACTTGCAAAGAAAAACATGTTATGATTTCTTACCCTTTTATGTTGATAAATTGTGTGTAGAATATACACTCGAATAATTAAATATTAGTGAATTGTATATTTGTATTTACACCTCACAAAGATAAAATTTTATTTGAGTACTTACATTGAGTTAATAAATATATTCCTGATTTAAATTAATTTGATGTTTTTTTAATAAATTATTTATTAGGAGTTTATTTTTTAAAATTAATTACACTTTAAAAATATAAATATGACTATTAATAATCTTATATAGTTATTTAATGATATATATAATATTAAAAAATAAATTATTTTGAATATAAAAGATAAATAATAAATTTTCATTAAATTATTTAACTATATTAATTTTAAACAATTTAATATGTACATAATAAAAATAGAAATATATAGAAAACTCACTAAAGTATCATTGCATACATGTCATTGTAAAATTAAATGGACCCTACTATACTCAATATACGGAATGATAGAAGGTATAATTTGTAATTTAGTAGAAAAGTGTAGGCTTTTTTCTAAAGATGTTAGAAAGCCCAAACAATAAAGCTGATACACTACTAAAAAAACAGTGAATACCGACCTACAAATACCGACCTCCGGAGGTCGGTATTCCTTGAAATACCGACCTAAAACCGACATCCCAACTTAGGTCGGAAAAAGCTTGGTCGCTATTCAATACCGACCTCTGGAGGTCGGTATTTACTAACCTCTCGAGGTCAGTTTTTATTTTATGTCGGAAAATTCATATATTATTATTTCTGAGTTCTTGAGGTTAGAATTGGAATACCGACATCCGGAGGTCAGTATTTTATTTTTGTAATGTTGAAATTCTGAACTTTGGAGGTCGGTATTTTTATTTTTGTAATGTTGAAATTCTGACCTCCAGAGGTCGGTAATTTTATTTTTGTAATGTTGAAATTCTGACCTCCGGAGGTCGATATTTTTATTTCTGTATTTTAAAATTCCGACCTCCGGAGGTCGATATTTTTATTTTTGTATTTTTAAAATTCCGACCTTTAGAGGTCGGTAATTTTATTTTTGTAATGTTGAAATTCCTACCTCCGGAGGTCGGTATTTTTATTTTTTGTAATGTTGAAATTTTGACCTTCGGAGGTCGGTATTTTTATTTTTGTAATGTTGAAATTTCGACCTCCGGAGGTCGGCATTTTTATTTTTGTAATGTTGAAATTCTGACCTCCGGAGGTCGTTATTTTTATTTTTGTAATATTGAAATTCCGACCTCTGAAGGTCGGTATTTTTATTTTTGTAATGTTGAAATTCCGACCTCTGGAGGTCGGTATTTTTATTTTTTAATTTTTGAAATTCCGACCTTCGGAGGTTGGTTTTCTGCTACAAAACAGGCAGCAAATTCCTGTAATTTTTAGTTGCCCACCTGCATATTTATACCAAAACAACCCAAAGCCAAATAAACTTCATCCAACCATAACAACACAATATTTTCAACATATACATTAAACTATTTCAAAATAAACTAAAATACGATCAAATTAAACAATTCCAAAAATATAGAAGTCTAAAATATCAAATAGATACAATTACTCCTAATCACTCTCACTCTCCTTGTCAGACGTACCATTCTCATCACCATCACTTCCCTTATCAGACTTATCATTCTCATCACTACTGGCCGGACATGGAGGAAGAATATTTCCTGATTCAAAAAGAAAAGTTAGTTGGGCCTGAAGCACTGCATACCTCTTGTTCTCTACCTCCTTTGCTGCCACAATCTCCTCCTCTCTTTTTCTTCTCTTTTCTTCTCTCTTTCGGCTACAGCAGCAAGTTCGGCATTGAGATAAGCTATCTTACTCTCCATTGCAGATATTGTCTCTTTATCCCTGTCATCAAAGCTTGAGGATGATGAACCACAATACCAAGACTTCTTCTTCTGATACGCCTTTTCTGGATAGCCGTAGATTGAACCTCTAATTGGTTCACCAGCACTCTGTTTCCAAAGATTCTCGTTTTCTTCTTGTGTAAATGGTCTGTCCTGACTCTCAAGAGGTAGATTACTACGATATTCCTGAGATATTCGTATATACCTATCCTGTAATTTAAACAAAGAACTCTACGAATAAGAATGTAATATATACAAGGAAAAGAAAAAAAGATTAGTTTGAATGTAGTTCTTACATATGTCTCTTGAGCACGTGGCTCAATCCATCTTTCTTCTTCTGTGGGGTTCGTACTCTTCTTGACGTGAGTAACCTTGAACATCTCTGCTACAGCTACCGGCCTACCCAACTCTTTTTCCTGCAAATAACATATATAGAATATGATCTCATTAATCTCCAAAAAGTACTAATCAAAACAGAAAAAAAATATTTTACTAAATTAAGAAAGTATACCATTCTTTCCTTCCTAGTAACCTGGCTAATAGCTCCACCAGTGTGCAAAGAGCCTCTCTTTTCTGATGCGCGAGCCATCTTCCCAATCTCACTCCTCTTTTTAAATTTTTCATCAATACTCCAATGTTTCAGTAGCAGAGCCCATCGATCCGATAACATAAATGTAGGCATTTTGTTTTTTCTCCGACAGTCACAAAATGTGCTAGAAAGCAACTTTGAAGCTTTAAGCTTGAAGTTCACTTGAACGTCATCCTCGTGTTCGGGAGCCCAAACATAATATTTTTGTAATAAAAAATAACTAAATATTTATTGTTCAAATGACTAGAGAATTTAAATGTATATGATGTGAATTTAATTTTTATATATTCTTACCTTAAATTCATTGAACATCTGCCCTTGGGTGTTAAGTGGAATCAAACTCCAATTCGGATACACACCATTATAGTGAGTTCCGATGCACTTTAAAATAATCTTTGCCATACCCATATTCGGACGTAAGCTAAAATACGAGATCATTGACAAAGTAGAGTAAACAAAAAATAATCAATCAATTAAAACATAAATAGATAAATGAAAGATAAAACATAATTAAATCATACTTGTATCCTAATGGCTCGATGACGAGTCTCCGAAAATTGTCTCTATCGCCTGGCTGAGGACCATGTCCATTTGAGTGCTGGGTGGTGGGAGTATTAGGCTCCGAGCCATTGGATTCAAGATGAAGATTGGAAAGTCCAATTGATCCACTACTAGTATTCAAAGTATTGTACTGACTAGCACTAGATGATGGTATAGTAGACCCACGACCAAGATGTGAATAGCCCTACAAAGTTTGGTACCCCGAACTAGGTACCACAGTGGGTGTAGATATAGTATAACCAGATTGTGGAGCCACATGAGTAGAGGGATTATGTGACTGGTGTGCCGAGTGAGTAGTTGAAACTGAGGCTCGTTTTGAAATATTAACTCGAGAGGGCTCATCAAATATCACGACCCCAGTGGGCCTTCTCATAGCATTGGCCTTAAATTTATTTTTTGGATTAGCGGATTTTTTTGATTTACCCTTGTCTTTATCTACCATCTATATCAATTAAATATAAAGATTAAAACAAAGTAGTACAAAATAATGTCACAATGTCGAACAAATATATCAAACAAAGTTATCATAACATAAGGCTCAATCCAAATAGTCTTTCACAATGTCAAACAAAAGTTAAAACTACTAAAATATAAAGTATATTCAAATATAAATAGCTAAAAATCCACTACTAAACATACAACTTGTTATTCATCCTCTTCGGAAGTTTCTTCATCATCTATCCATTCACATGCATCATCTTCGGAAGTTTCCTCCTCATCTATCCATTCATCCTCTTCGAAAGTTTCCTTCTCATCCTCCTCCATATTTGTTGGCATATCTAACTCTTCTATATTAACTTCTTCTAAAATGTGATCAGGATGCTCCAAATTCATTTCTAACTCAGCATCTACTACTTGATGAACACTTGATATTTCATTTTGATATGCAACATCCGATTCATTCTCAATTTCCACTCGCCCCATCGGTTTTGTTTTGATTACAACCCACCAATCAGACTTATCCCTGCGGAGCATAGTACACTTGCTTAGCATTCTGTGCAATAATAAAAGGATCATAAGCCTCATACTTCTTAGTGTGCTTGACTTCAATGATATTATGTTGCTTAAACTCCCTCGTAACTCTTGAAGTTGGATCAAACCACTTGCATTGGAAAAGTACTATTCTTTTGATTGGCCAACCCGAATACTCCAACTCTACAATCTCTTGCAGGACGCCAAAATAATCAACATTCTCATTTTGATTTCCATCATCACCTTTAACCCAAACACCACTATTAATAGTTTTCTTATTCTTTGAGTATTTCTCTGTGGCAAATTTAAAACCATTTACGTTATATTGGGACATTGTGTGAACTGTAATCGGTCCCCAAGAAATATCCTTGAAAAATTGATCAAATGTGGCGGCATTTTCTGAATTGTAGACCTATATATGGTTAGTAAATTAAAAGCAATGTTAGTAGAAAGAAGAGTACACTAATCTCTTAATAGGTGTATATATTACAACACTTACCCAATTAGTATACCACGTTATAAATGATGGAAACACTTGATCATGACCATATTGGCTCACAAAATAACTGTAGAACCACATTGAAAATACAGTTAGTTTCCTTAATAAAATTGGAGTTGAATATATGTTGTTTACATATTTAATTTTCTTACTCTAAGAAGGGTTGGACTTCTGGACAATTCAACAAGACATGAAGCTCTGCAGATTTTTTCTCCTTTTCGGTAAGTTTGTGCAATATACGCTTTTTTGAACCCTTACCCGGTTGGTTGAAGATTGATAATGATTGCACTGCAGGATCATTCCCAGTAGCATCATGTCGATTAGGTCTGTTTCTCAAACACGACACATAATCATCAAAGTAGTAAGAACAAAAGTGGGATCTTTCTTTAGCTAGATATACTTGAACCCTACAACCCTCCACCCTATGTTTATTCTTAATACCCCTTTTAGACTTGCCAATGCTCCTGTAAAATTTTATATTAGATATATAATTTCAAAAGATATATGAACGATTTATGAAATAAGAATAAATATGTTATAGTTACTTACCGCTCAAAAGGATACATCCACCTATATTGGACTGGACCTCCCAGTAGGGCTTCATGAACAAGGTGAATGGGAAGATGTTCCATCACATCAAAGAACCCAGGTGGAAGAATCTTCTCCAACTTATTACTAATAACAACAATATTTTTGGCCATCCGAACCAGATTCTCTACTCTCAATGTGCTGGAACACAAGTCTTTGAAGAACAAACTGATCTCTGTCATCGGTTTCCATTTGTTTTCAGGCAATCCACAAAAAGCAATCGGAAGTAATTGTTCCATGAAAACATGACAGTCGTGACTTTTCATCCCATGTAATATTCCACGCTCAATGTCAACCCTCTTTCCCAAATTTGAGGCATATCCATCTGGCATTTTCAAGCTTTCCACCCACTCACAAATTTTTCTCTTTTGTTCCATTGTGAATGAATAACTAGCCTTGGGCATAAGTAACTTGTTGTTGGCAGACTCCTGTAAATGCAACTCCGGTCGTCTACAATGTTCTGGTAAGTCAAGTCTCGCCTTAACATTATCTTTTGTCTTGCCAGTCACATCCATTACAGTGTTGAACAAATTATCAAAATAATTCTTTTCAATATGCATGACATCAAGATTATGTCTAAGCAAATTATCCTTACAATAAGGTAACTCCCAGAATATACTCTGCTTAGTCCAATTATTTGCAACACCATACCCATCAAATTTGTACGGTGGTTCCTCAGTTACCTTTGGAAAATTTTGAACCCTTTCCCAAATATCATCACCTGTTAATATTGGGGGTGGACCATCTCGTTCAGTTTTATTCTTTTTAAATGCATATTTCTTTGTCCTAAACTCATGATCAGGTGGCAAGAACCGACGGTGACAATCAAATCATGAATTTTTTCGCCCATGTTTCAATGTGAATGATTTAGTATCTTCCATACAGTAGGGACATGCTAACTTTCCAGCAGTCATCCATCCAGATAGCATTCCATAGGCAGGAAAATCATTAATAGTCCACATTAAAGTAGCACGCATGTTGAAATTTTGTTTATGAGAAATTTCCCATGTTTATACCCCCTCAGACCACAACAATTTCAACTCATCATCAAAGGTTGTAAGTACACATCAATCTTGCTTTTTGGATTACTCGGACCAGGAATGACACAATTCAGAAATATATATGGCCTTGTCATACACATCTCAGGTGGAAGATTATACGGTGTAATAAACACAGGCCAACAAGAATATGGTGCAGCCCCAACTGAAAAAGGGGTGAAACCATCCGCACACAAACCCAGCCTAACATTCCTAGGTTCAGCGGCAAAATCTGGATAAGTTCTATCAAAATGTTTCCAAGCCTCTCCGTCAGATGGATGACACATGACACCAGGTGGCCTTCTATTTTCACGGTGCCATCTCATATAAGGAGCAGAGCTATTTGATGCATACAACCTCTTCAATCTTGGTATAAGAGGTAAATAGTGCATCGCCTTAATAGCAAGTTTCTTTCCTGTAGAACCAGTCTTATAGCGAGGGTGACTACAAAACTTACAAGACTCTAGATCGACATCCTCCTTATAGTATAACATACAACCTTTTTCACAACAATCAATTCTTATCGAGGAGAGTCCTAACTTAGACACCAATGCATTTGCTTTAAAATAAGAATCAGGAAACTCTACATTGGGATCAAGTAATTCCTTTATAAGATCTATCATAGAGTCCATTGCTCCTTGAGAAATATTATTGTCAGATTTGATACTTAACAATCTAACTGCAACAGACAATTTAGAGTGTTGACTCTCGTTGAACAAAGGACTACTACAATCACGCAATTGTTCATAAAAGATGTTTGCTTCTTCATTAGGAGCTTCTTCTACATTTTCTCCTTGTTCAAAATCAGAATGCATCCCAAAAGCATCATCAACCATATCTGACATTCTAGAACCTTGGAAATAATTATGCTCGAAAGATCTACTACTTTCACCGAGTACAAAGTTATTAAACATAGAGTCACTTTCAAACTCACCATGACTAGTCCAAACTGTATACCCTGGTTTGAATCCATTCATCATAAGATGCATAGCAACAGTCTCTGTTGTATGATATCTCACATTTTCACAATTAACACACGGACACCTAATCAATCTTGAAGTTAAAAAATCATCAAGTGTCTTTGCATGATTTATAAATCTATTGACACCTTCTGCGAATTCTGGAATCATACCCGTTAGACAAGGATTGTTTCTATTATACATCCAACTACGATCAGGATCCATCTACACAAACAATAATGATAATTTTAATTCCAACAACTAAATTCACCAACTAAACCACAATATTTATTTTAACTTATTCAAACAACTTAACAACTTTTTCACTTTAACTATTTTAGTTTTGACTTAATTCCGACAACAAAATTCAGTAACAAACCCACAACATTTATTTTAACTTATTTAAACAACTTTTTCACTTTAACTAGTTTAGTTTTGACTTAATTCCGACAACTAAATTCACTAACTAACCCACAACATTTATTTTAACTTATTTAAACAACTTTTTCACTTTAACTAGTTTAGTTTTGACTTAATTCTGACAACTAAATATACTAACTAACCCACAACATTTATTTTAACTTATTTAAACAACTTAACAACTTTTTCACTTTAACTAGTTTAGTTTTGACTTAATTCCGACAACTAAATTCACTAACTAACCCACAATATTTATTTTAACTTCTTTAAACAACTTAACAACTTTTTAACTTTAACTACATTAGTTTTGACTTAATTCCAACAACTAAATTCACTAACTAAACCACAATATTTATTTTAACTTATTCAAACAACTTAACAACTTTTTCACTTTAACTAGTTTAGTTTTGACTTAATTACGACAACTAAATTCACTAACTAACCCACAATATTTATTTTAAGTTCTTCAAACAACTTATAAACTTTTTAACTTTAACTACATTAGTTTTGACTTAATTCCAACAACTAAATTCACTAACTAAACCACAATATTTATTTTAACTTATTCAAACAACTTAACAACTTTTTCACTTTAACTAGTTTAGTTTTGACTTAATTCCGACAACTAAATTCACTAACTAACCCACAATATTTATTTTAACTTATTTAAACAACTTAATAACTTTTTAACTTTAACTACATTAGTTTTGACTTAATTTCGAAAACTAAATTCACTAACTAACCAACAATATTTATTTTAACTTCTTTAAACAACTTAACAACTTTTTCACTTTAACTAGTTTAGTTTTGACTTAATTCCGACAACTAAATTCACTAACTAACCCACAACATTTATTTTAACTTATTTAAACAACTTAATAACTTTTTCACTTTAACTAGTTTAGTTTTGACTTAATTCCGACAACTAAATTCACTAACTAACCCACAACATTTATTTTAACTTATTCAAACAACATAACAACTTTTTCACTTTAACTAGTTTAGTTTTGACTTAATTTCGACAACTAAATTCACTAACTAACCCACAACATTAATTTTAACTTATTTAAACAACTTAACAACTTTTTCACTTTAACTAGTTTAATTTTGACTTAATTCCGACAACTAAATTCACTAACTAACCCACAACATTTATTTTAACTTATTGAAACAACTTAACAACTTTTTCACTTTAACTAGTTTAGTTTTGACTTAATTCCGACAACTAAATTCACTAACTAACCCACAATATTTATTTTAATTTCTCTAAACAACTTAACAACTTTTTAACTTTAACTAGTTTAGTTTTGACTTAATTCCGACAACTAAATTCACTAACTAACCCACAATATTTATTTTAACTTCTTTAAACAACTTAACAACTTTTTAACTTTAACTACATTAGTTTTGACTTAATTCCGACAACTAAATTCACTAACTAACCCACAATATTTATTTTAACTTCTTTAAACTGTCACGGCCCAATTTCTCAGGTCATGATGGCGCCTACTATATGACCCACCAGTAGGTAAGCTGACCCATATCCCGGAACTCGAAGTAATGGTATGTTAGGGTAGAAAACCAACCAATCAACCAAAAATAGTAATAAATATAACAAGAACATGCAATGAACGGGCGGAAGCGACTAGACATATATACACAAAATGAATCCCTCCCAAAGCCTGGAAGTCACAAGTACAGAGCTGCCAACAAAAGTACAAGTCCCAAAAGTGGACTACAGAAACAAGTTGTCTCAAAAGGCAAAAGACAATCAAAAGTAAGTACAAAAGGAGACGGGTAAATCCAGGACGTTGTGTGCTCACCCTAGCCTCCGATCACAACCGCAGCTGGCTCGAATCAACGTCGGTAGCTAGTACTCGGACCTGCATCACGAAAATAGATGCCGAGTGTAGTATGAGTACAAAAACAGTAGGTATCCAGTAGTCATCAGGCCGACTGAGCAAGATAAGCAAAAATAAACTGAAATGCGACTATAGGGTCACAATCAAGGACAAAAGAGTAGTAAATGTGGGTATGTACACGAGCGTACAGGCAACAAAGACAAGGAATCTAACTAACTCCGTCGGGCTCCCATAAACCCGACGGGTACGCTCGTGCACAATAAAAGAAACCACCTGCACGGACCCCCATAAGCCCGGCAGATGCACTGGCAGTTGAAGTAAAAGAATGGAGCTAGAAGGTCTATCAGAATATTACTAATTTTCAGACTTTAACCGAACCAGTTCCAATTATATTCCAAGATCTCATTACGTCCCGGACTTTGATCGAAACATCTCCACCCTCCAAAACCTCAACCTACAGATGAGAGTAATCAAAGACTAAACTGAAGCTTCAGTAAGTAATTGGGATTATACCACGTGCAAGCTGGACCACGGACTTGAACCGGGTACTATAGCTAATGAGTCAACCTATATGGGCTGGACCACGAACTCGAACCGGGTGATGTAGCCAAAGGTCGGGCACGGGTGGGCTGAACCACGAACTCGAACCGAGTACTATAGCCAAAATCAGATCACAAGTAAGTTGGACCACGGACTCGAACCGGGTACTATAGCTAAGCCTAGACATAAGTAAGCTGGGCCACGGACTCTAACCAGGTGCTGTAGCTAAGAATCATTATCCAACCATACGTCGCGGGAAATATCACCAAACCGATTACCATAAATAATTATTTCAGTCCGACCCTCATATACCCTAAATCGCCGAGGAAGTATCCAAAAGTGAGTAAGCTAGACCATGGACTTTAACCGGGTATCTGTAGCCGATAGAAAAGCAGGGCATTATGGATACAAGGTCATAAGCTGACTTACTGCCTAGCTAAGGCTCAGACTATCAGACTCAAGTCTGCTATATCAGTCTACAAGGAGCTGACCGTCCGAAACGACGTCGGAAAAAGTTTTACGGCCCAACGGCATCCGAAACCTCGCAAGTCTATGGGAACACTAGTCTAAGCCTAGACTAAGGCCAAACATACTTCAAATCAATATTATAATATGCACCACAAGGTATGGATGTTCAATAATATCAAGAGTCATGCTTTCATAATCCAACAATTTCCCGAAATAAGGTCTAAGGTAGGAATTATAGAAATTTAGCATGCTCGACACCCAAACCCCTCCATAATCAAACAAATCAATAAAAAATTGCCTAAACATGCTCAATCTCACGAGGGGAAAGCCATAGCCTACCTGAAAGCCGATCACGCGTGCTCCAATTCACGGTATCGGAGTTTTTCCCCTCCGAACGGTCTCCAAATGCTTCCACACTATCAAAAGGTTAATCACCTCGTCATTACGAATATGTTGACACTAAAATTATATTTTTCGGAGACGGACCCAAAATTGTGTCTAAAACGGGATTGTGGGACCCACAATTGGAATCCCGAAAACGAATCCGTGAAAACGTCCCAAATACCTTACTAAAATAATACCCCAAAATTTAGCACAAATAGATGCCTAAAACATAGCAAATCAGCCCCAACAATTAAAATCATTAATAAGTCTTAACTTACGACTTGGCAGCCCCTTGATCACCAAATTCTGGAAAAACGAGATCCTTCCAACCCAAACAGATTAAACCACGATGATCCTTGCGAAAAACTCTACAAGATAGCCTTAAGAATGACTAAAAACGGACCTAAGATGATCAAGATCTAACCTTTCAAAGTTCAACAAAAATTCATTCCGAAAATCACTCTAGCAGTAGCTAAATTCGATTCCTTACCTCAAACAAAGCCTCCCCTCGCGTTTATGAGCTCACCACTAGATTCCCCACGAAATTCGCTTGAAATTAGCCTTTTGAATCACCTAATTTGAGCTTAAAATGGAGGAGATATCTATGTTTGAAGATGAGGAAAAAAAAATGGACGAAAATCGTCCTTAAATCTGGAAATTTCCAGATTTCACCAACGCTGCCACGTGGCGTTGCGTGGCTCTGCCACGTCACCACCGCGTTTGAATTAAACAACTCTTCAAACTTAAATTTCGATGTTCCGGACTCGTTCGCAGTCGGAAAAACACAAACCATATATGGAATATGATTGGAAATGATATTTCGGACTCAACAGTGAAGTCGGAATTTCCATTGGAGATTGCTTCGATGAAAAGTGGGTCCCACACTCAATATCGTTTTGAGCCAGATTCCACAACGGGCATCTAAAGCCTTGGGAAGTGAACAAAGGGTCGTTCTAGACCAAAATTGATATTCCAAAGCTAACCTAGCTATCAGAATTTTCATCCGAGCACGTTTTCCAGGAAGGTTGACCAAAGTCAACTATAGGCCAAATTTCAAGGGCAAAAACGTCAAATGGCCCTAAACTTGTACCGATTGCCTCGATACTCGTGTTGACCATGCTACTAGCCAAATTTGGCCATTCCGGAGCAGATAGAATCGTCATAATTTTATTCTGAGTTCTTTTACCTGAATTTATGACTGAAGTCAACTTTTCAAGTTATAAAATCTCCAAAACAGGGAAACGGGCCTAAAACCCAAACGAACGACCACGCGACCGAACAGTCAGTGCCAGCAAGTCATAAATGACTTGGGGTCGCTACAAGAACGCTCTAAACGATGGAATGAATGTTTTAATTTAAAAATGACCTGGAGGGTCATTACAATATCCACTACTAAAAGAACTTTCGTCCGCGAAAGTAAGAGTCAAGAAGTACCTGAAGGCTCAAATAAGCCGGGGAACTACACCCGCATCTCATGCTCGGTCTCCCAGGTAGCCTCCTCAACTGGACGATGCCTCCAATGGACCTTAACCACAGGAATGGCTCTGGAACGCAACCGTCTGACATCTCTGGCCAAAATAGCAACTGGCTCCTCAATGTATCTCAAACTGTCATCCAAGTCAACTGCATCATACTGAATCACATGGGACTCATCTGGAACATACCGGCACAATATTGAAACATGAAAAACTGGGTGAATAGCTGAAAAGGCCGAGGGCAAAGCTAACTCATATGCGACCTCCCCAACTGTCCTCAATATCTCAAAAGGACCTATATACCTGGGGCTAAGCTTGCCCCGCCTCCCAAATCTCATTACACCCTTCATGGGCAACACACGGAGGAATACTCTATCACCAACAGTAAATTTCAATGGTCGACGCCTACGGTCTGCATAACTCTGATGTCTACTCTGGGTTGTCCTGAGCCTATCCTGAATCACCCTCACATGATTTAAAGCCTCTCGCATCAAGTCTGTATTGCGCGGCCTGGGCTCTGTAGACTCAAACCAACCAACTGGAGAGCGACAACGCCTACCATATAAGGCCTCGAATAGGGCCATCTGAATACTCGAGTGGTAGCCTTGTTGTACGCAAACTCTGCCAAAGGCAAATACTAGTCCCACTGACCCCCAAAATCCATAACACAGGCCCGCAACATGTCCTCAAGAACCTGAATCGTGCGCTCCGACTGACCATCAGTCTGCGGGTGGAAAGCTGTGCTAAGGTTAACACGGGTACCCAACTCATCCTGGAAGGTCCTCCAGAAGCTAGATGTGAACTATGGGCCCCGGTCTGAGATGATGGAAATAGGCACACCATGAAGACGAACCACCTCTCGAATGTAGATACGGGCTAACCTCTCAGCACTATAGAAAGTATGGACAGGAATGAAGTGTGCTGACTTGGTCAATCGATCCACGATGACCCAAATACTATCAAGACCACGGGAAGTGCGGGGTAATCCTACAACGAAGTCCATGGTGATCCTCTCCCATTTCCACTTAGGAATGGGTAATCTCTGAAGCTCGCCACCATGCCTCAAATGCTCGGCCTTAACCTGCTGACAACTCAAGCAACGCGATACATAATCCGCAATATCTCTCCTCATGCCGCTCCACCAGTAGTGTTGTCTCAAGTTCCGATACATCTTAGTTGTACCCGGATGAATAGAATATTTGGAGTCATGAGCCTCGATAAGAATCATCTGAATCAAACCCCCAACTTTTGGAACACAAAGTCGATCACCAAATCTTAAAACCCCATCTAAATCTAAGGTAGCCAGACCAGTGTCACCTCCCAAAACTCGATCTCGAAGTTCCACTAAGTCCTCATCCTCAAACTGACGGCTGCGAATCTGATCCAGCAGAGATGACTGAGCATCCACATAAGCTAGTACACATCGAGAATCAAAGATATCAAGCCGTATCATCCGGTTAGCTAAGGACTGGATGTCCAAAGCTAATGGTCGCTCCGTAGAAGAAAGAAAGGCTAGACTACCCATACTCACTACCTTCCGACTCAAGGCGTCTGCTACTACATTCGCCTTGCCCGGATGGTAGAGAATAGAGAGGTCATAGTCCTTCAGGAACTCAATCCAACGACGCTGTCTCGAATTAAGATCCCTCTGGCTCATAATGTACTGAAGGCTCATGTGATCAGTATAGATCTCGCACCGAACTCCATACAGGTAATGCCTCCAAATCTTAAGCGCAAAAACTACCGCCGCCAACTCTAAGTCATGAGTGGGGTAGTTGCGCTCGTGCGGCTTAAGCTGCCTCGACGTATAAGCAATAACGCGGCCCTGCTGCATCAGTACACAACCCAAACCAATGTCGGATGCGTCACAATAAACAGTAAACCCCACGCCCTCAACTGGAAGAGTCAATATAGGAGCGGTGGTAAGCAACTCCTTAAGCCTCAGAAAGCTCCTCTCACACTCCTCCGACCACACAAACGGAACATCCTGGTGAGTCAACCGAGTCAAAGGCGCTGCTATAGTAGAAAATCCCTCAACAAAACGCCTGTAGTAGCCTGCCAATCCGACGAAGCTACGAATCTCAGTCACAGAGGTGGGCCTGGCCCAATCACGAATGGCCTCAATCTTAGCGGGATCTACCATAATGCCATCCTTAGACACCACGTGCCCCAAGAATGCTACGGACTTAAGCCAAAACTCGCACTTTGAGAACTTGGCATAAAGTCGCTGGCCTCTCAAAGTCTGGAGCACTATCCTCAAATGCTGCTCATGCTCCTCCCGGCTCCGCGAGTATACTAGAATGTCATTTATGAAGGCTATGACAAACGAATCCAAGTACGGCCTGAACACCCTAGTCATCAAGTCCATGAACGCGGTAGGGGCGTTAGTCAACCCAAAAGACATCACTAGGAACTCATAGTGGCTGTAACGAGTCCTAAATGCAGTTTTAGGGACGTCCGCTGCCCTAATCCTCAACTGGTGGTAGCCGGATCTCAAATCAATCTTAGAAAATACCACGGCACCCTGAAGTTGGTCAAACAGATCATCAATCCTAGGCATGGGGTAACGGTTCTTCACCGTCACCTTGTTCAACTGCCTGTAGTCGATGCACAATCGCATAGTACTGTCCTTCTTCTTCACGAAGAGGACTGGGGCACCCCAAGGCGATACACTAGGCCGAATGAATCCCTTATCTAAGAGATCCTGAATCTGAACACTGAGCTCCTTGAGCTCTACGGGGGCCATACGGTACGGTGGTATAGAAATGGGCTTAGTGCCCGACTCTACTTCAATAGGAAAGCCAATGTCACGATCAGGAGGGAGACCAGGCAGATCGACAGGAAACACATCTATAAACTCTCGAACAATAGGTACTGAATCAACGGTAGGGCCCTCCCTACTAACATCTCTAACATAAGCTAAATAAGCCAAACACCCGCTAGCCATCAACCTCTGGGCCCGAACAAAAGATATCACCCCAACTGGCGTGCGACTACAAGAGCCCTGCCACACCACTGGTGGAATACCACGCATGGCTAAAGTAACGGTCTTGGCATAGCAATCCAAGACCGCACGGTGGGGGGATAACCAATCCATACCCAAAATCAAATCAAAATCCACCATGTCAAGCAAAATGAGATCAACCTTAGTGTCTCGCATCTGAATAGTCACCACACAGGATCTAAATACCTGATCCACTACTAAAGAATCACCTACCGGGGTCGAAACACGCAACGGCTCAACCAATAGCTCTGGGCTCATACTCAATCGAGGAGCAAAATAAAGAGATATATAAGAATAAGTAGAGCCTGGATCAAATAAGGCGGATGCGGGCTGATGGCATAATAACATTGTACCTGTGATCACATCGTCTGAGGTCTCAGCATCTACTCTAGCTAGAGCTGCATAAAAGTGGGTCTGGGCTCCCCTAACCGGTAGATCGGCTCTGCCCCCTAACCTGCCTCCTCGGGGACCACCCCGTATACCCTGGTGACCACCCCTGCAGTCCTGTCCCTGGCCTCCGCCTCTAGCTGGAGGTACTGGCGCTGGCGCATGCCTAGCTTCCTGTGGAGCAGGTAAGGCTAACTGCGATGGGGACACTCGTGGGCCCAATGATCTAACTCCCCACACTCATAGCACCCCTGGGACTGTCGACTGAGAGCTGGAGGTTAGCTACCCCAGCCAGAAGAACCCATCTGTGAACTACATCGGCCCTGACTAGGACCGGCACTAAAACCAATACGGCAGTGCTGATCACTCTCCGATGTCTGGAGAGAGGCCTGGAAGGGGCGACTAGACTGACCCGACTGAAACCTCTGCTGAGATATATCATAAGACTCTCGGGGTCTGAAACGGCGCCTATCATGGCTATCCTCCTGTCTAGCTCTCTTGACGCTGCCCCCTTGGGCCTCACGACGGAGCTGCTCAATAGTACGGACATGGTCCACTACATCCAGAAATGAGCGGCCCGCTGAGACTAAAGACTGAGTCTCAATCCGCAACTATAGTCTCAAACCCCGAACAAAACAACGAACCCTCTCCTCCTCAGTAGGTAATATCATGGCGGCATGCCTGGAGAGCTCGTGGAACCGGGCCTCATACTCTGATACTATCATGGAGCCCTGCTCTAACCGAGCAAACTGATCTCTGATGCTCCTGGGAATAAATCGGGCCAAGAAGGCCTCTGAACACTCAGTCCATGCGACCGGTGGAGACCCAGCTGGCCTGGTCTCTAAGTATGTATGCCACCACTGCCTGGCAGGACCGTCTAGCTGGTAAGCGGTGAAGTCTACTCCTCTCGACTACACTAAACCCAAAGTATGTAGCCGCTCGCGGCAAATAAGTAAAAACTCGTGGGCATCCTCACCCACAGCCCCAGAAAACCTCGGCGGTGATAGTCTAAGGAACACCCCGAGCATCTTCTGCTCCCGAAGTGGAATGACGCCCTCCAAATCGTCAGGCTGAACAATCGGTGCCGCTAGCTGCTGAACAACCGGTGCCGCTGGTGCAGGCTGGCCCTGCGGTACTGGAGCTGGGGCTTGCTGCATACCCCCAATGGACGCTAGTATCTGTACGAGCATCGCCTGTATACCTAGAGCTGCCACAGGCTCGGGCGGTGGCTGGGCTGGTCCCGGGCCCATCGGTTGCTGCAGTGCTGGAGCTGCTGATGGCTCTATCACCGGCTTCAGAGTTTGCTCTCGGTCCTGGGCTGGTGATGTAGCTCTAGCACGACCTCGAGGTCGGCCTTTACCCCTAGCTGAGGCCCTACCACGTGTGCGAGCCATCCCCGTAAAAGAGTGGAACAAGTAAGATTTTCAGAAACCAATAAGACACACAATGCACGACAGTGATACAAAAGAGACACGTTCCTAAAGACATCTTGTAGCCTCCCGAAGATAAGTAAAGAACGTTTCCGTACCGATCTGCAGGCCTCTACTAGACGTTAGCTCTATACAAGTGAGACCGACGAACCTGGGGCTCTGATACCAATTTGTCACGACCCAATTTCTCAGGTCATGATGGCTCCTACTATATGACCCACCAGTAGGTAAGCCGACCCATATATCGAAACTCGAAGTAATGGGATATTAGGGTAGAAAACCAACCAATCAACCTAAAATAGTAATAAATATAACAAGAACATGCAATGAACGGGCGGAAGCGACTAGACATATATACACAAAATAAATCCCTCCCAAAACCTAGAAGTCACAAGTACAGAGCTGCTAACAAAAGTACAAGTCCCAAAAGTGGAATACAGAAACAAGCTGTCTCAAAAGGCAAAAGACAAGATAAAGTAAGTACAGAAGGAGACGGGCAAATCCAGGACGTTGTGTGCTCACCCTTGTCTCCGATCACGACCGCAGCTGGCTCGAATCAATGTCAGTAGCTAGTACTCGGACCTGCATCACGAAAATAGATGCAGAGTGTAGTATGAGTACCAAAACAACAGGTACCCAGTAGGCATTAGGCCAACTGAGTAAGATAAGCAAAAGTAAACTGAAATGCGAATAAAGGGTCACAATCAAGGACAAAAGAGTAGTAAATGTGGGTATGTACACGAGCGTACAGGCAACAAAGACAAGGAATCTAACTAACTCCGCCGGGCTCCCATAAACCCGACGGGTACGCTTGTGCACAATAAAAGAAACCACCTGCACGGACCCCCATAGGCCCGGCAGATGCACTGGCAGTTGAACTAAAAGAATGGAGCTAGAAGGTCTATCACAATATTACCAATTTCCAGACTTTAACCGAACCAGTTCCAATTATATTCCAAGTTCTCATTACGTCCCGGACTTTGATCGGAACATCTCCACCCTCCAAAACCTCAACCTATAGATGAGAGTAATCAAAGACTAAACTGAAGCTTCAGTAAGGAATTGGGAATGCACCACGTTTAAGCTGGACCACGGACTCGAACTGGGTACTATAGCTAATGAGTCAACCTATATGGGCTGGACCACGGACTCGAACCGGGTGATGTAGCCAAAGGTCGGGCACGGGTGGGCTGGACCACGGACTCGAACCGGGTACTATAGCTAAGCTTGGACATAAGTAAGCTGGACCACGGACTCTAACTGGGTGTTGTAGCTAAGAATCAATATCCAACCATACGTCGCGGGAAATATCACCAAACCGATTACCATAAATAATTATTTCAGTCCAACCCTCATATACCCTAAATCGCCGAGGAAGTATCAAAAAGTGAGTAAGCTAGACCACGGACTTTAATCGGGTATCTGTAGCCGATAGAAAAACAGGGCATTATGGATACAAGGTCATTAGCTGAGTTACCGCCTAACTAAGGCTCAGACTATCAGACTCAAGTCTGCTATATCAGTCTACAAGGAGCTGACCGTCCGGAACGACGTCGGAAAAAGTTCTACGGCCCAACGGCATCCGAAACCTCGCAAGTCTATGGCAACACTAGTCTAAGCCTAGACTAAGGGCAAACATACTTCAAATCAATATTATAATATACACCACAAGGTATGGATGTTCAATAATATCAAGAGTCATGCTTTCATAATCCAACAATTTCCCGAAATAAGGTCTAAGGCAGGAATTATAGAAATTTAGCATGCTCGACACCCAAACCCCTCCATACTCAAACAAATCAATAAAAAATTGCCTAAACATGCTCAATCTCACGAGGGGAAAGCCATAACCTACCTGAAAGCTGATAACGCGTGCTCCAACTCACGGTACCGCAGCTTTTCCCCTCCGAACGGTCTCCAAATGCTTCCACACTATCAAAAGGTTAATCACCTCGTCATTACGAATATGTTGACACTAAAATTATATTTTTCAGAGACGGACCCAAAATTGGGTCTAAAATGGGATTGTGGGACCCACAATTGGAATCCCGAAAACGAATCCGTGAAAACGTCCCATTTACCTTACTAAACTAATACCCCAAAATTTAGCACAAATAGATGCCTAAAACATAGCAAATCAGCCCCAACAATTAAAATCATTAATAAGTCTTAACTTATGACTTGGCAGCCCCTTGATCACCAAATTCTGGAAAAACGAGATCCTTCCAACCCAAACAGATTATACCACGATGATCCTTGCGAAAAAATCTACAAGTTAGCCTCAAGAATGACTAAAAACGGACCTAAGATGATCAAGATCCAACCTTTCGAAGTTCAACAAAAATTCATTCCGAAAATCACTCTAGCAGTAGCTAAATTCGATTCCTTACCTCAAACGAAGCCTCCCGTCGCGTTTCTGAGCTCACTACTAGATTCCCCACGAAATTCTCTTTAAATTATCCTTTTGAATCACCTAATTTGAGCTTAAAATGGAGGAGATATCTATGTTTGAAGATGAGGAAAAAAAATGGACGAAAATCGTCCTTAAATCTGGAAATTTCCAGATTTCAACACGCTGCCACGTGGCATCGCGTGGATCTGCCACATCACCACCGCGTTAGAATTAAACAACTCTTCAAACTTAAATTTCGATGTTCCGGACTCGTTCGGAGTCGGAAAAACACAAACCATATATGGAATCTGATTGGAAATGATATTTCGGATTCAACGGTGAAGTCGGAATTTCCATTGTAGATCGCTTCGATGAAAAGTGAGTCCTACACCCAGTATCGTTTTGAGCCAGATTCCACAACGGGCATCTAAAGCCTCGGGAAGTGAACAAAGGGTCGTTCTAATGCAAAATCGATATTCCGAAGCTAACCTAGCTATCAGTATTTTCATCTGAGCACGTCTTCCAGGAAGGTTGACCAAAGTCAACTATAGGCCAAATTTCAAAGGCAAAAACGTCAAATGGCCCTAAACTCGTACCGATTGCCTTGGTACTCGTGTTAACCACGCTACAAGCCAGATTTGGCCATTTCGGAGCTGATGAAATCGTCAGAATTTTATTCTAATGTCTTTTACCTGAATTTATGACCGAAGTCAACTTTTCAAGTAATAAAATTTCAAAAACAGGGAAACGAGCCTAAAACCCAAACGAACGACCAGGCGACCGAACAGTCAGTGCCAGCAAGTCATAAATGACTTAGGGTCGTTACAGGAATGCTCTAAACGATGGAATGAATGCTTTAATTTAAAAATGACCTGGAGGGTCATTACACAACTTAACAACTTTTTAACTTTAACTAGTTTAATTTTGACTTAATTCCGACAACTAAATTCACTAACTAACCCACAATATTTATTTTAACTTATTCAAACAACTTAACAACTTTTTAACTTTAACTAGTTTAGTTTTGACTTAATTTCGACAAATAAATTCACTAACTAACCCACAACATTTATTTT
Organism: Solanum okadae; assembly: GCA_036553675.1. Lineage (NCBI taxonomy): Eukaryota > Viridiplantae > Streptophyta > Magnoliopsida > Solanales > Solanaceae > Solanum > Solanum okadae. Next base: position 26,599,845 of record CM071689.1, read on the forward strand.
AACTTATTCAAACAACTTAACAACTTTTTCACTTTAACTAGTTTAGTTTTGACTTGATTCCGACAACTAAATTCACTAACTAACCCACAACATTTATTTTAACTTATTTAAACAACTTAACAACTTTTTCACTTTAACTAGTTTAGTTTTGACATATTTCCGACAACTAAATTCACTAACTAACCCACACCATTTATTTTAACTTATTCAAACAACTTAACAACTTTTTCACTTTAACTAGTTTAGTTTTGACTTAATTTCGACAACTAAATTCACTAACTAACCCACAACATTTATTTTAACTTACTTAAACAACTTAACAACTTTTTCACTTTAACTAGTTTAGTTTTGACTTAATTCCGACAACTAAATTCACTAACTAACCCACAACATTTATTTTAACTTATTTAAACAACTGAACAACTTTTTCACTTTAACTAGTTTAGTTTTGACTTAATTCCAACAACTAAATTCACTAACTAACCCACAATATTTATTTTAACTTCTTTAAACAACGTAACAACTTTTTCACTTTAACTAGTTTAGTTTTGACTTAATTCCGACAACTAAATTCACTAACTAACCCACAATATTTATTTTAACTGCTTTAAACAACTTAACAACTTTTTAACTTTAACTAGTTTATTTTGACTTAATTCCTACAAGTAAATTCACTAACTAACTCACAACATTTATTTTAACTTATTCAAACAACTTAACAATTTTTTCACTTTAACTAGTTTAGTTTTGACTTAATTCCAACAACTAAATTCACTAACTAACCCACAACATTTATTTTAACTTATTCAAACAACTTAACAACACTTTCACTTTAACTAGTTTAGTTTTGACTTAATTCCGACAACTAAATAACCCACAACATTTATTTTAACTTATTTAAACAACTTCACAACTTTTTCACTTTAACTAGTTTAGTTTTGACTTAATTCCGACAACTAAATAACCCACAACATTTATTTTAACTTATTTAAACAACTTCACAACTTTTTCACTTTAACTAGTTTAGTTTTGACTTAATTCCGACAACTAAATAACCCACAACATTTATTTTAACTTATTTAAACAACTTCACAACTTTTTCACTTTAACTAGTTTAGTTTTAACTTAATTCCGACAACTAAATTCACTAACTAACCCACAACATTTATTTTAACTTATTCAAACAACTTAAAAACTTTTTCACTTTAACTAGTTTAGTTTTGACTTAATTCCGCCAACTAAATTCACTAACTAACCCACAACATTTATTTTAACTTATTCAAACAACTTAACAATTTTTTCACTTTAACTAGTTTAGTTTTGACTTAATTCCGACAACTAAATTCACTAACTAACCCACAACATTTATTTAACTTATTTACACAACTTACCAACTTTTTCACTTTAACTAGTTTAGTTTTGACTTAATTCCGACAGCTAAATTCACTAACTAACCCACAACATTTATTTTAACTTATTTAAACAACTTAACAACTTTTTCACTTTAACTAGTTTAGTTTTGACTTAATTCCGACAACTAAATTCACTAACTAACCTACAATATTTATTTTAACTTCTTTAAACAACTTAACAAGTTTTTAACTTTAACTAGTTTAGTTTTGACTTAATTCCGACAACTAAATTCACTAACTAACCCACAATATTTATTTTAACTTCTTTAAACAACTTAACAACTTTCTAACTTTAACTAGTTTAGTTTTGATTTAATTCCTACAACTAAATTCACTAACTAACCCACAACATTTATTTTAACTTATTCAAACAACTTAACAACTTTTTCACTTTAACTAGTTTAGTTTTGACTTAATTCAGACAACTAAATTCACTCACTAACCCACAACATTTATTTTAACTTATTCAAATAACTTAACAACTTTTTCACTTTAACTAGTTTAGTTTTGACTTAATTCCGACAACTAAATAACCCTCAACATTTATTTTAACTTATTTAAACAACTTCACAACTTTTTCACTTTAACTAGTTTAGTTTTGACTTAATTCCGACAACTAAATTCACTAACTAACCCACAACATTTATGTTAACTTATTCAAACTTAACAACTTTTTCACTTTAACTAGTTTAGTTTTGACTTAATTCCGACAACTAAATTCACTAACTAACCCATAACATTTATTTTAACTTATTTAAACAACTTAACAACTTTTTCACTTTAACTAGATTAGTTTTGACTTAATTCCGACAACTAAATTCACTAACTAACCCACAACATTTATTTTAACTTATTTAAACAACTTAACAACTTTTTCACTTTAACTAGATTAGTTTTGACTTAATTCCGACAACTAAATTCACTAACTAACCCACAACATTTATTTTAACTTATTTAAACAACTTAACAACTTTTTCACTTTAACTAGTTTAGTTTTGACTTAATTCCGACAGCTAAATTCACTAACTAACCCACAATATTTATTTTAACTTATTTAAACAACTTAACAACTTTTTAACTTTAACTAGTTTAGTTTTGACTTAATTCCGACAACTAAATTCACTAACTAACCCACAATATTTATTTTAACTTCTTTAAACAACTTAACAACTTTTTGACTTTAACTACAGTAGTTTTGACTTAATTTCAACAACTAAATTCACTAACTAAACCACATTATTTATTTTAACTTATTTAAACAACATAACAACTTTTTAACTTACCTAGTTTAGTTTTGACTTAAATCCAACAACTAAATACACCAACTAAATCAATTTTATCATCTATAGGATCAAATAGTGTTGGTACTTATGCTTAACAAATATATTATTTCTAAATTTAAAGCTAAGTGTCAACACTAGATGGACACAAATCGATCTTGCAAGAAAATCAATTTTGTCATCAATAGGATCAACTAGTGTTGGTACTTATGCTTAACAAACACATTATTCCTAAATTAAAGCTTATTATCAACACTAGATGGACACAAATCGATCTTGCAAGAAAATCAATTTTGTCATCAATAGGATCAACTAGTGTTGGTACTTATGCTCAACAAATATATTATTTCTAAATTTAAAGCTAAATGTCAACACTAGATGGACACAAATCGATCTTGCAAGAAAATCAATTTTGTCATCAATAGGATCAACTAGTGTTGGTACTTATGCTTAACAAACACTCGACGGACACAAAAAAACTATCACAAAATTAAAGGTAAGTATTAATACTAGATGGATACAAACACATTATTGAAAACAATTGTACTTGAACTTAAGAAATTTAGAAGCACCAACCTTATCTCCAAATTTGATGAAAGAAGCAATATAGTCTTGTATCAACTTTTTTAGATGTTGAGCTTCCTCAGTTGCCTAGCACGAAAAGTTCTTAAATTAGTTAAATATAAACTTCATATCCAAGAATATTAGTTTTATATATATATATATATATATTCAAGTTTTAATAAGTTCAAGTTTCAATTCAAGTTCATATCTAATTTCTAAACTTAATTAGTTATATATTCAAGCTAATTAGTTCCAAGTTCAAGTTCTAATTTCAAGTATATATTCCTAATTAAGTTCAATTTATAGTAAATTCAAGTTATAATTAATTATAAGTTCTAATTAAGTTGTAATTCAAATCCCTAAAATTCTAAATTCAAACTAGCTAGCTAGTGTCCCAACTTCAAACTATTAATTAGTCCTAAAATATCAAATATAACTCAAACTATTAGTCCTAAATTCCAAATTCAAACTAGCCTTAAAATCACAAATTGAAAGTACTCCTAGAATTCAAAAATCAAACTATAGTGCTAAAATCCCAAATTCAAACTATTAAAAGTCCTAAAATCTCAATAATAATTCAAACTAGTCCTAAATTCAAAATTCAAACTAGTCTTAAAATCACAAATTCAAACTAGCCCTAAAATTCCAAAATCTAACTAGTGCTAAAATCCTAAATTCAAATTAGCTAGCTATTCCTAATCCCAAATTCAAACTATTAGTCCTAAAATCTCAATAATAATTCAAACTAATTCAAATAATACCCAAATTCAAACAACTCCTTAATACCCTAATTCAATCTAATCTTACAATTCCAAAATCAAACTAATTAACTCAAGAAATACCGAATTTCAAACAAATCCTAAGATACCCTAATTCAAACTAGCTAACCCTAACATTAAAATTTTCAATTCACAAGCAACAAACACAAACTAACAATCAAACAATCCCTAATTCAAACTAACAATCAAAAACCCTAAATCATTCACTTACTAACTAACAATCAATCAAACTAACAATCAATAAAACTAAGTATATTAGTACTCTAATTTTGAGATACTTCAACTAAATAGAAACAAAAGTAATATTTTATGGAGGTTCTAAAAATTCACCTTGAATAAGAAGGTCGGGGATGGTGGCATGAACTGAGAAAACTGACATGGAGGCGCCGGTTGGGATGGAGGCGAGGCGACCTCCTGCTGCTGGGCGCGACCAGCAGTTGCGCGTGACCTTCCTCTACCTCTGCAGTTGCGCGAGCTTCCTCTGTTGTTGCGATGGTGGCGTGGCGTGGTGTTGGTCGGGGATGGTGGCGTGGCGTGGCGTGGCGCCGGTCGGGGAGGGTGGGGATGGGCACCAATGGGGGTGCGTCGGGGGTGGGGCGGGGGTGAGGAGTGAGTGAGGTTTTGAGACTAGTTTAATTTACCTTAGGAGTTAGGAGTTAGAAGTTAGGAGTTAGATTTGATATTATCCTTCTTTTTTTAAGAGAATTGTTTAATTTACCGACCACGGAATGTCGGTATTTTTTAAAATAATTATCTATATTTAATAAATACCGACATCGTGAAGTCGATATTATTTAAATAAAATAATAATTTAAATATACCGACCTCTTTAGGTCGGTATTTATTAATTTATTTTAATATAAACTCAGCTCTTGAGGTTGATTTTATTAATTATATATAAATGATCAATAGAAGTTTAATTTAATAAATTTAATTTATCGATCAAGTTAATTTTATAAATTTAAATTATATAACTCCTAATTATATAAATTTATTAATTTTATTGATCAACATAGTTTATCAATATCAAATATATATATATATATATATATATAATTTAACTACACATCAACAGAAGTATAATTTAACAAATTTAATTTATCGATCAAGTTAATTTTATAAATTTAAATTATATAACTCCTAATTATATAAATTTATTAATTTTATTGATCAACATAGTTTATCAATATCAAATATATATAAAAAAAAAATTTAACTACACATCAACAGAAGTATAATTTAACAAATTTAATTTATCGATCAAGTTAACTTTATAAATTTAAATTATATAAATCCTAATTATATATATTTAATTTTATTGATTAACAAAAGTTTATTAGATCATCGGTATTTCTTTAATTGATAATGTATTTCATAGCTAAACCACTAGTATATAAGACTTGATTCGTTAAAATACTCGAGGATTATATATATATATATATATATATATATATATATATATATATATATATATATATATAAAATTTAACTACACATCAACAAAAGTTTAATTTAATAAATTTAATTTATCGATCAAGTTAATTTTATAAATTTAAATTATATAACTCCTAATTATATAAATTTAATTTTATTGATCAACAAAAGTTTATCAATATCAAATTTAATATATAAATCTCCTTGAATTGATCCTCGGTATTTCTTTAATTGATAATGTATTTCATATCTAAACCACTAGTATATAAGACTTGATTTGTTAAACTACTCGAGGAGTATATAATTAATCAACGTATTTCATACTCCGATAAGGTATCGTTTATATGTCATCATAATTAGGAGGTGATCACTACACTTAACATCCATTCAATTAGATCGAACGTATATAATAATAATATCTCGCATTTATACTCGAATGGATTATATGTTAGCTCTTCACCTCTACATCATGACATGAGATATTAAGTTCATGATTAGACGATAGACTGATAGAATTTGTAAATTACTCTAGAAATATAAGTATAATTATCTCCTAATTCATATCAACGTAGTTTCATACTCTAAATATGGATTATACATATTTTTTTACTTATTCCACGAATTCTAACTTTTTATTTATAAAAGTATACAAAATTGTTACACTTTTTGAACAATTAATTGTAGGTGTGAAATGAAATTTTAGTATTATGCATAATAGCAAAATTATGAGTATTAATAGGAATATTTTAAACAAACCGACCTCTGGATGTCGTTTTATTGAAAGTAATTAGATTTAATAAAAAATACCGACGTCATGAGGTCGGTATCACATTAAATTTTAAGATAAATAAAAGTAATCATGTTAATTAAAAAATATTGACATCGGGAGGTTGGTATTTTATATTAAATTATTTTTTAGCTTGTATAAAACCGTCATTCGGAGGACAATTTATTTAAAGTTAATTGAAAATATTAATTTATTACATAACACAAAATCATCCTCCGGAAGACGATTTAAATAAAATTAAATCAAAATAGAAAATAATACTGACATCAAGAGGTCGATTTTTATTGTAATTCATTTTCTGGGGAAAATTCCGACCTCTTGAGGTCGGAATTTGGTTTTCCCGCAAACCGCAAATCGACCTCCGGATGTCGCTTAGGAGGTCGGAATTTTTAATGAATTACAATAAAAACCGACCTCTTGATGTCGGTATTATTTTCTCAATTAAATATAAAAAATACCAACCTCATGAGGTCGGTATTTTATATTAATTTATTACTATTTAATTTTACCGACATACGGAAGTCGGTATTATAATGTTTTTTACACATTGAGAAAAAATAAAATATTATTATTTATTTATTTGTTTAATACCGACATCAAGAGGTCGGTTTTTATTGTAATTCATTTTTTCCAGGAAAAATTCCGACCTCCAGAGGTCGGAATTAGATTTTCCCGCTTTATTTTGCATAAAAACCGACTACTTGTAAATACCGACCTTCGGAGGTCGGAAATTACCAACCTCTATTTGAGGTTGGAAATTTTTAGGTCGGTATTCACTGTTTTTTTAGTAGTGATAGTACAATTTTTTTATGCATGTTCGACTTGCAATATCTTTGAAGGACCATAATACCCCTTATCTTTTTACTTAATGTCTAGAAACAGACATGTTGAAAGTGTATCTTCTACTTACTCAATATACGGAATGATAGAAGGTATAATTTGTAATTTAGTAGAAAAGTGTAGGTTTTCTTCTAAAGATGTTAGAAGGCCCAAACAATAAAGCCGATAGTACAATTTTTTTATGCATGTTGAACTTACAATATCTTTGAAGGACTATAATACCCTTTATCTTTTTACTTAATGTCTAGAAACATACATGTTGAAAGTGTCTCTTCTACTATATAGGAAAACCTTCTTATTGATCTTGCAAAAGTATTGAAAGTTAAGTAAAAAAGATTTTGTTTTTAAAAAAATATTTACTTGCAAAGAAAACAATTTTATGATTTCTTACCCTTTTATGTTGATAAATTCTGTGTAGAATATACACTAGAATAATTAAATATTGTTGAATTGTATTTACACCTCACAAAGATAAAATTTTATCTGATTACTTACGTCGAGTTAATAAATATATTCATGATTTAAATTAATTTGATGTTTTTTTAAATAAATTATTGATTAGGCGTTTACTTTTTAAAATTAATTATACTTTAAAAATATAAATATGACTATTAATAATCTTATATAATTATTTAATGATATATATAATATTAAAAAATAAATTATTTTGAATATAAAAGCTAAATAATAAATTTTTATTAAATTATTTAACTATATTAATTTTAAACAATTTAATATGTACGTAATAAAAATGGAAATATATAGAAAAACCCAGTAAAGTATCATTGCCTACATATCATTGTAAAATTAAATGGACCCTACTATACTCAATATATGGAATGATAGAAGGTATAATTTGTAATTTAGTAGAAAAGTGTAGGTTTTTTTCTAAAGATGTTAGAAGGCCCAAACAATAAAGCTGATAGAACAATTTTTTTATGCATGTTGAACTTGCAATATCTTTGAAGGACCATAATACCCCTTATCTTTTTACTTAATGTCTAGAAACAGACATGTTGAAAGTGTCTCTTCTACTTACTCAATATATGAAATGATAGAAGGTATAATTTGTAATTTAGTAGAAAAGTGTAAGCTTTTTTCTAAAGATGTTAGAAGGCTCAAACAATAAAGCCGATAGTACAATTTTTTTTATGCATGTTGAACTTGCAATATCTTTGAAGGACCATAATACCCCTTATCTTTTTACTTAATGTCTAGAAACATACATGTTGAAAGTGTCTCTTCTACTATATATATATATAGGAAAACCTTCTTATTGATCTTGCAAAAGTATTGAAAGTTCAGTAAAAAACCTTTTGTTTTTTAAAAAATATTTGCTTGCAAAGAAAAACATGTTATGATTTCTTACCCTTTTATGTTGATAAATTGTGTGTAGAATATACACTTGAATAATTAAATATTGGTGAATTGTATTTACACCTCACAAAGATAAAATTTTATTTGAATACTTACGTCGAGTTAATAAATATATTCCTGATTTAAATTAATTTGATGTTTTTTTAATAAATTATTTATTAGGAGTTTATTTTTTAAAATTAATTATAGTTTAAAAATATAAATATGACAATTAATAATCTTATATAGTTATCTAATGATATATATAATATTAAAAAATAAATTATTTTGAATATAAAAGTTAAACAATAAATTTTCATTAAATTATTTAACTATATTAATTTTAAACAATTTAATATGTAGATAATAAAAATGGAAATATATAGAAAAACCCAGTAAAGTATCATTGCATACATGTCATTGTAAAATTAAATGGACCCTACTATACTCAATATACGGAATGATAGAAGGTATAATTTGTAATTTTGTAGAAAAGGGTAGGTTTTTTTCTAAAGATGTTAGAAGGCTCAAACAATATGTTGAAAGTGTCTCTTCTACTTACTCAATATACGGAATGATAGAAGGTATAATTTGTAATTTAGTAGAAAAGTGTAGGTTTTTTTCTAATGATGCTAGAAGGTCCAAACAATAAAGCCGATAGTACAATTTTTTTTATGCATGTTGAACTTGCAATATCTTTGAAGGACTATAATACCCCTTATCTTTTTACTTAATGTCTAGAAGCATACATGTTGAAAGTGTCTCTTCTACTATATAGGAAAACCTTCTTATTGATCTTGCAAAAGTATTGAAAGTTAAGTAAAAAAACTTTTGTTTTAAAAAAAATATTTACTTGCAAAGGAAAACATGTTATGATTTCTTACCCTTTTATGTTGATGAATTGTGTGTAGAATATACACTCGAATAATTAAATATTGGTGAATTGTATTTACACCTCACAAAGATAAAATTTTATTTGAGTACTTACGTCGAGTTAATAAATATATTCCTAATTTAAATTAATTTGATGTTTTTTTAATAAAATATTTATTAGGAGTTTATTTTTTAAAATTAATTATACTTTAAAAATATAAATATGACTATTAATAATCTTATATAGTTATTTAATGATATATATAATAATAAATTTTCATTAAATTATTTAACTATATTAATTTTAAACAATTTAATATGTACATAATAAAAATGGAAATATATAGAAAAACCCAGTAAAGTATCATTGCATACATGTCATTGTAAAATTAAATGGACCCTACTATACTCAATATATGGAAGTGTAAATTTCATATATGACATATATTATATTAATATTTTCGAGTTACAGTAGATTTAGACTTTCAAGTTATAATATTAAAAATTTCAGGTTCTAACAAATTATAAAAAAAAATGTTTTTAATAATTGAAAAAAGTTGTTTAAAAAAAACCCGTAATTGATGGTAAAAAGGTAAAAAAAAATTGAAATTGTGGTGTTAATTTAATTTGAATTTAGTGTAGATAATTAATAATTGGCACGAAATAAGGGATCCAAACTAATTAAGATTATTTAGTATCCTTAATTCACTCAAATTAGTTAAAATCAAATAAAAATCAGATTTTATCTCCTTTTTTTTCAACATTTTCTCTCTTCATTGTTTCTTCATTGTTCTGCCAGAAAAAATTCCCAGTATCGAGTAATTGAAGTTTTTTTTTATATTTGAAAAAAATTGATTTTATTGTGATGGACAACAACGTATCAATATTAATTAAACATGGTGGAAGATGGGATCCTTCAGGTTTGTTTTTAAATTACAGTGAAATGAAAAAAATGATAAAACTGTAAATCGTCAATAAATTTAAGGTGAGATCACTTTTTGTTAACTGTTGTGAAATATATAGTATTAGTGATTTTTTGTTTTTGTGGTTGTTTTGAATAAAAAAAAATTTCTTCTTAAAGTATAAATTAAATGTATATTTTTGAATGAATTTGATAGAATAAATGGAAAGAAATTTGTATGAAAGTGTGTTCAGTAATCTATTAAAAAAGTTATTTAGAATTTTGACGAATTGTATGAAAAGTGATTTAAGTTGATAATGAATTTGATAGAATAAATGAATTGAAATTTGTATGAAAGTGTGTTCAGTAATTTGTAAAAAAAGTTATTTGGAAGTTTGACGGATTATATGACAAGTATTTTAAGTTGATATTAAATTTGTAATTTTAGTGTTTATATTAGTTTTGTCATTTCTGTATAAAGTTGTTTGATAGTAATGAAGTATTTGGTATGAGCGAAATGTATATATTTAGAATGAATGATGATTGTTGTATGAAATGTGTATTAAGTGAGTATGAAATGTGTATTAAGTGAGTTTGAAATGTGTATTTAGTGAGTATGAAAAGTGTTTTGCAATGTACTGTCTGAATGATATTTGTATGAAAAAATAAAGACAAGTGGGTATAATTTTGTTGTTATTTTAATGATTTTTATATATGAACCTATCCCTTGCGAGAGTCCAAAGAGAACGGTAGGAAGACCGCAACTTGAACGCTGAAAGGGGTTTGCTGAGTGAAATTCAAAAGGTCTAAAGTTACCTGCAGTAGATGTCGTCAAGTTGGCCATAACAGGAAGACATGTTCAAATTATCCTGTGCAAAACTAATTACTGTTTATTTTGTTGGTTATATTAATGTTTTGTTTTGATATGAAACATAATTGGTTTGAAGTGCATTATAGCTTAGTATTTAATATACTGTTCATTCTTTATACACTGTTCATTCAGTAATCATACATAATGCATATTTGTAACACCCCGTATTCGAAACAGACAAGAATGCAGATTTTGAGAAGTTGCAGGTGCAACTTACGGTCACCATCCACGGACCTTTGGTCAGACCACGGCCCGTGCTGGTGGTCCGTGGTTCACCACTGCAACCCCTCCCCAAACCAGCTCAGAAAATTGGCTAAGTCTCGACTCACGGACAGACCCACGGTCCGTAGATCAGACCACGGTCCGTGGTCTGTGTCCGTGGATCAAGACCTCCTTAACCCAGCCTCTGACACAAACTACGGTTGACCAGCACGGACCATCGTTCGATCCACGGTCCGTAGGTCTGACCGTAGATCGAAGGTTAGCAGCTAGTTAGATGAAAAATATTGATGGGTCAACTTCAGATGGTCATAACTTTTATCACAAAATGAATTAGGTGTCCCATGACCTATAGTTAGATATATAATTGAATTATCTTTCCAACGCCACCGAGTTTGCTAAATTTCGACCTCCGAGTAAAAAGTTATGCCCGTTTTAGTGAAGGTCTGTCGAGCAGTAGATTGACCTACGGCCCGTAGGTCCAATCCGTAGGTCACTCCGACAGCAGTTAATTCAGGGGTCTTTTGGTCTTTTCCTATTTCGTTTAACCCCTAAGATACGTCGTTTAGACCCTAAATCATGAGATTTTAATCAGTTTAAGCCTAGAAACATAGCTAGAACTTACCTTAGTCAAAATCATTAATCAAAACTTAGAAAATTAGAAGCAAGAGAGGAGAAAAAGGTCAAGAACCCTAGTTCAAGAACGCAGCAAGTTTCCTTCAGTTCCAGCCCCGAAATCGAAAGATTTCTCCGTGGAAAATTCGTCACCAGGTATGTGGGATTTCACTAGTTGGTTCCTTTCGCCCATTAGGTCCCTAGAATTCAGTCAGATTTTTTTGATTCCATGACTATGAACAGACCTAGGGTTTCTAGAATTACAGTAGATCATCATGAATTAGTTATTTAAATGTTCCAAATCAGATTATCATGTTATTGCTCAGTTTATCGCATGAATTTCAGAACCCTAGCTATGTATTTCTTCAGTTCTTGAATTACACATGCTAGGTCAGATATTTCAGTATTCAGTTATACATGCCTCAGTTTATGAATGCATCATTATCAGATTAATTGTTGCATTCTCAGTTTGCATGTTCAGTTTCGAGCTATCCAGTATTTACAGAAATTCAGTCATAACCAGTTAATCACTTAATCTATTGGGAGTAGCATAATACCGAGTTGGACTAGGGTTCAGCGTACCCATATAGTCCCAGAACTACGAGCCACGTAGGTGTAAGTCCCCTCTGTGGGCAACATCAGTTTAGTGATCACGCCAGCATGCCTCTATACCTCTGGCAGGGTATATTGGGTCCTCTCGATGGGGCGTATACATCGGACTCCACATTTAGCTCATGTGGTTTTATGTCGGTTATTAGTAGCTCCCACAGTTCAGTCAGACTCTATTGCATTGACCATTTATCAGTATATTCAGTATTCAGTCTCAGCATGTTATAAATTGGTCATTGCATCAGTTAGATTAGTATTCAGTATTTTCAGTATCTATATCATGTTCAGCTTATTTCACTGTTTTATTGCTTTGTTCAGTTGTATGTTATTTCAGCTTTACTCTATCCTGCATGCTCAGTACCTTTCAAGTACTGACGCATACGTGCGCTACATCTTCTCGTGATGTAGGTTCAGGTTCTCAGCATCCAGATCACGCTTAGATCGGTTCCCGATCTCCAGTTCAGCAGCATCAGTGGTGAGTCCTCATTCTTCGAGGACTAGTGACATGTTTATCTTCATCGCTTTTAGTCTTTAGTTTCAGTTTTGCTAGATCTAGTTGGGGCATGTCCCAGCATTTCTAGTCAGTTTAGAGGCTTATTTCAGACATAGTTAGATTCAGCTTAGTATTTGAGTTTGATCTTTCTTTTGTATTAAACTCTGAGTTTTTGATATATTCAGTTATAGTATATGGGCATTCCCCATCTTTTCAGATTTATTTATGAATTAGCTTCCGCATCAGTTTATTATCTTTAGTAAGCTCATGATCATGCCAGCAGGGTTAGCTTGGGATCACTTGTGGTCCTAGGTCCCGTGTCCGCGTCTCGGGGGTAGCTCGGGGCGTGACAATATTGTTACAAATAAAATTTATTCTAGTTTAAACATATTGTATATATTAGTGATAATTATAAGAAGGTAATTATGGAGTTCATTTGGTATCCCGAGTATTTAATGTAAGTTATCATGAATATTAATTTGGTTTCCAACTGGTGGCATATTATAAATAAAATTATAACAAACTGCATGCCAATTGTATTCATGTTTCATTCCAACTCTAGTTTAAGTTATGGTCATACACATATTAATCAAATTTAATTCAGTTTTCATTCAAACAACATGTGTAGAATAGAAAATAATCAAATGTGAAAACACAATTCATAACATTTGTATATAAAAATCATATCACGATTCATACAATATCCAAGATTTAATGTTAAAGTCATAGTCATATACATATAAATTAGATTTCATACACGTGTCATCCAATGAGTGTACAACTTAGAAACACACTGATACTTTAAAATATTGTATCCGAAATGTACGAAGTCTGTATAATACTGGTTACACTACGTATATAAAAGATTGAAAGTTTCGAAGATCTCACCTGAAAGAGCAGTCACTCGTTCTAAGTCGACCCCGTTGAAAAAATTTCTCGCCTCCTTTTCTTTCTTTTGCAGATTATTTACTACCCTAACTATTTACAGACTAATTATAAAAGTGTAAAAGTGACCAACTATTAATTTTAATGTTATCTTCTATAACCACCAACTAAGTGTATTATTAAAACTACCCCACTAATTTCATAATTGTAGTTATGAATAGTCCAAAATATCCATTTAGAATCTATCGGAAAGTATTTTTTGAAATAAAAAGCTCTAGTACTCAAAATGGCCAAATGGGTTGTTACAATGTGACATTTTTAGAAAAAATCACTAGTTTGCCAATTGATATCATTTTCATACCAATTTAATCATTCATACCATATGAAGATTCAAAAGAAAATCAGACAAATGTGAAAACACAATTCATAACATTTGTATATAAAATCATATCACGATTCATACAATACCCAACCCCTTCTATTAAAATCATAGTTATATACGTATAAATCAATTTTCATACACGTTTCATCCAATGAGTTTACTACTTAGAAACACAATGATACTTTAAAATAGTGAATCCAATTTGTATGAAGTCTGTATAATACCAGTGTTCTGAAATTATAATAGGCAAATATTAATTCATGTGTAGATGGTATCTGAATAGAAGATAACATATGGTATTATATATCATCAAATACTTAAACAGAAAAAAATTATCCAAAATTTAAACAGAAAAAAATTATCCAAAAGTTAAAAAAATAAATATATAATTCTTAAAAAGTAGAAGCTACAATGAACTATTTCAAATTTCTTGTCGGTGGTCTTGGTGTAGGATAATTGGTGGTATCCGGAATATGTTCTTTTGCTATACGAGGTCCACAAAATTTGCTAGCAACCGTACCAGTAGTGATCGCGCCATCCTCATTCTTTGTTTTTCCATAATGCCACAGGATTGTGGCATACCTTTCACGATGGTACTTTGCATCAATTTCAACAGCTCCCATGTCAAAAACACCATTGCTGATAATTCATATGTTTATACACAATTAAGATACAATAACATTAATGTTAATACATAATTCATACCATTTTATAGTCAAATCCATAAAAAAAATTCATAATTCATACAAAATACATCACCCAAATTTTATAGTCAAATCCATAAACATTTTTTTTCAAATTTGGAACAAATTTCACACAAACAACTGTTTTGAAAATAATAATAAGAATAATGTGATATAAAAAAATAACTATTTTGAGTAATGTGAGAATAAATTAAATAAAGTACTTACCCTTACAACTTTTTTGGGGTTTTTGTATTTTGGTAATTCCGATTCCTTCTTCTTTGTTTTTCTTCTTGTAGATGGTTTTGATGTTTGAGCAACTTCAACATTTGTTGATTTTTCTTCTTTTGTTCTTTTTTTGTTCGACTAACAAAATCCGAATCAGAATCAGGAGGGGTTTCAACAAGTGTTGTCCCCTTCCTCTTATTCCCCTTTTGATTTGTCGAAATCACACTTTCCTTTGTTACATTATTTTTATCTTTTTGATTCTTCGATCGAGAGGAACCACCAGTCGCCAGAATTTCAATAGTTTTAGGCGGGGGTGTTTGGGATAATATATTGAACGATGGAGCATGAACATCATCAATTGAAGTTACATCAAATCTGGGACTCTTTCGAGGAGTTTCAATGGGTTTCTTAAACATGATGATGAATAATCGTGGGGGAGGGGGTGGACTATTTTGAAGTTAGACTTGATGAGAAACAATGGTGAAAGTGGGATAGTGGGTTGTGGCATCTAGGAGTGAATAAGTGTGGGGGAGGGGGGTGAGATTGACGAATGGGGATGGTAACGGTAAACAAGGAAAGAAAACGTGTATGGAGGAAATCCCTAAAATTGGGTAACTGAAAATTTTAGTTCTAAAAAGAGGAAGTGAAATCAAATTAATTACCTATTATTAATTAATAATAAAAACCTTTAAATAGATTAATAATTTATTAAATAAATATAATTTGATTTTTAAATAAAATTAAATTTAATTGATATGTCATAACCCGTAAATAACCTGTTATAAGCAAGAATTTTTTAAAAGTAGATTTAAAACCCGTAATATTTACTCTTAAATGTGTATATAGGGTGATTTTTCCTATATGGAATGATAGAAGGTATAATTTGTAGTTTAGTAGAAAAGTGTAGGTTTTTTTCTAAAGATGTTAGAAGGCCCAAACAATAAAGCTAATAGTACATTTTTTTTATGCATGTTAAACTTGCAATATCTTTGAAGGACCATAATACCCCTTATCTTTTTACTTATTTTCTAGAAACAAACATGTTGAAAATGTCTCTTCTACTATAACACCCCTCAAAATGAAGTAGGATAAAGTAGAGCCTCACATGGGTTTTATGCATTAATAACTTGTTAAAATAATGAAGAATAGTCTTTTTAGTCAGTTTTAGAGAGTTTGGAAGTCAAACGTCAAGGGACGACCAAGACGTTCGGAAACTAGTCTTTTACGTGTTGGTGTGTTCTAGTATGTTGTTCATGTTTTTATGTGTTGTTTGAGTCTAAAATTATTGGAGGTGACCCTAGTGTCTTAATAAATGTTTTTAGGGTCGAAACGTTCGGGTATGACTCCCTAGGACCACCCTAAGGGTCCCCGAGGAGGACCCCAACCTTGGCCAAGCAAGCTGCCAAGGCAACTTGCAAAAATGCTCATGGAGGGAGCATGTCCGCATCGCGGACTAGCTCCACCAAGGGCCAAAAGTTTGGTCCGCGTCGCGGGCGTGTCGCGGACTCTACTGTCTCGAAATTTAATTTTCAGAAACTTGTGGGAACACCTCCGCGTCGTGGACTTGTTTCCGACGAAATCTGCGAAAATAAAACTCAAGTTTGACTTGTTTAAAAGGCCCAACTAAGTGAGGGGTACTCTGGGTACTTTGGGGAATTATTATAAACGGTTATTCTACTTATTTTAGGATATTTTAAGTGGTTAAAACCCCAAAACCTAGAATTAGACCTCATTATCCAATTGAACCTTCCCTCTCAAATAAATTCTCTCTCTAGAACTCCATGGAAGACATTGATGAAGCTTCAAGCTAGGGGATGGGTTCTTACTGATTTCTCCTTCAAATTCCTAGGAAATTAATCATAAAGGTATGGGGATTTTATCTTTGATTCTCCTTCCAATCAAAGAGCCAAATCAAAGTGATTTCAATGTTTTTCAAAAACACTAAAAACCCCAATTTCAATTCTAAGCTTGGGTTCTTGCATGAAAGTATTTCAAATGATGATTTATGTTAATATTGATGGTTTTAAGATAAAAAAAACTCCATGAACCCTTGCATATCATGAAATCCTAATTTTGGGTCTAAAGTGGGTCTATTGATTATGAGCTAATAATGTGATATTAATGTGTAGATTGTTATGGGCTATTGATGTATGTATTGTTCTATATTGAATTATGAGGAATTGATGGTCAATTGTTTTATATTGGATGTTGGCCTTGAATGGGCAATTGTGACCTAATGCTTACGATGATGATGAAGTTGTGAAATAGATTATTGATTCTAGTATTTTATATATATGTTGCAGATGTTAGAATTTTGAGGTTTGATCCCTTTGAAAGTGGGGAGGTGTTTACTTTATAAGCATGTTGTGATCATGGCCTTGTAGGCAAAGTTGGATGATTGTTGTTTTGAGTAATGTTGATTATGTGAAGGTAATGTGATATGATGTGAATTTGTGTATGGCTTAAGAGCATGAAATGTGACCTTCAAAATCACAATAAATACACATTTTTTACACAATATTTCCACTTTGGACAAAAATATCCTTCGAATGTGCAATTTCTTAAAAACAAAAAGTCGAACCCATTATTGATGTATTGAAGGATGCTTTGGTAATTTCCTATGATGAATTCGTTTTGTTTGTTTCTTTTAAATTTCTTTTACTATACTAAATAATTGTATAAAATATTATGAATCATGATAATTAATTACTTAAATATTTAAAAGATATAAAAATATATAAAAGATCTGATTGACTCTTCAAATTTTACCGGTGACACATAAATTGGGACAAATGAAATAATATATATTATTTGAAATTTTCTTAGAAAGTACTATAAAATTACAGTAATTAACAGCTAGAAATATTTCAAAGACAAAAAAAATTGATTGAATCCCAAATTTTTTTTAGTACTACATAAATTGAGAAAGAAGAAATGACCTATATTATTTGAAAATGGTGTAAAAGTATTACAAATTATACAATAAGAATTAACAATTTAAAATTTTAAAAGACTTTAATGCTTTATACTTATTCTATTTCCACTTTGGACAAAAATATCCTCCCAATATACATATTTTTTTAAACAAAAAGTGGGACCGATTATTGATGTATTCAAGGATGCTTTGGTTATTTTCCTATGATGAATTCGTTTTGTTTGTTGTTTAATTTTTTTAAAATAATTGTATAAAATATTATAAATCACAATAATTATTTACTTAAATATTCAAAAGATATAAAATATGTAAAAGATCTAATTAACTCTTCAAATTTTATCGGTGACACATAAATTGGACAAATGAAATAATATATATTATTTGAAAATTACTTAGAAAGTACAATAATTTACAGTAATTAATAATAGAATATTTTAAAGACAAAAAAATTGATTGAATCTCGAAATTTTATTAGTACCACATAAATTGAGAAAGAAGAAATAACCTTTATTATTTCAAAATTGCGTAAAAGATATTACAAATCATACAACAATAATTAGCATGTTAAAAGACATAATTTTTTTTTTACCATAGTTAACAATAATTAAAAATTTAAACTATTTTAAATTAATATTAAAGTTTGGTTAACTCTTTAATTTTGTCTTTGTCACATAAATTGAAACAAAAAATGATACATATTGGGCCCGTGCTAACACGGGCTCCGATGTCTAGTATATATATATATATATATATATAGAAAAGAAATAAAAAGGTTACATTTTATTTTTTATATAAAAAGGTTACATTTGAAGCTAGGAATATATAACTCATTTTTAAATTATTTATTAGTTCAATAAAGGGAAGGAAGAGTGGATAAGCTCATCTGTTTCTCTCTACTAAAAAAAAATGGAAGCTCTTGGTCATGGGCTCCTACCCCTCGGTGCTGTTAGGACTTGTCAAAAAGAAGGAAGGTGTCAACTTATCGGTTCAATCCATTTTCTTAGCTCTCCAGTCCCATCTTCTCTAAAATCGTTAAAGGTTCGTCTATCGCTTTATTTGTTCATTAGTACCATGTATTGACAACTGTGAAATGAGGTTTTGTTTGGTTTGGTTTGCTTCAGTATAAGAATAACATAAGGATGCAAGCAGTGCAAGAAGAATATGAGTTGAAGCAAATGAAAGATATGGCTGCGGCTAAAAAGAGATGGGATGCTCTGGTATTTTTCTCCCACTAGTGTTCAATTTTTTTGATAGTCAAAAAATTGTGTTTGATTTATCTGGAATAGTCTTAAATGGCTTCAATTTTACATTTTGGTGAATACAATTTCGTTAAACTAGGGCTTGAGCAGACCACCCATCTAAAGACTTCCATTTTTCAACATTCCATCTCATACATTAGTGCGTGGACAAATTTAATTTTTTTGCTTTAGTCTTTCAAAATTTTCAAGGGTGTGACATTGGAAATTCCTAAAAGAATTTAGCACTGTAAACTTTTTATACAATTAAATCAATTGTGTATATTAAAATTTAGAACAAGTAGTATTATATACTTTGGACCTATAATTTTTTAAATTTAACGATTCAGTCTTAAGAACCTAAATGTCAAACCGATCAAATTTATATATTAAATGCATCTTTTCATAATAGTGCACCCATCCTTCCGTAATTCTTGATACACCTCTGCCGACATCCCTAAGGTTATGTGTCCCAATAGAAAAGAAAAAAATAGAAACTCTAAATATATCTTACTTTTTGAACTTCCCATGGTTCAGATTATAGTTTGTGGTTGTTCATGTCTATAGAGTAATTAACTAGCTCTATGAATAGCATAATAAATGCCCTTCTTTGGATTCAGATGCTCCTGTTTACACACATACATTGTGTGCGCATATGTTGTCATTCTCTGAACCTTCGCCTGGACGGAACTGGCACTCGGTACCTTAACTTGCTCGAGCGAACTAGCTCTACATGACATTCACTTGAGACATGTGGAATGAATGAAATATATTCATAATATACATTCTTCAAAGAATAATACATCCATAAAATATTGTCTTTAACCATGCAAACCGAAGTCCGGTATTTAAGTGGAGAAGGGTAGATGGCCGGCCCATTATCCACCGAGTTTAGAAGGTTGTGATTGGTCCAAAGGGCGGGTCACGAGCAAATTTCTCGATTATCAAAAATAAAATAAAATATTGTCTTTAAATTCAAATCTTTAAAACATAAGAATTCAATAAGTTGGAGTATTTGGCAAAGTTTGCATAATAGAACATCAAGACTCTTCTATCTATGAAGTTTCTAAACATGACATAAATATCAACATTTATTTGGACAAGATCTCGACATATCCGTAAGCTAACAAAACTGACATAAATAAAGACCACACTTTAAGAGCAAGTGGGGCTCACCAAAAGCTAAATGTGCGGCACCTAGTGTGTAGCCTTGTCGTTCTGTATCAAACTGCATTGTGAAATGCAACACCCCCGACAAATGGGGCGCAAGTACATGGAGTAGTACTTGCATGTAATACGACATAGAATGAAACATAAAGTATACATGAAATGAAAGGAAAACCAAAGTAATGGAATAAGACATGAAAGAGTTAAGTGACTCAATCATTAGGTTGATCTGAATGTTTGCATTATTAATCACACGGTATTCTTTTATGAGAGTTTCTTAAATAATTACATATCCACATATGATTAATCATAAGGTACTATTTCTTAAATAATTGACATATCCACTTATGAGCACATGAAGTCCAATCTTGGTCCAATTGGTTAGGCCATCCCATCACCTTGCGGGGGTGATGAAACATACATAACATATGCTAGCATTTGAATCCATACCATAATCCTCAAGGATGTAACCTAGAGGAATCGACGAATTAACGGTACAAGTTACAACCCGTATCATACGTTGACATCCGTAGTTTCGGGAATTTGTCATTAGGACTCACACCTTCTTGATTAGCAATACTTCTCCCAAAACATTAACATGATAAGGATTAGCTCAAGGGATCATAATCATAATTCACGTTTCATCATCATGTGCATCATGTCGTAAAATCATATTCTTCATGTCCTTGAAGAAAATCATAAGTTAATATTTGTATAGTCATGGTGAAATAAATGAAATTCATATTATGGCAATGTAACGAGAATTTAAGGGATTCCTAAAGAGTTCATGATGTTCATAATAAATTTACATGAACTAAGCGTAACATTTCATAATTTACCCCAACTATCTCATAGAGGAGAAATTCATGGGTTTCAAGGAACTCGATGTGGCGAAGAACAATAATTGTCCCTCAAGAGGAGAGTTAGCCCTAGATACCTTAATTGCTCCAAAATAATAAATAAAAATCTGAACTTTGACGAAGAACTCCAAAACTCTACGCTTAATTTTTTGGAATGGTTTTCTTGGAAACCATGTAATCCTAGAGACTAGAGTAGAATCACGTTATGAATTCGTCCACGTACGTTAGAATAACTTAGAAGTACTTAGAATAGACTTACCTTGATATGGAAGGAGAGGAGAGGAGTCTTAGGACTCAGGAAACGAATGAAATAAAATTCCAGAAAAACTTGTATTGGATCGTATTTATAGGTTGGGGATTGGGCCTGATAGTTAGCGGATCGCGAGCTCCATCGCATTGAACTTCCTAGCGATGGATGTCGCGTCCCATACTTAAATGACTTTTCTCTCCCCCTTCCCTTTGGTTGCAACACGACCTCCACTTCGTCCAACATGGGCTTGATGGTTGTCACGTCAGGTATCGCGTCAAAATGGGTGATGTGCTGCAACCTCCACTGCGTCCAACATGGACGCGATGCCCCATCTCATCGAATACTTAGAATTATGCGACTTTGGTAAAATATGCGTAACTTCTTGTAGTGAGCTCGGATTTACGAATGGTTTGATGCATTGGAAACTAAACACAACCCATCCAAGTTTAACCTTAACTCCCGAGCACAACCATATTCATCGGGTTAAGATCGAATTACTCATTGCCAATTTGTTAACCCTTGGTCTGGAAGTACGAGGCGTAGAGACTTTTGATGCAAGAGTATATTTAAGTACTTATTCGCTCATTCAATTGAATAGCTTATGTCATTCTCGTTCTCATTTTTGCATGTACTGGTTAAGCTTGAATAATGTCTGACATGCAGCTGTCATTAAATAAAGTTCTGCTGCCCGTAAAAGCATCACATATGAGCACAAAGAATATTAAGCTATCACACATGTTTGATGACTCCATAATTTGTATTACATGAATGATACTTATTGTGTGTCAAAATGTGGAAGTAAGGACTATGAACATGTTATGTTCTCCTAGGAACTTCTGCTCCAATAACTGCCAACGTAGAGGAACTGGATAAGTTACTGCATACGTAGTTGCAACGATGTTTAATTTGGCGTTCTATATACAGAAAGAACAGTGTTTGTTATTGTAATTATAACATGTTTTCCGAGTCCCATCCTCCTAGGTGATGAGTTATATCACAGTCTCAACTTATTAGAAATCATATGTCCTGTAATCATTTAATTTGTGCTGTACAGGGACATCTTAAGCCATGATTATCCTTTGTTAAATTCTTCACTGTATTACTATGATAATAACATTTGTGTTTCCCTGTTTATTGTAGATCAGGGAGGGGAAAGTTAAGGTTCTTACTCCAAGGGAAGCTGGTTATGCAATTCAACTCTCAAACAAAATGTTGCTTGATGTTCGTCCCTCTATGGAGCGAAAGAAGGTTGATTCAACTTTCTTTCAAATACCACTTCTCTCTACTATCCACATTTGACGAAATACAAGGCGAATCTAAATGGCTCAGCATAATTCCCCCTACAGCTTTCCATCATTTCTCTCTACATGCTTTACACAATCCTCAATTAGTTGTGCTAGTATTTGCTTAACTTTGCATGTCAGTGGCTGTTCTTCTTTCAAAACTCCTTGCTATGGTTCAAGTCTGTTGTCTAAGATTATCAAAGTTTGTGATGCGGGAATACCAAGTTTTGTTGAAAAAAGTTCCTCTAAAAACTCTAGGTTCAGGAATTTTGGGATATGAATTAGATTAAAAGCAGAATACTTCCCTTCTTAAACGATTGTGTTATTTGTTATCCTGGTTATCATGATTTTTTAACTGTTTTGCAGGCATGGGTAAAAGGCTCCACCTGGATTCCAATTTTTGATGTTGATACTAGTTTAGAACTTCGTACTCTTTCCTTGAAAGCAACAAACTTTTTGATGGGTAACAAACTTCTCTTATGACACACAAATGATTCATTTTTAGTATACTTAATCTTTATAATTACTTGGTGATACACAGACATATAGCTTGACTTCAGTCCAAAGAGATGCACATCTAGTGATAAGAATCAGATCACTTGAATAAATAAGAAATAACGGGGAAGCTAAACTATGATGATTAAAGACAAGAATTGAAAGATATGTGAAATTCGAGAATAAAATCCCCAAATTTCAAGATAAAGTGCTAAGAACCCTAATGGATCATAGTATTCAAAATTAGCGGATTAAAACTAATTATGATATTAATAGAGTCAATTCAAGAACTTAGATCAAACGTGATCTACACCCCTATTTCAAAGAAATACAAGACAACAATAAGCATAAGACTAATTACCTTTTTATTTTGTGATAACTCTCCTTTTTATGAAAGCAGACTGATTTCATATTATTTTAGGAAGGATACGAGAGAGTTGTTGAGGATTTTGGATATCACTTTGTTGGAGGTATTACAAAGGCTAACAGAACTGAGATCAGAGAATCTCTGAGGATGGTCAATTTCGGGAATCATTACTAAGCAATTATGGGTAACGGATTTAGGAAGTTAAGAGCCTTGAAAGAAAGCTTCCGCACTCTATGCAGATCAGTGCAAATAATATCCCACAAATTGATAGAAATAGCCACTCAGGCAGGCCATCAGGGCCTGGTGCACTATCTTTGTCCTTGTCAGAAATAGCCACTCAGGCCATCAGGGCCTGGTACACTATCTTTGTCCATGTCAAATGCACGATCTCTGATCTCTTGGATTGTAGGGATGGCTGTAAGCATGTTATTGTCATCATCAGTTATGCATTGAGAGGTGCACCATTGCCTTGAACATTTCTCACTGGATTGTAAGGATGGCTATGAACATTTCATGTAAATATCTCACAACTGTTTCTGCAATGCTTTCATTACCTTCAAGCCTCTGATTTTGCTCATCCATGATCTTGTTAATGGTTAATCTTCTTCTCCTCTCCCTTATAATCACTGTGAAAAATAGGCTGTGTTGGCATCCCCTTCCTCAAACGACTGAGCGCTTGCCTTTTTTCTCATAATATTCTCCTGGATCTTGAGGTACCTTGTAATTCAACTTTGCATTTAGTTCTCTCCTATTTCAAGAGAATTGTCACTCACACAATTGTCCTCAAGGGTTCTCATTTCTGTTTCTGGCCTTTTAGGAACCTCATAGATATCACCATAAGTCCGTCTGAACCGGCAACTAAGAGTTTTACAAACATTCTTGATTTTTAGTGTAGGATGTAAAGGGGATTCCCATAAATTTCTTCTTCCCAGGCTTCCTGAACTGTTTTGAGGTAATCTTGATATTCAGTCCTGAAGTTGAAAAACTTGAAATATCTTATGTGAGAGGTCTTATTGCTTATTTTCACAAGCAGCAGGACGGGCATAATCTGAAGAGCGGCATGATCTGAACATGCTCTGGAGAGATGAGTAATTGACGTGTTTGAATAGAGTCGATCCAGGCATTGTTGTTCACAAGTCTATCCAGTCTCTTCCAGATTGTGGTGGGAGGATCTCTGTTGTCACACCATGTATAAGTAGAACCTGTGAATCCTGCATCTTGAAGACCACATTCATTGAGGAACTCTATGAAATCTAGATTCTCCTCTGGTCTATAGCTTCTGCCTACTTTCTTTTCTTCACCGGAGGTTTTAACATTATAATCACCAATAGCACCCCAAGATCCTTGAATGTTGCTGGCCATATTTATAAGATCTTGCCAAAGTTCTCTTCTTTGTTCTTCAGTGCATTTAGCATAAACAATTGTGAGATGTATACGAGAATTATTGTGATAAGTAGCACTTGTCAAGACATGTTGCTTTCTATCCTTATGATACAAATATCAACTTCTGTAGTTGAGAAGAGCCATATTTGTTTGAGCAGCTGAAAAAGCCCTGGTGCATGCCTAGGTTCCGCTTGTATTTCTCAATCTTCCCTCTATCAACCATTGGTTCGTAAAGGCAGATCAAAGGAATTTGAAACTGCTATGTGATGGTTTGGAGTCTCTCAAGACTCGAGATCTTTCAGAGCCTATTCAACGTTAGAGTGG
Source organism: Solanum okadae (assembly GCA_036553675.1). Classification (NCBI taxonomy): domain Eukaryota; kingdom Viridiplantae; phylum Streptophyta; class Magnoliopsida; order Solanales; family Solanaceae; genus Solanum; species Solanum okadae. Next base: position 26,625,355 of record CM071689.1, read on the forward strand.
GTTAGAGTCCTAGATTGATTGGGGAATGGACGGTTGGTTTGCTTGTATGGATTTGGGCAATCCTTTCCTCACGAGCTAGATTTTGGGATTGAGTTAGGCCCAGGGGCCATATCTTTACATGGTATCAGAGCTAGGTCCATCTCTGGTTGGGCTCCCGGTCAACGCTCCAGTTGGGCCTGGGGTGTTAAAGTGGGTTAAAAGTCCCACATTGGTTATGGAATTGACCGGTGGTCTGCTTATATGGATTTGGGCAATCCTCCCCTCACGAGCTAGCTTTTGGGTTTGAGTTAGACTCAGGTGCCATATCATTACAATTTACACCCTTATTCCATGATATAGTATCAATCATTGGGAACATTTAGGGTTAGGATCTTATGGATCATCCTTGTTCTTTTCTGTCATCTTGTACTCTTGAATAAACTCCCCACCTTGTGAAAAATTGTTGTAAAAGGTGATGTTTTGCTGAACTGGTGTTCCTTCGGTGTAAATCCATTTCCTGATATTCAGAGTTGATGTTAACTCTAGTGAGCTTATCATCTGATTGGGCGATCCTTTCTTCTCCTCTGTTGATCGTTTCAACTTTAGTTTCCATAAATTTCACATCATGAAAGACTTCATCATATTCATCTCTTGTATCCGCTGGTGCTGGATTCAGATTGGTTGTTTGTGGATGGAATTGTCAATGTCCTGGTTTCTGTTCTTTTCATGAACACCGGGAACTATGTCTTCTGTTCTATTATCCTTATTGACAATTGTCTTCCCTTGTCCCTCCTAGTGGAGGTTTAATGGAATCATATGTTATTTTACCTGTTTTCATTCTCTTGACTGCTCTATTCGGGTCTTCTCTATTTGGATCTCGTCTCAACTCTCCCCTTGAATTGTAATATCATTAGGAATAACAACTGTCATGTCAGATTTCTTCCTCTTGTTTTGCAAACCTTTGATGTCTTTTGGATTTTTGATAACTAAGTTGACTATTCTCCCTGTAGATCAGTATCAATGTTTCTGGAGTTGGCTATTGTTCTACTTCTGGTACTTGTAATGCTTAGCCCAGCCTGTTACTTCTTGATTCTTCCACTTTCCTTCTTTTTTTGTGCTGTGTCCCATCTTGTGCTTCTTTCCTGTTGTTGAGTATCCTGAGTATTATTCTATTCTTCCATATTCTCATTGGAGCAGCCTGCAGTGTCCATTACCTCATTTTTAGTCCCTTCCTGTAGTATATTGAAAGAATTGTTAATCTCTGTTCTGATATCCACTTCACCGGAGTTGGCTTGTCAGAACATGTTTCTATACCCATGTTGTTGTCTTTGTCCTGATTTTTCCCTCTTTGTGCACCATTGTGACCTATTCCTTTTCCTCTTCTTCTATCCTATGTTGTGCGGACTCTTCATTTTTGCGGCCGAACCCGTCTCGACGCGACACTGGTGCGGGCGCGGGTGCGGGGTGCGTGTCAGATTCGGTCAATCCAATCCGGATACTTTGACCAAAGCCGAGAAAAAAAATGGGGAAGAGATCAATTTCATGGCCGGCGAAAGTTGACGACGACGAAGTTGTCACGTCTAGCTGCTCCATGGAAAAGAATAATGAAGAGGCAAAGCTTACAAGAATAGAGAGAGAGCATACATATATTTTTTCTTGTACAGAGGAGGCGAAGGGGCTCCATGGGAAAGAATAAATAATTCAAAGTTTTTTTTCTTGAAAAAGCAGAGAGCTTTTTTTTCTTGGAAAGGAAAAAAGCAGGCTAGGGTTTCTTGGGAGAAGAAAGGGCGTTCTTGGGAGAAGAAAGGGCAGCACACAGAACTTTAATGAATTGTACTACTATCTAATTTAAGTTAGACTCTCTCTCTCTCTCTCTATATATATATATATAAATGATTATTTTTTTTAATAATATATAAAAGGAATTATAATTTTTAAAAAATTAATTAGTAACAAGTAATTAATTTACGCCTTTAAATTTGTATATCTATAATTGATATGCTTTTAAGTATAGCATTTTACAAGATATTTAATATTTAATAATCATAATCATAACTATATTTTATAATATTGAATAATTTTAGCCGAATCCCCACACCCGTATCCATACTCGGATTCGCACCTCCGAATCTTAAAATTTAAATTTTGCCGGATCCGACTCGGATTCGCATCCGTCTCGGATACCCGCACCCGAGTTCGAGCAACTTAGCTTCTATCCACATTTTGCCAATTGTCATTCCTGTTGGCTTCAGATTCCGGCAATAGTTTATATTTGTTTTTCAGATTTTAGGCTACAAAATTCTGATTTCACATAATGTCTTTCGGAGTTGATATTTTGGCTCCAAAAATACGGGAATAGGAAGTTCAAACTATTTAGCTTGGGTTTTCTCAAATCAGTTGTGGTGCAAGGGTCAAAGTGTCCAAGATCACTTAATGAGCAATGCTAGTCAAAAGTGTTTTTGTTGGAGGGAAGCTAGTATCATAGAGGAGTAAGAAACAAAGTGTTGTATCGCGATCCAGTGCAAAATCTGAGTATAGAGCTATGTCACAGTCTACGTGTGAGATTATGTGGATACATCAATTGTTATCTGAAATTGGATTGAAGCATCATACACCAACGAAACTCTGGTGTGATAATCAGGCTGCTCTTCATATAGCCTCAGATCCGGTGTATCATGAAAGAACAAAACACATTGAGGTTGATTGTCATTTTATTAGTGAGAAGATTCAGGAAAATTTGATTTCCATTGTCTACACGAAGACGAGAGAACAATTAGCTGATTTGTTCACCAAAGCATTAATGGAACTCGAGTTACTTATCTTTTTGACAAGCTGGGTATGATCATATCTATGCTCCAGTTTAAGGGGGAGTGTTACAGTATATGGTAACAAATCTCAGGGGTGATAGTAGAATATTTAAGACTAATAAGAGTGATTGTAAAATATTTTCTTTTGTTTGTTTTGATTGATTTCCTTTTATAGGATTCTTTGTAATTCTATAAGTACCTTGTATATTCATGAATATAATGATAACTTCTTCCATTAGATTACATATGCTATTCCCTTGTTTTCTTTATCACTGGGGCTATGATGACATGCATGGCGATTTTGGTTTTGGGGATAGAAATGACGGAGGAGTGTCTCTTTTGGATTGTGCAAAAGCTTTTGCGTTGGTGATATCTAACTCAAGGTTTTAGGACGAGGAGTACCTGATCACGTTTCATAGTTTGGTGACCAGGACTCAAATCAATTAGCTACTCCTTTGGAAGAGAGATAGAACATGTAAGGACTCTTAAGTTATCCCGAGTGAATATCTTACTACCCAACATATGCTCTAGGTAATGGATCTAGAGATTAAAAGTAAGAAGAGGAGGACGAGGGCTTTATATGACCCTTGAGTGTTGAATGATTGATTTCCTAGCTTAATTTTAGGAGTAATTGATATAGTATTGATTATGTAATATTTTTCTTTCCTTATGTTGCGGTAGGACTTATTGTATAAGAACACATTCTCAAGGGATGCAAATTCATACAGAAATACAAGAAGCCTTTTCTTTTTTCTAGAAATCTTGAAAAGAAAAGAAGAAAGATTCCATGCTGTTGTCTAAATGGAATAACTTTGTAAATAAAATAGATACACGTCTTTTGATTGTCATAGTACATTCTCTAAGCTTCTGATCACCAATTTACGTATCTTCTTCTTAATAGGAGGTTGGTGGAGTGGTGTCCCTGCTCTTTCTTACAACAAGTATGCTATAAACAGCCCCCTTCTATATAATATTAAATTTGTTTTTTCATGTCAGTTCCATATTTTGATTATAAAGAATAAACTAATATCCTCTACAGAGAATTCTTATCAAATGTTGAGGAGAAATTTGCCAAAGATACAGATCTTATTGTGGCATGCCAGAAGGGATTGAGGTGAATTTATCTGTCTATTAACCACATTTCAGATTCTCTTCTATGAAGTAAAATTCTGCACTCCAGTGGCTGAACACAAGTACTTACGGAACAATCCAGGTGAAGTTTATCAGGACACTTCTGTTGCAAAGGAAGTGGAGGTTCATGTATCTCCATGGTGATCCAAGTTTAGCACTCAAAACTAAATTATGAAAATCTGGATTTTTCAATGTTGTCGAACATGAATATTCATTGAGCAACTATCTGATACATCATAAATTGGATCCTTTGTAGCATGACACTTGACTGTTTTCTTGCATATTAGTAGGAACAGTAGAAGAGTTTTAATATATCTAGCTGGCAGAGTATCACTTTCTGAGGTAGTAAGTATCTCATGCTCTTAGTAGGTCCACGGTCAGAGAGATTAGGCACTTAAAGGTTCTTATGCTCATAATGAACCTGCTGATTTGCTTTCCTCACTGCTTATGCGGAGTCCTTTTCATCAGGCAGGTCCATTGCGGCTTGTGAGGTGCTATACAATGCTGGTTACAACAACATTTTCTGGGTTCAAGGTGGTTTAGAAGCTGCTGAAGAGGAGGTTTGAACACATCTTATTTTGTCTGTTTTGCTTAATAAATATGCATCTTTCCAGAATACAAGTTCATAGAGGCATTTAAATACAATTTGGATTAGGATCTTGAAAGAGAAGGTCCTCAACCATTCAAGTTCGCAGGAATTGGTGGGCTTTCAGAGTTCCTTGGGTAAGTACTTTGTGCTTCTGCCTGTACATCCAGACACCTTTATATTTGATAATGACTTTCTACTTCTGGTGTCTACAATTTTGATGTAAAACAGCTGTTATTTCATCTTTACAGTTTTTAAAACATATGCACCTTATGAAGGTAGACCAGTTTAATCACAAATGATGTTATCAATTATGCACTCTTAACTGTATATCACAAGTTCTAGTGGCGTAAGCATAATTTTTCACAAGTGGTGTTGACATTTAAGGAAGTGAACAAATGAATAAATTGCCTATTTATATCATATTGCACCAAAGGGTGTGAAAATTAACTTATATATGAGGTAATTTTTTAAAATGCTCCCAGGCACGGTAACCAAGGACCTTCTCTCTCCTACTTCCTAGGATAGCAGAAGGCTCACGCCGGTGCCGACCACCATCAACAGACCTTTCTTTCTCAGCCAATCAATACTCACCCACTGTGAGAATCGCTTCAACCTTTTTTCTTTTTTCGTTCGCTCCACAGATCAGGTATTTACTATGGCATACAACAAAATCTATTTTAACGCAGGCTTCAAGTCCTTCGACATCACAAGATGGAGTTCCGGCAACACAACCTGGTTTGACTGGGTAGAGAGGAGTAGAAAAAGAATGCGAAGGATAACGCTGAGCAGAAAGATAATGGAATGGATTTGTTATATCCTCAAGGATGCCTCTAACGACAATAAGAATCTGGTTCGAAGATGGAGGACAAAAGAACAAATTTCAGAATTTTACGGCACCAGAAAGTACAACGTACATGGAAGGTACATGAGTTTTTTGGCCCTCATAGGAGAAACCAAAGAAATTATTGTTCCTGAACTTGGCATTAATGCGGGATGGAGAGACATAGCATTCAAGATTGAAGGCTTCATTAACACCACTCCACAATGTTTAGTCAAACAACATTCAAAGCCAACAACTATTCCGTATGCCAGGGTAGTTGAGAGAAGTAAATGGCAACAACAAAGTCACAAAGAAGCCAATGCTAGCATAGAGGGCCCATTGGGGAGAAGTATTACGGGATTATTCGGAGGATCTGAGAGACCCACTCTGACTGCTGTAAGAAAATGGGCCTCCTCGACCTAGAAGAAAGCATTTGGAGTTAACATCTATGAGATGGCAGTGCACATCTTCCTTTTTGAATTCCCAAACAAGCACATGGCAGAACAAATTCTACAAGGAGAATGGAATTGGAAGAACATGAAGATGAAACTAGAATGGTGGAACCCACTAGTTGGCTGCGTACCATCACAACAAAGACAGGGAAAGATCTGGATCAAAGCAATAGGAGTACCCCTGCATGGCCCAAAGAAGTCTTTAAAAAGAAATAGGTGATAAATGTGGAGGATGGTACAGACTGGAGGAGGAAATAGAACTGAGAAACCATCTCAGATGGGCCCGTATTGAGGTTAAGAATGAAGAGCAGAAAATACCCAGAGAGGTTGCCATAACCAAACAAGGATACACCTTCAGGATTCCGATCTGGATCGAGAAAGTTACGACCTTTGAGAAGGCATCGGGAAAAAACATGGAAAATCAGATTTCCATGATGGAGACGGCGAAAACTGGGGAAACCCTAGATGAGGGCTTTGCACGGAGGTCTGTTGCATGTCCAATGAAGAGGATGGGTAATACCCAGAGGTTAAAAGCATCTTTTGAAGTCATCAAGCAAGTAGCCAGATTGACAGCTGTTGATTGGATGGCACACGTGGGGAGTGGAAATAATTCAAATTTAAATCCACGTGAGGAACATGTGAGGTCTCCAAGGCGGGAGATGAATAATTTGAGTCATGGGCCGGCCCAAAACCATAAACCACTCCAACAAAATTAAAATACCCCACAAGCCCAACCCAATCTAGAACAACAAGTTGAGGAATTCTGGGAGGAGACCACGACAATCAGAACATCTTCTCCAGAGAATTTCAACGCAACAGAAAATCTTGAATTCATTGCCACAACTTCAGATGTAGGATATGTGGGGGAAAATTCAAAGATGAAAGAGACAAGTCTAGAAGAGACAGAGGGGACTGTAATTGTGAGGGAGATAAGGGGGAATGAGAATTGCAAGGAACAATCCATTGTGATGGGCAATTCATGTCTGGAAGTCAGAAATTGGGAAGTGGACGAGGTGATACCCTTAGCTACATAAGCAGCTAAACAGGTCGTTGACAAGGAAAAGTCCACAACAGTTTGGGTTCGAAAAAATTTAATCAAGCTCGGCAAAATGTTTGGAGCTTACTTTAATTGCCATGAAGAGGAAGCCTTGGAACTTCTTATACAAAGTGATGCGTGCAGGCAGATTAGAAGGATGAAGACATCATCAGAAATCAGAAGAACTAGATTCAAAGGCACCAATGAATGAATTGAAGAATTTAATTACTTTTGATGTTAAGTTCAAAGCTAGTGAGGCAAGGAGCGCGGGAAAAGGAGGTGCACAGCCTGTACCATGAAGTTCAACCTAGTGTCTTGGAGTGTTAGGGGAATAAATGATGGGGGGAAAAGAAGAGTGGTGAAGAGTTGTATAGAATTTTGGAAGGCTGACATAGTGTACCTTCAGGAAACTAAACTACAGGGAGACATTCAAGAGATAGTGAAGCAAATATGGGGAGGGAGATGGGTTAGATATGCTTGCCTAGAAGCAAGTGGTACCAGGGGAGGGATTATCATGTTATGGGATAGTAGAGTTTGGAAGGGAGAGGTGCAACAAATAGGTGTACATATGCTAACTTGTAGTTTTGAAGGCCTGCTCCAAAACTTTAACTATCACATTACAGGGGTGTACGCACCAAATTGCTAAGTGGAAAGAAGAGAGGTTTGGGATGAATTAGGTGCGGTCAGAGGTTTAATGGAGGGCCCTTGGGTAGTATGTGGGGACTTCAATGTATGCAGGTTCCCCACAGGGAAGAGAAACTGCCAAAGGAGATCTACTGCCATGGTAGAATTCTCAGACTTCATAGAAAACCTGGAGCTTATTGACTTGCCACTTGAAGGAGGAACACATACTTGGTTCAGGGGAGATACAAACAATGTTGCATCAAGGATAGATAGAATCCTATTCACAACCGAGTGGAGTGAACAATTTAGTAAAATGAAGCAGGTTGCTTTACAAAGACTGACATCAGACCATGTGCCTATAGCTTTACACTGTGGACCATGGGATCTGAACAAATCTTATTTCAAGTTTGAAAATTGGTGGCTGAACACAGAGGGATTTATAGATAAAATCAGGTCTTGGTGGAATTCTTTTGCATATACAGGAAACCAGACTACATTTTAGCATGCAAATTGAAAGCACTGAAGGGTAAGCTCAAGGAATGGAGTAAGGAAGAAAAAGGAAATTTGCTTTTGGAAAGATCCATCCTGTTAAACAAGATGTCAACTTTGGACTCTATTATTGATAATAGAGCACTAACAGGGGAAGAGGCTGCATTAAAGGCAATTACTCTCCTGGAGTATGAAGAACTACTCAAGAACGAAGAGACTGCATGGAGGCAAAGATCCAGAATTTTGTGGCAAAAAGAAGGTGACAACAACACTAAGTTCTTTCACAATTCAGCCAATGCACATAAAAGGAGTAGCTGTATTGACCAACTGGAAGTACAAGGTGAGACAGTGAAGGAGCCTGACAAAGTGAAAAAGGAGATCATACAGTTCTATAAGAAGCTGTACACAGAAACAGAGAGATGGAGGCCTGCAGGAAACATGATAAATTGTCCTACAATCTCAGAAGCAGAAAAAGTACAATTACAAGCCAAATTTGAGGAGGAGGAGGTGCTCAACTGCCTGAAAAAGTGTGCTATAGATAAGTCCCCTGGACCTGATGGATACACAATGGGCTTCTTCATCAAATGCTGGGAAGTTCTAAAACATGACATTATGAATGCCTTCCACAACTTCTATGAACATGAGATATTTGAAAGAGCTTCAATGCAACATATATTGCACTGATTCCCAAAAAGAAAGGGGCAAAGGAGTTAAAAGATTTTAGACCAATTAGCTTGATAGGCAGTTTCTACAAGCTTTTGTCTAAAGTGTTGACTGAAAGGATCAAAAGGGTGATGGATAAATTGGTAGACTCCTAGCAAATGGCTTTCATTCAAGGCAGACAAATTATGGATGCAGTATTGATAGCTAATGAAGCAGTAGACTCAAGAATATCACAAAAGATGCCTGGAATCCTATGCAAATTGGATATAGGAAAAGCTTATGATCATGTGAATTGGGGGTTTCTAATCAACACTCTCAAGAGAATGGGATTTGGGGAGAAGTGGATCAGATTCTGCATCTCAACTGTGAAATTCTCAGTAGTGATAAATGGATCACCCGTAGGTTTTTTTGCAGCTCAAAGGGGAATAAGACAAGGGGACCCTCTGTCCCCTTTTCTGTTCATCCTAGCCGTGGAGGGTCTCAATAATATGATTAAGACAACAAAGGTCAATGGCTGGTTATCTGGTTTTGAAGTGGCTAAAAACAATGGAGAAAGTCTAGAGGTGACACATCTACAATACGCAGATGATATCATAGGGAATTCTTGAGGTTCATAAGCAATCAATAAGAATAAGATGGAAGATTTTTATCATAAGCTCAAATTAATTCTGGAAGGAAAGCTCATAGATATGGAGAACATAGTGTGGGAAAGAACAACGATATTTCCGCACGTAGAGGATAATCTTAAATACCTTAACCGCTCCAAAATACTTGGGGAGGAATTCTAATTTTGAAGAACTCCAGGAAATCTGTTCTTGAACCTTGAGATAGGTTTTTTTGAAAACCTTAGAATTGTAGGTTAGAATCAATGTTATTAGAGGTGAACTTATGGCCTGAAGTGAGGCTCAAAAAGCACCGAGTGCTTCGCCTCGCTCTATGTGCGCTTTAGTGTTGTCATCAAGGCTCTAAGACATACTTTTTTTTGTGAATGAACACTTCATTTTATTGTAAAAACGATCAATTTCTTTGTCCATATATTTGTTATTCATGCTTATATAATTAGATTTACGTTTTCTCCGTTTGCACCTTTTCTTAGTAAATCCCACACTTTATTTGCGCTTAAAGCCCCAACGAACCTTAGAGTTTTTTTGCGCTTTTCGCTTTTGATAACACTAGGTAGAATCTTGTTAAAAATCATAAATATTGATTAGAATCGGTTAAAAATACTTAGGAATACATGGGAGGGACTTATCTTGATAGAGGAGGTTGAGGAGAGGAGAGAAAACCAACCTAGGACTTGGAAGAATGAGAGAAGAACAAAAAAAATCGGAGAAAATGACTTTTTAATGAATCTCATTGAGTCATATGCGTTTGTATATGCTGGGGCATATTGTGATATGTTGTAGCATTTCCAAACACAGACCCAAAACAGAATGCCTGACATTTTTGGGTTGATATGCAGCCAAAATGCGTCCATCATATTGTATATGCGACTGCATATTGGTGTAGTCCACTTCAGTACGACCCTTTAGTAAAATTATCATATATCCTTGTAGAAAATTCCAAATGACAAATGGTTTATTGCATTGGAAACTAGACCCATATATCTTTAATTTGATAGATAATGAACCACGTAACTCTTCATATTCTAGGAGAAATGATTGTTTGAAGTTGACCCTTGCATGACCTTATACAAAAACTTAATTGGTAGCGAAGCTTTCAACTCAGCTTTGTGCTAGAGTTCCCTAACGATATTAATTAACATCCAACACACTTCCCACACTTAATACTTGATCCTTACACCTAGGTACAATCAAATTCGCCAAGTTTGGGTCTACATTCATACGTTGAGTAGTTCAAACCATAGTCTGAAGGTACAAGGTGTTACAATTATGTTTAGAAATAGAAACTCATACCTAATGACAAGGAACCAGAAGAATAAAAAAGTTATATGTGGTCGTCTCATTTATTAAAATGGGAAGTGTTTATACTAGTTATTTTCTTGTATGATATTATCTGTCTCGTACATTTAACCCCACCTCAATTTTCTCTTTTTTTTTCCTGAAAAGAATGAGGGATTATTCCCCAATTTCGAATAGTTAAAGGGAAAGATTGGCCCATTTTTTCTTATTTTGGAGTAACCGTTAGAAAGGTATTTTTCAGCTATTTTGATAGTTGGAGTTTATTTCTGAAATAAAAACGTAATGGTAAGGGTACTTTGATCCAAAACATAACAAATGATAAAACTGACCCATTTTTAATAGTTCAGGGGCTTATTTGACCCGTTTCCCTACATAAAAATATAAATGGCCTTGACAAGTTGGCTGGTTTCACCGCACATGCAAGTATATATGGTTAACAAGTAATATAATAGTAAGTAGAGTATCGTTCCCAAGACGACTTAATCAATTAACTCTTCAAATATGCTTTTGGTAAATCAGTAGGAGATATTCTAGGGTTATGGGTAGACATCAATCCTATTGAGCATTTGCTTTAGCTAACAAATTCGATTATTTGATGTACCAGTCATAGAGTTAATTTTGTTCCTAAGAATCTTCAGAGTTCTTAAATCTTACTCGCCTATTCAAATTATTCCAACACCTATATTCCTAGTCACTGGTGCGCAATTAATTATATGTGTCAGTGATCTCGATGAAACTTTGTATGGGCTTCTGCGTGTGTTAGTGTGGTTTACCCATATACTGGCCCTAGGACTGGATCTGCTGCACCATATTCTGTTTCAGCTCGAAATGACATGCGGTAGTAGGCTTGACAACAACCTAAGTTATATTCTCTATATTAGTCTTAGCCGCCTCTATCACCACCTTTTCCTCATTTTGTGTTATCACTTCAAGCGCTCGCTTGTCAACAGCTACTAGGGGAACACCATTCGGGTTTACTTCTGCCAGTTTAGCAGCCTCTAGCCCTTTGGGCTGCTATGTTTTTCCTCAATTTCTTGAGGAGTGTCTATTAAGGTTCTTCGTCTTGCTCAATCACATGTTTCTTATATGGAGAGGTTACCCCCAACATTCCGTCAAGGACCTAATGTTAATCACACAGTGAAGAGAAAAAATTATAAGCTTGAACAAATACTCTCTCCGTCCCAATTTATGTGGTATCATTTGAAGGTGCAACATTTACGAATGAATACCTAGAAATTTGTGGTCTAAAACAAACGTTATTCAATTTTGTGGTTATAAATCATGTCATTAAGGATTAAAGGAGCACTTTTAAAGTTGAGTTGCTTCTCATTATACAAAGATGACATACTTTTAGGGATAAACTAAAATGGAAAGTATACCACATAAGTTGAGATAGGAGTAACAATACAATCTAATCTAACAGAAAAGTGAATGCTGAAATCCCTGGGAACGATGCCAATGAACTTGCCGGTTGCACCACACACGCAAGTCTATATGGTTGACAAGTAATATAATAGTAAGTAGAGGATCATTCCCGCCAGGACTTATTGGATTAATTCTTCAAGTTAGATCAAATAGTCACAAAATATTTATCCAAGAAGTTTCTCAACATCTGAGTTATTATCTAAAATAGAATTTGTAACTTAAACTAATACACTTTTGAGTTAAAATCAGTAGGAGGAGATATTTTAGGATTACGGGTAGAATATCAATCCGGTTGAGCGTCCTCTTTAGCTGACTAATTTGATTATTTGGTTTCCTAGTCACATAGTTAATTTTGTTCGTAAGAATCTTTAGAGTCCTTACTCGTCTATTCAAGTTATTCTAATGCCTATATTCTTATAGAATCTGCAATAATAAGAACACATTTATATTCCCTGGATAATAACTAAGCAAGGCAAGCTGGTGACTCAGTGTTATCAAAGGCGAAAAGCGCAAAAAGGCTCTAAGGTCCGTGGGGGCTTTAAGTGCAAAGCGCAAATAAAGTGTGGGCTTTAATGAAAAAAGGCGCAAAGGGAGAAAAAATACAAATATATATGTTTAGTCCAAGACTAATAATTATAAACATGAATGACAAATATATGACGAAAGTCGTTTGAATTTAAAAAGAAAGAGAATATAGATTTATATGCGTGTAAATGCTCTCAGGCACAGTTCCCAAAAACTCTCTCTCTCCTACTTCCTAGGAGAGAGAGAAACTCTCTTTCCGGTGGGTCACCTGAGAACCACCAACTTTCTTCCCCTTTCTCCAGCTATCTCCTGATACAATAGTTTTTCTCTCCATCCTTAGCATTCAATCAAGAGGAGTAAACACAGGATCTAGAAAGTTTATTTTCAACCGATATGGATAATTTCATTTATTTTGCGGTTGGTTTCAAATCGTTCGATATAGAAAGGATATCAGGGACCTTTGGTATATGGTTTGAGTGGACAGAGAGAAGCAGGAAAGCAGTCACGAGGACAACTTTCAACAAAGGATCCATGGAATGGATAGTAAGGGTTCTCAAGGAGGCTTCCCAAACTAAAGGGAACTCAGTTCGTAGGTGGAGGAAAACAGATAATATAGCTGAGATCTTTGGTGCTCGTAACTATAATAAGTATGGGAGGTACATCAGTTTGATAAGTGTAAGGGGTAGAAGAAGATCAGTTCTCATCATCCCTGAACTGACCTGCAATTCAGGGTGGGCAGACATTGCAGAGAAGGTGGCAAGGTTTATAAGTGCTCACAAGACCACAAACAACCTGGAGGCATACAAAACTGTTGATGAAAACATTCCCTACGCCGAGATGGTCAGAAGTTCTAAATGGGAAAACAGAGAAGGGAGGGGAGTAAATGCAAATGCAGAGGTGACAATGCAAAATGGAGTCATTAGCATTAAAGAACCTATATGCAATCATAGTGAAGTGCTCAAGAGGAGTTTGGTGGGGAAATTTAATGCAGATGCCACACTGACAGAAGTCCGGAAATGGTCCTACAATACCTGGAAACAAGCATATGGTTTGAATGTATATGAAATGAGCAACAATTTTTTTCTCTTTGAATTCAAGTCCATACAACTAGCACAACAAGTCATGGAAGGGATCTGGGAATGGAAAAAAAACCCAGTTAAGCTAATCTGGTGGAATCCTTTAGTTGCCACTGTAGAAGAGAGGAGTACAGGCAAATCGACTTGGGTGAAGATTCTAGGTTTACCACTCCATCTCTGGTCGCAAAATTTTTTCAAAGCCATTGGAAATCTTTGTGGCGGCTGGCTTGAAACAGAGGAGGAGACCACACTGAGGAACCACCTCAAATGGGCGAGAATTAGAGTATGCAGCGATTGAAATAATATTCCGAGGGAGGTCAAAGTCGAGAATGGTGGAGTGATCTTCGAGATGCAGATTTGGGCTGAACTTCCGGCGAGAGCCTACGTCGGAGATAGGGGAGCTTCTAACCTCTTTACCCAGAAGGTTGTTGACCAAGATCCATTGGATAAAGGGATGTGGACTGACATGGGTCAGTTGAAAGGGACTAGACCACTGTCACATGCACTCCCAGGTGATTCTGCAGAGTCTAGTGGAGTGAGAAACAGGGCTAATGTTGATGGGCTTAGTATGCTGGACCCTAAAGTTATATTGGGCCTCACCCCAAAAGTAACAGAAGCTTCTAAGGCCCCTTTCATTAAAGATGCACATGCCCAGCACATGACCTCTTTAAAGGGGCTTGAAGATATTAAGGTTTTGGCCGAGAATTTCATCTTAGCAATGAAGAACTGGGAAGTTTCCTCCAAGGCGACACACGAAAGAAGAGAAGAAGGCCCAAGTGTAGAGGAAACCTCACACACGCACGCACAGTTGAAGAATAACGACTCACATAGACAGACACAAGGGGAATCCACGAATACAGCTGCCAACCAAGCTGAGTCGAGAGAAGCAGAGCTACAAATTCAACAGATACACCAACCAGAACCAGTTGACATGCTGAATCCACTAGAGCCCGAGGTGATTGAGACAGAGGCATCTAATTGGGTGAATTCTCATATACTGGAGTTGAGTAATACATATGGGGTAGCCTTCGAGGGTTTTGAAAGTGAAACTCTGGAGCTCCTCATGAGAATTGATGAAAGGAAGATGGAAATTGACAAAACGAAACAGCCGAAGGAAACCACAACTCCAAAAAGCAGAGGCAGAGGGAAAAATGAATTAAAAAACCTTCAGTCTAGTCTCAATAAGGAAGTGGAAGGGGTAAGGAACAGGGGGAGGAATCTATGCTTAACTTTTAAATGAAGGTCAATATCTTGACATGGAATGTTAGGGGTCTTAACAATGAGGCATCAAAAAACTTAGTTAAGACCTGCCTACAGAAGTGGAAGGCTGACGTGATATGTTTACAGGAGACTAAGGTAAACAAGGGAGTAGAAAGAGTGGCATTCCAATTATGGCCAAGTAGATGGATGAGGTGTGGTTTTATGGTAGCAGATGGTAGCAAAGGGGGTATCCTCTTAATGTGGGACAGTAGGGTGTGGAAGGGTTCAAAAGTAGAGGAAGGTAACTTCTCAATCACATATAAATTTGAAGCGCTGCGAGATTCTTTTTGTTGGACCTTTACTGGTGTCTATGCTCCTCATACCAGGAAGGAAAAGCTAGAATGTTGGGAGGAAATGGCTGCAATGAAAGGACTGTCCGAAGGGCCATGGGTAACAGGGGGAGATTTTAATACAGTCAGACATATGTTGGAAAGAAGGGGATGCTCTAGAATAACTAACATTATGGCTGATTTCTCCAAATGGATTGAAGATCTTGAATTACATGACCCTATTCTAATCGGAGGTAAATACACTTGGGTTAGGGGACTAAACCATCAAAGTAATGCAAGGCTAGACAAATTCTTATACTCAACGGAATGGGAGGAAAGCTTCAAGAATATCAGACAAAGGATCATGCCCAGAGTAACCTCAGACCACAACCCTATCCTTTTGGAGTGCGGAGACTGGGAAAAAAGGAATTCTTATTTTAAATTTGAAAATTGGTGGCTTAAGGTCGAGGGTTTTAATGAACTGGTCCAGGAATGGTGGAATGGCTTCACAGTTGTAGGGTGCCCTGATTATAAATTATGTACTAAACTGAAATTGCTGAAACAAAAACTGAAAGATTGGAGTAGGAACACATTTTCTGAAATGACTAATAGGAAAAACAACCTACTTGAAGAACTGGTAGTTCTTGACAGAGCACAAGAAGACAGAGAATTATCCGAAGAAGAGTTGATGGTTAGGGCAACAATACTGGTCAAACTTGAAGTACTGGCCAATCATGATGAAGAGAGATGGAGACAAAAATCTAGAGCACTTTGGCTAAAAGAAGGGGATAAGAACACCAGGTTCTTTCAGAGATTAGCAACATCACACAGAAGGTACAACACAATTGATAGGCTGGTTGTAAAGGGGGAAGAGATGCAAGAACCTGATGAAATCAAAAGTGCTATGATAGAGTTCTATTCCAATCTTTACACTGAGAATGAGCCATGGAGACCTACTTTTGATTTGACAGGCTGTCCTATAGTCACCAATGAGGAGAATGAATGGCTTCAGAGACCATTTACAGAAACAGAAGTGTTGCAAACTATCCAACAGTGTGATGGAGACAAAGCCCCTGGTCCTGATGGTTACACCTTGAAATTTTTCAAGGCATGCTGGGAGATCTTGAAGGAGGACCTGATGCAGACTATTCATAATTTCCACCAGAGGGGAGTCTTTGAAAAATCTTTCAATGCCACCCTTGTAGCATTGATCCCAAAGAAGCCTGGAGCTGTTGAGCTTAAGGATTTCAGACCTATTAGCCTAATCGGGGGGGTTTACAAAATCATCTCTAAACTCATAACTGAAAGGCTTAAAACAGTTATTGGGAAGCTAGTAGATGAACACCAAATGGCATTCTTGAAAGGGAGACAAATACTTGATGCATCCTTGTTGGCTAATGAACTAGTTGATTCAAGGGTTAAACAGAAGCAACCTGGAATCCTATGTAAATTGGATATTGAAAAGGCTTATGACCATGTCAATTGGAATTTCCTCAAAATTCTGAAAGACATGGGTTTTGGTAGTAGGTGGATTAAATGGATCAGTTTCTGTATTTCCAGTGTGAAGTTCTCCCTCATAATAAATGGCAACACAGAAGGCTTCTTTCAATCCCACAGGGGTCTTAGGCAAGGGGATCCCATGTCACCTTTTTTGTTCGTATTAGCTATGGAAGGGTTAAATCATATGCTCAGAACAGCAAATGCTAATAGATGGGTGAAAGGTTTCAGTGCTCAGACAGGCAGAGGTGAAGATCTTGAAGTGTCTCATTTGTTTTATGCAGATGATGCCTTAATTTTTTGTGAAGCAGAGACAAGTCAGATCAGGCATTTGAGAGCCATCCTAATAATTTTTGAAGGTATCTCAGGTCTCCATGTAAATTGGCTGAAAAGTCACATTTCTCCTATCAACCAGGTTTGGAATTTGCAAGATCTGGCTGTTATTCTGGGCTGCCAAGTGGAATCTTTACCAACTAAATATTTGGGACTGCCACTAGGTGCTAAAAACAAAGAATTAGAGCTGTGGAGTGGGGTGTTGGAAAGGTGCGACAATAAACTATCTAGGTGGAAAAGTCAATATCTCTCTTTAGGGGGCAGATTGACTCTCACCAAGTCAGTTCTTGATGGCATGCCTACATACATGATGAGCCTTTTTCCCATACCAAAGAGCATTGAAAAAAAACTCAATAGAGTTAGGAGAGCCTTTCTATGGCAAGGAAACAAGGAGAAGAGAGGTTATTACCTTGTGAAATGGGATGAACTGACTCTCAACACTCAACAAGGGGGGCTCAACCTGAAGAACCTCAGCAAACAAAACACCTCTCTCTTGCAGAAATGGCTTCGGAGGTTCTCCTCAGAAGAGAGGGCCATTTGGAGAAGATTCATAGCCGGAAAGTATGGTTTACTCAATCACTGGACAACTGAGGAGGTTGCGGGAACCTTTGGATGTAGTGTCTGGAAAACCAGAAGAAGATTATGGCCTCATTTCAACAACAACATGTCAATCACTGTTGGAAATGGTTTGAAAACTGATTTCTAGAATGAGGTGTGGATTGGAGAAGACAGTCTTAGAAACCCCTTTTCACATCTTTACACTTTGAGTACGCAAAGGAATGTCTCTGTATCCCAAGCTTGGAGTCAGCAAGGATGGGACCTTGTTTTTAGAAGAGCACTAAATGACTGGGAAATTGGGGAAGTTGCTAACCTATTGGGAGTACTAAACTCACACCCTGCTTTATCTATGAGGCACGACAAACCTAGATGGAAATTACATAACAAGGGTGTGTTCACAGTGAAATCATGTTACTGGAATCTTAACACAAGGCAGTCAATGGTAGACATTTGGCCTTGGAAGTTAATCTGGAAGACCAAATGCCCCCCAAAGGTAGCTTGTTTTTGTTGGTTGGTTTGTAGAAAGGCTTGTCTAACACATGAAGCTTTACAGAAAAGGGGATGGCAATTTTGTTCAAGATGTGTCATGTGTGAACAGGAAACAGAAGTCAATGACCATTTGTTCCTTCATTGTAAGGCAGCGGTGAGCCTATGGAACATGTTTTTGGCTCTGTTGGAAGTTAAATGGGTTATGCCTAGCACAACAAAGGAACTACTAAATAGCTGGAAAGGTATTGGGAACAGAGGAAGAAATGAACACTGGTGGAGAACTATCCCTGCTTGCATATGGTGGACCCTCTGGAAAGAAAGAAATTTAAGAAGTTTTGAGGGACAAAAGACTAACTTACAGAAGATTAGAATGAATTGTATAAGCCTTTTGTTTTTTTGGTGAAAACAGAATCTTGTAGGGGATATAGTAGATTTAGTTGATTTTAAAGGAGACTTGTAAAGTATACCCATGGGTGGGATGTAAGTTTCCAATTCATCATTTTTTGGGATGATGAATTTTTTGGTGTGAATACAAAGTTACCCTTGTCTCAAAAAAAAATATATGACCAAAGAAATTTTTAAAAAAGTGAAATATCAATTGTTTAGTGTCACTTCTTCATAAGAGGCTCATTGGCAAGGAAATGTATGTCTTAGAACCTTGATGAAGACACTGAAGCACACATAAAGCGAGGCGAAGCACTCAACATATTTTGAGCCTCGCTTCAAGGCTTAAGCGCGCCTTTGATAACACTGGCTGGTGTATCTCTTTCCTAAATTCAAATCTTTCTTTTGAGGTCCGAGTTCAAGAACAATCCTGTATGTAATTTATGATTTCCTCTCTTGAGTTCATTCATAGATAGATAGTATTCAATTGGTGATCAAGCAATCAAGTAATGAAGAACAAGATTGAATAAATAAACCAATAACGATAATCAAAATCTTAACCAAGACTTCTACTACAACATTTATGAATATCCCGCAATCGTAGAACAAAGGTACCACTACTGACAAGATTCTTTTAGTAGGTAATGGAGATATTATAAGCATTTCATTAGTTGTATATTAAGGTTCCAATAAAAATAATTGTAAGCATCAAAAACTCCTGGTTCCTCGGGGTAAGTGCATTAAAAAAAGGAGAAGTAGCCACTCATGCTCGTGGGAATAACACAAGTCATAGCTAACATTTGACTTAAAGAATAGAAGAATGAAAGAAATGAACTATATGAATCTCCACTCTGTGGTGCTCTAGCCCACCTTGTGATCTTTGTAGGTCAAAAGTTCTCTAAAATGTGTTTGAGATGTATTTATACAGTGTTGGAATGACCCCGCACCAAAACACCCTTAATGATCCAAAAGGAACTCGAATTGGCAAAAGATTGGTTTAGGCCGGTGCCACTGGCGTCGCACCAAGCCAGATCTTCAAAGAGTTTGTTCTGTGCAGAAAGGCCCTGAAAATGTGTTAGAGCGGCTCATGGCACAGCGCCACTGGCTCATTTCGGGCGGGTTTTCATTTTTTCATCTTTTCATCTTGTGGACTTGATTCGGGTCTTTTAGACTTGATCTCGTTCCTTGCTATGGTATTCTACTCAGACTTCCAAGCTCATTTTTCATCCCTTTAGCATTGAGTTGTCACTATTTTCGCCAAATATCTGCTATACATTTAAAAAAATAAATTAAGAATAATAAAGTGAACGAAATGAACTTGCACACAAGAAAAACAGTCAAAATATGAGGCGGAATATAGTTAAAATATATACTTCTAGTCGTTGATCTCAAGTTTATAGATTTCTTATTTGAAGCAGTCATGCTGGTTGTAATGCCAAAGTGAAGTGGCAAGTTCGAATTTAATGATACATGATTCTAGGATTTCAAGATTTCAAAAACAATTTAGTCCCAAAATGACGGTATCTTAAGGCTCATTTATGAAAAGAATATGCAAACCTAACAGATGCACTTTGGAATTTCAAACATGTGACTTTCTTGAACAGAGAATCAAACCAACCACTAAATCAAAGTTGTATTTTTATTAGCAGTGACATTCGATATAGTATATAATTATTTTTATTTTTCACATATCAATTATATATGTTTTGAGATTAATTTTTTTGAAACCGCTTCATTGAAGGTGCATCCGCCCCTGGCAAGTTCTTTGTATCACTTTGAATAAACGACACAATGTATGTCGGTAGTCATCCACTAAGTTGCTACTTAACTTTTGGAGATGGTCTTCTGATTGTATTTAAGCTTGCTTTCTAAATAGGATGGAATATTTATCTCTTCTTTACTAATGTGGTTCCATTCCTTTGATGCAATAGATTTACTAGCTATATGGGTAGGCACATACCTCAAGTAAGGTCTCATAAGTTACTCATTCATTTCCTCTCGTTAAGAAATATTCACCATATATTCAACTTGATTGTTTTCCAATTAGAAGCTCATTTTACTGTTATGAGTAGGTGCGTGGGAGAAAGGCTTAGATCAAAGACTTGTATTAATAGCCATATAGTTTCTAGTCCCATTAATTTTTATCAGAGTAGTTTGCGTTGCAGTCACTTACAATTCTTTGGATATTGTCAGTTGGACTGACCAACAGAGAGATGCTGCTGCTAAAGAGGGTTGGGGTTACCGATTGACTTTTTCTGCCCGGCTGGTAATTGGTTTTATTTTCCTTGGTGAATAGAACAATGTTGCGGTTCTTTAGTGAAGTAATGTTTTATGTCACAGGTTGGATTAGTTCTTGGTGCTGATGCCTTGTTTATTGGAGCACAAAAAGTAGGACAATATCTTCAGGTGTTAAGGTCTCACTGAGATCGGTTATTGGAGCTTGAAGTTACATGCTGTGCAGCCACAAGGAAATGATTTTTTCTGAATTCAGGACATGTGTAAAGCGACTTCCCTAACATCCTTTTTCTGAAGCTAGAGAAGTGAGATGAAAATCCATTCTAAGGAGTATCTCAGGGCCCGGATTCCTTAAATGTCTTGTATTTCATGGAAACATTTTTAAAGTGAGGCCATATTATGCAGCGATTACCTGTTGATATGACTTCAAAAATTGATGATTCTAAATCTGCATTACTATATAGCTAGATCCGGGGACAATATTGAATTAAACCACTAACTTTCAAGTGAGTTTTCTTGCCCCCTATTTTGCATGATGAATATTTATTTGGATTATTGAATTTGAGTTTGCGTAATTTACAAATATGCGGCTTAGCATGCAAGGTTTGTGAAGTACCCATGTTTATACATGATTCATGAAAAGCAAGGAATTATATGCCCTTGGTACTGTGTTCTTAACTTTTTGACTAATTAATTAATCAACCAAGTTTTTCTATTACAGGTCCTCTACATGTAAACTTCTGGATGATGATTTCAAATAGTTGGTTTTCTCTATTTATAAGTATGAGGAGTCATGTCTTCTCTTGTTTCATGCCATCACACTCATCAGAAATGTTGGAAATAGAAGAGTAAAAGGAGTAGCAAAGCTATGAAAGACTTTACAGCTTAATTCCAGACTGTTTGCATAGGCTTACAACGTAATAAATAAAGCTAAATATAGCAACTAAAGGTAGTGGTGAAACATTGAAAACGTACCCCACTAATAAAGCTAAAAACATTAAACTGAAAATAAAGAAATTGATTAAGTAAAACTTAGTTGCACTAATACTAAAAAATAGGAGATTCTACACGTGGATGATTCTTGAAGAATTAGTCAACGCTCTCCCTTTCTTCAAAATCACATACTCCCATCTGTAGCTTGAAGAGGTCATGCTTGTTGTGCGGATGTGATTGTAAGAACATCAACAACTTGATTAATTCTGCCACAAAATTTATTATTGCAGCAATTACAAGATTGTGGATGAAGTGATAACAACAGTCGATGTGCTTGGTTCTATTATGACAAGCAGGATTCTTTGTCATAGCAGTCACTGCCTTGTTGTCGCACCAAATTTCAGTTGGACGAGTCTGCATTGTTGAAGAGCCACTAACAATTTCCTTAACCAGATAGCTTGACAACTCTCTGAAGTTGTAGCCATTTATTCTGCCTTCGAAGATGACAAAGTTACTGTATCTTGTTTCTTCAAGCTCCACGAGCTTGCTCCACAACCAAGATCAAAAACATTTGTGCTCCTTTGATTTTCCAAGATACCTGTCCAATCACTATCACTAAAACCAATTAATCTGACTTTTAAGTACCAAATTCTATAACTTGTTGTGCCATTAACATATCACAAGATCCTTTTGGTTGCAGCTAGGTGTTGCTTTTAAGGACTATGCATGAACATTGTAATCAAAGTGACAAACAATGTTATATCGGGCCTTTTGTGTGATAAATAGTTTAAATCACCCACCAAGCTTCTAAAATACGAAGCATTTGTTACACATGTACCATCATCAAGTACCAACTTCTCATTCATATTTATGGGTGTGGGAGATGGACTAAAATTCAACATGTTGCACCTCTGTAAAAGTTTAGTAGCATATTTTCTTGCGAAGTAAAAATTCCATCCTAACCTTGTCTCACCTCAAGCTCAAGAAAATAATGCAGGATACCGAAGTCATACATCTCAAATTTGCTCATTATGCAACTCTTAAATTCATAAACAATAGATTCACAAGAGCCTAGGTATATAACATCATCGACATAAAGACAAACAACCAACAAATTACCATTACCTCGCTTCTTCACATAAAGTGTAGCTTTATTCTCACTTTTTATGTACTAATGCTCTTGAAAAAAGGAATGAATTTTATTATTCCATGCTCGTGGACCTTGCTTTTAACCGTACAATGCCTTCTTCAATATGTATACTTTGTTCTTCCCTTCAAGAGAGATGAAGCCTTCAGGTTGGGCGACATATACTTCTTCATGTAAGTGACCATTTATGAACGCAGACTTAAGATCAAATTGGTACACAAGCCAACCAAGTTGAGCAACTAAGGCTAGAGTAGTTCTAACCGTTTCAAAGCGAGCTACTGGTGGAAATGTACCTTCAAAGTCGATCCTTGGTTGCTGGAAATATCCTTTTGCAACAAGTCGAGATTTATTCCCTTTGACACTTTCATGAGCATTTTACTTCATTTTGAAAATTCAATTTAGCCTGAAAACATTCTTCCCTTTAAGAAAACCAACCAACTTCTAGGTTAGGTTTTCCTCAATGGCCTGAATCTCTTCAATCATTCCATTCTTCCACTCAGGTTTCTTGATAGCTTCTTCATAACATGTTGGTACAACAACTAATAAGGAAAAACTGCAACATGCATAAACATCATTCAATGATCGAAACTTTGTTGGTGGTGTTTTGCTGGATGAAGCCAAAGATGCAGAATGAGAGCTTGCTGGATTAGAATTGTTGTTGTTGCTGCCATAAGAAGAAAGATTACTATCACTGTTGGAAGGAGAGGAAGGGTTAGAACCTGTTGATTGAAGAATCACAATATGCTCTCCTTCTGATTGAACCGAAATATGAACTACTAAATCTTCTTTTTCACCATTCCACTCCTAGATTGCTTCTTCGTTAAATATAACATTTCTGCTGATTATTATTTTGCCATATGGTAGGATGATATAGTCTATATGCTTTGGATTGAAGACTATAATCTGAAAATGCATTTCTCTAATTTTTCATCTAGTTTAGAACGTATATTAACAAAAGCATAAGCTATACAACCAAAGGACTTTCAAGTGGCTTACTCGTGGTTTCCGTACCGTCCATGCTTCATATGGAAATTGATTCAAATCAACATTTGTTGGAGAAATATTCAAGAGGTACACAACTGCCTCCACTGCTTCTCTTCAAAAGTGAATAAGAAATCCCTTCCCATTAAGTAGGCTTCTGGCAATCTCAACCACGGTGTGATTTTTACGCTCGGCGACTCCATTTTGATATGGCGAGTCTCATCACAAAATGAATTAAAATAATTATATGAAATTTCACCACGACAATCCTCGCAAAGAGATTTTATGTTGCAGTCATTTGCTTCTCTATGAGGAACTTACATTTTCTGAAATTCCAAAACGCTTTAGATTTGAGCTTCAAAAAGTAAGCCTTGCTCATACAGCTATAGTCATCAGTTAATAGAAGAAAATACGGACTCCCACCAAGTGACTTAGTCTTCATTGGTTCACACAAGTCAGCATGTACAAGCTCAAGACAACTGCTAGCCCTCCAAGATTTTTCTACAGGGAAATATCTTCTTTATTTTCCGAATATGTATCCTTCACGTAACTCATGCTCACCCACTTTGGGTAAATCAACCACCATGTTCCTTATAGTCAACAACTATAGCCCATTTATGTTCAAAATACCATAGCAAATATGTCAAAGTTGAGTTTCATTAACACCTTTAGCAACTAAGTATTTTTAACAATATCTAAAGCATTAAGGGGAAACATATTGTTATGAGTCATAGGCACAACTGCAACTGTTTGACCATATTTCTTGTCACTATCAATGTATGAGTCATTATCAAACAATCAAACAGAACAGAGTAACCATTAATCATCAAATGTGCAACATTTAGAAAATTGTAAGCCAAACTAAGAATGAATTGGACATCACAGATAAATTTTAAATTACCTTGCGTTGTTTTGATGGCTATGATGCCTCTGTCTTCAACAACTCATACTTTCTTGTCATCACTAAGTCGAACTTTACTCTTTATTGAATCATCAAGATCTCTAAATAGAGACTTTCTACTAGACACATGATTCGAGCATCCACTATCAATAATCTAAGCACCATCTGAGTTGCCAGTAATTGGAGAATGAGCCATGAACATCTTACTTTCATCCTCAACTTTATATAAGAAATTGACATGCTTCTTCTCATCTATTTGCTTGGTCCAACAATATGTTTCAATGTGGCTGGAATTCATTCAATACCAATATTTCAAGTTACTCTTGATATAATGTGACTCATTGAATTTTTCTCTACCTTTTCCGCGACCCCGTTCTCTACCACAAAATACGCCTTTACCTCTATTAGAAAAAAATGAGGATTTTTCTTTGGAGAAAGATGATTCATCTTACACCAGGAAGGACTTTTCTTCAACCTTCTCATCATACCTGTTTAGCCTATCTTCATGAGCTAGAAAAGAACCCATTAATTTATGAAATGTATAATCAAATAATTCCTCGATAGCAGTAACCATGATAACACTCAAATCACTCCTCAAAACTAATTAAAAGAGTGAGAGGTCATTGTCAATAAAAATACCTAACTAAGAGTCGGAGTCAAATCCCACAAGGAACAATGTAACGACAATTGAAAAGATAAAGTCTAACTAGACACTAGTTTCAATCCAAACATATAAGGTACAAAAATATCAAATAAAAGGCAATTCTAATTAAACTACGAATGGGGGCAAAGACGATATCAAGCAAGGGATATATGTGAATTGGGAAAACTTGAGATTCAATCAACACTCAACGATCCATTTCAATTCAATTCAAGATCAATCACTAATGGGTAGGCTAGGTCATCTTTAGTTATGCTAATCATCTTTTGATCTCAAAGCATTTATACATAGAATCTCCTTTCGATCTCATCTACATGCCAAACTAAACAACCTGATACCATCAATTAGACCTCTCCTTCGAAGAAGCCTTGCACCCAACAATGAAATCCTAAACTATCATATTTTGATCTCAAATTCAAAAGTTAAAGTCAAGCTACAATTATCAATCTAATTCTCCACTTCACGAGCTCTATTTTCAAGCAACCAACAAGATCGGAACCTAAGGTTGAATGTGCACTCTCAACCCATAAACTTAAAAATGAAAAATAGATTAAACCTATTTCATGAAATCAAACATGGAAACAAGTAATTATAAAAGCACTAAAGCAATAAATCAAACACCCAAATAACTTTATCTATTTCTCGCACAAAAAACCCCAATTTCACACAAGTCATTACACTCACATTTCTAGCAATTAAGAACAAGGAAATGAAGAAAGGTAAAAGATATTACTAAAGTATAACACAAACTTCAAATCCACAATTGAATTGCCAGGCAACTTGCCTTCAATTTCTCAACCCCTAGATCAGGAACACTAAGAGATCTACTTTTTGAATGTGTTTTTCTAACTACAATATTCTCTCTCTATCAATTCTTGGATACCTTTTTTCCAATCTTTCAATCAAACCTTATTTTCTGAACTTTCGGTCCAAAGCTTGAGAATTTCCCATTCTGCCTTTGTCTGAAAAGGCGGACTTTGCAAAAGCGGCAAGAGGTTCGTAAAAGCGAACTCCACCTTTTTAGCCCAGTTTGCAGAAGTGAACCCCATGTCATCCTTAAGCAAACAGTTGATCTAGTTCACTAGTTCGCTTAAGCGAACAGTCTTCCGCATGTGCGATATCTGGGATTTGTTTTTTGCCAAGTTTTGCTCTTTTTCAGCTTCTATTCCACTTTTGTTCATCGTTTCCTTTCTCAATCATGAAAACACCTGAAACAACAACATTCGAAGGATAATTAGTCTCTTTATTTACTTGAGTGCCACAAAATCGCAAGAAAAGTGCCTTAAATGAGTGAAAATACACCACTCATCAAACCACATGCTCAAACTTATTAGTTAAAGACCTCAAAACCTCTGCTATAACAATTTTATCTTTATTTTTTTCTCCATAAGACTTCATAAGATTAACAATTGGAGTGACTATAGACATATAGTTTTGCATTGATTTACCATTTTTAATACTCAAAGTTTTAAAATCACGATGCAAACTTTGCAATTTAACTACAATTACCTTCTTATCTCCCACATACTCTTTTTACAAAAATTCTCAAGCTTCATTGAATGTCTCCGCTGCTGAAATTCTAGGGAAGATATCATCATAAAAGGCTTGTTTAATCAGGATTAGTGCTTTCAAATCCTTCCTGCAATAATCTTGGAGATGTTGTGCGTGGCGGGGTCTAGAAACTCATTCTCAACCAAGTCCCATAGTTCTAAGACTTAAAAAGAGTTTTCATCTTTAAGACTCCAAAAATGATAAATCACCCCTTTAAAATTTGAAAGAGGCTGAGAATTTGAATAGGTATTCAATGTCATTTTTTTGGATTTCTCTTGCGCATTAATCTCTCTTTCTCAGTCTCTCCTTGAATCCCCGGTGATTAAATGTCACGCCCCAAACCTACACCTTGGATGTGGCCGACACTCAGAAAACCCTTGGCTTGGCTGACTACTTAGTGGAAAATTAGAACATGTATACAAAAGCTTAAAATTAATGGGCAATTAAATAATACACTGATTCTCAAAGATGTCTGAAAATACTGAGTATAAATGACAAAAATTCAATCAAAACATCTTAAAAGAAGACCTAAATGCCTCTCTAACTCCGTTAAACACTACTACTAAACAATAAAACTGGAGTCCTCTAAAAGCAATGAGGCCTCACCAAAAGCTGACGAGTGGATGATGTGATCTCAACGAAGTGCCTAGTGATGATCTGGAATACCTGTATCTACATCATAGAATAATGCAACTTTGAATGACGTCAGTACATGGAATGTACAATATGTAATAAAGCTAAAGGAAAAAGATAGGTGAACGGAATAAAATACTAAAAATAAGTCAACTTAAGTAAATCATGAATATGAATGAAATCAGTAAAAAGATTTACAATAGACATGTAACGATAACAAATACTGAAATATTATACTTTACTTTTTTGTGGGAGTGTAACACCCCATAGTTTAGTAGGCCAACTAGGGCTAAGTGTGAGGGCAACATGAGCCAAGGCAAGGGGCAAGAGCCAAGGCCAAGGGGCAAGGCCCAAGCCAAGGGCCAAGGCTTCATAGCACGACCCTACTTTACGACCACCACCACGGCTCGTGATAGCTAAGGCAGTAGCTACCTTTAAGCTGCCTCAAAGTGGCTCACCTTCACGAGCCACTTCACGGCCAGTGGTGAAGACCACGGCTCGTGGGAAGGCTTGTGAAGAAGCCTTAGCCTTAGTTTTGTGGAGGACAAAGCCTATTAGCCAAACCACTACCCAAGGACTACGGGCAAGACCACGACTCGTGGTCAGGACCATGGCTCGTGGAGCCTGCCGTGGTGCCTGGCACATGGCTGCTTAATGAGGGCTAATTTAGGGAATTCCTTTTTAAGTTAGAATTAAGTGAGGTCGTTTTGCCTTTGTTTTATATGCCTATATATGTAATTTTTAGTCAAAATACACCCATTCACCCCATTATTTCTAAAACCCCAAAAGTTCATCTTCTCTAAAAAATTCTCTCTCTAGAAAACTCAAGGAAGAAGAAGAAGAAGAGGGTCAAGCTAAGTCAGGTCTCCATTGTTTCAAGATTTTTGGGCCTTAGGTATGATGGCTTATTCATCCATGGATTCTTCCATCCATGGAGCCTCCTAGAATTTCCCCAATTGTGAAGATGAACCCAAATTCTAGTTAGGGTTTCTTCCTATATTGTGGGTATTGTTAAATGTTGATCCAATTGAGTGGATATTGGTTTTTTATGATTGAATTAGTAGTGAATCATGTTATTATGATGAAATTACATGCTAACATGCCTAACCCTAGTCTAATTGATGAAATTGAAGTAATGCGGGTTTATGCCTTGAAAGGTGAAATTGAGGATTTAGAGACAATCTTCTAGGGTTGATGGTATGTATAGTAATTATTCAAGAATAAAAGCATGTAGACATGAATTGAACTAGAATAATGTATATGTGATGGATCATGACTAGTAAGGCTTGAGATTGAACCTTTATGATGATATATGACTGGAATTGCTTAAGAATGAAACATGCGATTAGAATGCCTTGTAATCTAGGTTCATATGATGCTTTTAAGAAGTAAATCTACTAAGAGTAAAGACTCAAAGTTATAAATTTTGATTTCTAGGGTTTGAAGTTAAGGATAATATGATGAATTATGTATGTTAAGGCCTTAAGAGGGAAGTTGACATGATAAGAGTAAACTATTGGATATAATTGTTGTGGAAGGACTTTACTCACCTAATATACCTCATGAATGTTTGAATGCATAAAGTGATAGAATCACATGAGTTAGGATTATACCCATGTCTAATGTAGTCATTCTAGATGTGTTGATTTGATATGAGCTTTGACCCTTGAAAGGGAAATATATGATATTATGCATGTTTTATGAAGTTTAGTACATGCTTTAAGAAAACTTTGAGAGTAAAGTGAATATGCTCATGATCTAGTTGTTGTGTTGTTGAAAGGTTATTCTCATATACACACACACTTATGCATGAATATGATATGACGTGAAAGGTTTGTCACATGTAGTGACTCTAAGGTTGAAAGACTAGTCTCACCTATTGAATCTATATATGAAGACATAGACGGTGAAAGGTTATTCTCACGCATGATATAATGAGCTCTCTTATGAGTTATGTTGGATTGAGTGTCAAGACATTCTTCCATAAGTATGAACTTAAGTCAAGACTTAATATGAACTCCATGGGAATTGATGCCTAGCACCGTGTGGATATTGAATATGAGATGGAAGCTTTTACGCTAGTTGAGTCTGGCTTCCCAATGAAAGCTTTTGCACTAGTTGAGTCCAGCTTTCCAAATGGGCTTCTTCTACGCTAGTTGATTCTGGGTTCCCAAATTATGTATCTCATGAGACTGAAACCTTCTACCTTAGTTGAGTCGGGGTTTCTAGTAGAAATCTCCTTATCCCATAAACTACGCGTCACCGTAGGTTACTCAATTATTATATCCACCTAAGCTAAGAGTATGGTTTTACCTTAGGCAAGTAGAGAAACCCCTTTTCGATGTGGGGTAGACACCGGATTCCATGTTAAGCTCACATGGTCTATGTTGGTTAAGGCTTATTCCACAATAAGAATATGAATTATGAACTATGGTTTCTTAAGAAGCTTTACTTAGTATGGGTGAGAGTATGGGATCTTATTCATGCATTGCACAAGTATGCTTTCAGGGTATCTATGGTATGTTCCTTTTATGTTATGTTGATCCTTGTAGTGATTATGCTTATTATGTATGCTTAGTTTGGATTGTAGTTTGGAAGGCATTTCCAATACATGTGTGACTAAAGGTGAGTGTTCCCTTGTCTTTGATAAGTAGGCTAAGGATGAGATCAAAAGATAATATGTATAAAGGAGAACCTAAAGAGACTTGCTAACATGGGTGGGATTATGGGGTATTATCCATGTATTGCACAAGCTTGTCTTGAGGTGACTTATGAAGTGATTCTTTGACATTATGTTGTAATAAATGCATTAACTATGCCTATGACTATGATGTTATCTCTTATGCTCACATGTTATGATTATTGTCTATTATGCTATAGCCTATGTTTTATGATGATGTCTCTTATGCTCATGACTTATGTTATTGCCTCTTATGATTATGGTATATGTCTTATGTTGACTAATGCCTATTATATGCTCATGTTGATGATTTATGCTAGCCGTCATATTTAGTACATTATTGTACTAACACATACTTTTGCCTACGTTTTTATAAAATGTAGGGTTCGGTGATACTGACTTCCATCCTCGTGGCTAGGTTCATAGTAGATCAAGAAAAGAAGTTTTGGTGAGTCCTCATAGCATCGAGGACTTGATCACCCTTTATTTTTATGTCTTTATTTTATGTTTAGAACTTTTGTATGGGTTGTGTCCCTAAGACTTTCATGTATTAGATGGTTTGAGACAACGTATAAGACTTCCTCTTCGTTTTATGAGACTTCGATTGTTATGAAGAATATTTTAAATTTTTGTACTTTTCTGTTATCTTATGTTATGATATGCTAAGGAGATTGTATGAGACCCCTTTGGGGTCAAGTACGCCTTGTTACATCTAGGCAGTACCCCTGGGTTGTGACAAACTTAGTAATCAGAGCACAAGGTTTAGAATAGTTCTAGGATGTCTCAAACCACGTCTAGTAGAGTCTTGTTCATAAATGTGAAACGCGCCACATTTATGAATAGTAGGCTATTGGATGTTTAGGAAACTTCACTTCTTCATTCTCTAAGTCGTGCCATAGAGTTTGGCTCTAGTAGGTCTTTCTCCTAATCTGTGCCCGTTGGGTTTTAGGATATGACTACTGCAAGGGCTAGCTTTAGAAGGGATGAGGAAGACATGGTGGATCAAGAAGTTCCTCCTCAAGCTCCAATTGACCTTTTGGAAGAGAAAGTAACAAATGAGAAGCTTAGCTTTGGTTTTTAACTGTTGACTCAGGCGGGGATAGAAACTCCGAAATTTTATGGGTCAAAGATGGAGTAAGGTCCTCAAGAGTTTATAGAAGAGGTCTCTAGGGTGTTGAACTTTGTGGGAGTGACTTCGGTAGAGAAGGCGGAACTAGCCACTTACCAATTGAGGGGTGTTGCACAAATATGGTATGATCAATGGAAAGAGGCCAGACCGGTAGGAATGGGTTGCATAGAGTAGGAGAAGTTCAAGAATGATTTTTTTTGATAGGTTCTTCCCTTCAGAGATGAGATAAGCTTTAGTGCTTGAGTTCATTAACCTTAGGCAAGGTTATATGAGTGTTAAGGAATATGGATTGAAGTTTACCCAATTGTCTAAATATGCTTCAATTATAGTGTCCGATCCTAGGTCGAGAATAAGTAAGTTTGTGTCGGGAGTGTCCAATTTAGTAGTGAAAGAATGTCGTACGGCCATGCTTGATCATGATATGAATATTTTTCGCCTTATGATTTATGCTTAACAAATTGAGGAAGAGAAACTTAAAGGACAGTTGAGGGAAAAAGAGGTTTAAGATTGGTGATGATAATTCTCATCTTGAAAGGTTCTTCGGACAAGGATCTTCTAAGATTCCCCCGAAAATGAACCAAGAGAGGGTGTCTAACCCTAAGCCTCAAAGAGGGAGTAATAGTAAGTCTTTGTTGCTTAAACCTACTTGTGCTAGGTGTGGAAAGAGACATGAGGGTAGATGTTTAGCCGGTATGGAGGGGTGTTATGGTTGTGGTAGGAGTGCTCACAAGATGAGAGATTGCCCGGTACTTAAGGCTAGAGGAAGAGAGCATAAGAAAGTTTCTCCTAGTCGTTTGGGTATAGATGCCCCAAAGAAGAATAGGTCATATTCCCTCAAAGCTAGAGGTGAACAAGAGTGTCCTCCGAATGTTGCTCCTGGTATGTTCTCTATGCTTATTTAGATTTCGGTGTTGTTTGTATTTTATGACTTGATAGACCTTGATGTTGTTTTTAGTATGAGTGGGTTGCATTATGGTTATTTCTATTTGATGGTAGAACCCGACTTAGTCATGATGAGTTTTAGGGGTATGTTGATAGATTTGACGAATAGGGTGTTTAAGTAATGCCTGGATGGGTTGAGTGAATAGACTCCTCTAAGAGGGGTAGAAGTGTAATTCACCAAGGTCTAGAATCATCTTGTATAATGGATGTGAAAGCTTAGTGATGACTTGCTCCAACCTTAGAGTTGAAATAAATGATTCTTAGAAGAGTCCGTATAGGCTTACTCCCAAGGGGGAGATAATGTGCTTGGATAGCAAGGTCGTGAGTGTCTTTAATGTTTATGATTTGGGTTGACTTGAGATTCTCACCTTGAGGTGTAGTGAGTTTGGGAAGTTTAGTCCCGGTTTTGGTAGGCTCATATGAGATCTTGAGTAGAGTTGGTAAGGTTGCTTCTGAACTAGAGTTGGTTAATGAGTAGTACTGGCGTATCCGATTTTCCATGTCTCTTGGATATAGAATGGTGTGGAGATCTGATTGAATAACGTTATCAAGGATACTTCATCTTATTCTAAGCGTCAACGATCATTAGTCAGTATATAACCTAACTAAATGAGTTAGGGTCGAATCCCACAGGGAGGGTACGTGTTTGAGAATCAATCAAAAAGTATGAATATGATCAAATCAGTCATAGGAATAGACATTATTGAATAAAAACATAATTCGAATCAGGGGATGACACGAATGTCAAATAATATGGAGGTTTTGGTTTGAAATTATCAACTACAACAACAACAAACAACACAAAAATAACAATAATGAGACGGGTTCTTGGGATGTGATTCAATTATTGGCTAGTATAGTTAAATGGGTAATTGCAACAATTAGACAACGACTGTATATCAGTGAATAAGCTAGACTATAGAGCGAATAAACTTTCTCTTGAACAATCTATCCCGAATCAAGTCAGTTTCTCTCGAACACCGACAAGAAGCAAAATAAGAACAACCTAACTTTAGTCCATTCAGTCTCTCGAGTTGAATGTGTGGAAAAGGATTTAGGATTCACTCTCTCGAGCTGAACCCTTGGCAACCAAATACCCACATACCATCAATCAACAATCTTGGTTTTAAAACCTCTCTCTCTCGAGCAAGCCAAAAGCACGAAGGTAGAATTACATTTGCAACTACAATCCTTTAATTAAACCACAATTACTGATTGAAATAATTTCTAAACAACATTTAGACTAACAATTAGCAATACCCATAAATTAAATCAGCCCATAATCACATAATCACACCCCAAGAACTGGGGTTTTAGCTAAACTTCATAAAAAGATAAAAATCGTTACCAAATTGTGTTTCCATCAACTGGGTAAGATTAATTTCACCCTTACTATGCTCCAAGTTGAAGAATCTCAAAGACCCACTTCCAATTTCTTGAAAATGGAAAAATTCAATTCTTCAAAGCTTAAGGAAAAACTAGTCTCAATATTCAGTGTTCAATGTCAAAAACTCAAAAATAATTCTTAAAATAAAAATCTGCTCTCAACTTAATGTTTGAAAATGTATTTATAGTCCCCCAAAATGTGTTGTGAAGGACCATTCGGCGTAGTAAGCCGGGCTCGCCGATCAGCTCGGCAATCCACCCTTTGGTCAATGTTCTTGCCTTTCTGCCTTGGCCTTCAGCTTCCTCAGGTTCTGTAACTTTGGGAGATCCAACACTACATCACGGAACCACTCGGCGACTCGCTGACTGCTCCTTTCTCTCGCCAACTTGGTTTCCTCCTTCATGGCTTAGCATACTGGAACTTTAGGCGGTCAAGAGGCCGTTTGGTGAGTCGCCAAAGGGACTTGGCGATCACCAAGCCTTCATTTCTTCGTTCTTTCAGCTTGCTTTGTTTGCTTTCTTAGTAACCATGCTTTGTTCCTCAATCTATATACCTGGAAATCAAGGGTTTTTCATCAGTTATTGGCACAAAATAAGCATTTGAGGACACTAAATCATTATATGTAATGCCCTAAATGAGTCCAAATCTAGAACTCATCAACACCCCCAACTTAAACTTTTGCTTGTCGTCAAGTTAAACACAAGTCCAACAATTCAAAAAGGATGCCTCAAATAGTGCTACACAAGACTCCATCATGAATGCACACAAAAAGACTCAACTTACTCATGCAAGGATCAATTGTACACTCAAAGGTTCAAGTTGTGATTCACTATTTACCAAAGATTCTCAAGCTCACAATACTTGCTTTAAATGTAAGTTCAACCTCAACAAAGGTGCTCAAAGGCCCTCACACAAAGAATGATTCTATATTCACACACTATTCTTAAACAATTTTAAGCTCCAGAATCATAATCAACACTCACACTCAACAAAGATGAACACAATGTATGACTTCACCCATAGGTTTGCCCTTATTTTCCAATCAACACTTTCTTCAGCTCACTCAAGATCAAAAAGGTCTTTTCAAGGCTAGTAACGGGGTTGAGTGTAAAGGTATGACCATTTAGTCTTAGTGGCTGCTATCCTCATGAAATGCGGTGTAAACAACACTTTCTTCCCTTTTCATCAACAACTTCATTCATGCTCAAAATCACCCCATTATTCACTTTCCATGGAATGCCAAAAACCCAATTTCTTTTGCAACTTTATTTCACAACTTTTTCATTCTTTTTCTTTTTCTTTCTTCTTTTATTTATTTTTGTATGGAGGGTTTCCATCATTTTCAAAATCATGGGTAAAGGGGAATTTCTTCACATTTCTTGATTTTCCTTCTTTTTTCTCCACACCCCAACTTAGGCTTTTGGCCTAAGTTGACTATTTCAACAAAACATATCTCATGAGGATTAAGGGTGAAGGGATAAAGAAATATCACAATTGTATCAAGTTTCTTCCAAGAAAAGGGTAAGCTCAAAGGGTGTTCAAGCAAAGTTCACACACTTGCAAGGTTGGCCACAAAACATGTATAATGTCAAATTGTTTCACTCTTCAATAGTTGCCTAAGATCATTTCAAGAGATTGCATCACTTAGTAAACCGGACCAACGGGGCAAATTTTAGGTGTCATCACACAAGGTTCACGATAAGCTCATCACACAAGGCATTGACACCAATATCAAACAAGACTCTACACTTTTGCTAGTGTGCAATGTTCATCACAACAGTCTCTATTCAATAACCGGCTAGTCACAACAAGATTTAAAAAGTTCACATATTGTCAATGCACCTTCACTTGGCCTCATCGTTGCCACACATTCATTTTTATTCGATTATTAGCACTATTCAAGTCATCGGTATTGATCAAGACAGATACTCGAATTTACAAAAGAACAGCCACATTCAAACACAATCAAGAGGTGGCACAAATTTTTCAAAAGCTTTCAAAAACCAATATCATTAAAAACACTGAGCCACAAGCTCAAACATCCACAAAAACAGTGCCAAACACAATATATATATATCACAAAACCCAATGTATGAACAAAACAATAATTACAAAAGGTAGGCCTCACCCCACCACAAAACAAAAGCAATTTGTTCTCAAATGCATGAAAATATCCACAAAGTAAATAAAAGGGGAGAGAGGGAGGTAAAGAAGATCCTGTCTAAATAGTCGCTCCATCTGTCGGGGCATCAGTGCCCAGTGTCACAACAGTCTGATCATGGGCATCAGTGCCTAGAGTCACAACAGTAGTAATACCAGCTCCACTAGGGCCTGCCATGGACGTATCTGTCAGCGGTGTCTGAATTACTGACTGTACAATCATCTCCTCCAGATCTGGCAGGTCTCCATTTATGCTCTCCGCCCTTACCTTTATCTTCTCCTCATCGATCTTTGACTCCGACCCATCAACTTCCACATCATCCCTCGACACGTTTTCGGTGGTAACCGGAGGAGTCTCAGAACTGGGCTGGGCATCCATATCATCTGCTGCCT
This sequence comes from Solanum okadae, assembly GCA_036553675.1. Lineage (NCBI taxonomy): Eukaryota > Viridiplantae > Streptophyta > Magnoliopsida > Solanales > Solanaceae > Solanum > Solanum okadae. The sequence continues at coordinate 26,661,416 of CM071689.1, forward strand.
CTAATAATGAAGTGAAGTTTGTAGACTTGAGATAGTCTACATCCTTCCTCAGATCTGCCACTTCGGCTTTCAAAGCCGTCACCTCAGAAGACTCCCCCTAATGCCGCTCACAAGTCTTGACTCTCACAGTCAAATCATCAATAGAAGTCCTAAAGGGGGTTAGGGCAGCAATGATGGTACTCTCAATCATCAATGAGAGTGCAACCTCTAATCGGGTAGCCCTCACATCAGTAGAATAGGCCAGGTGCACCATCTTTAGGATCATAGCCTGAGTAATCCGATTGGGTTGGGCAATGGTAGAAGTATTAGGAACCAGGAAGGAAAAGGTGGGAGCAGATGTACCTAAATGTCCAGAGGCCGGAGTAGCTGGGGATGTATCTACTAGGGCTGCTCTCCTCCTGTCAGCCTCCTCCCGAGTGTACTCAGCCCCTATACGCCGTATGTCTGTGGATGATGTGGGGGTGATCTCAATATCCCTTGTCTCATCATGAGGTACTCCAACATGCCTACACAACTCTATAATTAGCACCGTGAATGGTAGGGAGGTCTGACTCTGCTTTGCCCTCATGGCTATCTCCTGCTATATGAGGAGTCCCAGGTTGATGCTACTCCTGGATATGATCGACCCAAGGCAGACGACCTTAGGGTGGCGGAGGATAGACTCATTCTAGGACGGCATGATGGTGTTGCTGATAAAGCTAAACTAGAATCGAGCAACAATATTCAAGTCCCTCCTCTTGATAGGGGCCTCTGCCTCAATCCACCTCAGGGTGTGGTATTGGAAATCAGGGGATGACATGAATGTCAAATAATAGGGGGGGTTTGGTTTGAAATTATCATTTATCGCAACAACAAACAACACAAAAATAACAATAATGAGACGGGTTCTTGGGATGTGATTTGATTATAGGCTAGTATAGATAGATGGGTAATTGGAACTATTAAACAATGGCTATATATCAGTGAATAAGCTAGACTATAGAGGGGATAAACTTTCTCTCGAACAATCTAACCTAAATCAAGTCGATTTCTCTCGAACAGCAACAAGCAGCAAAATAAGAACAACCTGCGCTTTAGTCCATTCACTCTCTCAAGCTGAATGTGTGGAAAAGGATTTAGGATTCACTCTCTCAAGCTGAACCCATGACAACCCAATACCCACAGCCCATTAATCAACAATCTTGGTTTTAAAACCTCTCTCTCTCGCAAGCCAAAATACGAAGGTAGAATTGCATTTGCAACTATAATCCTTTAAATTAAACCATAATTACTGATTGAAATCACTTCTAAACAACATTTAGACTAATAATTAGCAATACCCATAAACTAAATCAACCCATAATCACATAATCACACCCCAAGAATTGAGGTTTTAGCTAAATATCATGAAAAGACAAAATCGTTACGAAATTGTGTTTCCATCAACTGGGTAAGATTAATTTCTCCCTTACAATGCTCCAAGTTGAAGAATCTCAAATACCCATTTCCAATTTCTCGAAAATGGAAAAATTCAATTCATTAAAGCTAAGGAAAAACTATTCTCAATTCTCAATGTTCAATGTCAGAAACTCAAAAATAATTCTTAAGATACAAATCTGCTCTCAACTTAATGTTTGAAAATGTATTTATAGTCGCCAAAAATGTGTTGCGAAGGACCATTCGGCGCAGTAAGTCAGGCTCGCCGATCAGCCCTTTGCTCAATGTTCTTACCTTTCTGCCTTGGCCTGCAACTTCCTCAGGTTCTGTAACTTTGGGTGATCCAACACTGCATCGTGGAACCACTCGGTGACTCGCCGACTGCTCTTTTCTCCCACCAACTTCATTTTCTCCTTCAGGGCTTGGCACACTGGTACTTTAGGCGGTCAAGAGGTCGTTCGGCGACTTGCCAAAGGGACTTGGTGATCCCCATGCCTTCATTTCTTCGTTCTTTCAACTCGCTTTGTTTCTTTTTGCAATTTAGTATCCATGCTTTTTTCCTCAATCCATATACCTGGAAATCAAGGGGTTTTCATCAATTATTGGCACAAAATAAGCATTTGAGAACACTAAATCATTGTAAATAAAGCCCTAAATGAGTCCAAATCTAGGACTCATCAAGATTCGACATTCATAAATTCCTTAAGAAGAGTTGGGAGTTAATGTGAATCTCCCTAAATTAAAAATACCGGTAGGGGTCTTAGGCAGGCAAGTTGAGAAATATAAGAACAAGGAAGTTGCTTCCATGAAAGTGTTAAATGAGTCATCTTTTAGTGAGGGTGCTACTTGGGAGGCCAAGGGACAATGAGATGTCCCAATGTCCTCATCATTTTCCTTCTATGCCTCGTTTAGCTTGAGATGATAAGTTCCTCTTAGTTTTATTATGTTTTGGAGTCATGTGTGTTTTAGATGTTTCTATGATTTCCTTATGATTATGCATGTTCTTGAGAAAGTCATGTTTAGTAAGAAAATGAGTTTGCATGATTTATGTTCCTCATGTTGTTGTGCATATTTGTATGAGTTACATATTTGACTTCATGAGATGAATAGATGAACATGTCTTAGTATGCTGTTGAGAGTAAATTGCATCTTAGCTCCATGATGTTCGTTTGAGCATGATTTAGTTCGGAGATGGTAGTTCCTCCTTGAACATGAGTAGATGATGAATCTCATGTATTTTGGGTTGTTAGATGTAGTTCCTACTTCCTTACGTTGCATTGAAAATGTTTAGCTAGGAGAATAAGTTTTCCTCCTTGGTTGGGTGCATTTAGATGTGTTACATGCATGATAGACTGCTAATCTAGAGTAATTTCCTTAAGAGGTGTTTAGAACCATCATTCGAGGATGAATTTTCCCAAGGGGGAGATGTTGTAACACCCCGTAGTTTAGTAGGTCAAATAGGGATAAGTGTGAGGGCAACATGAACCAAGGCAAGGGGAAAGAGCCAATGCCAAAGGGGAAGGCCCAAGCCAAGGCCCAAGGATGCCTAGCACTGCCCCACTTCACGACCACCACCACGACTCATGGTGGCTAAGGCAGTAGCTACCTTTAAGCTACCTCAAAGTGGTTTACATTCATGAGCCACTTCACGCCAGTGGTGAAGACCACAATTAGTGGGAAGGCTCGTGAAGAAGCCTTAGTTTTGTGGAGGCCAAAGCCTCTTAGCCAAGCAACTGCCCAAGGACCACGGGCAGGACCACGACTCATGGTTAGGACCACAACTCGTGGAGCCTGCCGTGGTGCCTGTCACATGGCTGCTTAATGAGGGCTAATTTAGGGAATTCCTTTTTAAGTTAGAATTAAGCGAGGTAGTTTTACCTTAGTTTTATACACCTATATAAGTCATTTTTAGTCAAAATACACCCATTCACCCCATTATTTCCAAAACACCAAATCAAATCCCAAAAGTTCATCTTCTCTAAAAAATTCTCTATCTAGAAAACTCAAGGAAGAAGAAGAAGAAGAAGAAGAAGAAGAAGAGGGTCAAGCTAGGTCAAGTCTCCATTGTTTCAAGCTTGATAGGATTTATAATCAAGGTATGATGGCTTATTCATCCATGGATTCTTCCATCCATGGATCCCCTTAGAATTCCCCCAATTGTGAAGTTGAACCCCAATTCTAGTTAGGGTTTCTTCCTATATTGTGGGTATTGTTGAATGTTAATCCTATTGAGTGGATATCGGTTGTTTATGATTGAATTAGTAGTGAATCATATTATTATGATGAAATTACATGTTTACATGCCTAACTCGAGTCTAATTAATGAAATTGAAGAAATATGGGTGTATGCCTTGAAAGGTGAAATTGAGGATTTAGAGATAATCTTCTAGGGTTGATGGTATGTATAGTAGTTCAAGAATAAAAGCATGTAGACATGAATTGATCTAGAATAATGTATATGTGATGGATCATGACTAGTAAGGCTTGAGATTGAACCTTTATGATGATATATGACTAGAATTGCTTAAGAATGAAGCAAGTGATTAGGATGCCTTGTAATCTAGGTTCATAGGATGCTTTTAAGAAGTAAAGCCATTAAGAGTAAAGACTCATAGTTATAAATGTTGACTTCTAGGGTTTGAAGGTAAATCTAATATTATGAATTATGTATGTTAAGGCCCTAAGAGGGAAGTTGACATGATGAGGGTAGACTATTGGATAGAATAATTGTGAAAGGACTTTACCCAACTAATCTACCTCATGAATGTTTGAATGCATAAAGTGATAGAATCACATGAGTTAGGATTGTACCCATGTCTAATGTAGTCATTCTAGATGTGTTGATTTGATATGAGCTTTGACCCTTGAAAGGGCAATATACGATATTATGCATGTTTTATGAAGTTTAGTACATGCTTTAAGAACACTTTGAGAGTAAAGTGAATATGCTCATGATCTAGTTGTTGTGTTGTTGAAAGGTTATTCTCATATACTCACTTATGCATAAATATCATATGATGTGAAAGGTTTGTCACATGTAGTGATTCTAAGGTTGGAAGACTAGTCTCACCTATTGAATCTATATGAAGACATGGATGGTGAAAGGTTATTCTCACGCATGATCTAATGAGCTATCTTATGAGACATGTTGGATTGAGTGTAAAGACATTCTTTCATAAATATGAACTTAAGTCAAGAATTAATATGAACTCCATAGGAATTGATGCCTAGCACCGAGTGGATATTGAATATGAGATGGAAGCTTTTACGCTAGTTGAGTCCGGCTTCCCAATGAAAGCTTTTACACTAGTTGAGTCCAGCTTTCCAAATGAGTTCCTTCTACGCTAGTTGATTTTGGGTTCCCAAAGTATGTATCTCATGAGATGGAAACCTTCTACCTTAGTTGAGTCCAAGTTTCTAGTAGCAATCTCCTTATCCCATAAACTACGTGCCCCCGTAGGTTACTTATCTATTGGATCCACCTAAGCTAAGAGTATGGTTCTACCTTAGGCAAGTAGAGCAACCCCTTTTCGGTGTGAGTTAGATACCAGTTTCCATGTTAAGTTCACATGGTCTATGTCAGTTAAGGCTTATTCCCACAATAAGAATATGAATTATGAACTATGGTTACTTAAGAAGCTTTACTTAGTATGGGTAAGAGTATGGGATCTTATTCATGCATTGCACAAGTGTGCTTTGAGGTTATCTATAATATGTTACTTTTATATTATGATGATCTATGTAATGATTATGCTTATGATGTATGCTTAGTTTGGACTGTAGCTTGGAAGGCCTTTCCAATGCATGTGTGACTAAAGGTGAATGTTCCCCTGTCTTTGATAAGTAGGCTTAGGATGATATCAAAAGATAATAAGTATGAAGGAGAACCTAAAGAGACTTGCTAACATGGGTGGGATTATGGGGTCTTATCCATGTATTGCACAAGCTTGTCTTTAGGTGACTTATGAAGTGTTTCTTTGACATTATGTTGTAATAAATGCATTAACTATGCCTATGACTATGATGTTATCTCTTATGCTCACATGTTATGATTATTGTCTATCATGCTATAGCTTATGTCTTATGATGATGTATCTTATGCTCATGACTTATGTTACTGTCTTTTATGATTATGGTATATGTCTTATGTTGACTAATGCCTCTTATATGCTCATGTTGATGATTTATGCTACCATCATATTTAGTACATTATTGTACTAATACATACTTTTGCCTACATTTTTATCAAATGTAGGGTTCGGCGATATTGACTTCCATCCTCGTGGCTAGGTTCATAGTCGATCAAGAAGAGAAGTTTTGGTGAGTCCTCTTAGCATCGGGGACCTGATCACCCTTTCTTTTATGTTTAGAACTTTTGTATGGGTTGTGTCCCTATGACTTTCATGTATTAGATGGTTTGAAACAATGTATAAGGCTTTCACTTCGTTTTAAGTGATTCCGATTGTTATGAAAAATATTTTAAATTTTCGTATTTTTTTATTATCTTATGTTATGATATGCTAAGGGGCTTGTATGAGACCCCATTAGGGTCAAGTACGCCTTGTTACATCTAGGGGGTGCCTCTGGGTCGTGACATCAGTGCAACATAAGGAAGTAGGAACTACATCTAACAACCTATTATACATGAAGTTTCAACATTTCTCATATTCATAGGAGGAACTATCTTCTACAACTAAAAGCATGCTCAACACACTCTCATGAAACCATTAGGCCATTTACTCAAGTAAAGCATATACATATAGAGCATGTTCATCAATTCGTCTCATGAAGTCAAATAGGCAACTCATATTCAATGCACAACAACATGGGGAAAATTAATCATGTAACTTCATTTTTTCTTTCAAAACACAAGTTTTCATGAACATGCACCACATAAGAAAATCATGGAAACATCTAAAACACGCATGACTCCAAAACATGATACAACTAAGAGGAACTTATCATCTCAATGCTAAAGTAGGAATACAAGGAAAAGGATGAGGATATTGGGACATCTTATTGGTCCTCGGCCTCCCAAATAGAACCCTCAACTAAAACCCTTACTAAAAGATCACTCCTCAACATTTTCATGGAAATGACTTCCTTGTTCTTCTATTTCTTTAACTTGTCGGGCTAAGATCCCTACTGATATTCCTAAATTAGAGAAATTCTCATTAACTCCCAACTCTTCTTAAGGAATTTTTTTTGAATGTCGGATCTCCAACACCCTTCTATATCCAAGAGACATGAAAAACTGGATACACCGGTGCCACTCATTAGGCAACCGAGTTCATAAGCAACCTTACTAACATATCTCAACATCTCATATGGGTCTACAAAACAGGGACTAAACTTCCAAAACTCACTACACCTCTCAAGGTGAGAATTTCAAGCAACCCAAATCTTGAACCTCAAGAACAATCAACAACCTCGCTATCTAAGCACACTATCTCCCCCTTGGGAGTGCGCCTATACAAAATTCTTAAGCACCATTTCGTTCAAATCTAAGGCAGATCAACTTACCACTAATCTTCCACATCCATCACACAAGATGATTCTAAACCATGGTGAATTACACTACCACCATTTTAAAGGAGTCCATTCACTTACCACATCTAGGCATTACTTAAACACTCTATTCTTCAAGTCCTCCAACACACCCTAAAACTCATAATGACTAAGTCGGGTTCTACCATCAATAAAACAATAACAATAATCCAACCCATTCATACCAAAGACAACATCAAAGTCTATCATATCAAGTCTATCAACTCGCAAAAGACAAGCAACACCAGAATCTAAATAAGCATCAAACATATACCAGGATCAACATTCGGAGGAAACTCTTGTTCACCGATATCTTGGAGAGCATAGAACCTAATTTTCTTCTTCTCTCTTACCTTAGCCTTCGTCCTTGGACAATCTCTCATCTTGTGGTAACTCTCACCACAACCATAACAACTCTCCATACCGGCTAAACATCTACCCTCATGTATTTTGCCACACCTAGCACAAAAAGTCCATAGGGACTCACTACTAGTACCTTGCAGTTTAGGGTTAGAAGCCCTACCTTCACTATACTTAGGAGCATTGGATTAACTTGTCTGGAAGACCTTTGTCGATTCCTAGAACGACCATGTCCATCAAACCTCACATGAGAGAAATCACCATCATCATTTCTAGACCTCTTTTTGTCCTTAGTTCTCCCTTCTAGTTTCTCTTCCATAATTTGTTGAGCATAAGCCATAAGACAAGAAATATTCATAGCATGATCAAGCATGGCCGTACGACATTCTTTCACTACCAAGTCGGACACACTCGACACAAACTTACTCATTCCCGACCTAGGATCGGATACTAGAATTGGGGAATACTTAGAAAATTGGGTGAACCTCAATGCATATTCCTTAACACTCATATTACCTTGCCTAAGGTTAATGAACTCAAGTACTAAATTGCTTCTCTCATCTCTAAAGGGAAGAATCTATCTAGAAAAGTACTCTTGAACCTTTCCTACTCTATGGGACCCATTCCTACCGGTCTAGCCTCTTTCCACTAATTAAACCAAACTTGAGCAACCCCTTTGAGTTGGTCAGTGGCTAACTCCACCTTCTCTACCGGAGTCACTCCCACAAAGTCCAACACCTTAGAAACCTCTTCTATAAACTCTTGAGGATGTTCTTCCATCTTTGACCCATAAAATTCTGGAATTTCTATCCCAGCCTGAGTCAACATTTGAAAACCAAACCTAAACTTCTCATTAGTCACATTCACAGCCAAAGGGTCAATTAGAGCTTGAAGAGGAGCTTGGGGAGGAACTTATTGATCCACCTTGTCTTCCTCATTCCTTCTAACGTTAGCCCTTGTAGTGGTCATATCCTGAAAAGCATCAGGCATGGATTAGGAGAAAGACCTAATAGAGTTAAACTCTATGGCACGACTTAGAGAATGAAGAAGTGAAGTTTCCTAAACATCCAAAGCATCATATTCATAAATGTGGTGCGCTTCACATTTATGAACAAGACTCTACTAGATGTGGTTTGAGACATTCTAAACCTTGTGCTGTGATTACCAAGTTTGTCATGACCCAGGGGTACCCCCTAGATGTAACATGACACATAGAACCCCGAAGGACTCCATGTAAGCCATTTAGCATATTACAACATAAGATAATAGAAAAGTACAGAAATTTAAGACATTTTCAATACAATCAAGGTTTCATAAAACGAAGCGGAAGTCTACTACACTTGTCTCAAGCCATCTAATACTTGACAAGGGTTAGGGACACAACCCATACAAAAGTTGTAACATAAAAGAAAGACATAAAAGGAAAGGGTGATCAATTCCTCGATGCTATGATGACTCACCAAAACATCTCTTCTTGATCTACGATTAACCTAGCCACGAGGATGGAAGTTAACATCGCCGAACCCTACATTTGATAAGTATGTAGGCAAAAGTATACGTTAGTACAATAATGTACTAAATATGATGGCTAGCATAAATCATCAACCTAAGCATATAAAATACATTAGTCAACATAAGACATATACCATAATCATAAGAGACAATAACATAGTCATAAGTATAAAAGACATTTTCAAAAGACATAGGCAATAGCATAAGAGACAATAATCATAACTTGTGGGCATAAGAGATAACATCATAATCGTAGGAATCAGCAATGCATTTAGAACAACATAATGTAAGAGAAACACTTCATAATTCACCTCAAGGAAAGCTTGTGCAATACATGGATGAGACTCCATACACATGCTAAGCAAGTCACTTTAGGCCCTTATTTAGATTTATGATCTTTTGTTCTCATCCTTAGGTTATTTCTCATAGACAAGGGAGCATTCACCTTTAATCAATCATATCAAAGAAGGCAACTATAGCAACAACCAAGTTAGGCATATAACATACAAGTAGTCCTCATATCAAAACATACTTACAATGCTTCCTTGAAGTATCCTTAGTTCATTATTAATATTCATATTCTTATTGTGATAATGGAAAAACATAAGTCATAAGCATATTCATTTCATAGATCATCATAACATAAGAAGAACATACCATAACTACCCTCAAAGCATACTTGTGCAATGCATGAAGAAGACCTCATAATCCCACCCATGCTAAGTAAAGCTTTTTGAGTAACCATAGTTCATAATTCATATTCTTGTTGTCATAGTGGGAATAACCTTAACCGACATAAACCATGTGAGCTTAGCATGGAATCCGGTGTCTAACCCACACCGAAAAGGGGTTGCTCTACTTGCCTAAGGTAGAACCACACTCTTAGCGTAGGTGGATCCAATAGCTAAGTAACCTGTGGGGGCACGTAGTTTATGGGATAGAGAGATTGCTACTAGAAACCCGATCTGTACTAACGGGAGAGCTTCTCATGAGACCTCTTCTAGAAACCCGGCCTGTACTAGCGGGAGAGCTTCCATCTCATATTCAATATCCCCTCGGTGCTAAGCATTAATTCCCACGGAGTTCATATTAAGTCTTGACTTAAGTTCGTATTTATGGAAGAATGTCTTGACACTCAATCCAACATAATTCATAAGATTGCTCATAGATCATGCGTGAGAATAACCTTTCACCGTCCATGTCTTTATATAGATTCAATAGGTGAGAAAGCCTTTCAACCTTAGAATCATCATATAGTGAGAAAGCCTTTCAACCTTAGAATCATCATATAGTGAGAAAGCCTTTCAATCTTAGAATCATCATATAGTGAGAAAACCTTTCACATCATAGCATAATCATGTATAAGTGTGTGTATATGAGAATAACCTTTCAACAACACAACAACTAGATCATGATCATATTAACTTTACTCACAAAGTGTTCTTAAGGCATGTACATAACCTTCATTAAACATGCATAATATCATATCTTGCCCTTTCAAGGGTCAAATCTCATAATGAATCAACACATCTAGAATTCACTACATTAGACATGTATATAATCACAATTTAAGTAATCAAATCACTACATGCATAATCTCATATATTCATAATATAGGCCATGTGGGTAAAATCCTTCCACAATAATACCATATACAAATCAACATACAAAATAGCTTCACTCTCAAAGCCTTTACATTCCTAGTTCATTCATACTAGTTTTTACCTTCAAGGCCCTAGAAAACATCATTCATACTACAAGCTTTACTCTCAAGCAATACTTCACATGGCCATCATATATGCCTAATTCTCAAGACAATCTAACTACATGCTTCCTTCTTAAGCAATTCTAATCATATATGATCATATAGACTCAATCTCAACACTACTAATCAAGATTCATCATATAAGCCCTAATCTAATCAATTCATGTCTACAAGGTTTACTTTTAAGAAATTAATATCTAGGCGCTCTAATCTCAAGCAATTCATAAAGTAATTCATCAATCTTAGAAGGTCACATCTAAGCCCTCAATTTCCCCTTTCATGGCACAAAACCAAACTATATAAATTTCACCCTAGGATCTTAGGTTAATCAAGGATACATGCATAATCATACTGAAACATGTAATTACATCATAAACAATCATAAATGATCATAAACAATCATAATCCACTCTATTGGATCATAACCCATAACATTGAAAGAAACCCTAGTAAAACTTGGGGAGTTCTTCTTCCAAATTGGGAAAAACATGGGGGCTTCATGGATGAAAGGAATCCATAAATGAATATGCTATCATACCTTGATTACAAAGCCTAGAAAGCTTGAAACGATGGAGTCTTGACATGACCTAGCTTGACCCTCTGCTTATTCTTCTTCTTCTTTCTAGAGAGAGGATTTTTTGAGAGGGAATTGGGTTTCTTTTGGGGGTTTAGAAATAATGATTTAGGATGAATTAATTAAGGGTCTAAAGTTTTTATATAGGTGGTCTAAACTAGAGTAAAACTACACCACTTAATATCTAATTAAATCCGGAATGACCCCTTAGTCTCCAACTTAACAACTTAAAATCAAAAACTGCCCCACCCATGAGTCCGCGACCACGACGCGTGGTTTGATCGACGACTCATGCTTGTTGGGCGTGGTTGGGTTCTGAGGGTTGGCAAGGCAGGCTAGGGACCTACGAATCCATCCATGAGGTATGGGTCCTGCCCGTGGACACTACCTTAGGCAGATTCAAGTAGGGGCTCACCCATGCTGCCCACCTATGGGGTGTGGCTCCATCCATAGGGCGTGGATCCCCTCGTGGGTGGCACTGTTTATGGTCAGTTCTAGGGTCCTCCTCAAGGACCCATGGTTGGTCCTTGGGTGGTCGTACCTTGACGTTCTAACACGAAAACCTCTATTTTAAGTACAGGGAGTTATATTCATGACTCTAACCCTCACGTTAAGCTCTAGTTTAGCCTACTAGTTTCTGGGGTGTTACAAATATGGTGACCTATTACACACCTCTGCTACTAAATAGTGATTTTTTTACCCCTTAAGACGTGTAACACCTTTATTACAATGGGAGGTGTATCACACTTGCGCCACATCAATACAACGTCACTGCCACATTAGATGCCATGTTAAATTTTGATTAAAACTCTCCATATCATTCAATTGTTTCTTCTTCAATAAACACCACCATGTAACCACTACCATTGTCGCCATATTACTACCAAATCTAAATATTTCACCATGAAAATCGAAATAGTCGCCATAAATTTCACCACTTGCGATCAAATCCACCATCGAAATCATACTATCACCATTATCCCCACAATAATTAGAAAGATCCACAACAAATTTTACACCCATTGTCACGATCCAGACCGTTGTGATTGGAACCCACACTAACCCTTCGGTGGGAGAACTACTACCAAAACCTGACTAAGCAACTTAAAGAAACCAAACCATTTAAATATACGGAAGTAGGTTTAAATGACGAATTAAATAATAAGTTCCCATAAACTCCAAAAGTTCAACAAAACAACCAAGCATAACCCTCGCAGAAATTCAACCCCTAGACCTAAAAGTCATTGTACCAAAACTCTACTAACCAACAAGTCTAAGAAAAATGGGGGTGCAACCCCAAAAACTAAACATAAGTAAAAGTCTGAATATATAATCTAAGTTAACTGAGGTCTATCAGTAGCCACCTGAAGATGCCCTATACTCAACAAAGAAAGAGCAAGTGCAGTAACAGTACACGAAACCACGGTGTACTGGTAGGATCACGCGGCTATTCTAGTAAGTGAAATATAAGCAAGTAATTAACAACACAGTAAACACACATATATAGAACACAAAATTCAATAATCATTTTATGAGTAATATACAATTCCCTAATATCAATAACAGGTCGATATGAATGTAATAATAACAAGTGGTCCTCTCATGGAATCCACACCCAAACTATTAGTGTGTCAGAACGTGACACCCGGTCCAATATATGTGTTGGAACGTGACACCCGGTCCAATATATATGTTAGAACGTGACACCTGGTCCATTCAGCACAATCACAATCACAATCACACCCATAATGAACAGTGCATATAATCACACAGTCAAGTAACAAGTTCATGGCATGTAATTGTTCATACTTAATCGTTTCATTAGATTCGATTCAAGTTTCCCTATTAACATAAATGCATGCATACAATGGAGCAATTAACAGGCATATATAACATAATAGGAAGTCGAATGATCACCTACCTCGAAACCAAGCTTGAATACTCCTAACACACTTGAGCCTTCCCTTTACGGAGTCTTGCAGCTTATTCTTGGTCTAAATAAATTAATTAATGCAAGGATCAATAAAAAAGGCCTAATTTACCTAGATTATAAGAGAATATCAACCTAAGGCCAAACCCATGATTCTAATGCTCAACTAGGGCTTTTCCCACCATCAACTTCAGGCCAAAATCCTCCCCAATGATAACTATCAAGGGTTCTAAGTTCTATGAATCGAAATACAGATTAGGGGAGTAATTAACTTACCTTTGGCACGAGAATTCATGGAAATTTGATGAGAATTTGCCCTAGGTCGTCCCTTAGCTCTTAAGAACGAGGTTTTGCAGAAAATAATGTTTTTGGGGTTTTTCCCCAGTTTAAGTTGCACTGGCCCACCACAGCGGGCCCTATCCCACCACAGTGGGCCCCATCCCGCCACAGCGGTACCACTCTGGAGAAATTAACCCTCCCGATGGCTTGCACAGAGAGAGAAACTTAGAATTTAAGTTCCAAGCTACCATTTCTCAGCACACCTTCAAACCTTGATGTTCTATAACTACCCCTTCACGCCAAGATTAGTTTCAGGAGTTCTACTTGCCCGAATTCGATTCCGTAAAGTTGTACAGGCTCCTTAACGTCTTGTCTATGCACTCACGTGATAAAACTCATAATTAAATCCCCTATCCATTATCATATTTCCCTAGAGCTCACCTGACTCAAATTTTGTTTAAGTCTTGCCTTAGCGAGAAATTTCCAAGTTACTACTTAGAAGTTTTCTTGCCTAAATTCCTTCACCATTGGATTTTCCATAACGACGGGAACATGTCGTTACAATAGATACCAATTTACCCATCACTCATCCCCGAGTGATAAATTAGGAGAATTGGCTAAGGCAAGAGTAGAATAGTACTAGAATCGTCGAATAGCTAGGGATACTTGTCTCTTAATTACCAGCTCATCTAATGTTGCTTCTTGAGAATGATGTGGAGTAGCAGATTCTCCTTCTCCTGTGGATAGTACTTCTACAGGTGGCCTTTGAATAACAACACCTTTGAACGATAGTTCTTCTTGATCAATTGGAACAACTAATGCTCCTTCTATCTCGGGTAACTCTTTTGTAGGCAGTTCTATAGAAATTACCACCTCATCTTATGTTGGTGCTTGAGAAAGATATGGAGTAGCCGATTCTCCTTCTCTTGTTGATAGTTCTTCTAAATGTGGCATATGAATAACATCACCTTTTAACAATGGTTCTTTTTGATCATTTGGAGCAGCTGATGCTCCTTCTCCTTGGGATGACTCTTTTGTAGGAAGTTATTTAGCAATTACCATTTCATCTAATGTTGGTCCTTGAGTAGGATTTGGGGTAGCTGATTCTCCTTCTCTTGTGGATAATTCTTCTAAAAGTGGCCTATGAATAACAACACCTTTTCGTAGCGATTCCTCTTGATCATTTGGAACAACTGATGCTCCTTCTCCAGGGGTAACTCTTTTGTAGACAGTTCATTAGGAATTACCACCTCATCTAATGTTGGTCCTTGAGAAACATGTGGAGTAGTTGATTCTCCTTTTCTAGTGGATAGTTCTTCTAAAGCTGGCTTTTGAATAACAACACCTTTTAATAGTGGTTCGTCATCATCATTTGGAGCAGTTGATGCTCCTTCTCCTTTGGGTAATTTTTTTGCATCCAGTTTTTTAGTAATTACTAGCTTATCTAATGTTGGTCCTTAAAAATGATGTGGAGTAGCTGATTCTCCTTCTCCTGTGGTTAGTTCTTTAAAGGTGGCCTTTGAATAATAACACCTTTTAATAGTGGTTCTTCTTGATCATTTGGAGCAGCTAATGCTCCTTCTCTTTGGGGTAACTATTCAGTTGGCAGTTCTTTAGCAATTACCAGCTCATCTAATGTTGGCCCTTGAGAATGATGTGGAGTAGCGGATCTCCTATTCCTGTGTATAGTTCTTCTAAATGTGGCCTTTGAATAACAACACCTTTTAATTATGGTTCTTTTTGATAATTTGGAGCATCTAATGCTCATTCTCCTTGGTGTAACTCTTCTACAGACAATTTTTTAGCAATTACCACCTCATCTAATGTTGATCCTTGAGAAGGATATGGAGTAACTCATTCTCCTTCTCCTGTGCATAATTATTCTAAAGGTGGCCTTTGAATAACAACACCTTTTAACAGAGGTTCTTCTTGATCATTTGGAGCAGTTGATGCCCCTTATACTTGGGGTAACTCTTCTGCATGCAATTCTTTAGCAATCACCACGTCATCTAATATTGGTCCTTGAGAAGGATGAGGAGTAGCTGATTCTCCTTCTCATGTGGATAGTTCTTCTAAAGGTGGCCTTTGAATAACAACACCTTTAACATTGGTTCTTATTGATGATTTGGAGCAGTTGATGCTCATTTTCCTTGGGGTAACTCTTCTGCAGGCAGTTCTTTAGATACTACCAGCTCATCTAATGTTGGTCTTGAGAAGTATGTGATGTAGTTGATTCTCCTTCACCTGTGGATAATTCTTATAAAGGTGGCCTTTGAATAACAAAACCTTTTAATAATGGTTCTTCTTGATCATTTGGAGCAACTGATGCTCCTTCTCATTGAGGTAACTTTTCTGTAGAGAGTTCTTTAGCAATTACCAGCATATTTAATATTGTTCCTTGAGAATGATGTGGAGTAGTTGATTCTTCTTTTCCCTTTGATAGTTCTTCTAAAGGTGGCCTTTGAATAACAAAACCTTTTAACAATGGTTCTTTTTTATCATTTGGAGCAGCTAATGCTCATTTTCCTTGGGGTAACTCTGCTGTAGGCAATTCTTTAGTAATTACCACCTCATCTAATGTTGGTTCTTGAGAAGGGTGTGTAGTAGCTTATTCTTCTTCTTCTGTGGTTAGTTCTTCGAAAGGCAACCTTTAAATAACAACACCTTTTAACAGTGGTTTTTCTTGATCATTTAGAGCAGCTGATGCTCCTTCTCCTTGGGGTAACTCTTCTGCAGGCAGTTATTTAGTAATTATTAGCTCATTTGTTATTGGTCATTGAGAAGGATATGGAGTAGCTGATTTTCCTTCTCCAATGGATAGTTATTCTAAAGGTGGACTCTGAATAACAACACCTTTTAACAATGGTTCTCCTTGATCATTTGGAGCAGCTGATGTGCCTTCTCCTTGGGGTAACTCTTTTACAGGCAGTTCTTTAGAAATTACCACCTCATCTAATGTTTGTCCTTGAGAAGTATGTGGAATAGCTCATTCTCCTTCTCATGTGGATAATTCTTCTAAAAGTGGACTTTGAATAACAACAACTTTTAAAATGGTTCTTCTTGATAATTTGGAGCAGCTGATCATCCTTATCCTTGGGGTAACTCTTCTGTAGGCAGTTCTTTAGAAATTACCACCTATTATAATGTTGGTCCTTAAGCAGGATGTGGAGTAGTTGATTATCCTTCTTTTGTGGATAGTTTTTCGAAAGGTGGCCTTTGAATAACAAAACTTTTAACAATGTTTCTTTTTTATCATTTAGAGGAGCTGATGTTGATTTTCCTTAGGGTAACTCTTCTGCAAGCAATTGTTTAGTAATTACCACCTCATCTAATATTGGTTCTTGAGAAGGGTGTGGAGTAGTTGTTTTCCTTCTCCTGTAGATAGTTCTGCTAAAGGCATCCTTTGAATAACAACACCTTTTAAAAGGGGTTCTTCTTTGATCATTTGGAGCAGCTGATGCTTCTTCTCCTTGCGGTAACTCTTCTGCAAGCAGTTCTTTAGTAATTACCAACTCATTTGATGTTGGTTATTAAAAAGGATATGTAGTAGCTGATTCTCCTTTTCCTGTGGATAGTTCTTCTAAAGGTGGATTCTGAATAACAATACCTTTCAATGGGGTTCTTCTTGATCATTTGGAGCAGCTGATGCTCCTTCTCCTTGGGGTAACTCTTGTGCAGACAGTTCTTTAGAAATTACCACTCATCTAATGTTGGTCCTTGAGAAGTATGTGGAACAACTCATTCTCCTTCTCATGTGGATAATTCTTTGAAAGGTGGCCTTTCAATAACAACAACTTTTAAAGTGGTTCTTATTGATGATTTGGAGCAGCTGATCATCCTTATCCTTATGATAATTCTTCTGTAGGAAGTTCTTTAGCAATTACCAGCTCATCTAATGTTGGTCCTTGAGAAGGATGTGGAGTAGTTGATTATCCTTCTACTGTGGATAGTTATTCTAAAGGTTGCCTTTGAATAACATCACCTTTTAACAATGGTTCTAGTTATAATTTGGAGCAGCTGATACACCTTCTCCTTGGGGTAACTCTTCTGCGAACAATTCTTTAGCAATTACCAGCTCATCTAATGTTGGTCCTTGAGAAAGATGTGGAGTAGATGGTTCTCCTTCTCCTGTGGATATTTCCTCTAAAGGTGGCCTTTGAATAACAACACATTTTAACAGTGGCTTCTCTTCATCATTTGGAGCAGCTAATGCTCCTTATCTTTATGGTTATTCTTCTGTAGGCAGTTCTTAAGCAATTACCACCTCATCTAATGTTGGTCTTGAGAAGGATGTGGAGTAGTTGATTCTCTTTCTCCTTGGGATAAATTCTCTGTAGGTAGTTTTCTAGATAATACCATCTCATTTAATATTGGTCATTGAGAAGGATATTGTGTTGCTGATTCTCCTTCTTCTGTGGATAGTTCTGCTAAAGGTGGCCTTTGAATAACGAAACTTTTTAACAGTGGTTCTTCTTGATCATTTGGAGTAGCTGATGCTCCTTCTACTTGGGGTAACTCTTATACAGTGAGTTCTTTAGTTATTACAACCTCATCTAATGTTGGTCCTTCAAAAGGATGTGGAGTAGATGATTATCCTTCTCTTGTGGATAGTTCTTCTAAAGGTGGCCTTTGACTAAAAACACCTTTTAACAGTAGTTCTTCTTGATCATTTGGAGCAGCTGATACTCCTTCTCCTTGGGGTATCTATTCTACAGGCAATTCTTTAGCAATTATTAGCTCATCTAATTTTGGTCCTTGAGAATGATGTGGAGTAGATAATTATACTTCTCCTGTCCATAGTTCTTCTAAAGGCAGCCTTTAAATAACAACATCTTTTAACAGTGGTTCTTCTTGATCATTTGAAGCAGTTGATGCTCCTTCTCCTTGGGGTAAGTCTTCTTTTGACAGTTTTTTAGCAATTACCAGCTCATCTAATGTTTTTACTTGAGAATGATATGGAGTAGCATATTCTCTTTCTTCTGCGTACAGTTCTTCTAAAGGCGGCCTTTGAATAATGATACCTTTTAAAAGTGGTTCTTCTTGATTATTTGGACCTGCTGATGCTCGTTCTCCTTGGGGTAACTCTTCTGTAGGCAGCTCTTTAGCAATTACCACATTATCTAATATTGGTCTTTCAGAAAGATGAGGAGTAGTTGATTCTCTTTCTCGTGTGGATTGTTCTTCCAAAGTGGCCTTGGAATAACAACACCTTATAACAGTGGTTCTTCGTTATCATTTTGGGCAGTTGATGCTCCTTCTGCTTAGGGTAACTCTTCTGCAGGCAGTTCTTTAGCAATTACCACCTCATCTAAAGCAGGTCCTTGAAAATGATCTGGAGTAGTTGATTCTCCTTCTCATGTGGATTGTTTTTCTAATGGTGGCCTTTGAATAAAAACACTTTTTAATAGTGGTTCTTCGATATGATTTGGAGTAGCTAACGCTCCTTATCCTTGGGGTATTTCTTATGCAGGCAATTCTTTAGCAATTACCATCTCATCTAATATTGGTCCTTGAGAAGAATGTGGAGTAGATGATTCTCCTTCTCTTGGGGATAGTTCTTCTAAAGGTGGCCTTTAATTAACAACACCTTTTAACTGTGGTTCTTCTTGACTATTTGGAGCAGCTGATGCTCCTCATCCTTGGGGTAATTCTTTTGCAAGCAATTCTTTAGCAATTACCACCTCATCTAATATTGGTCCTTCAGAAGGATATGGAGTAGCTGATTCTCCTTCTCCTATGGATAGTTTTGCTAAGGGTGGCCTTTGAATAACAACACTTTTTATTCATGGTTTTTCTTGATGATTTGGATCATCTAATGCTCCTTCTCCTTGGCATAACTCTTCTGCAGATAGTTCTTTAGCAATTGTCAACTCATCTAATGTTGGTCCTTGAGAAGGATGTGGAGTAGATGATTTTCCTTCTCTTGTGGATAGTTCTAGAGGTGGCCTTTGACTAACAATAAATTTTAATAGTGGTTCATCTAGATGATTTGGAGCAGCTGATGCTCATTCTCCTTGGTGTAACTCTTCTGCATGAAGTTCTTTAGCAATTACCACCTCATCTAATATTGGTCCTTTAAAATGATATGGAGTAACTGATTCTCCTTCTCCTATGGATAGTTCTTCTAAAGGTGGTCGTTGAATAATAGCACCTTTTAATAATAGTTCTTCTTGATCAATAGGAGTAGTTGACGCTCCTTCTCCTTGGGGTAACTCTTCTCCAAGGAGTTCTTTAGCATTTACCAGCTCATCTAATGTTTGTCCTTGAAAATGATGTAGATTTACTGATTCTTGTTCTCCTGTGGATAGTTCTTCTAAAGGTGGCCTTTGAAGAACAACACCTTTTAATAGTGGTTATTCTTCATTATTTGGAGTAGCTGATGCTCCTTCCTCTTGGGGCAACTCTTCTACAGATAAATTTTTAGCAATTACCAATTTTTCTAATGTTGGTCCTTGAGAAGGATATGGAATAGTTAATTATCCTTCTCCAGTGGATAGTTCTTCTAATGGTAGCCTTTGAAAAACATCAACTTTAATAGTGTTTCTTGTTTATCATTTGGAGCAGCTTATTCCCTTTCTCCTTGGGGTAACTCTTCTAAAGGCAATTCTTTAGCAATTACTAGCTCATCCAATGTTGGCCCTTGAGAAGGATGTGGAGTAACTGATTCTCCTTATCATGTGGATAGTTCTTCTAAAGGTGGCCTTTGAATAACAATACCTTTTAACAATGGTTCTTCTTGATCATTTGGAGCAGTTGATTCCCCTTCTCCTTGGGCTAACTCTTCTTCAGGCAGTTCATAAGCAATTACTACCTCATCTATTGTTTTTCCTTAAAAAGGATGTGGAGTAGGTTATTTTCCTTATCCTGTGGATAGTTCTTCTACATGTGGCCTTTGAATAACAACCCATTTTAACAATGTATCTTCTTGATGATTTGGAGCAGCTCATACTCTTTCTTATTTGGATAACTCTTCTACAGGCTGTTCTTAGCAATTTGTCCTTGGGAAGGATGTGGAGTAGCTGATTCTCCTTCTCCTGTGGATAGTTCTTCTAAAGGTGGCCTTTGAATAACAACACCTTTTATCTATGGTTCTTCTTGATCATTTGGAGCAGCTGATGCTCCTTCTCCTTGGGGTAACTCTTCTGCTGCAAGCATATTTTAGCAATTACCACCTCATCTAATGTTGGTCCTTGAGAAGGATGTGGAGTAGCTGATTCTCCTTTTCCTGTGGATAGTTCTTCTAAAGGTGGCCTTTGAATAACAACAATTTTTAACAATAGTTCTTCTTGGTGATTTGGAGCAACTGATGCTCCTTTTCTTTGGGGTAACTCTTCAACAGACAATTCTTTAGTAAATACCGGCTCATCTAATGTTGGTCCTTGAGAAGGATGTGGAGGGGTTGAATCTCGTTCTCCTTTGGATTGTTCTTCTAAAGGTGGCCTTTGAATAGCAATACCTTTTAACGGTGCTTCTTCTTAATGATTTGGAGCAACTGATGCTCCTTCTCCTTGGGGTAAATCTTCTCTAGGCAGTTCATTAGTAATTATCAGCTCATTTAGCTAGCATTTGGCCATAGATTTCCAGATATTCTTGGCAAATATTATTTGGGTGTAAATTTGGGTGAAATTTCATCATGTGTTTGGCCATAGTATTTGGGAAATATATTTCACATTTTTAGAAAAATATGATTTATACCCATAAGTTTTAAAAACTATCAAAACTAACCATAAGTTTGTCTTACAAGTCAATTGGATCTTCGTTGCAACAAATAACAAGTAGTGTCCATGACACTAGAGCAATGTGGTAGTTTGGAGTGAGTTCAACAAGCATCATTCCATACATCGTGAGGTAGACAAAGCACATGACTTTTTTACCCTGAGTCGAATGTTCATCATTTTCATCATCACTTTCATATTCACTGAATATTTCATCACTACTTTGGTGTTCACGTAAAAAAATATGTAATACAACACAAACAACTACTATAGATGGTGTTTTTGTGAAAGATAAAAGTTTGGTGTAAAATTTCAAAATTTTCAAAAGATCCCAAATAATGAGATTTGGCCCAAATACTAGAAAAAACTTGTATTTGGGAATTTGGGATATTTGCCAAAAATATTTGCCAAATAATGACAAATCGTATGGACAAACACTATTTTCCAATTTTTTCCCCAAATATTATTTGGGAAATCTATGGCCAACGGGCCCTTAGTGTTGGTCCTTGAGAATGATGCGATGTAGCTAATTCTCATTCTCCTATGGATAGTTCTTCTTAATGTGGCCTTTGACTAACAAAACATTTTAACAATGGTTTTTCTTGATCATTTGTAGCAGCTGATGCTCTTTTTCCTTGGGGTAACTCTTCTACAATCAATTCTTTAGCAATTACCAGTTCATCTTTGTTGGTCCTTGAGAATGATATGGAGTAGCTGATTCTCCTTATCCTATGGATAGTTCTTCTAAAGGTGGCCTTTGAATAACAACACCTTTTAATAGTGGTTATTCTTGATCTTTTGTAGCACTTGATGCTCCTTCTCCTTGCGGTAACTCTTCTACAGGCAAATTTTTAGCAATTACCAGCTCATCTAATGTTGGTCCTTGAGAAGGATGTAGAGTAGCTTATTCTCCTTCTCTTGTGGATAGTTCTTCTTAAGGTGGCCTTTGAATAAAAAAACCTTTAACAGTGTTTCTTCTTGATAATTTGAAGCAGTTGATGCCCCTTCTCCTTGGGGTAACTCTCTTGCAGGCAATTCTTTAGAAATTACCAGCTCATCTAATATTGGACCTTAAGAGGGATGTGGAGTAGCTGATTCTCCTTATCATGTGGATAGTTCGTCTAAAGGTGGCCTTTGAATAACAATACCTATTAATAGTGGTTCTTCTTCACCATTTGGAACAGCTGATGCCCCTTCTCCATGGGGTAACTCTTGTGCTGGCAGTCCATATGCAATTACCACGTCATCTAATGTTGTTCTTTGAGAAGGATATGGAGTAAATGACTCTCCTTCTCCTATGGATAGTTCTTCAAAAGGTGGCCTTTGAAAAACAACCCATTTTAACAATGGATCTTCTCTAAAATTTATAGTAGATGATGCTCCTTCGCCTTGGGGTAACTCCTCTGCAGGAAAATTTATAGCAATTACCACCTCATCTAATACTGCACCTGGAGAAAGATGTGGAGTAGATGATTCTCCTTATCCTATTGATAGTTGTTCTAAGGGAGGCCTTTGAATAACAACATTTTTTATCACTAGTTTTTCTTGATGATTTGGAGCATATAATGCTCCTTCTCCTTGGCGTAACTCTTGTGCAAATAGTTCTTTAGGAATTACCAACTCATCTAATGTTGGTCATTGATGGATATGGAGTAACTGATTCTCCTTCTCCTGTGAATAGTTATAAAGGTGTCCTTTGAATAACAATACCTTTTAAAAGTGGTTCTTCTTGATGATTTGGAGCAGTTGATGCTCCTTCTCCTTGGGGTAACCCTTCTACAAGAAGTTCTTTAAAAATTACCACCTCATCTAATATTGATCCTTTATAATGATGTGGAGTAGCTGATTCTCCTTCTCCAGTGGAAGTTCTCCAGTGATTCTTCTTGACCAGTTGGAGCAGTTGATGCTCCTTCTTCTTGGGGCAACTCTTCAGCAAAGAGTTCTTTAGCAATTACCAGCTATCTAATGTTTCTCCTTGAGAATCATATGGAGTTGCTGATTCTCATTCTCTTGTGGATATTTCTTCTAAAGGTGGCCTTTGAATCAGAACACCTTTTAATAGTGGTTATTCCGCGTCATTTGGAGTAGCTGATGCTCCTTCCTCTTGGGGCAATATGGAGTTTTTTAGCAATTACCAACTCATCTTATGTTGGTCCATGAGAAGGATGTGGAGTAGCTGATTCTCCTTCTTCTATGGATAGTTCTTCTAAAGGTAGCCTTTGAATAACAACACATTTATCAGTGTTTCTTCTTGATCATTTGGAGAAGCTAATGCCCCTTCTCCTTGGGGTAACTCTTCTGCAGGCAGTTCTTTAGAAATTACCAGCTCATATAATGTTGGCCTTTAAGAAGGATGTGGAGTAACTTATTCTCCTTATCCTGTTGATATTTCTTCTAAAGGTGGCCTTTGAATAACAATACCTTTTAACAGTGGTTATTCTTGATCATTTGGAGCAGTTGATGCTCCTTCTCCTTGGGGTAACTCTTCGGCAGGCAGTTCGTAAGCAATTACCACCTTATATATTGTTGTTCCTTAAGAAGGTTGTGGAGTAGTAGATTCTCCTTCTTGTGTGGATAGTTCTTCTACATGTGGCCTTTAATAACAACCCATTTTAAGAATGGATCTTGTTGATGATTTGAAGCAGTTCATGCTCCTCTTACTTGGGATAACTCTTCTACAGGCAGTTCTTAGAAGTTACCACCTGATCTAATAGTGGTCCTTTCTTCTAAAGGTGACCTTTAAATAACAACACCTTTTAACTGTGGTTCTTCTTGATCATTTGGAGCAGCTGATGCTCCTTCTCCTTTGGGTAACTCTTCTGCTGCAGGCAATTCTTTAGCACTTACCACCTCATCTAATGTTGGTCCTTGAGAAGGATGTGGAGTAGTTGATTCTCCATCTCCTATGAATAGTTCTTCTAATGGCACTCTTTGAATAACAACACTTTTTAATAGTGGTTCTTCTTGATGATTTGGAGCAACTGATGCTCCTTCTTCGTGGGGTAACTCTTGAGCACACAATTTTTTAGCAATTACCAGCTCATCCAATGTTTGTCCTTGAGAAGGATGTAGAGCAGCTGAATATCTTTCTCCTGTGGATAGTTCTTCTAAAGGTGGACTTGAATAACAACACCTTTTAATAGTGGTTCTTTTAGATCATTTGGAGCAGCTGATGCTCGTTCTCCTTGGGGTAACTCTTCTGCAGGAAGTTCTTCAACAATTACCACCTTATCTAATGTTGGTTCTTGAGAAGGATGTGAATTAGTAGATTCTCCGTCTCCTATGGATAGTTCTTCTATAGGTGGCCTTTGAATAACAACACTTTTTAACAATGGTTCTTCTTGATGATTTGCAGCAGTTGATGCTCCTTCTCCTTGGGGTAACTCTTCTTTAGGCAGTTCTTCATCAATTACCAGTTTATCAAATGTTGGCCCTTGAGAAGGATGTGGAGTAGCTGATTGTCCTTCTCCTGTGGATAGTTTTTCTAAAGGTGGCCTTTGAATAACAATACCTTTTAACAATGGTTTTCTTGATGTTTTTGAGGAGTTGATGCTCCTTATCCCTGGGGTAACTCTTCTGCATGCAGTTCTTTTGCAATTACCAGCTCATCTAATGTTGGTCTTTTTGAATGATGTGGAATAGCTGATTCTCCTTCTCTTGTGAATAGTTCTTCTAAAGGTGGTCTTTGAATAACAACACCTTTTAACAGTGGTTCTTCTTAATCATTTGGAGCAGTTGATGCTCTTTCTCCTTACGGTAACTCTTCTGCATGCAGTTCTTTAGCAATTACCACCTAATCTAATGTTGGTCCTTGAGAAGGATGTGGAGTAGCTGATTCTCCTTGTCCTGTGGATAGTTCTTTTAAAGGTGGCCTTTGAATAATAACACCTTTTAACAATGGCTTTTCTTGATGATTTGGAGCAGCGAACGCTCCTTCTCCTTGAGGTAATTCTTCTGCAGGCAGTTCTTTAGCAATTATCAGCTTATCTAATGGTGTTCCTTGAGAAGGATGTGGAGTAGTTGATTCACCTTCTCCTGTTGATAGTTCTTCGAAAGGTTACCTTTGAATAACAACACATTTTAACATTGGTTCTTCTTGAGCATTTGGAGTGGTTGATGCTCATTCACCTTGGGGTAACTATTCTGTAGATTATTATTTTTATTAATATCATCATCATCATCATCATCATCATTAATAATAACTAAAGTTATATAAAGGGGTTCACACATACCTTTAATTACACAAATAGCTCAGATACTTTTGTCGTTTGACGGAAGTGAATTTTTTTTCAAGTTATTTATTTAAATTTTTTTATTAAAAAAATCCAAATAGTGTCTATTTGATCATCTCGCAAAGTAAGGGGTATATATGATATTTTGCACACGTGATTTAGATGGTAAATTTTGGTCTTAAATATCTTCTCTGTAGATATATGTGCTTATTATTAAGTGAGATTTTTGTTTTTAATTAATATTTTAGTGTAAAAATTTGAGAAATTAAAAGGAAAAAAAGAAAGAAAAACAAATTAAAACTACACTTTTTTAGTAGCTGTGAAAAATAATGGATTCTCAAAATAGAAATCAGTTAGTGAGTTTTTAAAATTAGTTGAAGTCAGTTGAAAAAGAAATTTTAGATTTCGGTGTATAATTAGGTCTAAATCAGTTATTCATTTTCTCATCTCTGATTTAGTTCGCGATTTAAAGTTCTGGTGCTTACAATATTTCTTGAGCTTCATTGAAGCCCGGAAGATCGTACAGAGCAACAATAATTTTTCAAGATATTCACATTCCAATGATGATATCTGTTCCTTTGGTCTACTGTTTCTTAAGCATTTTAATGGAAAGAGGTATTTTGAAATATTCATAGGTGTCAAATTTTCTCTAATCTTGTGTTTGAAATCATAATCTTAATCTTGAGTCCTCCTTTCTTCATGATGCAGTTCAGAACAAAATGAAGAGTAGTCCCTAATGTGTGGGCTAAGTTCTTGAGGAAGAAGGATGACCATACACTCACAGAAATTACCACTCGGACTACTTCTTCTTATATGTTGGCTAAGGAGAAAAATAATCAGGACGAACAGGATCACGATCTGCAACCTGATCATGTCAAACATGGAATTGGGAACCCAAATGATGATACATGTTCTTTTGGTCTGTTGAATCTTAAACTTTTTAATTGAAAGAGGTATTTTGAAAGGTACGTATGTGTTAAATTTTCCCTACACTTGTGTTTGAAATCATAAACTTAATTTTGATGTCTCATTTCTATTCATGATGCAGTTCCAAAAATAATGAAAAGCAGTCCCTAGTGTTGTGGGCTGAGTTCTTGATGATAAAAGATGATCACACAATCACAGAAATTCCCACTCGAACTACTTCTTCTTATATGTTGGTTGAGGAAAATAATAATTAGGATGAAAAGGATCACGATCTGCAATCTAAACATGGGAAACATAGAATGGGGTACACAAATGACGAAACTTATTCCTTTGGTCTGCTGTATCTTAAGCTTTTTAATGTAAATATGTATTTTGAAAGAAATCTATTGTTAAATTTCTGTAAACTTGTGTTTGAAATCATAATCTTAATCTTGATGTCTATGTTCTATTCATAATGCAGTTCAAAACAAAAAGAAGAGTAGCCCCTAGTGTTGTGGGCTGAGTTGTTGATGAAGAAGGATGATCACATCATCACATAAATTTCCACTCGAACTACTTCTTATATATTGGCTGAGGAAAATAATAATAAGGACGAATAGGATCACGATCTGCAACCTGAACATGGCAAACATGGAATTGGGAATCCAAATGACGACACAAATTCCTTTGGTCCGCTGTTTCTTAAGACTTTTAATGGAAAGAGGTCTTTTGAAAGAAAAATATGTGTTAAATTTTCTCTAAACTTTTGTTTGAACTCATAATTTTAATCTTGATGTCTCATTTCTATTCCTAATGCAATTTAGAACAAAATGAAGAGCAGTCCCTAGTGTTGTAGACTGAGTTCTAGATGGAGAAGATGATCACACCCTCACAAAAATTCCTACTCAAACTACTTCTTCTTATATGTTGATTGGGGTATATAATAATCAGGACAAACAGGATCACGATCTGCAACTTGATCATAGAAAACATGGAATTGGGAATCCAAATGAGGATACATATTCCTTTGGTCTATTGTCTCTTAAGCTTTTTAATGGAAAGAGGTATTTTGAAAGAAAAATATGTGTTAAACTTTATCTAAACTTGTGTTTGAAATCATAATGTTAATCTTGATGTCTCATTTCTATTCATAATGCAGTTCAGAACAAAATGAAGAGCAGCCCCTAATGTTGTGGTCATAGTTCTTGATGAAGAAGCATGATCACACAATCACAAAAATTCTCACTCGGACTACTTCTTCTTATATGTTGGATGAGGAAAATAATAATCAGGACGAATATGATCACGATCTGCAACCTGATCATGGTAAACTTGGAATGGGGAACCCAAATGACGATACATATTTCTTTTGTCTGCTTTCTTAAGCTTTCTAATGGAAAGAAGTATTTTAAAAGAAACTGATAGAAACTGAGGTTTTTACTCGATAAAATCAACAAAATAAACAAAGAGAGACATAAGTATCTCGTATCTCGTAGAATAGTAAAAAACACAAGGAGAGACAAGTATCTCATATCTCTTAGAACAACATTACTGCATTTAAAAGATATATTACCATATGACTACTTATGTACTAGATTTCCAATTATAAAATCGATAACTGATAGCTATTTTATAACTATTTAGGATAAGGATAGATAACTTCTAGTAACCATAAGAAACTGCCAAATAACTCCTAATAACGGTAAGAAACTGCTCATTGGTCCATGGGTGAAACCTCCAGTAATTTGAGAATATGCAAATCGGTATCTTCTCCTATATTTCTTCACTTCTTCCTCCTTGAATTAAGTATGGAAGATACGTGCCTTATCAGTACCCCTTCCTGGAAAAACGACTTGTCCTCAAGGCAAAAATCTGGAAACTTTGCAGTTAACAAAGATTGTTGGCCATATGACTGAAGACGAAAAATAGAAGCATCACCAACAATAGAAGAGAGGTCTATGTGTTTATAATATGCCTTCATAAGGCTCAACATAGCATCTCTAGTCAACATATGTTCTTCAAGGTCTGATTGGAAAGATGTTGCTGTGAGTGTTTTCTTAGGAACGCCTTGCAATTTATAAGTTTTATCATTCAATTGGAGGATTAGGAACAACTCATTCCAATTAGCTTGTATTGTGTTCAGGGATGCTAACCATTGTATACCCAACACCATGTTTGTGCCACCAAACAAAAAATGGAAGAAATCGTGCTTTATGACCAAGTTAGAAACCTCTAGTGACAGGTCATGAAAAACTTTGTTGCATTTGATAATTTCACCATTGCCTATCTGGACACCAAAAGTAGGAATATATTGGACTGCCAACCCAAGTTTTGTGACAATTTCTTCTGCTACAAAATTATGTGTCAAATCACTATCTACCAACATCAACACTTTATGCCCGAAAAAGTGCCTTGAGGTTTCAAAGTTGGAGTAGATTTTTTGCCCAAAATTGCATGAAAAGATATCTCCCCCAATCAGTAGGGGTTATGTCTTCATTCTGATTATCGTCAACACCTTGTACATGGTTTTCCTCTTGCATTAAATCCAATTGTGCAAACGTCCCAGGTTTGCAGCGATGACTAGGGGCAAACTTGTCTCCACGAGGTAGCATAGGCCTTTTTCTCGCCGAATTTGTTGTTCAAAATTCAGTGGTCGAGTGTTTGGAAGAGATGACGGTTGAAAAGAGCGTGTAACTAGTTGGCGGAATGATTGAAAATTAAAGGATTCTCGAGCTGTTGGAAAGGAAGTCCCAATTAATAAAGGTCTTGATAAAGAAGGCCAAGCAGGTACCTTACTAGACTGATTTAGTCCTTGTTTTCCTTCATATTCAAAGGCTAAACTCATCGCCTTATACACATATCGAGACTTGTGAATCCTAACATGCACATGAAGGTCTTCTTTGAGTCCACTAAGGAAAACTCCAAGCAAACAATGTTCTGGTCAAGTTTGCACACGGGCTTCCCATTTTGCAAATTCCTGCCTATACTCAAACACTAATCTAGTCTGTTGGATACTACAAAAATGTTCATTTGGATTTGAAACTCAGCAGGTCCATAGTCTTCCTGCATAACTTCTACCAACTCAGCCCAGTAATAAATCGTTCTTTCACTGTTGATCTAAGCAAAAAGATCCAATGCATCTCCTTGCAAATACATTGAAGTCACATCAACCTTGCAATCATTAGGTGTTTGATAATTTTGAAAATACTTCTCTGCTTTCAAGATCCAACCATGAGTATCTCCTCCCTCATACTTAGGAAATTCCATCTTTGTGTGCGAATGTCTAAAAGTTTCATGATGCCTCCAAGTGCTATCAACCTCACCCTATTCCAGATAAACTTTAGGTTTTCCATGATGATTTTGCATTCTTTGTGCTTTTAATGCAGCTACATCAGAAGCCAAAGTGTCAATGGCTCCCAATTTTGGTGCTATAGTAGTCAATTGCTGGCCAATCTAATAAGGAGTCGACATGATAGGTTCTCTATAGGAATTGTTGGTTTTCTATGTTAACCATAGCAGATCTTTCCGCTCTGATACCAATGATAGAAACTGAGGTTTTTACTGGATAAAAGCAACAAAAAATACAAAGAGAGACACAAGTATCTCGTATCTCATAGAACAGTAAAAAATACAAAGAGAGACAAGTATCTCGTATTTCTTAGAACAACATTTTCTGCATTTAAAAGATATATTACCATATGTCTACATATTTTCTAGATTTCTTAATATCAAATAGATAACTGATAACTATTTTATAACTATTTAGGATAAGGATAGATAACTTCTAGTAACCATAAGAAACTGCCAAATAACTCCTAATAACGGTAAGAAACTGCTCATTGGTCCATGGGTGAAACCTCCAGTAATTTGAGAATATGCAAATCGGTATCTTCTCCTATCTTTCTTCACTTCTTCCTCCTTGAATTAAGTATGGAAGATACGTGCCTTATCAGTACCCCTTCCTGGAAAAACGACTTGTCCTCAAGGCAAAAATCTGGAAACTTTGCAGTTAACAAAGATTGTTGGCCATATGACTGAAGACGAAAAATAGAAGCATCACCAACAATAGAAGAGAGGTCTATGTGTTTATAATATGCCTTCATAAGGTTCAACATAGCATCTCTAGTCAACATATGTTCTTCAAGGTCTGATTGGAAAGATGTTGCTGTGAGTGTTTTCTTAGGAACGCCTTGCAATTTATAAGTTTTATCATTCAATTGGAGGATTAGGAACAACTCATTCCAATTAGCTTGTATTGTGTTCAGGGATGCTAACCATTGTATACCCAACACTATGTTTGTGCCACCAAACAAAAAATGGAAGAAATCGTGCTTTATGACCAAGTTAGAAACCTCTAGTGACAGGTCATGACAAACTTTGTTGCATTTGATAATTTCACCATTGCCTATATGGACACCAAAAGTAGGGATATATTGGACTGCCAACCCAAGTTTGGTGATAATTTCTTCTGCTACAAAATTATGTGTCGAATCACTATCTACCAATATCAACACTTTATGCCCGCAAAAAGTGCCTTGAAGTTTCAAAGTCGAAGTAGATTCTTTGCCCAAAATTGAATGAAAAGAGATGTCCCCCAAATCAGTAGGGGTTATGTCTTTATTCTGATTATCTTCAACACCTTTACATGGTTTTTCTCTTGCATTAACTCCAATTGTGCAAACGTCCTAGGTTTGCTGCGATGAACAGGGGTAAACTTGTCTCCATAACGATAGCATAGGCCTTTTTCTCGTCGAATTTATTGTTCAAAATTCAGTGGTCGAGTGTTTGGAAGAGATGACGATTGAAAAGAGCGTGTAGCTAGTTGGCAGGATGATTGAAAATTAAAGGATTCTCGAGCCGTTGGAAAGGTAGTCCCAATTAATAAATGTCTTGATAAAGAAGGCCAAGCAGGCACCTTACTGGACTGATTTAGTCCTTGTTTTCCTTCATATTCTAAGGCCAAACTCATCGCCTTATACACAGATCGAGACTTGTGAATCCTAGCATCCACACGAAGGTCTTCTTTGAGTCCGCTAAGGAAAACTCCAAGCAAACAATGTTCTGGTCAAGTTTGCACACGGGCTGCCTGTTTTGCAAATTCCTGCCTATACTCGAACATTGATCCAGTCTGTTGGATACTAACAAAATGTTCATTTGGATTTTGAAACTCAGTAGGTCCGTAATTTTCCTGCATAACTTCCACCAACTCATCCCAGTAATAAATTGTTCTCTTTCGTTGTTGATCCAAGCAAAAAGATCCAATGCATCTCCTTCCAAATATATTGAAGCCATATCGACCATGCAATCTTTAGGTGTTGATAATTTTGAAAATACTTCTCTGCTTTCAAAATCCAACCATGAGTATCTCCTCCCTCATACTTAGGAAATTCCATCTTTGTGTGCGAATGTCGATAAGTTTCTTGATGCCTCCAAGTGCTATCAACCTCACCCTCTTCCAGATAAACTTTAGATTTTCCATGATGATTTTCTATTCTTTGTGCTTTTAATGCAGCCACATTAGCAGCCAAAGCGTTAATGGCTCCCAATTTTTGTGCTATAGTAGTTAATTGCAGGCCAATCTAATAAGGAGTCGACATGATAGGTTCTCTATGGGAATTGTTGGTTTTCTATGTTAACCATAGCAGATCTTTCCGCTCTGATACCAATGATAGAAACTGAGGTTTTTACTGGATAAAAGCAACAAAAAATACAAAGAGAGACACAAGTATCTCGTATCTCGTAAAACAGTAAAAAATACAAAGAGAGACAAGTATCTCTTATCTCTTAGAACAACATTTTCTGCATTTAACATATATATTACCATATGTCTACTTATTTACTAGATTTCCTATTATAAAATAGATAATTGATACCTATTTTATAACTATTTAAGATAAGGATAGATAACTTCTAGTAACCATAAGAAACTGCCAAATAACTCCTAATAACGGTAAGAAACTTCTCATTGGTTCATGTGTGAAACCTCCAATAATTAGAAAATATGCAAATCGGTATCTTCACTTATCATTCTTCGCTTCTTCCTCCTTGAATAAGTATGGAAGATACGTTCCTTATCAGTACCCTTTCCTGGAAATATGACTTGTCCTCAAGGCAAAAATCTGGAAACTTTTCAGTGAACAAAGATTGTTGGCCATATGACTAAAGACGTAAAATTGAAGCATCACCAACAGTAGAAGAGAGGTCTATGTGTTTATAAGCTGCCTTCATTAGGTTCAACATAGCATCTCTAGTCAACATATGTTCTTCAAGGTCTGATTGGAAATATGTTGTTGTGAGTATTTTCTGAGGAACGCCTTGCAATTCATAAGTTTTCTCATTCAATTGGAAAATTAGGAACAACTCATTCCAATTAGCTTGTATTGTGTTTAGGTATGCTAACCATTGTATACCCAACACCATGTCTGCGCCACCAAACAAAAAATGGACAAAATCGTGCTTTATGACCAAGTTAGAAACCTCTAGTAACAGGTCATGACAAACTTTGTTGCATTTGATAATTTCACCATTGCCTATCTGGACACCAAAAGTAGGGATATATTGGATTGCCAACCCAAGTTTCGTGATAATTTCTTCTGCTATAAAATTATTTGTCGAATCACTATCTACCAACATCAACACTTTATGCCCGCAAAAAGTGCCTTTAAGTTTCAAAGTTGAAGTAGATTCTTTGCCCAAAATTGAATGAAAAGAGATCTTCCCCAAATCAGTAGGGGTTATGTCTTCATTCTGATTATCGTCAACACCTTGTACATGGTTTTTCTCTTGCATTAACTCCAATTGTGCAAACGTCCTAGGTTTGCAGCGATGAACAGGGGTAAACTTGTCTCCACAACGGTAGCATAGGCCTTTTTCTCGTCGAATTTATTGTTCAAAATTCAGTGGTCGGGTGTTTGGAAGAGATGACGATTGAAAAGAGCGTGTAGCTAGTTGGTAGGATGATTGAAAATTAAAGGATTCTCGAGCCGTTGGAAAGGAAGTCCCAATTAATAAAGGTCTTGATAAAGAAGGCCAAGTAGACACCTTACTAGACTGATTTAGTCCTTATTTTCCTTCATATTCCAAGGCCAAACTCATCGCCTTATACACAAATCGAGACTTGTGAATCCTAACATCCTCACGAAGGTCTTCTTTGAGTCCGCTAAGGAAAACTCCAAGCAAACAATGTTCTGGTCAAGTTTGCACACGGGCTTCCCATTTTGCAAATTCCTGCCTATACTCGAACACTGATCTAGTCTGTTGGATACTACAAAAATGTTCATTTGGATCTGAAACTCAGCAGGTCCGTAATTTTTTCCTGCATAACTTCCACCAACTCAACCCAGTAATAAATTGTTCTTTCACTGTTGATCCAAGCAAAATGATCCAATGCTTCTCCTTCCAAATACATTGAAGCCACATCAACCTTGCAATCATTAGGTGTTTGATAATTTTGAAAATACTTCTCTGCTTTCAAAATCCAACCATGAGTATCTCTTCCGTCATATTTAGGAAACTCCATCTTTGTGTGCGAATGTCGATAAGTTTCTTGATGCCTCCAAGTGCTATCAACCTCACCCTCTTCCAGATAAACTTTAGATTTTCCATGATGATTTTGCATTCTTTGTGCTTTTAATGCAGCCACATCAGCAGCCAAAGCGTCAATGGCTCCCAATTTTGGTGCTATAGTAGTTAATTGCTGGCCAATCTAATAAGGAGTCACATGATAGGTTCTCTATGGGAATTTTTGGTTCGTGTGTTAACCATAGCAGATCTTACCGTTCTGATACCAATGATAGAAACTGAGGTTTTTACTGGATAAAAGTAACAAAAAATACAAAGAGAGACACAAGTATCTCGTATCTCGTAGAACAGTAAAAAATACAAAGAGAGACAAGTATCTCGTATCTCTTAGAACAACTTTTTCTGTATTTAAAAGATATATTACCATATGTCTACTTATTTACTAGATCTCTTATTAAATAATAGATAACGGATAACTACTTTATAAGTATTTAGGATAAGGATTGATAACGTTTAGTAACCATAAGAAACTGCCAAATAACTCTTAATAATGGTAAGAAACTGCTCATTGCTCCATGGGTGAAACCTCCAGTAATTTAAGAAGATGCAAATCAGTATCTTCTCCTATCTTTATTCACTTCTTCCTCGTTGAATAAGTATGGAAGATTCGTGCCTTAGTAGAAACCTATGTATTAAATTTTCTCTTAACTTGTGTTTGAAATCATAATCTTAATATTGATATCTCATTTCTATTCATAATGCAGTTCAAAACAGAATGAAGAGTAGTCCCTAATGTTGTGGGCTAAGTTCTTGATGAAGAAAGATGATCACACCATCATAGAAATTCCCACTCGGACTACTTCTTCTTATATGTTGGCTTAAGAAAATAATAATCAGGACGAACAAGATCATGATCACCTGATCATGGCAAACATGAAATTGGGAACCCAAATGACGATACCTATTCCTTTGGTCTACCGTTTCTTAAGCTTTTTAATGGAAATAAGTATTTTAAAAGAAACATATGTG
The DNA here is from genome assembly GCA_036553675.1 of Solanum okadae. NCBI lineage: Eukaryota > Viridiplantae > Streptophyta > Magnoliopsida > Solanales > Solanaceae > Solanum > Solanum okadae. Next base: position 26,696,202 of record CM071689.1, read on the forward strand.
CTAAATTTTCTCTAAACTTGTGTTTGAAATCATAATCTTAATTTTGAATTCTCTTTTCTATTCATATTGCAGTTCGGAAAAAAATGAAAAGCAGTCCCTAGTGTTGTGGGTTGAGTTCTTGATGAAGAAGGACGATCATACCATCACATAAATTTCCACTCGGACTACTTCTTCTTCTATGTTGGCTAAGGAAAATAATAATCAGAACGAACAGGATCATGATCTACAACCTGATCATGGAAAACATGGTATTTGGTACCCAAATAACGATACATATTCCTTTGGTCTACTGTTTCTTAAGCTTTTTAATGGAAAGAGGCATTTTGAAAGAAACATATGTGTTAAATTTTTTTTGAACTTGTGTTTGAAATCATAATCTTAATCTTGATATCTCCTTTCTATTCATAATGTAGTTTAGAACAAAATGAAGAGCATACCCTGGTGTTGGGGGCTGAGTTCTTGATGAAGAAGGATGATCACACCATCAAAGAAATTCCCACTCTGACTATTTATTCTTATATGTTGGCTGAGGAAAATAATAATCAGGACAAACAGGGTCACGATCTGCAACCTGATCATGGCAAACATGGAATTCGGAACCCAAATGATGATACCTATTCCTTTGGTCAGTTGTTTCTTAAGCTTTTTAATGGAAAGAGGTATTTTGAAAGAAACATATATGTTAAATTTTCTCTAAATTTGTGTTTGAAATCATAATCTTAATCTTGATGTCTCGTTTCTATTTATAATGCAATTCAGATAAAATGAAGAGCAGTCCCTAGTGTTGGGGGCTGAGTTCTTGATGAAGAAGGATGATCACACCATCACATAAATTCCCACTCAGACTAATTTCTCTTATATATATGTTGGCAGTGGAAAATAATCACCAAGACAAACAGGATTACGATCTGCAACTTAAGCATGTCAAACATGGAATTGGGATCCCAAAGGGTGATAATAATGAAGAGGATAGAGGTGATGGCCATTAGGATTATGATAATGAAAAGGATAGGGGTGATGGCAATCAGGATGATTAAAATGAAGTGGGCAGAGGTGATGGCCATCATGATGATGATAAGGAAGAGGACACCGGTGATGGCCATCATGATGATAATAATGAAGAGGACACCGGTGATGGCCATCAGGATGATGATAATGAAGAGGACACCGATGATGGCCATGATGATGATGATAATGAAGAGGACACCAGTGATGGCCATCAGGATGATTATAATGAAAAGGACACCGGTGATGGACATTATGATGATAATAATGAAGAGGACACCAGTGATGGCAATCAGGATAATGATAATGAAGAGGACACCGATGATGGCCATCATGATGATGATAATGAAGAGGATACCGGTGATGTCCATCAGGATGATTATAATGAAGAGGACACCGGAGATGGACATCAGGATGATAATAATGAAGAGGACACCGGTGATTGTGATCAGGATGATGATAATAAAGAGGACACCGGTGATGGCCATCATGATGAAGATATTGAAGAGGACACCAGTGATAGTGATCAGGATGATGTAGAAGATTATCAGGCAGAGAATGAGAGTGATCAACAACCAGAACAAAAAGGAAATGACCGTGAAAAAGAAGAAGACGAAGCAAAAGAATTGGGTATTAAGAATAATTCAAAAGAACCAAGTTGCAAGGGTGTTATGAGTGAAATGCCAGTTATAGAAGAACTATCCATAAGAGGAGGGGAATCAACTACTCCACATCATTCTAAAGAACTGTCTACAGAAGAGTTACCTCAAGGAGAAGGAGCATCAACAGCTCCAAATGATCAAGAAGAACCATTGTTAAAAGGTGTTATTCAAAAGTCACCTTTAGAAGAACTATCAGGAGAATCAACTACTCCACATCATTCTCAAGGACCAACATTAGATGAGGTGATAATAATAATAATAATAATAATAATAATATTAATAATAATAATAATAATATTAATAATAATAATCGACACAATATTTTTATTATTATTATTGTTATTGTTGTTGTTGTTGTTGTTATTATTATTATTATTATTATTATTATTATTATTATTATTATTATTATTATTATTATTAATATTGTTGTTTTTAAAAGTTTGATATACTCATTAACTTTGCGATTTATCGTTAATATTACTAAAGTTAAATAAAAGGGTTCACACATATCTTTAATTACAAAAATAGCTCAGATACTTTTGTCGTTTGACGGAAGTGAATTTTTTTTCAAGTTTTTTATTTAACCTTTTTTATTAAAAAAATCCAAATAGGGTCTATTTGATCATCTTGCAAAGTTTAGGGGTATATATGATATTTCTCACGTGATTTAGATGGTAAATTTTGATCTTAAATATCTCCTTTGTAGATATATGTGCTTATTATTAAGTGAGAGTTTTGTTGTTAATTAATATTTAGTGTAAAAATATGTGCAATCATTTAAAATTTATTAAATATAAATTTATAAAATGATTCAGATTATATTAAATTCATTAATATATTAGTCCAAATAAATATTATGGATTGGTATAATTGAGTTAATTATTTAAATTCAATAAATATGAATTTAATTAAATCTCGCTCCATAAAGCCCATATGCCATGTCACTTAAATCTGATTGGCCGAAGGGAATTCTATTCCAATCACAACTCCCCTATTCTAAAACTATAAATAGGGGTCTTCATAATTCAGAAAAGAGGACCAAGAGTTCGAACAAGAAGCTAGAGAAAGCTCGTGGATCAAAAGCCGCAATTTCTCTACAAGATCAAGAATTCAAGTGTTCAATTTTAAGATTAGAAGAAGTCAAGATCAAGTTCAAGAACAATCAAGATCAAGACCACCGGATTCAAGATCAAGCTCGAAGCCATTGAATTCAACTAGAAAGTCAAGATCAAGATAAAGTTCAAGTTCAAGATCAAGATAAAGTACAAGATCAAGATCAAGATCAAGTCCAAGATCAAGATCAAGATAAATCCCAAGTTCAAGATCATGCTCAAGAGCCCTTGAATTATATTTGAAAAGGAGAATTCAGAGGAATCATAGAGATTATAACACTCACACTTAAATCAATAAAATGATTGTTGCATAATTTTTTCGTTCTTAATTATTGTTTTCTCGACGCGAATTTTATTGTCTACAAATTCTGGCATTCCCAGTGGGACAATCTCTACCTCTCATCTCAACTTTTCAAGCATCAAAGAATATCGAGATGACTTCCATGAAGAACAACTCTCGATCAACTGCCTCTAAGGACACTAGCTCCAAGTTCTCTATTGAAGTTGAAGGTATTCTGGGTGTTACCTTTGGAAGTTTCAAAGCTGTTACGAGAAGCAAGGCTGCTACACTAGGACAACAAACACTTCAAGTGTCATCCGCATCAACTCCAGTTTTTGGGTCTACGACTTCAAAAAGATCGAGTTCCTCCACAAACTCCTTAGAAGGAGGAAGCAGTGTTGCTGAAAAGATCAAGAAGACATTGGCTCTCCTTGAGCAATCTGGTTCCAAGAACTTTACCACAAGGGAGAGCTATGATTCAATGAGTGAATCACCTCCACATGCATCACATAATGTGAGTCCGTTGAAGATCAACTTACGAGACAATCCATGCTACTCTCCTAAATCTCCAATGATCATGCAAACAATGGTGGCTGCTGCTTCTTCCTCTGAGGAACTCGCAAATCTGACGAAGTTGGTTGAAGGATTGACAAAGCATGTACAACACCAAGAGTCTAGAATCAACAAGTTGATGGATCGAATAGAAGGACTTTTAGATGGAGAAGCGAGTCATGCGCTCGGAAAATGTGTTGAAGTTCAAGAGATTGGAGATCCTGCGAAGAAAGCACCGCTTGTTAATGAGATGCCAGTTTCTTCTGAAGGAATGATCCCACTCGATTGCTTGAAGGAATTCATTGAAGGCACTATCAAAGATAAGTATGGAGTCTCCACCAAGTCATCTCATATGTATACCAAGCCATACACTGCAAGAATTGATAACTTAAAAATGCCTGCTGGTTATCAACCTCCCAAATTTCAACAATTTGAGGGTAGAGGAAATCCGAAGCAACATGTTGCACACTTTGTGGAGACATGTAATAATGCTGGAACATATGGAGACTATCTTGTCAAGCAGTTTGTCCGATCTCTAAAAGGAAATGTCTTTGATTGGTACACGGATCTTGAGCCCAATTCTATTGATAGTTGGGAGCAACTAGAGCACGAGTTTCTCAATCGATTCTATAGCATGAGGCTACTGTGAGCATGGTAGAACTTACGAATACTCACCAAAAAAAGGATGAACCAACCATAGACTTCATAAATTGATGGAGGAACGCGAGCCTGAATTGCAAGGATAGGCTTAGTGAAGCTTCTGCAATAGAAATGTGTATCCAAGGGATGCACTGGGATCTTCTTTATACCTTACAGGGAATAAAACCAAAATCCTTTGAAGATCTAGCTACTCGCGCTCATGATATAGAGTTGAGCATGTCCTCTGCCGGAAAGGATATGACGTTTGTCCATGACCCTCGCAAAGGAAGAGACAAGCAGGAACCTAAGAGATGGAGCAAATTTGTGCCCAAGAATGACAACAAAGAGTCAATGAATGTTAATGTGTCGCCTGTGAAGTTCACCACGAAGGAAGGGAAGAAGCAAAGTGTGAGAACAAATTTCCAAGCGCGTTCAGACCAAAAATCGATCCTAAGGGAAATGCAAGAAAAGGAATACCCCTTCTTGGATTCTGACGTTTCTGATAGTTTTGATGAGTTTCATGAATTAAAGCTCATTGAGTTGCCAGAGATGAAGCGGCCTGATGAAGCTGGAAAAGCTGATGACCCAAATTATTGCAAGTATCATAGACTTGTGAGTCATCCTCTTGAAAAATGTTTTGTCTTTAAGGATAGAGTGATGCGATTGGTTACAGAAAAGAAGATTGTCCTTGATGATGAGAAATCTAGTTCTAATCAAATCTCCATCACATTCGGCTCGCTCGATCCGGTCCAAATATGTATCATTGAAAAGCATGAAGAAGAGTCATTGGAGCTAGATAAATCTCAAGTTGATATAGATGGTGATGAAGGCTAGATTCTTGTGATTAGGCAAAGACCCAACAAGTCAAGCTTACGAAAAGAATCATGTGAACAACCGATTAGAAAGAAGATGGTGAAGAAACTGGTGAAGCAGAAATCAATAAAGTGCCCAAAGAAGGCAAAGGTAGAAATGCATCTCTACCAGAAACCTCGACATCTTGTAACTCTAGAGGAATTCTTACCAAGTTGGTTGCACACAAATTCTACTCAAGAAAATGTCGAGGCATCATGTTTTAATGTTGATAAAGAAGAAACAATGAAGGTGTCTCCAACTGACAAAGAAGGAACAACGAGAGAATCCTCACCAAAAGTGTCTCCTAGTGGCGAAGAAAAAACAACAAGGGAAATATCGTCAATGATGTCTCTTTTGTCTTCTGAAAAGCCTATTGAACCTTCTTCACAAGAAGCACATACATGTGATACAAAAATCACATTCACAGATAATGATCTTCTATTTGGTGAAACACTACACAATCGTCCTTTGTATATGGTTGGTCACGTGCTAGAGAAGAAGATAAATAGAATCTTGATAGATGAAGGATCTGGAGTCAACATTCTGCCTATCCACACATTGAAGGAACTCCACATCACGACTGAAGAACTTAGTGAAAGTCATTTGTTGATACAAGGATTCAATCAAGGGGGACAGAGGTCCATAGGCTCCATTAAATTAGAAATCCACATGGAAGATTTGAGATCAAGCGCATGGATGCACGTAATCGATGCAAAGACTTCATACAATATATTACTTGGCATGCCTTGGGTACACAAGAATAGAATTGTCTCATCTTCTTACTACCAATGTTTAAAGTTATTGAAGACGGAATTGAAAATAAGATAGTTGCAGATAATAATCCTTTCACCGAAGTTGAGACGCACTTTGCCGATGCAAAATTCTACTTGAAGAGTTATGTTGTTAAAGGGACAAAATCTAATGATGTCAAATCAACCAAGTCTAACAAGATCACAAGCAAAAGAATCGATATGGCTATCGGAAAGTAAAAATTTGACACTAAAGAACTTTGTCCCAATCTCAATGAAGGGAAAACCATGTCTTCAAAGAAGAATCTAACTTATGGACTTCGCTATGTTCCAAAAGTAAATAAAGAAGAGTCAAATCATCTAACCTTCAAGAAGATGCATTAAGAGGACTAACTCTTCCTATCAAACGGATTGATGCAATACACTTGCCTTCAAAGCTACCAGGAAAGACAATCGCTTAAAATCAAGTGCGAGATGTGGCACTCCCTACAAAACGCACGAGAGAAGGTTTTGATCCTAATGCTTACAAGTTATTTGCGAAGGCAGGATACAACCCTAATAAGCCATCAATGTTAGGGAAACTCCCATCAGTTGATAAAACCAGGCAAGCACGTGAAGGCCTAGGCTATAACCAACCACCACCGGTTCGTATCTCCATAAGAAGGGCAAGGAATAATCATATAACTTTTGAAGATGATGTCACTGCTCCCAATAGAAAGCCTTCAGTCTTTGATCAACTTGGAGAATCGACTGCAAGAACTTCTGTGTTCGAGAGATTAGGTCCATTGAAGAAGAAAAACAACAAGAATCGGAGAAGTTATCTTAAAGTGACAACGCTGGCTTCATCTATGATCCAAAAGGATTTCAAAAGTTTGATTCCTTCTAGAATGATACGACGAGTGGAACTTGTGGTTTCGTGTAAAGAGGAACTTAAGGCAAAGGCTCATACTATGGTTTACACCAAGGAGCGCGAGGAAGATGAAGAAAGTGTAGGCTCCTCATATCATGTTACAATCCAGAATGAGCACGATTCTTTGCCTTAAATGAAGATTGATGCAGAGTTAGAAGATATTGTCTGGTGTTGTCATATATCTATCAATGACAATGACCCTCTAGAAGAGGAAGATGTTAGAGATACTCCACCAGAACTTGAAGAAGGAGTGAAGACCATAATAGATCCCTTAAAGGAAGTTAACCTTGGCACTGATGAAGACCCAATGCCTACTTACTTAAGTGCCTTTCTAGAAGTTGATGAAGAAATCGCTTATATGAATATACTCAAAGAATATAGGGATGTCTTCACTTGGAGTTATAAAGAAATGCCTAGCTTGAATCCTAAAGTAGCAGTCCATCAGTTGGTAGTCAAAAATGGTGCTCGTCATGTTAAGCAAGCCCAAAGACGTTTTAGGCCAGACTTGGTTCCATTGATAGGGAATGAAGTTAAAAAACTCATTGAGGCAGGATTCATTCGTGAAGTTAAATATCCTACATGGATTTCAAGTATTGTTCCTGTAAGGAAGAAGAATGGCCAAATTCGAGTTTTTGTTGACTTCAGGGATCTCAATAATGCATGTCCTAAAGATGAGTTCCCTCTTCCCATTCCTGAGCTAATGATTGATGCCACCACTGGTTATGAGGTGATGTCATTCATGGACGATTCTTCTGGCTATAATCAAATACGCATGGCACCAAAGGATGAAGAACTCACCGCATTGCGCACGCCTAAAGGTATTTATTGCTTCAAAGTGATGCATTTCGGTTTGAAGAATGCTGGTGCTACATATCAAAGGGTTATGCAAACTATATTTGATGACTTGCTTCATAAAAATGTTGAATGTTGTGTGGATGACCTTGTGGTAAAGTCGAGAAAGAGGAGTGATCATTTGAAAGACTTAAGAATAGTGTTTGAGCTGCTTTGAAGATATCAGCTAAGGATGAATCCATTGAAGTGTGCCTTCGGAGTTACTTCTGGAAAGTTTCTTGGCTTCATTGTGAGACATAAAGGAATTGAAATTGATCAAGCCAAAGTTGATGCAATATCGAAGATACCTGAGCGTCGAAATATTCATGAGTTAAAAAGTCTCCAAGGAAAGCTGGCCTACTTGAGGTGGTTCATCTCAAATCTAGCAGGACGATGCCAACCATTCGGTCATCTCATGAAGAAAGGTGCTCCTTTTAATTGGGACGAAACATGTAGCGATGCCTTTAAAAGTATCAAGTCAGATCAAGCGAAACCTCCAATTTTGGCAGCCCCTATACCTAGAAAGCCATTGATACTCTACATTACGGCACAAGAAAGGTCTGTAGGAGCCCTGTTAGCTCAAGAGAATAGTGAAGGCAAACAAAACTCTCTTTACTATTTGAGTAGAACGATGACACCAAATGAGCTAAACTATTCGCCAATTGAAAAATTGTGCTTGGCGCTAATCTTCTCAATTCAAAAGATGAAGCATTATTTTCAAGCCCATGTTGTTCGTCTTATTTCTAGAGAAAATCCCATCAAGTTTGTTATGTTGAAACCTGTCCTTAGTGACTGACTAGCAAGATGGTACCTCCAATTCCAACAGTGTGAGATCGTGTACATCCTTCAAAAACTGTGAAAGGACAAGCATTGGCGGATTTATTGGCAGACCATCCAATACCGGATGATTGGGAGTTAACTGATGAGCTTCCTGATGAAGATGTGATGTTAATTGAAGTTCAACCTCCTTGGAAAATGTACTTTGATGGAGCTGCACATCATGCCGGAGCTGGTGTTGGCGTAGTGTTCATCACTTCACAAGAAGAGATCCTACCATTCTCTTTTACTTTGAAGCAATGTTGCTCTAATAATGTCGCTGAATACCAAGCGTTGATACTTGGACTTGAGATGGCCGTTGACATGAAGCAATTAAACTTACAAGTCTTTGGTGACTCTCAGTTGGTGATCAACCAACTCTTGGGAAGTTATGAGGTGAAAAAGCCCGAATTGCGTCCTTATCATGATTATGCTCAAAAGTTGATAGGATGGCTTGGATATGTAACCCTTCAACATGTGTGTAGAACGGAGAATAAGAAAGTTGATGCATTGGCTGCTCTAGCTTCAACGCTAACCCTTCCTGATCAGACGCAAATGACTATTTGTCAAAAATGGATAGTACCACCACCAAATGAGGAAGAATGTATAGAAAATGAGCTTAATCATCTCGTCGCCATTTCTGAAGCCGTGAAGGAAGAGTGGAGACAACCCATTATTGACTACATGTGTTATGGGATACTTCCAGAAGATCCAAGGAGAAGGACTGACATTCGTCGTCGTGCACCTCGCTTCCTTTACTACAAGGACACATTATATAGAAGATCATTTGAGGGTGTACTATTACGATGTTTGGGAGAAGAAGAAACAATTCAAGCTCTGTAAGAAGCACACTCGGGAATATGTGGATCACATCAATCTGGACCGAAACTCCACTTTCACATAAAGAGGATGGGGTATTATTGGCCAACCATGGTGAATGATTGCTTAGATTATGCTCGGAGGTGCGATGCTTGTCAATTTCATGCAAATTTCATACATCCTGGTCATTTGACGCTTGGGGATTGGATGTTGTGGGACCACTACCAAAATCTTCTGGTGGACACTTGTACATCTTGGCTGCAACAGATTACTTCTCAAAATGGGCTGAAGTTGTCGCTCTTAAAGAAGTGAAGAAAGAGAATATTGCAAATTTTATCCGAGTGAATATCATTTATCGCTTTGGCATCCCTCGCTACATAATAACATACAATGGCAAGCCAATGATAACAAGTTAATGAACAAAATTTGTGATCTCTTTGGTTTCAAGCAGCGTAAATCTTCTATGTATCATGCTGCCACCAATGGTCTCACTGAAGCATTCAATAAGACTCTATGGAACCTCCTGAAGAAAGTTGTCTCCAAGTCCAAATGGGATTGGCATGAAAGAATGGAAGAATCTTTGTGGGCATATAGGACGACGTACCGCACTCCAACTCAAGCAACACCATATTCACTCGCTTTTGGTGTTGAAGCAGTCCTACCACTCGAGCGTCAAATACCTTCCTTAAGACTTGCTATTCAAGAAGGGATCACTGAAGAAGAAAATGCTCGACTGCGTCTTACTGAGTTAGAAGCACTTGACGAAAAGAGGCTAGAACCCCAACAAAACCTCAAATGTTATTAAGCTCATCTATCTCGTGCTTTCAATAAGAAGGTTCGCTTGAGGAGCTTCCAAGTTGGAGACCAAGTTATCGCGGTAAGAAGACCCATCATTACTTCGCACAAGTCTAGGGGAAATTTACCTCAAAGTGGAATGGACCATATGTCGTACAAGAAGCATATTCACATGGTGCTTACAAGCTTGTTGATGCAGATGGCGTAAGGATCGGTCCTATTAATGCAAAATTCCTAAAGAGGTACTACCCTTGAAGTAAGATGATGCTCCTTAAGGTACGAGCCTAAACTGCATGTCACTCCTGGACCGCAAAAGTATAAACTGTGTACGGCATAATTAAAAAAAACAAAAAAAAATCACTCAATCCCCCAGAACTACGTTGTGACTTGATCCTCTTCATGGAGGTACGTAGGCGCCTAGAATATATCCTAAGTTCAGTTGCATGAGTGTCCAAAAACCACATGTTCCCACTTAATCTGTCACATGACAGTCAAAGCGATAAGTATTTTGTTTTATCTTTTGTCTCATCAAACTTTAGATTTGTACGAAGTATTGATTGGTCAATAGATAGGGGCAAACCCTTATAAAATATGAGTTTCGTTAACAACATGCTTGAAGTTTCTTTAAATTCAGCCAAGTATACAAGTTGAACACTACAAGAAAAACAGTCTCTAAGGAAGGGAAATATGGTCCCTGAAAGTCAAAATCTGGTCCCAAACAAGCATTTGAGACCTGAAAAATCTGGTCGCCACCTGTCCTAAAAGCTTCCTTCACTATTGCTCAACAGCGACGGGACAAAAAAATCAGTCATTAAAGGTTTTTGGGACGGGGATCCAATCTCATCACGAAACACCTTCAGAGACGGTATTTATGGTCTCAATTAGACCAAATATATTTTGGGAAATATTTTTCCAGGTCGGTAAAACTCATTAGCGACCACCAAAAACTAGTCGTAATAATCTTTAGAGACGATATAGATCTGGTCCTAGTAATCTCTAGCAACCATTAAAGACCTGGCCTTAGAATATCTTTATAGACGAGTACTAGCTGGTCCTAGAAATACATTAGCGACTATCACCAACCTCGTCCTAGAACCGCTTTGGTGACTATCAACAACCCCGTCCTAGAATAGCTTTAGGGACGAGCATCATTTCTTGGTCTAGATTATCCAATAGAGACGTGCAACAAGCCTAGTCGTCATAGATTAACCTTTAGAGACCATCAATAACTCTTGTCCTGGATTGACCACTAATATACATTACAACAAATATCAAATTGCTACTAAAATTTTCGCTACAAAAAGATGATATATATATATATATATATATATATATATATATATAGAGAGAGAGAGAGAGAGAGAGAGAGAAGAGACAGAGAGAAGAAGATATATGTAAAGAGAGTGATTAATTAGAATAAACTAGTTTACATCCATGATATCAGTTTCAATACTTCCTTAACAAAAAAAAATAGCTAACATCCGAGTTAGACTATGACATCAAGTTTTGCATAAAAATTGTAGCAAACTAATAGTGAGCTCATTCACCTTCTTCTAAACTTGTATCTTGCACTAGAGAATGAACAAAAGCTAGGCAAAAAAAATTAAAGTTCCGATCTTCATCAAGTGTCATCCAGAAACATCAACAAAAGCTGCTAGAAAATAAGAAAAAATCTATTAGAAAACTTTGAGATGCATTAACCGAGAATCCAATATCTATTTTGAAGATTTACAGCTTAAATACAAATAGCAAAAATGGACTTAATAGCTTTGGACACGAGCAGGAATGAAAAATAAGTTGGGCAAACACAATTGCTATAAACAAAAAAACAGGGCAGAAATCTCGTGTGAAAACATCATCGATCGCCATGTAGACTAGTAATTACAAAATGAAAGCAATGAGAATAGATCAGTATTATAATCAGCAACGACAAGAAAGTGCATATGGATAATAGATGAAAACATTGTACTGGTTGTGGATCCAAGTCAGAAGATATATACCAACAGGTTTGGTTTCACAGGCATTTGCAAGGACGAGAATTGAATGACTGATCTGCAGCTGGAGACAACAATATTAAAATTCTTAATCCTTTCATCTATTTTTAGCTTTGAAATACTTTGAAATGAGCAAATATTGATTCTATTCATCCAACAATTATAATTCTGGTTTTCATACCATATATGAGCACTGAAACTCAAAAAATATACTCCTGAAATGACCGAATATCATTTAAACCAGTACGATAGTGTTCAATACGAAGAAGTATGACAAAATGCAGACATGTAAGTTCTTAAGAGTTAAAGCTGCATGCAGACACAAGACACTCCTTTATTTAATTTCTCAACTACATAACAAGTATATTAAATTACTGTGTGATTTTTTTACCGAACTTTGTTACTCCCATCACAATTCAATACGAAGAAGTATAACAAAATGCAGACATGCAAGTTCTTAAGAGTTAAAGCTGCATGCACACACAAGACTAAGAAGCACCAGAGCCAGACTAGCAATCTAGACTGGTATCAGAAGTAGCATGCCCTCTATGCACAAGGATGAACGAGTCCATAAATCATATTTCCTTTGAATGTGATAAATCATATGCAATATGGAGGAAGCTATTAGAATGGAAAGGGTAAAATAGATCATCTCTAAGCTGTCAGCACGAATTGGAATGGGCACAAAAAAGACAGAAGCTCAAGGAAAGCACCAGACAGTATATATGGCCACTCTTGCAGGATGCATGTATCTCATACATGGTTCAGATTCACCAATTTTAAAATTGCACCTCATCAAAGAAACAATTAAATCTATGTAGTATTAACTAAAATTGCAGAGTACCAAAAATTCACATGCCATTCATTTCTGTACCTTTATGTGAAGCTTTGTTATCTAATTTGGTTTCCAAGTTACCCACAAGTCATTTCCCTGTCCTCCGTAGAATATTTATCATTTTTCCCTCTTCCCCGCAAATCTTAATCTATTCAAAGCCAAGTTTCATTCCTCTTTTTCTCAGACTCCACTGTTTAGGCTAGGAAAATAGTATTTCCCTTTGCCTCAGAGTCGATGAGTCATTTATGAGAAGACCATGCAAGGTATAGTCAAGCTACTTCTTTTTTAACTTCACATTTTAAAGATTTTAAATTTTACTTTAATGTGCTATTAAGATGCATTATCTGTCAATTCCCAAATTACTATATCCTCAAGCTCTTGTGGTCATTGCACACTTTATATAAACCTCCAGAAAATTGTATACATTCTCCTGTAGTGAGCAAGCACTGGAAAGGAGAAAGATATTCTCAATTATTAAGATTGATTCCAATTAATCAGAACCCTGACGCAGCTCTAGCAACAAAAGATGAAAAGAATTAGTGATTACAGGAAATTTTGAGAATTATCCGAGAATAGAATTCAGTGCATGAGAAATAATGACAGAAAAATCAGAAAAGCAAGTAGTCATAACCAAGGTATTCACCAGAGCTGATGATCTTCTTGACTTAATGAGATGACAATACGTGAACTGCAAAAGTTTCTCTGAAGTGTTGGAATTGTGTTGGTTGAAGGATTAAAGTGGACTGCTCAAATTGATTGTAGTATCATTTAGAATGTTCTTGTTCGCCATACATTGTTTCTAACTAAGCATTGCAAACTTGGCTGCCTGATTTGAGTTTGGTGTTTGTTGATCATTGTTGTGTGTCATGAGTATTGTTTATAGGCTAACTTTCCTTGCTCACATTTCATCTTAATTTTTGTATAGGGGAGGAGGACCTTTGTGTTTCCAATCTTTCATTACCAATTCAGCCTTTCTCTTACTGTAAAAGAAAAAACTCAATGAGCTTTTTTATATGCCAATCTGTAGTGTTTTGGATTTGTTGATGCAAATACAAATTTAACTATGGAATAGACGGTGTGAATGAAATCTTTCGTTGAGTATATGAAAAGCTTTTAGTCTTTCTTCTTAAGGATTTGCAGCTTGCTTGATTAAACTAGTAGTACTACTGAAATTTAACTACTGGAAAAATTCCCTAATCAAGGATGATACATGGAATATTGTAGTATTACTGATTAATCGTGTCTTTTTTTGTTAAATTTTATCGTTGGTTTCTGTTTTTTTGTTACACTTCTGAGTAGCAGTCTTTCCTAATATATGTTTAATTTATTGTACTTGGTAAATTTAGAGGCTCTAACGCAAAAGGGGTCTTCACTTCTTAATCATGCAGGAGCCTGAGCCCATAAACTGGGAATATTCCAGGAAAGGAATTGGTTCTCGCTTAGTAGAAATGAACAAAGAAGCCTTTGAAAATATGTGGAACGTCAGGTTTCTTTTTGCATTCTCTTCGGTGAAAGCATCCAGCATTATAAGAGTTCAATCAAGATATTGACCATAATTTTTTTTAGCACATTCTAGTGAAGACAAGCACGGGATTTCTTGCTTCTAATCTTTGTTTCCTTTGTCCTTTTATGGAAAATAATCAAATCATTGTTGCTAAAAGAAAATGTTTTAACTCAAGTAGCAATTTAGGGGTGGGCGTTCGGTTCTTCGGTTCGGTTCTTCGGTATTCGGTTTTAGAAAAGTGTGCACCATATTTCAAACCAAACTAGATCGGTTTGGTTTGGTTTTTTCTACTTCGGTTCAGTTTAGTTCGGTGTTTTAAAATCGGTTTTTCGGTGTCAACAAAAATAAAGAGAGAATATGATAAAGTAACAATTGCTATTCACTTCATACTTCAAACTTCAAAGTAACAACTAACCGTCTAACAATAAAAGGTAAGAACATCAATTTGTTGTTCTCACTTCAAAGTAACAACATAAAATGATACAAAAAGTAGAAGGTAGAAACACCAAGTTGCTGCTCAAACTTGAATTAAATTGAGTTTTGTTTAGTTTAGACTTTAGGTCTTTAGGTTTACTATTTTGTTATTAAGATTTTTGCTATTTAAGTTTAGGATCTAAATATAAAAATTGAAATGGGCCAAGTAAAGTTAAAACTTAAGTAATATAATAAATACTTTTAAATTTATTTAATAAAACTTCGGTTCTACGGTGCACCGTAGTTTCGGGACCCTTACACCGAACTCCGAACTGAAGAACCGAAGTTCCGGAAAAAAAACCCGACACCGAACCGAAACACCGAAGAACCGACACCGAAGAACCGAATTTTTTCGGTTCGGTTCGGTTTTTCGGTATTTATGCCCACCCCTATGTAGCATATTTTCCAAATGTTTATCCTAAAATTCTTGTTGAGTGCATGTTCATCACTAGTAACTGCTAAGGATGAAGAGTTTCTGGAATGAGCTGTTTGTACAACTTCTTTTGTCAGACAACATATCATTTTCGATTTTCTTTGCTGTTTTGGGTATACTTGTTTGATGTGGTGCATAATTCGGAGAACATTACTATCTAGTATTGGAGTAGTTATTGAATAAGATCTAGGGAAAAGGGTCAAAAATACCCCTCAACTTTAGTTTATTAGTTGACTATACCCCTACCGTTAAATCAAAGTTATTTATACCCTCGCCGTTATTAATTTCACCATTTATACCCCTCAATTAACAGAAACCCCAAATTGATTCAAATTAACCCGAATTATAAAAAAAAACCCATTCCCCATTTTAAAACCCAATACCCCGACCCCTCTATCTTTTTAACCCGTACAGTTGTGTGAGTAAGAATGCTCATTGTTGATTTTTTTATTACTACTGTTCCGGTCAACACTAATCTAATTCCCCATCCAGAAATCAATCTCTCACAAGTCAACACTAAAACCATTTAACTCCCATTTCCACAATGCAAGCCCAAATATACTCCTCCCCTTAAATTTTCTAATAGTTAGACTACAAACAAAAACCCCAATTATCAAAATCAAACTCACCATCTAAAGAACAGAAGAAATTAAACTTCATTTTCTTATACTCTTCTAGTAAATCCTCATCTGAACAAGGGTCATCATCTTCAAATTCAGTACTTCTCCCTAAAATTCCAGATTTCATAGTAATCTTCTGTGACCTTTGATCTTGCTTTTTGATCTTGCTCAGGTGGGTCCATTAGCCTTGAATTTGTTCTAGTAGCAGCTAAAAGATGCGATTTTCTCCTAAACGAAGAGCGGGTACTGAGCACAACCTAATCTTGTAAACCCAGTGTTTTGGGAAGCGAGAAGCGGAAAAAAGCGACAAGGGCTTGCTTCACAAAAGCGAGAAGCGAAGCGCGTGCTTTTTTTGAATAAAGCGATATTTAGTATAAAAATAAAAAAATATTAAATAACTGAATAGAGGTAATATATTCTTAGATTAAAAGTAAATAGATAGTCAATAATACTCATAAGTCATAACATATAAAGCAAAAAATCAAAAACATAATTAAATCACAAAGAATCAAACTCCTATTCTTCAACAAGAGCAGCAAAAGAATTGAAAAAAACAGAGCAGTAATATTAATTGAAAAAAAAAAAAAACAGGTCAGTAAGAGAGATTGAAAACAGAGCAGCAAACAGAATTGGAAAAAAAAAATGCAGCAATAAAAATATAGAAAAACACCCAGCAGCAACCAAAAAAAAAAAAACAGTAGCAGATTGCAGCAGCTTCGCAGAGAAGAAGAAGAAGAGAACTTACAGGCTATAGCAGTCGCAAAGAAGAAGAGAAAAAGTCGCAGCTTCTTAGTTGCGTAAGTATCTTTCAGAAATTTTTTAAAAAAAAAACCTTACATTTTTTTAAAAAAAACCCTAATTGGCGCTTTTTCATAAAAAGCGCGCTTTATCACGCTTTCGCTTTTCTTGCGCTTCTCGCTTCTACAGTAGAAGTGAGCGCCTTTTCAATGTCGCCTCGCTTCAGGAACTAAAAGCGCAGGAGCCTCACCTCGCCTCGCCTTGCGCTTTAAGCGCGCTTTTCTGCGCTTTTTACAACACTGTGTAAACCCGGTCCAGTACTCAAATTAGACCAGCGACGAACAGTGATCCGTTATCGACAGGGTTCTCATTGAAAGAAACTCGAACTTCCCTCGGTGTAAGTACGCCTTGGTTGGGGCTTTCTTCCACCCTAGATAACGGAGATGACTGTGAAAATGGCGATTGCGTTACGAAATCACAATCTTTGTTGTTATCCCTCATGCGTTTCATTGCTACATCGTTAGAGAAATCGTAACTTGAATCTCTTTTTTGTGTGTGAATAAAAAGTGAGCTTTTTGGTAGACTAGAGAGAAAAAGTTGGCAACTTTGAAAATTGGAATGAAACGGAAAGGGAATGGACCTTGTGTTCCATTAATGGAGGAATCATACTGGTGAATCGAGACCGTATAGTTCCCTGAGTAAAAGGAGAATGGGTTATACCGGTTAAAAGATAGAGGGGTCGGGGTATTGGGTTTAAAATGGGGAATGGGTTTTTTTTTTTAAATTCGGGTTAATTTGAATTAATTTGGGGGTTTCCGTTAATTGAGGGGTATAAATGGTGAAATTAATAACGGCGAGGGTATAAATAACTTTGATTTAACGGTAGGGGTATAGTCAACTAATAAACTAAAGTTGAGGGGTATTTTTGACCCTTTTCCCTAAGATCTATGCATATTATTTTCTGCTTGCCTAACCCTGCCACATGTCATGTTAATTTACTGGAGGTTCTAGAGTAAGGAGGACTTTCTTGATTTTTTAATTAAAAGCTTAAACCCTGGTGGCTGGTTAGCAAGTTAGGGAGAATGGATGTTTGAGTTTCCACAGTCAAGAAGGTTTAGAGCAATGAAGGTTAAGTGAGGTGCTTGAACTTGATGGATACAGTTCTGCCATAATTTATCTGAAAATAGAACTTTCCTGGAAACTAACTGATAATTAATAAATGAAAAAAGAATTAGCCACACAAGTTTCTCGTTACATAAGTTAAGCGACATACTCACTACACCAAGTATACTCTTGAGATCTACACATGGCCTACACTCCAGGTTTATAACTTTGGTTTGCTTAGATGTGAAAGATTTTACCTTAATATCTCTGTAGTTGTCAAGTCCACCAGATGCACTATGTTTGGATAGCTTGACATAACTGTGAGACCTGGATTTTGTCCGTCAGCATGAGGGTAATAGACTTGGGGTAATAAGGAGGAATTTTGAGTGGATGATGCTTCAATATCTTTGTAGAATCAAAGCAAGGGACATTGAACACAACCTCAATTTCACATCTATGGTTGGGTTCCACCTTCGAATCTCTTTGGTGAAACACTGGCACAGATGGAGTGAAGTTTCTACTTTTACCTTAAGCTCAAACTAGAACCTGAATCAACATGCCTGGCCTTTTATCACAATGTCCAAGAAATACGAAAGTTACATACTACAAAGAAGTGGCTAAAGATGTCTTGAGGGTTCATGTTTGGGAGTATTATTGGTATGAGGTTGGGGTAAACTCTCCACCTCATTCAAACTCTTAACAAAATTTGAATATCCTCAAATCATAAACAAATAAATGGGGAAAGTATATGGAGTCTGCATGAGACATTTATATAGAGGTGAGGGTGTGAGATGATAAACATCATAAGATATTCACGTATGTCCAAGAAACTCATGAGAGTTCTCCCTTGTTTTATGTTTTTGACCATACACGAGAAAATAAAAATATAACTTGTTAAACTAATTGATATTCAGACTGCATACAAGCATATAGAATGTGATGAATTCACGTCATAACCAAGGCAAAAGGAAAGTACAGTTCTGGTTCAATTTGTCTTACATGTCTAAATCATCTTAACTATATTAATACCATCACAAATTATTTCTAGCTTTCTAATGGAGAGTAGAGAGTTAAAAAAAATTAACTTGAAGGTTGAAGCTAATTAAAATTAAGCACACAGGACAAATTGACAGGAATTAAACTACTGAAAATAAAAAAGAACCTGAAAGCATAAATTACCTTTTTTGGGTTGCTCGTGGAACTTGAGTTGAAGACCTTGACTGCAACAACCTCCCACCACAAATGAATGAAACTCACCAACTCAAGAAAGAAAATGTACTTTTCCCGACAAATAGAAATTCTTCATAAACAAGCAAAGAGCTCACTTTAGTTTTAAAATTCGACAAACGAAACTTAAAAAATTCTGAATGCCATTTAAATAATTGCAAAAGAAGAGGAATGGAGAAGTTTACCTTCAAGGGAGGTCTGAGACAAGAACCATCAAGGCTGGGTACTTTGCAGGATAGGAGTTTTAAGACTACTAGATAATATATGTGTAATTGAAGATAGATTTGACACTATGATCATGTATATAAAGCTGGGTATTAACAAAGAAACATTTCACATACCAGACCGAATAAGTTCTAAGAATTGTTCCTTCGACTAGGAGGAAAATAAACTCAAGCAGATTTTGAGCATCAAAACCTTAAATTTCATAGAAAGATCTATGTAAGTTCAAACAACTCAATGCATAGTTAAGGAAACTAACAAGTTAGGCGTAGATCAACAATAAGAGATCCAGAGAAATCAGTTTGTTAGAGAGGAAGAGAGTTCGAGGGGATTTTTTCCGTGATCAATGATTTCTTTTTGAGAGAGAGGGCTTTTTTCTATCAGTAGTTATTCTTTAGAGAGAAAGAGAGTTGTAGGGCTGTTTTTTCAGTGATCTCTAATGAGCAGAAGAGGCTAAATTATATAGTGAATAGTATGGTGATCAAAAAGGCAGGAGATATTCAACTTAGTCAATCAAGAAAAGATTTTCCTTAGCTGACACATTCAATATAAAAAATATTACTAAGAAATAAATATTTTCTTGAATGAAAGACGATTGTCCGAACTAGGAAAGAAAACAATCAGCTAAGATATACAAATTCAATAATTTGCTATCTTCCATAAATAAATTAGTACCAAGGGCTTGTCAATCAGTTAGAGAAAACAAAAGGAAAGAAGCATTTTCCTTAAATAGAACCAAGTAAAATCATACTATCTTTTGGCCAAAAATAGGTCACAATTCGAAATTCAAGAGGGCAAGAAAAGAGATTGCTCAAAGATACCATAAACATGGTCCGCGCAAAACTATTTTAGGACTCCAAGAATTGATTTTCAACCACAAGATATGGTATTAAGCTTAAATAATCAATCAACATCTTTTAGAATCATTGTCTAAGCCGGAAAAGATAACAAAATTAAGGTTTACCCGACTACGATCAATGGAGAATCGAGTGCAACTAATCAATCAGAAACTAGAGGAGATGAACATGGATTGCAAACATCTAAACCTTTAAAATGAAAACAAGTAATCGGGTATGCATTTAGCGCAAAAACACATACAAACAAAATTACATAATATGTTAGGACAGAAATCACCGCTTAGTCGTTCTGAGTTTCTCCTTTCGAGTTTTGCCTTCGCGAGAAGATTCGTGCTTGAACCTTCAAGCGATTCTGCCGGCTAGAGATATTGGTTAGGGAGCGATTAATCTTCGCCGGTTCACGATGGAGGGAAAGAGATGCCGAGAAGGAGAGAGTAGAAGAGAAGTGATGGGCGGCGGTGGAGCGATGGAGAGGAAGAGGACGATGGTGGTGCCGGTTTCGGGTCCCTTTGGGAAGAGGAAGAGTGATCGATTCCCTGCCTGTTGTTTGGGAGGACAGCTGCTAATTAGATTTGGTATAATTGGTGTAATTATACTTTTTTATTTTGTTTGGAAGAACATATAACTATTTGGTCAGTAGGTAATTAGTGTAATTGGTAGGGATAATTATATTCTACAATTTACAGGTAGAGACTATGAATTATTGGTAATTACATAGTGTAATTATCACCTGGTTACTTTTTAATTTCTTTTTTTTTTCTATTTTAATTTTTTTGTTTTAATTTTTTTTACTTCTATTATGTTAAGTTCTTTTTTTATTTTTATTATTTTAAAAATTTGTAAAAGTTTATTTTTTATTTTATATTATTATATTTCATTTTCTTCTTATTCTCAATCTTATTTTACGTGATTTTATGTAATTTTCTCGTATTATCTATTTCTTTATGCCATGCATATTTTCTCATTAACATAATTTTATTAGTATTCTAATTTTTAAATTAAAATAGAATTTATTGTTAAGTAAGGTTATAAACTTACGTTTTCTTTTTTAAGAAAAAAATAAAAATAAATCATATTTATTGTTATGTTGAAATTTGTTATAAGAGTATTATGTTAAATTTTTTGTTTTGAATTTATAACTTATGTTATATTTTCAGTTTCATTTGTTTTAGTAATATTGAATTTACATTGCACGTCATTTTTTAATTAGACTTGATAGATTATATTTTTGTCAAACATTTAATAATTTATGACATTTTATTTATATATTATTCTTTTTATCAAACATGCATTTCACGATATTCGTAGAAACTTCATATTTTTAGTTGTTACGATCAATTCAATTGAAATATATTAATTTGAAAAAATATAAATCAATTATTTTTTCATAATATTAGTTACAGAAAATATGTTTATTAATTAATATATTTTCAAAAAAGAATATATATCTTAAATATTTAATTTAATGTCATTTATAAAGTTTCTTATTTGTCAAGTATAAATTTTAAATAATTAATTTTTACTTTTACAATTTATTACAATTTTATAATTGCAATTGTGCATCCAAACAGAACATGTGTAATTACACTGTGCCATCCAAACAGGACATGTGTAATTACATTGTGGCAACCAAACAGATCAGTGTAATTACTAGACTAGTAATTACTACCCTAGTAATAACACCAATTCCAATTACCAAATGGCTTTCCAAAAAAAAACCTTTAGGATTTTAGGAGCGAAGGTAATTGAAATGGGAAAGAAAGACAAGACAATTAAATGAAAGGTGCAATTAAGTGTTGCTTTGGTTTTTTGTGACACTTTGATCAAGAAAGGGTCAAATCCATTTTAAAATGTAATTAAGTAAATTTGGGACCAAATTAATATTTTGAAAACTTTCTAATCTTTTATAGAATACAAAAAAACACTTCATTTTTCAATTTTTATAATTCTATCCAAACCATTTTTAAAAAAAAGTAAAAGAAAATAGAATCTTTTTTTCTTCTCCCAACGTTCTCTCTTCTCTTCTTCTTCTTCCTTAGAAAATCCAACAATTCTACTATCAAAACAAATATTCTCCCCCATTATCTTATCTTCCTCTTCATCTCCGGCCGTGACTCTCTCCTCTTTCTGAACTGAAAATTGTGTTCGAGTTAAAATGGATTAGTCATTTTTTTGAAATATTTTACAATTTTCGAATAATACTAAAAAAATTTCTTGGGTTAATGAACAATAAATCATTCTATAGATGTGAAAATTGAATAATGGTGTAATGGTAGCTATTATTTATTATTTTTGAAAGAAAATCAACAAACCCAAAAAACTCTAATTTTGAGGAAATATATATGTATTGTTAACATTCAGTGAAAATTCATTTTTTGTTGCTTTTGTTGTTCTTTTTGTTACCATTTTGTTCATATGATTTTAGAGATATCGTCTTGTTCAGTTGTCCAACATATATTTCATTTACTGAAACATGTGTCGTATGTTGCTACATTTTAGTGATATGTTGGTATATATTCCAACAGAGTTGACATATGTTGAAACATATCACCTATGTGTTAGGGCAACAAAATGGTCATCTGTAGTAACAGAAGATTAATCTGTGGCACATGAAGATTCATCTGTGGCCACAAAAGATTCATTCGTGGCAATAGAAGGTACATATGTGGCAACAAAATATCCATCTGTGTCAACATAAGTATAAATTGCTACCCATTATTATTTATAATCAATTGTAAACTCTCAACCTTTTTTTATTTACCTTGTAGATGAAATGATAAAAGAAGCTTCATCCATGACAATAGCTCAATCTTTTATTGGTGTTGCTTCCTCTTCTAACATCAAATGCTCTTTTTGTCTATGCGAAGAATGTGAGCAACAACATGATTATTTTATTAGTCGTGTTAAAGAACTGACTGATATTTTTAAGGAAATGACTTATAATATTGTTGTCCATACATCCAAGAAGATTTCACATTCTTTGAAGTGTAAGAGGTTGAAAAAATCTATTTCCCAATCACTATCTATAATTAGTGAAAGAAAAAATCAATGACTACTGCTCCAGTATCACACTCAAACCCAAAAGGCAAGGAGAAGGAGAAGGAGCAAGAGAACAAGAAGGAGAAGGAGGAAGTGAAAAAGAAAGCGAAAAAGAAAGAGAAGAAAGTCGAAGTCGTCAGTTGTGATGTGAAGCAACAATATCCATTTGAAGGTTTTATAATTGACGGCAACGGTCCAACTGAACTAATGTCATCCTTCTCGCAATGGATAAACGAGGGATTTTACAAGCATCATGCAAAAAAGTAAAGTCGTTCAACTATTATTAGTATTTCTTTTTGTTGTCCACTAAATATTTATTTATAATAATTACACAATTGCAGAAGAGACAAGGACGATCACTACTTAGCCAATTGCTCGGATCTTGAGTTCAAACAACTTGATTTTGTATTTGCATTTCCAAAGAAGAGGGACTAGTTCTACGTAATATCTCAACCCAATAAGTGTTGGACTGATGAGGTAAATCCATGCCTATTTTTATCTTTTGATTAAGACATGAATACATACAAATAAATTGATATAGAAATACATTTGTTGATGTATCTGTGCAGTATGTGGATGTCATTTTATACTATTTGCGGAAGAAGTCGAAGCAACAGAGTCATTCTAAATATCGATATACCACTACTAATTGTTTTTTCAAAATATACATTGACAATGCCAGTGTTGTTCCTGAATATGAGAATAAAATCGTTGGCACTATCAAAGGGTTTGGTATACCTGTTGGACTGCCTTGGCACCTCACATATGAGGTTTATGTCCCTGTAAATTGTAATGGGGAGTTTCATTGGGTCTTGGCAGTCGTTGTATTGAAGGAACGACGCATAAAGGTGTATGATTAGATGTCCTCATCTAGGACTAACAGAAAATTGTGCGCCGAGATTCAAAAGTTGTCTACAATGTTGCCAAAGTACCTTGAATCCAGTGGATTTTATGAGAAAAAAGACCGAACCAATTGGTCAGTTCTTGAATCTTACCAGGGCAAGAAAAAATCTCACCCATTCGAAGCCATACATGTTACTGGTATTGCCCAACAAGCAAGCAACAGTCTGTAAGTAGTATCACATTATTTTTTTAGTCTTATCACTATCGAAATGTGATGTTAATATTAGGTTTATTATATTTTCTAGTTGATGATATACCATGCAGTGATTGTGGAGTTTTTGTAATTGCATACGTTGAGTTTTTTAGTGATGGACTACAAATACCATCTGATGGAATTATTTATCAATCCCTTCGCTTGAGATATGCTTCACTCCTATGGAATTATGGAATTTTAAAGGCTCGGAGTGGCTATGTTAGTAACAATGAAGACACACAAAGGCCTAGACCTAAAAAAGTAAAGTTCGATGAAAATGTTGTGGTTACCACCATTGATTAGATTGATAATTATGTATACCATTGTGAATTACCTTTTTGTTGATAAGTTGTATAAAACAATTGGTGAAGTGTTCATTTTTGCTGATAATATTAATATTAATGATTATTATTATTATTATTATTTTGTTGAAACAAATGTCAATTATGATGGAAAAGAAGAAATGTGGTGTCTGTGGCAACATATGTAACCTCTGTTGTAAAAAACACCACAGAATTATCTGCATGTTCCCCAATAGAAAGGATACATATGGCAACATATGTCACAGAAAGAAGATATGTGGCAACATATGTCACAGAAAGAAAATATGTGGTCACATATGTCACAGAAAGGAGATATGTGGCAATATATTATATTGTCATCAATTGTTCATTTTTGCTGATAATATTAATACTAATGATTATTAATATTATTTTTATTTTGTTGGAACAAATGTCAATTATGATGAAAAGGAAGAAATGTGGTATCTGTGGAAACATATATAACCTCTGTGTTAAGAAACACCATAGAATTATCTGCATGTGCCCCAACAGAAAGGGTATATGTGGCAACATATGTCACAAAAAAAAATTGAAAAGGTTTAAAACAATCGTCCCTTCATTTTTCCCTCTCTCCTCTCCTCTATAAAAGGTCGTTTCATATTCCAAATTTAATTTATTTTTACTAATTTCCATTTTCTTTTCTCTTCTTTCCTTCCTTTCTCTCGTTTTATTATTCCTTCACAGATCAAGGTTGTTGTTGCGATATTTTCTACAACATTAGTGGTAATCTGTTGTGATTCTCTTCTACAACAAGGCATCGTTGCCCTCGTCATTTCTAGTTTATCGTTGATATCTTCTCAGGTAAAATTTAATTAGGGTTTTGAGAATTACTTATTGGTATTAAATCAGGACGTTTTTAGTGGTTTTATCACTTATTTGTTTGTAGGATGGTTGGATAGTTATTCCTTTTGAAATATTATCTGATTTCAAAAAGCTTAATTGTAGTTCGTTGGTTAGGGTTTAGGGAGGGTTTTGTGGTTTGTTGGTTGGTTCATGTGTGGTATTGAATCATATTTGTTGTTTGCGTTGTTGTGTTTGGTTGTTGTTATTTTTGTTAAGAAATATTTGGTTTTTGTGGTTGCAGATACAAATATAATGGCTCCTGTCAAAAGAAAAATTGTATTAACAAAAGAAACAACTGACACAAAGATCCAGAAGAGGCCTAGGACTAAAACCTGTAGGAAGAAGAATCAAAATTCGACTACCACTCTTTAAGAAGAACTTGCATCTGAAGCAGTTTCTTCTTCTCAAGTAGAAGCAGAATTTTCTAAAAAAGAATATGAAGAAAGAGAAAAAGAAAAAAATGAAGTAGATGATGATGGAGAAAGAGCAGAAGAAGTTGAGGAAGAAGAGGGAAATAAAAAAGAAGCTGAGGAAGATAAAGGAAAACAAAAAGAAGTTGAGGGAAGAAGAAGGAAAAAATAAAGAAGTTGTTGAGGAGGAAGAAGAAAAAATAAATGAAGTTGATGAAGACAAAGGAAAACAAAAAGAAGTTGAGGAAGAAGAACAAGAAAAATATGAAGTTGAAGATGATGTGATCAAAACTATCAATGCACACACTTTTTCTGTGCATTTGCAGCCTAATGCTACTGGTGATAGCATTATGAGGTCAGCCATGGGAAAACCTTTCGACACCTTCAGGATCACCCTCAAGCAGAATGGTTTGGAAGATTTTTTTAGGAATAGTTGTTTTGGTCATTTTCTTGATTTGCCAGAGAATAATAATACACGTTTTCAAATCACCATGGTCTATGAACTTCTGAAAATAAGGTTCATTTTTCAGAATCCTGAAAAGAAGAATGAGATTTTGATTAATTATTGTGGCATGCCACTCTTCTTTGGCAGAAGAGAGTTTGCCATAGTTTCAGGGTTAAAATGCCATCCTCTTTCTGAGCCAGTCCCTGAATTCATAGTAAAAAAAGAGCCACGGAGACGAAAGAAAGGAGGAAAAGAAGAAACAAGACAGTCAACTGAGGAGCAGGACTTGGTGTCCCTTTTTGGCACAAGCTTCAAAAATCTCGATTTAATATATTTGTTGAATGTTGAGAATACATCAAGGAAGCACAATGAGTCATTGTGCTTACTTTGGTTTGTACATAATGTATTTTTGGCCAAAGATCTCAACAACAACATATCCCTTAAATGGGTGAATTTATCTTAGGATATTGAGGCTTTCAACAACTATCCTTGGGGTCATGAGAGCTTTGAATTAACTGTCAAATACTTGTTGAAACCTTTAGGACCAAAGACCAATAACTTATTTGGCTTTCCATGGGCTTTCATGATAAACATATATGTTCTTAATCTTTTTATATTATATTGAATAATTCAACATTTGATTTGTGACATGTTTTCCTTTTTTATAGGCTTGGGAATTTGAAGCCATTCCTCATTTGACCCATCAAGTAAATGCAGAAGAAGAGATCTCATCTCCAAGGATATTGAGATGGTTGAGATAAAAAACAAAAACTGCCAAATTTTTTCCAGATCTTTATAACCCTCCTCATGATGCAGTAAGTTATTATTATATTACACCCATTTATGTTGCAACATATCACTAATCTGTAGCAACATGTGACACAAATGTTGCTACAAATGACTCATATGTTGCTACAGAGGATCCATCTGTCGCAACATATGACACAAATATTGCTACAAATGACTCATATTGATCCATCTATTGCAACATGTGACACAAATGTTGCTACAGATGCCCATATGTGTCAACATATCACCCATCTGTAGCAACATATGACACATCTGACCCAAATATTCCTACGGATGACTCATTTTTATAATTTTAGGTTGTGCATCCATGACTTGTCCCAAAAGAAAAGGAATTACAAATGTCATATCTAATTACTCTAGGGTTGGTTGAAACTTTATTTGATCCTATTGTGGATATAGTTAAAATGGAATTGGCTGGAGCAAGAACCATCAAAAGAGACAGAGTTGTTAATGAATTAGTTGTTTTTGATGGGGTTGAAGGTCGTGGTATTGATGCTGGTGCTGGTGCTGGACAAGACCAAGGGGCTATCTCTGTCAATGAATTTAAAAACAAGAGGGGGGTCAAGGTCATTCCATCAAAGAATGTTCGACATCCATATACTCCATAGGCCAAGAGGAGGAAAAAATCCTTTATCACGTCAATACAAATTTTGAAGAAGAAGATCTTTGGAGAATTGCCAATGGCCGTAGGAGAGGAAGTGCTGGAGTTCAAGCATGTGAATGTTTATAAGCGTGTGACTATAGCTGAAAAGAACAAACTGGTGGACCTGACGAGAGCAAAGGATCTGAGTGCACAATACGGCATGCGTTTTTTTAGTGGAGAAGATTTCAGGACCATGACAAGCATGGACATTTGGTGGGAAGACTGGGTAATTTTTCTCTACTAGTACCTTTAATTTATAATGTTCGTTTGTTTTATCTTTTCAATGATTACTCTTCTTTACTCTTTAATATTATTTTTTATTTCAGTATGTTGATGAAATCCTTAGCCTCATGCGGGAGAGGCATGTGAGATACCATGAGTACTATGATTCCACAGATAGAATCCTGGATCTCAACTTCTATTCCAACTTCAAATTAAGATATGACAAAATGAGCGAGGAGGCAACAACAGTTGGTGGCAGAATCTTTACGCAGTTAGTTAATGAGTTTGAATGGGATGAAGATATGATTAACTATGTCAGGGGCATTAGACCATATCCTGGAGGCATGGATTGGATTGGTGCAAAAAGGCTTTTGGCAGTCATGAACATAAACAAAACTCATTTTGTGACTCTTGAGATCCTCTTGCATAAATGTTTATGACTGCCTATTGATGGGTATGGAATATGCCAAGTTTTTTACATTCATACAACCTGTCTTTGAGTTGCTACCAAAATTGTTGAAGCAAAGTGGAATAATGAAGCATTTGCTAGATAAGTTCCTCAATGAACCATGCGAATTTGAAGGTTGATTGAAACCCATGGTAACAAATGATACCAAAGTCGCGTGCGCGTCATATTCGCTTGCATTTATTGAGCATTTGATTACCAGGACAACAATTCAACCACCCCAATCCCTGTTGTGTGACAATGCAGTTTGTCGAATGCAATGGGTTTGGGCTGCTGGGATAGTATCTAGGAGCTTGGAGCCTTAATAATGTGTTTGTAATTAAAGACAATGTTTTATTTTATCACTTATGTTATTTTATCTTATATTGAGAGCAAGTACATAGTATGTGATGTTATATTGAGAGCAAGTACTTGATCAAATGTTGTTACATATGTCCCATATGTAGCTACATATGGGTCATCTGTAGCAACATATATCTCATATGTAGCAACATATGGGTCATCTGTAGCAACATATACCTCAAATGTAGTAACATATGGGTCATCTGTAGCAACATATGCCTCAAATGGTCAAACGTTGCTACATAAGGGTGATATGTTGTGAGGCATCTGTAGCAACAGATGAGTCATCTGTAGCAACA
Organism: Solanum okadae; assembly: GCA_036553675.1. Taxonomy (NCBI): domain Eukaryota; kingdom Viridiplantae; phylum Streptophyta; class Magnoliopsida; order Solanales; family Solanaceae; genus Solanum; species Solanum okadae. The sequence continues at coordinate 26,725,188 of CM071689.1, forward strand.
TATGTCTCATATGTAGCAACATTAATTGACTCATATGTTATGTTAAGAAAAAGTAAAAATGTTGGAACAGCAATGCAAAACTATATTTATTTATTTCCACAACTATGATAATTTTAATAGTTGCACACAACTACATAAGAATTTTCTATCCTCCATAGTGTTCTTCTTGGTAATGCTTAAAAATAGAAAAAAAAACCACAACAAACAACACGAAGATTAGCTTCCAGTTGTTACAACATTTGGCCTTCTTCTTCCCCTTCATCACCCATTTTTACTTCTTTTAATATGACTTTCATCATCAATTTCCAACTCCTTAATTCTGTTCGCCAATCTCAGAATAACGAACTTGGATAGTATATCAACATCTTCACGATTCCTCCATCTAAAGAAGTTGCATGCATTCTCCTAAAATACACACCACAAAGAAATTTAAATTTTAAAAAAAAACAAAAATAAAGAGATGTCTCTAGACTAAGATGTAGAAATATTCATATACGATAGCGTGGACAAGACCAAAATCTTCGACCTAGATTGTCCTTCAACCATGAAGTTTGCATTGAAAGTAAGTCTCCATGTTTGCAACAGATTTTCACACCCAACATGGGATCATTTTCATCATTACAAATTCGATTCAATATTGCATTTGACATTATTTCAAAAGTAACAAAAACAAACAAAACTCATTCATTAGATCTAGATCTAGAGTACTGATCTATATTTAAAGAACTCACTCTTACCCAACCACTATATTGCAAAATTAATGATTTCATTGATTTGACAATACATGACAATGTTGAGATTTGGTTTAACCAAAAGCCAATCAAATTAGTTGCGTGTTAAAAAACAAAGAACAGAAAAGATTGACAGAAAAGAGACTGATGAAATAAAAAACATCATTATATCCCATGCACTCCAGAGATCCGAGATCCATGCGAAGAGAGAGAGAGAGAAAGAGCCAAGAGGAGAGAAACCAAAGCGGCGAGGAAGAAAATGAAAACCCTATTATTGAAATGAAAATGACAAAACCTAATTTATATATATATCCCTTCTAGAAATGATATAATAGGCCGATTGGGCCAGTTTTAGAGGTTGGGCATGCCTATGACTTTTATAAAGTACTTACGTTTTTTAAGCTATTGCAACATATGTCAATTATGTGTACATGCAAGTAGTACCACTATTAATAGAGAGGAATTCAAGCATATAAACTTGGGAAACATTAAACATAAACATGTCATTGATAGTTGAACTAGTGACATGCAAGGCTAGGCGAGACTATATATCCATATTTACAAGGCATTAACGCTAACAAAAACAACAAAATTTACATCTGAAATGATATAGCCCATTGATAGTTGATATACTGACATACAAGGCTAGGCTAGGCTACATATCCATATTTACAAGGCATTAATGCCAACAAAAACAACAAAATTTACATCTGAAACGCTCTAGCCCTATACTACTGCTTCAGCCAGCAAAAAAGGACTTGACTGGAGGATCTGGAGTCAATATTGAGCGATTAAACCTGGAGGGGAATCACCATTCTTTCTTGAAGGGTGGTGGATCAGAGCTACCCATGCACTCTGTCACAAGACCACCTACAGAAAAACAAACAACCATAGTTAGCTACCCCATACACGCCATTACGATAGGATGTTATATATAAACTAAGAAGACTTACCAAATGATGAAGCTACCCTCCATTAGACAAGATACGACAAAAACAAACAACGAACATCACACATGCACTGAGAACACACTTGAAGAAGACATCATATTAACTGAGAACAACATAATTACATTGATCACCCACAACAACAAAATGCAGAGACATAAATTTGTCCAAGGTGGTAACATCTTTTCGGGAAAATTTGAGTGTGAGAGGAGGAGATGAGAAAGAATAAAGGAAAGAAAATAAAAAAATAAGAGTTTTTTTTTGTGAATTAAGGGAACCCTAATTAACCCTTTTTAGTGAGTGAGAGTGAGTGGAGTGCGTGTTAGTGGAGTATTCTAGAATGCTCTGTTATATTACATATTGAATTAACCCCAAAAAGACCATTTTATGATATACATATGTTGCCACATATGACATGCCTGTTGCGATTTCCCTAACATGACGTGCATATGTTGCCACAGATGACACTTCAAGGATCGGTTAATCGATGAATTGAGCGATTTAGCAATGGGAAAATGTCAACTTCGACCAAATTTTAGTACTTTCAACCATAATTAAGCAATAAAAATATGCTATAACACTTGGAACAACGATTTACAAGGGTGTTGTATAACTATCATATGGAGTTACTTGGTCACTGTATGATGAACTAGTGGGATGATAGTCTTTGTAAAAATAATTGATAGAATTGAATGATGGTTGTTGTATTAGACCATAATTTTGTACTTAGACATGTTGTAGGACTATATATTAGTGTTACATGATGAATTAGGTGACAATTTAATTGAATTAATCGCAAAAAGATCATTTTATTTTATACATATGTTGCCACATATGACATGCCTGTTGCGATTTTCCCCAACAGAACGTGCATATGTTGCCACATATGACATGCCTGTTGCGATTTCCCCAACAGAACGTGAATATGTTGCCACAGATGACACTTCAATGATCAATTAATCCATGAATTGAGCGATTTAACAATGGGAAAATGTCAAATTGGACCAAATTTTAGTACTTTGAACCATAATTAAGCAATAAAAATATCCTATAACACTTGGAACAACAATTTACAAGGGTGTTATATAACTATCATAAAGAGTTACTTGGTCATTGTATGATGAACTAGTGGGATGATAGTCTTTGTAAAAATAATTGATAGAATTGAATGAAGGTTGTTGTATTAGACCATAATTTTGTACTTAGACATGTTGTAGGACTATATATTAGTGTTACATGTTGAATTAGGTGACAATTTAATTGAATTAACCCCAAAAATATCATTTTATTATATACATATGTTGTCACATATGACATGTTTGTTGCGATTTCCCCAACATAACGTGCATATGTTGCCACATATGACACTTCAAGGATCGGTTAAACGATGAATTGAGCGATTTAGCAATGGAAAAATGTCAAATTGGACCAAATTTTAGTACTTTCAACCAATTAAGCAATAAAAATATGTTATTATAACACTTGGAACAACGATTTACAAGGGTGTTATATAACTATCATATGGAGTTACTTGGTCATTGTATGATGAACTAGTGGGATGATAGTCTTTGTAAAAATAATTGATAGAATTGAATGAAGGTTGTTTTATTAGACCATAATTTTGTACTTAGACATGTTGTAGGACTATATATTAGTGTTACATGTTGAATTAGGTGACAATTTAATTGAATTAACCCCAAAAAGATCATTTTATTATATACATATGTTGCCACATATGACATGTCTGTTGCGATTTACCCAACAGAACGTGCATATGTTGCCACAGATGACACTTCAAGAATCGGTTAATCGATGAATTGAGCGATTTAGCAATGAAAAAATGTCATTTTTTTAGATTAAACATTTTATAAAGAACAAATTCAAAAATCAGTACAAAAAAAGGTCTTTTTTTTCCCCATGAGTTTGCAAGAAATGTATATATGTTGCCACACATTAAAATTTAATTAATACAAAAATTTAACTACTTCATCTATTTCTAAATCACAACTACATAATTCACAACGAAAATGAGGGCTTTGAACAGTGCAACAAATTGGTCTTTCTCCTAACAAATGAGGTTCTGGCACCCTTCCAAATAAAGTATATCGCAACTTCTCTCGACATCTTCTGAGTTTTAGTGGAGTCATGTTGGCAATGAACACTAAGCCTTCTCTCATGGATTCACCGCCATTAAAGATTGAAATTATGGCAAGCACATAGGATGCACCAATGTGGCCACCGTCTGCTACTTGATTAAGCATTTCCAATCCATTTAAATCGCTACGGTTGAACAAATTATACTACAGAAGAAATAACACATTTAAAATGCAAAATACATTGATAAAAACGTGAATACATTCGAAAAACATTAAAAATTACCACATATTTTTTGTTAAGGCTTCTAAATTCCCCGATGCTCTGCACATTTTCAGGAAAGAAGTACATCTTTGAACAACTGAACACGGCCATATAAATACAGGAATGCTGAGCAATATTACCTTCTGATATACATAAGGTTCATTAGAGACTTGATTGAGGACCATGAAACTGAGAAATCAAATCAAATGGTTAGGAAATCAAATTGAAGAGTGAAAATTGATTAATACATACATACCTTAATTTAACCCTCATTAAATCTTTGAGGGAGTAGGAAGCAATCCTTTCAACGATATCAATTAGTAGTTCCATCGGAATGGATTCAATGTAGTTTTTTTTACTCATAGTCATTTTTGAAGATTTCGTATTCTTCCTTTCCATCTTGGAGAAAATTAAATGAAAGGACCTAAGTTGTGTTCTTCTTATATAATATAATCCCAGTGTAATGAATGTGAAAAGTTGCAACTTCTGAAGACGAAGAGGCACTTCTGACTTTTCAAATGCAAGTACTTAATTTTTTTGAAAAAAGGGTAAAATATGAAGAGTTGTAATTAATGAAGGAGGTTGTTGTATTAGACCGTAATTCAATTGAATTAGCCCCAAAAAACACATTTTAGGATATACAGATGTTGCCACATATGACATATCTGTTGCAATTTAAACTATTAAATACAACATTTTATACCACAGAACGTGCATATGTTGCCACAGATGACATTTCAAGGATGGTCAAAATGAGAACACTATGAAAAAAATAAACAAATATTTTTAGATTAAACATTTTATAAAGAACAAATTCAAAAATCAGCACAAAACACAAAAAGACAAACTTTTTCACCATGAATTTGGTTTGCAAGTTATGTACATATGTTGCCACAGATGGCAATTTAATTAATACCACACAGTGGTATAAGGCAGAAATTTAACTACATAATCTAGTTCTAAATCACAACGAATATCATCTTCATTGTTGCTTCCCATGGGACAACCATTCCTGCGACCGATTCGCTCAAATTGATGAACAGTGCAACAAATGGGTCTTCCTCCCAACAAATTAGGTTCTAGCACCCACATTTTACCTAAAATATTTTGCAAATTTTGTCGACATCTTCTAACTTTTAGTGGCTCTGTTTTTTTCATGTTGGCAATGAACATTAACCCTTCTCTCATGGATTCACCGCCATTGAAGATTGAAATTATGGCAAGCACATAGGATGCACCAATGTGGCCACCGTTTGCTGCTTGATTAATAATTCCCAACGCAGTTGGATCGTTACGGTTGAAAAAATCAAACTACAGAAGAAATAACACATTTAAAAGGTAAAATACATTGATAAAAATGTGAATACATACGAAAAACATAAAAAATTACCACGCCTTTTCTGTATATGGCTTCTAAATTCTCCGATGCTCTGCACATTTCCAGGAAAGAAATGGCATCTTGAACTATCAACCATCTACGATAGGGAAAGTTGACCAATGTTACCTTTTGATATACAAAAGGTTCATTAGCGACTTGATTGAGGACCTTGGAACTGAGAAATCAAATGGTTAGGAAATCAAATTAAAGAGCGAAAATTGATTAATACATTCATACCTTAATTTAACCCTCATTAAATCTTTAAGGGAGTAGGAAGCAATCCTTTCAACGATATCAATTAGTAGTTCCCTCGGAAGTGATTCAATGTAGTTTTTTTACTCCTAGTCATTTTCTTCTTCCTTTCCATCTTGGAGAAAATTAAATGAAAGGACCTTTTGTTGTTGTGTTCTTATATAATGCCAGGAAATGTGTGAAAAGTTGCAACTTCTGAAGACGAACAAAAGAGAAGAGAAGAGACACAACTTTTGACTTTTCAAATGAAAGTACTTATTTTTTTGAAAAAAGGGTAAAATATGAAGAGTTGTAATTAATTTTTTTCTTGAAAGTTGTTTCAATGACAATAATGATTGATTGATGGTTCACACACCTTACACGTAATTATTTATTAGAAATATGTTGGAACATATGCGTTTTCTGTGGTACTTGTAACACATAATTGACATATGTTGGACCATATGCAATATTACGTTGTAAGATCTAACACATAATTAATATATGTTGAAACAGATGCATTATTCTGTAGTACATATAACACATAATTGACATATGTTGGAACATATGCAATATTCTGTTGTAAAATCTAACACATAATTGACATATGTTGGAACATATGCAATATTTTATTGTAAGTAGCAACACATAATTAAATAAATCACACATTTTATATAAATAACATAACATATAAGTTGATTCAAATTAAGATAAGAAGATAGGGAACATCATCCTCAAATAAAAAAGAACATTCATTAAAATTCAACAACACTTATGGAGCATTTCGATTTGGGAATGTAGTTCTTTTGTGGCCAAAGTCCCTACATACGGAACACTTATTTTTTCTTGTTGGAAATGATTCACCAACTCCACGCCGTCTCTTATATCTCCTTCTTCCAGGTTTGCTTGGATCAACATACAGAGGAGATATTTCTCTCTTTATGATATCCAAAGGGACAATCCAAGAATCTTCAGGTGACACCGGGTGAATTTCCTCACAATATGCCATTATGTATTTTTCCACTGAATAATATGGAGAGGAGTACTCATAAATTTCCAAAATCGGCACCATATTAGGCTTGAAGTGCTGCCATGGCATGTGGACAAGGTATTTTGTCCAAGTCAAAAAATCTACAAGTACAAGTTCTTCTTCGTAGATCCACTGTAGCAACATCACCATGACCAGTGACACTGAACTTATAGTTAGCGATTTGATGAGCCAACAACTTGTTGCCCGCGTTGACATACTTTGATATGTCTTTTTCAATTGAAGGAACAAATCTATTTGCAGAGTTCACCAACTCCATATGCCTCTGGTGAAATAAAAGCGCAAATCTCCTGTTTATTACATCAAATAGAGCGACAATGGGAAATTCTCTTTCAACATCAAACATAGAATTCACCGACTCTGTGATGTTTGACGTCATAATGTTACATCTACACAACAAAAAATAAAAATCAGTCAAAACACAGAATTACAATAAACTCAAACGAGATGGTATAGACAATAAAGTACCTATTTCCTGGGCAAAATGCCCTGCTCCATGTGTGGAATCCAATACTTTCAAGAGTTTCGGTCGCCTTTGTACCAAATCTCTTATTTGATTGAAATGGTCATCGAACTCACACCTTTGCTGCTTTATAAAAATGGGTCACTTCCTTTGAATTGTGAAAGTTATTTCGAATATTTTCCCCAAGGTGTCTCATGTAACAACCATAATGAGATGCAGGGTAGATAGTCGAAATCATCTTTCGAATACTTGGATGACTATCAGAAATAATGTACAACTCATCAGAATCATCTACGAAGCTTCTCATATTTTGAAAAAATTATTCATATGAGGCATCACATTCCTTGTCCACAACACAGAAAGCCACTGGAAATATATGATTCTCAGCATCTTGTGCCACCGTCGATAGCAAAACTCCTTCACACTTGCTTCTCAGGAATGTCCCATCAACGGCTATTACTTTTTTCATTTCTTGAAAATCAGTTATCCAAGCGGCATATGATACAAAGAAGTACTTGAACCTCCCATTTTCATCGAGCGACAATGCCGTCTTGCTTCCTGGATTTGCAACTTCAAGCATATAACGGTACGCATTAAGCACAACATATCCGTGCTCATGTGTTCCCCTAACATTAGACTTAGCATGCTCCATGCCCTTATAAATCTTCCAATAGCTTACCTTACAACCCAATTCTGTGCGGAGTTGATTTGACATGTCTCTTGTGGATGGGCCTTTACCATTGGAAAGCCTATTTTCAAAGTACTTACCTATGACTTTTGTTGTGGCATGGGGATTATGGCTTGCAATATGCTCTGAACCACACGTATGGTACTTTTCATAGATTCTAATGACAAACCTGTCGCTACTTGTAAATTTCACAGCCCTCAGCCACCAATTGCACTTCGGATATGAACATTTAAAAGAAAATACTAGAATTGATTACCATTTTCAGTCTAAAATCATTTTTCAAGCAAACAATTTTTAATGAATTTGCCAGTTCTTCCTTGTTCTTGAATGTCATTCCCTTATAAAAACCGGTTTCATCATCTCGAACATTATTCACACGTGATGATTGAGATGAACATGGAATGTTGCTGCCAACAAAAGGTGTAGGAAGATTGTTGCTCTCAAAGTCCGGCACTTCATCTTTTCCAATTTCAGCATCGTGATTATTCATGTCCACACCATCTAATTCATCATTTAACATATCTTGTTGGTCTTCTGCTAGATTATGATCCTCCTCGATAGGATTTTCATCCACGTAGACTCTTAATATGTGCGGTCTCTCTGCTCCTCCCAAATAAACAAGCAAACTAGGCTGATCAGTTATTTTAAAAGGTAAGACCTTCTCATTATGAAAAAAATGGGGAATGTAACTCATGACAAGATCTTTCAGTTGACAATTGTATTCACATTTTTGCATGGCTAAATTCACAAAATCATCATACAAAATATTTCTTTCGACAGTCATCCCTACCGACCCTCCCCGTTTCTTACCATCCTTCCAACGCCAAATGTATCGTTTTTTCTTCTCGACCCATTCACCATGGCAATCAATCCCTACAAATAATCCCTCCATTTATTGTACCTGAAGAAATTAATTAAAAAAACAATTAGTACTAATGAAGAAATGTGCAAGTCATATGACTATTATGTGGCTGCATGTAAGTCATATGTTGTTACATATAATTGATATGTTGTGACAAATAAATCACATGCGGCAACATGTGTAAGTTATATGTCACAACATATGGCTATTCTGTTGCGAAATGTAAGTTATATGTTGATACATATAACTATTCTGTTACGAAATATAAATCACATGTTGTGACAAAATGTGTAAGTCATATGTTGCAACATATGACTATTATGTAGCGACATGTAAGTCATATATTGCTACATATAACTGATATGTTGTGAAAAATAAATCACATGTGGCAACATGTGTAACTTATATATAGCAACATATGGCTATCCTGTTGCGAAATGTAAGTCATATGTTGCTACATATAACTATTCTGTTGCAAAACATAAATCACATGATGTAACAAAGTGTATAAGTCATATGTTGCAACATATGACTTTTCTGTTGCGATTGAAATAACCTTTGTGTTGCAACATATATAGCCATTTGTTGGAAACGTGAATGCAAATTATTGAAAAAATTGCGGCTACCCAGATGATGATGAATGATTTCAAAGAACTGTTAATTTTACTTATCAAAACAATGGTGTGTGAACCCAATCACTTATGAAGTAATTCCAATTGATACAAAACGAAATTTTGTCCACTGATTAGATTAGCTAAATTTGATTCAAGAAGATGAAAAGAAGAAGAAACAATCTCAAGGACTAGCATCCAAGACCAACAATGTACGAAAAGAAGAAGAAGAAGATGAAGAGAACGGGAAGAAAGCCAAGCAATCAAGCAAGAAGAGAGCAAGAACAAAGCAGAAGAAGAATAAGAAGAGGAATACTGGGGGAGGCGGGGGAAAATGTTTTATTTCTCACCTTTTGGTACAACTCGCTGGTGGCTTCCCTCCAATTTTGGTTCCCACCAAAATTGGTTAAATTAGGTTTTAGTCATTTACCCTTTTACCCCTCCTTTAATTCAATGGACCAAACTGCCAACTTATAAACTTGAGGGCAAATCCACAATCCTTAATCATTAATCACATAATTGTCACCTACACTCAATAACTAAGACTTATGTCACCCCCCCCCCCCTTATTTTGATACCTTAATGTCACCTTTAATTCAAAGTCCCAAGAAAGAGAGATTAAATTATGGCCGTTCATCGATATCAATACAAAATAAATGGATGAGATTAAAATTAAATTTTATTTGATTAGAATTGGCTAGAAATGATATGATTTTTTGTAACAATAAATGGTTAGAATTGACATAAATTAGATAAAAAATTATATGATTTAAATAATTTGGAGAAAGATTAAATGACTCACTACTTAATTAATAACATATTACACATAATAATAAAATTCATATAGAATAAACATACTTAAATATTATAAATATTAAATAGATAAACAAATTAATTATTTTAAATTTAGTAAACGATAAATATAATAATAATAGAATAATAATAATAATTTTGTAAATCATGATTATTAAAGTATATAATCATTTAAATATAAATTTAAACATGTAATAAAAGAAATCTATTTTAAAATAAGTATTAATTGAATAGCAATTTGGGAAGGGTTATAGGTCGGTCAAAATTGAATATCAACATTTCTTACACAAATTTGAAATACAATAATTTATTTTGCTAAGGTTCCAAAGTTATGATACAAATCTAATGGTTCAATCAAACACCATTTGAAGCTCATTTGATTCATATGGTAGTATGGTACATTAAATGTTCATTACATTAAAACACAATCTTCGAACTAGCACCAAAACTCATTTGAAAGCCACTAGATGCAAGTCAATAATGCAAATATATCATAACATACGTTTCAAACTTGTTGGAATAATCAAATCATCCATACGATGTTGTATTGACCAAACATTGATCATGGTCAAACTTAATTTTCTGAAAACTCAAATTAATAATCAAAGGCCCAAGTCACTCGTAAACACCTTGGGGCCCGTAATAATCATCCAACCAAGTTAAAGAACATCTTTCGGACCTAACGAAAGTATTAGAACACAAAACTAATCTCGTTTATCCAAAATGTTGATTTTGGTCAAACTTTTCAAATTTTAAAACTGAAAATCCCAACCAATGCTGATTTAATCATCTCAAAAATGGTGTCACTCATTTTTGCAAGTCATAAACAACACAATAAAGCTATAAAAAAGTTCTAATTGAAAAATGAGTTTTAAGGAACAAAACAATCATACAGATCATTACACTATCTAAGGATTAGGTACCGAAACTGTAGCGTCCACGTAAATATTCGAGCATGTATAATACTTTACCACTACATTGCCTTATTATAATATATTGAAATCCTAGTCGTTTAATTTCTTTCAAAACGGGTGTGTTCATTTTACTATGTTTTATTTTTTTACGTTAATGGGAAATAGTTAATTAAAAATTCATATAAACACTCCACACTTTTGTAAACTATTAGAAGACGAAACTGACCACATTAATTTCAAATGTTGACTTTGGTCAAACTTTTCAAATTTCAATAATGGAAACTTCAACCAATTATGATTTGATCACCTCAAAAATAGTGTCACTTTATTTACGCAAGTCATAAACAACACAATGAAGCTATGAAAATTTTAAAATTGAAAAAATGAGTTTAAAGAAACAAAATGATCATATGGATCATTACACTATCATAGGATTATGTATCGAGATTATGCGTCCACATACGTATTCAAGAATGTATAATACTTTACCACTAAAAATGCAATGGTGTACGCAGAATCTTCAGTAAGCGGTGTTGATATTTATATATGGCAAGTTAAAAATTTGACTATCACACTTATAAATAAATTAGATCCTTGACTCATTGGTTTAAATTAGGTTTAAGCTATAAGAGGTCTTGGGTTCAATACGACTTAAGCACACTTTTATGCAAAATATGTTATATTTTGTAAAAATAAGGTTGGAAATGACAATTGAACCCCTGACCTCAAACACCAAAATCAGACAGTGAATCACTAAATCAACACGCATTTATATATATATGTGTGTGACTTGACACCCCCTTCGCTCAACGTGGGTCCGCCACTGCTACAAAGCCTTATTATAGTATATTGAAATCCTAGTTGGTTAATTCTTTTAAAAATGGGTGCTTTCATCTTTTCCATATTTCATTTTCACGTTAGTAAGAAATAGTTATTCAAAAATTCATAAAATATTCCACACTTTTATTTAATATAGGCTTGCAAGTAAACGTTAACTTCGTATAAGTGTTCTTTGTTATCACAACCCTAACTCATGCTATGCTTTTTTTTTTTCTTTTTGCATTATCACTTGTCTTTCTGAAACATAGCTATCAACATAATCATATCATTTTATGATTTTGTCTTGTCATTTCTAATAGAGAGTGCTTGAAAAAATATATTTACCAAATGACACTGGTAATCATAAACAAGTACAATTAAAGATAATTTTATATTGAGCTACGAATATTTTTCGTAGCAAATAGTTAAATTATTTAGCTATAAAATTTAAATCGTCACTATGTAAACATTGTAAATTTTATGACAAAACTATATTGTCACTAATTCGTAGGTTAATCAGACACAACAAAATAATCGTCACTAATTGCCTATATTATTAGGGACATAGACTTAGGTCGCAATTTAATATAAAATTTTGTAGCAAAAGCTTACAATATTTAACTACGAAATTTGATTTGTCACAATTACAATAATTTATTTTTTGTGACAACTTTTTCGTGACCCAAATTATAACTATTTTAAGACAAATAATAGTCTGTCACAAATTGAATAAATTATTAGTGATAAAATAATGTGTCACTGAGAATTTAAAATTTGTCAGTACTTAACAAATGACGTCAAATTAATTTTTGGTGGGAAACTTCAGTGGACAATATTTTAGTACAAAATTATATGTTTTGTCACTAAAACTATGTTGCTTATTGTCATGTCCCGCTACTTTGCCAGTCAAATTTTGCATCAGGATAGGGGCGGAAGAATCTAGAGTTGTGGAGAGCCTTATCAAGAACTCTAGAACCCCTTAGATTTTTCAAGAAGGCTATGAAATATCCTAGAATGTGTAGAGAATTCTAGAGAGGGACCAAAATGCAAATACTTTAGGGACTTGTAAAGTAATTAATAATTGCACTTTATCCCCTAGGTGGTAGTATAAATAGATGGAGCATTCATTTGCAAATCATCAACCAAGTTATAAAGCATTCTTCCAAGCAACACAAAAGCCTTCTTCCAAAAGATCTCTAAATCTTTCTTTGCATTCTCTTAGCGATCTTAGTCTTAAAGGCTTACTTGAGCTTACAAGATCTTGAAAGAGTCGTGAGTAAGTTGTCAAGTGTTGCACAGAACATTAGTAAGACTCTAAATCTGAGACATTATGCATTTAAATACTAAATGTAATTTTTGTCACAAAAAATGAATAAATAGTGACGAAATTTGTGTCGTACCTAAAAATTTCATAGCTAAATATCACATTTGTTGTAGTCAACAGACAAAAGGAATATGTATTATCATTTGGGTTCCCAATTCCATGTTTGACATGATTAGGTTGCATTCTGATCATGCTCGTCCTGATTATTTTTCTCCTTAGCCAACATATAAGAAGAAGTAGTACGAGTCGAATTTTCTGTGATGGTATGATCATCCTCATCATCAAAAACTTAGACCACAACACTAGGGACTGCTCTTTATTTTGTTCTGAACTGCATCATGAATAGAAAGGAGACATCAAGATTAAGATTATGATTTCAAACACAAGTTTAGAGAAAATTTGACACCTATGAATCTTTCAAAATACCTCTTTCCATTATAAAGCTTAAGACACAATAGACCAAATGAATAGATATCATTATTGGAATGTGAATATCTTGAAAAAACTGTTGTTGCTCTGTACCATCTTCTCCGGCTTCAATGAAACTCAAGAAATATTGTAAGCACCAAAACTTTAAATCGTGAACTGAATTAGAGATGTGAGAAAAATGATAACTGATTTTGAACTATTTATACACCGAAATCTAAAATTTCTTTTTCAACTGACTTCAACTAACTTTAAAAATGCACTAACTGAGTTCTATTTTGAGAATCCATTATTTTTCACAACTATAGACACGTAATTTTTTACCGAACTTAAGGTATTACACCATTTTTAGTATATAAATATTGCTTTTATATATAAATTAGATATTTTTCTTTTATCTTATTTTAGTAAGTTTTATTTTAAAAGATTTAAAAATAACAAAAACAATATGTTTTATTTTTAGTTTTAGTTTAATAATAAGCTAGTATTTCATATTTATAATTTATTATTAGCTACTCAATTTTTGTTAGTTTAAAAAATATTCTGTTATATTATATTAATAGTTAAAATAATAATAATAATAATAACTTAACACTCCCTCACATCTTCCCACTACCCCAATCCACCACCATTACCCTCACCATATTATCCCCACTTCACTCACCTTAACCCCACTTCCCTCCCCATTTTTCTATAACACAATACACCCACACACTACTATATTCAATACACGCACAAACAAAAAAAGAAAATCATCCAGAAAACATACGCTGCACACACATATAGACAGACGAAGAGAGAGAAAAAAACAGCAACAAAAAAAAAAAAAACACACTACAGGCGAGCAACAAAAATAAATAAAAAAGAGAATTCATTTTATTTTAGTTTACTTGTCTTTCAAAAAATCCACAAATACATTCACTTCTTTTCTTTCTTTTTCATTACTTTCATATAAATACAATACATATACCATTACTTATAATCTACAAAAAAATTCGTGGATATTTTAATCGAGCTTTGATTAAGATTTTGCGATACTTACTCTCTTTATTTAAGGTCAAAATTTATCTTATTTCTTTTATTTATTCATGGAATTTGATGTAACTATGTGATATGTTTTCTTACACTTTTATTTTATTCATAATTTGATTAAAATTAAGAATGTGTTAAGTGTTATATTTCTTTAATGAATGAAAGTAGCTTTATTTGATGGTTATTTTTATTTATTTATTTGTATTCATTAGTTGTGATCTCTTAAAATGAATGGGTCATGACGTTGTTCTTTTCTTGATTTCGATGCTAATAAGGATAAAGTAGGAATTATTGTTGTTTTATTTATCAAAAAAAAAATGAGATTTATTTTTTAACAATTCGTTATTGTTTTGTTTGATTGGAAAGTGTATGCTTAATTTTGACGTTAATTTTAAGAGTGATAAAAATATAAAATATAAAATAAAAAGATATAGAAGTCAAGTCAGAATTATATATTGTATCCTCAATATTTAGATGTATTTTACTTTATTTGGTTTATGTATAAAGAAAAATATTTGTTTTTTTAATAACATGATGAATTTTAGGCATGTTAAAATATTTCTTTCAATTAAGAATGTGGTTGCACATCTTCTTCTTTTTTGAGATCACATTAAAAGAAATTCAAGGATGCGGTGACGCACCTTGATCAAATTGTTTAATATTTAATTTTTATTAATTCAAACCCAGATGTGTAAATTGAGATTATTAGGTGTGATGCATTCGAGAGGAAAATAAAGTTATGCTTCTAAATGTCAAGACCCAGACTAATGAAATTCAACAATAAAAAAAATAAAAAAATAAGCAAACCATGGCCTGTAGACACAAATTATCCAAAAATATATTAAGATAAGTATAAATCAATAAAAATGACTGTGCTAGAACCACGAGACTCGAGGGATGCCTAATACCTTCCTCTCGGTCAACATAATTCCTTACCTGAATTTCTAGTTCGCAGACCATATAAAGAGTCATTTCCTTTTGGTTAGGGATTAAACAAAAAGGTTACTTGGAACACCATACTCAATTCCAAGTGGCGACTCAAAAAAAGTAATCTCTAATCAAGACCGTCATTTAAATTGGGAAAACCCTTCTGTTGGTCTGAAAATGGGTGTGACATCTCTTGCGACTCCACTGGGGATTAACAAGTATTCAAGCTTTGTTATATTGACATTTATTTGATTTTATTAATTTATTTTCAATATATTGCGTATCATGGCCTAATGTGCTACTTGCTGCTCATTTTTCTTTTTTTATATTGTTGAACTATACTAAATTGTTTTCTCTTGCGCACACCTTATGTGTCTCTGAAAACACTTCACACATGTTCATAGGAATGCAATTATGCATCCTACTTTTTATTGAGATAAAATTGGAGTGTTTTGACACCCAGTGAAAGACTTTTTGTCACATATTTTAGGCGGGGTTGGACTAGCAATGAAGTTGGAATAACGCTGTTACCGATAAGTTGCCCCTCTCTGGCTCGAGTTGTCCAATCGGGTTAGCCAATCTAGATACATATTTCCTTCAGGTTTCAACATAGTAAAACTGAAACATAGTCATGTTTATCCCTAGTAGATTCCTCTTATTTGCATCATTTGCATATGACTTAGTGAGACTCGAAACAAGAGTTGAGTCCGTCTAGGACAAATATCCCTCTCTTGCTTGACCACTTAGATCATTTTATGTGTTACATGAAAATGCATTTATTTAGAAAGTCTCTATAAGTTGACTCATTTTAGTGTGATTAGTGAATAAGATGTTATCTTTAGAGCTTTACAAAAAAAAATAAAAATAGAGAGAAAACATAAAATATTTTTTCTTTTAGAAGATATTATACATTTCTAGAAAATGAAATGAAAGATTTCATACTACTTAACCAAATTACAAAAAATAAAATAAAATTCTGTACAGTTAATAAAAAAAAATTCAAAATATTTTACTTACATAATACTTTGAAAAATTACATTTGTCAGAAAACAATATTTAATAACTCAAAGTTTTTTTACTGTCCAATCTGAACGAACTACGCACACCTTATTCTCACCTCGATGAGATACGTAGGCAACCTTCCTCGGGTTCGGTGATCCTAATTTAAAAATTCAAAAAATAATAATTTAATCCTTATTTAAACATTAAAAAAAATGATATAATTTGTTTATCCATTCTAAAAAAAAGGATTTGTCCTTAAAAAAAATAAAACAAAAATGTTTTTACTCATATTTCTGAACTACGTTTGACCTGATACATGCTTTGAAAATATACGTAGGCAACCTTATTCTGAGGTTTGGTCCAACAAAAGAAAACTAAAAAGTCCTCATCACAAAAACTGAGGCAAAAAAAAGTGTTTTTTTTAAAAATATTATTCAAATTCAAATAAAAATGTTTGTCTTCCTTATTTTTAAAATCTAAAAAAAGGGAGATAAAAAATATTTCTTTAAAAGGATTTTGTTCTGTAATGACCTGTTCCCGTTGTTATAGAAAAGTCAACGGGGGAAAATTTGGGGTCGGAAAACTTTTTCGTAGTATTTGGATTTTCCCAACCTTGTCCAGATTTGGATGAAATTGGAGTCATCGAGGTGTAGAGAAATCGGGTAACAATTGGGTGAAATATTTATGATTTTGATTGCATGAGGGATTAGATAACTCGTTAAGGAATCCATAGGACTTTACGAAATTGAATTCGGGCGAGTAGAACTCCCGGAATCGATCTTGGCATAAAATGGTATTTTCTATGCGTCGTTGGTTAGAGGTGTGTTGTGAAATGGGGATTTTGGAATTCTTGAATTAGCTCTCTGTCTCGAGAATGCTGCCTTGGCGTCGCTTTTTGCCGCTTTGGCGGGGACGTTGTGGCGGGGTGGTGGCCGCTGTGGCGGGCTAGACGCGACTTACTGTCGTTAATAAACCCCTAAATGACCTCATTATGCACTTTTCGACCTTTAGAGCTAAGGAACGAACCCCAGGTGACTCTTACTCATTTTTCACCATTCTTGAGGCTAAAGGTAAGCTTTTCACTCCCCGAATCCATTTTTCGATCCGTAGAACATAATAGAAGGAGTGAATATTGATGGGGGAGGGTTTTGTTATAGATTCTATGGTGGAAACAACCATAATTTGGATAATTGGGATCATGAGTTTGATCTAGGGTTCATAGAATTGTTAGTAATCCGAGTGATTAATGATTGTTTATTGATTCCCGTATTATATTGATTGTTTGTAGACCAAGAACAAGCGAAACGAATTCGGAAAGGGAAAGATCAAGTTTCTTAGGGTTTCAAGCTTGTTTCGAGGTAGGTGATGGTTGTGATTCTATGATTGTGTGATGTATGCTTGCTCTTGCTTCATTATGATCTTGTATATGCATAAATGTTGCAATGTTGATCACACTTGTTGTAAATGAGATAGAGAATTGATGAATGACATGAAATCATGACTTAAATGTATGATTTTGATGATATACTTATGATTGTGATTGTGGTGTGTGAATGGGATCGGCTGCCACATTCCGGCATAACTAACGTGGATCGGTTGCCACGTTTCGACATAAATATGGGATCAGTTGCCACGTTCCGGCATAATTATGGGATCGGATACCACGTTCCGGTATGCTAACTGTTGGGTTTGGGTTCCATAAGAGGACCAATGATTTGACATAAAATGTGAAGTTGTTCGTAAATATTGATACTATTGTATATGTTGATATATATGCATGTGATTATAATGTTGTTTGACCTGTTTCTATTGCACTAGTGGGATAGCCGCGTGATCCTACCAGTACACTGTGGTTGTGTACTGATTCTGCACTTGCTCTTATTTTTGTTGAGTACAAGGCATCTTCAAGTGGCTATTGACAGACCTCGCTTAGAAGATTAGTGATCGTCGCTTCGAATTCAAGGGTGAACCAATTCTTTTGGGCTACCATGGGATTCTCTTTCGCCTATGTCTACCATTTCCGGACTTAGACATTTGTTTTAGCTAGTTGATTAGTTCTTTAGTTGGGGTTGTGTCCCTTCTTGTTTAGACTTGGTTCATTGTTAGAATGTTTTGGTACATTGACTTCCAGGTTCTAGGTTATTCTTCCGCATTGTTAGTTATTATTGTTAGACTTTTGCTAGAGTTTATGGGAACTCTATTTATTTCCTTAGTGTTTGACTTAAATGTCTTAGTTACTACTTTAGTTGCTTGGTTTGGGTTGTAGTAGTGGTTCTCCCACCGGAGTGTTAGTGTGGGTGCCAATCACGACGGTCTGGGTCGTGACAAAGTTTGTATTAGAGGTTCGTTGATCTCGATGTACCAAAACGATTCTAATAGAGTCTCACGGAACAGTACGAGGACGCCTTTACTTTTCTTCGAAAGGCTGTAGGACTTTAGGAAATCTCTATTTTTCTCTTGTCCCCTTTGTGCTATGACTTGATTCCAATTGGTATCTGGCGATTCAAAATGGTATCTAACCTTCTTCATTCTTCTGTTCGCAGATGGTTAATACTAGATTCAACGGCGTTAGGCCCGTAGCTCCCGTCAATGCTCTGGTTAAGGAATCTACAGTGAGAGGTCGTAGTCGAGGCAGGGGTAGAGGAAAAGCTAGGGGTAGAGGCCGTGAAAGAGTAGAACCTGCTGGAAATGGAGCTCCTGTTGAGAATGCTCCTATGAATGAGAACCCTCATGCACATCATGAAGATATAGAAGAGAATGCTGATATTGATGTTGAGGATTTGGGACAAGAGGGAGAGGTGCACGCTGAGACTACAGGTATTCCTCCTTTGGATCCAGTGTTAGCTCAACAGATCATGTCATTCTTAAAGGGATTGGTTGGTCCTGGAGTGCTTCCTTCTGCTCAAGCAACTCAAGCTCCTACTAATCCTCTTGTTGCTAGCACTGCGCCCAAGGTGGGTGGGACTAGAGGTAATGATGTTTTCTTCCGTCCTTTGTTGGGTTCTCTTATGACTGGTAATGAGCATGAAATGTTGACTAAGTTTCTGAAGCTAAAACCTCATGTGTTTCTTGGTTCCGAGAATGAGGATGCTTATGAGTTCATTCTGGATTGCTATGAGAGGCTTCATAAACTGGGTATTGTTCATCAGCATGGGGTTGAGTTTGTGTCTTTCCAACTTCAAGGTGAGGCTAAGCAGTGGTGGAGAGCTTATATGGAATGCAAATCTTTGACTTTACCTCCACTTACTTGGACCCAATTTCATGCTCTGTTTCTAGAGAAGTATATGCCTAGGACTTTGAGGGATCGCAAGAAAGATGAGTTTATGGCTTTGGAGCAAGGGGGCATGACTATGGTTGCTTATGAGGCCAAGTTCCATGCTTTGTCTAGATATGCTACTCAATTGGTGACTACCGAGGAAGAGAGAATCCAGTTATTTATTAGGGGATTAAATTTTGAGTTGCAAGTATTATCTGTTCATATGACTTCTACAGGGAGAAGCTTTAATGAGGTGACAGACTATGTTAAGAAAGTGAAGGGGGTGAGGCGAGATGGTCAAGCTAAGGCATAGGCAAAAAGGGCCAAGAACTTGGGTAACTTTCAAGGTTCTTATTCCAAGGGGTCCAGAAGGCCAACGCTAGCAGCCAAGCCAATTCAATCTATTATACCCGCCTCTACAGGTAGTTACTCGAAAACTCCATCTCATAATTTTTAGGATAGCCAGGGAGTCGCGCCTTCGACGGGTGGCAGACCATCTTTTGATCGTACTTGTTACAACTGTGGAGAACCTGGGCATATGAGGAGAGATTGTCCCCACCCACGAGTGTTAGATTCAATGCAACAGTAGTCTAGAGCAGTGGTACCCGCAGGGAATGGAAATAATGGTAGAAAATGTCCACAAGGTGGGAGAGGAGGTAATCAACGAGACCGGAGAGGTAGAGGAAATGGTAATGCGGGCAGAGGTAATGTGCAACTAGACAGAGAAATGGTTCGTCAAGATGATAGGGCTCAGTGTTATGCCTTTCCGAGCAAGAATGAGGCAAAGACATCTGAAGCGGTGATCACATGTACTATTCTTGTCTGTGACCGGATGGCTAATGTGCTGTTTGATCCGGGGTCTACTTATTCTTATATATCCGTGAGATTTGCCTCAGATTTTGGTATGATTTGTGATATTCTTGATGCCTCTATTCGTGTTTTTACCCCAGTTGGAGAGTCAGTCATAGTTACTCATGTCTATCGTGCGTGTCCTAGTTTTTTTTATGGATTTTCAGACTTGGGCTGATTTAGTGATTTTGGATATGATTGACTTTGACATAATCTTAGGCATGACTTGATTGTCCCCCTATTATGTTGTGCTTAATTGTAATACTAAGTTTGTATCTCTAGAAATTTTAGGAAGGGAAAAATTAGAGTGGGAAGGGATGTACAAGCCTAAGCAAGCTAAGATTATATCCTCCATTCGGGCTAGTAAACTGGTAGAGCAGGGTTGTTTGGCTTACTTGGCATATATTAGGGATGTTGAAATTGAGGCTCCATCCATTGAGTCTATTCCTGTGGTGTCTGAATTTAGTGAAGTGTTTCCTAATGACTTGCCTGGTATGCCTCCAGATAGAGATATAGATTTTTGCATTGATTTAGAGACTGGTACGCACCCCATTTCTATCCCTCCATATCGCATGGCTCTGGCAGAATTAAGAGAGCTTAAGGCTCAAACCCAAGAACTTCTTGATAAAGGATTTATTCGTCCTAGTGCTTCCCTATGGGGTGCTCCAGTTTTGTTTGTTAAGAAAAAAGATGGTAGTATGAGAATGTGTATAGATTATCGGCAATTTAATAGGGTCACTATTCAAAACAAGTATCCCTTGCCTCGAATAGATGATCTTTTCGACCAATTGCAAGGTGCATCAGTTTTCTCTAAGATTGATCTAAGATCCGGTTACCATCAATTGAAAATTAGGCCTAAGGATGTGCCCAAGACGACGTTTAGAACTTGCTATGGGCACTATGAGTTTTTGGTTTGACCAATGCGCCTGTAACTTTCATGAGTTTGATGAATGGGGTGTTCAAACCATTTCTTGATTCGTTCATTATAGTTTTTATTGATGATATTTTGGTGTAGTCGAAAAGTGAGGAAGAGCATGTCAACCATCTTCGTAGTGTTTTAGGTGTTCTTGGGAAGCAAAAGCTATATGCTAAATTTTCTAAGTGTGAATTTTGGTTGAAATCGGTTGCATTTTTGGGGCATGTAGTTTCAAAAGAAGGGGTAATGGTAGATCCTCAAAAGATTGAAGCGGTTAAGAATTGGGTCCGACCAAGTTCTGTGATTGAAGTTAGGAGTTTTGTGGGGCTCGCTAGCTATTATCGTCGGTTTGTGAATTTTTTTGCTTCTATTGCCACTAACTTGACCAAAAAGGAGATACCATTTGAATGGACTGAAAAATGTGAGGAGAGCTTTCAAAAGCTCAAGATTCTCTTGAGCACCGCACCTATTCTAGCATTGTCAGTTAAAGGTAAAGATTTTATTATTTATTGTGATGCTTCACATTCTAGTTTGGGTGTTGTGTTGATGCAGGATAAGAATGTTATAGCTTATGCCTCGCATCAATTGAAGGTGCATGAGAGGAATTATCCCACGCATGATTTAGAGTTGGCAACGATAGTGTTTGCTCTTAAGATCTGGTGGCATTACCTCTGTTGTGTTAAGTGTGAAGTATTTACCGATCATCGTAGTTTGCAACATGTGTTCACTCAAAAGGATCTGAATTTGAGACAGAAAAGGTGGATGGAGTTACTCAAGGATTATGATGTGACCATTCAATACCATCCGGACAAGGCTAATGTAGTGGCAGACGCTTTGAGTCAAAAATCGGTAAGTATGGGTAGTTTAGCTTGCTTAAGTGCAGCCAAGCGACCTTTGGCTAAAGAAATTCAGACCTTAGAGTCTAAGTTCATGCAATTGGGCATCTCATAAAGAGATGGGGTGCTAGCTAGTATTGAGATAAGGGCCACTATCATTGAAGAGATCAAGGCCAAACAATTTGAAGATGAGAATTTGGAGGAACTTAGAAAGAAGACTGCGATGGGTAAGGCACAAGAGACCACTCTTAATGCGGATGGTGTGCTAAATTTCAAGGGGAGAATATGTGTTCCTAGAGTAGATGACTTGATTGAGAAATTGTTGACAGAGTCTCATTGTTCGTGATATTCTATTCATCCAGGTGTGACCAAGATGTATAGAGATCTGAGGCGAATTTATTGGTGGCCGAACATGAAGAAAGATATAGTGGAGTTTGTAGCGAAGTGTCAAAATTGTCAACAAGTGAAATATGAACATCAAAGGCCTGCAGGCTTACTTCAAAGAATGCCAATTCCGGAATGGAAGTTTGATTCTATTTGGGTAGTGGTTGATAGATTGACTAAGTCAGCCCATTTTATTCTGGTAAAAATAGATTATAATAACAATTGGCTAAAGTTTATGTGAAAGAGATAGCGAGGTTGCACGGGGTGCCCCTTTCTATCATTTCAGATCGTAGCACCCAATTCACATCCAAGTTTTGGAGGAAATTGCATGATGAATTGGACACACAACTCACTTTTAGTACAATCTTCCATCCACAGACAACCGGGCAGTCAGAGAGGACTATTCAAGTGTTAGAAGACAAGTTGAGGGCATGTGTGCTTGATTTTGGAGGGCATTGGGATAAATTCATAGCTTTGTGTGAGTTCTCCTATAATAATAGTTATCACTCCAGTATTGATATGGCACCATTTGAGGCATTATATGGGAGAGGATGTAGATCACCCATAGGATGGTTTGAGACTGGAGATGTGAAACCATTGTGGGTTGATTTAGTGAAGGATGCCAAGATAAGGTTTGGAGTATTCAAACTAAGCTTCTAGAGGTCCAGAGTAGACAAAAGAAGTATGTGGATCATAAGGTAAGAGACATGGTGTTTCAATCTTGTGAAAATATTCTTCTTAAGGTATCACCCATGAAAGGGGTGATGAGATTTGGTAAGAAAGGTAAGCTAAGTCCTAGATACATCAGTCCATTTGAGATTCTTGAATGTGTGGGACCGGTAGTGTATAGATTGACTTTACCTCCTAATCTATCGGGTGTTCATTTGGTATTTCATGTGTCCATGTTGAAGAAGTATCATGATGATGGGGATTATATCATTAAGTGGGACTCAATTGTGTTAGACAAAAACCTCCAATATGAGGAGGAACCGATTGCAATTCTTGATCGTGATATGCATAAGTTGAAGAAAAAAGAGATTAAGTCCGTGAAAGTTCAATGGAAGCATCGTCCAGTTGAGGAAGCTACTTGGGAAACCGAGAGGGACATGCGAGACAAGTATCCCCAATTGTTCGTCGATTCAGGTACTACTTCATTCCTTCCTTAGCCTATTTTCCTAAGTTTTGTCACTCGGGGACGAGTGATGGGTAAATTGGTATCTATTATAACGACCTGTTCCCGTCGTTATAGAAAAGCCAACAGGGGAAAATTTAGGGCCGGAAAACTTTTCGTAGTTTTTAGATTTTCCCAACCTTGTCCAGATTTGGAAAAAATTGGAGTCATCGAGGTGTAGGGAAATCTGGTAACAATCGGGTGAAGTATTTATGATTTTGATTGCATGAGTGGTTCGATAACTCGTTAAGAAATCCATACGACTTTAGGGAATTGAATTCGAGCGAGTAGAACTCTCATAATTGATCTTGGCGTAAAGGGTATTTTTTTAGCGTCGTTGGTTAGAGGTGTGTTGTGAAATGGGGATTTTGAAATTCTTGAATTAGCTCTCCATTCGAGAATGCCGCCTTGGTGCCACTTTTTGCCGCTTTGGCGGGGCCGCTGTGGCGAGGTGGTGGTCGATGTGGCGGGCGAGACGCGACTTAGTGTCGTTAATAAACCCCGAAATGACTTCATTATGCACTTTTTGACTTTTAGAGCTAAGGAACCAACCCCAGGCAACTCCTACTCATTTTTCACCAATCTTGAGGCTAAAGGTAAGCTTTTCACTCCCCAAATCCATTTTTCGATCCGTAAAACGTAATAGAATGGGTAAATATTGATGGGGGAGGGTTTTGTTATAGATTCTATGGTGGAAACAACCCTAATTTGGATAATTGAGATCATGGGTTTGATCTAGGGTCCATAGAATTGTTAGTAATTTGGGTGATTAATGATTTTTTATTGATTCCCGTATTATATTGATTGTTTATAGATCAAGAACAAGTGGAACGAATCCGGAAAGGGAAGGATCAAGTTTCTTAGGATTTCAAGCTTGTTTCGAGGTAGGTGATGGTTGTGATTCTATGATTGTATGATGTATGCTTGTTCTTGCTTCATTATGATACTTGTATAAGTATGAATGCTGCAATGTTGATCACACTTGTTGTAAATGAGATAGAAAATTTATGAATGCCATGAAATCATGACTTATATGTATGATCTTGATGATATACCTGTGATTGTGGTGTGTGAATGGGATCGATTGCCACGTTCCGTCATAACTAACTTGGATCAGTTGCCACGTTTCGACATAAATATGGGATCAGTTGCCACGTTCGGACATAATTATGGGATCGGATACCATGTTCCGGTATGCTAACTGTTGGGTTTGGGTTCCATAAGAGGACCAATGATTTGACATAAAATGTGAAGTTGTTCGTAAATGTTGATACTATTGTATATGTTGATATATATGCATGTGATTATAATGTTGTTTGACCTGTTTATGTTGCACTAGTGGGATAGCCGCGTGATCCTACCAGTACACTGTGGTTGTGTACTGATTCTGCACTTGCTCTTATTTTTGTTGAGTACAAGGCATCTTCAAGTGGCTATTGACAGACCTCGCTTAGAAGATTAGTGATCGTCGCTTCGAATTCAAGGGTGAACCAATTCTTTTGGGCTACCATGGGATTCTCTTTCGCCTATGTCTACCATTTCCGGACTTAGACATTTGTTTTAGCTAGTTGATTAGTTCATTAGTTGGGGTTGTGTCTCTTCTTGTTTAGACTTGGTTCATTGTTAGAATGTGTTGGTACATTGACTTTCAGGTTCTAGGTTATTCTTCCGCATTATTAGTTATTATTGTTAGACTTTTGTTAGAGTTTATGAGAACTCTATTTATTTCCGTAGTGTTTGACTTAAACGTCTTAGTTATTGCTTTAGTTGCTTGGTTTGGGTTGTAGTAGTGGTTCTCCCATCAGAGTGTTAGTGTGGGTGCCAATCACGACGGTCTGGGTCGTGACATGTTCTTATAAAAAAAAAATTCTTGACTTGGTTGGTACTAGCATACTTAGGAATATGCATAAGAAAAAGAAAAAATTTAAACTATTTAGCAAGACAAACCAACTTTGTTGTGACCTATAGATTTTTTTTGGTAACTCTTGATATATATAATACACTATATATATATATATATATATATATATATATATATTACTTGAGAAATTATCTTGCTTAAAGTTAAGGCATCAAACAATTCGACCATGTGCATTGTGTGGTGAGGTTTAGATATAAAATTCAAAGGCATAACTTTGTTGATCAAGAACTCGGCCTGAATGTAGGTTGAGGCGAAATTTTGAACGACATTTAACTTGGGAAAGGGTTATAGGCTTTCTTTGATCCAATTGTGCCTTTCAAGCCTACCAAATGATATGTTATCCATATAACTCTCATTTTGAGCATAAAATCTTTTATTTGAATAACCACATCTTAGCATATATCATTTTGAGTGCATAAATGCACTATTCCTTGATTCACCTCCTTGAGAGCCCTATCAATTATCTATACAGTGCCAAAGATCTAAGTTGGGTAATAAAGTGAAAAGATCAAATATGTGAACGTAAAAAAAAATGATAAAGAAAAGCAAGAAAGAAAAATGAAAAAAAAAAATTCCAACGAAAAGAAGAGAAAATGAGAAAAAAGAAGAAGAGGAAAATAAATGAGAAGAAGCTTTCGAGAAAATAAAGGTCAAATGTCAAAATTAAAAAAAACTGAGAGCATTGTGCAAATTTTAAGAAGGAAATAGTCACTTTATCCCAAATAAATATTATACCTTTCCCTAAGCCTACATTACAAGCCAATGACGAGTCCTATTTGATCTTATTTTT
This sequence comes from Solanum okadae, assembly GCA_036553675.1. Lineage (NCBI taxonomy): Eukaryota > Viridiplantae > Streptophyta > Magnoliopsida > Solanales > Solanaceae > Solanum > Solanum okadae. The sequence goes on from CM071689.1 coordinate 26,751,885, forward strand.
GGTGTTCTCACATTAGTGGATACTTACATGAGGGCCAAACATATGGTATCTCAATCTCAAGCATTGAATATCTTTTTGAGTGTGAGGGACTTCTAAAACGTCCTAAGATCAAAACACTTCTATTGTGTGAAGTAGGACTTCATTTGTTGCGAGGGCACTTGAAATATGAGAATATGAATAATTTTATCCCTTAATTTAGGCAAGATGAATTGATCTTGTAAATACTTAAGTATGTTTGAGATACCATTTGAAACTATAGAGATTACTCAAAGTTGACCTCAAATTTGTCTGAAAATAGTCGAAGGTGATTCATATGTTAACACTAATTTTTGGTACCAATTAAAGTCAAAGTAACATCAACCATGAATTAATTTCTTTCTTTTCTCCTCTAGTATTTTTTTTAAAAAAAGAGGTGTTTTGTAAAAAAAAAAAAAATTAAAATTTTTTTATTTTATTTATAAGAACTACGTTAGACCTGATTTTTACTATAAAAGATACGTAGGCAATCTTACAATAGGGACTCGGTCTCACATAATAAAATTTTATATCCTTGAAGGAATGAAATTGAATCATTTTTTAAAAAAAATATTAAAAAAAAGAAGATAAATTAAAAAGAGTTTCAAAGTTCCTCAATAAAAAAATTGGGGCATATTTTTATTTGTTAAAAAAAAATCATTCTCTTTTCTAGGGAACAAACACCCTAGTTGCATTTTGACCTTAGGGAGAAAACACCCTACAGATACAATCTTTCATTTCTAGGGAACAAACACCCTAATTGCATCGATGTCTTGCATTTTCTTTTGGTACAGATATTTCTCATTTATGCTAATAGCTTAAATGATATTTTCTAGCGCAAACTGGGGCAAAAAATAATTTTGTGGTGATTCTATTTGATGATTGTGTTAAGTGAGACCTTCCTAAGTAATAGAATTAGTATAGCAGGACCCTCCTGAATAATGGGACGTAGTATAGCAGGGCCCTCTGAATAATGGGATTAGCAGGATCCTCCTACATAATGAGAATTAATGTAGCAGGACCCTCCTGAACAATGAGATTTAGTGTAGCAGGACCCTCCTAAACAATGTGAATTAGAGTAGCAGGACCCTCCTAAACAATGTGAATTAGAGTAGCAGGACCCTCCTAAGCAATGAGAATTAGTGTAGCAGGACCCTCCTAGCCAATGCGAATTAGAGTAGCAGGACCCTCCTAAACAATGGGAATTAGTGTAGTAGGACCCTCATAAACAATGAGAATTAGAGTAGCAGGACCCTCATAAACAATGGGAATTAGTGTAGTAGGGCCCTCCTAAACAATGAGAATTATTAGTGTAGCAGGACCCTCCTAAACAATGGAAATTAGAGTAGCAGGACCCTCATAAACAATGAGAATTAGTGTAGCAGGACCCTCCTAAACAATGAGAATTAGTGTAGTAGGACCCCTTCCCCTGAACAATGAAAATTAGAGCAGCAGGACCCTCCTAAACATGGAAATTAGTGTAGCAGGACCCTCATGGACAATGAGAATTAGAGTAGCATGACCCTCTTAAACAATGTGAATTAGTGTAGTAGGACCCTCCTAAACAATGAGCTTTAGATTAGCAGGACCCTCTTGGACAATGGATTAGCAGGACCCTCCTACATAATGGGATTTGATTACTTTCTCCTACGTTAAACACTTCTTAGTCTGAGACCATTTTTTTCTCCTAGGATAAGCACTTCCTAGTTTGAGTTTATTTTTTTTAATTTATATTTGCTAATAACTTACAATTTTTTTTTTTAGTGAAAACTGGAGCAAAATATTTGTTTATTTCTTTTGTTTGTGATGGTTTTCAAGCTTCTTCAAGCGAAACATGGATTTGAAATTCAAGAACAAAGTTTCAACTCTTTTCAGAATGATCAATCCCATGATAGCCAAAATCAACTTCTTCAATGCATGTAGCAGTCTGAGTTCCTGACATCTATTTCTATTCAGCTTCTGATAAAAAAAACATGCCGTCATTCAAGAACATATTCAAATTGTCATTTTAAAGAGTGCCAAAAACTCACCCTAAGTGGCAAGTTAAGCATCGAATTCAATTCAAGATCAAGATACTCGCCCAAAAATTCAAGGTGATATCTGAAAGTCAAGATTCAAGTGAAGACTCAAAATACGCTGCATAGATAGAAGCTTGTACTCTTATTTTCCTTTTGACTATTAGCTTTCATTTTCTTATGTAAGGATAAGAGCCGCGACCTGGAGCCTCGATGAAACCTCACTTAACTTCCAACTCATCACATCATCTCCTTGGACTACATGTGACCTGATTCCCTCATAACCTGGGATATGTAGGAAGTTCAAAATCAAGATTCGGTTGCACAGATTTTTTTCTTTCAAATAAGAGTACGGTCAAAATTTGTCGCATTGTATACTTCTTTGTCTGAAAACTCTTTGTATTTCCAGTCAAAGAGGGCCAAACTGTAGACATGTAATTTTCGACCGAACTTAAGGTGTTACACCATTTTTAGTACATAATTATTGCTTTTATATATAAATTAAATATTTTTCTTTTATCTTATTTTAGTAAATTTTATTTTAAAATATTTGAAAATAACAAAAAAAATATGTTTTATTTTTATTTTTAGTTTAATAATAGGCTAGTATTTCTTATTTACAATTTATTATTAGCTACTCAATTTTTGTTAGTTTTAAAAATATTATATTATACAACAACAACAACAACAACAACAATAATACACTCCCTCACATGTTCCCACTATCCCAATCCACCTCCATTACCCTCACCCCCACTTCACCATCCTTAACCCTACTTCCCTCCCCATTTTTCTATAACACAATACACCCACACACTATTCAATACACGCACAAACAAAAAAAGAAAATCATCCAGAAAACACACGTTGCCCACACATACATACAGACGAAGAGAAAGGAAAAAATAGAAACCAAAAAATCAACACACTACAGGCGAGCAACGAAAATAAATAAAAAAGAGAATTCATTTTATTTTAGTTTATTTTTCTTTCAAAAAAATCCACAAATACATTCACTTCTTTTCTTCCCTTTTCATTACTTTTATATAAATACAACACATATACCACTACATACAATCTACAAAAAGATTCGTGGGTGTTTTAATCGAGCTTCGGTCAAGATTTTGTGGTACTTATTCTCTCTATTTAAGGTTAAATTTTATCTTATTTCTTTTATTTATTTATGTAATTTGATGTAACCATGTGATATGTTTTCTTACACTTTTGTTTTATTCATAATTTGATTAAAATGAAGAATGTGTTAAGTGTTATATCCTTTAATGAATGTAAGTAGCTTTATTTGGTGGTTACTTTTATTTATTAATTGTGATCTCTTAAAATGAACGGGTCATGCCGTTGTTCTTTTCTTGATTTTGATGCTAATAATGATAAAGTAGAAATTATTGGGCTCAAAAAATTATTGTTGTTTTATTTATCAAACAAAAAATGAGATTTAGTTTTTAACAATTCGTTGTTGTTTTGTTTGATTGGAAAGAGTATGCTTAATTTTGACATTAATTTTAAGAGTGATAAAAATATAAAATTTAAAATAAAAAGATATAGAAGTCAAGTCAGAATTATATATTGTATCCTCAATATTTAGATGTATTTTACTTTGTTTGGTTTATGTATAAAGGAAAAATATTTGTTTTTTTTAATAACATGATGAATTTTAGGCATGTTAAAATATTTGTTTCAATTAAGAATGTGATTACACATCTTATTTTTTGAGACATTAAAAGAAACTCAAGGATGGGGTGACGCACCTTGATCAAATTGTTTAATATTTAATTTTTATTAATTCAAACCAAGAGGTGTAAATTGAGATTACTAGGTGTGATGCACTTGAGAGGAAAAGAAGTTATGCCTCTAAATGTCAAGACCAAGAATGTGGTTACGTATCTAGGTTCAGACTAATAAAAATTCAACAATAAAAAAGAAAATAAATAAATAAGCAAATCATGGCCTGTAGATACAAATTATCCTAAAATATATTAAGATAAGTATAAGTCAATAAAAGCGACCGTGCTAGAAACAAGGGACTCGAGGGATGCCTAATACCTTCCCTCGGTCAACAGAATTCCTTACCTGAGTTTTTAGTTCACAAACCATATAAATAGTCATTTCCTTTTGATTAGGGATTAAACAAAAAGGTGATTTGGAACACCATAACTCAATTCCAAGTGGCGACTCCAGAAAATAAAATAAAATAATCTCTAATCAATACCGTCACTTGAATTGGAAAAACCCTTTCGTCTGTCCGAAAATGGGTGTGACAACAACTACTAAAAAAGTGTAGTTTTAATTTTGTTTTTCTTTCTTTTTTTTTCTTTTCATTTCTCATATTTTACACTAAAATATTAATTAAAAATAAAAATCTCACTTAATAATAAGCACATATATCTACAAAGGAGATATTTAAGACCAAAATTTACCATCTAAATCACGTGTGAGAAATATCATTTATACCCCCTAAACTTTGTGAGATGATCAAATAGACCCTATTTGGATTTTTTTTTTTTTTTAATAAAGAAAGTTAAATAAATAGCTTGAAAAAAAAAATTCACTTCGGTCAAACGACAAAAGTATCTGAGCTATTTGTGTAATTAAAGGTATGTGTGGACCCCTTTATTTAACTTTATTTATATTAACTATAAATCACAAAGTTGAGGAGTATATCAAATATTATTATTATTATTATTATTATTAATAATAATAATAATAATAATAATAATAATAATAATAATAATAATAATAATAATAATAATAATAATAATAATAATATCAAACACTAATCTCTTTCCATTAAAATCAAACACTAATATTTTTCCAAATGCATACGCCTTCTGACTCAGGATGAACTCATCAATGATAAGCAATGGAGGTTGAAAGTTGGAGTTATACAACAATGGAGCGTATTAGATCAGAAATATTTCACACATCTTATTTTTTATTGAATTGATTCTCCAAGATAAGAAGGTAGCAAACAATTTTTTAAAAGTTACATTATTGCTTTTAAAGTTATATGTTGGATTATAATATGATTGATTTGCTAATTATTAAGTATCACTTTGTCGAGTTTTAAAAATTGTCTTTGAATTTTCTGCTTATTTTGGATTTTTGGTATTTGAAAGTTTGTTGTATGAATGCTACTCTTTTAATAATATATATTATACAGATTCAATTTGTATGGGCTTTTTAAAAATTTGTATGTGATGAGATTTGTAGGAGGTTATTTAAAAATTTTCATTTTGCAAATACAACACGAGAAGAAATAAATTTCACTTTATCTTAAAAATTATGCTAGGGAAGAAAATACTCATTATCTTAGTTATATTCTTAATATATTGTAAATAACTCCCTCCATTTTAAAATAAGTGAATTGTTAAGTCTTTTTCCATAGTTCAAAATAAGTGAGTTTTTCTAAGTTTAAGAAAGTTGTTTGAAATTTCTTCAATTTTTGCCCCTCATGTCCTAAACTTTTTTTTAGTGGTTGTGTCAACAATACACTTATTTTAAAATGAAGGGAATATAAGATTTTAAAGTTCTATCATTTTAAATACCAGTGTATATTATTTTCAATTTTTTTAATCTTATTCCTAACCGTAACCGTTTATTATTTAGTATGCCTTACAATTTTACCTTACAACTCCTTAACTACTTAAAATATTCTTTCAAATATATATATATATATATATATATATATATATATATATATATATATATATATATATATAAAGTTGCTTAGTTTAGGACCTTATATTTTATATGTATGAACTAAAATTCTGTGATGTTTTTATTTCTAACCCCTTAAAGATAAACTTTTGAATTTGGATTAACAGTGCTACTACAAACACATAGGTATTTAATGCACAAACATGAAAAAACTTTATACTAGGTTGTTTGTCGGGAAAAAAGAAGAAGAGAGAGCATAATTTAAATTATTTAATACTTGAATTAAAGGTTTTATTTTGTCTTCATTTTACCTTAATCCTTCCAATCAATAAATATAATAAAAATATAAATTTTAAAATATTGATAAATGATACATATGCAACAACTTCTTTATTCAATGATTTTACCTATCTTTTTGATGGAACTTTATGCAATAAATTTTGACGGATATTATCTTGCTTATATAGTCCTTACCATGTGTAATCTAAAATTGAACTAAAATTTAAGAATTATATAGTACTAAAATATTATGTATAATAATATAAATTAATTTAAAAATCATATAATTGATATATGACTTTTAGAATAATTGCAAGACAAAATTTAAGAATTTGAATAACATGCTCACAATTGAATATCAAATGATTAAAACTTCTTAGTTTTATGCTTAGGATTATCATAATTATAGGACTTTTCTTAGTTATACTTTATATTAATCTAATGATTAAATTTTCTTATATCTTTATTATTCTAACAAGAGGATAGTATGGATAGGATGAGTGGATTTTTTATTTTAAATAATTTAAAAAATAAATTAAATGATGCTAAAAATTATAATTATCAAATTAGACAATGGATCATAAATATTATACTATAAGGCTATAAATATTAAGGCTAAATGTTAACATTATCTCAAATAATCTTTTAATATTATTTTATAATAATTTAAATTTTAAAATTTTCAATAAATCAATTATATTTATCAATTGCGCGGGTACATATACTAATAATAATAATGATGATGATGATGATGATGATGATGATGATGATGATGATAATAATAATCTACACAATATTTTTTTTATAAAGATCAAATAATGTAGTAGAGATCGACACATTATAAAAATTAGAAAAAACTACATATTAAATAACTTTTCTAACATAATTATAAAATATTTCAATAACCATAGTTAAAACTCAAAACACTTTAGACATGCATGGTTCAATAACCATAGTTAAAACTCATATAGTTCACATCCATGTGTTATATTATAACACTCAAATCACTCTCCAAAACCAATTAAAAGAGTGAGCGGTCATAGTCAATATGAAAACCCAACGAAGAGTTGGGATCGAATCCCACAAGTAATGGTATATCGTGGAGAATTCCATTTCAAGAATTTTGACTTTAAATTAGCTCATTTGTAATAGTAAGAACAATTGGATGAGTGATGCCAGCAACTTAATATAAAGATTTGGTTATCAATTATCGCAATTAAACTAAGAAATTGAAGCAATCAAGAGTTAACAAGAAATCTAGGGGTGCGGGGATTCGAAATCGATGTCACATAGGGGTAATTGTGCTGCTCTATAGTGATGATCATTCATGAATAGGCTAACTCATCTTCATTGTCGCTAATCATCCTTTTATCTCAAAGCAACTATGGATAAAATCTCCTTTCGGGCTCATCTAAATGCCAACCTAAACAACCCAATGCTTTACTATATTCTATATTTCAAGAACATGGCAAATAGATACGATCCATAACTTCTTTTTAAAGTACGTTACAAACATAAATTCTAAATTGTTAGTATTGAACTAATTACACACTCTAATCAATCTATTTCGAGCATCAACCGGAGATCAGAAGTAGAAATTAAGTTTGAAACCTTAACACTTAAGTTAACCCCATGATAATTAGACCAAATTCATGTATGAACAACAACAAAACATAACATAGTACAACATCAACTACATTAAATCAACACCCATCCCCATGTTAGCACCCCTAGATCATGGGGTTTTAGCCACCCATCACAAAAAGTAATGAAATTATACCTTTCATGAAAGCATCCATGAGTAACTTGAAATCAAGAAATTGCAAGTAAACTCACTTTGGATTCAACTTCAGTGTATCAAAATCAAACACCTAGTTGTAAAACCCAAAAAGCTATAAAAGTGTTCTTTGATGGTAAAATGTTTCTCTCCCAAAATCATCCAAAAAGAGAACTCTCTAAAAATTTTATCCTTTGGGCTATTTATACCTTCTCAAAATTTGGCCTAAAATCCATTTCATGATAGAGTCGATGATATTAATCAGGCTCACCGAACCTATTCGACAAATCTCCCTTCTCTCCTTAGCTCACCTTATGATGCTCTAGGCTTCAGGTGCTTGAAACTCAGTTAAAGAACTCAATTGATTCAGCCTTTCACATTCGGCGAATCGCTAAATACCACCATAGTTCGTCCTTCAAGTACTCAATCTTTGCTTTGCACACTATTGCTTTGGGAGATGTGCATCAGGACCGCCGTTCTCCTTCGGTGCATTGTCTCTACTAGAGTCCGCCGACCTTCTTTATAGACACAAGTGCAATACACTATCAATTTCGGCAAGGTTGTGCTCATTTGGCGATCTGCCCTTCTTGTTAGGCGATCAAGAGTTTTTACTTTAAACTTCTTTTTGTATTTATCGCTATTCTTTCAAACATCAGTACTTGCCTTGTCCAATTGGTTTGGGTGTGAGTGCTCCAAAGAAGAATAGATTCTATGCTCTCCAAGCTATAGGTGGACAAGAGTGTCCTCCGAATGTTGCTTCCGGTATGTGTTTTATGCTTATTTAGATTCCGGTGTTGCTTGTCTTTTATGACTTGATAGACTTGGCATGATAGACCTTGATGTTGTCTTAGTATGTATGGGTTGCATTATGGTTGTGTTTATTTGATTGTAGAACCCGACTTAGTCATGATGGGTTTTGGGGGTATGTAGAAAGATTTGATGAATAGGGTGTTTAAGTAGTGCCTAGATGTGTTGAGTAAGTAAAATCCTCTAAGGAAGGTAGAAGTGTAATTCACTATGGTCTAGAATCATCTTGTGTGATGGATGTGAAATTTTAGTGATGACTTGCTCCGACCTTAGAGTTGAAAGAAATGATGCTTAGAAGAGTTCGCATAGGCTTACTCCCAAGGGGGAGATGATGTGCTTGGATAGAAAGGTCGTTGAGTGTTCTTGATGTTCATGATTTAGGTTGACTTGAAACTCTCACCTTGAGAGGTGTAGTGAGTTTGGGAAGTTTAGTTCGGTTTTGTAGGCTCATATAAGGTCTTGAGTTGATTTGGTAAGGTTGCTTGTGAACTAGAGTTGCTTAATGAGTGGTATCCGGTTTTCCATATCTCTAGGATATAGAAGGGTGTTGGAGATCCGACATTAATAAATCCCTTAAGAAGAGTTTGGAGTTAGTGATAACCTCTCTAATTTATGAATACCGATAGGGATCTTAGACCAACAAGTTAAGAAATAAAAGGGCAACGAAGTACTTTCATAAAAGTATTAAGGAGTGGTCCTTTAGTGAGGGTTTTAGGTGAGGGTGCTACTTGGGAGGCCGAGGCCAATAAGATGTTCCGATATCCTTATCTTTTCCTTCTATTCCTTCTTTAGCTTGATATGATAAGTTTCCCTTGACTTGTTTCATGTTTTGGAGTCATGAGTGTTTTATGTGTTCCCTGATTTCCTTATGTGGTGCATGTTCATGAAAACTTGTGTTTCGGAAGAAAATGAGTTTGCATGATAGATTTCCTCATGTTGTCGTGCATTGAGCATAGTTGCCTATAGAACTTCATGAGATGAATTAATGAGCATTCCATAGTTCAAAGTTGAGAGATTCCTCCTTGAATGGATGCTTTTAGAGAGTAAATTGCATATGAGCTCCATGAGGGTGTGCTGAGCATGTTTTAGTTCGGAGATGGTAGTTCCACCTTGAATATGAGTTGATGTTGAATTTCATGCATCTTGGGTCGATGGATGTAGTTCCTTCTTCCTTGTATTGCATTGAATATGTTTATCTTGGAGTTGAATTTTTCCTCATTTGTTTATCTGCATTAGATGAGTTGCATGCATGATGGGTTGCTAGTCTAGAGTTGTGACCTTAAGAAGTGCCTAGAGTGTCATTCGAGGACGAATGTTCCCAAGGGGGAGATATTGTAACACCCCAGAAACTAGTAGGCTAAAATAGAGCTTGACGTGAGGGTTAAAGTTGTAAATATAATTCCCCGTACTTAAAATAAAGGGTTGAGGCTTAGAACCTCAAGGTACAACACCCCAAGGATCAACCAAGGGTCCTTGAGGATGACCCTAACAAACTGCCCAAGGCAGTGCACCCACGAAAGGACCCAAGTCCCGTAGGGGGGTCCACACCATGTGGATGGCTTCGTGGGTTAGGGCCCCAAAGACAACTGCCTCAGACCACCACCCACGATTGACTAGCCTACCCCGTGGGCTTGGTCTCGTGGGTGAGGCAGAATGTTGACTTAGGCGGTTAAGTGTTGGCTTAATGGAACTTTCCAGAATTAATTAGTTATTAAGTGCTATTGTTTTATTAGAGCTTAGGCCACCTATATAAAGACTTTAGACCTTTAATTAAGTCATCCTAAATCATTATTTCAAAACCCTTAAAATAAAACCCAATTCCCTCTAAAAAATCCTCTCTCTAGAAAGAAGAAGAAGAAGAAGAAGAAGAAGAAGAAGAAGAAGAAGAAGAAGAAGAAGAGGGTCAAGCTAGGTCAAGACTCCATTGTTTCAAGCTTGCTAGGCTTAATAATCGAGGTATGATGGATTATTCATTCATATACTCCTTCCATCCATGAAGCCCCATGTTTCCCCCAATTGTGAAGATGAATCCCAATTATAATTAGGGTTCCTTCCTATATTGTGGGTATTGTTGTGTGTTGATCCTATTGAGTGGATAATGGTTGTTTATGATTTTTATGATGTAATTACATGTTTTTAGTGTGATTATACATGTATTCATGATTAACCTAAGATTCTAGGGTGAAATTGACATAGTTTTGTTTTATGCCATGAAAGGGAAATTGAGGGATTAGATATGACCTTCTAAGATTGATGAATTTCTTTATGACTTACTTGATATTAGAATACCTAGATATGAATTTCTTAAAAGGGAAGCTTGTGTCATGAATTGATTAGATTAGGGCTTATGAGATGAACCATGATTAGTAGTGTTGAGATTAAGCCTATATGGTGATATATGACTAGAATTATTTATGAATGAAGCATATGGTTAGATTGTCTTGAGAATTAGGCATATATGATGATCATGTGAAGCATTGCTTGAGAGTAAGGGCTTGTAGTATAAATGATGAATTCTAGGGTCTTGAGGGTAAAAGCTAATATGTTGAATTATTAATGTTAAGTCTTGATAGTGAAGCTTATATGATGATGGTAGATTATTAGATAGAATTGTTGTGGAAGGACTTTACCCACCTAATCTACCTCATGAATGTTTGAATGTATAAAGTGATATAATCACATGAGTTAGGATGATATCCATGTCTAGTGCTTAAATCCTACGTGTGATGATTGAAAGTAAGTTTTGAACCTCAAGGAGGCAAAGTATGAGATTATGCTCATAGTAATTGAACTACTTGAATTATGATTATATCCATGTGTAATGTAGTCATTATAGATATGTTGATTTTATATGAGCTTTGACCCTTGAAAGGGCAAGATATGATATTATGCATGTTTTATGAAGTTTAGTACATGCTTTAAGAACACTTTGAGAGTAAAGTGAATATGCTCATGATATAGTTGTTGTGTTGTTGAAAGGTTATTCTCATATACACACTTATGCATGAATATGAAATGATGTGAAAGGTTTTCTCACAATGTAGTGATTCTAAGGTTGAAAGGGTTGTCACCTATTGAATCTATATGTAGACATGGACGGTGAAAGGTTATTCTCACGCATGATTTAATGAGCTATAGTATGAGTTATGTTGGATTGAGTGTCAAGACATTCTTCCATAAATATGAACTTACGTCAAGACTTAATATGAACTCGATAGGAATTATGCGTAGCACCGAGTGGATATTGTATATGAGATGGAAGCTTTTACTCTAGTTGAGTACGGCTTCCCAATGAAAGCTTTTACCCTAGTTGAGTCCGGCTTTCCACATGGGTTCCTTCTAACTTAGTTGAGTCCGGGTTCCCAAAGTATATCTCATGAGATGAAAACCTTCTACCTTAGTTGAGTCCGGGTTTCTAGTAGTAATCTCCTTATCCTATAAACTGTGTGCCCTTGTAGGTTACTTAGCCATTGGATCCACCTAAGCTAAGAGTATGGTTTTACCTTACGCAAGTAGGACAACCCCTTTTTGGTGTGGGGTAGACACCAGATTCCATGTTAGCTCACATGGTCTCTGTCGGTTAAGAGTAATTCCCACAACAAGATTATGAATTATGAACTATGGTTACTTAAAAAGCTTTACTTTGCATTGGTGTATGCTTTGAGGGTATCTATGATATGTTCCTCTTGTGTTATGATGATCTATGTAATGAATATGCTTATGACTTATGTTTATGATGTATGCTTAATTTGGATTGTTGCTATAGTTGCCTTCTAATGCATGTGTGACTAAAGGTGAGTGTTCCCTTGTCTGTGAAAAATAAGCTAAGGATGAGATCCAAAGATGATAAATATGAATGAGAGCCTAAAGTGACTTGCTTAGCATGGGTGGGATTATGGAGTCTTATCTATATATTGCACAAGCTTGCCTTGAGGTGACTTATGAAGTGTTTCTTTTACATTATGTTGTTCTAAATGAATTGATTGTGCTTATGACTATGATGTTATCTATTATACTCACAAGTTATGATTACTGTCTATTATTCTATTGCCTATGTCGTATGATAATGTCTCTTATGCTTATGACTTATGTTATTGTCTCTTATGATCATGGTACATGTCTTATGTTGATCAACACCTCTTATATGCTTATGTTGATGATTGATGCTAGCCATCATATTTAGTACATTATTGTACTAACACATACTTTTGCCTACATTCTTATCAAATGTAGGGTCCGGCGATATTGAGTTCCATTCCCGTGGCTATGTTCTTAGTAGAAGTAAGCGTTAGTACAATAATGTACTAAATATGATGGCTAGCATATAGCATCAACATAAGCATATAAGAGGCGTTAGTCAACATAAGACATATACCATAATCATAAAAGACAATAACATAAGTCATAAGCATAAAAGACATCATCATAAGACATTAGAAATAGCATATAAGTAATAATCATAACTTGTGAGTATAATAGATAACATCATAGTCATAGGCACGATTAATTCATTTAGAACAACATAATGTAAAAGAAACACTTCATAAGTCACGTCAAGGCAAGCTTGTGAAATACATGGATAAGAACCCATAATCCCATCCATGTTAAGCAAGGCACTTTAGGTTCTCATTCATACTTATTATCTTTTGATCTCATCCTTAGCTTACTTATAAAGACAAGAGAACACTCACCTTTAGTCACACATGCATTAGAAAGGCCTTTGAAGATACAATCCAAACTAAGCATACATCATAAGCATAGATCATAAGCATATTCATTACATAGATCATCATAATGTAAGAGGAACATACCATAGATACCCTCAAAGCATACTTGTGCCATGCATGAGTAAGACTCTATAATCTCACTCATGCTAAGTAAAGCTTCTTAAGTAACCATAGTTCATATCCTTATTGTGGGAATTAGCCTTAACCAACATAAACCATGTGTGTTTAACAATGAATCTGGTGTCTACCCCACACCGAAAAGGAGTTGCTCTACTTGCCTAAGGTAGAACCATACTCTAAGCTTAGGTGGATCCAATAGCTAAGTAAGCTACGGTGTCACGTAGTTTATGGGATAAGGAGATTGGTACTAGAAACCCAGAATTAACTAAGGTAGAAGGTTTCCATGTCATGAGATACATACTTTGGGAACCCGGACTCAACTAAGGTAGAAGGAACCCATTTGGAAAGCCGGACTCAACTAGTGTAAATGTTTTCATTGGGAAGACGGACTCAACTAGCGTAAAAGCTTCCATCTCATAGTCAATATCCACTCGGTGATAATCATAATTCTCATTGATTTCATATTAGGTCTTGACTTAAGTTCATATTTATGGAAGAATTTCTTGACACTCAATCCAACATAAGTCATACTATAGCTCATTAGAGAATGCGTGAGAATAACCTTTCATTGTCCATGTCTACATATAGATTCATTAGGTCAGACTAGTCTTCCAACCTTAGAATCATCATATAGAGAAAACCTCTCATATCATATCATATTCATGCATAAGTGTGTATATGAGAATAAACTTTCAACAACACAACAACTAGATCATGAGCATATTCACTTTACTCTCAAAGCATGTACCAAAATTCATAAAACATGCATAATATGATATCTTTCCCTTTCAAGGGTGAAAGCTCATATCAAATAAGCACATCTAGAGACTACATTAGACATGGATAAAATCATAATTCAAGTAGTTCAATTGCTACAAGCATAATCTCATACTTCACCTCCTTGAGGTTCAAAACTCACTTTCAATCATCACCCTAGGGTTCAAGCACTAGACCTGGATATCATCCTAACTCATGTGATTCTATCACTTTATGCATTCAAACATTCATGAGGTAGATTAGGTGGGTAAGGTCCTTCCACAACAATTCTATGTAATAGTCTACCATCATCATGTCAACTTCCCTCTAGGGCCTTAACATACATAATTCGTCATATTAGATGTACCTTCAAAACCCTAGAATTCATCATTCATACTACAAGGTTTACTCTCAAGCAATACCTCACATGGTCATTACATATGCCTAATTCTCAAGACAATCTAACCACATACTTCATTCTTAAGCAATTCAAGTCATATCTCATCATATAGGCTTAATCTCAACACTACTAATCATGATTCATCTCATAAGCCCTAATCTAATCAATTCATATCTAAAAGATTTATCATTAAGCAATTCATATCTAGGTGTTCTAAGCTCAAGTAATTCATACAGAAATACATCAATCTTAGAAGGTCACATCTAAGCCCTCAATTTCCCTTTCATGGCATAAAGACCAACTATGTGAATTTCACCCTAGAATCTTAGGTTAATCATGAATACATTTATAATCATACTAAAAACATGTAATTACATCATAAAAAATTATAAAAAATCATTATCCACTCAATTGGATCAACATACAACAATACCCACAATATAAGAAGGAACCCTAACTAGAATTGGGGATTCATCTTCACAATTGGGGGAAACATGGGGGCTTCATGGATGAAAGGAATCCATGAATGGAGTCTTCTTCTTCTTCTTCTTCTTCTTCTTTCTAGAGAGAGGATCTTTAGAGGGAATTGGGTTTTTTTTTGGGGTCTTGAAATAATAATTTAGGATGACTTAATTATGGGTCTAAAGTCTTTATATAGGTTTCCTAAAATCTAATAAAATGAAACCACTTAATAACTAATTAATTCCCGAAAGTTCCATAAAGCCAACACTTAACTGCCTAAGTCAACATTCTGCCTTACCCACGGGCCATGAGTGGACCCACGTGTCGTGCTGGGCAATCGTGGGTGGTGGTATGAGGTAGTGTCTTTGGGATCCTGATCCACGAAGCCATCCACGTGGTGTGGACCCCCATACGGGGCGTGGGTCCCTTCGAGGGTGCACTTCCTTAGGCAGTTTGCTAGTGTCCTCCTCAAGGACCCTTGGTTTGTTCTTGGAGAGTTGTACCTTGATGTTATAACCCTCAACCCTTCATTTTAAGTTCGGAAAGCCATATCTATGACTCTAACCCTCATGTCAAGCTCTAGTTTAGCGTACTAGCTTTCGGAGTGTTACAGTTCCAAATTCCATATTTGCCATGATCAGGTTGCAGATCGTGATCCTGTTCATCCTGGTTATTATTTTCCTCAGTAAACATGTAAGAAGAAGTAGTTTGAATGGGAATTTCTGTGATGGTGTGATCATCCTTCTACATCAAAAACTCAGTCCACAACACTAGAGACTGCTCTTCAATTTGTTTTGAACTGCATTATGATTAGAAATGAGACATCAAAATTAATATTATGATTTCAAATACAAGTTTAAAGAAAATTTAACATATGTGTTTCTTTCAAAATACCTCTTTCTATTAAAAAACTTAAGAAACAGTAGACTGAAGGAATAAGTATAGTCATTTGGGGTTCCCAATTCTATGTTTGGCATGATCAGGTTGGAGATCGTGATCTTGTTCGTCCTGATTATTATTTTTCTTAGCCAACATATAAGAAGTAGTCCGAGTGGGGATTTTTGTGATGGTGTGTTCATCCTTCTTCATCAAGAACTCAGCCCACAACACTAGGGATTGCTCTTCATTTTGTTCTGAACTGCATTATGAATAGAAAGGAGACATCAAGATTAAGATTATGATTTCAAACACAAATTTAGAGAAAATTTAATACATATGTTTCTTTCAAAATACATCTTTCCATTAAAAATCTTAAGAAATAGTAGACCAAAGGAATATGTATCGTCATTTGGGTTCCCTATTCCATGTTTGCCATGATCAGGGTGCAGATCGTGATCCTGTTCGTTCTGATTATTATTTTCCTCAGACAACATATAAGAAGAAGTAATCATGATAATTTCTGTGATGGTGTGATCATCCTTCTTTATCAATAACTCAGCCCACAGAACTAGGGACTTCTCTTCATTTTTTTCTGAACTGCATTATGAATAGAAAGGAGATATCAAGATTAAGATTATGATTTCAGCCACAAGTTTAGAGAAAATTTAACATATATGTTTCTTTCGAAATACCTCTTTCCATTAAAAAGATTAAGAAACAACAGACCAAAGGAATTTGTATCATCATTTGGATTCCCAATTCCATGATTGCCATGATCAGGTTATAGATCGTGATCCTGTTCGTCCTGATTATTGTTTTCCTCAGCCAACATATAAGAAGTAGTAGTCCGAGTGAGAATTTTTGTGATTGTGTGATCATTCTTCTTCATCAAGAACTCAACCCACAACAGTAGGGACTGTTCTTCATCATTTTTGGAACTGCATCATGAATAGAAAGAAGACTTCAAGATTAAGATTATGATTTCAAACACAAGTTTAGATAAAATTTAAAACATATGTACTTTTCAAAATGCCTCTTTCCATTAAAAACCAAAGGAATATGTATCATCATTTGGTTTCCAATTCCATGTTTGACATGATCAGGTTGAAGATGGTGATCCTTTTCGTCCTGATTATTTTTCTCCTCAGCCAACATATACGAAGAAGTAGTCTGAGTGGGAATTTCTGTGTTGGTATGATCATCCTTCATTATTAAGAACTCAACTTACAACGCTAGGGACTACTCTTCATTTTGTTCTGAACTGCATCATGAATAGAAATGAGGCAACAAGATTAAGATTGTGATTTCAAACAGAAGTTTAGAGAAAATTTGACACCTATGAATCTTTCAAAATATATCTTTCCATTAAAAATCTTAATAAACAGTAGACCAAAGGAATATATATCATCATTGGAATGTGAATATCTTGAAAAACTATTATTGCTGTGTACCATCTTCTCTGACTTCAATGAAACTGAAGAAATATTGTAAGCACCAGAACTTTAAATCGTGAACTGAATTAGAGATATGAGAAAAATGATTACTGATTTAGACCTATTTATAAACTGAAATCTAAAATTTCTTTTTCAACTGACTTCAACTAACTTCAAAGACGCACTAACTGATTTCTATTTTGATAATCTGTTATTTTTCACAACTACTAAAAAAGTGTAGTTTTAATTTTGGTTTTCTTTCTTTTTTTTTCTTTTCATTTCTCATAATTTTACACTAAAATATTAATTAAAAACAAAAATCTCACTTAATAATAAGCACATATATATGCAAAGGAGATATTTAAGACCAAAATTTACCATCTAAATCACTTGTGAGAAATATCATATATACCCCTAAACTTTGCGAGATGATCAAATAGACCCTATTTGGATTTTTTTAATAAAAAAGTTAAATAAATAACTTGAAAAAAAAATCACTTCCGTCAAACGACAAAAGTATCTAAGCTATTTGTGTAATTAAAGGTATGTGTGAACCCCTTTATTTAACTTTAGTTATATTAACTATATATCGAAAAGTTGAGGAGTATATCAAACTTTAACAACCCGGATAGTAGGGGATTTCATACACTGTCGCCAGGCTAACACTATGTTATTAAAGGTTCCTAACAGTCTAACACTGTGCGATCCGGAGATAAAATGGTATCAGAGCCATGGACTTATAGTAATTATAGATGTTATAGTTCAACACAGTTTCTTTTATGAATATCATAAAGAAAAGATCTACTGTTAAAAACAGTAGAAAAGAAGAATATGATATACCTCAACATTTGAATCTACTTAATAAGTGGACTATTCCAAAAATATCGCCTAGAATCATATATCAAATGAGTACTTTTGAGAAACTAGGTCTCAAACAGGTGGTTAAAACCACAGAAGAAACTATCACTATTGATAGTGATAACCAGACTTTCAAATTATTATCTGATAATGATTTAGCCCCTTATAGAGATATTTATAGATTTATGCATATAGGGTTAGTGCAAGTTGCCTTTAAGCCTCTTACTCTTAGAGGATTACCTGAACGCTTTATAGCAGCTTTACGTGATGGTAGAAATCATAATTGGAAGAAATCTCTTATAGGGACAATTCAAACTAGTCTAGCCTATGGACCAGTTTATTTTAATGCTTATCCTAACTTACAGATTTCTTTGCAGGATGAGAATTCTTTAAGTTCTCTAATGTTAAATATTAAACTTCATGGTTATGATTATATGCCTGATACTGAAGTTGTCTGTATTTGTTATAGAATTTGTTATAAATTATTACATACTTTGAATCCTATGTGCAAAGTGATTGATTTTAAAAATGAAACTATTTTAATAGAAACTAATTTTGATAAGTCTAAGGTAGTCACCAGAAGACCTATCAAGTGGGAAGAAATTGATTTCCCACAAGAATGGGTTATTGAGAACGCTACCCAACCTCAAAATAATATTAATACGGAGGTTTCTGAAATTGAACAATTGAATGATGGAGCTGTTAAAATCAGATTTTCTGAGCCAAATAACATGCTTATTGATAATCGTAGCATGTCTTCTAGAATGACCAGGTCTAATTCTTCGTATATTTCCCCTGTTGATTATATTGTTCAAATCCCTTCACGGGCTTCTACTTCTCAAATTAGAGAAACTTACAGATGTGACAATATAAAAATTGATAAAGATAATATAGCTAGACCTATTCGTAGAGCTAGTTCTGATTTAGATATAACTGAATCTGAAATGAATTTTCCAGATGGAATAACAGGTTAAACATAGTTTTAATGACTGACAAAATTATTGATTTCAGTCCGGGTTCTTCGGCAAGAGCTAGAATCGCTAAAGATTTTGAGCGAAAGAAATGGAAACTTTTTAGAAAATGGTTTTTTAAAAGCTTTTCTAAAGACGAACGACATGATTTTCAAGAAGATTTTTATAAAGATCTTATTGATTCAGGAATAAATCGGCTAGTTGCATTTGTTCCATGGTTTATGTATAAACATGTTTTATAAGATCATGCTCAATTCTGATTCAGGCAGATCAAACTCAGAAATTAGTAGAAGTGAATCTTCAACAAGTGAAGACCTTAAGGCTCTTCAACAAGAAGATTATTTGACTTCTGAGGATGAATGCTCACCTTGCCAACAAGGAATGGCATGCGAAAGGAGTGATGATGAAGACGATCTTTATAAGATCTATGATCAATTCAAAGAGATGAGTCTCAATGTCAATGATAATGACAAAGTAATAGAGCTCTTACAAAACATTAAAGATCCTGAAATTAGAGCTCAAATCATTGATAAAATCAGCGATTCAAAAGAAAAAGATCATATTTTTGAAAAGGATCACATTCCTAAAGAAATTCCAACAAAAGAAGGTTCATACACCATGGCAGAGGTTAAAAATCTCTTATTAGAAAGGAGGAAAATGATAAGTTCTCCTACTACAATCAGTGATTTGAAGGAAGAGATTAATAATCTCAAAGAAGACATTATTCGTCTTAAAGAAAAGAATGTCGTTATAGAAGTAAGACTTGATGCGATTCAGACACTCCAAAACTTGGGTAATGACTCTGAATCATATTCTTCTCTTGAAAAAGAAAATGATAGTCTTGACTTTATGAAAAACCTTTATTTAAAAAATGATAAAACAGATTTTTTATATAGTCTTAAAGCTTTTACTTCTCAAAAGTTTTATACTAAAATCACTCTTATAATAGATTATAATTATAAAAAAGAATTTATTGCTCGTATTGATAGTGCAACTGATTTAAACTGTATTCAAGAAGGTCTTATACCTTCCAGATATTTTCATAAAACAACTCATAGTCTTCGTTTGGCTAATGGAAGCAAAATGAATATTGAATTTAAATTACCAAAACCTTTTATTTGCAAAGGGAAAAGTTGTATTCCCCAAAGCTTCGTTTTAGTAAAAAATATCACCAATCAAATTATTTTGGGTGTCCCCTTTATAAATGATATTTTTCCACTTACTCATTGGGATGATAATAAAATTATTGGAACTTGGAATAACAAACCTTTTATACTAGAGTTTGTCACTAAGCCATTTACTAGAATGATAAATGATTTAACTGCAAAATTATTAGTTTCAAAAAATAATCAAGTTAGTTTTATAAAACAAGAAATCAACAGTATTGAAGTTGATAATATTTTACAAAATCCCAAATTACAGGAAAAAATTGCTATTTTAAAAAACCAATTCTCTATTGATATTTGCGGAGATCATCCTAATGCTTTCTGGAGCAGGAAAAAGCATGTAGTAAGCTTTCCCTATGAGGATAACTTTATTGAGGATGATATCCCTACTAAAGCAAGACCTTGCCAAATGAATGCTGATTATCTGGAGTTATGCATAAAGGAGATTGATTCCTTACTTCTAAAAGGGCTTATCAGACATTCTAAATCTCCTTGGTCTTGTACAACATTCTATGTTAATAAACACGCAGAACAGGAAAGAGGAGCACCAAGATTAGTCATCAATTATAAACCACTTAATAAAACACTTAAGTGAGTTAGGTATCCTATTCCTAATAAGAAGGATTTATTAGATAGAGTTTATGATGCGATTATATTTTCTAAATTTGATTTAAAATCAGGTTATTGGCAGATTCAGATATCTGAGTCAGACAGGTTCAAAATTGCTTTTAATGTTCCTATGGATCAGTATGAATGGAACATTATGCCTTTTGGCTTAAAAAATGCTTCATCAGAATTTCAAAAAATTATGAATGATATATTCCTACCCTATACTAATTTTATAATTGTTTATATAGATGATATCTTAGTATTCTCCAAAAATATAGAAACTCATTTTAAATATTTAGAGTTATTTAAGAAAATTATTATTCAAAATGGGTTGGTTATATCTCAACCCAAGATGGCTCTATTTCAGACAAATGTCAGATTTTTAGGTCATAATATTGAAAGAGGTAATATTAGTCCTATTCGTAGAAGTATAGAGTTTGCTTCTAAATTCCCTGATATCATTACCGATAAAACCCAGTTGCAAAGATTTCTTGGAAGCCTCAATTATGTTGCTCCTTTTATAAAGGACTTAGCTAAAGATACAACTATTATTTATGATAGACTTAAGAAGAATCCTAAGACATGGTCAAATGACCATACTGAAGCAGTTAAAAGGATTAAAGAAAAGGTTAAAAACCTTCCTTGTCTTAGTTTGGCCAATCCAAATTGAGAAAAGTCAATAGAAACAGATGCTTTAGATATTGGTTATGGGGGAGTATTAACACAATACTGCCCTAATACTAAGAGACATTATATTATTCAATTTTATTCTGGCAAATGAAATGCAGCCCAGAAAAATTATGCCACTATAGCGAAAGAGATCTTGGCTATAGTAAAGTGTGTTCTTAAATTTTAGGGAGATCTTTATAATCAAAAGTTTTTGATAAAAACTGATTGCCAAGCAGCTAAATTCATGTTTAATAAGGATTGTAAGCATGATGTGTCCAAACAATTGTTTGCAAGATGGCAAACTTTATTAGCTCCTTTTGATTTTGAGATTCATTATAAAAAAGGCACAGATAATAGTTTTCCTGATTTTCTCACCAGAGAATATTTGACTTAATACTAACATATGTTCATTCCTATTTACAGGATGAGACCAGCATGTCCCCCTCCCTCTAGAAGAGGAAGAGGAGGAAGAAAAAACTCGGGAAAAGGAGGTCATATCCTCGCTCAACAAGGAAACAGAACATTAACATCATTTAATATAAATGATTCAACTGCTTCATCAAGTGGAACTAGTGGTTTTAATGTAAACCACCCTCCCTATGTATAAAGAGTTTATGGATTTTATGAAATCCAAAAAAGAGTTGGATAATAATCCACCATCATACTCTTCAATTCTAATGGACGATGAAAACATAGAGGTCTTCGATATGAATGACAAAAAAGAAGTTATACTTCTTTTAGAAGAAAATGATCTCAAATGGAGAGATGAGCCATGGAAAATAATGGCTAGGTATTTGGATATAGTATCTTATACTACTACTGTTTACAAATACAGAATGCACTATGAGATAATACTCTCATCTACAGGGTGTGAATTTCAGCACTTCTACCCCGCCAATACCAAGAAAGTTTATAACTTTTCCAAAATAATTATAAAAAGAATTATAACACCTGAAGAATGGGGTATGAGTACCTTGAAGGAATTGGATTATATCCACCCAGAACAGAAGGTCGCAGTAAAATACAATTACTGGGATTCTATTGATGGATTTAATAAAGTCCTTTTGTATGAGAATGCTAATAGAAAGCATTCATGGTTTATTAAAATATGTTCTAATGTATTTGACAGGCATATTCCTACTTGGTTTTGCAGATGGTGGACTCTACATGGTCCTTTGGTAAAAATCTTACCAGAATCATACAAGAAATTATATTTAGAATGGGTAGACATATCCCCAAAATTAATAAGTTTGCAAGAAAAAAATATATTCTTCGAGGGAATATCCTTGATGTTTTTTTTTTATTGAATTTTCAATTCCTTGGATCATGAAATGGTCAATAGAAGTTAATAATACTTCAGAAGGATTTCCTTGTTTGTAGAGGACCGTTTATACAAAGTTCTAGAGTAGGTTACTTCAGAAGAATCCTGAAGGCCAAATGCATGGCCAAGAGATTATTGATTTAATCAATGTTAAAATCAGCAAGTATTATGATACTGCCACCTCAGAACCACAAATAGAGGATTTGAGTCCATTTAAAAAAATTACAAGAAAACTTCAGATGAAGAAATGACTTATCTCCAAATCAGAAGCCATAGCATTATATATGGAAGAAGTTAAAAAAGATTTAATAAGGAATCTTGACATAGATATAAAAGATGATATCTCTATGGCATCAGCAAGCCATACAAATGAAGAAGATGATACATGTATTGCTGGGGAAGGACAAGACGTTGATGAAGAGATAGACCTTGAAACTATTCTCAAACGTTATAAACAACAACTAGAAGAATCTTCTAGTACAAGCACAACTGGCAAAGGAAAGGAAAAATCATGATATTGCAGGATACTTTGGTCCCATATCATAAGAGGCCAAAAATTTAAAGCTACTTTTATAAAGTAGGAATAGGAGAGCCGAAAGCATTGTCGGTCAACTATAAATAAAAAAGAAGGCCATGTGAAGACCATTAGGGTTGGTCGGCCTTATCTGTTGTTTACTGGCCAATGTAAAGATGGTGGGCCACTCTTTTTATTCGTTTTTGGTTTATGAAACCTCTATATAAGAGGAAGTGTGTTGTAGTTAGGAGGGAGGTTTCAGAAACCCCCCTCTCTCTCTATATTTCTCTTTGTAATATTTCTCTAAGCATTTGAATAAAAGTTTGCAATTTGGTTTGGAAGTTTTCGTTCTAAGGTGCAATTTCTTACTTATTTATTATATTTCTTTATGATCATAAGCCCAATGATGGGCTAAACTCTTTTTGTTGAACTGTAGCATACTAGATTACTATAGGAAATGGCGTGGTGTCTATTATAATGACAGATTAATCAGTGAAGACTAAGGTCAGACATAGTTTAACCAGGCCAGTTTATGAAAGGTCGCCGAAGGAATCCGTTGGATTACCCGTTGGATTACCCATGTGGAGGGCGGACCCAGGCGGACCCGGATAGTAGGGGCTTTCATACACTGTCGCCAGGCTAACAATAATAATAATAATAATAATAATAATAACAATAATAATAATAATAATAATAATAATAACAATAATAATAACAATAATAATAACAATAATAATAATAATAATAATAATAATAATAATAATAATAATAATAATAACAATAATAATAACAATAATAATGATAAGAATAACAATAATAATAATAACAATAATAACAATAATAACAATAATAATAATAATAATAATAATAACAATAATAACAATAATAATAATAATAACAATAATAATAATAATAACAATAATAATAATAACAATAATAATAATAACAATAATAATAATAACAATAATAATAATAATAATAATAATAATAACAATAATAATAATAATAATAACAATAATAATAATAATAATAATAATAATAATAATAATAATAATAATAATAATAATAATAATAATAATAATAATAATAATAATAATAATAATAATAATCTAGACAATATTTTTTTTATAAAGATGAAATAATGTAGTAGAGATCGACACAGTATAAAAACTAGAAAAAACTACATATTAAATAACTTTTCTAACATAATTATAAAATATTTCAATAACCATAGTTAAAACTCAAAACACTTTAGACATGCATGGTTCAATAACCATAGTTAAAACTCATATAGTTCACATCCATGTGTTATATTATAACACTCAAATTACTCTCCAAAACCAATTAAAAGAGTGAGCGGTCATAGTCAATATGAAAACCCAACGAAGAGTTGGGATCGAATCCCACAAGTAATGGTATATCGTGGAGAATTCCATTTCAAGAATTTGGACTTTAAATTAGCTCATTTGTAATAGTAAGAACAATTGGATGGATGATAGCACCAACTTAATATAAAGATTTGTTTATCAATTATCACAATTAAACTAAGAAATTGAAGCAATCAAGAGTTAACAAGCAATCTAGGGATGTGGGGATTGGAAATCGATGTCACATAGGGGTAATTGTGTTGCTCTATAGTGATGATCATTCATGAATAGGCTTAGTCATCTTCATTGACGCTAATCATCTTTTTTTCTCAAAGCCTCTATGGATAGAATCTCCTTTCGGTCTCATCTAAATGCCAACCTAAACAACCCAATGCCTTACTATATTCTATCTTTCAAGAACAGGGCAAATAGATATGATATAGAACTTTTTTTTAAAGAAAGTTACAAACATCAAACCTAAATTGCTAGTATTGAACTAATTACTCACTCAAATCAATCTATTTCGAGCATCAACTGGAGATCAGAAGTAGGAATAAAGTTTGAAACCATAACACTTAAGTTAACCGCATGATAATTAGACCAAATTCATGTATGAACAACAACAAAATAGAGCATAACATAATATCAACTACAATATATCAACACCCATCCCCATTTTAGCACCACTAGATCATGGGGTTTCAGCTACCCATCACAAAAAGTAATGAAATTATACCTTTCATGAAAGCATCCATGGGTAACTAGAAATCAAGAAATTGAAAGTAAACCCATTTTGGATTCAACTTCAGTCAAACACCAAGTTGTAAAACCCCAAAAAGTATAAAAGTGTTCTTTGAAGGTAAATTGTTTCTCTCCCAAAAACATCTAAAAAGAGAATTCTCTTAAAAATTTATCATTTGGGCTATTTATACCTTCTCAAAATTTGGCCCAAAATCCATTTCATGATTGACTCGATGATATTAATTGGGCTCGCCGAACCTGTTCGGTGAATCTTCCTTCTCTCCTTAGCTCACCTTATGATGCTCTAGGCTTCAGGTGCTTGAAACTCAGTTGGCGAACTCAATTAAGTCAGCCTTTCACGTTCGGTAAATCGCTGAATACCACCTTAGTTCATCCTTCAAACACTCAATCTTTGCTTTGCACACTATTGCTTTGGGTGATGTGCATTAGCACTACCATTCTCCTTCGGTGCATTATCATTTCTACTAGAGTCCGTCGACCTTATTTGATAGACATAAGTGCAATGCACTGTCAATTTCGATGAGGTCATGCTTAGTTGGCAATCCACCCTTTCGTTAGGTGAACAAGAGTTTTTACTTTGAACTTCTTTTTGTATTTTTCACTATTCTTTCAAACATCAGTACATGCCTTGTCCAATTGGCTTCATAGCTGCAAATCATCAATAGTGTATGAGAATGGGATAAAATTAGGCAGAGAACACTATTTACTAGGCTAAATAGACCTTGAATGAGTTCAAATCTACAACTCATCAACCCTCCCAACATAAACTTCCACTTGTCCTCAACAACTGTAAGACCTCGGAATCTAGTAGGCTAAGCTAGGGGCTAAGTGCTAAGTCTAGAACTAGTGATTTGAGCCTTGGCATCCTCCAAGAAGGGCCACACGGACCGTGAAGGGCACTACCGTTCGTTTTAAAGGTCGTGGAGCCAAGGAAGTAGCTAGCAAAGGGAGGCTCACCTCCCATGAGCACCAAGACGACTCATGGTAGGCACCTAGGCTCGTGGTGGTGCCTGTGAAGGTGAGGCAGCGAGCTCCCTAAGGCTTCCCAAATGAGGACCCTCCCCACGAGCCACTAGATGGATCATAAAGGCCACCAAGCACTGTGGGAGGGGTCGTGGAAAAGAGTTGGGCATTTAGGGGTGGAGTGGTGGATAGTCAAGCCACTGGTCAAGGACGATGGCTGCCACCACGGTCCGTTTAAGCCACCACGGCTCATGGAGCCTCACGTGAAGGTGAGGCAGTCTACTATGAGTTTAGGGGCAAATAGGTCTTTTACATTTTTAATTAAATCAAAGATATGTCATTTTACCCAAGCCTAGGACCCCTATATAAGTGATTTTAACCCCAAAACTCATCCATTCAAGTCATTATTTCCAAAACTCAAAAGAAATCCCAAAGTTCTTCTCTCAAATATTTCTCTCTTTAGAACTTGAAGAAGAAGAAATAGTTGGAGTTACGGTGAAAGTCAAGTCTCCATTCCTCAAGAATTTGTGGGATTTTATATCAAGGTATGATGGCTTTTCATCAATGGAATCCTTTATTCCATGGAGTCCCTATGATTCCCCAACTTGAAATGTAGAAATTCCCCAATTTGAGTTAGGGTTTTCTTCTATAGTTGTGAGTATTGATGAATGTTGATCCAAATGTTTGGTTTATGAATGAATTGATAGGATTACATATGTTTAGGATGAATTTACATGTACCCATACCTAACACATGTCTAGAAAGATGAAATTGATGTAGATGACTTTTGTGCATGAATGTGAATGATTCTACGTTGATAGGATTGATGAATTATGATTAGAATTGGTTCGAGATTGAGGCTTGTGATGTGATATGACATTGATTGCTTGAGAGTGAAGCTTATATCATGATTATGAGATGTAGGGCTTTGAGAGTAAAACTTCTATTATGAATTGATGATTTAGATGTAATTATTGTGGAAGGGATAGTTCTCATATAAATTGCTTATGTATGAATGTGAATGATTCTAGGTTGAAAGGATTGCTCAACTTAAATGAATCTAAGAACTTATGAATCATGATAATAAGACCTAGCTTAGATTTGTAATGTGAGACCTTCTATGGATCACTTATATTGGTAATGTGATACCTTCCATGGATAGCTTGGATTGGTAATGTGATGCCATTTCATGGTAGCTTGAATTGGTAAGGAGATGATGCCATTTCATGGTAGCTTGAATCGGTAAGGAGATGATTCCATTTCATGGTAGCTTGGATTGGTGAGGAGATGACACATTTCCATGGTAGCTTGGTTGGGTGAGATGATACCTTTCCATGGTAGCTTGATGGGTGAGATGATACCTTTCAATGGTAGCTTTGATAGGTGATTAATAATATTTTAAAGACACTTCGTCCAATTCTAAGCGTCAACGATCGTTAATCAGTATATAGCCAAACTTAATGAGTTGGGGTCGAATCCCACAGGGAGCAGTACGTGTTTCAGATTCGATTGGGAAGTATGAACATGGTCAAATCAGTCATAGGAATAAAAGTTTTCGAATAAAGACATCATTCAGCGAAAGTAACCATTGATCAGTTGATGGAAGTTCAAGAAGATCCCGGGCTCGATCTGGTTTAGTATCAAGGTGATTCTTTTTCTGTTCCTATATATATGGGTCCGTGCAGCATTTCCACAATATCGTTATGCTTCTTTCCCGAGAGGGAAAGAGAAAGAGGGTCTTATGGAGGGAAGGGGGAGGGAAAAGGCTTGGGCCTACCTATCCCGATAGGACCCCAAAAAAGAACTGGAGCAGTTGAGAGGTTCCATATTGTCGAGACGAAGGACAACACTTCTGTACATGATCATAGTATGTCCTTCGTGAAGAGGCACACTCCGATACCATTGATGTCCAATAGCTTTTATAGTAATGGTTGGATCTACTACTACCTCGTCCGTTGAGTATAACAGATCAAATGATGTGTTTCGTCGAGCCCCGAGCTTGTGGTCCTCCTTTGAGTGTGGGTTCAATTGAATGAATCTGTCAAGTCAAGGAAACCGTACGTAGTAGCAAGGATGGTGCATCGCCTATTCAGGGTGACACAAATGTCAAATGGGGGTTTTTGGTTTTGATTATCAACTACAAACAGTAATCACAATAGTACGAATTAACAATAATGAGATGGGTTCTTGGGATGTGATCGATTATAGGTTAATATTGACAAATGGGTAATTGCAACTATTAGTAAATAGCTAGATATTAGTGAGTAGGCTAGGCTATAGTGGAGTTAAATTTACTCTCGAACAACTTACCCCGAATCAAGTGATTTCTCTCGAACATCAACAAGCACGCAAAATAAGAGGAACCCACACCTTAATCCATTCACTCTCTCGAGCTGAATGTGTGGGAATGAGTTTAGGGTTCACTTTCTCGAGCTGAACCCAGGTCAACCCAATACCCACAAACCATCAATCAATAATTTTAGTTCTAAAAAAACCTCTCTCTCGAGTAAGCCAAGAGCACAAACATAGAACTGCATTTGCAACTACAATTCTTAAATTAAAACACAATTAATGATTAAAATCACTTCTAAATAGAATTTAAACTAACAATCAGCAATACCCATAAGCTAAATCAGCCCATAATCACATAATCACACCCCAAGAATTGGGTTTTATCTAGACATCATAAAAAGGTAAAAACCATTACCAAATGGATTATCCATCAACTAGGTAAAAGTGATTTTGTCCCTACAATGCTCCAATTTGAAGATTCTCAAAGACCCACTTCGAATTTATCAAAAGTGAATTTCTTCAATCCTTCATAGCTTAGGAAAAACTAGAGAAAACTGTCTCTAAGATTGTTCTCAACTGTAATTTCAAAAAGATTCAATAATAGATAGATAATTGATATATTGATTCTAAACTAAATGTTCAAAACTATATTTATAGTCGCCAAAATTGTGCTGCAAAGAGTCACTCGGTGAAGTAAGTTGGGCTAGCCGAACCACTTGGCTAGCCGCCTTTTGGTCACTTCCATTGCCCTTCTGCCTTGGTATTCAGCATCCTCGAGGTCTGTAACTTTGGGGGATGTAGCACTACATCGTGGAACTACTCAGTGATCCGCCGACTACTATTTCCTCTTACCGAATTGGTTTCTTCCCTCAGGGCTTGGCACACTGGAACTCTAGGTGGTCAGATGTGCCACTCGGTGACACACCGAGTGCTATTGGCGATCCTCAGGCTCGCCCATTTTCATTTCTTCAACCTGTTTTATTCCTTTTTTCCTGTTAGCATCCTTGCTTTGTTCTTCACTCCATATTCATGAAAATTAAGGATTTAACATCAGTTATTGGCACAAAATAAGCATTTGTGGACACTAAATCTATATAAACTAAGCCCTAAATGAGTCCAAATCTCGAACTCATCAACACCCCCAACTTAAACTTTTGCTTGTCCTCAAGTAAAATTCAAGTTCAGCAGTTCAAAAAGGATGTCTCAAACAGTGCTACAAAAGACTCAATTATGAATGCACACAACAGGACTCAACTTACTCTTGTAAGGATGAATTGTGTACTCAAAGATTCAAGTTGTGACTCACCATTATCATATATTATCAAGTTCACAATACTTGCTTCAAATGCAAGTTCAAGCTCTACAAAGGTACTCAAATACCCTCACAACTAGGATGATTCCATATTCACACACAATTCTTCAACATTTTATAACTCCGGAATCACATACAACTTTTAGAATCAGAAAGATGAACATATGCATGACTTCACACATAGGTTTGCCCTTATTTTCCAATCTACTTTTGTTTCAGCTCACTCAAGATCAAAAAGGTCTTTCCAAGGCTTGTAACGGGGTTGAGTGTAAAGGTATGTTCATTTAGGCTCAGTGGCTGCTATCCTCATGAAATATGGTATGAACATCACTTTCGTTCCTATTCTTTAGCATTTTCACTCATGCTCAAAATTCACCCCATTATTCACTTACAATGGAATACCGAACACCCCATTTCTTTCACAACTTTCATAACTTTATTTCACAACTTTTTCATTCTTTTTCTTTTTCTTTCTATTTTTTTTGTATGGAGGGGTTCCATCTTTTTCAAAACCATGGCTCAAAGGGGAATTCTTAACATTTCTTGATTTACCTTCTCTTTTCATCACACCCCCAACTTAGGCTTTTGGCCTAAGTTGGCTATTCAAAACAAACCACACTTAATGAGGATTATGGGTGAATGGATAAAGATGGGTGTCGATTGCTCAAGTTTCTTCCAAGAAAAGGATAAGGCTCAAAGGGGGTTCAAGCAAAGTTCACACAACTCACAAGGTTGGCCATAAAAGAGGTATATTGTCAAATTGTTTCACTCTTCAAAATTGTTGCCTAAGATCATTTCAAGAGCTTGCATCACTTAGTCAATCAGACTAATGGGGTAAATTCTAGGTGCTATCACACAAGGTTCACAGTAAGCTCATCACACAAGGCATTGGCACCAATATCAAACGATACTTCACACTTTTGCTAGTGTACAATGTTCATCACAAGAGACTCATTGGATAATCGGCTAGTCACAACGAGATGCAAAAAGTTCACATATTGTCTATGAAACTTCATTTGGCCTCATTGTAGCCGCGCATTCATTTTTGTTCGATTAAGAGAACTCATCAAGTCATCGGCATTGATCATAACCGATACTTAAATTTGCACAAGAACTACCACCTTCACACACAACAAGAGTGACAAAATTTTTTAGATGGGTCAAAAACCATTTTCATTCATAATAAGGAGCCATAAGCTCAAACATCCACAAAATATTATCAACACGCAATTCCAAACACAAAAACCCCAATAATATATACAAGAGATAATCACAAGAGGTAGGTATGGAAATACCTCACCCTACCACAAACAAAACGCAGTTGTCCTCAAATGCAACAAAATAATAAACAGTAAATAAAAAGGACACAGAAGGAGGTAAAGAAAGGTCCTGTCTACACAATCACTCCATCTATCCGGGCATCAATGCCCGAGGTAGCATCAACACCAGCTCCACCGTAATCTGCCACGGGCGTCAACCAATGAAATCTACACGGTTGAATTCACCATAGCCTCCTCAACCTCTTTAAGGCCCTCATATGTGGTCTCCTCTTGGAGACGGAGCTGTTCCCCATCTGTAACTTCCTCAGACTCAGCAGCAGCCACCTCCTCAACTCGAACCTTATCTTCGGTGGTAGCCGAAGGCACATCTGTATCAGTTGGCATGTTGGAGATCTCCACAGTCCCAAAAATCATGGACATATCTGTGGACTTCAGCTGGTCCACATCCTTCCTCAGCTCAACAATTGCGGCCTTTAGGGTCGTCTTCTTATCAGTGGCTCCCCTGGCCTCGCTCACACACCGCTATCATTGCCACAAGGGAATCAATAGACACACTAAGGGGTGTCACAACATCAGTAAGGGACTTCTCAATCATCCCAGGAACTGTGGCCTCAAGCTTGGAGGCACGCCTATCACCAGAATGGGCTAGATGCCCCATCTGTAGTATCGCAGCCTGGGTGAGTGGAGGACGGAAAGCAGTAAACCTAGGAGGCATGTGAGCTGTAGAGGAACTCGAAGTTATAGAAAGGACAACACTAGATATACTTGAAGACCCAGGGATCGGAGTAGGCAATACTGCCTCTGTAGGTAGTGTCTCAGTATCAACAACCGGGGAGGTGTCCACTGAGCTGCCTTCTTCTTCTCAGCATCATCCTTCAAATACTCATCCTCAATTCGCCGGATGTCGGTACATGAGGTGGGAATCACTTCCACATATTTCTTCTTATCATGGGGAACTTGGGCTCGTCTGCACAATTCGGTAATCAACACTAGAAATGGGAGAGAGGTTTGACATTTCTTGGCCCTCATGCCCATCTCTTGGCTAATAATCATGCCTAGATTTATACGCTTCCCTGAAATAATGGACCCAAGACACGTCGCCTTTGTGTGGTGGAGGATAGATTCACTCTGGGATGGCATGATAGTGCTGCTAATAAAGACAAACCAATACCTTGCTGCGACATTGAGGTATTTCTTTTCTATGGGCGCTCCAGCCTCGTTCCACTTGGGAGTACCGTCAAATAACAGAGGGGCTAACCATTTTTTCAATGTTTCCAATGACTTTGTCTTGATCATGTATTGATAGTCATCTGAAATGTTTTCTGTTTACACTCCAGAACTACATTGATATCATCACTATCACACTTGACCTTCTTGCCCCTAAAGACCACATAATCTACCGGCTTGAATGTGGCAACCTTCCTCTTCCCTTGTGGAACTAAGGCCCCGTAGGCAATGTAGAACTCCTGGACCCAATTAGGAATGTAAGGGCCACGGGGTCTAGTGAATATTTGGAACTTGTGGGACTTCACTGTGCTCCAGATCTCTAGGTATCAATCCGTCTGTAGACAGTCTCTTCTCTTCAATAATGGTCCTAAATCCCGCAGCCTTTAGGCTGTTCATAGATCGGGGAGGAGGACCCTGTGCAGGTGGTGCTTGGACCACAATCTGGTCTGTGATAGGAGGAGGAGTAGCAACCTGGCGTAACCGGATCCTAGACGGATCATGCATCCTCTTGGAGTGCAGTTCAGCTCTCTGGGCTAACAGTAGCTGATCATCCTCAGGCTCAGAAGTGGTAGCCTGAGGGTCCTGGTGCTCATCCTCACTCTCAGATGTGGTGAGGTGAGTGGCATACACTCCCTCACTGTCGGAGCTAACCTCCAGTGACTCAGGGTGGTGTGTTTCCTTTGCCTTTACCCTTCACACATGTGGTGGGAAGTTTTGTAGGCTTTGCCTTGGATGCAACTACATCCTTGTTGATTGTGATACCTTTTGCCCTCTTGCGGGGAGGCATGTCTCGACCTGCTACTTTTGGTCTAGCCATATCTGCAAAGCACATCAGAAATAGTTAGAAACAATGCATGAAAATTAGAGAAATTAGGTTGTAGAAAGACTCACCGAACCAATGGACGAGTCACCGAATCACTTTGGCGAGCCAGATCGGGCTCGCTGGAAGGATTGGTTTGAAATTTTCCCAGAAAAATGACAGGTCGATAATGCTCAGGGCTTTTTGGCGAATCACCAACACCATTCGGCGAGCTCAGACTAGCCCATCAAAAGTTACAGTATGTTTTAGGGGTTGGAGGCGCAGAAAGGGAAATGAAAGGAGACTTTCAGCGAGTCGCCAAGTGAACTCGAGAGCCCAGTCTTCTCGCCAAAAGTTACAGAACCAAACAAGACCAAATCATGAAATTAAAGGTGATAAGGTGGGACTTTGGTGAACCACCGAGTGGTTCAGCGAGCTCGACCTAGCTCGCCAAACTGCCCAACGTGCCATTTTTCAACCCCGACTCCCAAAATAAAACCCACAGCTCCCAAAAACAAAATCAAACACATACAAACTCAATCAAGCCCAGACTCTATGACTAATGCCACCGGGGTACTCAGATTTCCCCTGGTTTGGCCAAATTTTTCCATTTGATGACTTTACCCCTTAAGAATGACGCCAAACTCTCCATCATTGGGCAAAGCATGACATTTAGCACAATTTGGGTTACTCAAACTTCACCCGACTAGACGCAACAACAAAATATCGTAACCCAACAATTTATGATCAATATTAAAGCACAAAATTCGAGAAATCAATAACTTAGGCAATTTTAGCACAATATCAAGAATATGAAAGACAAACTAGCACACAATTACGAATTCAGAGAGGCCCGACATACATCAACACAATTTATAATGATGCATTTGAATTTAACCACTAATAAAGAGTTTGGGCTTCAGAAAACCAACCTATATGCCGAATTAATGGATTTGTAATGCTAAGTGGCAAAGAATTCCAACTCCGAACACAAGATCAATGAGAAAAAATGCGAGAAGATGCAAAAATATTGAAAAATTAAAGTGCGGGTGTGCTTGCATGAAGTTAAAAGTGAGGGAATGTGAAAGGGTTTGAAAGTTTAAACCTTTGGTCTTTTAAAACTGTACAGTTCGTGGCCCTTCAACGATATTAGTTGACTTCGCCGAACCACTCGGTGACACGTCGAGTGGTTACTTATATCGCTGAGTTTTACAGGACCTCTAGTTCATTTGGGGGTCCAAATAGTGGATAAAGTCAAGCTCACCGACCTGTTCGGTGAGTCGCCGAATCGTCCATGGGCCCACCAAATTTTACAGACTCCATCCTTGTTAATTCTTGAGTTCAACATCGGCCCAAGTCGAGCTCGCCGACCTTTTTGACGAGTTGCTGATTGGACTTTTGGCTTGCCAATCCTACACTTTTTCAAACACAATCCACTTTTTCACTTGCACAATCAACACATGTTATTCCAAAACTCAAGTTAAGCAATAAAAACTTGGGTTGCCTCCCAAGAAGCGCCTTAGTTAACGTCGTGGCACGATGCAAGTATCGAATTAAGTTTTATTCTTTGGGTTTGCCATAGTGCCACTAGGCAACCCCCCTTGTTGTCTTGAGTAGAGACAAGACAACATATGACCCAAGTGGGTCTCCTGTAGCTGAATAAATATGGAATGAGAAGTAGTCATCTGGTTTAGCATCGATACATTCTCTTTTACCTCTTTCAACACTTTGTCATGCTCTTCGACTTTGTGGAGAATGAGTGAGAGTATCTCTTCTATCTGTCCACCCTCATAATCCTTCAGCTTTCTACGCTCATGAGGGGGAATGTACCTATCTTTCTTTTTGTATAGTACTTCAAATTCCATGATCTTTTTGGCCAAGAGATCCAGCTGAGTCAACAGTTTGGCCAACTTATGGTCCTTCTCTTTCTCTTTGTTGGTCTTAGTCATGTGATCGAGGAGTTGGGCTACTGTTGCATAGGGTTGTCGTATTAGACCACCCAAAGAAAGTTGGTCAGCCACTCCTCTGTTCTTAGGAACAAGACCTCTATAGAAATAGTCCAGTAGCATCTTATCTGGAATTCCATGAGCTAGACACTGCAACAATAGTGTATTAAATCTCAGCCATAACTCATGGATTGTCTCACCCTCCAAATGCTAGAAATTTAGGATGTCATCCCTAAGAATCATCATCTTTGAAGGAGGGTGGTCCACTTGGTTATCGTTGCTACCAAATATGCTCATTTTCTCTGTTCAACAAGTTACAGAAAACCGAAACTAAAAGTAAGTAGATTCAACTATGACTAAAAAGAACTAAATTCAACTTCACCAAAAGATTTTCAAACAACACCACTCCCCAACAGTGGTGCTACTTTGATTAATAACGTTTCAAAGACACTACATCTTCTAAGAGTCAACGATCATTAATTAGTAAATAACCCAATTGAAATGAGTTGGGGTCGAATGCTACAGGGATCGGTACATATTTCAGATTCGATTGGTAAGCATGAACATGGCCAAACTAGTCATAGGAATAAAAGTTTTTGAATAAAGACATCATTCAAATTAAGGGGTGACACAAATGTCAAATGTAGGGTTTTGGTTTTGATTATCAACTAGAAACAGTAATCACAACAACACGAATTAACAATAATGAGATGGGTTCTTGGGATGTGATCGATTATAGGTTAATATAGACAAATGGGTAATTTCAACTATTAGTAAATAGCTAGATATTAGTGAATAGGCTTAGGCTAATTTTCTCTCGAACAATTTACCCCAAATCAAGTGATTTCTCTCTAACATCAACAAGCATGCAAAATAAAAGCAGCCCACCCTTAATCCATTCACTCTCTCGAGCTGAACCCAGGTCAAACCAATACCCACAAACCATCAATCAATAATTTTAGTTCTAAAACCTCTCTCTCGAGCAACCCAAGAACACAAACATATAACTGCATTTGCAACTACAATTCTTAAATTAAACCACAATTAATGAATAAAATCACTTCTAAATAGCATTTAAACTAACAATTAGCAATACCCATAAGCTAAATCAGCCCATAATCCTTTTTGCCTGTTAGCATCATTGCTTTGTTCCTTACTCCATATTCCTGAAAATCAAGGATTTAATATAAGTTATTGGCACAAAATAAGCATTTGAGGACACTAAATCTATATAAACTAAGCGCTTAATGAGTCCAAATCTTGGACTCATTAATTGACAAGATGACATGCCTTCCATTGACAACGAGAACAACTAAGAATTGAATACTTCTCACATCAAGTTAGCATAGTTATGATGAAACAAGGTTACTTCAAGGAAGTAGCATAAGTATGTCTTAAAGATGATATTCACTTGCGTTGATCATGGTTTGTGACTTATGATGTTTAACCCTTATTCTTATGTTGATGTTTATTCAAGCTATCATATTTAGTACATGTTTGTACTAACACATATTATTTCCTACATTTCTTATCCAAATGTAGGGTACGGTGATCTCGAATCTCATCCCCGTTGCTAGGATCTTTGTAGTGGCAAGACTCCAAGATTGGTGAGTCCTCATAGCATTTGAGGATTTAGCCACCATGGTTCTTATGTTATTTTGCATTAAGTTTTGAATATTGTTGTATGGGCTGTATCCCAAGCTATTAATGTTTGAGATGGTTTGAGAAAAAGTTTAATAGACTTCCACTTTTATTATGAACGTTGATGTTGTTTGAAAATGTTTTAAATATTCGCTCATTTCTATCATCTTATGTTATGAAAGCTAAGTGGCTTATATGAGGCCTCTCGGGGTCTTGTATGCCATGTTACATCTAGGGTGTACCCCTTGGTCATAACAAACTTGGTTATACAAGGTTTAGAATGGTTCTAGGATGTCTCAAAACCACGTTTAGTAGAGTTTTGTTCATAAGTGTGAAGCGCACCACATTTATTAATGAGAGGCTATTAGATTCTTAGAAAAATTCACTTCTTCATTTCTCTAAGTCATGCGATATAGTCTAACTCTATAAGGTCTTTCCCCTAATCCTTATCCGATGGTCTACAGGATATGACTACTCAAAGTGCTTTTGCTAGAAGAACCTTGGGAGAAAATGTTGACCAAGGAGCTCCTCCTCAAGCTTTTCAAGCTCTGGTTGACCTTTTGGCCGAGCAAGTGACTAATGCGGAGTTTAGGATGGCTTTTCAAGTGTTGGCTCAAGCCGTGACGGCCCAATCCAATAGGGAAGTTGTGAACCCCATGAACCCAAATGTGGGTACGATGACATCTAAAGTGAGGGAATTCACAAGGATGAATCCTCCAAAATTTTATGGTTCTATGGTTGAGGAATATCCTCAAGGGTTCATTGATCAGGTCTATAAGGTGTTAACCATCATGGGAGTGACTTCGGTGGAGAAGGTGGAATTGGCCGCTTATTAACTAAAGGGGTTGCTCAAATTTGGTTCAACCAATGGAAGGAAGCTAGAACGATAGATGCGGGCTCCCTTGAATGGGAAAGGTTTAAGTCCGTTTTTTTTGATAGATTCTTTCCTCTTGAGATGAGGAAGGCTAAAGTATTTGAGTTTATCAATCTCCGACAAGGAAATATGAGCGATAAATAATATGCCTTGAGATTCACTCAAATGTCTAAATATGCTCCTTTTATAGTTGCCGACTCTAGGGAAAGGATGAGCAAGTTCATTTTCAGTGTGTCCGACTTAGTAGTGAAAGAGTGTCATACGACTATGCTTGTCCATGCCATGGATATTTTTCGTCTCATGGTCCATGCCCAATAGATTGAAGAGGAAAAACTTAAAGAGAGGTCTAGGGAAACAAATAAGGCAAGAATGGATGATGGTAACTTTTCATACTCTAGGTCTGGTGGACGTGGTCGTCCAAGGTTTAAACAAAGGTTCTCTAGGAAAGGTTTTTCTAATGTTCCTCCAAGGTCTAACAATGAAAGGCTGTCTAACCCTAAACCTCAAGGAGGAAATAGTAGTGGATCCCTATTGCCTACCTGTGCTAGGTGTGGAAAGAAGCATGAGGGTAAGTGTTTAGTCGACACCGATGGTTTCTTCGGTTGTGGTAAAAATGGTCACAAAATGAGGGATTTTCTGATGATTAAGGCTAAGGTAAAATAGGGAAAGCAAGCTCCTCTTAGTGGTTCAGGTTCCAATGCTCCTAAGCAAAATAGGTTTTATGCACTTCAGACTCGTGGTGAGCAAGATACTTCTCCGAATGTTGTTATCGGTATGCTAAAAGTCTTCCACCTAGATATTTTTGAATTACTTGATCTAGGTTATACTTTGTATTTTGTGATCCCATATGTGGTTAGGAGGTTTGATATACATCCTAATGTGTTGTTAGAACCTTTTTGTTTCTCTACTCCTGTTGGTGATTCTATGTTGGCTAAGAGGGTCTATAAAAAATGTCCCGTCTCCTTATCCCATAGAGTTACTCTTGTCGATTTGATAGAGCTGGAAAATCTAGATTTTGATGTTATTTTGGGTATGGATTGGTTGCACTCTTGTTATGCTTCTATTGATTGTATAACCCGTGTAGTCAGCTTTCAGTTTTCAAATGATCCTATCCTAGAATGGAAGGGAGGAAATTCTATGCCTAAAAGTCACTTTATCTCTTGGCTTAAAGCTAGGAGGATGATTTCTAAGGGTTGCATGTACCATCTAGTTAGGGTGAGGGATATGGATTTCGAAACCCCTAGTCTTGAGTCGGTCCTTATTGTAAATGAGTTTTCAGAAGTGTTCTTTGATGATCTATCTAGTATTCCTCAAGAAAGGGAAATATATTTTTGCATTGACCTTCTTCCAGATACGCAGCCTATTTCTATTCATCCTTATAGAATGGCTCCGTTAGAACTTAAAGAATTAAATGAGCAATTGAAGGATTTGTTGGACAAGGGTTTCGTCCGATCGAGTATCTTTCCATAGAGTGCTCCAATTTTTTTGTTAAGAAGAAAGATGTTTTACTTCGTATGTGTATTGATTATCAGCAATTGAACAAGGTGACCATTATGAATAAGTATCCTTTTCCAAGGATAGATGATTTGTTTGACCAACTCCAAGGTGCGAGTTACTTTTCTAAGATTGACCTTATGTCGGGTTATCACCAAGTGAGGGTGAAGGATGATGATACTCTGAAAATGGCTTTTAGAACCCGGTATGGTCATTATGAGTTTTTGGTGATGTCGCTTGGTTTTACTAATGCTCCGGTGGCATTTATGGATTTGATGAATCAGGTGTTTAGACACTACCTTGATATGTTCGTAATTGTGTTCATTGATGATATATTGATTTATTCAAGAAGTGAGGATGATCACACCAATCATTTGATGATTGTGTTGCAAAATCTCAAGTACCAATGACTCTTTTCAATGTT
The DNA here is from genome assembly GCA_036553675.1 of Solanum okadae. Taxonomy (NCBI): domain Eukaryota; kingdom Viridiplantae; phylum Streptophyta; class Magnoliopsida; order Solanales; family Solanaceae; genus Solanum; species Solanum okadae. Next base: position 26,791,719 of record CM071689.1, read on the forward strand.
TAGCAAATGTGAGTTTTGGCTAAGGTCTGTAGCTTTCTTGGTCATATTGTTTCTAGTATGTGTATTGATGTAGATCCTAAGAAGACGGATGCGGTCAAAAGTTGGCCAAGACCTCTAACTCCTATCGATATTAGAAGTTTCTTGGGTTTGACTGGTTATTACAAAAGATTTGTCGAGGGTTTCTCTTCGATTACCTGTCTATTGACAACTTTGACTCAAAAGAAGGCTAAGTTCATATGGTCCGAATTATGTGAGAAGAGTTTCCAAGAGTTGAAAGATAGACTCACTTTCGCTCCAGTGTTGACTTTACCGGATGGGACAAATGGTTTTGTTGTTTATTATGATGCCTCAAGAATTTGGTTGGGATGTCTGCTTATGCAAAATGGGAAAGCTATTGCCTATACTTCAAGGCAACTTAAGGTTCATGAGAAGAATTATCCAACCCATGATGTTGAATTAGTGGCGGTGGTTTTTGCCTTAAAGATTTGGAGGCATTATTGTATGGAGTGCATGCAAATGTGTTTTCCGACCACAAGAGTTTGCACTATTTGCTTAATCAGAAAGATCTAAATCTTCGCCAAAGAGGGTGGCTTGAGTTATTGAAAGATTATGATATGAGTGTTCTCTATCACTCTGGTAAGGCGAATGTAGTAGGGGATTCTCTTAGCCGATTATCAATAGGAAGTGTTATCCATATAGAAGAAGATAAGAGAGAATTGGTACGAGATGTACATAGACTGGCCCGATTGGGTGTTGGGCTGATGGACTCCACCAAGGGAGGTATTATGGTTGATAACGGTTCAAAATCATCCTTTAATTGTGACTGATGTGAAAGCTAAGGAATGTCTTCATCTGACCTTAGTATAATTGAAAGAAGCAGTACTTAGATATTTCAGTGAGGCTTTATCCCAAGGGGGAGATGATGTGCTTAGATATCAAGGTTGGTTATGTGATCCAAATGTTTAAGACTTAAGGGAGCATATCTTGATAGAAGCCTATAGTTCTCGGTATTCCATTCACCCGAGAGCCACCAAGATGTACCGTGATTTGTGAGAAGTCTATTGGTGGAAGGGGATACAGAAGGATATTGCGAGATTTGTGGATAAGTGTCTGAACTGCCAACAAGTGAAAGTTGAGCATCAGAATCCAGAAGGTTTATCCCAAGACATTAGTATTTCTACTTGGAAGTGGGAAGATTTGAATATGGACTTCATAGTTGTTTTGCCTCGTACACGGTGACAATATGATTCGATTTGGGTCATAGTAGACCGAATGACGAAATTGGCCCATTTTATTCCCGTAAAAGTTTCTTATACGGTGGAAGAATATGCTAAGTTGTATTTGAGGGAAACGGTAAGGTTGCATGGAGTTCCCTTGTCCATTTTCTCCAATAGAGGTACTCAATTTACTTCTAAGTTTGGGAAGTCTTTGCAAAAGGGTCTTGGCACTAAAGTTAAGCTTAGCACGACTTTTCATCCACAAACCGATGGGAAAGAAGAGAGAACCATCCAAACATAGGAAGATATGTTGAGAGTATGTGTAATCAATTCCAAGGGAAATTGGAATGATCACTTGCCATTGATTGTGTTTGCCTATAACCATATCTACCATTTGAGTATTGGTGTAACATCCCAGAATCTATTAGACTAAATTAGGGCTAAGTAGAGGGTTAGTAGAACACCCCGTATCCGAAAAGAGGAGATAAATTTTTTTTGGGAAAATTGCAGGTGCCATCCATGGCCTTACTTACATACCATAGGTCAGACCACGATCCGTGATTGAGGCCCTGCAGGATTCCAGTATCTGATGCCAACCATGGCTCACCAGGACGGGCCTTGGGTCAGACCATGGTCCATCGACTAGGTCCGTAGATGGGCACCTGGGAATTTGTTTTAGGGGCTTAAGGGTCTTTTCCAATTTTGATTAGAATTAAGTGGTCTCGTTTTGCCTAAGTCTAAAACACCTATATAAGTATTTTTAACCTCAAAACCCCTCATTCAAGTCATTCTCTCAAATCCCAAAAAAATTCCCAAAACTCCTCTTAAATATTCTCTCTCTAAAAGTCTGAAGAAGAAGGAAGAAGAGGGAGCTAGGTCAAGATCAAGTCTCCAATTTTCAAGATTGTGAGGGCTTTCTGATCAAGGTATGATATCTATTCATCCATGGATATCTTCCATCCATGGAGTCCCCTAGAATTCCCCCAATTTGATGAAGAATTCCCTAATTATAGCTAGGGTTTCTTCAATTGTTGTGGGTTATGATGATTATGGATCTAATTGAGTGGATTGTGGTTATTTATGATAAAATTAGTATAATTACATATTTTTAGAATGAAATTACATGTATCCATGCCTATGCCATGATTCTAACCTAGAATTGATATAATTGGGTTGATGCCATGAAGAGAAACTTTTTGGGTTTAGATGCATCCTCATAGGATGATGAATTATGATTAGAATTGTTTGAGAATGAAGCGTAGATAATGACCAAGAAATCTAGGGCTTGGGAGTAAAGCTTATGATAGGAATTGTTAGTAATTGATGTCATTGTCGTGGAAAGGATACTTCCCATATGAATTGCTAATTATGAATGTGAAAGGATTTCTCACATGAATGATCCTAGGTTGAAAGGTCTGGTCACCTAAAATGAATCTAGACTAAAAGACTATGTAGTTGACAAGGCTAGAGGCGATTACCCTTGACCTTCATATGAAAGAATGTGAGGCGATTCCCCTACTCCTTAGAATTGAACAAGAGGCGTGTCCCCACGTTCTTATTATGATGAATGGACATGGAGGCGAGTACCAGTGATCCTTATGAATTAATGTGGAGGCGAGTACCCATATAATATGATATTAAAGTAAGGCAAGAGGTGAGTACCCATTAGCCTTTAAGCAAGGCAAGAGGAGAGTACCCATTAGTCTTTATAAGCTAGGCAAGAGACGAATCCCATGCCTATAATTGTAAGTATGAATAATGAGACTATGATGTAAAGAATGAATAATGTGGAGTGTTGCTAGAGATGCCTTCCAGGTGGTAAGCTTGACTAGAGGTGTATGACCCAAGTCTTGACTAAGGATGAGTAAGGTTACTTGAGAAGTATTCCTTTCGTATTATGATGTCGATTTATGTGTATTGATTATGCTTATGGTTTGTATTGACTAACCATGATGTTTATGTTGTTTATGTTATCTATCATATTTAGAACTTGATTGTACTAATGTATACTTTGCCTACATTCTTATCAAATGTAGGGTCCGATGGTATCGACACTCATTCTCATGGCTAGGATCATAGTAGCTCAAGGAAGTGAAGATTTGTGAGTCCTCATTGGATTCGAGGATGTGATCACCACTTTCTTATATGTCTTTCTTTTATGTCTTGTACTATTGTATGGGCTGTGTCCCAAGATTTTATTCATGATATTTGGATGGTTTGTGACGATGATGTTAGACTTCCGCTTCGTTTTATAAAGATGTTGATTGTATTGAAAGTTTAAAATTTCTGCTCATTTCTAGTACTTTCTGTTATGATATGCTAAGTGGCTTGTATGAGGCCTCTCGGGGGTCTTATACGCCTTGTTACATCTAGGGGGTACCCCTGGGTCATGACAATTCGTATAGCTCCATTTGAAGCTCTTTAAGGTAGGAGGTGTAGATATCATATAAGTTGGTTTGAGGTTGGTAAAGTTGCCTTGATAGGACCCGAGTTAGTTCACGAGGCTATGGAAAAAGTCCGATTTATTAGAGAGAGGTTGAGAACATTCCAAAGTCGACAAAAGTCCTATGCCAATGTTAGAAGAAGAGATCTTGAGTTTGATGTTAATGATTGGGTTTACTTGAAAATCTCACCCATGAAGGGTGTAATGAGGTTTGGGAAGAAAGGGAATCTTAGTCCCCTTATGTACGCCCATATCGAATTTGTCACGACCCAGGGGTACCCCCTAGATGTAACAAGTCGTACATGACCCCGAAGGGGTATCATACAAGCCTCTTAGCATATCATAACATAAGATAGTAGACAGGTACAAAAAATTAAAATATTTTTCAATATAATCAAGGTTTCATAAAACAAAGCGGAAGTCTATTACACTTGTCTGAAACCATCTAATACTTGAAAAGAGTTAGGGACACAACCCATACAAAATCTAAACATAAAAGAAAGGCATAAAAGGAAAGGGTGATCAAGTCCTTGATGCTATGAGGACTCACCAAAATTCTCTTCTAGATCTACTATGAACCTAACCACGAAGATGGAAGTCAATATCGCCGAACCCTACATTTGATAAGAATGTAGGCAAAAGTATGCGTTAGTACAATAATGTACTAAATATGATGGCTAGCATAAATCATCAACATAAGCATATAAGAAGCATTAGTCAACATAACACATACACAATAATCATAAAAGAAATCAACATAAGTCATAACTATAAGAGAAATCATCATAAGACATAGGCTATAGCATAAGAGACAGTAATCATAACTTGTGAGCATAAGAGATTATATCATAGTAATAGGCATATTCAATGCATTTAGTTTAACATAACTTAAGAGAACCTACCATACTCACCCTCAAAGCATACTTGTGCAATGCTTGAATAAGACCCCATAATCCCACCCAACCATAGTTCATAATTCATATTCTAGTTGTGGGAAGTAGCAACTGACATAAACCATGTGAGCTAACTTGGAATCCAGTGGCTACCCCACACCGAAAAGGAGTTGCTCTACTTGCCTAAGGTAGAACCATACTCTTAGCTTAGATGGATCCATAGAGCTAAGTAACCTGCGTGGGCACGTAGTCTATGGGATAAGGAGATTGTTACTCGAAACCCATCCTCTACTAGCAGGAGAGCTTCCATCTCATGAGACCTCTTCTACAAACCAGGTCTCTACTAGTAGGAGAGCTTCCATCTCATATTCAATATCCACTCGGCGCTAAGCATTAATTCCACATAGTTCATATTAAGTCTTGACTTAAGTTCATATTTATGGAAGAATGTCTCGACTCTCAACCTAACATAACTCATACTATAGCTCATTAGATCATGATTGGTATTAACCTTTCACCGTCCATGTCTACATATAGATTCAATAGGTAAGAAAGCCTTTCAACCTTAGAATCATCATAATGTAAGAAAACCTTCCAAATCAAGTCATATTCAAGCATAAATATGTATATGGGGATAACATTTCAACAACACAACAACTAGTTCATAATCATATTTACTTTACTCTCAAAGTGTTCTTAAAGCATAAACCAAGAGTTCATAACATGCATGATATCATACCTTGATCTTTCAAGGTAATAGCTCATATCAAATAAACACATCTAGAATGACTACATTAGACATGGATATAATCATACTTCAAGTAATCTAATCACTTCATACATAATCTCATATACTTGTAATATTGGTCATGTGGGTAAAGTCCTTCCATAAAAATAACATATACAATTCACCAAGCAAATAGCTTCACTCTCAAAGCCTTAACATTCATATTTCAACATATTAGCCTTACTTTCAATGCCCTAGAATTCCTCATCTATGACTACAAGCTTTACTCTCAAGCAATACTTCTCATAAGAACCTCATAGACCTAAGTCTCAAGGTATTCTACTCATATGCTTCATCCTTGACCAATTTTTAATCATATATCTTCACATAGACTCAATCTCAACACTACTAATCATGATTCATCATATAAGCCCTAATCTCATGAATTCATGTCTACAAGCTTTACTTTTTAGTAGTTCATATCTAGGTGTTCTAATCTCAAGCAATTCCTAAAGTAATTCATCAATCTTAGAAGATCACATCTAAGCTCTCAATTTCCCTTTCACAGTATACAACCAAATTATATCAATTTCACCCTAGAATCTTCGGTTAATCAAGAATATATGTATAATCATACTAAAACATGTCATTACATCATAGAAAATTATAACCAACCATTACCCACACAATTGGATCAACTTACGACGATACCCACAATATAGGAAGGAACCCTAACTAGAATTGGGGATTCATCTTCACAATTGGGGGAAACATGAGGGCTTCATGGATGAAAGGAATCCATGAATGGAGTCTTGACCTAGCTTGACCCTCTTCTTCTTCTTCTTCTTTCTAGAGAGAGGATTTTTGAGAGGGAATTGGATTTTAGAAATAATGATTTAGGATGATCTAAAGTATTTATATAGGTGGTGTAAACACTAGTAAAATGACACCACTTAATCCCTAATTAATTTTGAAAAGTTCCATTAAGCCCTCACTTAACCACCTAAAACCATCACGTTGCCTCACCCAAGGGTCATGGGTGGACCCACGAGGCATGCTGGTCAAACTTAGGTTGTGGTGTGCAAGTTGGCAAGGCAGGCTTGGTACCTACAGCCCCATCCACGAGGCGTGGACCCATCCACAGGGCGTGGGTCCTGCCTATGGAACTACCTTAGGCAGATTTCAAAGAGGGCTCACCCAGGCTACCCACCTACAAGGCGTGGCTCCATCCATGGGGCATGGATGGCCTCGTGGGTGCCACTGTTTTTGGGAAGTTCTAGGGTCCTCCTCAAGGATCCATGGTTTGTCCTTGTTGGGTCTTACCTTGACGTTCTAACACAAAAACCTCTATTCTAAGTATGGGGAGGTACATTCATGACTCTAACCCTCACGTCAAGCTCTAGTTTAGTCTACTAGTTTTCGGGGTGTTACAATATCTCCCCCTTGGGAACTTTCGTCATCGAATGATACTCTAGACACCTTACCGAAGTAAAGACTTAGCACTAGCAGCCCATCATACATGCAATACTTCTAAATGCACACAAACAAAGAGGAAACATCAACTCCATCTCAAACATAAACAATGCACAACAAGGAAGTAAGAACTACATCTAACAACCCAAAATGCATGGAATTTCAACTTTTCTCATATTTATAGGAGGAACTACCTTCTCCAACTAAAAGCATGCTCAACACAATACATGTAGCCCTTATGTAACATATTTTCAAAAAGTACAACTAAAGCATGTTCAACAAGTCATCTCATTGAGTCTATAGGCAATTCTTACTCAATGCACTTCAACATGAGGAAAATTAATCATGCAACTTTATTTTTTCTTAAAAACACAAGTTTTCATGAACATGCATAACATAAGGAAATCATGGAAACATCTATAACACACATGACTTCACGTAACGAACAAATCATGAGGAACTCATCATCTTAATCCTAAAGGAGGAATACAAGGAAAAATGATGAGGATATCAGGAGTTCTTATTGGCCCTTGAACTCCCAAGTAGCACCCTAACCTAAAACCCTCACTCAAAGACCACTCCTTAACAGTTTAATGGAAGCAACTTCCTTAATCTTCTATTTCTTAACTTGCCGATCTAAGATTCCTATCGATATTTCTAAATTAGAGAAATTCTCATTAACTCCCAACTCTTCTTAAGGAATCTACAAATGTCGGATCTCCAACACCCTTCTATATCCTAGAGACATGGAAAATCGGATATCACTCATTAAGCAACTCTAGTTCACAAGCAATCTTACCAACTCCACTCAAGATCTTATATGAGCCTACAAAACCGGGACTAAACTTCCCAAACTCACTACACCTCTCAAGGTGAGAATTTCAAGCCAACCCATATCATGAACATTAAAAACACTTAACGACCTTGCTATCTAAGAACATCATCTCCCCCTTAAGAGTTAGCCTATACAGACTCTTCTAAGCATTATTTCTTTCAATTCTAAGGTCGGAGCAAGTCATCACTAAGCTTTCACATCCATCACACAAGATTATTCTAAACCATGGTGTATTACACTTCTACCTTTTGTAGAAGAGTCTATTCACTCAAACACTTTATTCATCAAATCTATTAACATACCCCAAAACTTATCATGACTAAGTCAGGTTCTACCATCAAATACACATAACCATAATGCAACCCATTTATACCAAAGACAATATCAAAGTCTATCAAACCAAGTCTATCAAGTCACATAAGAAACAAGCAACAATGGAATATAAATAAGCATAAAATACATACCGAGAGTAATATTCGGAGGACAATCTTGTTTACCTCTAGCTTAGAGAGCATAAAACCTAATTTTCCTTGGAGCATTCGCACTCGAACCAATTGGACCGGATGAAGGGTAGGGTTGAGACCTACGATGACTATCCCCTTCATTTCTAGCAACCGTAGGGCAATGCCTTATCTTGTGGCCCAACACGCCACAACCGAAACAAACATTAGAACCCGCTAGACATCTACCCACATGTATCCTATCACACCTAGCATAAATAGGCCATATGGACTCACTACTAATTCCTTCCAGTTTAGGGTTAGACACCCTATATTCACTAAATCTTGGGGGAAACCTAGAAGGACTTTGTCTGGAGAACCTTTCAAGAGGAAAATTATCATCATCAATCCTAAACCTCCTTTTCTCCCTCAACATTTTCTCAAGTTTTTCTTCCTCAGTTTGTTGAACATAAATCATAAGGAGAGAAATATTCATGTCATGATCAATCATGGCCGTACGACATTCTTTTACAACTAAATCAGACACTCTCGACACAAACTTACTCATTCCTGACCTAGGATCGAACACTAGAATTGGAGCATATTTAGACAATTGGGTGAACCTCAATGCATATTCCTTAACACTCATTATCTTGCCTAAGGTTAATGAACTCAAACACTAAAGCTTCTCTCATCTCTAAAGGGAAGAACCTATCTAGAAAGGCACTCTTGAACCTTTTCCACTCTAGGGGACCCATTTCTACCGATCTAGCCTTTTTCCATTTATTATACCAAACTTGAGCAACCCCTTTGAGTTGATAAGAAGCCAACTCCGCCTTCTCTACCAGAGTCACTCCCACAAAATCCAACACTTTAGAGACCTCTTCTATAAATTATTGAGGGTTTTCCTCCATCTTTGACCCATAAAATTCCAGAGTTGCTATACTAGCTTGAGTCAACATTTAAAAACCAAACCTAAAATTTTCATTTATTACTTTCTCTTCCAAAGGGTCAATTAAAGCTTGCAGATGAGCTTGAGGAGGAACGTCTTGATCCACCTTTTCTTCCTCAATCCTTCTAATGTTAGCCCTTCTAGTAGTCATATCCTGAAAACCATTGAGCTCGGATTAGGATAAAGACTTAATAGAGTTAAACTCTATGGAATGACTTATAGAATGAAGAAGTGAAGTTTCCTAAACATCCAATAGCCTCCTATTCATAAATGTGGCGCGCTTCACATTTATGAACAAGACAATACTAAACGTGGTTTGAGACATCTTAGAACCATTCTAAACCGTGTTCTCTAAATACCAAGTTCACGGCCCAAGGGCACCCCCTAGATGTAACAAGGCGTACACCACCCGAAAGGGTCTCATCAATCCCCTTAGCATATCACAACATAAGATAGTAGAAAAGTATGAAAATTTAAAACATTTTTCAATACAATCAAGGTTTCATAAAATGAAGCAGAAGTCTATTACACTTGTCTCAAACCATCTAATACTTGAAAAGAGTTAGGGACATATCCCATACAAAATCTAAACCTAAAAGAAAGACATAAAAGGAAAGGGTGATCAAGTCCTCGATGCTATGATGACTCACCAAAACATCTCTTCTTAATCTACTATGAACCTAGCCACTATGATTGAATTCAATATTGCCGAACCCTACATTTGATAAGAATGTAGGCAAAAGTATGTGTTAGTACAATAATGTAGTAAATATGATGGCTAGCATAAATAATCAACATAAGTATATAAGAGGCATTAGTCAACATAAGACATACACCATAATCATAAAAGAAATCAACATAAGTCATAAGTATAAGAGAAATTATCATAAGACATAGGCTATAGCATAAGAGACAATAATCATAACTTGTGAGCATAAGAGATAACATCATAGTCATAGCCATAATCAATGCATTTAGTTTAACATAACATAATAGAACCCATCATAATCACCCTCAAAGAATACTTGTGCAATGCATGAATAAGACCTCATAATCCCACCCATGCTAAATAAAGCTTCTTGAGTAACCATAGTTCATAATTCATATTCTAGTTGTGGGGATTAGCTTTGACCGACATAAACCATGTGAGCTAACATGGAATCCGGTGTCTACCCCACACCAAAAAGGGGTTTCTCTACTTGCCTAAGGTAGAACCACAATCTTAGCTTAGGTGGATCCAAATAGCTAAGTAACCTACGAGGGCAAGTAGTTTATAGGATAAAGAAATTGTTACTAGAAACCAAGCCTCTACTAGCAGGAGAACTTCTATCTCATGAGACCTCTTCTAGTAACCCGACCTCTACTAGCGGGAGAGCTTCCATGTCATAGTCAATATCCATTCTGTGTCAGCATTAATTCCCATGGAGTTCAGATTAAGTTTTGACTTAAGTTCATATCTATGGAAGAATGTCTTGACACTCAACCCAACATAACTCATACTATAGCTCATTAGATCAAGCGTGAGAATAACCTTCCACCGTCAATGTCTACATATAGATTCAATAGGTGAGAAATCCTTTCAACCTTAGAATCATCATAATATGAGAAAATCTTTCACATCAAGTCATATTCATGCATAAGTGTGTATATGAGGATAACCGTTCAACAACACAACACATAGTTCATAATCGTATTCACTTTACTCTCAAAGTGTTCTTAAAGCATAAACCAAGAGTTCATAACATGTATGATATCATACCTTACTCTTTCAAGATCAAAGCTCATATCAAATTAAGACATATAGAATGACTATAGTAGACATGGATATAATCACAATTCAAGTAATTAAATCACTTCATGCATAATCTCATATACTCATAATATAGGTCATGTGGGTAAAGTCCTTCCACAATAATACTATATACAATTCAACATGAAAATAGCTTCACTCTCAAAGCCTTAACATTCATAATTCAACATATTAGCCTTACTCTCAAAGCCCTATAATTCGTCATCTCTGATTACAAGCTTTACTCTCAAGTAATACTTCTCATAAGCACCTCATAGACTAATCTCAAAGTATTCTACTCACATGTTTCATCCTTAACCAATTTTTAATCATATATGTTCACTTAGACTCAATCTCAACACTACTAATAATGATTCATCATGTAAGCCCTAATCTCATGAATTCATGTCTACAAGCTTTACTTTTAAGCAATTCATATCTAGGTGTTCTAATCTCAAGCAATTCATAAAGTAATTCATCAATCTTAGAAGATCACATCTAAGCCCTCAATTTCCCTTTTATGGCATAAAACCAAGCTATATAAATTTCACCCTAGAATCTTAGGTTAATCAAGAATACATGTATAATCATACTAAAAACATGTAATTACATCATAGAAAATCACAACCAATCACTATCCACTCAATTGGATCAACTTACAACAATACCCACAATATAGGAAGGAACTCTAACTGGAATTGGGAATTCATCTTCACAATTGGGGAAAGCATGAGGGCTTCATGGATGAAAGGAATCCATGAATGGAGTCTTGACCTAGCCAAGGGAGGATCACCTCCCACAAGAATCAAAATGGCTCATGGTGGGCACCACGGCTCGCGGTGGTGCCATTGAAGGTGAGGCAGTGAGCTCCCTAAGGCTGCCTAAATGAGGACCCTCTCCACGAGCCACTAGACGGCTCATGAAGGCCACCAAGGGCCGTGAGAGGGTTCGTGGAAAAGAGTTGCAAATTTAGGGGTGGAGTGGTGGCAAGCCAAGTGACTGGTCAAGGACCATGGCTGCCACCACGACTCATGGAGGCTCACGTGTAGGTGAGGCAGTCCACTGTGAGTTTAGGGGCAAATGGGTCTTTTACAGTTTTAATTAAATCAAAGCTATGTGGTTTTACCCAAGCCTAGGACCCCTATATAAGTGATTTTAACCCCAAAACTCACCCATTCAAGTCATTATTTCCAAAACCCAAAAGAATCCCAAAGTTCTTCTCTCAAATATTTCTCTCTCTAGAACTTGAAGAAGAAGAAAGAGTTGGAGCTAGGGCGAAGTTCAAGTCTCCATTCCTCAAGAATTTGTGAGCTTTTAAATCAAGGTATGATGGCTTTTTATCCATCGAATGCTTTCTTCCATGGAGTCCCTAAGATTCACTAACTTGAAAAGTAGAAATTCCCCAATTTGAGTTAGGATTTTCTTCTATAGTTGTGGGTATTGATGAATGTTGACCCAAATGTTTGGTTTATTATTGTTTATGCATGAATTGATAGGATTACATGTTTTTAGGATGAATTTACATGTACCTATGCCTAACTTATGGCTAGAAAGATGAAATTGATGTAGATGGGTTTTGTGCCATGAAAGGAGAAATTGTGGGCTTAGATGTATCCTTATAGGATTGATGAATTATGATTAAAATTGCTTTGAGATTGAGGCTTATGAGATGATATGACATTGATTGCTTTGGATTGAAGTTTATATGATGATTATGAGATGTAGGGCTTTGAGAGTAAAACTTCTATTATGAAGTAATGATTTAGATGTAATTGTTGTGGAAGGGATACTTCCCATATAAATTGCTTATGTATGAGTGTGAATAATTCTAGGTTGAAAAGCTTGCTCACCTAAAATGAATCTATGAACTTATGATCATGATAATAAGACCTAACTTGGATTGGTAATGTGATACCTTCCATGAATAGCTTGGATTGGTAATGTTATACCTTCAATGGATAGGCTGGATTGGTAATGTGATGCCATTTCATGGTAGCTTGAATTGATAAGGAGATGATTCCATTTCATGGTAGCTTGAATTGGTAAGGAGATGATTCTATTTCATGGTAGTTTGGATTAGTGTGCAGATGACACCTTTCCATGGTAGATTGGATGGGTGAGATGATACCTTTCCATCGTAGCTTGGATGGGTGAGATGATACCTTTCCATCGTAGCTTGGATTGGCAAGATTACATGCCTTCCATGGACAATGAGAACAACTAATAATTGAATTCTTCTCACATCAAATTAGCATAGTTATGATGAAACAAGGTTACTTCAAGGAAGTGTCGTAAGTATGTCTTAAGATGATATTCACTTGCGTTGATCATGGTTTCTGAATTATGATGTTTAACTATTATGCTTATGTTGATGTTTATGCAAGCTATCATATTTAGTACATGTTTGTACTAACGCATACTCTTGCCTACATTTCTTATCCAAATGTAGGGTCCGGTGATCTTGACTATCATCCCCGTGGTTAGGATCTTAGTAGAGGCAAGACTTGAAGATTGGCGAGTCCTCATAACATTCGAGGATTTAGATACCATGGTTCTTATGTTCTTTTGAATTAAGTTTTGAACATTCTTGTTTGGGCTGTGTCCCAAGCTATTCATGTTTTAGATGGTTTGAGACAAAGTGTAATTATGAACTTTCATGTTGTTTGAAAATGTTTTAAATTTACGTTCATTTCTATTATCTTATGTTATGAGAGCTAAGTGGCTTATATGAGGCTTCTCAGGGTCTTGTATGACATGTTACGTCTAGGGTGTACCCCTCGGTCATGACAAGAACACAATAAGCTCTACAACAATACTCAATGAGAGCTAACATACAAGTGTTGTATCAAGATTACTCTCAATAACATGTTACCCTTAATCATGATTAAAAAGCTTCAATGATGACTAGGTAGTCTCAACACAAGATCAAGCTCACTTTAGGTTGTTGTCTAATGCAAGAACATGTTTCAACCAATGCATTCAACTTCCCTCACTTCAGGAACGATTCCATGTTCTCAGAAATGATATCATCAAAGGTATAAGGAATCAATACAACTCTTACTATCTCAAAAGAGAAACTCATGCAAGCTTTGTCCCATAAGTTTGTCCATATTTTTTGATCATCACATAATCTAGTTCATGCAAGATCTTGAGGGTATTTTAGGCTTGTAATGGGGCTAAGGGATAAGGTATGGACAATTTGTATTGATGACTCTACCTTTGGAAATAATTGTTGCAATCATCATAACCTCTTCTCAAGTTCTTTTCCTTCTTTTTCATTTGAAAACACAAACCTTGACTTGTCACTCAATTTATTTTGAATCCCCTTTTATTTCATTCACTTCCCTTTTTCATTTTCATTTTTCAAAAGCATTTTGTAATGACCTTTCGGTCATTTCTTTGTTTATTCCTCCGTTTATACGTTTAGAGCTTTTTTGTAGAAACCCAAAGTCATTTATGACTTGCTGGGACTGACAGTTTGGTCACCTGGTCATTCGTTTAGTTTTTATGAGAGTGTTAGTGTTTTGGGAGCTTTTGAACCTTGAACAGTCATTTTTATCAGAATTTTAAGAATATGACCTCATAATCCAATCTTGACGATTCCATCAGCTCCAAAAGGGTTATGTTGGCTAGTAGCATGGTCGGCATGACTCCTGAGGTTTTCAGTGTGAGTAGGTGTGATTAGGCATTTTAACTTTAAAGTTAAAGACTAAGTTTGACTTTAGTCAACATTCTGATTAAACGCGCTTGGATGAGAATTTTGTCAGCATGTTTAGCTCCAGAATGTCGAGTATGGTCTAGATTGATCCTTTGTTCATGTACCAAGGCTTCTGAGGTAATTTCAATCCCCTTTGTGGATTTTGACTTAAAATGGAAGTTGGGTGTGAGACATACTTCTTTCAAGATGACCTCGTATGGAAATTTTGACTGAGTCATTGAGTCTGGTGTATCAAATTTTTTATGGTTGCATATCTAGTTTGCATTCACGAGGCTTTGAACGAGTTCAGAACACCCCATCATAGTTTTTAAGTTTCTAAAAAAAATGCTAAAATCTGGTGCATACAACAGAGATATCAACTCATTTGGGAAACATAAAAACCCCATATCACTCTCATTCTAATCCAAATAAGGTGATTCAAGATTTGGGAGCTTGGTTTTGATTGTGGCTTAACTTTGAGTGATCGAAAGTTGTCTGGTACGTGTCGTTCGAAGTAAAATTGCGATAAACTAGACTATTGTATCTCTTTTTGAGTTCTTGAATTTGGCTATATTGATTTGGTAATATGTTACTCATTTTAGATTAGATTTGGGTGATTCAAAGTCCCACATATCAGGAATATTCTAGGCTATGTCGTGGAGTGTTCAAGGCATGCTAGGCATCTTTTGATTTTTGTAAATTCTGAGTTTTACCTGCTGCGTGTTTTTTTAAATTGATTAAATTGTAAGTTGTTAGCATGTTGGGTTTTCACAGTGTTTTGAGCCTCGAATTGTGTTCCATTTTGGAACACAAGTTTAGGGCACTATTTTAGGTCTTTTAGACGTGTCACATCTTGAGAGTCTGGTGCGGGTCCCACGATCCCACTTGGACTATAAAATTGACCTATCTTCATTTGTTGTGATTTTGGCGTCTAACCAACCATACTAACGTAGTAATTCTATATTTGATAGTGTGGGAGCGTTCAAAGGCCGTTCGAAAAGGAAAAGCTCCAGTGAAATTATTTGTAGAGCGTGCAGTCGGCCTAAAGGTAGGCTATAGTTTCCTTTATATCTAAATTGAGCCTGAATATGTGAACTCATGTTCATTAGTGTAAATTGGGGGCGGGGACTTAGTAGCCTTACCTCTCTTCTTAGATACTATATTTTAGGGTTGATAAACATTATTTCGGGCATAGTGTGTTGCTAGTTGGGTTGTTTGGGTTCGTGTATACTATGTGAATTACTTTAATATACTTGCTTCCTGATGCATGTTTAGCCTCAACCTAAGATAGATTAGCGTTTCCTTAGACTCTCAAACTTTGTTGCTTTGCTTTGTCTCCGATGTCGTTTCAGAAAAAACTAGATCCTTGTAGACTAGAATAGTAAACTTGTGTCAGATAGTATGAGTCTTAGTTTAGGAAAATTCATGACTTATTCGATCTTCTATCCTCTCTCTCCCTATTTCTACGATTATGAGGTGTTACCAGAGGTTTATGTTATCGTGACAACTGGAGATTGAGTTGTACTAGGGTGGGAGCTTTCTCTTGATAACTTTGGGTGGGCGGCGTCCCACAGTTACTTAACGTGACATGGGATTCTCCTTGGAATAAAAACACCCTTGGCACTCTTGTTAGTTAGGTGATGAGTTGGTTGGTTGTAGTGATTATTTACGAATCGAGGCCATTATTTCTAGTTAAAGACTGACATTTTACGGTTTGAGGCAATTATTTACAGATTGAGTCCGATGTCTTAGATTCGAGGCCCAGATTCTAACACCTTTGGTTCGAGACCTAGATTCTATCATTTTGTGTTTAAGTCCCCGGTTCTACCACTTTGGGTTTGATGCCAGATCCAATCACTGTGGGTTCAAAGAATGGTTGACTTTATTTGGACTTGCGTTTGAGTATCATATTCTTGTAGTCATAGCTATTCGATGTACCTTCCAGGGTTATGGGGGTGCGTTCGGGTTTTATCTTAACTTGTGCACAAGTGTACCTTTTGGGCTTCTGGTGGTCCAGTTAGGCTTAGTTGAGCTATACTTAGATTTATTTTTGGTACGCCCTTGTGCTTCTTTTAATAACCGCTTTAACCTCTGTGTTTATCTAGATTTTATCTTTTCAGTTTGTTTTTACATTTCTTGCTCGATCGGCCTGTGATGCCTACTGAGTACCTTATTTTGGTACTTATGCTACACTCTACATCTTTACCTGATGCAGGTCTTTGTACCAACTACAAACAATGATTGTTCGTGCCGTCTTTTGCAGCTTGTGAATATCGAAGACGATGGTTAGCACTTGGGGTTCTAGATTGGCATGTCTTATTTTATACTTATGTTAGCTTGTCTTTTGCCTTTATGACGTCTTGTTGATGTCCACTTTTCAGACTTGTATTTATCTTGTTAGACAGCTCTGTACTCGTGACTTCCAGGTTTTGGGAGGGTTCCTTTGTATATAGTTTTTGGTTTGCTTCTTGTTTTTGTCTTTGCTTATTGTTAGCATTAATTTTTGTTTAGTTCTACCCTTGTACTTACTACTTCTTGTTCTGGGTATTGGTCGCTTACTTGTTGGTTGGTTTTAGTAGTTGCCATCATGACTCGGAAAGTTGGGTCATGAAAAGTTGGTAATAGATCCCAGGTTCATCGGTCTCACTTGTACATAGCTAATACCTAGTAGAGTTCTTCGGATCTGTGCGGAGACGTATGTGTCACATCTTTTGTAGGTTATAAGGTGTCTTTAGGAACTCCTCTCTTTTGTATCACTTTCATGCAGTCAGTGTGTTATTTGTTTCATGGAATCTCACTTGTTTCACTTTTTTTGCTAGTACGCGCCGCGTGGTGGTTCGGGTAAGGGTTGACCTCTCTTGCCTGGCAGTGGTGCATCACTACCCCTAGATAGAGAGTATGGTCAAGAGCCCACATCGGATACTCCAGCAACCTGTGTTCCGAATCAGCCGGGGGGGGGGGGCTGTAACCACCCTAGCCCCCCAGACCGACTATGGCGCTCGATCTTTAGGAAGCTATTGCGCAACATTTGACTGTTCTCGGCACCATGCAGCAGGCTCCAGCACCACACCTGCTCCAGCACTAGTACCAGGTCCACCACCAGCACCTGTTCCAGCACAAGCATCGGTACCTGCCCTAGGTCTAGAGGATCAGCCTGCAGTAGAGACACCTCGGTCCCAAGACCACCTGGCATGACAAAGCCAAGATTGCGCCCAGAGCTATGCCTCTAAAGGAGTAGAAGATGCACGTATTCTTGAGGATTTCAACTCCGAGGTTATCTGGGTCTGTGGGTGAGTATGCCTATGTGTTTCTGACTACTTGCAATAAGCGGCTACATACTTTGGGTCTTGTGGAGTTTATAGGGGCCGATTGCACTGCATATCAATTGCATAGGTCACCTAGAAAGTGGCGTACATTTATCAAGATTAGACTGGTTGAGTCTCTTGATAACGCTCAACTACACTTCATCCATTTTTTAGTGTAGGTGATTGCAATCTAGTATATACCCAACAAAGAGTTGGGGTCGATTCCACAAGGAGTTATACAGTATAAAATTCAATTATGAAGTGAAAGACATCTTCTAATGGGTTGTTGGAATTGAATTTATTGTTGACAACTAGTGTAAAATAGGGGGATTAGGTTTGTCAATTAACATCTACAAAACCAGGGTAGTAATCAAGTATAAAGGGATCCTTGCGGATGTGATCTATTAATTGCCAATTTCACTATCCGGGTGATTACTAATTACTAAAAGTCCCTGAATCTTAGTGGGTAGTCTACACTATAGATCGAACAATCATCTCTTGATCAACTATTACAATTCAAGAGACTTCTCTTGAACCTCGACAAGCATAATAATTATAAACTGGCCAAACCTCAATTTACCTACTCTCGAGAGCTAGATAGGTAGGATCGAATTAAGATTCACTTTCTCAAGCTGAATACGCAACAACCCAATAACTACAATCATCAATTGATAACCTTAAATCTGAAACCTCTTTCTCAAGCAAGCATATAATACTAGGCTAGAACTGCATTTGCATCTACAATTCATGAGTTAAAACTCAGTTATCAATCGAACCTACTACAACACAACAATTAAATCAGTAATTACTAATACCCATAAGCTAATTGAGACAATTAATCACATCATCACACCCCAAGAATGGGGGTCTTAGCCACATATTATAAAAAGGAGGAAAATATTACCAACTATGTTCTACATTAGCTGGGTAATGAATTCCAGGTCTTCACAATGCTTCAAATCAACTAAAATTCAAAACTCACTTAAAAGTCTACTCAAAAACTCTAAGAACAGTGTGTGGGATCAAGAACTCCAGGTAAGAACTCTTAATCACTTTGAATGTTCTCTCCAAATTTTGGAATTTTTTAAATTCTTTAAAATTTTGCATTTATACTCTTCCAGATTTTCATCTTTTTGACCGATCAGAGGAATTAGTTGAGCATCGCCGACCTGGTCGGTGAAGCGCCAAGTGTCCCTCTCAATAGTCGTCTTGACTTGCCTCTTCACCATTCAAACCTAATAACTTTAGGCGATCAAGATACTTGTCGTTGATCCATTCCGCGGTTCACCGAAGGTCCATTTCCATCGCCGAGTTGGCTTTTCCTCTGGGCAGGCACATTGTAACTTTTGGCGAGCTGAAGTACCACTCGGCGAGTTGCCGAGTGGTCTTGGCGATTGTCAACTTTCATTATCATCAGCTTTTTCAGCTTTTCCACTCCTTTTTCCCCGAAAATTTCCTTGCCTTGCTCTTTTGGCTTCATAGCTGCAAATTAGCACTTAAGCATCATTTCTGAGCATAAAATAGGCATCGAAGACACTAATACTATGAATAATAAGCCCTAAATGAGTCAAATTCCAGACTCATCAACACCTCCAACTTAAACTTTTGCTTGTCCTAAAGTAAAACACAAGATCGATTAGTTAAACAAGGATGTCTACGACTAGTGCTAGTCAAGACTCAACATGAATGTACACAAGAGGTTCAAACTAGTCATGCAATGTTCAATTATGCACTCTAAGTTTCAAACTGTCATTAACTATTATCAAATAGAACTCAAGCTCACAATGCTTGCTTCAAATGCAAGTTCAAGCTCAACAAAAGCATTCAAATTCCCTCACACCAACAATGATTCCATGCTCACACAAAACTCATCAACAATTTAGAATTTCCGCATCAAAAGAAACTTTTACACTCTCAAAGATGAACACATGCATGATTCTACCCATAAGCTTGCCCTTATTTTCCAACCAACATTGCTTTCAGCTCACTCAAGATCACAAAGGTCTTTCAAGGCTTGTAACAGGGCTGAGGGTAAATGTATGATCATTTTGGTTTAGTGACTTCTACCACATCATGAAGAATGGCATGCATTTCATTTTTTCTTTTTCGATTTCACACTTTATGATTTTCACAATCCACCCTAAGTTTTTCAAGCATGACTCATTGGATATCCCATTTCTATTGTCCATTTCACAAACTTTATTTCGAAAGTTCTTTTCTTTTTCGATCTTTTTCTTCTTTCACTTTTTTATTTTCTCTTTTTTTTTACATGGAGGGGTTCCATCTTATTCAACATGATCCTTCAAGGGTGAATTTCTCAATCTTCTTGAAATTCCTCCTTTTTCACCACACCCCCAACTTAGGCTTTTGGCCTAAGTTGGCTATTCAAACGAACCAATGCTTCATAAATGTTATAGGTGATGGGACAAAGAGGTAAAAGTTGTTCATGTTTATTTTAAAGAAAAAGGATAGGCTTAAATGGTACCAATTAAGGTTAACACTCTCACACTGTTGTCACAGAGAGGTATAATAGCAATTTTTGTTAACTCTTCATAAATTGTGCCTACGATCATCTCTATCATTAGTCAATTGGACTAACGAGGCAAGTTCTAGGTATTACTAAGAACATATTTCAAGAAAATCTTACCACACATGTCATTCAACACAAACATCCAACAAGACTCTACAATTTTCAGCTTGCGTGCAACGATCATCACAAGAGGTCAACTCAACAATCGACTTAGTCACAATGAGATGCTAAGAGTTCACATATGACTTATATAGCTCAATTTTCCTCATTGGAGCCGCACACACTTATCCTTCAATCGAAAGAACTATTCAAGTCATCGGTATTGATCACAATCGACACTCAAAATTACAAGAGAATAACCACATTCTCAAACATAAAGAGGTGGAATTTTTTTTTATTGGGTTCAAAACCAACATAAACATTAAACTCAATGGATCAAAAACTAATATATACCAAAAAAATCCAGCATTCACACAAACACACAAACAACAATAAAATCCATAAAACAGCCCAAAAGAGGTAGGTATGGAAATACCTTACCCCGCCAAACTAAACTAGCAATTGTCCTAAAATGCAAAGAAATAAATGAAACAAGTCTAAACACGAAACTAAAAAAGAGTGAAAAGCCCCCGGTCAGGCAAAGCCGGTGGTGAACACTGCATATCAGTGACTCCCTCAGTCTGGGCATCAGTGCCCGGATCTACACAATCCTTTGCTTCACTGGAGCCCACCATACACGTGTCCCTCAGAGATGCCTCCACAACTGTCTGTACCATAACCCCCTCGAGGTCCTCTAAATCATCATATAGAACTACATCTCAAACACCCAGCTCCTTTTCATCGGTCTCGGACCCAGCATATGCATCATCCCCAACAACATCTCCGGTCGTAGTAACCAGAGAAATCTCAGAACTTGCCAGGAAATCTATACTCGGAACCTCCAGAAGATCCACAGTGCCAAAGAACATCAAGAGATCGGTGGATTTAGCGCATGCACATCTCGTCGCAGCCCAACATTACCGGCCTTCAAGGCTCTCACATCCTCAGAAACACCCTTTCCCTGCTGACAAACCTTTAATCTCACAGTGAGGGAATCCAAGGACAATCCATAGCATCGATCATCTCTCTATGCTCTCTCAAGTCAGTCTTGATAGGGGCTAGTGCAGTAGCAATCACCCTCTCGATCAGCCCAGGTACAACAACCTCTACCCGAGAGGCACAACATCAACAGACTAGGCCAGGTGGCCCATCTTGTATCACATGGACTGGGTCAATAGGGGTCAGAAAGAAGCAGTAGTAGCAGTAGGAGGAGGAATAGTAGTAGACCCAGAAGGGACAAAAGTGGAAGTGCTAGGTGTACTTGTAGGCTCACTTGCCTGAGTAGGAAAGATTGTCTTTGTCGGTATCATCTCCACATCAACTACCGGGGAAGCATCCACCAGTGCAACTCTACTCATCTAAGCCTCATCCCTCATGTACAGGAACTCTATCCTTCATATGTATGTAGAGGAAGTGGAAGTGACTTCCATATCCGTCTTCTGAATCAATGGTACCCGGGCACGCCTGCAAAACATCTGTAATCAGGATTGGAAATGGGGGAGAGGTCTGGCTCAGTTTGTCCCTCATGGCCATCTCCTGCTGGATGATTAAACCAAGATTAAGTCTCTCCTGGTCCAGGATACAGCCCAACAAAGCAGCCTTCAGATACCAGAATATAGACTCATTCTGTGATGGCATCAATGTACTGCTGATGAACCCCAACCAATATTTGGTAGCCACGTTTAGGTCCTTCTAATTAATAGGGAGACCCACCTCAATCCATCGCGATGTGATGTTAGAAATCTGTGGTGCTAACCAACCCTTCAAGTCGTCGAGGGTCTTCTTCTATATCTGATCCACGAAGAACCGTATCACATTCATCGTAAAACCAAGCACCTCATTGATGTCACTGTCGCTGCATTTGACCTTTCAACCCCGCACCACTACATGGTCAACCGACTTGAACAAGCTGGCCTTCTTCTTACCTTTAGGCACCAGCTTGCCAGACTCCGCATAAAACTCATGAACCCAAGTAGGAATATAGGAGCCTCGAGGCTTTGTGAAGATTTCAAACCTGTGGAACTTGATAGTGTTCCACACCTCCGGGTACCGGTCTACTACTCCATCCATTGACAAACACTTCTCCTCTAAAATGGTCCTCAAACCCTCGGTCTTTAGTCTATTCAATGACCGGGGTGGGGGTACCTGTACTGGTGGCACCAGAGGAACCTACTCAACAATCAGAGCAGGAGGTGAAGGAGGAGTAGGCGGCACCGGGATCATGGCTAGATCATGTAGAGATTTAGAGCATAGCTTCTCTCTCCTAGTCTAGAGAGTCTGATCATCCTCTAGTTCAGACACGGAGGTCGGCGATCTATCATCGGAGTTTCCCTCACTTTCTGAAGTAGTGAGGTGGGTGGCATAGATTCCCATACTATTGGAGCTCTCCTCCACTAGCATTGGCACCATGGGCCCCTTTCGCCTTTCCTTTTCCTCTTGTTGGAGGAAGTTTGGCCTGTGTATTCTGGGAGGGTGTAGAACCCTCGTTAATAACAGTATCCCCTTGCACGCTTACGGGGTGGTTGGTTTCTACCTGCAACCTTCAGTCTAGCCATACCTGCAAAACAACATCAAATAGACAAATATGTTAGAAACAATTCAAAAAATTATGAATTTTGGAAAATATGCCGAAAAGCTCACCGACCTATTCGGCGAACCAGATCAGGCTTTTCGAATGTTCCAGAATAAAAGTTCTCAGAAATCAACACAGGTCAGCGATGCTCAAGGGCTTTCGGCGAATCGCTGAAACCCATTCGGTGAACTAGAAGTAGCTCGTGGAATGTTACTGAACAATTTATAAATCATAGGGGTGTAAGGGCGATCTAATAGTCATTCGGCAAAACGCCGAGTGAACTCGGCGAGCTCAGGCGTATCGCCGAATAATACAGAATAATTCCAACAATTTTGAAGGATAAAAAGGCGATCTAGGGGCTGTTGGGCAAACAGCCGAACCATTTGGCGAGCTCGACTAAGCTCCCTGAAAGGTCTTTCCTGGTAGATTTTGACCCCAACCTTCAATTTCTAACCTGCAGCCTATGATAATAAAATTAAACACCTATTCTATACAATTAAACCCAGACCTATGGTATGAATGACTTTGGGGTACTCTGACTTCCCCAAATTTGTCCAAAATTTACCAATCTACGTCTTTTGCCCTTAAGAATAACGTCACCCGCTCTATCATTAGCCAAAATCAGTCAATCAAAGCTATTGGGGTTACTTAGACTTCACCCATACCAGACCCAACATTTAATCAACACACACCCACAATTTTATCATGCAAATACGCGGGGTTTGACAATTAATGGTTAAAATAAGCATAATCAGAGTACGACAAGGCACAAACAAACCACTATCAATCAAACAATTATTATTACGCAAACAATTCAATGGGGAAAAAATCATGCATTTGAAAGTACAAAAAATAAAGACAGTGTTTAGATAACTAACCTCAATAGTAGACAATTAACCACTAGGCTAGCAATTTGAAGCAAAATGCTTCACAATGTCCCCCCCACTCAATTGATCCCACACAAGAATGCAAGAAAAACAAGTAACGAAATCCAAAGTGCGGTTGTGAAAGTGCAAAAGTCGGAAACTATGAAATGAGGGAGGTTTTTGAATTTAAAAACAATTCATCCCTTCATGACTCTTCAGCTCGTGCGCTAGTCTACGATGGTCAGTTATGTCGCTGACCATTTAGCGATGTGCCGAATGACTCTTTTGTCCGCCGAGTTTGACAGAACCTCTAGCTAACTAGTTAGTCCAAATGGCAATCCATATCGGGCTTACCGATCTGTTCGATGAGTCGCCGACTGGTACCTAGGCTCGCCTAATTGCTCCTTTTTCCAAAATTTTGAATTTTCAACCTGCACATTCAACACCCGTTATTCAAACAACAATATTAAAAGCTCAAAAACTTGAGTTGCCTCCCAAGAAGCACCTTATTTAACATCTTGGCACAACGGAGATACTTATTTTATGATTCATTCTTAGGGTTGGCCATGGTGTCACTCGGTAATCCTCTTTTTGGCCTTGGATTCAAATGAGTCGAGATTCGACCCATTAGTGTTTCCAGCTATTTAATGGACACTGTGTGAGAAGTAACCGTCTAGTTTAGAGTTGAGACGTCCTCTTTCATTTCCTTAAGCAATTTGTCCGACCCTTCCACTTTATTGAGAATGCGTGCAAGCATATCTTCAGTGCAGAAATTTTCCGGATCAGATCTTTGCTCTTTTGGCTTTTGACGCTCATGTGGAGGTATATCTCTCTCTTTGTCACCATCTCACTCCCTCAAGTTTGTACCATGGTCATGCCATTCCCTATCGCGGTCTTTCCAACCTTCATCACGCTCTCTATTCGAACCTTGGTTTCCTCCTGGCCTTGAATAATTTTGGCGGAAAACCCTTTCTTGATTTTCTAGAAAGTATACTTCTTCATTGTATAAAGCTTCAAAGTGTGCATCATCGGGATTTGCTCCGCTAACTCCAACTGCATTCACGGCCTTAGAACCACTACCCATGATACATGTTTTGACAAAAGATCGATCCGGGTCATTATTTTAGCCATGCTTTCATCCCGCTCTTGGCCTTTTTCTATTTTTTCCTTTGTCATCTTGAACGTCAAGGGAGACATTTGATCTTCCCTAGTGTTCCAACCGCGGTTTATCTTCGTCATTCCATCAAGGAGAGTAGAATCTATTTCAAAAGGTTGTTGCATAATTCCTCCTTGGAAAAGTTTATCAGCCACACCCTTGTTGACTGAATCTAGACTCCAACAAAAATGTTGTAACAACACGTTGTTCGGGAGTCCATGAGTTGGACATTGGAGTAATAGCTTCTGAAACCTCAGCCATGTCTCATGGATTGGTTCACCATCCAAGCATTTGAAAACCTGAATATTATCTCTCAATGCAATCATCTTCGAGGGAGGAAAAAATCTTATGTAGAATGCTTCAGTAAGCTCTTCCCAAGAAGTAATCAAGTCCCTTGGTAAGTCAACTAACCACTTTGTTGCTTCCCCCATCACCAAAAAAAGGAACAACCGAAGTCGGACTGACTCCTGTGACATGTTTTTGAACAAAAATGGACCACACTCGTCATTTTTTTGTATATGGTCATGGGGATCCTCATGCACCTGCCCTCCGAATAAACATTTTATTTGCAATAGCTGTAACATCGTGTTAGTCACATGGAATATCGCATTTCCCATCACTGGAGCTAAAGGAATAACACCACACTACCCAATTGAGCTTCATTGACACCATTTAAGTTACCGATGTCATCTTGTTGTCCAAGTTGGCCAGCGTTACTCCCATTCACACTCATCTCGTCACTTGTTCAAGAGTAGCCAACAAAAAACACAAAAAAAGCAAGTAGATTCAACTATAAACAATATTAGATGACAACTAAACTTCACTAAAAGAATTCTAAATACCACTCATGGCAGCGGCGCCAATTTTTGATAACGTTCAACTACAGTTCATCCAATTGTAAGTGTAGGCGATCACAATCTAGTATAAACCCAACATTGAGTTGGGGTCGTTTCCATATGGAGTGATACGATATAGAATTAAATTACAAAGTGAAAAACGTGTTCGAATTAGTTGTAGGAATATAATTTATCGAAACAATCAAAACAAAATGTAGGGATAGACAACTAGTGTCAAATAAGGGATTAGGTTTGTAAATTAACAACTACGAAGATAGGGGAGTAATCAAGTAGAGAGGGATCCTTGGGGATGTGATCGATTAATTTCCAATTTCACTATACGGGTGATTACTAATTACTAAAAGTCATTGAATCTTAGTTGGTAGGCTAGACTATAGATGCAATAGCCATCTCTCAATCAACTAACACGATTCAAGCGAGTTCTCTCGAACCTTGACAAGCATAAAAATTATAAACAACCCAAAACCTCAATTTACCTACTCTCTCAAGCTAGATAGGTAGGATCGAATTAAGATGCACTTTCTCAAGCTTAATCCGCAACAACCCAATAACTACAATCATCAATTGATAAACTTAATTCTAAAACCTCTTTCTCAAGCAAGCATAGAATACTAGGCTAGAACTGCATTTGTAACTACAATTCATGAGTTAAAACTCAGTTATCAATTGAACCCACTCCAAAACAACAATTAAATGTTTGGGATCAAGAACTCAAAGTAAGATCTCTCAAACACTCAGAATATTCTCCCCAAATTTCAGAACTTTTTAAATCCTTTTAAAATTTTGCATTTATAATCTTCCAGATTTTCAGTTTTTGGATCGATTGGTGAAATTAGTCAAGCATCGCTGACCAGGTCAATGATGCGCCAAGTGTCCCTCTCAATAGTCGTCTTGACTTGCCTCTTCACCATTCAAACCCAGTAACTTTAGGTGATCATGATACTTGTCGCCGATTCATTCCGTGGTTTGCCGAAGGTCCATTTCCATCGTTGAGTTGGCTTTTCCCCAGAGCTGGCACGCTGTATGTTTTGGCTATCTGAAGTACCACTCGGCCAGTTGCTGAGTGGTCTTGGCGATTGTCAACTTTCATTATCTTCAACTTTTTTAGCTTTTCCACTACTTTTTGCCTGATAATGTCCTTGCCTTACTCTTTTGCCTTCATAGCTACAAATTAGCACTTAAACATTAGTTCTAAGCATAAAATAGGCATCAAGGACACTAATACTATGAATAATAAGCCCTAAATGAGTCAAAATCCCACACTCATTATCTCCTCCGGTCAGTAGGACCAATTTTTGTGTGGATTTTATTGCAAGGTTTATCGCTCGTAGCATCAGAGATCGCCTCCTGGATCAGTTCTCCAGGTTGGAGCAGGCTCTATGAAGGTTTTAGAATATGAGACGAGGTTTTATGAGCTCTACCATGATTCCAGTATGATGTTTTATTCATGGGTTGAGGCTTCAACTTTGGATTGAGACTCAGTTCATGGTCTCCACATGTTTCTCTTTTCTGAATGTTGTTTATCACTCCCACACTATTGAGGAGCTGCATCGGAGGTCCAATAGGGCAGTGACAAAAGAGACAGATATGAGGTAGAAACAACAGGTCCTATTCCAGGCAGAGGGTCTCCTTTGAAAGGCCTAGGCAGAAGTATTAACAGGGCTAGTATAGCCTACCAGTGCTGACCTTATTGCTGGTATTAGAGGAGGACCGATATAGCCGTAGTGAGATTGGCTTAAGTTAGAGCCATGCGTCCCACTCTTATGCTTCAGCCTGTGGTTGTCGTTCTTCTTGGGGAAAATAATCGTTGAGTTATTTTGATTGTGGTGAGTTGGGAAAATGGTCAAGAGATTGTCCTATGTTCAGTCGTATTTCTGCTCCACAAACAGCTCCACTAGCAACACCTCTAGCTAGGGGTCAAGGGTAGTGTCAGGACCATCGCGGTGGTTATTAGGGTAATCAGAGTGGTCCCCGAGGAGGTAGGTCAGGCAATAGGACTGATGGCCAGGGCTGAGGCAGACACAACCATTTTTATACAGCTCTAGCGAGGGCGGAGGATGAGGCATCTGACAATGTGATCACATGCACAATTCTATTATACCACTAGTCTTCCTCTGCTTTATTTGATCTAGGATCTACCTATTCTTATGTGTTTGTATATTCTGCTTCTTATAAAGGTATGAATTTTGAGCATATGGCAGTGCCATTGGTTGTGTTGACCTCCGTGTGTGAGTCTTTAGTAGTGGATCAGGTATTTCGATCATACATAGTTACTCTCTAGGGGCGTGACACCTGGGCTGACCTTATGTTATTAGATATGCTTGATTTTGATGTGAATTTGTGCATGGACTAGTTATCTCCCTGCCGTGCAATTTTAAATTATTTTTCTAAGATTGTTACCTTAGCCATGCCTTGTGTTCCCTCGATGGTGTGGCAGTGCTCAGTTAGCAGCACAGTAGTTGGTTTTATCTCTTTTCTTCAAGAGCGGAGGCTAGTGGATAGTGGGTATTTGTCTTATTTGGCTTATATGTGTGATGTGAGTAGGGATGTCCCTTTAGTTGAGACCATTCCAGCCGTCTGTGATTTTATAGATGTGTTTCCTACTGACCTACCTAACCAACCTCTAAAGCATGATATTGACTTTCCTATCGAGCTTGAGCCGGGTACTCGGCCAATTTTCAATCCTCCATATCGGATTGCTCCTGTAGAGCTCAAGGAGCTCAGTGTTCAGCTTCAAGACCTCTTGGGTAAGGGATTCATCAAGCCTACGTGTTACCTTGGGGAGTTCCTATTCTGTTTGTCAAGAAGAAGGATGACACGATGTGCATGTGTATTGACTATAGGTAGTTGAATAGTGTAACGCTGAAGAACCCCTACCCCCTAGGACTGATGATCAATTTTACCAGCTTCTAGGTGTTGTAGTGTTTTCGAAGATTGATTTGAGCTATGTTACCATCAGTTGAGGATTATAGCAGCAGACATCCCTATGATCATATTTAGGATTTAATATGGCCTTTATGAGTTCCTATTGTTGTCTTTTGGGTTGACTAATGCCCATGCCTCCTTCATGGACTTGATGACATGCGTGTTCAAGTTGTACCTTGATTTGTTCGTCATTGTGTTCATAGATAATATTTTTGTATACTCCCGAAGTAGGATTGATCATGAGCAACATTTGAGTATTGTTGTCGATTCTTAGAGCAACCATGTCCGTCAGACTCATCATGAAGGGTCTTATCATCATCCATTCTAGACCTCTTTTTCTCCCTAGATTTCTCTTCCTTGAGTTTTGATTCCTCAATTTGTTGGGCATACACTATAAGACGTGAGATATCCATATCATGAATGAGCATTTACGTACAACATTTTTTTCAACTAAGTCGGACACTCCAATCATAAACTTATTCATCTTAGCCCTCGAATCCGCCACTATAGTAGGAGCATACTTGGATAGTTGGGTAAATTTGAAGGCATACTCCTTAACACTCATTGTACCTTGCCTAATGTTAATGAACTCTTGCATTTCAGCCTCCCTCAACTCTAGGGGAAAGAATCAATCAAGAAAAGTCAACTTGAATACTTCCCACTCAACAGGACCTGCTCCTACCAGCCTAGCCTCTTTGCATTGATCATACCAAATTTGTACAACATCCCTCAATTGGTAAACAGCTAACTCCACCTTCTCTTGTGGAGACACCCCCATAATATCAAGTACTTTACAAACCTCATCTATAAACTCCTTAGGATCCTCTTCCACTTTGGAGCCATAAAACTCTGGAGGGTTCATCCTCATAAAATCCCTCACTCTTAAAGCCGGGGAATTCACATTAGGATTCATAGGAGTAATCACTTCCCTATTGGCTTGAGCCATCATGGATTGGGCCAAAACATGAAAGGCCGCCCTAAAATCTGCATGAGTAATATTCTCAACCGATGGATCAACCGAAGCTTGATTAGCTTGAGGAGGAGCTCTGTTATTCACATCATCTTCCTCATTCCTCCTAGCATTTGTCCTTGTATTAGCCATATCCTAAAAACCATCGGGCACTGATTAGGAAAAATACCTTATAGAGTTAAACTCTATGGCACGACTTATAGAAGTGAAGAAGTCAGATTTCCTAATCATCTAATAGCTTCCCATTCATAAATGTGGCGCGCTTCACACTTATAAACAAGACGCTACTAGACGTGGTTTTGAGACATCCTAGAATCATTCTAAACCTTGTGCTCTGATACCAAGTTTGTCACGATCCAGGGGTACATCCTAGATGTAACATGGCACATAGAACCTCGAAGGACTTCATGTAAGCCATTTAGCTTATCATAACATAAGATAATTGAAAAGTGCAAAAATTTTAAAACATTTTCCATACAATCGAAGTCTTTTATAAAAGCAAAGCGGAAGTTTATTACACTTGTCTCAAACCATCTAAATACAACTTTGATTAAATCTTGGGACACAGCCCATACAATAGTTCTAAACATAAAAGAAAGACATAAAGGAAAGGTGATCAAATCCTCGATGCTATGAGGACTCGCCAAGTCTTATATCCTTGCTATTCTATGAACCTAGCCACGGGGATGGAACTCAATATCGGTGGACTCTACATTTTATAAGAATATAGGCAAGAGTATGCATTAGTACAAAATGTACTAAATATGATAGGTAGCATATTACCATTAAAGGAATACATCATGTTCATAAGAATAGTAAATCGTTAGATCTTCATAACATAAGAGAACTACTTCTTAAGTAACCTCAACACAAACTTGTGCAATGCATGGATGAGACCCCAAAATCCCACCCATACTAAGTACCACTTTTAGGCCATCATAATCATACTTACCATCTTTGGATCTCATCCTTAGCTTAATTGTCATAGACAAAGGGAACCTTCACCTTTAGTCAAACATATCAAGGAAGGCAACTATAAAAACAATCCAAGCTAAGCATACAACATATAAGAGAAATACTTCATAAGTAGCTTCAAGTCATACTTATACAATGCATGGATAAGACCCCATAATCTTACCCATACTAAGTACCACTTAGGCCATCATAAATAAATGATTACAATTTATCATTTCTAGGCTACCAAGGAATAGCACCATATTAGGCTAGACCAAGCTACCATGGAAAGCATACTATCATGCAGGTCCAAGCTATTCAAGGAAGGGTACTATTTCTCCATACTAGTTACCAATGAAATTGTTTGATCTTAACCAAGTCATGCTACCATGCAAGCATTCTATGATACTAGTTCAAGCTAACCTTAGGAAGAGTATGATTTCTCAATCCAAGGCTACCATGAGATCTCCTACTCAAGATAAAATCAAATGGTCTTGTCTTACCAAGTCAAGCTATTGATCAAGGGATTTCATAAAACAACTCCAAGCCAACATATCTAAACATGCTTTAATTCATTTTAGGTGAGCAAGCCTTTCAACCTACAATTATTCTATGTGAGAGACAAATCATATCATATTCATGCATAAGTGTGTATATGAGGCTAGCCTTTCAACAACACTACAACAACATCATAATCATAGACACTTCATTCTCAAAGCCTTGGCATACATAATTCCTCATATGAGCTTTAGTTTCAAAGACCTAATAATCAACATTCATCACGACAAACCTTACTCTCAAAGCTTTACTTCTTACAATCATCATACACACCTAGATCACAAGACATTCTAGTCACATTCTTCATTCTCAAGAAATTCTCGTCATATATCATCATAAAGGATAAATCTCAAGCATTACTTATCATGATCTATCATATATACTTTAATCTAATTCAATTCATGTCTACATGCTTTTACCCTCAAGCAATTACTACACATATCATCAACCCTAGATGATTATCTCTAAATCCTCAACTTTTCTTCTTAAGGAATAAACCCACATTACTTTAGTTTCATTAATTAGACTAGGGTTAGGCATAGAAAACATGTAATTTCGTCATAGTAACATGATTCACTACTAATTCTATCATAAACAATCAATATCCACTAAATTGGATCAACATACATCATAACCCACAACATTGAAGAAACATTAACTTGAATCGGGGAATTCATCATCAAATTAGGGGAATTCTAGAGGTCTCCATGGATGAATAAGCTATCATACCTTGGATACGAAGCCCAAAAAAATCTTGGAAGATTGGAGGAATGTGACCTAGCTTGACCCTTCTTCTTTTTAGATAGAGAATATTTGAGAGAGTATTTGGTTTCTTTTGGGGGTTTAGAAATAATGATTTGGAATGACTAAATTAAGGGTCTAAAGTCATTATATAGGTGGTCTAAACTAGGGTAAAATGATGTCACTTAATAATTAATTAATTCCAGAAAACCCAAAAGTGCCCTTAACTGATTCCTCAAAATAGTTTATCGGTGACTACCCATGACCTCACGACTACAGTCCGTGGATGGACCCACGTGGCATGCTGGTGAACCGTGGGTGGGTGTCTGTGGCCTATTTTTGTGACCTTGACCCACAAACCCTCACCCACTGGGCGTAGGTTCCCTCGCAGGTCACTGCCAAGGCAACTTTTCGAAGGTCTTCCTCAAGGACCCATGGTTGCCCCTGTAGGTCTTACCTTGACGTTCTAATATGAAACCGTTTATTTTTAGGTATGAAGAGTCACATCCATGACTCTAACTCTCACGTTAAGCTCTATTTTACCCTACAAATTTTTAGGGTGTTACATTTTG
Organism: Solanum okadae; assembly: GCA_036553675.1. Taxonomy (NCBI): domain Eukaryota; kingdom Viridiplantae; phylum Streptophyta; class Magnoliopsida; order Solanales; family Solanaceae; genus Solanum; species Solanum okadae. Next base: position 26,824,290 of record CM071689.1, read on the forward strand.
TGTGGGATCGATAACTCGGGGAGGATTTTTGGATTCGTTGCTAGCCTAACTTTTCAAATTCTCTGCATATAAGGTTGGTTTTCCAAACCCCTCTTTTCATTTTAGTGAAATCAAATGCATGATCATTGTGTGGTTTTTCTCTGTGTATAATATTTATTTATTGACTGTCTGGCTTTTATGTTTTGTCGTATTAATTTAAATTGATGTTATTTGGCCTTAAATTATGAAGTCCCGTGTTTTTGCATGTTAAATCGGTTGGGTTGTGTTGAACTTGTTGTATGTCTAGTGTGGATAATGTCTGAGTAACCCCGAATTATGTCGATTGTCAGATTTTTCCCAATGTTAGAACGGTTAACGTCATTCTTAAGGGCAAAACACGTTAATTGGCATTTTTTTGCCAAATCAGGGGAAGTATGGTACCCCGTGGGCATGTGTAGTATGGGTCTGAAACCAATTGCATAGAATAGTGGGTTAATTTTGTTTTTGTGGGCTACGGGTTATATTTTTTAGGTCGGCCTGAAAATATGGCAGGTTGGACTATTCGGCAAGCAGGGTCGAGCTCGTAGAGTGGTTCAACGGTTCATCTAATTCCTCCTTGATCGTGTTTTAATTCTCTATGTTTGAGGCTTGAGTTCTGTAACTTTTGGCGATACGTCTGAGATAATTGTGTTCACTCGACGACTCGCCAAAATTCCCTTCTGATTGCCCTTTTGCACCATAAATTTTTGAAATTGCTCTGTAACATTCGGCGAGCTACTTATAGTTCGCCGAATGGTGTCGGCAATCCACTGAATAGATCTTGACATCACCAAACTTTCCATAATTTTGAAAGATTTTACTCTTAAACTTTCGGCGATCCCGACTTGGCTTGCCAAAGGTGTTCGGCGACTCGTCGAATGGTTCGGCGAATCTTTCTGTGCAGTTTTCAAACTTTGAATATTATTTCAAATTACATCTAACGTGTGTGGTTTTGTTTTGCAGAAATTGCTGGACCTAAGGTTGCAGGAAGGAATCAACCCCTCGAAAGAGGGCTAGAGGGATCATTATTAATGAGGAGGCCGCAGCCTCCTGGGCCCTGGTTTCCAAACTTCCTCCAAAAGGGGGAAAGGGAAAGGACAAAGGCCCTGTACAACCCAAACCAGTGGAGGGGGAGCTCCGATAGTGAGCGTATCTATGCCACTCACCTCACCACTTCTTAGAGTGAGGTCCACTCTGAGGGCAGTTCTCTGGCCTTCGTCTTTGAGTAGGAAGATTACCAGCTCCTACAGGCTAGGAGAGTTGTGGTTCACTCCAAATCGATGAATGATCCTTCTAGAATCATGGTGCCTTCGATGCCTTCTCGTATTCTAGTTCTAGCTCAGGTAGCAATGCATGCCGCACCAGTTCATGCTCCTCAACCTTGGTTATTCAATAGACTAAAGGCCGAGGGTCTGAGGACCATTCTAGAGGAAAAAGGGTTGTTTACTGATAGCGTGGTAGACCAGTACCCAGAAGTGTGAAACACCTTGATGTTCCACAAATTTGAAATTTTCACAAAGCACCAAGGCCCTTACATTCCTACTTGGGTCCTGGAGTTTTATTCAGCATTTGGAGAGTTGGTACCTAAAGGGAAGAAAAAAGCTAGTGCTTTCAAGACTATTGACTTTGTGGTAGTTCGGGGAAAAAGGTGAAGTGCAGTAACTCAGATATAAATGAGGCCTCGGATCTACTATGAACTTCATACACTATTATATTGATAAGATCTAGAAGAAAACCCTCGATGATTTGAACGTTTGGCTAGCACCTCTTATTTCAGATGTGACTCCGAGGTAGATTGAAGCTGGTGTGCCGATTGAGAAGAATGACATGAGCCTCCAGGTACTAGGTCACATTTATTAGCAGCATCATCATGCCATTGAAAAATGAGTCGATCCTCTAGTATCCGAAGGCTGCGTGTTTTGGCTGTATCATGGATCAGGAAAAACATAACTTGGGTCTGATCATTGAGCACGAGATGGCCAAACAGAGTCAGACTTATCTTCCCTTTCCGGTGCTGATCACTAAGCTATGTAGGTGGGCTCGTGTCCCTATGTATGAGATGAAGGATGTGGAGGTGACTCCCACTTCCTCTAATGACATTCTACGGATCGAGGTAGAGTACTTGAAGGATGAGGCCGAAAGGAGGAGAGCTGCACTGGTGGATACGTCTGATTGATAACATTTCAAGGACAGTTATCTAATTTTAAGTGTCAGCGATCGCTAGTCAGTATAATAACCCAACTAAATGAGTTGGGGTCGAATCCCACAGGGAGTGGTACGTGTTTAAGATTCAAGAGCAAAATAAGAATATGTTCAAGTCAATCATAGGAATAGACATTTTTGAATAAAAACATAATTCAAATTAAGGGAGACATGAATGTCAAATAAGATGGGTTTTTTGTTTCAACTATTAGCTACAACAATTGCAAATAGCACAAATTAACAGGTAATGAGAGGGGTTCTTGCGATGTGATTGAATTATAGGCTAATGTAGACAAATGGATGATTGCAACAGTTCGTAAATAGCTGTAAATCAGTGAATAAACTAGATTTTAGTGGCGATAAACTTTCTCTCGAACAATTTACCCCGAATCAAGTTGATTTCTCTTGAACACCAACAAGCATGCAAATAAGAACAACCTACAGTTTAGTCCATTCAGTCTCCCGAGCTGAATGTGTGGAAAAAGGTTTAGGATTCAGTCTCTCGAGCTAAACCCATCACAACCCAATACCCATATACCATCAATTCAGTAATCTTGGTTTTCAAAACATCTCTATTGAGCAAGACAAAAAAACGAAGGTTGAGTTGCATTTGCAACTACAACCCTTTAAATTAAACCACAATTACTGATTGAAATCACTATTAAACAACATTTAAACTAACAATTAGCAATACCCACAAGCTAAATCTACCCATAATCACATAATCACACCCCAAGAATTGATGTTTTAACTAGATATCATAAAAATATAGAAATCGTTACCAAATTGTGTTTCCATCAATTGGGTAAGATTAATTTTGACTTTACAATGGTCCAAGTTGAAGAATCTCAGAGACGCACTTCAAATTTCTCAAAAATGGAAAACTTCAATTCTTCAAAGCTAAGGAAAAGTTTTGTCTCAAAACTCAAATAAAGCCCTAAATGAGTCCAAATCATGGACTCATCAACATCCCTAACTTAAACTTTTGCTTGTCCTCAAGTAAAACTGAAGTTCAGCAGTTCAAAAAGGATGTCTCAAGTAGTGCTACAGCAACTCAATCATGAATGCACACAAAAAGACTCAACTTAATCATGCAAGGATCAATTGTGTACTCAAAGATTCAAGTTGTGACTCACCATTATCAAAGATTCTCAAGTTCACAATAGTTGCTTCAAAATGCAAGTTCAAGCTCAACAAAGGTACTAAAATGCCCTCACACAAAGGATGATTCCATATTCACATAATGGTTCAACAATTTATAGCTCCGGAATCAAAATCAACACTCACACTCACAAAGATGAACACATGTATGACTCCACCCATAGGTTTGCCCTTATTTTCCAATCAACACTTGTTTCAACTCACTCAAGATCAAAAAGGTCTTTTCAAGGTTGGTAATGGGGCTGAGTCTAAAGGTATGGTCATTTAGGCTCAGTGGCTGCTATCCTCATGAAATTTGGTATGAACAACACTTTCTTTCCTTTTCTTCATCATTCCCATTCATGCTCAAAGAGTCATCCCATTATTCACTTTCCATGAAATGTTGGACAACCCATTTCTTTTTACATTTTCACAACTTTATTCCACAACTTTATTCCACAACTTTTTCATTCTTTTTCTTTTTCATTCTTCTATTCTTTTTCTCTTTTTTTTTATAGAGTGGTTCCATCTTTTTCACAATCATAGATCAAGGGCGACTTCTTTCCACTTCTTGATTTACCTTCTCTTATCATCACACCCCTTACTTAGGCTTTTGGACTAAGTTGGATATTCAAAGCAACCACAAATCATGAGGATTATGGGTAATGGATGAAGAAAGTTCACAATTTGCATCAAGTTTCTTCCCAGAAAAAGGCTAATGCTCTAAAGGTGCTCAAGCGAAGTTCACAGACTCACAAGGTAGGCCAAAAAAGAGGTATAATGTCAAATTGTTTCACTCTTTTAAAATTGTTGCCTAAGATCATTTCAAGAGCTCACATCACTTGGTCAACCGGACCAACGGGGCAAATTCTAGGAGTCATCACACATGGTTCACGGTAAGCTCATCACATAAGGCATTGACACCAATGTCAAACAAAACTCCACACTTTCGCTAGTGTGCAATGTTCATCACAAAAAACTCAATTTGATAACTGGCTAGTCACAACGAGATGCAAAAAGTTCACATATTTCCTGTGGAACTTCATTTGGCCTCATCATAGCCGCACATTCACTTTTGTTTGATTGAGATCACTATTCAAGTCATCGGTATTGATCATAACTGATACTCAAATTTGCGTAAGAAGAACCACATTCAACACACTTAAGAGGTGGCACAAATTTTTTCGGAAGGATAAAAAATCATCTACATTCAAAATAGGGAGCCACAAGCTCAAACATCTATAAAATTAGTGTCAAATCACAAAGTGTACCACAAAACCCAATATATATAGAAAATGTAAACAAAACAAAAGGTAGGTATGTAAGTACCTCACCCTACCACAATTAAAAAGTAATTTGTCCTCAAATGCAAGACTATATCCAAAAAGTAAATAAAACATGACAGAGAGGGAGCTAAAGGGAAATCCTGTCTAAATAGTCGCTCCATGTGTCTTGGCATCAGTGCCCGGTGCATCACTCTGATCTTCGGCCTCAGTTCCCGGAGTCACATCAACAGTGCCGGATCAACTAGGAGCTGCCATGGACGTCTCTGTCAGCGATGTCTGGATCACCGACTGTACAATCATCTCCTCTAGATCTCGCAGGTCTCCATATATGCTCCCCTCTTGTACCTCTCTCTGCTCCTCGTCGGTCTTTGCCTCCGACTCATCAACTGCTATGCCACCCCTATGTAGGTCACCGGTGGTGTCTAGAGGAATCACAGAAGTCTCTGCGAAATCTACATCATCCGCTGCCTCTAATAGTGAAGTGTAGTCTGTAGACTTGAGATAGTCTACATCCTTTCTCAGATCTTCCATTTCGGCTTTCATAGCCATAACCTCAGAAGACTTCCCCTGTCTACTCTCACAAACCGTGACTCTCGCAGTCAAATCATCAACATAAGCCTAGAGGGGGGGGGGGTCAGTGCAGCTAAAATAGCAGCCTCAATCATCCATGGCACAATAACCTCAAATATAGTATCCCTCACATCAACCGAATGGGCTAAGTGTCCCATCCTCAGGATCATAGCTTGAGTAATCTTGGTCGGCTGGGAAGATGTGGAAGTACCAGGACCTTGGGAGGAAGAAGTGGGAGTGGATTTACATGAAGGCCCAGAGGCCGGAGTAGGCAAAAATGCCTTCGTAGGTATCGAGTCAATGTCCACCTTTGGAGATGTATCTACCGAGGCTGCTCTCCTCCTGTCGGCCTCCTCTCATGTGTACTCGGCCTTTATACGTTGGATATCTGTGGAGGAAAAAGGGGTAACCTTAAAGTCTGTAGTAGCATCTTGAGGAACTCCAGTACGCTGGTATAACTCTGTGATCAGCACCGAGAATGGAAGGGAGGTCTGCTTCTGTTTGGCCCTCATGGCCATCTATTGCTCAATAATATGCCCCATGTCAATGCTCTTCTTGGACATAATCAACCAAAGGAAGGCTGCCTTAGGATGGTGGAGAATGGACTCATTCTGGGATGGCATAATTGAGCTTCTGATGAATCAAAACCAATATCGTGCTGCTACACTCATGTCCCTCTTCTCGATCGATACTCCTACATCAATCCACCTAGGGGTGGTGTCAGAGATGAGGGGAGCCAGCCAACTCTTCAGGTCATCTAATGATACTGTAGTGGTAGCCAGATTGGGGTAGTCAAAGTTTGACCCCCTGTCAAGTACCGCGTTGATGTAATCACGACTACAATGCACTACTGTCCCCCGTAGCATAATAGACCCCACCGGTCTGAACTCATTGTCCTTTTTCTTGCTTTTAGGAATTAGATCACCATTTGCATAGTAAAACTCCTGGACCCATGTAGGGATATATGGGCCTCGGGGTCTGCTAAACTGCTCAAACTGATGGTACTGGAGTTTCTCCCTTACCCTGGAGTGTCTGCCCTCTAGGCCCTCTGTAGATAGTAGCTTCTCCTCAAGAGTAGTTTGCAACCCATCAACTTTTAGTCTGTTGAGTAGCCTGGGAGTAGGAACCACCGGTGGTATTGGAGCTACAAGACGTGTTGGAACTGGCACTGTATCTGCTGGAGAAGGAGTGGTAGATGCTGGGACTCTAGATGAGTCAGGATGAGATCTATCACAGAGCTCTGTCCTCCGGGATTGTAGTGGCTGGTCGTTCTCTAGCTCAGATAGTGCAGCCTGGGAGTCAATGGACTCTCTCACCTTGCAAGAGTTGTGCACCAAAACCTCAACAACTAGCTTCTTGCCTTTGCCCTTGCCTCATGTTTGAGGCTATGTTCTTCCCTTTTTAGGAGGGTTGGTTCCCCCTTCGTTTGTGACTACTCGATGTGCTCGTTTATGGGGCGGCATATCAAGGTTGGTCCAAGCCATATCTGCAAACACAATGTAGAAAGTTAGAAACAGGTCAGACAAAGGTGCAGAAAAATAGTTGTAGACAGACTAGCCAAACCAGTCATCGAGTCGCTGAATCGCTTTTGCGAGCCAGATCGGGCACATCGAAAGGATTGGCTCAAAATTTCTCAGAAAAATTGGCATGTCGGCAATGGAAAGGGCCTTTAGGCGAGCAAGGATTAGCCCGCCAAAAGTTACAGTGCATTTTAGGGGTTAGGGGGTGCAGAAAAGGCGATAAAGAAGGACTTTCAGTGAGTTGCCAAGTGCACTTGGCGAACTCAGGCTTCTCTCCAAAAGTTTCAGAACCTAACTCAATAATAAGCATGAAATTAAAGGTGATATGAGGGCATTCGGCGAATCACCGAGTGGTTTGGCGAGCTCGACCCAGCTCGCCAAACGGCCCAACGTGCCTACTTTCAATCCTAACTTCCAAATTCGACCCTGTAGCTCCCATAAAAAAAAATCAACCATGCACCCATTCAAGTAAACCTAGACCCATACTACCCATACCCCCAGGATACTAAGACTTCTCCCAATTTGTCCAAATTTGGCCATTTGATCACTTTTCCCTTAAGAATAATGTCAACCGCTCCATCATTGGGAAAATTATGTCATTTGGCCAAAATGCGGGTTACTTATACTTCACCCGACTAGACCCAACAACATGCAAGCACAAACCCAAAATTTTAATCAATTTTAAGGCACAAAATACTCGATAATTTAACAGTATAGGCATTACGGGCAAGATATTCAAATTAAAATAGGCATACACGCATACAATTACGATCAGAGAGGCCCAACACACATCACTAAGATAAAAATCATTGCATAATAGTAACAATCGCTAAAAATAAATTTGGGGTTCGGAAAACCAACCTTAGAAGCCAAATAAATACTTTGAAAGGCTAGGCGGCAAAGAAGTCCAAATCTGAACACAAACTTGACGACTAAAATGCGATAAAAACATAAAAATTTAGAATACTATAGTGTGGGTGTGATTTTGGTAAGTTGAAAAGTGAGGGAAAGTGAAAGAGTTTTATCTTTTGAACCTTTGGCCTTAAAATAGTTCAGTTCTAGCCCATTTGGCGACATTAGTCTTGCTCGCTGACCCACTGGGCAACACGCCGAGTGGGCACTTACCTCGCCTTGTTTTACAGGACCTTCGGTTAAGGTGGGGATCCAAAAGGCGGACAAGATCGAGATCACCGACCTGGTTGACAATTCCCCAATCTGCTCCTGGGCTTGTCGAGTTTTACAGACTGAAACCCTAGAATTCCTTGAGTCCAATGGCGATCCATGTCAGGTTTGCCGACTTCTTCGGTTAGTCACCAATTGGACAGTTAGCTCGCCAACCTACACTTTTCAAACACATCCCACACTTCAACCTACAAAATCAACACACGATTATTTTCTAAAACAAAAATGAAGCCATAAAACCTTGGGTTGCCTCCCAAGAAGCGCCTTAGTTAACATCGTGGCACAACGCAAGTCCTCACTCAGACTTCATTCTTAGAGTTGACCTTAGTGTCACTAGGAAACCCCTCTTGTTGTCTCTGGTAGAGATGAGGCAATACATGACCCATGAGGGTCTCAATTAGCTGGATTGATCTGGAGTGAGAGGCACTCATCTAATTTAGCATTTCGACATTTTCCCTTATCTCCTCCAACACTCTATCATGCTCATTGACCTTTTGGAGAATGATTCAGAGCATTTCTTCGACGCGTCTACCCTCATTGTCCTTGGGACTCATGTGGGGGTATGTATCTATCATTCCTTTTGCACATTACCTCTAACTTCATGACTTTATTGGCCAAGATATCCAGCTGAGTCAACAATGTGGCCGATTCTTGGTCGTATTCTGTCTCCTTGTTGATCTTAATCATGCCATCAAGGAGTTGGGCTACTGTTTCATAGGGTTGTTGTATAAAACAACCCGAGAAGAGTTGATCAGCTGTGCTTCTATTTTCGGGACCAAGACCTCTGTAGAAGCATTCCAGAAGCATCTTTAAAGGAATTCCATGAGTTGGGCAGTGTTGCAAGAGAGTCTTAAGCCGTTGCCACAACTCATAAATGGTCTCACCCTCCAATTTGTTGAAGGTAGGATGTCCTCCCTAAGGCTCTTCAATCTCAAAGGAGACTGATCCATTAGGTCACCGTTGCTACCAGATATGCTCAATTTCTCTGCTCAACAAGCTACACGAAAACCAAAATTGAAAGTAAGTATATTCAACTATAACTAACAAGAACAAAATTCAACTTAACTAAAGAATCTTAACCAACAGAACTCCCCGGCAGCGGCACCATTTTGATTGATAACGTTTCAAGGACACTTCATCAAATTCTAAGTATCAACGATCGCTAGTCAATATAATAACCAACCTAAATGAGTTGGGGTCGAATTCCACAGGGAGTGGTATGTGTTTAAGATTCAAGAGCAAAGTAAGAATATGTTCAAGTCATTCATAAGAATAGACATTTGCGAATAAAAACATAATTCAAATTAAGGATGACACAAATGTCAAATAACAAGAGGTTTTGGTTTCAACTATCAGCTACAACAACAACAAATAACACGAATTAAAAAGTAATGATATGGGTTCTTGGGATGTGATTGGGTTATAGTCTAATGTAGACAAATTGGTGATTGCAACTGTTAGTATATAACTGTAAATCAGTGAATAAGCTAGACTTTAGTGGGAATAAACTTTCTCTAGAACAATTTACCCCGAATCAAGTTTGTTTCTCTCGAAGACCAACAAGCATGCAAATAAGAACATCCTACCTTTTAGTCCATTCACTTTCTCGAGCTGAATGCATGGAAAAAGGTTAAGGATTCACTCTCTCGAGCTGAATGCATGGAGAAAGGTTAAGGATTCACTCTCTCGAGCTGAACCCATGACAACCTAATACCCACAGACCATCAATTCAGTAATCTTGATTTTCAAACCTCTCTCTCGAGCAAGCAAAAAACACGAAGGTGGAGTTGCATTTGCAACTACAACCCTTTACATTAAACCACGATTGCTGATTGAAATCACTTTTAAACAACATTAAAACTAACAATTAGCAATACCCATAAGCTAAATCAACCCATAATCACAGAATCACATAATCACACACCAAGAATTGGAGTTTTAGCTAGACATCATAAAAAGATAGAAATCGTTACCCAATTGTGTTTCCATCAACTGGGTAAGATTAATTTTGTCTTTACAAAGGTCTAAGTTGAAGAATCTCAAAGAATTAAAATTTCTCAAAAATGGAAAACTTCAATTCGTCAAAGCTTAAGAAAAGTTTTGACTCAATATTCAGAGTTCAAAAATCGAATTCAAAAAATTAAAACTAAGATTATGATAAAAGATATTCATATTAATGTATGAAAATGTATTTATAGTCTCCAAAAAAATGTTGCGAAGGACCATTCGGCGCAGTAAGTCAGGCTCGCCGATTAACTCGGTGATCTGTCCTTTGATCAAGTTCATCGCTTTTCTGCTTTGGCCTTCAGCATTCTCAAGTTCTGTAACTTTGGACGATCTAACACTGCATCGCAGAACCACTCGGTGACACACCGACTACTCCTTTCTATCGCCAACTTGACTTTCTCATTCAGGGCTTGCCACTCTGGAACTTTAGGCGAGGTAATGGCCATTCGACGACACGCAAAAGGGACTCGGCGATCACCAGACCTTCATTTCTTTGCTCTTTCAGCTCGCTTTGTGCCTTTTTGCAAGTTAGTGTCTATGCTTTGTTCCTCGATCCAAACACCTGGAAATCAAGGGTTTTACATCAGTTATTGGCACAAAACAAGCATTTGAGGACACAAAATCTATCCAAATAAATCCCTAAATAAGTCCAAATCATGGACTCACAAACGTCCCCGGTAGTTGATGTTAATATATTACCAAAAAAGGCAATTCTCCCTCCTCAGGTCAGTGAGCCTACAAGTACCTTTGGTCCTTCTACTTCTTCTTCTTCTGGTCCTTTTACTATTGTACCCCCTCTCACTACTGTTACTGCTGCTACTGCCTCCAAACCCTCTATCACCCAGGCTATGCTATACAAGATGTGCCATCTGGCTCAATATGCTAATGTGTGTGCCTTTCAGGTAGGGGCCGTTGTGCCTGGGTTAATAGAGTGAGCGATTGCTGCTGCTTTGGCCCCGATTAGGGATGAGATGAAAGAGTATCAGGAGTTTATTGATGGACACATAATTGCACTAGATGCCATTGCTGTGAGGGTAGAGGCTTGTGAGCAGGGTCAGCGTGATTTTACTGCTGTGACGGCCTAGAAGGCTAATGTTGCTGTGTTGAGGAGAGATATGGATGAGCTAAAGTCCATATATTTGTCGATGTTGTTCGGAACAGTTGAGATTCTTGAGATCGTGAGTGTAGATGTCCCTGCTAGTTCAGAGATTTCTCCAGTTACTACGATCGGAGATGTTGATAGAGAGGATACAACTAATGAGTCTGAGGCTAAGACTGATGAGGAAGAGTTGGGTGTCCATGATACAGCTATGTACGATGATCTGGAGGACCTTGAGGGGTCGATGGTTCAGACAGCGATTGAGGCATCACTCAGAGATACTTCGATGGTAGGCTCCAGTGGAGCCATAGATGTTGTTGCACCGGGCACTGATGCCCAGATGACGGAGTCACAAAGATGACAACTTCACCCCAAGCTTAGCCTAGTAGGAGGATTTTGGACTCCTTTTCTATTTTTATCATGTTTTATTTCTATACCTACCTCTTTTGGGTTTTTTTTGTGGATAGTTGTTATTTTTGTTTTGTGAATGCTGGATCGTATCTTGTGTTTTTATATATATTGTTTTGATCCATTATATTTGTCTTTTGTTTTGAAATGCAAATGGTTTTTAACCGATTTTAAAAATTGCCACCCCTTGATGTGTTTGAATATGGTTGTTTTGTTGCAATTTCGAGTGTCAGTTTTGATCAATACCGATGACTTGAATAGTGATCTCAATTGAACGATATTAGCGTGTGGCTACGATGGGGCAAATTGAGTTGCATAGGTCATATGTGAACTCCTAGCATGTCGTTGTGACTAGCCAGTTTTTGAGTTGATCTCTTGTGATGATCATTGCATGTTAGCTGAAAATTGTAGAATCTTGTTTGATGATTGTGTGGAATGCCATGTGTGGTGGGGTTGTTTTGAACTATGTGCTTGATGATACCTAGAACCTTGCTCTGTTAGTCCAATTGATTGATGTAAGCAAGCAATTGAAATGATCTTAGGCACAATTTGTGAAGAGTGAACCTAAAATTTCTACCATACCTCTTTGTGGCCACCTTGTGAGAGTGTGAACATAGCTTGGCACCCTTTGAGCCTATCCTTTTCTTTGGAAGAAACTTGAACAACTATTATCTCTTTCTCCCATCACCTATAACCTTCATGAAGTATTGATTAGTTTGAATAGCCAACTTAGGCCAAAAGCCTAAGTTGGGGGTGGGTGAAAAAGAAGGAAAATCAAGAAATGTGAAAAATCCACCTTTGAAGGATAATGTTGAAAAAGATGGAACCCCTCAATATAAAAAAAATCTTAAAAGAGAAAGAAAAGAAAAAGGTTGAAACCGAAAAAGATTGAAAAAGAGAAGAGTTTATGAAATAAAGCTTGTGAAAGGAGCAAAAGAAATGGGGTGTCCAATGAGTCATGCTTAAATGAACAATAGGGTGGATTGTGAACGGCATAAAGTATGAAAGAGAAGAAGAAAAAGTGAATTGCAGGCCATTCTTCATGAAGGAAGAAGTCATTCAACCAAAATGATCATACCTTTACACTAACCCCCATTACAAGCTTTGAAAGACCTTTGTGATCTTGAGTTAGCTGAACATTATGTTGATTGGAAAATAAGGGCAAGTCTATGGGTAGAGTCATGCATGTGTTTATCTTTGGGAGCGTGAGAGTTGTATTTAATTCCAAAATTATAAATTGTTGATGAATCTTGTGTGGAAATGGAATCATTCTTCATGTAAGGGCATTCAAATGCTTTTGTTGAGCTTGAACTTGCATTTGAAGCAAACATTTTGAGCTTGAGTTCTTTTTGATAATGGTTAGTCAAAGTTTGAAACTTAGAGTGCACAATTGAACATTGTATGTGTAGTTTGACCCTTTTGTGTGCATTCGTTTTGGGTTTTGAGAAGCACTATTTGTAGACATCCTTGATGATTGATCTTGTGTTTTACTTGAGGACAAACACAAGTTTAAGTTGGGGATGTTGATGAGTCTGGGATTTCGACTCAGTTAGGGTTTGTTATTCGTAGTATTAGTGTCGTCAATTCATATTTTGTTCTCTAAACTGATGTTTTAATGTTAATTTGCAGACATAAAGGCAGAAGAGTAAGGCAAGGACAATACCAGGCAAAAAGGAGAGAAAAAGATGCAAAAGGCTTAAGATAGTAAAAGCTGAGAATCACCAAAGTCATTCAGTGACTCACTGAATGGCATTTTAGCTGTCCTAAAGTTCCAGACTGCCAGCCCTGGGTAGAAGCCAACTTGACGATGGAAATGGATAGTCGGCGGACCACTAAATTGATCGGTGACTTTGATCCTGATCACTTAAAATCACAGAACTCTGAAGTTAAAGAGACAAAGTGAGACAGCGAGGAAATGCGTCACTTGGCACATCGCCAACTTGGTCGGCAATGCACAACTAAATATGCCGATTGACCCCGAAGAACAAAATTTGAGATCGTATAAACTGAATTTCAAACCGGTGAAATGAAGAATAATCAGATCTTGAGTAAATTTTCCCATTGTTGAACTTTGAAATTTGGTTTTGAACATTACTTTCCTTAGTTTTAGGAGTTTTCTAGTTGATTTTGAGTTGGGTTTTTGATATTGAGCATGTTGGATCATTGTAAAGACTTGGATTGCAATACCCAGATTATGGAGAACGTAAGTGGTTTTGATTTCTTTCTTTTTATGATCTGTGGATAAAGCCCACATTCTTGGTGTGTGATCATGTGATTATTTGCTCTAATTAGCTTATGGGTGTTGTTGTTTACTGATTTAAACGCTCATTCGAAGTGAGTTTGATTGATAGTTGTGTATTAACCCATGAATTGTAGTTGCAAATGCAGTTCTAATTTAGTGTTCTATGTTGCTTGAGAAAGAGGTTTCAGAACTAAAGTTATCGATCGATTATTGTAGTGATTGGGTTGTTGGGGGTTCAGCTCGAGAGAGTGAATCTCAATTTTATCGTACCTATCTAGCTCGAGAGAGAGTAGATAAATTAAGGTATTAAGCTGCTTATTGATATGAGTAACGCTATCAAAGACACTTAATCCAGCTCTAAGAGTCAACAATCGTTAGCTAGTATATAACCCAACCAATTGGGTTAGGATCGTTCCCACAAGGAGTGGTACATGTTTGAGAATCAAGAGCAAAGTACAAATATGTTAAAGTCAATCATAGGTAAAGACATTTACAAATAAAAGCGTACTTCAAATTTAGGGTGACATAAGTGTCGAGTAACAGAAAGGGGTTTTGGTTATAACTAACAACTACAACAACAACAAACAACACAAATTAACAAGTAATGAGACGGGTTCTTGGGATGTGATTGTATTATAGGCTAATATAGATATGTGGGTGATTGTAACTATTAGTAAATAGCTGTAAATCAGTGAATAAGCTAGACTTTAGTGGGGATAAACTTTCTCTCGAACAATTTACCCCGAATCAAATTGGTTTATCTCGAACACAAACAAGCAGAAATTAAGAACAACCTACGCTTTAGTCCATTCACTCTCTCGAGCTTAATTTGTGGAAAAGGGTTTAGGATTCACTCTCTCGAGATGAACCCATGACAACCCAATACCCACAAACCATCAAATTAGTAATCTTGGTTTTAAAACCACTCTCTCGAGCAAGCCAGAAACACGAAGGTAGAGTAGCATTTGCAACTACAACCCTTTAAATTGAACCACAATTACTGATTGAAATCATTTTTAAACAACAATTACACTAATAATTAACAATACCAACAAGCTAAATCTACCCATAAACACATAATTACACCCTAATAATTGGCGTTTTAGTTAGACATCATAAAAAGATAGAAATCGTTACGAAATTGTGTTTCCATCAACTGGGTAAGATTAATTTCATCTTTATAAAGGTCAAAGTTGAAGAATCTCAAAGACCCACTTCCAATTTCTCAAAAATGAAAAACATACCCAGAGTTCTAATGCAAAAATTATATATTATGAAACTGATTATGAAAAAATCTTTTAAAACTAAGAATTAAAAAATGTATTTATAGTTGCCAAAAATATGCTGCAAAGGACCGTTCGATGCAGTAAGTCGGGATTGTCGATCAACTCGGTGATACTCCCTTTGGTCAGTTCTATCGCCTTTTTGATTTGGCCTTCAGCAACTTGAAGTTCAATAACTTTGGTTGATCCAATCACTGCATCGCGGAACCGTTCGGCGACACGCCGACTTCTCCTTTTTCTTGCCGACTTGATTTTCTCCTCCAGGGCTTGGCACACTGGAACTTTAGGCGAGGTAATTGCTACTCGGCGATTCGCCCAATGGATTTGCCGATCAACAGGCCTTCTTTTCTTCACTCTTTCAGCTGCCTTGTTTGTTTTTGCTCGTTAGTGTCCATGCTTTGTTCCTCAACCTGAATACCTGGAAATCAAGGATTTTACATGAGAAATTGGCACAAAATTAGCATTTGAGGATACTAAATCTATTCAAATAAAGCCCTTAATGAGTCCAAAATGTGGACTCATCAACACCCCCAACTTAAACTTTTGCTTGTCCTAAAGTAAAAACTCAAGTTCAGCAGTTCAAAAAGGATGTCTCAAACAGTGCTACACAAGACTCAATCATGAATGCACACAAAAAGACTCAACTTACTCATGTAAGGATCAATTGTGCACTCAAAGATTCAAGTTGTGACTCACCATTATCAAAGATTATAAAGTTCACAATACTAGCTTTAAATGCAAGTTCCAGCTCAACAAAGGTACACACATGCCCTCACACAAATAGTGATTCCATATTCATACACAATGGTTCAACAATTTATAGATTAGGAATCACAATCGACACTCACACTCACAAAGATGAACACATGCATGACTTCACCCATAGGTTTGCCCGTATGTTTCAATCAACACTTACTACAAGAAAAACTCTTATTTAAGACTAATATTTAGGGACAAGCTGCTAATCCTGTCTGTAAAGATATATGTATTGGGACAAGATTATATTCCAGTCCTTATTTGCATATTCTATTGTGAAGATACTTAATCTGGTCCCTAAATAACATATTAACTGGTCCCAAATTCTAATAAAAAAACTTAGGGCACGACTTTTAGCAAAAATTTAATACTACAGTAGTAAAAAACACTTTTGTTTTTTTCACCAAAATTTAGGCGCCAGTTTTTTTAGCCTAAAAGGGAAAACCCTCCTCTGTTTTCTAAAAACTGATTGTAAAACTTAAAAAGAAAAAAAAACAGTTCATCTGCTGGTCGCAACTTCCCTATAGCTAGTCGATTTCTTCATTAACAATCGATCGTTGTTCTTCGCTCAACTACGATGTCCAACAACCAATCTTAACATAAAGTTTTTTCCATCGCAACTTTGTCTTCTTCGTTGTATAGTTCCTGCAATCAACTGCTCGGTGAAATAGATCGTATAAGTTTGCTTCT
This sequence comes from Solanum okadae, assembly GCA_036553675.1. Taxonomy (NCBI): domain Eukaryota; kingdom Viridiplantae; phylum Streptophyta; class Magnoliopsida; order Solanales; family Solanaceae; genus Solanum; species Solanum okadae. The sequence goes on from CM071689.1 coordinate 26,840,693, forward strand.
TCTTCTAATCAAGTTTCTATTGTTTTGAATTGCATAAAGTGTACATGGATTTTTTATTGTTTTATTTAAGTTATTCTGCTTCTTGTTCTTCCTATTTTCTAACATTATGTAGGTTAACATTTTCTTAATCTTATTTGTTTTCTTATGTACAATCAGTGAAAGATTATTGGGTTGAGTTTCTAATAGTAATGACTCGATTTTGTTAACTATTGTATGTGCCTGAAGATTCATATTTTGTATAGAGTGCATATTCTATTTGAAAAGTCAAATTATTTCGCTAAGAACATATACTAATTTTCTGTGTTTTATTTACATGTAATTTTCTCATTGTCTGTTCTATTTTATATTGTGTTTCTATTAGATTTCTTAAGTATCTGCTGATTACACCTTGTTGTAATTTGTTTTCTTGTTCGAGTTTGTTTGTTGTTTTATGGCGAGTATAAGGATTCATGTGGTTTAGCCTAGTTCTATGTATCATTAGTTTAGATTTGTGTTTTTGTCAAGAACTTTCCTCAATCATGTTTCAATTTCTTTTTCTTATTTCATTCAGCTAGTTTAATTAAATGCATAGCTGTTTGTTCACTTTTCTGTTCAAGTTGATTCAACTTCATCCTTATTGCTCTAGAATAGCCTGAAAAATTCCAGTTCAACCTTTTCTTGCGATTTTGATCCTAACTCAGACGTCTACTTGTGAAACTATTGTTCGAATCTCTCTTTAGTACTTGTCTAAGTTCTGTTTCTTTGCTGCCCGTTATAGCTTAGTATCTCGTGATTGGTTTTTAACATGACTTTGTGGTTCATATGCAATTTTTACGTGGTTAATGAAATAATTCATGGTTCCATTTTGTTTATAAAATCAATTTTTTAGCTGATTCAAGGTTCTGTATAAGTTTGCAATTTGACAACATCCTGATTTGCCAAGTTTATTTCTCCGTGGCTGCACATGTGAGCTTCATGTTGTTATTTCGAAGGTTATAGACTACATCTGACAGATTGAGTTGTATGTTTCAAGTTACAGCACTCTTGATTACATCTTTCTCTACCTTAAGTTTTATCTCTCTTCTCTTGGGGAAACACTAATTTTAGGTTCGAATAGTTGTTTGGTTAAGTTGATAATGTTGTAAATATTTCAATGAATCTAAAGTGTGTGATTGTTGTCTGACGTGACTCTAATTTCTGGCATGTTGTTGTTACTAATTTGCGTCATGAGCTACTGTAAATAGAAATTTGGTCATGATTCATGTTACATGTTGCTATTTTGCGAGAGAAATAAGAACTACACCTGTTACATGTAACTTTTAAAGTAAAATATACTTACATAATTGTAATGTTTATGTTAAGAAGGGGAGGCGAGACTCGCAAACAATTGTATTGTATCTATAAGGTCCATACCTTTTCCATATAACTTATGAAGGAAGAGAAATATGGGCGTGTGATATTTGCTTAAAGAGGAAGCATCATAACTACATAAGAGTTACTTTTGTGTTCCAGAAAGTTTTGCATATGAATTTCGTGGGGCGAACTCCATGTGTGGTTCTAGTGATTATGTGTTCCAAAAAGTATAGAAAACTTTGTAGCTTGTAGCAATGAATATAGGATAACATTCTCTTTTCTGATTGCTCCTCTAGGTTGAAACATATAGTTCTGATAGGAAATTGTGATTTGTAATTTTCTTAGTTCTTTCTTTAGTATTGTTTTAACATTCAAGTAAATCAACTATTTAGTAAAAATCTTTTCCTGCTTCCTGTATTTTATCTTTGAGGAGGAGGTGTGGAATGTCAACCATTTCCAACGAAAAATGACTGAACCTATTGATTTTTAATCTAAAAAAATGACTGATTTTTACTTTGTGAGTGATATTAGCTAGTAACAGAACCTATTGTTTACTAGTAATCTCGAACAAATGACTAAACTTGTGATGCAGAAACAGCTTAAGAAGTTGTTGACATCTCTAGTCCTTCTCTCTAGTTATTCCTCAATCATAAGTCGGTGCCCTTCTCTATAGCATCCAACATGTAATTTCTCCCTAATCCATATTTTCTTGCTTCTCTGAAGTAAGAAAGATTCTGCTTGTATTGATAACTTCTCGACTCTCTTAAATTCCTTCCTCTCTGTTACACTTTCAGTGTTTGCAAGAAAACACTACATCTGTTAGCTCTCTTTGATGAACTAAGTATGTCTATTCTATGTAAAATCTCCATCTTAATTTGTGTGTGTATCTCAGCTATTTGTATATGTACTCCTTAGACAAAAAATCAGTTCGGGCTCTACAAGTATGGTAGATCATTCCCCCCCAACTCGCAGCTATCACTTGGTTTTGAAACTTCTTCCGTTTCTTCCTTTTAATTTTCAGAATTACTTCACTTTTAATCTCGAACAAATGACTATTTTTTCCAGGTACTATAGAGAAGGAGAGAGGACAAGGACTTAAAAAGTCTACCATCTTCACTAGTCAAGGAAAGCAAACGATTTATAAGAACTTCGCGGTTAAGAAATGCACCCAAGAAGTTGAAACAAGTAAGAGTTTTTCAAACATGTATTTTTTACAAACCTGTTATGTTTTTAATTTTTCTGATAAACTCTTATATTACGTTTAGTGCGTCCAACTGCTATAGGAAAGGGTCTAAAGCAAAAATCTGGATCTTTGAGCTCATTATTTTTTTCTTCTTTCAGTTTAGAAGCCAAATATCTTAAGTAAGAAATTGCCATCTCGAAAACATCTCTAGCTAAGAATCCAAATTTTTTTTAAAAAACAAATGTAAATATTACCATTAACAGCACAAAAACAATACACTTAAAGAGAACCTAATCTCATGACCATCGTCTAGGAAGAGTGTCATAGGAGTTAAGCCTCCAACAAGTCACTATTTACACAAAGAACTTTTGTATCAAACTACCACATCTATGAGACTTTTTTTACTGTCTCACTACGTCGAATCTTATTACAAAATCCTATTTAATCTGTGTAATTATTGTGTCTGTATTCATACTGACCCCTCGAAACACCTTCTTGTTTAATGTTATTATCCTTTAAGTGCATGCGTTGATCTTCCTTTATGCAAGGATTGTTTCTCGTCACCTTCAAAAGTCTATGATTCTTGATGTACTATAGTCCTCTAGATAGCTTGAGGTGTAGTCTATAGTTCAATCATTCTAGCGATATGTGTCTTCTTTAGACTAATGAAATTTGTATTTTTCTATCTTACTTTATGCCGGGATCTGTTTTATATTTTCTGTACAGCTGCATAACCACACAAACTTTTTAAAAAAAATTCTGCATTGCTGCAACATTACTACCAGCTTCTCTGTTTTAGTGTTTTCTGCACTGCTGCAATAACTGTATCATCTGCATAAAGAATGTGAGCTATTTTCACTTAGTGTTTCCTTCTGTGTCCTGCATAAAAAATGTGATTGCATCTCATGTGGATACATCATTTTATGAGGATTGTAGTTTTCTTTTCTTCCAATATCTCAAATACCTTGACATTCTATTCCTTAATTGTCATTCTTTTGAAGTCTCAACTTCTTAGCTATTCTGATGTTTCGTCTATTATATAATTTGTAAGATTCTAGCATTTGTCAATTACATCAATAAATTTTTCAACTTCCAACATCATTTTCTAAAATTTAGAAGAATTCTTTTTCTCCATTCACCACATGCTAATATCAGAAGGGATAAGTCTGGAACAGTCTTTGGTACCCGTGCTTAGTTTCTGACCCACACATTTGTCCTTTTATCGACAGGACAACCCCTAGAGCTGGCTCTTGAATATGTAATAATAATGGTTAGAAAATGGGGGAAAAGGTATAAAAGTCAACTTGGAATTGAAACAAATACAAAGTGATTTAATTGGACGACAACCTGCGTTTTCTAAATCAATGCAACCACATTGTTTTCTTCCATCTTCCTCTGTTCTATTGTGTTTTTATGAGGCCTTACCAACTTCTTCATCGACTTTAGTTATACATGCATCATATATACTTGTATCAACACTCACTAAGTGCTTCAGCAGACCACTATTCAATTGGCAGTTCAAGAAACTTAACACATAGAGGAATGATACTCAACACATCCTAGTAGAAAGAAAAATTGACCTCCTACAACCTGAGCAGCATAGGATTGTCCTTCAATGTGTAAGGCCCGACTTGTAGGATCTAATACCTATCCTTTGTGGATTGGAATTTGAATATGAAATATTGTTTTTGGTGCAACATTAAGAACATAATTACAGAACTTTCGTAATTATGTTATGTTTTTTATTTTTTACGTAGCTGCATAACGACAAACTTTGTTTTAAAAATTTCTGCATATACTGCTGTCAACTTCTCTGCTTTACAATTTTCTGCCCAGTTGTTGTTCATCCAAAACGTGCCCATTTTCTATTTTATCATTGCTGCAAAGTTGTTTTACTAAATGTTATGTAGCTATTGTTCGTCAAAGTAAATGTTGGATTCTTGATTAATGTATCAGGAAGTTTTTCTAATAGTTTTTTCTTATTTCTTGCAGCCTTTTTAGATGTTTTGGGATATCACTTGACAAAGATTTAGCATTACATTTTCTGCCCAACTTTTGTTCATCCTTCATTGAACATACAAGTTTTGAAGATACACAAAGTCATTAATATTTGTTTTCTATGAATGTTATGCAAAACCTTGAATGTTATCTATGTTTTTTTGTTAATTAAACAAATATTGAAACTAACACCATGGGATGTTAACACATTTATGGTAATCAATCGCAGTCTTTATTTCTATCGTCGTGCCTCCTCTCTCTATATCATCCTTCTTTTTTGTATCCAGATTTTTAGTGGTAATTAATTTGATATTTGTTGATGAGTTTCTTGTGATATCAATGTTTATATGATCAGTGGTGGTCAATTAGAGAACAATATTATTGATTGTCTTTAAAGGTCAATCTACAACCAAAATTGTTGCTCGTCTATAATGAATAATCAAGGACTAGAAATGATGTTCTTCTTTAAAGCTATTTTAGGACCAGGTTATTGTTCGTCTTTAAATCTTCTCTAGGACCAGTTTTTTTCGGTCGCTAGAGCTATACTAGGAGAAGATTGTTAATGTTCTCTAATGCTATTTGAGGACGAGGTCACACTCGTCTCTAATGATTTATTGGGACCAAGTTGCGGAAGGTCGCAAATGAGGTTTAACAACCTTAATACATATATATAAATGGCCTATTTGAGACTAGATATCTAGTCTCTAAAAGGATTTCACGACCATAAATTTTTCTCGTCTCAAAATCCATTCAGGGACTACTTTTTTCAACTCGTCCGTATTGACCAATGGTGACGACAATTTCTAGGACGGGTGACGACTAGATTTTTCTGGTCTCAATTGCGCATTTGGGACCAGATTTGCACTTTCAGGGACTAGATTTCCCTTCCTTAGAGACTGTTTTTCTTGTAGTGACTTGTTTCAGCTCACTCAAGATCAAAAAGGTCTTTTCAAGGCTTATAACGAGGATGAGTGTAAATGTATGATCATTTAGGCTCAGTGACTTCTATCCTCATGAAATGTGGTGTGAACAACACTTTCTTTCCTTGTCTTCATCATTCTCATTTATGCTCATAGGTCACCCCATTATTCACTTTCCATGGACTACCGGACACCCCATTTTCTTTTGCACTTTCACAACATTGTTTAACAACTTTTTCGTTGTTTTTCTTTTTCATTCTTTTCTTCTTTTTCTCTTTTTTTTTGTATGGAGGGGTTCCATCTTTCTCAAAACCATGGGTCAAAGGGGACTTCTTTGCACTTCTTGATTTACCTTTTCTTTTCACCACACCCCCAACTTAGGCTTTTGGCCTAAGTTGGCTATTCACATAAATCACAAGTCATGAGGATTAAGGGTAATGGATCAAGAAAGGTCTCAAGTTTCTTCCAAGAAAAGGGTAAGGCTCAGAAGGTGTTCAAGTGAAGTTTACACACTCACAAGGTAGGCCTAAAAAAGAGGTATAATGTCAAATGGTTTCACACTCTTCAAAGTTTCCTAAGATCATTTCAAGAGATTGCATCACTTAGTCAACCGCACCAACAGGGCAAATTTTAGGTGTCACCATACATGGTTCACGGTAAGCTCATCACACAAGGCATTAACACCAATGTCAAACAAGACTTTACACTTTTGCTAGTGTGCAATGTTCATCGTAAGAAACTCATTCGATAACCGAATACTCACAACGAGATGCAAAAAGTTCACATATTGCCTATGTAACTTCATTTGGCCACATCATAGCGTCACATTCATTTTTGTTCGATTATGATCACTATTCAAGTCATCCTTACTGGTCAAGACCGATACTTAAATTTGCAAGAGAACAACCACATTCAAATACAAACAAAAGGTGGCATGGCACAAAAAATTTCGGAAGGGTCAAAAATCATTTAAAATTAAAGCAAGGAGCCACAAGCTCAATAATCCACAAAAAATAGTGCTAAACACAATATAAAGCTCAAAACACAATATATACAGAAAAATAGTCACATAAGGTAGGCCTCACCCCACCACAAAACAAAAGCTATTTGTCCTCAAATGCAAACAATAAAATATCCAAAAGTCAAATAAAGATAAGAAAGAGAGGGAGGTAAGTAGGGATCATGTCTAAATAGTCACTCCATCTATATGGGCATCAGTGCCTGGTGTAGTGCTCTAAACATGGGTCTCAGCACCCGGAGTCCTCTCAGAAGTAGTGGGTCCACTAGGAGTTGCAAGGGACGTCTCTATCTGAGATGTCTGGATCACTGACTGTACAATCGTCTCCTCAAGATCTGGCAAATATCCTTATATGCTCTCCTCTTTAATCTTGATCTGCTCCTCACTAGTCTCTGCCTCCGACTCATCAGTTGTTGTGCCATCCCTACGTACATCTCCGGTTGTAGCCGGAGGAATTTCTGAAGTCTCAGGGGAATCCACATCATCCACAGCCTCCAGAAGTGAAGTGAAGTCAATAGACTTTAGATAATCTACATCCTTCCTCAGATCTGCTACTTCGACTTTTAAAACCGTAACCTCAGAGGTCTCCCCCTGTTTGCTCTCACAAGACTCAACTCTAGCAGTGAGAGTGTCAATGGAAGTTCGGAAAGGGGTAAGTGTTGTTCAAATTGCAGCCTCAATCATCCATGGCACAACAACCTCCAATCTGGTAGTTCTCACATCAGTCGAATGGGCCAGGTGGCCCATCTTTAGGATCATAGCTTGGGTAATCTTTGCTAGGTGGGAGGAGGTAGAGGCACTCGGGACATGGTGAACTGCTCAAACCGGTGAAAGGGGAGGGTGTCCCTCACCCCAGAGTATTTTCCCTCAGGTCATTCTGTAGATAACAACTTCTCCTCGATGATAGTTCGCAATCCATCACCTTTCAACCTTTTGAGAAGCCTGGGAGGAGGTACTACTAGTAGCACTGGAGCAACAGAAGATGCCAGAGATGGCACTGAACCAGCTAGGGTGGAAACTGAAGGGACTTTAGCTGAGTCAAGGGGAGATGTAGCACAAATCTCAGCCTGCCAGGAGTGTAAGGGCTGGTCTTCCTTCGTCTCAAAGAATGCTGTATGGGAACCTTCACTATCGGAGTTGTGCTCCGGAGCCCTAGATACAACTTTTTTTCTGTCACGACCCGAGCCTATACCCCGAAAGCAATACGGTGTACTTGACCCCAAAGGGGTCTTATATAAGACTCATAGTTCATTTCATTGTATCAATAATAGCATCGTACGAAATTAAAACTTTTTAGTCAAAAATTGTATGATTCAAAACATACTAAACATTTAAAACATTGCAGCGGAAGTCTACTTGTCTCACATGGCCATCTTACTACAAACGTAGAAACCAACATAAGTAGGGTCACAACCCTTTTACACTTGAAAAGTGTAGAAAGGTTCTAACACAAAGAAGTAGAACAAAACATAAAGCATCTAAATTGTGTCCCCGAATGATGAGGACATACCACTGTAACTTGGGAGTCTCAATCCAAGTCTTCAGTAGAACTAGCAAGTCACTTGCCGAAACCTACACTTGTAGACAATGAGGAAAATATGGAGTTAGTACACACAAATGTACTAAGAAGATGACCATGCGAAAAACATGCTAAAACAGACATTTTGGTTTAGAAACCATGTATGAAACGAATTTCAAGATATTTCATGAACATAAGGATAAGAGGCATCAAATACAAGTATTACAAACATCCAAGTCATTATCATCACATTTCCACCAATGGTGAGCTTACCATTCTCCTCATTCTCCTTCAATGTCAAGACACAATACAAGAACATATACATCAATAAAGGCGTCTCAATCATCTTAGGGTCCTTATCTATAATAGCCCTAAGAGACACTTAAGTAAGATATGCAATGGCATCCCATACTACCTCTTCACATAACACCTAACTGTTCCTCTAGGCCACCATAGATAATACGCCTTACAGTTCAACATATCCTGCTAAACAACTTATATCACTAACTCAAGTGAAATATGCTTCATATCATTTAGTCAACTACGAAATACATCATATCATGGAAAACATGCATCATTTCATGTAGACATGTGAGACATATATCAATTCATGTAGACATAAAGGCAACTTGCTTAATTTGTTCATTTAGATCACAATCTTTCATTAGGAAGTAGAGATTCTCACTATAGCCCTCTTGAAGCCTACTCGTGCAAATTCATGGATAGCATCCCATAATACTACCCACGCATCATAAAACTTCTCTAGAAACCATAATGGGTACCTCACATGATGGGAATAATCATTTAACTGACATAGTCTATGAGAGCAAAATCATAAAATCCGTTGTTTAGGGTTGATCGGTTATTAGACTAATGGATCCATTAGCTATCCTATGTGGGCACATAGTTAAGGGACAAAGAGCTTGCTACATGACACCCCACCTCAACTAACGTATAGGCATCCATCACAAGGGATTACTACTAGATACCCCGCCTCAAATATCTTGAGAGCATCCATGCCACTCAATGACCTCTCGGTACTTAGTCTTCATTCCCATAGTGTAGTTCATGTCATTAGTTCATTAAGGAAGAGAGATTGTTACTAGATAACCCCGCCTCAACTAACGTATGAGTATCCATCTCATTACAACTTGCATAAATCCTTTGGGGATAGAGATTGTTACGAGATAACCCCACCTCAACTAACGTATGGACGTCCATCTCCAAGGATTTGTATTAGATACCCCACCTCAACTATCGTATGGGCATCCATCCTTTCCCAACAGGCGGATAGCTCATAGATTCAAACATGAGAATAACCTTTCATATAAGAATCCCTTAACATGCTTTAGTGAAGAGTTGAGAATAACCTTTCAAATCAACACATTGTAACATTCATGATCAGATAACTTCATACATGCTTTCAAGAAGGAAACCTAAGTCTACCAACTCACGATACATTAAAAGGGAAGAATTCCTTCCACATGCAAACATCTTCATTCATAAGTGCATAATTGAGAATGTTCTTTTAATAGTAGCACACTTGCATTCTAGGCATAGACCACACACACATTCTTCATCTCATGTTCATGCTTACACTTTTCATATCACATTCATGCATCTATTCTTCACAATTAGGGTAATAAGGAGACTTCTATCAATTTAATTACCACTATGTACATAGGAAGTAACCACCTCCACCATAAGTGGATCACACATCAATAGATCACACTTCTATATCAACATAAGCTAAATCATGAATTTGACTTACAAAGCGATAATCAATACATCAGCACATACCAACAATTCTTCATTATTAGGCATGTATAATCATATTATTTCAATAAACTCATTCAATTTAAGCATCTCATAATCACATGCTTGAACAATCCACTAACCCACTTCTTAGGGCACCATTGAAGACTTTAGGAAAACATGGGTTCTTTGAGAGGGTTTTTCATAAAACCACCATTCAACATCAATACAACCGCATTAATTCATAATAAATCCATTTAAAACAATAAAAGTTTGAACCCATGTTGAAGAGTGAAATATCTAGGTTTTGAAGTCTTGCAAGCTTTGAAAAACACTTTGATAGGACTCTAGGGTGAGAGATAACCCTAGATAAAGAGCCACTATACCTTAATCCGAAGAAATGCACAAGAAATTTGAGAAGAAACGACCTTGAAATCACCAAACCCTAGCCTCTATTGCTCCCTTCTTCTTCTCCTCTAATGGAGGGTTTCTAGTGAAAGAAAATTTGAGAGGACATGGGTTTCTTTTAATTCTATTTGGAGGGGCTTAAAACGAAAGGAATTAGGTCATAATAAGGTTATATAGTTGCTAGGAAAAGAATGGAATAGTGCAGGGTCAATTTTGGAAAAGAGCTAAGGACCCTTAAAGTTTTGACTTGAAAGTTTTACCCCTTTTTGTCTTAGTTCGCAACACTAGGGCTCGCCAAGTGCACTAGAAGATTCGCCAAGTGCACTCTTGTTCGCCCTTTGTTCCAGTAGCTCAATAAATGGGGCAGGTCATAGGGCGATTGGAGGGGAGAAAGGTGACACGTTGACCAGCTTGGCGAGCTGCCATTTAGCCGGTCCTTTGGTCCAGTAGCTTGGCCAAAGAGGCAGTCCACTAGGCGACCATAGGGCATAAGGGCGACTCATCCAATCCCTTGGGCGATCAACAGCCCATCGCTAAACATCCCCTCTAGGAACTAGGCCTCTTTCACCCTATCATGCTTGATTGGGCCCTTGCTTTCACCCTAGGCTTCCACCATGATCCATTTATGTTCTAAAACAGTCCACAGATTCACCTAAAGTCATACTAACCCAAACGTCAAGGCTCTTGTTCATCCTATCATTTTCCAAGTCGTTAAATTATCCCCACTTAGGAACATTCATCCTCGAATGACACTTAAACACATTAAGGGAAAACGACTCGAGACTAGCAGGCCAACAAACATACAACATCATAATCCATGCACAAACTAAAAGAAACATCAACTTTATCTCAACATGTACTCATTGCATTCTACAAACTCTTTAGGCACACATACTTCATCATTTCTTACTTTAAATGGAGGAACTACCTTCTCTGATCATAAGAATGCTCAGTATAACAACATGAAGCCAAAAATAATAAATTACTCTCAAAAGCACACATAGTCATGATCATACATTCACTTCTTGAATTCACAACAAGCATCTTATACTAATTGCACAACAACATGAGGGAATATAGATCAATTACTCATTTTATCATTCTATCTTAATCTCATCAAGAGCAAGAATAACATAAGTAAACCATGAAACACATAATCATGCGTGACTCCAAAACATGAAATAAGCTACTAAGAACGCTAAGTCTCAAGCTTGAATAGGAATAGAAGAAACTGATAAGGATACCAGAATTCTTCACGACCTCATAATCAACATACTATCCCCGACTCAAGGAAGAACTCATACTAATACTAGGCTAACATGCACACAACATAAGGAGCTGAACATCACATTCTAAACCAAAGGAAACCATCACTTACCGGTGTCTTCACCCGGATGACTTTCCTTACTCTCTTTAGCTTAAAGCACATAGAAACGATTCTTCTTGGCAGCATTAGGATCCGGTCCACTACAAGAAGCTTGCTTGGCCTCTCTCCCCTTATCCATGAGTATAGGAAGATCTCTCATCTTATGTCCCTTATTTCCACACCCAAAGAAACCATCCGTACCAGCGAGACACTTACCCAAATGGTGTGTTCCACAATTAGCACATGAGGCCTATCATAGGGAGAACCACCTCGATTTCCTCCTTGAGATTTAGGGTTAGATACCCCACCTTTGCTCACCATAGAAGAATCATAGGAGGAATTTTGGTTGATTGACCTTTTTTTGAACTTAAGTTGAACGTGATCATCGGATCTAGACCTCTTCAATTCCCTATTCTTTTGTTGGAGCTTTTCATCCTCCATTTTGTTAGCATAAACCATAAGTCGAGATATATCCATGTTATCATGAAGCATAGCCGAACGATATTCTTTTCTCACCAAGCTAGACACCCGTCACGAACCTACTCATTTCATCTCTAGGATCCGTAACCATAGAAGGAGCATATTTAGACAACTCGGTGAACTTAAGAAAATACTCCTCGATCACTATACCACCTTGACGAAGGTTGAGAAACTCTTTCAACTTTGATTCCCTTTTCTCCCTAGGAAAGAATCTATCGAGGAAAGCTCTCTTGAACACCTCCCAACCTATAGCAACCGCTCCTTCGGGCCTATTCCTCTTCCATTGAGTATGCCACACTTGTGCCACACCCTTAAATTGATAAGCGACCAACTCCGCTTTCTCCCTAGTAGTCATCCCCATAGCATCTACAAACTTATAAACCGCATCTAAGAACTCTTGCGGATCTTTACCCACTTGAGAGCCAAAGAACTTAGGAGGATTCACTCTATTGAAATCTACTAGCCTTGAAGCCACAGTGCTCTCATTAGGGTTCTCATGAGCTCTAGCATCCCTAGTCACTTGAGCCGTCAAGGCATGAGTCAAGGTTTGGAGAGCCGTTCTTATCACCATATTAGTCATAGCCCCTTCATCAATAGGAACTTAAGGATCTTGAAGGACTTCCTAATCTTGGGGAACTTGACCACCTAGAGGAACTTGATTACCCTGAGGAGCTTAATTACCTTGAGGAGCTTGATTCTCTAGTGGAGGAACTCCTCTATTCCACACATCTCCTTCCACCCTCCTAGGGTTATTCCTTCTTGTATTCATATCCTATAAACACAAGAGAAGGAGTTAGGAGAAGGACGACTATAGATCTAGCTCTAAGGCACGGCACAAGAGTATGAAGAAAGTGACACATCCTAAAGTCCTATAGCCTCTCGCTTATAGGTGTGTTGCGACTCACACCGAAGGAAAAGACTCTGCTAGATGTGGCTTGTGAGACGACATCCTAAAAGTACCATTCCAAAATAAATGCTCTGATACAATATTTGTCATGACCTAAGCCTATGCCCTGGAAGTGACACGGCGTACTCGACCCCGATGGGGTCTTATAGAAGCCTCATAGTTCATTTCATTGTATCGATAATAGAATTGTACGGAATTAAAACTTTTTATTCAAAAACCACACGATTCAAAACATACTAAACATTTAAAACATTGCAGCGGAAGTCTACTTGTCTCATATGGCCATCTTACTACAAACTTACAAACCAACATAAGTAGGGTCACAACCCTTTTACACTTGAAAAGTCTAGAAAGGGTCTAATACAAAAAAATAGAACAAAACATAAAGCTTCCAAAACGTGTCCCCGAAGGATGAGGAAATGCCACTCTAACTTGGGAGTCTCAATCCAAGTCTTCACTAGAACTAGCAAGTCACTTGCCGGAACCTACACTTGTAGACATAGAGGAAAATATGGAGTTAGTACACACAAATGTATTAAGTATGATGACCATGCAAAAAGCATGCTAAAACGGACATTTTTGTTTGGAAACCATGCATGATACCAATTTCAAGATATTTCATGAACATAAGGATAAGAGGCATCCAATACAAGTATTACCAACATCCAAGACATTATCATCACATTTCCACCAAAGGTGAGCTTACGATTCTCCTCATGCTCCTTCAATGTCAAGAGACAATACAAGAACATATACATTAAGCAAGGTGGCTCAATCATCTTAGCATCCCTATCTATAATAGCCCTAAGACACACTTAAGTAAGATATGAAGTGGCATCCCATACTACCTCTTCACACCACACCTCAGTGTTCCACTACGCCACCATAGATAAGACTCCTTACATTTCAACATATCATGCTAAACAACTCATATTACTAACTCAAGTGAAACATGCTTCATATCTTTTAGTCTACTACGACATGCATCATATCATGGAAAACATGCATCATTTCATATAGACATGTGAGACATACATCAATTCATGTAAAAATAAAGGCAACTTGCTTCATTTGTTCATTTAGAACACATTCTTTCATTAGGAAGTAAAGATTCTCACTATAGCCCTCTTTAAGCCTACTCGTGCAAATGCATGGATAGCATCCCATACTACTACCCACGCGTCGTAGAACTTCTCAAGAAACCATAATGGGTACCTCACCTAATGGGAATAAGCATTTAACCGACATACACTATGAGAGCTAAATCATAGAATCCAGTGTCATGTAACCCCACACCGTAAAAAGGTGATTAACTTGCCTAGGGTCGATTGGTGATTAGCCTAATGGATCCACTAGCTATCCTATGTGGGCACATAGTTAAGGGTCAAAGTGTTTGCTACATGACACCCTGCGTCAACTAACATATGGGCATCCATCACAAGGGATTGCTACTAAATACCCCGCCTCAATTATCGTGAGAGTATCCATCCCACTCAATGACCTCTCGGTGCTTAGCCTTGATTCCCATAGATAAGTTCATGTCATTAGTTCATTAAGGAAGAGAGATTGTTACTAGATAACCCCACCTCAACTAACGTATGGGTATTCATCTCATTCCAACTTGCATAAGTCCTTTGGGAATAGCGATTGTTACTAGATAACCTTGCCTCAACTAACGTATGGGCATCCATCTCCAAGGATTGCTACTAGATACCCTACCTCAACTATCGTATGGGCATCCATCCTCTCCCAACATGAGGATAGCTCATAGATTCAAATATGAGAATAACCTTTCATATAAGAATCCCTTAACATGCTTTAGTGAACAGTTAAGAATAACCTTACAAATCAACACATCATAACATTCATGATCATTTAACTTCATACATGCTTTCAAGAAAAGGAAACATAAGTCTACCAACTCAAGATACATTAAAAGGGAAAAAAACTTCCGCATGCAAACATCTTCATTCATAAGTCTATAACTGAGAATGTCCTTTCAATACTAGCACACTTGCATTCTAGGCATAGACCACACACTTATTCTTCATATCATGTTCAGACTTACACTTTTCATATCACATTCATGCATCTATTCTTCACAATTAGGGTAATAAGAAGACTTCTATCAATTTAATTACCATTATGTACATAGGGAGTAACCACCTCCACCATAAATGGATCACACATCAATAGATCACACTTCTATATAAACATAAGATAAATCATGAATTTGTCTTACAGGGCCATAATATGGTTATATAGTTGCTAAGAAAAGAATGGAATAGTGTAGGGTCAATTTTGGGAAAGAGCTAAGGAGCCTTAAAGTTGACTTAAATTTTTTGCCCCTTTCCGTCTTAGTTCACCCTTGGAACACTAGTATTCGCCAAGTGCACTAGGCAATTCTCCAAGTGTACTCTTGTCCGCCCTATGTTCTAGTAGCTCACTAAATTGGGCTGGTCATAGAGCAATTGGAGGAGAGAAGGGCGACACGCCGACCAGCTTGGGAAGCTGCCATTTAGCCCGCCCTTTGGTCCAGTAGCTAGGCCAAAGAGGCAGTCCACTTGGCGACCATAGGGCATAAGGGTGACTCTCCCAATCCCTTGGGCGATCAACAACCCGTCGCTAAGCATCCCCTCTAGGAACTAGGCCTCTATCACCCAATCATGCTAGCCTGGGTCCTTGCTTGCACCGTAGGCTTCCATCATGATCCATTTATGTTCTAAAACAGTCTACACATCCACCTAAAGTCATGCTAACCCAAACGTCAAGGCTCTAGTTCATCCTATTATTTTCCAAGTCGTTACATTTTCCTTTTCCCTTGCCTCCCTTTAGAGGCTCTTGCCTTCCCTTTTTGGGAGTGTTTGCTCCTCTTTCATTTTTCACAATACCCTGTGCTTTTTTGAGGGGTGGCATGTCGATGTTTCTCCTTTCCATATCTGCAAAACATCCGAAAAAGTTAGAAGTAATACGAGTAAAATCACAGAAGGAAAGAGTTGCAGAAAGACTCGGCAAATCAGTCGGCGAGTCACTGAATGAATTTGGCAAAAAAGTTCTCAGACAAATGGCATGTCGGCAATGGGAATGGCCTTTTGGCAAATCACCGACATCATTCAGCGAGCATGACTTATCTCGCCAAAAGTTACAGTGCATTTAAGGATCAGGGGAGCAGACAAAGGGCCATCAAGAAAGACATTCGGCGAGTCGCCGAGTGTATTAGGAGAACTCAGGCTTCTCACCGAAAGTTACAGAACCTTTTTCAAGATAAAGAATGAAATTAAAGGTGATTAGGAGAACTTCAGCGAACAGCAGAGTCGTTCGGCGAGCTCGACCCAAATCGCCAAACGACCCAACGTGCCTACTTTCAACCCAACTTCTCAATTTCAACTGCGCAGCCCCCGGAAACAAAATCAAAACATTCACTATTATAATTAAGATAAGACCCATTACACCCATGCCCCGGGGATACTCAGACTTCTCCCGGTTTGGCCAAATTTTGCCATTTGACGACTTTTGCCCTTACGAATGACGTCAACCGCTCCATCATTGGGCAAAATACATCATCTGGAAGAAATGCAAGTTACTTAGATTTCATTCGACTAGACCTAACAACATGCAAGAACAACCCCAACAACTCAGGAATTCAACAATACCAGCATAATAAGCATGATATTCAAATTAACAAAGGCACACATATACACAATAATGATCAGGGAGGTCCAACACACATCAATAAGATTAAAATAACTTGCAAATGAGTACAAATTGCTAAAAATGAATTCGTGATTCGGAAAACCAACCCTAAATGCCGAATAATCTAGAGTTGAAAAGCTAGGCGACAAAGATTCCAACTCTGAGCACACAATCAATGACTCAAATATACTAAAAATTCTAAAATATAGACTACTAATGTATGGGTGTGAGTTTGGGAAGTTCAAACGTGAGGGGAAGTGAAAGAGTTTGAAAGTTTAAACCATTAGTCTTTAAAAACCGTCCAATTCATGCCCATTCGGCGACATTAGTCTTGCTTGCTGACCTACTCGGTGACACACCGAGTGGGCACTTACCTCACCGAGTTTAACAGGACCTCCAGTAAATGTGGGGGTCCAAACAGCGGTCTAAGTCGTGATCGCCGACCTGGTCGGTGATTCGCCAATCAACTCTTGGGCTTGCCGAGTTTTATAGACTCAACCTCTAGGGTTTCTTGAGTCAAACGATGGTTCAAGTTGGGCACATCAACCTCTTCGGCGATTCCCCGACCGGACTTTTGGCTCGCCAACCTGCATTTTTCACACACTTTCCAGACTTCAACATAAAATATCAACACACGATTATGCTTCAAACAAAAATGAAAATAAAGTGATAAAACCTTAGGTTGCCTCCCAAGAAGCACCTTAGTTAATGTCGTGGCACAACATCCCCATTCACTCTTGATCTATGAGGTAGAGAAAAAACAACACATGACCCATTTGGGCCTCCAGGAGCTGAACTGATATGGAATGGGAAGCAGTCATCTGATTCAGCAGTGAGACATTCTCTTTTATCTCATTCAACACTTTGTCATGTTTTTCAACTTTGTGAAGAATGAGTGAGAGTATCTCTTCTATTTGTCCACCCTCGTACACCTTGGGCTTTATACACTCGAGATGGGGAATGAATCTGTCTTTCTTTTTGTCTGGTGATTCCAATTCAATGATATTTTTGGCCACTAGATCCAGCTGAGTCAATAATGTGGCCAAAATCTGGTCCTTTTAAGTCTCTTTGTTGGTCTTGTCCATGTGATCAAGGCGCTAGGTTGCTATTGCGTAGGGTAGTCGTGTGAGACCCCTCAGATACATTTGGTCAAGCACTCCTTTATTTCCGAACCAAGACCTCTATAGAAGCAGTCCAGTAGCATGTTATTTGAGATTCCATGAGTTGGGCACTGCAACAATAGTGATTTAAATCTCTAGCACAACTCATGGATTGACTCACCCTCCATTTGGTTAAAACTTAGGACGTTATCCGTAAGGATCATCATTCTCAAAGAAGGGTGGTCGATTCGATCACTGTTGTTATTAGATCTGGTCCAATTCTCTGCTAAAAAAAGTGGCACACAAACTAAAACTAAAAATAAGTAGATTAAGCTACAACTAACAAAAACAAATTCAACTTAACTAAAAATTCTCATCCAACACCACTCCCCGGCAGCGGCGCCATTTTGATATGAGTAACGCTACCAAAGACACTTAATTCAGTTCTAGGTGTCAACGATCGCTAGTAAGTGTATAACCCAACCAATTGGGTTGGGATGGTTCCCATAGGGAGTGGTACATGTTTAAGAATCAAGAGCAAAGTACCAATATGTTCATGTCAATCATAGGTAAAGACATTTACGAATAAAAGCATATTTCAAATTTAGGGTGACACAAGTGTCAAGTAACAAAAGGGGTTTTTGGTTATAAATAACAACTACAACAACAATAAAAAAACAAAAAATTAATAAGTAATGAGACGGGTTCTTGGGATGTGATTGGATTATAAGTTAATATAGATATGTGGGTGATTGTACCTATTAGTAAATATCTGTAAATCAGTGAATAAGATAGACTTTAGTGGGGCTAAACTTTCTCTCAAACCATTTACCCCGAATCAAGTTGGTTTCTCTCGAACACCAACAAGTAGAAATTAAGAACAACTTACTCTTTAGTCTATTCACTCTCTCGAGCTGAATGTGTGGAAAAGGATTTAGGATTTACTCTCTCGAGCTGAACCGATGACAACCCAATACACACAAACCATCAAATCAGTAATCTTGGTTTTAAAACATCTCTTTCGAGCAAGCCAAAAACACGAAGGCTGTGTTGCATTTGCAACTACAACCCTTGAAATTGAACCACAATTACTGATTGAATTCACTTTTAAAGAGAAATTACACTAACAATTAACAATACCCACAAGCTAAATCAACCCATAATCACATAATCACACCCCAAGAATTGGTGTTTTAGCTAGACAACATAAAAAGATAGAAATCGTTACCAAATTATTTTTCCATCAACTAGGTAAGGTTAATTTCATCTTTACAAAGGTCCAAGTTGAAAAATCTCAAAGACCCACTTCCAATTTCTCAAAAATGGAAAACCTCAATTCTTTAAAGCTAAGGAAAAGTTTAGTCTCAATACCCAGAGTTCTAACTCAAAAATTCTATATTATGAAAACTAATTATGAAAAACTCTTTTAAAACTAAAAATTCAAAAATGTATTCACAGTCGCCAAAAATATGGTGCGAAGGACCATTCGGCGCAGTAAGTCCAGATCTTTGATCAATTCGGTGATCTGACCTTTGGTCAGTTCTGTTGCCTTTGTGTTATGGCCTTCAGCATCTTCAAGTTCTGTAACTTTGGGTGATCCAATCACTGCATTGCGGAACCATTCGGTGACACGCCGACTGTTCCTTTTGCTCGCCGACTTGATTTTCTCCTTAAGGGCTTGGCACGCTGGAACTTTAGGCGAGATAATTGCCACTCAGCGATTCGGCCAATGGATTAGGTGATCAACATTCTTTCTTTCGCTCTTTCATCTGCCTTATTCTTTTTTACTCATTAGTGTCCATGCTTTGTTCCTCAACCAGAATAACTGGAAATCAAGGATTTAACATCAATTATTTGTACAAAATAAGCATTTGAGGACACTAAATCTATTCAAATTAAGGCCTAAATGAGTCCAAAACGTGGACTCATCACTTATATTATTATGCTAGTCGAGGTTCGAGAAAATGATTAGTATGAGATTTGGACTCATTTAGGGATTTGTTTATATAGATTTAGTGTCCTCAAATGCTTAATTAGCGCCAATAACTGATGTTAAATCCTTTATTTTCATGAATATGGATTGCAGAACAAAACATGCGAAATAAAGGAAGATGAGCGAGCCTGAGGATTGCCAAGAGTACTTTGCGTGTTGACGAGTTCCTCATCAGACCACCTAAAGTTCCAGTGTGCCAAGCCTTGAGGGAAGAAACAAAAAATCGGTGACAAAAAGGAACAGTCGGCGTATAATCGATGACATCCCAAAAATCCATCTCATTATTGTTAATTCCTAGTGTTTGTGACTGCTTTTAGCTAATAATCAAAACCAAAACCCCTCATTTGACATTCGTGTCACCTCTTGATTTGAATGAGGTCTTTATTCGATAATTTTTATTCCTATGATTGATTCGACTGTATTTATACTTCCCAATTGAATATAAAACACGTACCACTCCTTGTGATATTCGACCCTAACTCATTTAGTTGGGTTTTATACTAATTTACGATCATTAAACACCTAAAATTTGATGAGGTGTTCTTGAAACGTTAAACTCAAAATGGTCCCGCTGTCGGGGAATGGTGTTGTTTGAAATTCTTTTGGTGAAGTTGAATTGTGTTCTTGTTGGTTATAGTTGAATCTACTTAATTTTAGTTTTGGTGTGGTGTTGCTAGTGTAAAACAAAGGAAATGAGTGTCAACAGAAGCAATGGTAGCCAAGTGGGCCACCAATATGACATCGGGAATCTCAATGATGTCAACGACCCAAATCTAATGGGTGGAGTTGGTGCCATTTGTTAACCTCCGATTGAGGGAAACGCGGTGTTTGACATTACAAGCACCATACTGTAGCTCTTACAATTGAAAGGTTTGCTTGGTGGGATGGCTCATGAGGATCCCCTTTAGTATATAAAGAACTTTCTTGTTGTTTGCGGAGCGTTCTCCTTTAAGAACATATCTCAAGAATCGGTCCGGCTGAGGTTGTTCCCATTTTCTCTAATGAGAGAAGCATGTAAGTGGTTGGTTGAGTTTCCAAGAAATTCTATCACTTTGTGGGACGAGCCTATTACTACATTTCAAGTGCGATTCTTTCCCCCTTTGAAAATGATGACTCTTCGGGACAACATCCAAAGCTTCAAGTGTTTGGAGGCTGACCCAATCCATGAGACATGGCTAAGATTCAAGATGTTGGTGCTGCAATTCCCAACTAATGGATTGCTCGATAATGTCTTGCTGCAGTACTTTTACAAAAGCCTTGATTCGGGGAAAAAAGGAGGGGCTGATCAACTTTCTCTGGGAGGTTTAATGTAACAAGCTTATGTGATAGCAGCCCAACTACTTAATGGCATAACCAAGATTAACCATGCATGGTACACCCATGAAGATCAAGTCTCTCTTCTTACTTACAAATTGACAAAAGAACAGATTGAAAATGATCAAGAGAGAGACCAAAATATGGCAAAGATGATGACCCAACTTGACATTTTAGCCAAAAATGTCATGGGTGCTGGTGCTAGGAGTGTCAATGTTGTGGGTGTTTGTTGTGTAAACCCCAATGATGCCAAGTTTGAAGTGTTGTACAATGAGGAAGTAAACTTCCTACCCAACCAAAGAGGAGGTTATCGTGCTAACTACCCTATACCAGGTGGAAACCAAGGTTCGAACAGAGATGAGGACTAGATACACCGTGATAGGGAGTGGCGTGATTGTAACGTCACCAGGAATGAAAGGGAAGTGGAGAAGGATAGGTATGTTACTCCCTACGTGCGTCAAAAGCCCAAAGATTATGTGTGTGGCTGGACTGAGGATATGCTATCACGTATTCTAAAAAAGGTTGAAAGGTTCGATAAAGTTTTGAAGGAAATGAAGGAACACATATCGACTCTCAACCAGATAGTGACCTCTCATTCCGTGTCTGTGAAGCAGTTGGAGACCCAAATGGGTCAGATTTCTTTGCATCTTAACCCAAGACAGCAAGGGGGGTTGCCTAGTGATACTATGGCTAACCCCAAGAATGAAGTTTGAACGGGTACTTGCATCATGCCACGACGTTAACTAAGGCGCTTCTTGGGAGGAAACCTAAGTTTATAATGATTTATGTTTATTTTTGAATAATGGGTGTTGATTGTGCAGGTCGAAAAGCGGAATGTGTTTGAAAAATGCAGGTTGGTGAACCAAGAGTCCAGTCGGTTACTCGACGAAGAGGTCGGTGAGTCCGACTTGGACCACCGTTGGACTCAAGAAAATATCAAGTTGGAGTCTGTAAAACTCGGTGGACCCATGGACGAGTCAGCGACTAATTGAACAAGTTAGCGAGCCCAACTTTGTCCGCCGTTTGGACCCCCAGATTAACCGGAAGACCTGTAAAAGTTGGAGAGGTAAGTAACCACTCGACGTGTCACCGAGTGGTCCGGAGAGGACGACAAATATCGGCGAAGGTCCGCAAACTGAAAGGTTTCAAAAGGTTAAAAGTTAAAAATTTCAAACTCTTTCATAGTCCCTCATTTTAGCATCATACAATCACACCCTCACTCTAGATTTTCCATATTTTCCTACTTTTATTGCTTTTTTCTCTTCATCTCATGCTCGGAGTTGAAATATATTGCCGCCTAGCTTTACAAACTGGTATTTCGGCTTAAAGGTTGGTTCTCCAAACCTCAAACTCTTAAATAGCAGTTGAATTTGAATGCATTTATTTAAATTGTGTTGATGTGTGCTTGGCCTATTCTGAAATTGTAATTGTGTGCTAATTTGCCTATCATAGTTTCGTAATTGTGGTAAAATTGCCTAAATTGATGATTTCCCGAGTTTCGTGCTTTAAAATTGATCATAAATTTATGGGTTGCGTTAAATTGTTGTTGGATCTAGTTAGGTGAAGTCTAAGTTACCCCAATTGTGCTAAATTACGTAGTTTTTCCCAATGATGGAGCGTTTGACGTCATTCTTAAGGGTAAAGTCGTCAAATGGCCAATTTTGGCCAAACTGGGGAAAGTCTGAGCACCCCGGTGGCATGGGTCTAGTGGGTCTAGACTTAATTGCATGAGTGTGTTGTTTGGTTTTGTTTTTGGGGGCTGCAGGCTTGATTTTGTGAAACGGGGTTGAAATTTGGCACGCTGGACAGTTTGGTGAGTTGGGTCGAGCTCGTTGAACCGTTCGGCGGTTCGCTAACGTCCCCCTAGATCGCCTTTATTTTCATATCTTGGTTAGATTTGTTTGTATAACTTTTGGTGAGAAGTCTGAGCTCACCAAGTTCACTCGGTGACTCGCCGAACTTCCCCTTTGATCGCCTTTCCTGCGCCTCTAACCCTGAAACACACTGTAACTTTTGGTAGGCTAGTGTGATCTTGCTGAGTGATGTCGGCGATTCACCGAAAGGCCCTGCCTATCGCTGACCTATTCTTTTTCTGGGAAATTTTTGAGCCAGTCCTTTCATTAAGGCCAATCTGGCTCGCCAAAGTGACTCGGCGAGTCTTTGTGCAACTTAAAATTTTGCAATTTTTCTTGAATTGTTTTGAACTCTTTTTGGTGTGTATTGCAGATATGGCTAGGAACAACTTGGACAGTAGTGGTATGACGCCTCACAAAGGAGCACGGGGCATCGTTAATAATTAGAGAGTAGTTGTTCCTTCTAAAAAAGGAAAGAAAGCACCTCCAAAGGGAGGCAAGGAATGGAGACTTGACTTTGAACCTAGCTTGGAGGGAGAAATATTTTTGAGAGGAAGAACTTGATTTGCTTTGGTGATTTTGAGAGATTGATTTTTATTGGGAAATTTTGGAGTTAAAATACTTATATAGGGGTCTTAGAGATGGGTAAAATAACATAATATAGAGATAAAATAATTAAGAAAAGACCCAACTGCCCCTCAACTTAACTTGTAGAACACTACCTACGGACCCTAGTCAATGGACCGTGGACTGACCTACGGCCCATCCTAGTGGTCCGTCGTTCAGATTAGAGAGGGGTCTGGACCATGGGCCCTCGACCAAGGACCGTGGTCCCACCAATGGTTCATTGTTTTGGTTCATGGTTCCAACTACTGGAACCCCTTTTTGGGTGCCCATCCATGGACCACACCTACGGTCCGGGGTCCTATCCACATGTCGTGGGTAGGCCTCGTGGCTGGCACTTGTATATTCTAGAAAACTACTATGTTGCCCTTTTTGAATCTGGGTGTTACAATTGTTAATTAGTTTCTAGAAGTATTCAGTGATGATTTACCCAGTATTTCTCCCAAAAGGGAAATAGACTTCGGTATTGACCTTCTCCCCAATACGCAACCTAATTCTATTCCTCCTTATCATATGGCTCGGGAAAAACATTAGGAATTAAAGGAGAAATTAAAAGATTCATTGGATAAGGGTTTCATCTGATTGAGTATATCTCCATGGGGTGCTCCAATTTAATATGTTAGAAAGAAAGATGGTTGCTGATTGAGTAATCAAGACACAACTTCCGATGCAAGTGTCTACGATCGTACAAAAGTTTAGTAACGAAACCAAGGGTTGGGATCGTTCCCAAGGGAGTGGTTTTGAGAATTAATAGAAAAATAAAATTTAGTTCTAACTTGTCATAGTTAAAGACATTAATGATTAAAAACATTGTAAATTAAAGGGGGACACAAGAGTGTCAATTAACAATGGGTTTTTTTTTTGTCACAAATAAGAAAAAATAGCAAAATAAACAAGGATTTCTAAGTAATGAGAGGGGACCCTTGGGATGTGATGGGAATACGGGTTAAGCTAGATTATTGGGTACGTGCTTTCGATAAAAGATTCACAGAAAAATTGTGACTAGGCAAAACTTTAAGGGGAATAAGCTCTCTCTCGAGCAACTTAAACCATTTCAAATGCGTTCCTGTCGGACACCCACTTGCCGCATGAAGACCAACCTACGCCTTAATCCACTAAATCTCTCGAGTTGAGTGTGTGGGAATAAAATGAATACACTTTCTAGAGCTAAACCTCATGTCGACCCATCCCACCAGCCATCAATTTAGTAGTTCTAGTTTTACGACCTCTCTCTCGAGCAAGCTGAAAACACATAAATATACTTGTATTTGCAACTATAAATTCATTAAATTCATCCACAACTACTAAACGAAATCACAATTAAACTACTATTAAACTATCTACAAGCAAGACCCAACAATTATCTTAACCCATATTCGCTAAATCACACCCCAAAAAATGGTGTTTTTAGCCACACATGTATAAGAGATAAAAATTTATACCAAATTGAGCTCGCATTTTACTGGGTACGAAGATTTAAGTCTTGACATAGGCCAAAATTGAAGAATCCTAGATACCCAAATGCAAATCTTGGAGATTAAACCCTTTGGATCTTCAAGTCTTCAAAACCCTCTCAAACTTAGAGCAAAAAAATCAAAAACTACTATTTTATATGGAAATTATAACAATTGTTCGACACTTTAAACTACAACTCTAACTAGTATTAATAATTTTCACAGATTTATGCTACAGTGGATCATTCGGCATCGCTAGTCGGACTCGCCGATCAACTCGACAATTCACCCTTTGGTGTAGTTCATCGCCGTCTTGCACCAGCCTTCAGCATTGTCATGTTCTGGGTAATTGGGCAACCTGGTACTGCTTCACAGAACTTCTCGGCGATGCCTCGACTGCTCCCTTTTTCCGCCGACTTGATTCTATCCTTCAAGGCTCAGCACACTGGAACAAAAGGTGATTTAAGACCCTTCGACGACTGACAAAGTGGCCTCGGTGATCCTCAGGCTTTCATTTCTTCGTTCTTTTCAGCCTTTTTGTTCCTTTTTACGACATAGTGTCCATGCTTTCCTTTAAACTTCAAATACCTGAAACCTAAGAGTTTTCATCAGATATTGAGATAAAATAAGCATTTGAGGACACAATTTCTATTAAAATATAGCCCTAATTAAGTCCAATTTGTGGACTCATCAATGGTTCTCTTTGTATGTATATTGTCTATCGTCACTTGAAAAAGGTGACCATTAAGAATAAGTATCCTTTTCCAAAGACATATGATTTATTTGACCAACTTCAAGGAGCAAGTTATTTCTCTAAGATTGACCTTCAATCGGGTTATCACCGATTGAGGGTTAAAGAAGATGACAATTCAAAAATGTCTTTTCGAACTCGGTATGGTCATTATGATTTTTTTTAATGTCATTTGGGTTGACTATTGCTCCGGCGGCATTTATGGATTTGATGAATAAAGTGTTTAGACAATACATTGACATGTTTGTGATTGTGTTAATTGATGATATATTTATATATCCGAGAAGCAAGGATGAACATACTGATCATTTGAGGATCGTATTGCAAATTCTCAAGGACCAACAACTCTTTGTAAAGTTTATCAAATGTGAGTTTTTGCTATGGTCCATAAATTTTCTTGGTCATATTGTTGTAAGTAAGGGTATTAATGAGGTAGATCCTAAGAAGATAGATGCGGTCATGAGTTTTCCTAGACCTCTATCCCCTTCGGATATTAGAATTTTCTTGTGTTTAGCCCGTTATTATAGAATATTTGTTGAAGGGTTCTCTTTGGTTGCCTCTCCTTTGATGTCTTTGACTCAAAAGAAGTCTAAGTTCATATGGTCCGAAGCATGTGAGAAGATTTTTTAGGAATTGAAGAATAGATTGACTTCCACTTTAGTGTTCACCTTACCGGAAGGGACTAATGGTTTTGTTGTTTATTGTGATGCCTCGAGAATTGGGATAGGATGTATCCTTATGCAAAATGGGAAAGTTATATCCTATGCCTCAAGGTAACATAAGATTCATGAGAAGAATTATCCTACCCATGCCCTTGAACTAGCGCCGGTTGTTTTTTCCTTAAAGATTTGGAGGCATTATTTGTATGGTGTGCATGTAGATGTGTTTACCGACCACAAGAGTTTGCAATATGTGTTTAATCAGAAAGATCGAAATCTTTGCCAAAGAAGGTGGCTTGAGTTATTGAAAGATTATGATATGAGTTTTCTTCTATCACCATGGTAAAGCAATGTGGTGGCGGATGCTCTTAGTTGGTTATCTATGGGTAATATTTCTCATATTCAAGAAGATAAGAAGGAGTTTGTTTGAGATGTTCATACATTGGCCCGATTGGGTGTTCAGTTAGTGGTCACTACCAAAGGTTGTGTTATGGTCCACAATGGTTCAGAATCCATTTTTTGTGGTGGATATAAAAGCCAAGAAAGGTCTTTATTCAATTTATGCTTGAATTGAAAGAAACAATGCTTAAGAAATCTGTTGAGGCTTTCTCCCAAAGAGGAGATGGTGTACTTAGATATCAAGGTCGTTTGTGTTTTCCTAATGTCGGTGACTTGAGGGAACAAGTCTTATCAGTAGCCCATAGTTCTCGATATTCCATTCACCCAGGGGCTACCAAGATGTATCGTGATTTGCGGGACGTCTATTGGTGGATTGGGATGAAGAAGGATATTACGGGATTTGTGGCTAAATGTCCTAATTTTCAACAAGTGAATGTTGAGCATTAGAAATCGGGAAGTTTATTCAAAGACATTAGACTTCCTACTTGGAAGTGGGAAGATTTGAATATGGAATTCATTGTTGGTTTCCCTCGTACCCGGCGTCAACATGACTCGATTTGGGTTATAGTAGATTGGATGAAGAAATTTGCCCATTTAATTACAGTGAAGGTTTCCTATTCGGCGGAGGATTATGCTAAGATGTGCTTGAGAGAAGTTGTAAAGTTACATGGAATGTCTTTGTCCATTATTTCCAATCGTGGTACCTAATTAACTTCTCAGTTTTGGAGATCTTCCCAAAATTGTTTTGGTACTCGTTTTAAGCTTACTACGACCTTTCATCCCTAGAATGATTGGCAAGTGGAGTGTACTATCCAAACTTTGGAAGACATGTTGAGAGCTAGTGTGATTGATTTTAAGGGTAATTGGGATGAATATTTTCCATTGATTGAGTTTGTTTATAACAATAGTTATCACTCAATTATTGGAATGGTTTAATTTGAGGGATTGTCTGGTAGGATGAGTAGATCTCCTATAAGATGGTTTGAGGTGTGTTAGGTGGCCCTAACAGGTTCGGAGTTGGTACATGACGCTATAGAGAAGGTTCGACTTATTAGACAAAGGTTCAAAACAGCTCAAAGTCAACAAAAGTATATGTCGATGTAAGAAGAAGAGATCTTGAGTTTGATGTTCATGATTGGGTTTATTTGAAAATTTCGCCAATTAAGAGTGTGATGAGGTTTGGTAAGAAAGGGAAGCTTAGTCCCCGATATGTAGGCCCCTATCGAATTTGGAGGTATATTGGTAAGGTGGCTTATAAACTTGAATTGCCTAACGAATTGACATCGGTGCATCCAGTTTCCCATGTCTCTATGTTGAATAAATATATTGGTGATCGGATATCTATAGTTCCTTTATAAGGTTTGGGAGTTAAGGAAAACCTTTTTTATGAGGAAGTCTCATTTGAGATTTTAGACTGGTAAGTCAAGAAGTTGAGAAATAAAGAAGTTGCTTCTGTGAAATTGTTGTGGAGGAATCACATAGTTGAGGGTGCTACTTGGGAGCCCGAGCCCGATATTATGTCCTGATATCCTCATCTCTTTTCTTCTACTCGTACTCTAGCTTGAGGTAATAAGTTTCTTATGGTTTACTCTTTGTTTTGGGGTCATGTGTCTTAGAAATTCCCATGATATCTTCAGTTATGCATGTTCATGAAAAAGTTTAAGTTTTCAGAAAATGAGTTTATTTGAGTGATATCGACAAGTTTATGCACATTGAGTGCAATTTGCATATAGACTTCATAATGTAATGTTTTGCGATATGTCTAGCTGGAGTTGATGTTTCCTCCTCGGATATGTGTAATGCATGCATGATAGGTTGTTAGATTTAGTTTTCACCCTTTTATGTTGTCTTGAATCTCATTCAAGGACGAATGATCCCAAGGGGGAGATAATGTAACACCTCGTATTCAGAAAAAGGAAAAATATTCATTTCACGGTTCATTCGGCAAAGCAACTCGAGGACGTCGAATCACTACGTGATCCGCCGAGTAGAACTTCTTGCCTTTTTGAATTGATTTCTGCATCCATTGTTCTAGAACTTTAGGATGGTTGGATTGAACCTGCCGTTCCATTCAGCGAATTGCCAAATTGCTTTCCTGATAGCCTAGTTGTCTTGGTCCAAGAGTCGACTCACTGGAACTTTCGGTGAGCTAAAGGCTCACTTGGTGGGTCGCCATGTGGCTTTTGGTGAGCTCCAGTGTCTCTTATTTCCAATTTTTAAGTAAGGGGCTTCTGGGTATTTTCCTAATTAGTCTAACCTTATTCTATTTCATTTTGTCCTTCACCTAAAAATCTATATAAGAGTTTCACCCCAAATTTCCCCAATTTAAAAGAATTCTCTAAAATTTATAAAAGAAGAACAAGTCTCCCCTCTAAATATTTCTCTCTAGAAGTTGAAGTAGAAAACTAGGGTTTTCAAGACAAGCTTTCAATTCCACCATTAAAATCAAGATTTTCGCATTAAGGTATGATAGTTTTTATCCATTGCTTTCTTCCATTCATGGAGTTCCTAAATTCTCCTATTTTGAAAGTTAGAAATCCCCAATTGAGTTAGGATTTTATTCAATTACCATGGGTTCTCTTGATTATTGATTTAAATGATTGAATTATGGTATCTTCTGCACGAATTAATGAAATACTATGATTTTACGATGATTCCCCTATGAACCCATGACATATCCATGTTTTCCAAGTTATGAGCATATAATGTGGGTCTTGCATTATGAAAGAAGAGTTTTATGAAATCAAGAATGTTCTTATGAAATTTATGTAAGTATTTTAAGGATGCTTTGAGAGTGAAGTATCAATGATGATTTTGTTGTTGTGTTGTTGAAAGGATTTCTCATATACACATGAAAGTATAATTGTGAAAGGTTTTCTCACATAGTAAGGATTCAATGAAAGTTCTTCTCACCTAAATGAATCAATGATATGGAGCTATCTTAATAAATCCTAGATTTGATTGGTTACTGAATGATACCTTTCCATGGATGACTTATGGCCTATCTTGGATTGGCAAAATAACGTGCCCTTCCATGGATAATAAGAATAATTAAGAAATGACTATTCCATAGGATTTATGCTTAGAACTAAGAGGATATTGAGATGAAAGCTCTCCAATGAGTAGAGGTCGGGTTTCTAGAAGCAATCTTCTTATCCCTTACCTATGTGCCCCTATAGGATGATTGTCTAGATAGACATTACCTGGTGGATTGATGAGTTCAAGATTTCGACTCATTTAGAGATTTGTTCCAACAGTATAAGTGTCATCAAATGCCTAATATTTGCTCTAAACTAATGTTGAAGTATTGAAGTGCCGCTATGAAGGCTAAGAAGCAAGGCAAGGACATGATCGGGCAAAACGGAGCTAAAAAGCTGAAGAAGTGAAGAAATGCGATTCTGGTGATCGCCAAGACCACTCGGAGAATCGCCATGTGGCTCATTACTCTGCCCAAAGTTACAGTATGAAAGCCCTGAAGCTGAGAAAAATAGGTGCAGAGCAAACCTATTGGCGAATCGCCGACTGGATCGGTGTAGGAAAGTCAGACCATCAAAAACTACAAAATGCACCATGAAGATACAAGCATTTTGGTGTTCCAAAGGAGAAAAATGTGAATCGCTGAATCAATCGGCGACCCCGATCTAGACTGCCTAAAGTTACAATGCATAATTATATGAAATCATTAAATTCAAAGGCAGTGGACATGGGTGTTTGGTGAGTCGCCAACCTTTCAGCGGAGCCCAACTATCCTCGCCGATTTTCCCCACACGGCCAAATTTGTACTAGTATAAAATAATATTTTAAAGAGACAGAAAGTATCCAACTTTGGGGGAAATTCATACCTAGAACGGAAAAACATTGTTTTAGCTCAAGTTTTGAAAGTTTTGAAATTTTTTCTGTGTGGGATTGATAATTAAAGCCAAACTTACTTATTTTAAGGTTGTGGAAATCAATATCCATCTATGGCTCATTTAATAGGTATTGAATTTTCACCTTTTAATATGATTAGCTAAAACCCCATTCTTGGGGGTTTGACCACGAAATTAATTGCTTAATTTTTGCTAATGGGTATTAGAAATTATTGCTTAATTTGCTAATTCGAAGTGGGTCTGATTTATTATTGTTGTTTCATTGCTGATTTGAATGCTTATTTCATACCACTAGTGTTTTAAGCTTGCTTAAAAGAGAAGTTCAGAACTAAGGCTCTAAATTAACACTCATAGTGATTGGGCTATTATGGGTTCACCTCGAGAGAGTGAATCCGAAATCACGTTCTACCTTTCTAGCTCGAGAGAGTTGATGGGGTTAGGTTGTGGGCTGAGTTTCTTGTTAGGCTATTCAGGTTTGAGAGAACTCAATTGAACCGAGGTAGTTGTTTGAGAGAAAGCTACCTCATCTAGGGTTCATTCTACTCACAAAGAAGTGGTAACTTTTAGTAATTAGCTAACACCCATTTAGCAAAGCTTGGTAGTTAATTGGTGAGTCCCCCAAGTATCTCCTACTCATTTGATTACCCTTCTTACTTATTATTATGTAGGTTCTATGCATCTTCTAAATCCTCCAACTGACATTTATGTCACCGTCTTAACTTATTTAAATAAATTCAATAATTTCTATTCTTACAAACAATTGAATCACGTTTGATAATTCATAATTGAATTCAAACGCATACTACTCCCTGTCAGTTCGACTCCAACTCTTTGTTGGGTTTATACGAATTAACGACCATTTACACCTATAATCGGATGAGGTGTACTTGAAACTTTAATCAAAATGGTGCCGCTACTGGTGAGTTGTGTGTTTAGAATTTTATTATTAAATTTGAGTTGTTATTTCTTTGTGTTGTAATAGAATCAACTTACCGTTTGTTGTGAGCTATTTGTGATCAGGTGATAGGATGAGTGCAAATGGAAGCACCATGAACCAACCTAGTTAACAAGATGATGGTGTTGAGTTCCTTCACACCAACGAAGATCTATTGGGGGTGTAGGTGTTATTCCCTTACCTCCGGTTTTGAAGCAAGCTTAATTTCAAGTGACGAATACAATGCTGCACCTTTTACAAGCTAAAGGTATATTTGGGGAACTAGAGCATGAAAATCCCCATGAGCATATTTGTAATTTCATGGAAGTGTGCAGCCCGTTCTCACTCAAGGATGTGACACACGAATCAATTAGGCTCTGGTTGTTCCTTTTCTCTTTAACGGGAGATGCAAGCAAGTGGTTAGCAAAGTTACCAAGGAAATCCATTTTATCATGGGAGGAGCTTACCGATGAAGTCTACGTAAGGTTCTTTCCACCCTCAAGATAGTAAAATTACGTGAAAACATCAAAAACTTCAAGAGAGTAGAAGGGGAACTCGTTCATGAGACTTGGCTAAGATATCGAAAGTTGCTATTACAATGTCCTACTCATGGGCTTTCGGGTGATGTGATACTTCAATATTTCTACAAAATTTTAGGCTGAGTAAACAAAGGAGTAGCCGATCAGCTGTCCTAAGGAGGGATAATGCTCCAACCATTTGAGGTTGCCTCATCCCTTCTTGATGAAATGACAGAGATCAATCAAGGCAGGTATACTCAAGAGGACCATGTTTGTCCTTTCAGTTTTAGGATGACGAAAGAGCAACTTGAGAAGGAAAAAGAGAGGGACGGGAATATTAACAAAATGATGTCCCAAATGGAGTTGTTACATAAGCGAGTGTTAGGAAAGGTTAGTGGGACCGAAGAAGTCAGAAGAGTGTTTAAAGTTGACGAGGGTTCTCACCCGTGCTACTCAAGGCCAGGTGGGAATCAAGGTTGGAATGAGAAGGGTTCTCAGCCATGTTACTTGAAGCTTGGTGGGAATCAAGGCTGAAACTCGCATAAGGAGGAAGAGCGGATATGATATTATCAAGATTGGGCTAAACAAAATAACCCATGGATGAGAGAAGAGATCCATAAAGAAGACCACACACAATCAAGTGATAGCCCAATATGAAATGGTAGTTCGGGTAGCTTAGGAGTGGATGATTTGTCGTCGCATATCCTAGATAAGGTTGAAGGATCGGATGGCATGCTTAAGGAGATGAAAACTAATTTATCGTCATTGAATAGTAGAGTGAATTCTCATGCAGATGCAATCAAGCAACTTGAGGGTCAGCTGAGTCAGCTTTCAGCACAACCTGTGACTTCTGAAAGGGGTGAAGCCGAATGCGCAACAACTGTGAGGGCCGACTAGAACAAAAACTTGGTTGTTGTGAGATGAACTGGAAAGATAGCAGTCCGTAATGTGAAAGGCACTAATGGGGTGAACACTCACGAAGAGGAGAAAGATATCGATAAGGAAGAGGGTCTTGTTCAAGCATCGGAAAGAGAGATGATCAAAGAGACGGAGGGAAGTCTTAAGAAAAATTCCATCGACGAATTGCAAAAAGATAAAGAGAAGGGCACTCAAATTCCAACAATAAAGTAACCTCTTCCCAAAATAGCTTCTCCATTTCCTCAACGTCTCAAAAAGAATAATGAGGATGAAAAGTTCAAGAAATTCCTATCCGTGTTTAAGACACTTTATAGAAATCTTCCACTAGTGGAAGCATTATTGGATATGTCGGGCTATGCTAAATTCATGAAGGAGCTGGTCACCAAGAAGAAAAACATGAACTTCGAAACAATTGAAGTTTCTCATAATTGTAGTGCCATTATGACTAGCGAGATGACTATAAAGAAAGAGGATCCAGGAGCATTTATTATCCCATGCACCATTAGTATGCTTCAATTTGCTAATACATTATGTGATTTGGGAGGAAATATCAGTTCGATGCCCTATGACATCTTCAAGCAACTTGGGCTGGGCGAACCAAAATCAACAACAATGCGTCTTCTTATGGCTGACCGGTCGATCAAACACCCCATTGGAATATTGTATGACATATTGGTAAAGGTGGATCGATTCATATTTTAGGTTGATTTTATCATTCTTGATTGTGAGATTGATATTGAAGTTCTTATTATTTTGGGTAGACCATTTTTAGCAACCGGAAGTGCCCTAGTAGATGTTGAAACTGGGGAGTTAAAGTTCTGGGTAAATGAAGATGAGGTCACCTTTACTGTGTGAAAATCCATGAAGCAATCGAGTGATATTCATGTCGTATCAATGATCGATGTAATCGATGAAACGGTGGCTAGTGTGAGTGAGATCATGTGTATGAGTGAACCTCTTGAAGTTGTTCTCTCGAATTATGATGATACCAAAGTCTGAGGATATGATGAAGTGTTGCTTCTCTATCGGGGTTAGGTGAATACTCAAGGAATACTTTAAAAATAGACATTGATCTAAAGAATCGAAAGAGTCCTCCGTCCATCTTCGGTGTGTATTCTTGGGGGAAAGTAATACCTTGCCAGTTATCATTGCAGCTGACTTGCTTGAATGACAAGTAAAATTTCTCCTTGAGGTGTTGAAAAGGTACATCAAAGCAAAATGATAAACTATCACCGACATTATGGGTATTCCACCAGGCATTTGAAGCCACAAGATTCAACAGTATAGTGAATGCAAACCGAGTGTCGAACACTAAAGGAGATTGAATCCACTAATGCAGGAGGTGGTAAAAAAGGAGATAATCAAGTGGTTAGATGTAGGTGTAATTTACCCTATTGTGGATAGCAATTGGGTGAGTCTGGTACAATGTGTACCCAAAAAGTGTGGCATCACAGTAGTCCCAAATGAGAAAGGGGAACTTGATCCTACAAGACTAGTAACAGGATGGAGGGTATACATGGGCTATAGAAAGCTAAATTATTGGACGGAAAAAGATCACATTCCCATGCCTTTTATAGAACAAATGCTTGATCAATTTTCGTAGCGTGGATGGTATTATTTCATGGATGGTTATTCCGGGTACAAAAAAATATCTATAGCACCGAAGGACCAAGAGAAGACCACTTTCACTTGCCCTTACGAAACTTTCGCTTTCAAAAGGATACCTTTCGGGTATTGTAATGCCCCGACGACATTTTAATATTGCATGTTGTCTATTTTTGCTAATATGGTGGAAGATTCAACGGAAGTTTTAATGGATAACTTCTCAGTGGTGTGTGATTCTCTTGAATCATGTTTGGCACAACTTGGGCAAGCTTTGCAAAGATGTCTGGAAACCAATCTACTCTTAAACTGGGAAAAATGTCACTTCATGGTTAAGGAAGGTATAGTTTTGGGTCACAAGGTATCGTAAAAGAAGTTGGAGGTTAACAAGGCCAAAATTGAGGTAATTGAGTGGCTACCCCCACCGATCTTAGTAAAAGGTATTTGTAGTTTCTTGGGGCATACTGGATTTTACCAGAGATTTATCAAAGATTTCGCAAAAATTGCACACCATTTGTGCAAGATTTTGGAAAAGGAAGTGAAATTTAACTTTGATGACGCATGTATGGCAGCCATTAAGTTTTTGAAAGAGAAGTTAATCTCCACTCCGGTGATTATTAGCCCTGATTGGTCGGCACCTTTTGAAGTAATGTGTGATGCAAGTGGTACGGAGTTGGGTGTTGTGTTAGGGCAAAAGCACAACAAATTGTTTCACCCAATTTACTACACCAGCAAAACGTTGAATGGTGCTCAACGTAACTACATTGTTATTGAATACGAATTACTTGCAGTGGTATATGCATTTTAGAAATTTCAGGCACACTTGCTAGGCACCAAAGTGGTAGTTCACACCAATCAGGCAGCCCTGCGATACATAGTGGTAAACAAAGATGCAAAACCAAGGTTGATAAGATGGGTGCTATTATTGCAAGAATTCGACATTGAAGTAAAGGATAAAAGGGGATGGAAGAGGAAGTCAATAAAATTCTAAATGTTTGTCATGCTTTGCCTATTGGTGGCCATCATAGCGATGTGAGAACAATCGCTAAAATTCTTCAAAGTGGTTACTACTGGCCATCTCTACAAAGATTCTCATGAATTTGTCAAGAAATGTATAAAATTCCAAAAACAAGGTAGGGTGTCTAGAAGGCATAAGATACATCTTAAGCCTATTCTAGAAGTTGAGTTTTCCAATGTCTAGGGAATCAACTTCAAGGGGCCATTTGTGAGCTCATTTGGTAAAAAGTATATTTTAGTGGCTATGGATTATGTTTCTAAATGGGTGGAAGCAGTGACACTACCCAACAATGAAGGGAAGAGTGTTTTTCAATTCCTAAAACGCTACATCTTTGCAAGATTTGACACCCCACGTGCTATAATTAGACATGAAGGTTCTCATTTTTGCAACCAGTTGTTTGCATATGTATTTAGTAAATAAGGAGTGAAGCACAAACTGGTAACATCATATCATCCTCAAATGAGTGGTCAAGTGGAGGTTTCAAATTGAAAAATTAAGAGTATCTTGGCCAAGACCGTCAATGCAAATAGGACCGACTGGTCTTGAAAGCTAGATGATGCCCTTTGGGCGTATCGCACTACCTACAAGACACCAATTGTTATGTCTCCATATCAGCTGGTCTTTGGGAAATCTTGTCACCTACCAATTGAGCTTGAGCACAAAGAACTATGGGCATTAAAGGCATTAAATCTGGATTGGGCGAATGCTTCGAAAGGAAGAGTAGATTAGCTGAACGAATTGGAAGAATTCAAGTTTAGGGCATATTAAAGTTAAGATCTCGAAAGGGAGAAAATGAAGAAATGGCATGACTCTAGAATCCTTAGAAGAGAATTTTGAGTTGGAGATCTTCTGTTGCTGTAAAATTCTAGACTGAGAGTCTTCTTGAGAAAGCTCAAGTAAAATTGGTCCGGTTCATTTATAGTAAAAAGCAAGTGAAAGACTTTCTAGACTTTGTATACTATGTTTCAAACCATCTAATACTTTGACTACAACATTGGGACTTAGCCCATACAAATGCTTTAACATATACTAAAAGACATAAAGGGAACATAGTGGAATTTGTCCTCGAAACTATGAGGACTCACCAAGTCTTCATCTTCAAGCACCTTAGAAACCTACTCCTCAAGCATAGAATATCAATATCTCCAAACCCTACACTTTGGTAAAAATGGAGAAGAATGGAGTTACCACAATTAGGTACAAAGTATGGAAGCCATGCATAAACATGCTTAAAACAGACATTTTCTTTGAAAGTCACGATATACGCTATTATGGTAAAACTTCATGAACATTGATGAAAGAGGCATAAAATAAGTGACAACCAACATACAAGCGATACTTTCACATTAGAACATAATCCACATATGAACCTTTACCTTCACCTTCAGCCTTTACCTCAAGTAACCCTGAAGTTAAACCCTGTGCAATGTATGGGTAGTGTCCCATACTACCACCCACACTACGGTACCACCTTCAGGCCACCAAAAGTTAACTTACCATTCATCCTTCGAACCTCTACACAATAAAGCATATAAGAGACATAAACATCACATAAGTCACATCATCACATTAAGACCAACATCTAAGACAACTCTGAGTCATACTTGTGCAATATGCAAGTAGCATCCCATACTACTACTCACACTAATTTCTCCTTTGAAGTCACCATAGACAAAGCACATTCATATACGATAAGTCATGACAAGGAAGTAACTCATAATACAATCCAAGTATAGCATGCATCTTTACATTTAAGCATTTAAGAGTCAACATTTTTCATTAATTTCATTTAGAGGACATTCATTCACTAGTTATTAGATCATCATTCTCATTAACTTTATCACAAGAGGACTTTCATACAATTTCCATTAAGACTTAGAGAACTCACTATGACTCTCTCAAAGCCTACTCGTGCAATGCATGGATAGCATCTCATACTACCACCCACACTTTATAGAACTCATCAAGAAACCATTATGCACATCAAACATGATGGGAATATGCATTAGCCAACATAGACCATCAGAGATAAATTATGGAATCTGGTGTCATGTAACCCTACACCGAAGGAAGGTGTTCTACTTGCCTAGGGTAGAACTAGTAAACATCCTATGTAGGCACATAGTAATGGGATAAGAAAGATGTTCATTGGACTTTAACCTAACATTGAGAGAGTCACCATCTTAGCCATATCCACTCGTTGCTTAGCCTTCATTCCCATAGAGTAGTTCATTCACGTTACATTGCTGTACTGGAGAGGACCACCAACATTAGGCCTACTGACCCAAGGTACATTACATAAGAAAGGGCCACCACCATTAGTTCTACCGATTAAAGGTACATTAGGGATAGCTCATTGACTTTCCAAGAAGGTCCACCAACATTAGGTCTACCGATACAAGGTTCATCATTTCACACTTGACAGGGCCACCAATATTATGTTTACCGGTTCAAGGTTTATCCTCACATTGGTTTCTAGACTCATCCTTAAGGGCCACCCCATTTAGGTCTACCGGTTCAAGACATAGCCTAAAATACATCATTAGTCATTCATAGAAAGGCTACCAATATTAGGTCAACCAATTCTAGGTCATTCATTCATTCACGAAAAGGCTACCAACATTAAGTGTACCAATTCATTTCATTAAGACATTAAGTCAAGATACATTTTTTATTCAAGAGGAGGATGACTAAGCCTACCGATTCAACATACTTCATTCATGATCACATTCACCAATACAAGAAGAGGATTCCTTAAGCCTACCAATTCAACATATACAATACATAGGAGAAAATCCTTCAGATTCCATCATCATCATTCATGAGTGTTAATTGAGAATATGCTTTCAATCAATAACACAATTACATTCTCAACATGATCATTATACATTCATTGAAATCACACACATATACTTCACATCATGATCATACATGGATCCTTCATATATAGGTGTACAAGGAAGATATCCACCAATTCAATACCACAATATACATAGTAAGTAAACACCTCCACCTTTCAAGTGGATCATTAGATCAAGCACAATTCTACTTCAGTATGTAATTTGATCATAACTTGCCCTTCAAGGTTCATGGTTCACATTCACCCACTCACCTTATATATATATAATTTGGCAAGAGTACAACATAATTTCAACATTCTATATCCATATACACATAAACAATTCACATACTTCATAATCAATCAAATCCCAATCTCAAATTACAATTTAGGAATTTGGGGGAAAACATGAGTTCTAGGAAGAAATCATCTTAATTCATCTTCAAATCTACACTTCGCTCATAAATCAACACAATAAATGTTTTGGAAATCATTTAGAATCGAACACATGCATAGAATGAAATCTAGTGTTTTGGGAAAAATTTGAAGATTTGAAATCACTTTTGAAGTTGGCTCCTTGAAATATGATAAGTGAAGGATGAAGACCGCCATATATTTTTAAGAAGAATCCCACAAAAATTTCTTGAAAAACTTGAAGATTTGACCGTGGAAGCTTGAAGTCTTCACCTCCAATGGAGGTTTCAAGAGAGAGAGGTCTAAAATATGTTTTAATACTTTAAAAATATATTAATAAACCTAAAATAACAGTCTAAATACTTAAAAAATTAATTAACAAATTACCAAAATGCCCTACCTTAGCAGAGCCAAAACTAGAAAAAGCTGGCAGTGACTCACGCCCTAGACTCAAGGACCGTGAGTCCACTAACAGACCGTGCTATTGGTTCATGGTCTGGGGAAGCAGCTTGGTTCATGGAGGTCTGACCCACGGAGGCCATCCACGGACCGTGGATGGACCTACGGGGTGTGGACCCCTTCCGTGGTTCACCCCATTTTGGCCAACTTCAAGGTTCTTTGGGGTCTTGGTGGTTAGACTAAGTTTCCTCCTCAAGGACCCCTAGGGTGTTCCTTGGGGATTCGTACCTTGACGTTTAACCCTTAAACCCCTCAACCAAAGCTTGGGACAACATCAAACTACCTCAAACCTCATAACAAACTCACACACTCACTAGTTAGGCTCTAGTTTCACTTATTCGTTTTACGGGTCGTTACACTCATCTAGAGTTGATTCTACTCACAAAGAAGTGGTAACTTTTAGTAATTATCTAACACTCATTTAGCAAATATTTGAATTTGTCAATCCCCCAAGTATTTCCTAGTCATTCGATTACCCTTGTTACTTATTATTGTATAGTTGCTAAGCATTTTCTAAATCCCCTACGTGACATTTATGTTACCCACTTGACTTAGTTAAATAAATCTGATAATTTCTATTCCTACAATCAATTGACTTACATTTGATAATTCATAATTGAATTCAAACTCACACTACTCCTTATGGGTTCGACTCCAACTCTTTGTTGGGTTTATTTGAATTAACGACCGTTACACCTATAATTGGATGAGGTGTACTTGAAACTTTAATCATGGATCCACTTAAGCTAGAAGTTCATGGTCCTTACCTTGGCAAGTAGGACAACCCTTTTCATTGTGGGAGACACCGGGGGATCATGTTATATCTCACATGGTCTCTATGTCGGTTAACTCTACTTCCCACAATAAAATAATGAACTAAGGTTACTTCAAGAAGTATCTTATATGTTTTCAAAGGTATTAAAGATATTATCTTGCATTAACCATGGTTTATGACTTCTGTTTTCTAACCCTTCTTATATCATGTTTAGGCTTGGTCAATTGTATGTAATTAAATTTCCTATTTTAGTATGATTTAAACGTTTCATGCATGGATATCATACTTTGGACATTGCTTTGTACTAACACAGATTTGTGCTTACATTTCCCCAAATGTAAGGTTCGATAGTAAGGGTCATCAGTTTCGTGGCTAGTGGTTGATTGCAAGGTTTCCTAGATTTGGTGAGTCTTCATGCTTCAAGGACATATTTTAATTGTTCTTAGTTCTTTCTTATTTCAGTTTTAGACATGATGTATGGGTTAGGCCCAATTTCATTCTATAGTACTAGATGGCTAATGAGACAAGTGTTTTAGACTTTCGCTTTGCTTTAATAAATTGTTTGGATCTTGAAAATGTGGTATTTACCTTTCTTGTTCTATTTCTTATGTTATAAATGATAAGTGGCTTGTATGAGGTCTCTCGTTGTCCTATACGCCATGCTACATCTAGGGTGTACCGTGGGTTGTGACACGTTTGTTGGATATGCAGGGTGAAATTCAAATTTTGGGAGGAAAAGGCAAATGGGTGTGCTCATAACTCACTCGGTGATTCACTGAGTGACTCGGCAAGCCTGATCTAACTCGCCCTTTAGACAAATTGATGGGCTGCTGTTCTGATAATTTCAGCAGGCCAAGGCTCATTCGGCGACTCACCGAGTGAATCGAAAGCATTAGTTCCCATCGCCGATCTAGGCGCGTACTGAAGGGTCAAAGGCCTTTAACCATCTTAAATTCAAAACCTTTCATTCTTTTGAACTTTTCGACTACTGTGCTTTCTCAATAAAACTCTAGAATATATATTTTTAGGTTAATTATTGTGGGTGTCCTTCTGTGGTCAGAATCCGTAGTATTGTCCATTCCTCTCTCCTTGCTTTCTCAAATTTTGCGTCTTCAATTAAGGTTAGTTCTCTAAACTAGTTTACATTACAAATTTTGTTGAGCATGTGTGTGAGTAGTTTGTAGTTCTATTTCTTCTCTTGAATTTGTGCTAAATTAATCGTTGGAATCTAATTTGAAGTCAACCATGTCCGTTATTGTCTTTAGCCTAATTTGACGTGATTTTTGCTATTGAATTTCTTAAATTGTGGTTGTAGACTGTTGGGTAATGTGTGGGTGATGTTTGAGTAACCCAATAACAACCAAACTACTTG
The DNA here is from genome assembly GCA_036553675.1 of Solanum okadae. Classification (NCBI taxonomy): domain Eukaryota; kingdom Viridiplantae; phylum Streptophyta; class Magnoliopsida; order Solanales; family Solanaceae; genus Solanum; species Solanum okadae. Next base: position 26,882,137 of record CM071689.1, read on the forward strand.
ACTTTGCCCAATGATTGATTGGGTGACTTCATTCTTAAGGGAAAAGTTATTGTTTGGTTAAATTTGAATCTATTGGGGGAAGTCTGAGTACCCTGACTTAAATTTACATAGTGGGTAGGCTAAAATTGATCTCCTTGGTGATTGAATGTGAATGAATGTGGTTTTCTCTCATTGATACCTCTCTAGATTGCTTAATTTTTGAACGTTGTTAATGGTCTCTTGTACATTTGAGTGTCTATTGTGACCAATACCGATGACTTGAATAGTGCTATTGATAAACAATATATTGTGCAAGTCCAACAAAAAAATATGAGTTGCATAAATCTTGTGAGAACTCTTAGTATCTGATTGTGACAAGCCGAATTGTCGAGGTGAGTCTTGCAATGACCGTTGCACGCGAGCTTAACTTGTAAACTCATGATCGATGATTGTGTTAAATGCCTTGTTTGGTGAGGTTTGCTTGAAAAATATGCATGTTGATATCTAGACTTACCCCGTTGGTCCGATTGACTAATTTTGGTGAATGAAGGAAATGATCTTAGGCATGAATTATTAAGAGTGAACCCAATTTTTATACCTTTTGTGTGACCACCTTGTGAGTGTCTGAACCTAGCTTGGCATCATTCAAACCTAACTTTTTCTTTGGATGAAACATGAACATAGATGGCCCTGTCTTTCCCACCGACAACCTTCGTGAAGCATTGGTCTATTTGAATAGCCAACTTAGACCAAAAGCGTATGTTGGAGGTGTGGTAAGAAAGAGGAAAGAAATTGAGCAAGTATTTCGTTAAACCCATTCTTGAAAACTTGTGTTGAAGAAAATGATGGAACCCCTCCATATATTAAAAAAAGAGAGAAAGAAAAGCAACAAAACAAAAGTTTTGAAAATATCGTATTAATTGTGCATTGTGGAAAGAAAAGGGGTGTTCGATGAGCTATATTAAAAATTTGGTGTGTTTGAATATGCCAAGGATGGGTTGTAAAGATGAAAAGAATGAAATAAAAGGGAATTTGAATTTACAAGTATAAATAATGTAATATGATAATTTTGAGACGTATGAAAAAATCATGATGACCAATAAAAAGTAAACATGTAAAACTTGTCTTGGTATGTTTAAAAGAAATATTAAATAATAATCACCCTCATGATATTACCATATAGTAAATATACTATAGTAAGCCCCACATATAAGTCTCAATGAATTTTTCCATAGCTCTGTCCCAGGCCGAGCCCGGAGGTGAGTCCCAACAGAGTCTTTTAGAACACTAGACATATCACCACATGAACTAAACTCATAAAATCAGTGTCGATCAATAGTGATTTGAGTTTTCTCGGTGGCATACAATTCACCATGGATTGAACTTTGCAAGTTTTTATCACCAAAAACAAATATATGGCCCACAAATCACCATATAATTGATATGGGTATGTTATGCCACCAATACTTTTTAAAACAGACTAATAGTGTTAGTAGTTGAAAGAAATTGAATTAGACTGAGGATGTGTTTGGTATGAAGGAAAATGTTTTCCATGGAAAATATTTTCCTAGAATTTTTTTCTTAGAAAACAAGTGGATTTCTAACTTATTTTCTCATGTTTGGTTGGTGAGTAGAAAATATTTTCTAAAAAATACTTTTTAAAGTTGGTTGGTGAATGAAAAATATTTTTCAGAAAATATCTTTTATTTTTGGTTTGAGACAGAAAAACTCTTTAGGAAAATAATAATTGATCCGGAATCAACCCCGATAATTCATCTAGGATTCGACCCTGACACCCAAACTAGGAAAAGTTCACGATGACGGTTTCAAAATCCGACCCTAAGATTTGACCCAGAAATTGGGCAAGGGTAGGGGGTGGCATAAATATGAAAAAAATTTAAAATTTAAAATATTTTCCAAAAACAGTTTTCATTAAAAAGTTAAAATTAACCGGGATGGCGTAGGTGGGGGTGGTGGGAAAGGGGTGTGGGTGGCATAAAATGCATTTTTTAAATATTTTGAAATACTCTTTTGGAATAATTTTTTTAAAAGAAAAAATTGACGGAGGTGGCCTTGGTGGGGGTGATTCCTGGAGAGAGGGGGTTAGGGGTGGGGTGACATAAAAAATGAAAAAAATTAAAATTTAAAATATTTCCCGAATTTATTTTTTGACGGGAATGACCTAGGGGAGGGTGGGCTTGGTGGGGGAAGGGGTTGGGGATGGGGTAAAAATGATTTTTTTTACAATTTGAAATATTTTCCAAAAACAATTTATTTAAGAAACAAATTGACGGGGATGGCCTAGGTGGGGTGGGGCAAGGTAGGGATGGGGTGGCTTAAATAAATAAAAAATTTAATGCATTAATACAGTACAAAATATCCACCACTAAAAACTTGCTTAAAACAATGCTTAACCCAAGCATCCGTAGTAACAAACTAGTTGGTTTCTCAAATGTGAGAAATGCAACATTGAATCTCATTATCTGAACATGTCATACAACAGATAACTCCTTAAGTAGTTAGTATTCCGACTTGACAATCAACGTATTCATTTCCATATAACACTAGAACCGAATCGTGAAAGTCTGTTAGATCCATCACACATCATACCTATTGAGAAGATTGTAACTAAATAGCTCACACAATTCTACCCATTGAATAACTATAAAACATTATCAAATCCATTATGTCTCTGCCCCCAAGCAATTTGCATTCTTTCTTAGATCAGGTCGTTAACAAAAGTAACAAACTTCATAACTCTAATCAAGTAAGCATCAATACTTTTCTAATAGTCGTATCATGACCCTCTTTGGTATACACTCAATCTATAAAATTGTAGTAGTGATTCTGACCTCACTTGGCGCAACATAATTTCATCATTCACTAAGCAACCTATACGTGTTAGACAACTTCACTAACTGTATTTTCCAAGTAATGGTGTTCATTCTCTAGCCTTTACTTATGAACCTTCTTGAATGTTGTCACCTTGGCAAAGTCATCTAGATTCACCCCCTCTACCTCCTATCCCTCAAAGAACGGGATATGCACTTCACCATGAAGAAGCTAGAAAATGCTTCCCAAGTCATAGGTAGTGCCTTTATTGGTCAACACTCAACATGAGACCGCCACCACATTCTAACATCTCCCCAAAACTAGCATGTCACAAACTCAACACTAAGACTCTCCACTATATTCGTTCTCTAAAACAGCTCAAAACAATCAACAATGAAAGCATAATCAGCTTCATAATCGATACCCATGAAGAATAAATGTTTCAACTTTAAGAACTTAATAAAAGAAATCATATTGATCACTAGTCATTATAGGCCCTGTAGTCAATCGAGAAAATATACCCATTTGAAAGGACACATTTTTTTTCTTTCTGGTGTTGCTATTTTAACTTCTAATACTCCAGTACTAACCATATGTGAAAAAGAGTGAATAAGTTCAGATACCAATTTGTATCACCTAGATACCAATAGGATTTAAGTAGTAGCACGAAATAAAGAAGGAACGACATTTTCCTAAAGTCCTATAGCCTCTCGAAGAAAAGTAAAGGAGTCCACATACTGTTCCGCAAGACTCTACTAGACTTGTCCTTGTGTCATGAGATCACCAAACCTAACTCTCTGATAACAAGTTTGTCACGACCCAAAATGAGTCGTGAGTGGCACCCACACTTAAACTCCTAAGTGGGCGAACCAAGGAACCCAAACCCCAACATATATAAAGAATTTAACTACAAATAACAACAATAATGCGGAAGCTCAAAACTTATTAAAGTAACCAATCAAATAAACCTCTAAAGTGTAACACTTATTATCCCAAAATCTGAAAGTCATCACATCAAGGACATTTAATCTTCAAATACTAAGTCTAAGAGTATTAAAGACACCAAAAAAATGAAGAAAATAGTATATGTCTGAAAACTAAGGACATCATGCCATGACCAAGAGAATCCAACACGAGCTGAAATGAATAGTTCACCCTGGAACCTGATGTGCTGGAGACTGGCTAGAGCTGAGGGTGAGTCGAAGTCACTGATACACTCCACAAAAAGAAAACAAAGAAAAACACAGGTAGGGCTTAGTACAGGGCAACATGTACTGAGTAAATATCATCCGCATGTTTGAAATATTTCCCAATTTATTTTTAAAAAAATATTGAGTGGCGTAAAATTTTTAAAAAAGAATTATTTTTCAAAAGAAACTTTTTTTTGGAGGTGGGGGGTAGGAAGTAGGGTAGGTAGGGGTTTTGCGAGGTAAAAAATCTTAAAATTTGAAACATTTTTTAAAAAAATATTAAATTTTTTTGTTATTTGGGGGGTGGGGGTGTGGTTTGGTGGTACGGATAAAAATATATTTGAAATTTAAAATTAAGAAAAAAAAATTAATTTTTTTTTTTTAATGGAGAGGGTCGGGTTCGAGGTATGAGTAGGTTTTGAAAAAAAATTAAATGATGAAATGGAATTTTGGAAAGTGTTTTTCTTAATTTTTGAAGTGAAGTCATTTTCCTTAAATATGAGAAAAATGAGTTGAATTGGCTAACATTTTCCAAACATTTAAGCCAACAAAACATGAGAAAATTGGAAAACATTTTTCAGAAAATGTTTTCCTCCATAACAAACACACCCTGAGCATGTACTACTGTTTCAAGGACTGATGTAACTCATGTAAGTCCTGGTATAATACATTTTCAAGGTATGGAATTGCCTACCGAATAGTATGACACATGTTGTGATGTCTTCTATTCCTTGTAGTGATGAATATATTATAAGTAAAGATATTCATTCATTAGTCATGACAATGTTTTATATACCCAAGCAACTTTCATGAATTTGGTAATAATAGTGAGAAGATATACTTTAATTTACACTTTACTAAGAGTTGATTTTCCAGGAAATTAAATGTACGTACTAAACTGCTTTACCTAACTACAATGTGGTGTCTTATGTAATAAACAAAATACTTTATGCAAGTTGGTACCAATGACAAAGTTTCTATAATTTGTTGAATGACTTGCTTCAAAAAACAAATATACTTTACTTTGTTTGATTTTCATCCCAATCATTCCTCCCCATGTGTACGGTACACAAGCTTCATTATTCTTTGTTCCTAAATTACTTAACCTTTAGTTCTAATCTAATGTTTTTGACCTGCCCCTATTTTCTCTGTAAAATTGAATTTGTATACCGAATACCACATGGTTGAAAACATCTTATTTTAGTGTAAAGACACATGTGGTGTATTTTTCTATCTTTTTCTCATTTTCCCTCTTCTTGTAGCTTCCTTATAGCTTATGTGTGGTGTTGGGTTTGGTAGCATGCTTCTTGAGTTTGTCAGGAGAGTTTTGAGTTTGTTTTTGCCCTTTTAGAGACTTTTAGAGTGAAAGGCTTGACTTTAGTCAAAATCTAGAGAAGCAGATACTTGATAAAATACCATGAGTTTCATCAACTCTGGAAGGGTCATTTTGGTCTAGTGGGATGGTTGGAAATTCTATTAGTGCAGTTAGCTCAGGAAAGCCTAATGACTTTTTATTCGGTTCTGGAGGTATTCCGAATGAGTTTGTGGCTTTTGGCATGTTGTTTGATATTTCTTTTTGTAAGTATTGACTTGGGTCAACATTTTGATGAGAGGACCACCATTGATTGCTTTGTTGATGTTGTTAACTCTGGAATGTGATTTTTTATTAGGTAGCATATTTTGTGTGCATCGTTGGGGTTTCGATTGAATTCATAGCCTCCATAAGGGTAATTCTTACTCGTAGTGAACTACTAATGTGGTTGGAAGAGTCTGGGGTGATCCTAACATTTGTCTTCCCTTGAAAGGGAACCCCAGCATCCTCACACAACTGTGTGATTACGACTGGGAAAGGTAATGAGGTCTACTCCTTTTGTGCCCTCAATAACATCTCGTCAACAATGATCCACCCCAGAGTAATGTGCTACCTGGAAATGATGGTACCTATTAACACCCCCTTGGGATGCCGAATGATGAATTCATTTTACGAAAGCATGATATTAATGTTAATGAACCTGAACTAGTACCAGGCCCCAAAATTTAGATCCTTCTTCTCTAGTCTCGCACCGTCAGCCATCCTAGGTAGAGAAATGTTGGATATCAGTGGTGCTAGCCAACCTTTTAGAGCATCATGCTAATGGTGCATCCATATTGTGAACATATCAGCCTGATTTGAAGGAGCACCTAAGGCCGTGTTGATTGCGCTCGTGTGGTATTGTACAATCTTACCACTTACCTGAACTTCGTCAAAGGGCTTCAAAATCATGCTCTTCCTCTTCTTTTGTAAGGCGTGAGCATAGACCGTGTAATACTCTTACACCCAAGATGGGAAATATGGAGGTTGAGGTCTTGTGATCCTTTCGAACTAGTGGAATTCGATCATGTCCTAAATGGCCGGATATTCACTAACCAACCCATCAATGGAGAGTTTTCGCTGCTCCAAAAATGTTCATTCTCCTAGAGCTTTTAGCCTTTTTAGGGCTCTTGGAGCTTTTACCGGGAGAACTCTAGACATGGGGGCTTTATCCTTGGAAGGTTGTACTAATTTAGACTTCATGTTGGTCCTATTCCTAGCAACCCCTCTTCTTGATTACTCATTCAAAACTTTCGAAGAGCGTGGAGTTGTTCTTTGTTGGAGAGGTTCGTTTATTACTATCCCCTTTTGATTTTTCAGTGGAGAGAGTAGGAGGAGAGTCTATATTGATTCTCTAAGAAATAATCACAGTATGTTTTTCCTTTTTTCTAGCAATAATCTGCAAATCAGAATAATTAAAAACATTGAATCAGTGAAGGTTAGTTAAAATCAATATCCAATGACAACATAGATCAATGATGTTATGAGGTTTGCCTAATGTGAAGGCGGTCCGCCTAATAGGTTAGGTGATTTTAGGTGAGCTCTCCGAACTAGACACTACATAATTTCAGAGAACTCAAGCATGATGGGCGGAGTTAATTTAAACTCCAAGTTTGTTTCAGCGGGCTAATTCATGTTTGCCAAAAACTAACAGTGCAAAATGAAATAAAACATACATAAAGGGGCTGTGCCCACTCCAACTTGGCGATACACCAAGTGGGTTTCAATGGACTCAGAAAAGTTCACCGAACGGGACAATGCCCCAAGTCACATATTCACTTAAGAAGCCGATCTAGGGCTTACTCGATGATTCTCCTAACCTCCTTGGTGAGCTAAGACAAGCCTGCCGAACATGTGGTGTTCATCCCAGTGCCTATTTTCACAAATTAAACCAGCATACACAATAATATATAGTTCCCTATCAACTTAACAATATACCCTCAATTTTTTCGACCCATGGGTACTCAGATTCCTCCCAAATATCACAAAAGTATTGCTTAAATTGATGATTTAGCCTAAATAAAGTCGTCACTCCATCTATCATTGGGAAACACTATGCAATTGGGTCGATATTGGGCTAATCACACTTTGCCCACACAAAATTCAATCAAGACCCATCAATATTTAAAATTAAATTTCAACAATTAACCAACATAGTAAATATCATCATTTTTTAGACATATGTTCTAAAATCTAACTCACGGGCTAGTTCAATACAAACAATATAGCTCTACCCAATGAAATTAACTAACAACATGCATCAAATGTCCTTAGGCGTATACATAACATAATATTAAGCTCAAATAATAAGATAGAAATCAAACATCAACGTCAAGGAGAAATATACACTAGCAAATGAAAGAAATAAGGGTTTCGGTCGACCAATCACACAGGACAGCACACTCAAAGTACTCAAAAATTACACATAAGGACATTAAAACACTAAAATATAATATTGGAAGCGAAGGTAAAAAAGGATCTTAGAGATAGAAAAGGATTTTCTTCTTGTAATTGAAAAGACCTTGGCATTTTTATACCAGGAATATTTAGTGATTACGACTAATGTCTCCAAGTGCGTTTGACGAATTGTCGAATGGAGCTGAAGCTCACTAAAAAGGCCTGAACAAAACTATACATGAAGGATGATTTGGTGAACACGATGGAGTCTAAAATGTGTGCTTCGGTGGATCGTCATTTGGAGATGATATTGTCTAAGTTGACAGTACATTTTTTCACATTTTCCAGCTCAAACATCGGATAAGAATGAGTCCGCACAATATCTTCGGTGGATCATTGTTATGATTTTGTCATTGCCTATTGTGTCCTTCACAACACTTTGACTTCCTTTCAACCTGCACTCACAACACACATTATTGAAAGAAACAAAACAAAAGTAAAGACTTTGGTTGCCTCCCAAGAAGTGCCTTATATAACATCATAGCTCGACATAGTTCTTAATTTCTCAATATTCCTTTTTAGAATTTGGGACGGTGTCATAAGGAAATGTTCGATTTTTCCTTTTATTGAGATGGGTGGATATCTGGAACATTTTAGTCAATTACTATTTGATAGACACCGAATGAGAGGTTACTGTTTGAGATAAAGTGGAGAAGTCATTTTTCCATTCGTTTAACACTAATTTGGATCCTTCAGCTTTTTTGAAGATCCTTTTATGCATTTCCTCGGTTCGATTTCCTTCCGAAACAAGTTGTTCTTTTGGTCATGTAAGATCATGGGGAGGGACATATCAATTCTTTTCGGCCTCCATATTTCTTCATTTTCCATCTCGCCAATATTTTCAACCACTATATCTATCCTTGTTCCAACCTTGGTTCCAACCTTTTCTTTGGTTGTTTTGGTGAGAACCCTCATTTGGTTTCCTAAATATTGAACTACTTCATTGTATAATGCCTCAAATTTGACATCCTCCAAGTACTGCCCACTACTTGTTCCAACCGTATTCACTAATTTCAATTCACCTCCCATGACATGTTTGGAAAACAAAATCGATTTGAGTCATCATTTTTTCCATGTTTTAATCTCGCTCCTACTCTTTCTCAATTTTTTCCTTACTCATGCTCATATGTAGAAATGACACTTGGTCTTCTCAAGTATTCCATGCTCGATTCATTTTGTTCATGACATCAAGCAACAACCATGCTACCTCATATGGTTTTCGTATCAACCTACATTCGGCAAGTTCGTCTGCTACACCTTTGTTTATTGAAACAATTCTACAATATAAGTATTGAAGTAGCAAATTGTTATGAACACCATGAGTTGGACATTCAACAGTAATTTGAAGATTTGCAACCATGTCTCTAGTAGAGGTTCCCCTCCAATTTTTTTGAAATTTTAGATTTGGTTCCTTGGTTTCACCATCTTCTAAGGGGGGAAGAATCTCTCCAAGAAGGCCTCTACCAAATCCTCTCACCATCTTGTAGCTTCACTTGTAAAAGAGAATGGGAATAACCTCAACCTTATAGACTGTTGTGAGATATTTTTGAAGACAAATGGCCATCACAGATTCACAGAATTGTAAGGTGGGCATAAGGGTCTTCATTATCTTAACCCCCAAATATTCCTCTTAGTTGGAGCAACTATAGCATTTTTCCGGTCAAATGACAAACTACTGTCACGACCCAGGGGTACACCCTAGATGTAAAATGGCGTACAGGACCCCGTGAGGTCCTCATACAAGCCGCTTAACTTTTATAATATAAGATAATAGAAAATGGTACGGAAATTTAAAACATTTTCCAATCATATCAAAGTTCATAAAACGAAGCGGAAGTCTATAGCACTTGCATAAAACCATATCATACATGAATATATTTGGGAGACAGTAGTTCTAAAATATAAAATGAAAGGGATAAAGCAAAATGGTGGTCAAATGCTTGAATGCTATGAGGACTCACCAACTCTTCATGCCTTGCTCTACTATTAACCTAGCAACGGGATGGAAGTCGGTATCACCGGATGATACATCCAAACTTACACTTCGATTAAGAAGTATCAACGATCAAAGTCAATTTATAGAACTCAATCTCAGTTGAAGTCGATCCCACAGAGAATTTCTTCACAGAATGATTTCACTATCACGTTTATTCAAATGTTATTATTATTTCCTAAAGAGAGTAATTGCGGAATGTAAACTGGGTTTATTTGTAAAGTTCAAGTAACCAATGTTGTTAAACAAAATCCAGATTTACAGTTAACAAATTATTGATGCTAAGGTTGTATTGATAAGTGAATGAAACCAAGGTTGTGTAACACCCGAAAATTAGTAGCCTAAACTAGAGCCTTATATGAGGGTTGTAGAGTTGGACGTGAGGGTTACAGTCCTAGAAAAGTCTTCCCGTACTTAGTATGAGGGGTTTAGGGGTTAAACGTCAAGGTAAAACTCCCCAAGGACCAACCAAGGTTCCTTGAGGAAGACCCTAGCAAACCACCCTAAAATCTGCCCCAAGGAAGTCCACTCACGTGTGGGACTCACACCCCTTAGGGTGACCAACACCCCGTGGGTCAGAGGTCATGGGGCAAGAGGTTCAAAACATGTTCCAGTACCCCATCCATGGATTACCAGCACAGACCGTGGGTCCACTTACATCCCGTGGGTCCACTTACGTCCTGTGGTCGGGGGCTCGTGGGTTGCGGTAGTGATGGTCTTAAGTTGTTTAGGTTAGGGGTTAAGGGAAGGTTCTAGAATTACTTAGTTACTAAGTGGTGTCGTTTTATAAGTAATTAGACCACCTATATAAATATAAGAGACCCCTAAATATATGGATCCAAATCATTATCTGCAATTCACCAAAGAACCTAATTCCCACCAAGAAATTCTCTCTCTAGAAAACTCAAGAAGAACAAGAACGGTTCAAACTAGGTCATATTCCTCCATTGTTGCAAGCTTTGTGAGGGATTTATAATCAAAGTATGATAGCTTATTCATCTATGGATTCTTGAATCTATGGACCCCCCTAGATTTCCCCCAATTGTGACGATGAACCCCAATTCTAGCTAGGGTTTCTTCCAATATTGTGGGTAGTGTTGAGTATGTTTCCAATTGTGTGGATAGTACTTGTTTCTAATTGATTTATTATTGAATTATGTTATTATGAAGATATTACATGTTTTCCATGGCTAACCCTAGTTTAATTGATGAAACTGAAGTAATGTGAGTTTGTGATTTAAAGTAGGAAATTGAAGACTTAGGGATGATCTTCTAGAAGTGATGTTGCCTATAGTAAATGTTCAAGAATAAAACAAGTAGTCATTAATTGAATTAGATTATCGTATATATGATGGATCATGACTAGTAAGGCTTGAAGTTGAACCAATATGATGATTTATGAGTAGATTCACTTAAGAATGAAGCATCTGATTAGAATATCTTGTAATCTAGGTATGTATGTCAATTGGGAGAAGTAAAGCTTTGAGAGTAAGGCTTGTAGTCATGAGTGTTGATTACTAGGGTTTTGAAAGTAAAGCCAATATGATGAATGATGTATGTTGGGGCTTTAAATAAGTGAAACTTATATGATAATGGTAGACTAATAGGTAGAGTTAATATGGAAAGACATTACCCACATGACCTAAACTATAGAAATATGAGATTATGCATGTTCTTATAGAACCTATGTAAATGCTTTATGAACCCTTTGAGAGTGAAGTGTTTATGATTATGATATGTTGTTATGTTGTTGAAAGGATATTCTCATAAACACATTTATGCATTAATATGCTAGGGAGATGAAAGGTTCTCTCACATAGAATAATTCTAGGTTAAAGGCTTACTTACCTAAAATGAATCATGCATGTTAGACTAGAATAGTTTGAAGTTGAGACATAGTATTTGTGACACTTCGGAATGTAGTAGGCTACCCTAAAGCTAAATGTGAGGGCTAGCATAACATTCCGGAAATGTTTAGACTAAACTAGAGCTAAAAATAGAGGGGTACAAGTCTAGGAATAGGGAAAGGGCCTAAGCTACCAAGAAATAATGAAGGAAAATAATTTTTCCTTTGGACCATTCGGCGATAGGGAAGCAACCTCACCCAAGTCCATTGGCAACGAGCAAAATGGACCTCCCTCGCCTAGTGGGCAGCCTCCCCTTGGCGTAGCTACTGGAATTTTAGGCGAGCTAGGTCGGGGCTCACCAACCCACTTGGTGCATCGCCAAAACGCCCCCTTTATCGCCCTAGTGAATGGCTCCATTATGGAGCATTCGAGAAAATTAGGCGAGCCAAGGGTCCATTAGGCGAGTCGCCTAGTGCCCTGGGCGAGCCAACGGGTTCCATTAGGCGAGATAAACGTGACAGGTTAATTTTAAAGTCGAGTCATAGGGTCTTTAGTTAACATTCAAAAAATTGAACCCGAATTATTTTATTCTTTTCCTAGTAAGTATATAAGCTCTTTAGACTCAAATTTCTCCCAATTAAGTCATTATCATAGAATCAAAAAGAAAACCCAAGAACTTCATCTTCCTCACAATATTTCTCTCTCTAAAACTTAAAGAAGAAGAAAGGTGGAATTGGAGCTAGGGTTTGGAGAATTCAAGGTTGCTTCCTCAAATTTCTTGAAGAGTCTTAATCAAGGTATGGTGACTTTTGTTCTATGGGTATCTTTCACCCATACAGTCCCTTCAAAAATTTATTCCAATGCTCCTAATTTCCCCAAAACCTAGGGTTTCAATATAAGTCACGGGTTCTCATTCAAAACGCTGTCAATTGTTGATTTATGGTTGATTATGGTTGATTACTGTGGACTATGGTTTAATTGATGATTAATTGTTGATTCATTATAAAAATACCCTAAGATACCATGAATCCCCCATATTGCAAAATTGTGAATTCATGATGTGGGTTTATTGATTATAGAAGCATCTCAATTGATTATGTGTATATTGATTGAGTTATTGAATCATATATTCCCCTATCTAATGTAGAAATTCTAGATGTTTGGGTTGAGTTGATTCATAGCCTTGAAGGGTAAATTATAAGCGTTTGTACATGTTAATGAGAACTGTGTATGAGCTTATGATTCAGTTAGAAAGTGAAGATCCTATGACTATTGTGTAATTGTGGTGTTGTTTCAAGATCATTTTCCCCATACCCTTACACATGACTATTCATGAAATGTCTATGAATATGATAATTTTGTTGTGTCTATTGAAAGGCTATTCTCATGAACATACTATGAACATGATGTGGAAGGTTTACTCACATAGTAATGATTCTATGGTTGAAAGGTCATTCTCACCTAATGAATCTATTAGCTATCATGATACCATGTTGGTTTGAGTGCTATGGTATTCTTTCATGAGCATGAACTTAAGTAATGACTTAACATGAATTTATAGGGAATTATTCTTAGCACCAAGTGGATAGTGATATGAGATGGGTTCCTTCACGCTAGTAAGTACGGGTTCCCAAGATAGTTATCTCATGAGATGGAAACCTTCACGTTAGTAGTCCTAGTTTCTAGTAGCAATCCCCTATCCCATAACTATGTTCCCACATAGGTCTTTAGCTAGTGGATCCACCTAGAAGCTAATACATGAGTTCTAACTTAGGCAAGTAGGACACCTCTTTTTGGTGTGGGGGCAAGACACCGGATTCCATGTAGCTCACATGGTCTATGTTGGTTATGGCTATACTTCCCTAAATGACAAGAATATGAATATGAGAAGAACATGAACATGAACTATACTTATGTTTTCTCAAGGAGTTCTACTTAGTGTGAGTGGGGGTATGGGACTTCACTTATGCATTGCACAAGTTGGGTTTGGAAAGGGGTTATAGTGTAGTTTTCTTATGCTATGAAGATATATGGATTATGCATGTATGATATGGATTGTTGCTATGAGTGGCTTTCCTTGTTTCAAGTTAATGTACATGAATGATTCCTTGTTCATGAGTATTGGTTATGGATGAGGACAACTTATGAAATGTATGATGATTGTGGCCTAAAACTGATACTTAGCCTTAGATAGGATTATGGTATCTTGTCTATGCATTGCACAAGTATGGCTTAGGGTTGCCTATGAGTTGGTTTGGCTTGTGCATTTACTCTATGGTGCATTATGACTCTTAAAAATGTGAAAGTGCATGGTTTTAACTAGATTTTCCCTTTGTGCATGTTTTAAGGATTTTTATGCATGGCTTCCATACTTAGTACATTTTTGTGCTAACCCATATTTTCTACATTTTTCTATAAGTTTAGGTCCCGGTTGTTGAGGTTGCTTCTCTTTGGTTGAAGGCTTGGATTGATTCTCTCCTTGCCTTGGTGAGTCCTCATGGTTTGAGGATAAGAGTTATTCTTTCTAGTTTCTTTTCGTATGTTCTACTTTGAGACTTTATTGTAAAGGGTTGTGACCCTATTGATTCTCGATTGTACTAGATGGATTATGGAGAGAATGTCTAGACTTCTATTTCTATTTTATGAAAAGACTTCGATTGTAAATAGTTTTAATTCCACATCATTTCTATTACTTATATTTATGATATGCTAAGGTCTTGTATGAGACCCCTTCGGGGTCAAGTACGCCGTGTTACATCTAGGGGGGTACTGATGGGTCTTGATAAACTTAGTAATCAGAGCACAATGTTTAGAATAATTCTAGGATGATGTATCATAAGCCACATCTAGTAGAGTCTTGTTCATGAATGTGAAATGCGCCACATTTAACAATGGGAGGCTATAAGATGTTTAGGAAATTTCACTTATTTCATTACTCTTTAGTCGTGCCTTAGAGTTTTAACTCTATGAAGTCCTTTTCCTAACCCTTCTCGTGTGTCTATAGGATATGAATACAAAAAGGGCGACCGAAAGAATGATGGAAGAGGAGAATGTGAATGAGGGAGTTCCTCCACAAGGTCCCCAAGGTTCTCAAGAGCCTCAAGTTCCTCAAGCTCATAGTGATGGGGGGGGGGGGCTATGACAAATGTGGAAATAAGGACGGCACTCCAAGTATTTACCCAAGCCATTACGGCCCAAGTCAATAGGGATGTTGGGCCCCGTGTGAACCCTAATCTGAACACCATGGCTTCAAGGTTGAGAGACTTCACAAGAATGAGCCCTCTTATGTTATTTGGTTCCAAAGTGGGAGAACATCCTCAAGAGTTTGTGGAAAAGGTTTACAAGGGAATTGATGATATGATGGTGATTTTTATTGAGAATGAGGAGATAGACTCTTATCAATTGAAGGGTGTGGCCCAAGTATGGTATACACAATTGAAGAGGAATAGGCCGGAAGGAGCGGATCCCATAGGTTGGGAAATGTTAAAAAAAGCATTTCTTGATAGGTTCTTTCCCCAAGAGAAGAGGGAAGCCAAGGTGGAAGAATTTATCAACCTTCGTCAATGATGTATGGGTGTGGAAGAATATTCTATAAAGTTTAACAAATTGTCTAAGTTTGCTCCATCTATGGTGGCGTATCCTAGGGATGAGATGAATATGTTTCTGACGGAGGTGTCTAGTTTGGTGAGAAAAGAATGTTGTTCGTCTATGCTTCATGATAACACAGATATATCCCATCTTATGGTGTATGTTAAACAAATAGAGGATGAGAAACTCTAAGACAAGAATAGGGAAGTTAAGATACCTAAGACCGATGATGGAAATTCTTCCGAAGGTAAATTCAGTGGTCAAGGACAACCAAGGATCAAGAGAAAGTTATCCAACCAAGGATCCTCTAGTGCTTCAAGGGTCAACAAATATAGGGTGTCTAACCCTAAGCGTCAAGGAGGAAATAGTGGTGGATCTTCTACGGTGAGACCTTCATGTGCTAAGTGCGGTAAGAAACATGATGGTAAATGTCTTGCCGGCAGGGTGTTCGCTATAGTTGTGGGAAGAGCGGTCATGTGATGAGGGATTGTCCCATTATAAAGGCTCAAGGAGGATAGGGAAAGCAAGTCCATCCAAGTGGTTCAAATTTTGATGCTCCCAAGAAAAACCGCTTTTATGCTCTTAAATCCCGAGGTGCCCAAGAGAGCTCCCCGGATGTTGTGACCGGTATTTTACAAGTCTTTTCTATTGATGTATCTGCATTGTTAGACCCCGGTGCCACTTTGTCCTTTGTTACACCTTTTGTGGCTATGAAATTTGAAATAATCCCTGAAGTATTAATAGAGCCTTTTTCAGTGTCTACCCCGATTGGTGACTCGGTAGTGGCAAAAAGAGTCTATAGGAGTTGTCCTATTTATTTGTCCCATAAGGTTACCTTGGTGGATTTATTAGAGTTAGACATGTTGGATTTTGATGTGATATTGGGTATGGATTGGTTGAATGCTTGCTATGCCTCTATTGATTGTAGGACTCGGGTAGTAAAGTTCCAATTTCCAAATGAGTCTACTTTAGAGTGGAAGGGGAGAAATTCTATCCCTAGAGTTCAACATGAGGGCTAGTGTAACTTTTCGTAAATGTTTAGACTAAACTAGAGCTAAAATGAAAGAGGTACGTCTAAGAAGAGGGCAAGGGCCTAAGCTACCAAGAAAGAATGAAGGAAAACATTATTTCCTTTGGACCATTCAGCGATGGGGAAGAAGCCTCGCCCAAGTCCATTGGCAATCAACCAAATGGACCTTCCTCGCCCAGTGGGCAGCCTCCCATTGGCCTAGCTACTGGTATATTAGGTGAGCTAAGTCGAGGCTCGCCAACCCACTTGGTGCATCGCCCAAAGGCCCCCCTTATCGCCCAAGTGAATGGCTCTATTATGTAGCATTCTGAAAAATTAAACGAGCCAAGGGTCCATTCGGCGTGTCGCTAGTTCCTTTGGCGAGCCTAGGGGTGCCATTAGGCGAGCGAAAACGTGACATAGGCTAATTTTAAAGTTGAGTCTTACGGTGTTTAGTTAGCTTTCCAAAAATTAAACCCACATTATTTTACTCTCTCCTAGTAAGTATATAATCTTTTTAGACTCAACTTTCCCCCAATTAAGTCATTCTCATAGAATCAAAAACAAAACCCAAGAACTTCATGTTCCTCACAATATTTCTCTCTGTAAAACTCATAGAAGAAGAAAGGTGGAATTGGAGCTAGGCTTTGGAGAATTCAAGGTTTCCTCCTCAAATTTCTTGGAAATTCTTGATCAATTTATTGTGTATTTTTATCTATGGGTAGCTTTCACCCATAGAGTCCCTTCAAAACATGATTTCAAAGCTTCCAATTTCCCCAAAACCTAGGGTTTCAATATAATTCATGGGTTCTCTTTTAAAATGTTTTCAATTGTTGATTTATGGTTTATTATGGCTGATTATGGTTGATTATGGTTGATTTGATGATTAATTGTTGATTTATAATAAAAATCCCCCCAAGAACCCATGAATCCCCCATATTGCTAAATTGTGAATTCATGATGTGGGTTGATTGATTAAAGAAGCATGTCAATTGATTATGTGTATATTGATTGAGTTATTGAATCACTATATTCCCCTATCTAATGTAGAAATTCTAGATATTTCGGTTGAGTTGATCCATAGCCTTGAACGGTAAATTATGAGGGTTTGTACATGTTAATGAGAATTGTGTATGAGCTTATGATTCACTTAGAAAGTGAAGATCCTATGACTATTGTGTAATTATGGTGTTGTTTCAAGATCATTCTCCCCATACTCTTACACATGGCTATGCATGAAATGTCTATGAATATGATAATGTTGTTATGTTGATTGAAAGGCTATTCTCATGAACACACTATGAACATGATGTGAAAGGTTTACTCACAGAGTAATGATTCTAAGGTTTGAAGGTCATTCTCACCTAATGAATCTATGAGCTATCATGATACCATGTTGGTTTGAGTGCTAGGGCATTTTTTCATTAACATGAAC
Organism: Solanum okadae; assembly: GCA_036553675.1. NCBI lineage: Eukaryota > Viridiplantae > Streptophyta > Magnoliopsida > Solanales > Solanaceae > Solanum > Solanum okadae. The sequence continues at coordinate 26,899,818 of CM071689.1, forward strand.
TTAAGTAAAGACTAAACAAGAATTTAAAGGGAATTATGCTTAGCACCGAATGGATAGTAATATAAGATGGGTTCCTTCGCGCTACTAAGTCTGGGTTCCCAAGATAGTTATCTCATGAGATGGAAACCTTCACGTTAGTAGTCCTAGTTTCTAGTAGCAATCTCCCTATCCCATAACTATGTGACCACATAGGTCTTTAGCTAGTGGATCAACCTAGAAGCTAATACATGAGTTCTACCTTAGGCAAGTAGGACACCTCTTTTCGGTGTGGAGGCAAGACACCAGATTCCATGTAGCTCACATGGTCTATGTCGGTTAAGGCTATACTTCCCTACATGACAATAATATGAACATGACAAGAACACGAACATGAACTATACTTATGACTTCTCAAGGAGTTCTACTTAGTGTGAGTGGGGGTATGTGACTTCACTTATGCATTGCACAAGTAGGATTTGAAAAGAGGTTATAGTGTGGTTTTCTTATGCTATGCAGATATATGCATTATGCATGTACGATATGGATTGTTGCTATGAGTGGCTTTCCTTGTTTCAAGTTAATGAACATTTATGATTCCTTGTTTATAAGTATTGCTTACGGTTGAGGACAAGTTATGAAATGTATGATGATTGTGGCGTAAACGTGATACTTAGCCTTAGATAGGATTATGTGATCTTGTCTATGCATTGCACAAGTATGGCTTAGGGTTTCCTATGAGTTGGTTTGACTTGTGCATTTACACTATGCTGCATGATGAGTCTTAAAAATGTTGAAGTGCATGGTTTCAACTAAATTGTCCCTTTTTGCATGTTTTAAGAATTTTTATGCACGGTTTCCATACTTGGTACATTTTTGTGCTAACACATATATTTTTCATTCTTCTATAAGTGTAGGTCTTAGTTGTTGAGGTTGCTTCTCTTTGGTTGAAGGCTTGGATTGATTTTCTCCTTGCCTTGGTGAGTCCTCATGGTTCGAGGACAAGAGATATTCTTTCTAGTTTACTTTCATATGTTTTACTTCGCAACTTTATTGTAAAGGGCTGTGACCCTATTGTTTCTCAATTGTATTAGATGGCTTATGGAGACAATGTCTAGACTTCTATTTCGATTTTATGAAAATACTTTGATAGAAACTTTTTTTAATTCTACATCATTTCTATTACTTATGTTTATGATATGCTCAGGGCTTGTATGAGACCCATCCGGGGTCAAGTATGCCGTGTTACATGTAGGAGGTAGCCCTGGGTCATGACAATATCCCTTCATGAATAGCTTAACTTGGTAAGACAAGACCATGCTTGGTAGCTTGAGTTAGGAGTTCCCATGGTAGCATTGGATTGAACCATAGTGCTTCTCCAATGTAGGTTGAAATAACATTATATAATGCTTTCATGATAGCATGACTTCGTTAGGCTAAGACCATTTCATGGTATCCTTGGATTGAGAAATCATACCCTTCCTAAGGATAGCTTGAACTAGCATCATAGAATGCTTGCATGATAGCATGACTTGGTTAGGCCAAGACCATTTCATGGTAGCCTTGGATTGAGAAATCATACCCTTCCTAAGGATAGCTTGAACTAGTATCATATAATGCTAGCAAGGTAGCATTACTTAGTTGGTCCAAGACCATTTCATGATAGATAGGATGGAAAACTTGTACCCTTCCTTGTATAGCTTGGACTTGCATAATAGTATGTCTTCCATGGCAACATGGTCTAGCCTAATAAGGTGCTATTCCTTGGTATTCTAGAAATGATAAATAATAATCATTTGAGTATGATAGCCTAAAGTGGTACTTAGTGTGGGTAGGATTATGGGGTCTAATCTATGCATTGCACAGGTATAACTTGAAGTTACTAATGAAGTGTTTTCTTATATTTTGTATGCTTAGCTTGGATTGTTGCTATAGTTGTCATCCTTGATATGTTGACTAAAGGTAAAGATTCATGGGAACTAAGCTAAGGATGAGACCATAAGATGGTAAGAATAATTATGATGACCAAATGGGATACTTAGCATGGATGGGATTATGGGGTCTTATTCATGCATTGCACAAGTATGGTTTGAGGTTACTTGAGAAGTAGTTCTCTTATGATATGGAAGACTAAGGGTTGACTAATGCTTATATGATACCTATGTTGGAGACTATGCTTATGATTATGATATTATCTCTTGTTCTCATAGTTTCTGTTTCATGAAGTATCTCTTATGATTATGGTAGATGGGTTATGTTGACTAACCCTTATGTTATGCTCTTTTGATGTTATGCTAGCTATCATATTTAGTACTTGTGTACTAACGCATACTCCTCCCTACATTCTTATCAAATGTAGGGCTTGGCGATTTTGAGTTCCATTCTTGAAGATAGGTTTCTATAAGTGCAAGGAGTTGAAGATTTGGTGAGTCCTCATAGCATCGAGGATTTGATTACGTTTCCTTTATGTCCTTTATTTTCTTGTCTTGAGACTATTGTATGGGCTGTGACCCAAGAGTATTCAAAGTTGTATTAGATGGTTTGACACAAGTGTAGTAAGACTTCTGTTTTGCTTTTATAAAGACTTTGATTGTATCGAAAATGTTTTGAAATTTCCACATTTTTCTAGTTTCTTATGTTATGATATGCTAAGGTCTTGTATGAGAACCCTTCGGGGTCAAGTATGACATGTTAACCTAGGGTGTACCCCTGGTTCGTGACAGGTTGTGTTTCCTATGACGTTACAATGCAGTGTTGATTTTTGGACGAGTTTTAAGTAATTCATTATTTACAGGTTAACAACAAGCTAAATGTAACTAACACTTCTCGGTCTTGTTAGATAACTTCCACTCAAATCCTCTAGGTCTTAGAGTGCTAATGGATTTTTACCCTCGCATGTAATAATGTTAAAGTTATCTTCTCTCGACCTAAACGCTAACTCCAATTCATTAGATTAATTCAACTTTTTCCCAACTATCAATTTTATCTCGAACAACTAATAGATAAAAGTTATTCCTAGTGTGTACACTCATTAGAACAAATGAATAACTAAAGCCTAACTATATATTAAAAATAAGAATCACATCTCAATCGTTTTACGAATCCACACTTAGATTTACAGTCATAGTTCCCATAACCCTAGGAATGGTGTTTAGCAACTCATGTTTTTTACTGAATAAATAGAGATTTGTAATTGAAACATTAAGAGAAATTACTTACGAAAATCAGCAAATTCAATCAACACTTCATATTTAGAAAATTTAAATCCAACTTCGAAGATTAATTAAATGTTAATTGATGAAAACCAAAGTTAGGAATATTTAGAAACTAGTTGCGCGTTACAGATATGATGAGATAAAAATAAAATACAACCTAATTAGTTCAAATAGTCAGTCTAAACAAGTAGGACTGAATTGTCGAGTGGATTCACAGGGCTTCAAGGTTCATGAAGCCCTCTGTGGTCCTTACTTGGAACTTCTCACAACTTAGTCCTTCAAGGCCTGCACGCAGGAACCCTACCACAGACCGTTACAATGACCACGGCTCATGAAGCCGTCAGTGGTCTTTACTTGATCCACCAAAATCTAACTCTGCCAGGCATGTTCACTTGAATATCTTCATGGCCAGCATCACAATCCGTGATAGGGACCACGTCCCATCGAAGGTGTTGTGATTCTTACTTCAACTTTGGTCTGCAATCTTCCTCCTCTCAATGCCTACTGTTTCATTCCCGCGATCCTTGTCACGACTCGTCAAGAGGACCACGGCCCATCTAGGGCTCTGTGGTCTTCACGTGGACTTTAGTTACCAGCATCTCAATTTCCAGGTTCATTGCTTCAGCACCACAGTCATTATGACGACCCGTCAAGACCACCACGGCCCTTACTGGGCTCCGTGGTGTTTCTTTCATCACATTAATCTTCTACTTTTTTTTCCTTTTTTTCACAGAAGTGAGAACATGTCTAAACATTCAACAAACACATCAAATCATACAAAAATACACTTGATTCTAGTATTAATCCTCAGTTTTGAGCATCGAATGTATCAATATTTCACGGCACATCAACACCCTCAACTTAGAACCATTACTTGTCATCAAGTGATTATCAACACAAACATTTGATGTTTACAAACCCCACATATATTATACTAACATGCAACAGTCTTCTTAACCACACTCTGTATCCAAAACCATCAATCTAACATGCAAGGACCAATATATGACAACCCATTACTCATAGTCGACCATGCTTATGCATGTGTATTATCAACCAACATAATTTAACTATCAAATGCAATCACTTTGTCCTCACACCAAAGAAGTCCTTCGCTCAAGATAATTGGGACTAAGTTCTACGCTGACGCTCTCAAAGAACTTCTAACACTAACAACAAATTACCATAGGCTTGACCTTTCTTTCAATGCCTATCTTTCAAAAAACTGGAATAGGACTATTGTAAGACTTTATCGGCTTGTAACATAGGCTCCGGCTAGGGAATAGGTTTTTTGTTTTATCAGTGACTAGTACCTTGGCTCTCCAAAGTTTGGTTCGCACTCAACTTTTTCTGAGTGATTCCCTCCTTTTTCATTTCAGTACATCCCAACAACCATTATTTTCTTTTTCTTTTTTTTTTCCTTTTTTTTATATTGCACATATCTCCTGTTCAAGTGAGCTCTTTATACTTTGTGCTTTCAAGCTGACTGAGTGAACCTTCTTTTTCTACTTTTATTTTCTGCTCGGGTTGTAATCACTCTCAACTTTGGCTTTTGGCCTGAGTGGTGGAATCGTATCTTCGGAGATCCAAGGTTATGATATCAAGTGGGTAAAAGCAAAATTAGTTTCCAGGCTAAAATTGGGTTCAAGTGTTATGCTTTTTATTTTGTTGTTTGTTTTCTTCTTTAAGTTGGCTTAGCAAAAATGGCCTACCTATCCTTTCCTTTCCAGTTATCATCAGATTCTAGCAAGACTACTCGGGCAAGTTCTAGTTTCTGCTCCTAGCGTTAGACTTCAAGCAAACCTTACACACACATGACACAGGACTATATTTTGAGTTTCTTAGTTAACTAATTTATGTTCTAGACTAGTAATGTTCAACCCATAGGTATCTAGGATGTTATCTAAAGAGCCTAACCATCAAACTTCAGATTAAGGTCATACATGTTATCGTTTCAGATAGAACAAAAGGCCCAAAACTTAGCTGATGCATAGATCAACACACAAAAACGTCACCCTTTCATCAAAACACAAAGATAAACATAAGAAACTCTCAAGTTATTACAACACAAAACAAATCGAACCTCCATATACGCTAACACTTAGATGCCATATTACTCACCACCCCCTCCCCAAACAAAACTTCTTTGCCCTCAAAGTCAATAAAGCTAAATGGTACAAGGCTATGAAGAGGGGTCATACCTACGGCGCACTAGGAGCCGGTTGTCGGAGCAGCTGGATCAATGGGTGCACTCTCAGAAACCTGCTCTGGGTCAGCTGGATCGGTAGTACTGATCGGTGGTTAGGCACTGATAAAAGCACCACCTAACAATGCATCTCGCTTTTGTTGCTCAAGCATAGCTTCTTCTCTAGCATTTTTCTTTGATTCCTTGCGGGCATTCTTGTGTTGTTTTCCTTCCTCTTTGGATAGGTTAGCCGACAACTCCTCATCAAACTCTTCAGCTTTGTGTTTTCTCTTGCTGGATTTGTGTTGGGGCTCTTCGCCCTAGAAATAATCAAGGACTTGAGTGGGAGGAGGCTAATTGAATAAGTTAATCAAAGACTTTGGGACAACCGGTGGGGGCACAATGATTGGTTTCTCAGCCAACTTAAATATTTCAGCTCTAATTTTGGCCAACTATATCTTTAACTCTTCCGCAATCACTTAACCACAAGCCTGTATCTAATTTTGCACATGGACCTCAAGGCCGTCCATCTTATAGTTCAGTAGTGCCAATTTTGTCCGCATTTCATCTTTAATCAGCTTCTCTGTAGTTGAAAGATCCCCCTCAACTACCTGAGGTAATCTAACAAATATATGATCCACTAGGGGTCGATTCTGCCTCTGATCTACAACCAACCTTTCAAAGATAACAGTCGGGATAGTAACAAAAGTACCTATAGTCTGGGATACTAAAGCCGGTGGTGGTGGTGGTACCCCTGCAGATGGTCGTGATGATTAACCCTATTCCGGACCTTTTTCAGCACGTGGAATGTCCACTGATACATGGTGTACGACAACAAATGTTTCGACCAGTGCAAATTTGGCACCGAGGAGATGATTGGCAACTTCCATTGACTCATTCCATCTGTCTACTAGCTTATTTAGAGGAATGTTGGCTTGCAGACATAGTTTCCCTATCAGACAGAGAAATGGCAGTCCGACTCTCTCATTTAGTTCTCTGTCCCACATTTCTACGGCAATGATACAACCTACATTAACTGGGTAACTAACCATGAGGCATGCAACAAGTGATGTGAGGGACGACGACAAGGTGTTATCATTCCTCCTAGGTCTCCACTATGCACAAACAATAGCCCACTAAACCTTACCTGGGAATGACAGTTACACCGTAGTGATTAGCATATGTACATTTGCTACCCATGGTGCATTCTCTCCCTCATAACCAATTAACCCAACATTCCACCCGATGATCCTCTCTCTCAACGTCTGGTCCGCCATCACAATCTCATTCGTCACAGCATGATGTTTGCCTTCAAGAAGGCCAACTAAAGCAAGTGTTGTAAACTCTGGACCATGTAGTATTATGTTGATCGTGGCTTCAGATATATCCACTGATATGCCTCGCACTACCACCGAGTTTAGTGGTTCCCATGTGCTGGAAAACTCTTTTTGTCCCCTCTTTGTATTCTCAGCGTCAAAAGCCAAATTCATCAGGGTAGCTACATAGGATGCAAAGAACTCACAGGTAATGTGGCTTGAGAACTGCCCAGGAAAATATGTCATCAATCCAAATTGTTGCATTTGGAATATTCTGTATATTTCTGGAAATGCTTTGATATCTGATGCCACTACTCGAGCTTCAGGGATGACTACCTGATTAGCAAAATTTCCAATCTTGGACACGATCCCCTTGTTGAAAAACTCCTCAGACCTGAGCACAGTCCACATAGAATGATAACAGGAAATTATTTGTTGTCTTACCGTCGGGTCAGCTACATGTAGGTGGACATATTGAACCCTTGCTGCAATATTGTTGGCTGCTTCATCTTCTTCCTCGTCCTATGTGTCTTCATATGCCCCATTTGCAGCCTGGGTACCCACTTCAGGTTGAGGTGCAGCTACATCCTCCTGAGACCCACTAACGGACTCTTCACCGCTACCAGAACCGCTACCCGATGCTTCACCGCTACCTAACCCACTGCCAGATGCCTCACCACTCCCAGATCCACTACCATAAGCATCGCCACTCCAGAATATACTACCTTCCTCTTTAGACTGGGGAGGAGTGTCCTGCAGAATTTTCCTTGATGTTCGCGATCTAGTAGTTCGAGTGGAGTGTTCTCCAATGGTAGTATTAACTTGAACCTCCGAGCCATTGGATTCTGCTACATTCTCACTTTGACTTGGTGAGTGATGAAGTGAGGGATGTAGGGGTGCAGATGTTCTTCTGGGTGCCATAATAGCTGAGAAAAACCAAATAAATTAATAATCGAAACAAGTAAATTGACACACTAATGGGTACTCAAACTTTCCTTGTGTAATTACAAAGTGACGCCTTGCCTTAAGAAAGCAGTCACCCAATCTATCATTGGGAAGGGTCACGTAATCAAAATGAAAAATAGAAATACTGTGAGGACAAAGATTACTTTTTTTTATATACGGGGACTACACGGGTTATGGTGGGTACCACTGTCTGTGGAGACCATCGTGAAGAAGGTCAACAGGGGCCTACACTGGTTAAGGTTCACAGAGGACTTCACGGTCTGTGAAGTTTACCAGGGACTGTTTGGGCCCTCGTGAAATTTGCTAGTGAGTTGGTTCTTTTCTAAGTGTGGACAGCGAGTGACTTCACGGCCCGTGATGCTCTACACGGTCCTTGAAATACATCGTGGACTTACACTTAGAGCTCTCTTAGTAACCTTTTCCTATAGATGTGGGCAATGGCAGGTTCTTTCCACTTTTAGCACACAAACCCATATTTACGAGACCATTTAGCACATGAGTACAACTAATCTACTAACACTTAATCAATCTCCATTCCAACAGGAACAATATGTGCCTAATATGAACATACCCATATGCAAATGATTTCAAATCCACATTTTCAACAATTTGATTGGCAAAATTCACATGGGCATACTTGTTTTTACACAATATGGAATCAACTACATATTAATATCATTATTCAACACTAATTATTCACAAATTTTTTATTCCCATAAACATTAACAACCATTTACACACAATTTCACCAAACCCACATAATTAAGTATCAATAATTCCAGTTCATTGCATAAAAAATCTAAGTTTCAATAAAATCAAAGTAGTTCTAACTTGTTTATCCATAACATGAAACTTATAACAACTATTTAGAGGAACTTACTTTGATTAGTTTAACACTTTCTCCCAAGAGAGAAAAAGATGAACTTCACTCCGATTGCCTGACAATTAGAGCACTAGGGTTCGAATGTGTGATCAATTTAGGGCTTCTAGTCGATGATTGATCGATTAATCGTGTTAGAAACCATTATTGAAGAGGAAAGAAGGAGATAAAGTCGACCCTTGGTGCTTTATAAGATTAAATTAAATGTTTTAAATCATTAAATTTTGCGCGGGTCAGTTCGGGTCTAGAGGTTACTGGGCGACAAATACAAGGGATCGTGATAAAGCTCGTGAAGAGCACCATAGTCCGTGGAGGAGCCCGTGAAGAACACTTGGTGAGAACAACTTACTTGAGGTTCACGAGAGGCTAAACGGTCCGTACAAAGACTACAGACCATGAACCAAACTCTTGCAATTTCTAGTAGCTCATTTAGGGAGCTATTGATTGTGATGGGCCGCGAAGCTGCCCGTGAAAGGCACCCCAGCCCGTGGGACTGCCCGTGAAAAGCTGTTGCACCGAGTTCTACAATTCTTTGTTCAATTCCTTCCCGGACATACCAACACACAGTGACTCTTTAAAAAAAAAGGAAATGCTGAAATGTAAACTACCTATTACAATTACAATCATGGGTTGCCTTCCAAGCAGCACACAATTTAAGATCGCGGCGCAACGCAGGTTACTTGATTACTCAGACTTCATCAAGTTTGCATTCCTCCACTATTTTCACTTCCTCTGGAACTCCCATGTATTCCTTGATGCTCTAACCATTGGCCTTGAACCTCTCACCCTTGTATTTCTCAAGCTCAATAACACCCGCCTGAAATACCTGAGTTACCTTAAACGGCCCAAACCATTTGGATCTCAATTTCACAGGAAATAGATGAAATCTGGAGTTGAAAAGCAGCACCAATTCACTAGGACTGAAGGTCCTTTTTTCAATAAGCTTGTCATGATACAACTTCATTATTTCCTTATACAGTGCGAACCTCTCAAAAGCCCTCAGACGGAACTCATCCATCTCATTAATCTGATCTAATCTCAAGTTCGTTGTTTCACTCAAACTAAGATTCATCTTCTTTAACACCCAAAGTGCCTTATGCTCCATCTCAACCCGCAAATGACATGCCTTTCCAAACATGAACTGATATGGAGACATACCAATAGGTGTCTTGAAAGTTGTCTGATATGCCCACAGAGCATCATCCAAATTTCTTTCCCAATCTGTCCTATTCGCATTCATTGTTTTTTGCAAAATAGCATTTATCTCCCTATTTGATACCTCCAGTTGGCCACTTGTCTGCGGATGATATGGTGTTGCCACCTTGTGTTGCTTAACTCCATGTTTCGCCAAAAGAGCATTGTACACTTTATTGCAGAAATGGGAACCTCCATCACTAATAATTTCTCTAGGTGTACCAAACCTTGAGAATATGTTCTTTTTCAGGAAACCAACGACACTTTTACTATCATTTTCAGGCAGAGCAACTGCCTCAACCCATTTGGACACATAGTCCACTGCCTCCAGTATGTACTTTTGCCCATAGGAACTCATAAATGGCCTCATAAAATCAACTCCCCATACATCAAATAATTCAACCTCCAGAATGGGTGTCATTGGTAGCTCGTGGCGACGAGATATACATCTTTTCCACTAGCATATAACACAACACTTCACTATATCAATTCAATTTTGATGAATTGTAGGCTAGTAGTACCCAATCTAAAGTACCTTATGGGTTGTCTGAGCGCCTCCATAATGCCCACCTACTGTACTGGAGTGGCATGCCTCTAAGATATGCAGCATCGCAGCCTCAGGGTTACATCACCAGATGATGTTATCAGCACACACCCTGTACAAATAGGGATCATCCCAAATATACTTACCCACATCATGTAGGAAACTCTTTCTTTTCTAAAATGTTTGCCCCTCAGGCATCAAATCACTGACAAGAAAGTTAGCAAAGTCAGCAAACCAATGAATGGGATCAAGAGTGGCAACTAATACCTGCTCATCTGGGAATGAGTCATTTATGTCTAGCTCACTTTCCTCTTTCTTTTTAGCATCCAGCCTAGACAGGTGATCAGTTACCTAGTTTCCACAACCTCTCTTATCCTTGACCTTAAAGTCAAACTCTTGAAGCAAGTTCATGATCACAATGTACAATTTAATTAAATACCTCCACCTTTCAAGTGGATCAACATTTGTAGGACAATTCTACTTTAACAAGAAATTAGGTCAAACTTGACCTTTCAAGGATATGATAACAATTCCTCAATTCACCAACAATTTACCATTATTAGGTATAAATGATGATACAATTAAAAAATCTAAATCAATCTAGGTATAAATCCATCAACATTCAATAATAATCAACAAACCCACTTCATAAGTAACAATTTAGGAATTGAGAGAAATCACGGGCTCCTATAGTATTTTCATCTTAAATCATCAATTAAACATCAATATAATCATAATTTATCATTTCAAAACATTTGATGCAAGAACCCATGAGATTGAGTGAAACCTAGGGTTTTTCATGAAACTTGTAAACTCTTTTGAAATTAACTCTAAGGTGAAAGAAAACACTAGATAAAGGATCACCATACCTATTACTTGAATAATCCCATGAAATTGAAGACGAAACACCTTGAAATCGCAACCCTAGCTTGAACTTGACCTTGATCTCCAATGGAGTTTCTAGATAGAACTTTTTAGGAGGGAAGGGTTTGATTTTGAGAGATGAAGTCTAAATGAGGGTTTCAATGTTTTAATACTCTTAAAATACATTAAAACACTTAAAATAATCTTCCATATATTAATTAGGACTTGGGGTGAATTTACCAATTCACCCATAGCTTGGCCGAGACTGCACCAGAAAAATAGTGCCCATTAATGCCCTGGACTCATGGACCATGAGTCCATTCACGGACCATGCTGCTAGTTCGTGTTCTGGGGATGCAAGGTAGTTTAAGGCCTCTTGACCTACGCAGGCCATCCACGGGGCGTGGATTGACCTAAGGGGCGTGAACCCCATCTGTAGGTCACCAAGTTTTGGCCAACTTGATGGTTTCCTTGGGGTCATGGGGTTTAAACTGAGGGTCCACCTCAGGGACCCTTAGGGTGGTCCTTGGGGATTCGTGCCTTGAAATATAACCCCTAAACACCTCAACCATGGCTCGTGACAACATTAAACCATATCAAAATTCATGACGAACACAAACGTAGACACGTTAGGCTCTAGTTTCACTAGTTCATTTTTAGGGTCGTTACATTCAAAAGCTTTCATGCATGCCTCATCAAAGGCAAATTTAACCTTTTTCTCCAAAATCTTACATAAGGGATGCACAATTTTTGAGAAGTCCTTTATAAATCGCGTATAAAATCCTGCGTGTCCTAAAAAGCTTCGAATACCTTTCACACAAATAGGTAGAGGAAACTTTTGAATCACCTCAATCTTAACTTTGTCTACCTCTAGTCCCTTCAGTGACACCTTCTGGCCTAGGACTATGCCTTCATTGACCATGAAATAGAATTTTTCCCAATTCAACTCCAAATTAGCCTCCTCGCATCGCTGTAAAGCCCTGCTAAGATTCAACAAGCAATCATCGAATGTGTTGCCAGCCACAGAAAAATCGTCCATCAATACCTCTAGAGTGTCCTCTACCATATCTGAGAAAACGGACATTATACATCTCTAGAAAGTTGTCGGTGCATTACACAATCCAAATGGCATGTGCTTGAATGCGAAAGTACCATAAGGACATGTAAATGTACTCTTTTCCTAATCTTCAGGAGCAATTGATATCTGGGTGTACCCAGAGTATCCATCTAAGAAACAGTACCACCCTTTTCCAGCCAACCTATCAAGTAACTAGTCCATAAATGGCATTAGGAAGTGGTCCTTCAAGGTCCACTTGTTCAGCTTTCTGTAATCCATGCAAACTCGCCATCTGGTAATTGGTCTTTGTGGAATCAACTCATTCTTTTCATTGGATACCACTATCATACCGCCCTTCTTGGGTACACACTGCACTAGGCTAACACAATGACTATCAGAAATGGGGTACACCACCCCAGCATCTAACCACTTTATGATCTTGTTTTTGACCACTTCTTGCGTTGGTTGATTTAACCTCTTCTAGTGTTCTATACTTGATCTCCAGTCCTCGTCAAGTTTGATCTTATGAGTGTATATACCCGGAGGTATCCCAATGATGTCAGCAATGGTAAACTCAATTGCCCTTTTGTACAATATTAGCACTTTAATCACCACTTGCACTTGTGCATTATTCAAACCTGCATCCAAGATCACAGGCAAAGTATTGTTAGCACCCAAAAAGACGTACCTTAAATTACTGGGTAAGTGTTTAAGTTCCAGTACAAGGGGCTCCTCAATAGATGGCTTTGCTGGAGGACTTGACCTGTTTTTCATATCTACATCTTGTTTCTTTGGAGAATAAGAATGTGCTCCCATACCCTATAAAGCATTCACAGTCTCCACATAATCCTTTCGGTAGTCTGATTCAAAATTCATGATCACGACTGCCAATGTTTCTACTGCAAACCTTTCTTTAATAGAAGCCCCTGGTTCCCCTTCATCATAAGCCTCTATTGTAGACACCACATTCATGTCTTGTGGTTGCTTCATAGACCTGCAAATCTTAAATTTCACCTCCTCATTGTTGAGCCTGAATTTTAGCTCTCCACTCTCAACATCAACCAAAGCTCAACCTATAGCAAAAAATGGCCTTCCCAAAATTATGGGAACCTTAAAGTCCACCTCATAGTCAAAGATCACGAATTCAATTGGAAAAATAAAACTGTCCACTTTTACAAGCGCATCACATAAGATCCCTACATGCCGCTTCACTGACCTACCTGGCATTATCAACCTCATCGCAGTGGGTGTTAGAACACCCAAGCCCAGTTGCTTGTATATAGCCAAGGGCATCAGATTTATACTTACCCCTAGATCGCACAGTGCCTTTGTAAACTCAAATGATCCTATGGTGCAAGGTATAGCGAATGCACCTGGATCTTCCTTTTTCTGCACCAAAGACCTTGTAGAAATAGCACTACAATGATAAATACTTTCATTTCGATCGACACTTACAACTCTTTTCTTTGTAATTAAATCCTTCATGAACTTAGCATATCATGGCATCTGCTCGAAAGCTTCTACCAATGGGATGTTCACTGATAACTTCCTTAACATGGTTATGAACTTACCGAATTTCCCATCTTCAGCTTTCTTCTTAAGTCTCTGAGGGAACGGAGGAAGTGGTCTTGTTATATAATGTAGAGGCACAATTATCTCAACTTCTTTTTCTTTCCTTTCCACTGACTTTACTGTTGGTTGAGCCTCTTCTATATCATCAACATGTTCAGCTTCAACCCCTTCACTGTCATTTCCATATAGGCTATGTTCCTGGTCAGTACCTCTAGATATTTATTTATTGGGATTTTGAATAGTGTAACTTGGTCGTGCACCATTCTTTTTCTAGTTCAGTGTTGCTGATAGTTGTCCCAACTACTACTCTATCTGCTTAATGGAAGTAGTGTGAGAATCTACTAGTGGACTTATGCTGGAGAAGTCACTCTTCATCTCTTTCACACATGCATGAGTTGATTCCACCTTTTGCAACACCTTAGCCAACATTTCTTACAGTTTGGAGCCGGTGGAACTACCACTTGCATGATCTCTATTACCTGGGGGCACATATACACAACTACAGTCATTCCAATAACCATCTTTGTTTTGCTAATTAGCTTGTTCTCTGTTTGTTGGTCTATCATACTGCCCTTCTCTGGAATAGTTCCGATCTGTATTTCCAGAATTATATCCTTGGTTTCCAGAGTTATAATTCCAGAAACCACCTTGATTTCCCAAGTATATGGCCTTCTCATCCAAGTCAATATCCTGGACTTCATACCTGTTTGGGGCTCCTACAACATTCACCTTCTCTGAACCTGCCATTATATGCTTCGCGAGTAGATCCATCTGGGTTCTCATGTGAGCCATATCCTGGTCTCATTATTCCTCTCTTCTCTTTTGTTCAGCTGCCAGCTCAAAAGTGACTCCCAGATCTCTCACTTCAGCATCCCTGGTGTGCCATGCTCTATTATTCTTTCACACTACATCCATTATCTGCATATTTTCAAGGAACTGTTTCTTCGTGAATGATCCACCAGAAACTGCATCAACAATAGGTTTAGTAACATAATTTGGTGATCTATAAAAAGCTTGTATCAAATGTCTCTCAGTGAGACTATAGTTTCGGCACTTTTTAAGCTTTTTGCTGAATCTCCACTAAGTATCATGCATTGCTTCCCCAGGTAGTTGCTTGTGTACCCCTATCTAATCTATCATCAGTAACTCTTATGATTCAGGGTATAATCATTCTAGGAAAGCATCCTTCAATTCATTCAAGGCTCTAATAGAATCGTCTGAGAGCTTATTCAGCCTATTAGTTGCCTCCCTAGTGATAGAAAATGGAAATAGCCTCAACCTCATAGCTGTCTGACTAACCTCAGGAATTTCCTGTAATTTGCATATTGCCACAAAGTTCATTAGATATTGATTTGCATTGTCACTGGATGCAGCTCTTAACATACCTTTCAAGTTAAGTAATGGAATCATTGTGCTCGTCATTGTAAACTTCACTCCTGGAGGAAGTGCAGGTAACACTATTGCTCTGGTGGCTCCAGCTCCGTCCATATCTAAGCCTCTTCAAACACTATGTGAGTTGGTTGTTGTGCTCGACCCCTTGGAGCTAGTAGTTGGCAGTGGTGAGGAGCTACTTCTTCCACTCCTGGATGTTCATCCACCACCCTAGGAGGGTTGTTCACAACATTTTGTTGAGCACCTCTTTCAGTGGTCTCAGCCTCAAGTCCAAATCATTGCCTATGAGCCTCAATTTCTTGTCCATTTACCATATTGCGGATAGATTTCCGAAGTTCCGGATCATAAAGAATCAATGAAGCTCCCTTACTTCTGGTATTTTGCATACAGTGTTGAACTCACCCGTAAGAGACATGATAAAAGAACAAGACGTAAAATTAGGAAATATAACTATTATCAGAATAATTTCTAGTAAAACACTTCTGAATTGAAATTCCCCTCTAACAATGCCAAAATTTGATATGTCCCAACTTACACTTCGATTAAAAAGTATAAATGGTCGAAGTCAATATATAGAACTGAACGTGAGTTGAGGTCGATTCCACAAAGAATTTCTTCACAGAAATGATTTCACTGTTGTGTTTATTCAAATGTTGTTATTATTTCCTAAAGATAGTAATTGTGAAATGTAAACTAGGTTTATTTGTAAAGTTCAAGTAACCAATGTTGTTAAACAAAATCCAGATTTACAATTAACAAAGTATTGATGCTAAGGTTGCATTCATAAGTAAATGAAATCAGGGTTGTGTTTCCCATGAAGTTACAATTCAGTGTTTATTTTTGGATGAGTTTTAAGTAATTCAATCTTTGCAAGTTAACGGCGAGTTAAATGTATCTAATACTTCTCAGTCTAGTTAGATAAATTCCACTCAAATCCTCTTGTTCTTAGAGTGTTGATGGATTTTTACCCTCGCATTTAATGACATTAAAGTTCTCTTATCTTGAACTCGAACGCTAACTCCATTTCATAAGATTAATTCAACCTTTTCCCAACTATCAATTTTTTCTTGAAAAATTAATAGATACATGTTGTTCCTAACACATTCACTCATTAGAACAAATGAATAACGAAAGCTGAATTATATGTTGCAAATATGAATCACACCTAAATCGTTTTACGAATCCACACTTAGATTTACATTTATAGTTCCCACAACCCTAGTTGTGGTGTTTAGCCACTCATGCTTTCCACTGAATAAACAAATATTTGTAATGAAAACATTAAGAGAAGTTACTTACAAAAATATGCAAATTCAATGAACGCTTGATATTTAGAAAATTGAAATATAACTTCAAAGATTAATTCAATGTTAATCGATGAAAACCAAAGTCAAGAATATTTAGAAAGTAGTCGCTCATTCCAGATATGATGAGATAAAAAAAATATGCCCTAATTAGTTTTAATAAGCAGGCTAAATCGAGTAGGACTGAATTGTCGGGTGGATTAACGGACAGTGAGACAACCCGTCAAGGGCTTCAAGGTTAGTGAAGCCCTCCGTTGTCCCTACTTGGAACTTCTCCAAACATAGTCCTTCAAGGCCTGCACACTAGAATCCTACCGCGAATAGTTACAATGACCACGACTCGTGAAGCCGTCCGTGGTCTTTACTTGATCAACCAAAATCTAACTCTGCCAGGCATGATCATTAGAATATCTTCACAGCCAGAATCACGATAGGTGATAGGGACCACGGCCCGTCAAAGGTGTCGTGGTTCTTACTTCAACTTTGGTCTGAAATCTTCCTCCTCTCAATGCCTACTACTTCTTTCCCAGGAGCCTTGTCACGGCTCGTTAAGAAGACCACGGCCCATCTAGGGCTCTGTGGTATTCACTTGGTCTTTAGTTATCAACATCTCAATTTCCAGGTTCACTGTTCCAGCACCACGGTCATTATTACGACCCGTCAAGTCGACCACGACCCGTACTTGGCTCTGTGGTGTTTCCTTCATCACATTCATGTTCAGCAAATTTTGAATTTTCCATGCAAGTGAGAAACTGTCTAAACATTCAATAAACACATCAAATCTTACAAAAATACACTCGATTCTAGTATTAATCCTTAGTTTAAATCGTCAAATGTGTGAATATTTCACCGCACATCAACACCCAACTTAGAACCATTACTTGTCCTCAAGTGATGATCAAGGCAAACATTTGACACTTAAAATCCCAACAGATATTATACTAACATGCAACAGCATTCTCAACCACACTCTGTACCGAAAACCATCTATCTAACATGCAATAGAATCAATATATGACATCACATTACTCACAGTCGACCATGCTTATGCATGTGTACTATCAACCAACACAATTTAATTATCAAATGTAGTCACTGTGTCCTCACACCAAAGAAGTCCCTCACTCATGATAACTTGGACTAAGTTCTACGCTCACTGTCTCAAAGAACTTCTAACACTAACAACAAAATATCATTGGCTTGCCCTTAATTTCTTCGGTCTATATTTTCAAACAATCGGAATAGGATCATCGTAGGACTTTATCGGCTTGTAACATAGGCTCAGGCGAGGGAATAGAATTTTGGTTTTATGAGTGACTAGTACCTTGGCTCTCCAAAGTTTCGTTCGCACACAATTTTTTTTTAGAGATTCCGTCCTTATTCATTTCGGTACATCCCAGAAGCCATTATTTTCCTTTTCTTTATCTTTCGCTTTTTTTGTATATATTGCACATTTATTATTTTCAAGTGAATTCTTTATACTTTGTCCTTTCAAGGTAACTGAGCGAACCTTTTTTTCTACTTTTGCTTTCTGCTCGGGTTATAACCACCCTCAACTTAGGCTATTGTCCTGAGTTCTGGCATCGTATCTTCGGAAAGCCAAGGATATGATATCAAGCGGGTAAGAACAAAAATTAGTTTCCAGGCTAAATACAGGTTCAAGTGTTATGCTTTTTATTTGGTTGTTGGTTTTTTGGCTTTTAGTGGGCTTAGCGAAAATGGCCTACTGATCCTTTCCTATCCAGTTATTCTCAGATTCTAGCAAGACTACTCGGGCAAGTTATAGTTTCTGCTCGTAGCGTTACACTTCAAGCAAACCTTACACAGACATGACACAACACTACATTTTCCAGTTTCTTAGTTCAACAATTTATGTTCCAGACTAGCAATGTTCAACCCATAAGTATCTAGGATTTCATCTAAAGAGCCTAACCATCCAACTTCAGATTAAGGTCATACATGTTATTGTTTCAGACAGAACAAAATGCTTAAAACCTAGCTGCTGCACAGATCAACATATAAAAACTTCACACTTTCATCAAAACACAAAGATAAACATAAGAAATTCTCAACTAATTACAACACAAAATAGAGCCAACCTCCATACATACTAATAGTTCGATGACAGGTTACTCACCACCCCCTCCCCAAACAAAAGGACTTTGTGCTCAAAGTCAATAAAGCTAAATTGTACAGTTCTATGAGGAGGGTCCATACCTACGGTGCACTAGGTGTCAGTAGTCAGAGCAGTGTCGACACCCTTATCAACAGGTGCACTATCATAAACCTGCTCTGGGTCAGCTGGACCGGTAGTACTGGGAGGTGGTACGGCACTGCTAGAAGCACTAGCTAACAATGCATCTCGATTTTGTTGCTCAAGTGCAGCTTCTTCTCTAGGTTTTTTCTTTGATTCCTTGTGGGCTTTCTTGTGTTGTTTTCTTTCCTTTTTCGATAGGTAAGCCGCAGCTCCTCATCATACTCTCTAGCTTTCTATTCTCTTGCTGGATTTGTGTTTGGGCACCTCACCACAGAAATCTGAATTGTTTTACGAATCCACACTTAGATATATAGTCATAGTTCCCACAACCCTAGTTGTGGTGTTTAGCCACTCATGCTTTGTACTGAATAAAAAAAGATTTGTAATGAAAATATTAAGAGAATTTACTTTTTAAAATTTACAAATTCAATGAACGTTTGATATTTAGAAAATTGAAATCCAACTTCGAAGATTAATTCAATGTTAATCGATGAAAACCAAAGTCAAGAATATTTAGAAACTAGTCTCTCGTTCCATACACGACAAGTTTAAAACAAAATACGACCTAATTAGTTCAAATAATCAATCTAAACAGAGTCCTACTTGATGTAGGACTGAATTGTAGGGTGAATTCACGGACAGTCAGACGACCCGTCGAGGGCTTTACGGTTTGTGAAGCACTTTGTGGTTCTTACTTGGAACTTCTCAAAACTTAGCCCTTCAAGTCCTGCGCACTGGAATCCTACCACGGACGTCACCACAAATCGTTACAATGACCACAGCTTGTAAAGCCATCTGTGGTCTTTACTTGATCTACCAAAATCTAACTCTGCCAGGCATGTTCACTTGAATATCTTCATGGCCAGCATCACGATCTATTATAGGGACCACGGCCCGTCAAAGGCATTATGGTTCTTACTTCAACTTTGGTTTGCAATATTCCTCTTCTCAATGCCTACTGATTCCTTCCCACGAACCTTGTCACAACTTGTTTAGAGGACCACGACCCGTCTAGGGCTCCGTGGTCTTCACTTGGACTTTAGTTATCACCATCTCAATTTCTAAGTTCACTGTTCCAACACCACGATGAGGACCCGTTAAGACGACCACAGCCCGTACTGGGCTCCGTTGAGTTTCCTTCATCACATTCATCTTCTGCTTGTTTTTCCATTTTTCCACACAAGTGAGAACATGTCTAAAAACAAACACAACAAATCTTACAAAAAAACACTCGATTCTAGTATTAATCCATAGTTTTGAGCGTCAAATGTGTCAATATTTCACGGCAAATCAACAGACCCTATATTTGATAAGAAATGTAGGCAAGAGTATGCGTTAGTACAAACATGTATTAAATATGATTGTGTAATGACCCGAGAGCACCCCCTAGTCATAACACGGCGTACTCGATCCCTCGGAGGTCTTATACAAGCCCTTAGCATATCATGAACATTAAAGCATATGAAAATAGCGGAAAATTTAAAACTTTTCTTTACAATCGAAGTCATACAAAATAAGATAGAGTCTATGACACTACGTCTCAAACCATCTATAACATTTAGAATAACAACTCTTTCATAACAAATTAGGGACACGACTCTTACATAATATTACTAGGGTCACGGCCCATACACAAGTCTAAAGACATAAAACATAAAGACATAATGACATAAGTGTACGGGGTAGGTTCATCCTCGAAACTATGAGGACTCCACAAGTCTTCATTCCCAAGCTCCTTAGAAACCTAACTTCCATGCATAAGACATCACATCACCAAACCCTACACTTTGTAAAAATGTAGAAGAGATATGGGTTAGTACAACACACGTACTAAATATGGAAGCCATGCATAAAAACCATTAAAACATGCTTAAAAGGGGACATTTAGTTGAAACCATGCTTTATGCACATTTTTTACATCATCTTGAAAGAGTTGGAGAATCACAAGTTACAAGTAATTCACATATAGTTCATCAAAGTACAAAGGATAATAACGCCACCATAAGCATAGTCTCTAAACATAATATTAATACAATATTACTCATTATAAGATATACTACTCATGCATATTCAGTCATTAAGATCATTACATCATAATATAATAACAACATAAGTAACCCTAGGTTCTACTTGTGCAATGCATAGGTAGGGTCCATAGTCCTACCTACAATAAGTATTAACTTTGAATCACCATTCTCATACTTATCATACATTAGTCTTATCCATAGGTCATATACATAGTAAGGTGACATTCACAAACATTAGTTCGTATCATACATCTTAGGCCTAATTCAAATAGTCCATATCATAGGTAGACCATCTTCATAATGATCCTACATAACATAGCTTCAACATAGATAAATAATAATCATCATAATCATACGAGAACACTACTACAACCATCCCTTAGGATCCCACGAGTACAATGTGCAAGAGAAGTCCCATACCCTCCCTTACACTATGTAGAATCCCTTAAGAAAGCCCTACTAAGAGTTCACACCATTCATACCTTCATTTAATTTTACATTAGGGAAATATTTCTATAACCGACATAGACCATGAGAGCTACATGGAATCCGGTGTTCTACTCCCACACCGAAAAGAGAGGGTTCACACTTCCCTAAGGTGTAACCATTCGTACATAGCTATATAGGTGGATCCACTAAGCTAAAGTCCTATGTGGGAACAAAGTTAAGGGTCAAGGAGTTTACTTCTAGAAACCCTAACTTACTAAACGTAGGGGTTTCCATCTCATGAGTCAACACACACCGTGGGTAATCCGGACTTGCTAAACGTGAGGAAACCCATGTGGGGAGCCGGACTTACTAAACGTGAGACCCCCATCTAATTTGCATGCCCTTTCAGTGCTAAGCATCTAATTCCCTTTTTGTAATCATCTTTAGTAATCACATAAGTTCACATTAGCCTTCACTAGACTCTTATGTAGACATCTTACCATAATAGCTCATATGTGTTCATAAGTGAGTAACAATCCTTTCACCTTAGAAGCACTTATCAAGTGAGTAAACCTTTCACTTTAAACTATACTATAATCATGAGAACTACCTTTCATTCATATAGCAATTATACCATAACATACATACATACATCCTAGCATACATAGTCATATCTTCATGGTCATGTACATTTCATGCATAATACTATGTAAAGGTGCATATTAGAATTAGCGTTTCAATTGACACCATAGACATATCATATTCATATTTATGCATGGAGTGTGTGTGTGCATGATTTTCCTCACAATGGCACAACAACAACAACATTAACATCATAGGCACCTCCCTTGTCAAGGGGGGGGGGTCATAACATATACATAATATCCCAACTCATACACAATTTACATATATTACATTTAAAGATCTTAGATCATGTAAGTCACATATCTAATATTCATCATTCAAGTACATCATTCATGGCATGTATCATTTGGGGATTATGTGGGTAGGGTCCTTCCACAAGAGAACCTCATAAAATTCAACATATAGACCATATCATGTTCATAACATCTCACTCATATTCATAATGTATTATACTTAGTCATATCTAGGATTGTAGGGAAAAGGGACCTTGTCTCAACACTACATATCATACTAACAAGTAAGTACCTCCACCATAAGTGGATCAAACCATTCACTCAAAGGATATATAATAAGTAAACATCTCCCACACTAGTTGATCAACTATTCAATAGAAGGCTACTTACCAATTGAAAACCTTCATTCATAGCCATCAAGGCTTTCTTCTTGATTCAACCCTATTTTCTTGATATTCATACATCATATAGGATAACCTCATAATAAAATAATGAATCTCATAATAGCATACTAGATTCTCATCCTTGAAACATCATTCAACACAAGCTAGGTTTAAGAATTGAGAAGAAAAGGGAAATCATGGGTCTTGTGGGGAATTTTTCAAAACCATAAGTATTAGATGAATTCATCCACAAACATTCATATATAATCATAAATAACCATTATAGATCAATGGAATCGATTTTAGAAAGAGACCCACGAATTTGATCGAAAACCTAAAAATTGGGGATCATTGAAAATTTAGTTGAAAGGGCTTCGTGGTGATAGCTAACCAAGAATAAAGGACTCCCATACCTTAGCCTTAGAATCCCACAAATTTCGTGATGAAAAGCTTCCATCTCCTAGCCCTAGCTGATCTCCTTCTTTGTTCTTCAATGGAGGTTTTTGAGAGAGAAGATTTTTGGGAGCTGTTATTTGGGTCTTTGAATAATTGATTTAATTGGGTGAGTTTTGGGGTTAAAATAACTTAAATAGGGGTCCTAGGCTTGGGTAAAATGAGATATCCTTGAATTAAAATAATTGCAAAAAGACCCAATAAGTTACTTGATGGAAACTGCCGAAATGGCATCACTAAAGCCTTCATGGACCGTGATCATCACCATGGCCCGTGAAGATTTTCCAGCCAGATAGTGCTTCACTATTTCGGGAATAACGTTTTACTCCGAGATTAGAATTGGGCCAACTCGGTGGCGTTGGAAAGAGGACTCAGAGACCTTTAATTCTATAGGTTATGTCACACATAATTCATTTTGAGTTAAGAGATATGACCATTTGAAGTTGACCCCATACTCTAAGTCTAATGGAGAGCCCTTCACGTGAGGCTCCACGAGTCGTGGTGCCTACCACGAGCCGTGGTGCTTCTCGTGGTCATGATACAGTATCTAGGAAACCTTCCCCTTAAGCCCTAAAAATCTAAGGCACCACCCCGACCCTTCCCACGAGCCATGGTCATCACCACGAGCCGTGAAGTGGCTCGTGTGGAGGGGCTGTTTTTGGGCAGCCTTTGTTTAGCTACTGCCTAGCCTACCACGAGCCACACCACGAGTCGTGGTCCTCACCACGAGCCGTGGTGGTGGTCGTGGAAGCTGAGGCAGTGTCCATGAAAGAGTGGACTGCCCGAGTCCTCTTCCTTGGCTCTAACCCTCAATCTTAGCCCTTGCTTACCCTAATAGTTTCCGTACGTCATGGTCGTTTCTTGACGTTTGACCTCTAAAGTCACCAAACTCACTTCAATAGCCATCTTTCATCATTTAAACATGTTTCCAACGATAAACTAACATGTGAGGCTCTAGGTCAACCTACTAGATTCAGTCGAGCCTTAGCTAGGTCTTACTATCTTCATACGGGGTGTTACAATATCCCCTCCTTGGGAACATTCGTCCCCGAATGACACTTAAACATCTTAAGGAATCAAAACTCAAACTAGTAGCCCAACAATCATGTAATCATCAAAGTGATGTACAACTCAAAAATACACCACACACAATGAGCATCATTCAAAGGAGGAACTTAAACTCCAATTTTAACATAGTCAATGCAAATATAAGGAAATAGGAACTACATCTATCAATCTTTATGCATGACATTATCATGTTTAGTTATGTTCAAGGAGGAACTACCTTCTCCTATTCATAACACACCAACATCAACATTTCTCATGTTCATAGGAGGAACTACCTTCTCCTAGTCATTATATAGTCCATACATCATTAAGCACATATGCATGTTTCCATGTTCAATAGCACTCTTTCAAGGAGGAACTTCTCAACTCCTTACTAAGACATGCTCATATCATATTTTCATGAACTACAATAGATCACATATAACCAATGTACTACAACATGAGGGAAACAACTCATACAACTCATCTTTATTAAAAAAAACAAGTTTTTATGAAAATGCACAAACCTCATTAATTCACATAACCATGGGAGGAACTACCTCCTCCACTCTTTAGGCAAGTTTTCACCACATAAGGAGCTAACATTCCATTTCATAAGAACACATTCAAGCATGTTCATTTAATTCACATCATGAAGTCAAGTATGCCATATTACACAATGCAAAACTTAGGAGAAAGATCTCCATTTAAAACACACATCATACAACATGAGAGAATAGGACTACCTCTACGAACTCAATATGCATGCAACTTAGACATATTCCATTTTATTGGAGGAATTTCCATCTCCAACTCAAATCATGCTTATCATATGAACTTAGGACAATTATGCAATTACTTCTTAAAAGCACATTTAAACCATTCACCTCATGAATCACATAGGTTACTTACTCTAATTGCCTATCAACATGAGGTGCATGAGACATGAAAACTCATTTTATCTCAAAACATGAATTCTCAAAAACATACCTTTCATAAGGAAATCATCAGAATATAAAAATCACACATGACTTCTAAAACATAACATAGGCCCATCTAGGAACTCTTGGTCTCAAGCTAGAATAGGAATGGAAGAAAGAGATGGGGATGTCAGAATTTCAACAAATCATGCTTTTTAAGCACACCATCCCCTCCTTAGGAGGAAGCCCTCACTACAACCCTCAAGAAAACTTTTTCCAAGCATTCCTAAAGACATAACCAAACTCACATTTTGCCATTTTTGAGAAAGTCTATGGTCCACAACATCTACCCATACCACCCTTATATGACACAATCAAACACCAAATCCATAATAGGAAGAAATTGTACCCAAATGTCATCCTACTCAACAAGGTGATAACTAATACACACTCAAGAGCCCCATATTCTTCTAACCATCCGAGCCTTATCTTCAATAAAAACACACCAAGTATGCAACCCATCCATACTAAGAGTCATATCAAGGCTTAACATGCCAAGTTTCACTAAGTCAACAAGGGTATTCCAAGGGGAACAAGGTAAAGGATATTCTTCACAAACCCTTTTTTATAACTTTAAACCATTAACTGGGGTAAAATCCGAAAAAGGTTCTATTAATTCATCCGGAGAACTCTAAGCAACATAGCCTCCTAAGGCATCATACTAGGTAAGGTAATACCAGAATACAACATAGCACTTACTCTCACATATAATTACTAACATACCGGTACCTTCATCCAAAAAATTGTTCCAAGTCAACCCTAGTAGCATCCTTTTCTAAGACCTTCACTAGGATATCACTCAAGGTCTCAGATGAATCTACCACTCCGGGTCTAGGTTGCTCAAATTCACTAAACCATATAAGGTGAGAATTCAAGCAAACCTATCTCATAAACATCAAGGATACTCAATGACCTTACCATCTAAGCACATTATCCCTCTTTGGGGTAAGCCTAAACTATCTCATTACACAACATGATTCTTAAACAAATGAGGATCTCACTCCTACCCTCTTTTAAAGGAGCTTAATCACTCAATATCTCTAAGTACCACTTAAGCATCACTATTCATCAAAATCCAACACATCATAAAACTCATAAGGACTAAGTTGGATTATACCAATAACCACATATGGCCATAACTAAACCCATGAATACTAAAAACAACACAAAGGTTCACCACATCCTATTTATCAGGTCACAAAAGACAAGTATTATCGGAATTAGTCCTACAAGGTTCATCACCTTAGATGTCTCATCTATGGACTCTAGAGGATCTTCCTCTACCTTTGACCCATAGAAATTTTGGAATTCAATAAAACATAAAACACATACTAGAATCCTTAAGATCCACTACCACTCACTCTTTGATACTTAGGAGTAGACATCCTTTCTTGGTTAAACCTTAGATGAACTTAGAAGAGTTTTGACCAAGAAACCGTTCTCTTTTTCCCTAAAGTTGGATCAAGACAACTCTAGACCATGTCAACCCTTATCATCACTTTTGGTGGGGTCTACCAACCAACTATGCCTAGGTATTACCTAACAACGCTACTTAAGTGACCATACTTAAGATCAATCTTAAAATACAACAACTAACCCTTTGAAGTTGGTCAACACTTACACTTCTTATTCTTCACCTTAACTAGATGGTACATGCAACCCTCAAAGTCAACTTTAAAACACAGCATAATCCCAACCTAGGGCATATAATTTCTTTTCCCATTTCCACTCTCGGATAGGCTCCTTTGGGAATCAACAATTTGACCATACGTGTTCTACCATCAACTAAACATAACCTCACAATTACCTTGCTAGGTAGGCACACTATCTCCCTCTTTGGAGTAAGACTACACTAGTTCTTCTAACCAACACAAAGGCAATTATGAAGCATTAATCACACAAAATACAACTTCACAATCTATTCCATCAAAGTTCACAAGTCACATAGCCATAATTTGCATTACAACCACTCGCTCCTTCTAGAAAGAACCCATCAAGTGGTCCAACTCTAAGCACCATAAGACAATGAATAAGAGGGAGAGCTTATTGATCTATGGAACGACTTAGAGAATGAGGGAGTGAAGTTTCCTAACATCCTATAGCCTCTCACTCATAGATGTGTCGCGACTCACACCAATAAACAATACTCTATTATATGTGGTTTGGGACATCCTAAGACCATTTCAAAACCTTATGCTCTGATACCAAGTTTGTAATGACCGGAGAGCACCCCCTAGTCGCAACACAGCGTACTCGACCTATCGAAGGTCTTATACAAACCCTTAGCATATCATGAACATTAAAGCATATGAAAATAGCGGAAAATTTAAAACATTTCTTTACTATCGAAGTCTATACAAAATAAAAGAGAGTCTATGACAGTACGTCTCAAACCATCTATAACATTTAGAATAACAACTCTTTCATAACAACTTCGGGACACGACCCTTACATAATATTACTAGGGGCACGACCCATACAGAAGTCTAAAGGCATAAAACATAAAGACATAATGACATAAGTGTACGAGGTAGGTTCATCCTTGAAACTATGAGGACTCCACAAGTCTTCATTCCCAAGCTCCTTAGAAACCTAACTTCCATGCATAAGACATCACATCACCAAACCCTACACTTTGTAAAAATGTAGAAGAAATATGGGTTAGTACAACACACGTACTAAGTATGGAAGCCATGCATAAAAACCATTAAAACATGCTTAAAAGGGGACATTTAGTTGAAACCATGCTTTATGCATATTTTAAACATCATCTTGAAAGAGTTGGAGAATCACAAGTCACAAGCAATTCACATATAGTTCGTCAAAGCACAAAGGATAATAACATCACCATAAGCATAG
Organism: Solanum okadae; assembly: GCA_036553675.1. Taxonomy (NCBI): domain Eukaryota; kingdom Viridiplantae; phylum Streptophyta; class Magnoliopsida; order Solanales; family Solanaceae; genus Solanum; species Solanum okadae. The sequence continues at coordinate 26,927,596 of CM071689.1, forward strand.
TCTCTAAATATAAAATTAATACAATATTACTCATTATAAGACATACTACTCATGCATATTCAGTCATTAAGATCATTACATCATAATATAATAACAACATAAGTAACCCAGGTTCTATTTGTGCAATGCATAGGTAGGGTCCATAGTCCTACCTACACTAAGTATTACCTTTGAATCACCATGCTCATACTTATCATACATTAGTCTTATCCATAGGTCATATACATAGTAAGGTGACATTCACAAACATTAGTTCGTATCATACATCTTAGTCATAATTCAAATAGTCCATATCATAGGTAAACCATCTTCATAATGATCATACATAACATAACTTCAACATACATAAGTCATAATCATCATAATCATAAGAGAACACTACTACAACCATCCCTTGGGACCCCACGAGTACAATGTGCAAGAGAAGTCCTACACCCTCACTTACACTATGTAGAATCCCTTAAGAAAGCCCTAGTAAGAGTTCACACCTTTCATACCTTCATTTAATTTTACATTAGGGAAATATTGCAATAACCGACATAGACCATGAGAGCTACATGGAATCCAGTGTTCTACTCCCACACCGAAAGGAGAGGGTTAACACTTGCCTAGGTGTAACCATTCGTACATATCTATCTAGGTGGATCCACTAAGCTAAAGTCCTATATGGGCACAGAGTTAAGGGTCAAGGAGATTGCTTCTAGAAACCCTACCTTACTAAACGTGGAGGTTTCCATCTCATGAGACAACACATACCATGGGTAATCCAGACTTGCTAAACGTGAGGAAACCCATGTGGGGAGCCGGACTTACTAAACGTGAGACCTCCATCTCATTTACATGCCCTTTCGGTGCTAAGCATCTAATTCCCTTTTTGTAATCATCTTTAGTCATCACATAAGTTCACATTAGCCTTTACTAGACTCTTATGTAGACATCTTACCATAATAGCTCATATGTGTTCATAAGTGAGTAACAATCCTTTCACCTTAGAAACACTTATCAAGTGAGTAAACCTTTTACTTTACATTATACTATAATCATGAAAACTACTTTTCATTCATATAGCAATTATACCGTAACATACATACATACATCCTAGCATACATAGTCATATCTTCATGGTCATGTACATTTCATGCATAATAGAATGTAAAGGTGCATATGAGAATTAGCATTTCAATTGACACCATAGACATATCATATTCATATTTATGCATGGAGTGTGTGTGTGCATGATTGTCCTCACAATGGCACAACAACAACAACATTAACATCATAGGCACCTCCCTTGTCAAGGGGGGGGGGGTCATAACATATACATAATATCCCAACTCATACACAATTTACATATATTGCATTTAAAGATCTTAGATCATGTAAGTCACATATCTAATATTCATCATTCAAGTACATCATTAATGGCATGTATCATTTGGGGGTTATGTGGGTAGGGTCCTTCCACAAGAGAACCTCATAAAATTCAACATATAGACCATATCATGTTCATAACATCTCATTCATATTCAAAATGTATCACACTTAGTCATATCTAGGGTCGTAGGGAAGAGGGACCTTGTCTCAACACTACAATTCATACTAACAAGTAAGCACCTCCACCATAAGTGGATCAAACCATTCATTCAAAGGATATATAATAAGTAAACATCTCCCCCACAAGTGGATCAACAATTCAATAGAAGGCTACTTACCAATTGAAAACCTTCATTCATAGCCATCAAGGCTTTCTTCAAGATTAAACCCTATTTTCTTGATATTTATACATCATATAGGATAACCTCATAATAAAATAATGAATTTCATAATAACATACTAGATTCTCATCCTTCAATCATCATTCAACACAAACTAGGTTTAAGAATTGAGAAAGAAAAGCGAAATCGTGGGGAATTGTTCAAAACCATAAGTATTACATCAATTCATCCACAAACATTCATATATAATCATAAATAACCATTATAGATCAATGGAATCGATTTTAGAAAGAGACCCACGAATTTGATTGAAAACCTAGAAATTGGGGATCATTGAAAACTTAGTTGAAAAAGCTTCTTGGTGATAGCTAACCAAGAATAAAGGACTCCCATACCTTAGCCTTAGAATCCCACAAATTTCGTGATGAAAAGCTTCCATCTCCTAGCCCTAGCTGATCTCCTTCTATGTTCTTCAATGGAGGTTTTTGAGAGAGAAGATTTTTGGGAGCTTTTATTTGGGTCTTGGAATAATTGATTTAATTGGGTGAGTTTAGGGATTAAAATGACTTAAATAGGGGTCCTAGGCTTTGGAAAAATGAGATATCCTTGAGTTAAATTAATTGCGAAAAGACCCAATAAGTTACTTGCTGGAAACTGCCAAAATGGCTTCACTGAAGCCTTCACGGACCGTGATCATCACCACGGCCCGTGAAGATTTTCCAGCCTGACAGTGCTTCACTATTTTGGGAATAACTTTTTACTCCGAGATCGGAATTGGGCCAACTCGGTGGCGTTGGAAAGAGGACTCAGAGACCTTTAATTCTATAGGTTATGTCACACATAATTCATTTTGAGCAGATATATACAACCATTTGAAGTTGACCCTGTACTCTAAATCTAATGGAGAGCCCTACACTTGAGGCTCCACGAGCTGTGGTGCCTACCACGAGCCGTCGTGCTTCTCGTGGTCATGATACAGTATCTAGGAATCCTTCCCCTTAAGCCCTAAAAATCTAAGGCACCACCATGAGCCTTCCCACGAGCCGTGGTCATCACCACGAGCCGTGAAGTGGCTCGTGTGGAGGGGTTGTTTTTGGGCAGCCTTTGTTTAGCTACTGCCTAGCCTACCATGAGCCACACCACGAGTGGTGGTCCTCACCACGGGCCGTGGTGGTGGTCGTGGAAGGTGAGGCAGTGTCCATGAAAGAGTGGACTGCCCTAGTCCTCTTCCTTGGCTGTAACCCTCAAACTCAACCCTTGCTTAGTTTATTAGTTTCCGGACGTCATGGTTGTTTTCTTGACTTTTGACCTCTAAAGTCACCAAACTCACATCAATAGCCATATTTCATCATTTAAACACGTTTCCAACCATAAACTAACATGTGATGCTCTAGGTCAACCTACTAGATTCAGTCAAGCCTTAGCTAGGTCTTACTAGCTTCGTATGGGGCATTACAGATGGCTAGCATAAATCATCAACATAAGCATAACATAGGCATTAGTCAACATAAGACATATGTCATAATCATAAGAGACAACAACATAAGTCATAAGCATATTCAATGCACATAAATCATCATACTAAAAGAGGAACACTTGTCAAGAAACCTCACGTGTTCTTTCTCAATACATAGGTCATCAACTTTAGTCATACATATCAAGGAAGGCAACTCACGAAACAATCCCAACAAATCATACATCATATAAACAAATCTCATATTGAAACACAATTACTATACATCCTTGAAGTGATCTTGATTCATCAAAAACATGCTACTTTGATTAGGGACTTGTCCATCTTTAGTCATTCTTACTATTCATGGAAGAGTACTTCTTTACCAGTCCAAGACACATCATTACTCATGAATGGTTACGAGTTACCAATTCAAGATTAGCAAGGAAAATCACCTCATTATGCTAGACCAAGCTATCATGGAAAACATCCTCTCATGCAAGTCCAAGCTACTCAAGGAAGGGTACTATTGCTCAATCCAAGATATCATGAAATGGTGTGGCCTCACCAAGCCAAGCTATGATGCAAGTACACTCTCATGCTAGATCAAGCTAACCTTTGGAAGGGTACGATTTATGAATCCAAGTCTATCCATGAGATCTTCTACTCAAGCTACCATGCATGGTCTTGTCTTACGAAGTCAAGCTATTCATGAAGGGATCTCATATCACAACTTCAAGCTATCATAGTCAAACATGCTTTGATTCATTTTTAGGTAAGCAAACCTTTCAACCTAAAATCATTCTATGTAAGAAAACTTTTCACATCATGTTCACTATGTGTTCATGAGAATAGCCTTTCAATCAACACAACAACAATATCATAATCATTGACACTTCACTCTCAAAGTGTTCTTAAAGCATTTACATAGATTCTATAACAATATGCATAATCTCATACATTCATAATATAGATTATATGGGTAAATCCTTCCACAATAATCCTATCTACAATCAACATTCATCATATAAGCTTTACTCTCAAAGCCCTACTAATCATAGCTCATAATATTAGCTTTACTCTAAAAGCCCTACTAATCATAGCTCATCTAATTAGCTTTACTCTAAAGGTCCTACTAATTGTCATTCATTATATAGGCCTTAGTCTCACCACAATCCTAATCTCAAAGCCTTATCATTCATAATTCATCATGTATGCCTATATCTCAAGACATTCTAATCACATGCTTCATTCATAAGTAATTCTAATCATATCTCATCATATATGCTTAATCTCAAGAATCACTTAATCATAATTCATCATGTTACTTTAATCTAATTCAATTCATGTCAATATGATTTATTCTCAAAAAACCTATAATGTATCTTATCAATCTTACAAGATTACATCTAAATCCTCAATTTCCCCTTTCATGGCATAAAATCCAATTACATCAATTTCATCTTTCTAGAGATGGGTTAGGAATGGGTACATGTAAATTCATCCTAAAAACATGTAATTCTATCAATTCAATCATAATCCACTCAATTGGATCAACATTCAACATAACCCACAACATTGGAAGAAACCTTAACTAGAATTGGGGAATTCTTCTTCAAATTGTGGAATTCTAAGGGACTCCATGGAAGAATAATCCAGCATACCTTTATTAAAAAGCCCACAAAGCTTGGAAGAATGCAGACTTGACTTGACCTAGCTTGAACCCTCTTCTTCTTCTTCACCTTTCTAGAGAGAACTATTTGAGAGAGGAACCCAATTCTTTTGGTGACTTCGAGAGAATGACTTAATTTATGGGTCTAAAGTACCTAAATAAGTGGTCTAGGCTTAGGCAAAACGACAAAACTTAAGTTTAATTAAATCCAGAAAGTCCCAAACTGCCCCTAAAATAACCTTCCAGGCCTGACCCACGAGACCAAGATTGACGGACCCTGGATGGACCTATGGTTCGTCCTAGTCAAGAGTGATCTGGTTAGAGATTTTTGGCCATCCACAAAACCCCTAGTCACTGGTTGTGAACCTATCCACAGGGTGTGGGTCCTGGCATGGCTATTGACTTAGGTAGTTTTAAGAGTCCTCTTCCATGGACCCATGGTTGGTCCTTGTGAGATGGCACCTTGAATTTCTAACATGCTATTCCCTCTATTTTGGATCTGTGGTGTTACATTATCTCCCCCTTGGGATCATTTGTCCTGGATTGACGTTCTAGGCACTTCTTAAGGGAAATGACTCAAGACTAGCTACCCATAATGCATGCAACTCATCCAAATGCACACAACCAAGTAGAAATCATCACACCAAGCTAAACATTCTCAATGCATCACATGGAAGGTAAGAACTACATCTAACAACCCAAAATGCATGAAATCTTATTATTTCTCATGTTCAAGGAGGAACTTATTATGTCCAAGCTAAAAGCATGCTCAACACAATATCATGGAGCCTATATGCAATCTATACTGAAAGCATATATTCAATGAAGAACTCTCAACTCCTAACTAAGACATGTTCATCAATTCATCTCATGAAGTCTATATGCAACTCATACTTAATGCACTACAACATGAGGAAAATCAGTCATGCAAACTCATTTTCTTTCTAAACACAAGTTTTCATGAACATACATAACATAAGGAAATTATGGGAACATCTAAACAAAGATGACTACAACACAAGGAACAAACCATGAGGAACTCATTATCTCAAGCTAAATGAGGACTAGAAGGAAAAAGGATGAGGATATCGGTATATCTAATCGGCCTCGGCCTCCCAAGTAGCACCCTCAACTAAGACATTCTTCCATAACACTTTCACAAGAGCAACTTCTTTGTCCCTTAACTTCTTAACTTTCCGGTCTAAGATCTCAACCGGTACTTCTCCATAAGAAAAATTCTCATTAATTCCCAACCCCTCTAAGGAAACTTATAGATGTCAGATCTCCAACACACATCTTAATCATAGATACATGAAAAATTGGATATATCGATGCCAACTCATTATTTAGGCAACCTAGCTCATAAGAATCTTTACCAACACATCTCAAGATCTCATATGGGCCTACAAGACGGGGACTAAACCTCCCAAACTCATTACACCATTCAAAGATGAGAAATTCTATTAACCAAAATCATGAACATTAGGAACACTCAACGACCTTTCTATCTAAGCACAATATCACCCTCTTGGGAGTAAGCCTAAATAGACTTTTTAAGCACCATTTCCTTATACTCTAATCTTGGATCAAAACATCATTAAGATTTCACATCCATCACATAAGATGGTTCTAAACCATGGTGAACTATACTTCTACACTTTATAGGAGTTTACTAATTGAACATCTCAAGGTATTATCTAAACACCCTTTTCATAAAATCTTTTCAACATATCCAAAACTCATAATGACCATATCCGGTTCTACTATCAAAAAAACATAACAATAATGTAGTCAATTCATGCTAAAGAGAACATCAAAGTCTGGAGTATCACAAAGACAAAGCAACATCAGAATCTAATAAGGCATAAAACACATACGGGTAGTCACATCCGTAGGACACTCTTGTTCACCTCTAGCTTGGAGAGCATAGAACCTATTTTGCCTTGGAACATTCACATCCAAACCACTCAGATGAACTTGCTTACCCTCTCTTCCTTTAGCCTTCATCTTTGGACTATTTCTCATTTTGTGACCACTTTCACCACAGCTAAACCAACCCTCTATGCCAGCTAAATGCCTACCCTTATGTCTCTTTCCATATCTAGCACAAGTAGGCCTTAAGGATTCACTACTAATTCCTTGTGGTTTAGGGTTAGACACCCTATCTTCACTATACTTAGGAGCATTGGAGGGATCTTGCCTGGAAAACCTTTGTTGATTTCTAGGATGACCATGTCCATCGAACATTACATGAGAAGAATCACCATCATCATTTCTCGACCTCTTTTTCTCCCTAGATCTCCCTTTTAGTTTCTTCTATTCGATTTGTTGAGCATGTGTCATAAGACGTGCAATATTCATGTCACCAATGAGCATGGCAGTACAACTTTATTTCATTACTAAATCAGACACTCCCAACACAAACATACACATTCTCGACCTAGAGTCGGCCACCAAAGATGCAGCATACTTAGACAGTTGGGTAAACCTCAAAGCGTATACCTTAACACTCATATTACCTTGCCTAAGGTTAATGAACTCAAGCACCAAAGCCTCTCTCTATTCAATAGGGAAGAACCTGTCAAGAAAAAATGTTTTGAACCTTTCCCACTCTATGGGACCCATTCCTACCAGTCTAGCTTATTTCCATTGATTGAACCAAACTTGTGCAACCCCCTTGAGTTGGTAAGCGACCAATTTTGCCTTCTCTGCCGAAGTAACTTCCATAATGTATAACACCTTATAGACCTCATCTATAAACTCTTGAGGATATTCCCCAATCATTGAGCCATGAAACTTCGGAGGGTTCATCCTCATAAAGTCCCTTATTCTTAAAGCCGCCATACCTACATTTGGGTTCGCAGGAACTACCACCTATCTATTAGCTTGAGCCATCATGACTTGAGCTAACATTTGAAAAGCAGACTTAAGCTCTGCATTAGTCACATCCTCAGCTAAAGGGTCCATCGGGGCTTGTGGAGGATCTTGGGGAGGAACTTCTTGATTCATATTGCCTCCTTCATTCCTTCTAGCATTAGCCCTTATAGTAGCTATATCCTGTAGACCATCGAGTAAGGATTAGGATAAAGACCTGATAGAGTTAAACTCTATGGAAGGACTAAGAGTAATGCAGAGGTGAAGTTTCCTAAGAATCTTGTAGCCTCTCATTCATAAATATGGGACGCTTCACACTTATGATCAACACTCTACTTGACGTGGTTTTGAGACATCTTAGTACCATTATAAACCTTGTGCACTGATTACCAAGTTTGTCCCGACCCAAGGGTACACCCTAGATGTAACATGGCGTACAAGACCCCGAGAGGTCTCATACAAGCCACATAGCTTTCATAACATAAGATAATAGAAATTAATGTGGGAATTTAAAACATTTTCCAATAATATCAAAGTTCATAAAATGAAGAAAAAGTCTATAACACTTCTCTCAGACCATCTAATACATGAATATCTTTGGGACACAACCCATACAATAGTTTTAAAAAATAAAATGAAAGACATAAAGGAAAATGGTTGTCAAATCCTCAAATGCTATGAGGACTCACCAACTCTTCACTCCTTCCTTACTATGAACCTAGCCACAGGGATGGAAGTTAGTATCGCTGGACCTTACATTTTATAAGAATGTAGACAAAAGTATTCTTTAGTAGAAATATGTACTAAATATGATGGCTAGCATAAATCATCAACATAAGCATAACAAAGGCGTTAGTCAACGTAAGACATATACCATAATCATAAGAGACAACAACATAAGTCATAAGCATATTCAATGCACATAAATTAAATCATCATACTATAAGAGGATCACTTCTCAAGTAACCTCACTTGTTCTTACTCAATACATAGGTTATCACCTATTATAATACATATCTATGAAGGCAACTCAAGCAAGAATCCAAGCAAATCATACATCATACAAGAAAATATCATATTAAAACAGACTTACTATACTTCCTTGAAGTAATCTTGATTCATCATAAACATATTGCTTTGATTAGGGACTTGTCTAGTCATTCTTACTATTAATGGAAGAGTACTTCTTTACTAGTCCAAGACACATGATTACTCATGAATGGTTACGATTTACCAATTCAAGGCTACCAAGGAAAAGCACCACATTATGCTAGCCCAAGATATCATGGAACGCATCCCCTCATGCATGTCCAAGCTACTTAAGGACGGGTATTGTTGCTTAATCCAATCTATTATGCAATGGTGTGGCCTCACTGATGCAATACGGATTACATCAAGGCCATTTACTAAAAGCTAAGCTCGAGATCTTCAAAGGATGAAAGGGTTATTCATGAAGATGGAGGTTCTCGAGATGGTGTTGATGACAACCAAGGACTTTCATGCCTAGAAGATTGCAGAACAAGCACTTTCGTCGAGTAGGGCCCACTTGGCGCATCGCCCAAGGTCTTAGGCGATGGCCCCAACTCACCTAATGTACCAAAACATGGCTAAGCTGAAGACCACATAGAGAAACTCGATGACCAGGTCAGTGGATCACCCAATTCACTTGGCAAGTCCGACTTGGCTCACCCTTTGGCACTTCGAGTCACTTTTGGGCCCTTTTTTCCAAAGCTATAAATAGCTAGCTTGGGTCCATTTTAGACTTAGATTATTTTGAATTTTGAAAACTGAAAACTCATGTTTGAGTGTTGAGAGCTTGGTTAAGCTTTTGTTGAACTTTGTTAAAAACGTTGGTTGCTTATGATATTGATTCCCTTTAGGCCATCATAACAGTTAGGTGCTATTGTTGGATCAACGAATCGAGTTCATTGGGTTTAATATACACTTTGGTTTCCTTTTGTTTCCTTTTGTGTGTCTATCTATCTATCTTTACTTTATTATCTTTCAATTTTTACATATTATCATCGTTTCTATTGTGAGAATCGTATCATTTAGTAAAAGAGCAAGGCTTAGTTTTGTTCCTACGAATCTATTCTTGGGTTGTTAAATTTTTTTTGCTCATTTTCATTTTTGTGAAATTGCTGAAATGGGTCTTGTTAATTTGAGTCTTGTTTGAATTTCTATGGTTGGGATAGTGTTCTCCCACCCTATTTGAGTCTTAGGCTGAGATTGGGAGGACTTTGGTGCCATATTGAAGATTCAGCCACTGAAGACTTGAAGAAGCTTGAAGAAGCTTGAAGAAGATGAAAATGCATTTTGAAATATGAAGGTTTTGGTTTGGAATTGAATTATAAAAAGTATTGGGTGTTGTTCCACATATCAAGGAGAGCCTTCACCTACATTTTCGTGAAATTCTGAGACAAAGAATATTAACGGTTTTTTTTTGGGTCTTCATCTTGTGTTTGAAGTTCTTGAAGAACATTCAAACCTTCGAGAAAAAGAATATTCAAAAAGAAAGAGTTTGATTCTAAAAAGAAAGAAAGTAAAAGTGTACAAGTGTTTATTAAAGAGGGAATTTACCAAAATGGGTAAGTACTAAAGGACAAGTGTATAGGGGGACCACCAGATTTCAAATTTCATAACGTTGAAGGAGCTACAAAAGTGGGCATCGCCTAATTATTCGGTGCCACAACCTTTGGGCAGGTTGGTCGCCGAATTGGCTGCCGAATTGAGGGAGCTACTGGAACTTTTGGCGAGATCACGCCTTGGTACAAAGGTCACAAATCTTTGAAGAATGGAGATTTGACTTGACCTTGCTTGAACCCTCTTCTTCTTCTTCAACTTTCTAGAGAGAGAATTATTTGAGAGAGGAACCCAATTCTTTTAATGAGTTTGAGAGAATGACTTAAATTACTTAATTTAGGGGTCCAAAGTACTTATATAAGTTGTGTAGGCTTAGGGAAAATAAAACCACTTAAGTTTAATTAAATTCAAAAAGTCCCAAAGAGCCCCTAAAATAACAGTCCAGGCCTGACCCACAAGACCACGACTGATGGATCGTGGATAGACCTACACTCCATCTAGGTCAACTGTGATCTAGTCAGAGATTTGTGGCCATCCACGAAACTACTAGCCACGGGTCGTGGACCCATCCATAGTGCGTGGGTCATGGCGCGACTACTGTGTTAGGCAAATTTCAGGGTCCTCTTCCATGGACCCATGGTTGGTCCTTGTGAGGTGAAACCTTGAAGTTCTAACATGATATTCTTCTTATTTTGGGTCCAGGGTGTTACAAATACCCTCCCTTATGTGGGAGGTAAGCAGATGGCTCACGTGGTTTGAATGATGTTCATGTGCATGTTAACCAAATCACTCATGTTGTTGTTTTGAGCGTAGTGAATCTCATAGTCACTACCATGGTAACTCGTATTTTAAACATGTGAAACAACAAACAACAATGCGAAATAAACTTCCCAACCATCATTTTCCGAAAGTGGCCCCATTTTTATTACACTAACCATACTCTTCAAAACCAATTAAAAGAGTAAGCGATAGTCACAAAAAAAATAACCAACTAAGAGTATTGGTAAAATCCCACATAGAATGATATAGCGCAAATAATTCTATCAAAAAATTTGGAATATAAATTCATTAATTTGTTGTAATAAGGACCATTGGATAGAGGATTCCACCAAATTTAGGAAAACAGTTTGTTATGAATTATCAAAAGTAAATAAGAGTTTGAGAAAATAAAATAAGTAACAAAAAAATTAGAGGTGCTGGGATTGGAAATAGATATCCCATAGGGGTAACTATGTTTCTCTATAGTGATGAACATTCATCAATAGGCTTCGTCATCTTCAAAGACACTAATCTTCATTCTATGTCATAGAATTCGTTCGAAGATACTCCTTTCAGAGTGATCTATGTTCATAACTAAACAACCAAATACCTTACTATCACGCCCCGAGACTACCCCCGAGACGCGAACACGCGACCTAGGACCACAAGTGATCCCAAGCTAACCCTGTTGGCTCGATCATGAGCATACTAAAAATAATAAACTAATTTAGAATCTAAATCATAAATAAAAATGAAATGATGGGGAATACCCATATACTATAACTAAGATAACTGATAACTGATAACTGATGAGTTTAATACAAAGAAAATACTAACTCAATACTAAGTTGAATCTATCTATCTCTAAAACTATCCTCTAACTGACTAGAAATGATGGGGCATGCCCCAGCTAAGTCTAGCAAAACTGAAACTAAGGACTAAAAATACTGAAAAGAAACTCATGACTATTTTCCTCGGAGAATAAGAACTCACCACTGATTCTGCTAAAATGGAGATAGAGAACCGATCTAACCGTCATCTGGATGCTAAGAACCTGAACCTACATCACGAGAAAATGTAGCGCAGACTCTGCGTCAGTACTTGAAGGGTACTGAGCATGTAGGATAGAATACAACTGAAATAACATATGACTGAACAAAGCAAATAAGCAATGACATAATCTGAACATGATATAGATACTTAATGCTGAGATAACTGAATGCACTGACCAATTTATAACATGTTGAAACTGAATACTGGCTATACTGATAATTGGTCAATGCAATAGAATCTGACTGAACTGTGGGAGTTACTAATAACCGATAATAAAACCACAAGGACTAAATGTGGAGTCCGATGTATACTCCCCATTGAGAGAACCCGATACACCCTGCCAGAGGTATAGAGGCATGCTGGCGTGATCACTGAAATGATGCCCATAGAGGGGACTTAAAACCTATGTGGCTAGTAGTTCTAAAACTATTTGGGTATGCTGAACCATAGTCCAACTCGGTATTATGCTACTCCCAATGAATTAAGTCATTAACACATTGTGAATGAATTTTTGTAAGTTACTGGACAACTCGAAATGAACATGCAAACTAAGAATGCAACTATTAAACTGATATTGATGTATTAATAATTGAGGGATGTATAACTAAATAACTGATATATCTGACCTAGCTTGTGTAATTCAAGAACTAAAGAAATACATCGCTTGGGTTCTGAAATTAATGTGAGAAACCATGTAATAACATGATAATTTAATTTGGAACATGTTAATAACTAATTCATGATGATCTGCTGTAATTCTAGAAACCCTATGCGTATTCATAATAAGGGAATCGAGAAACCAACTGAATTCTAGGGACCTAATGGGTGAAAGGAACCCACTAGTGAAATCCCACATACCTGGTGATGAATTTCACGGAAAAATCCTTGGATTTCTGGGCTGGAACTGAAGAAAACTTGTTGCATTTTGAGATTGGGTTCTTGACTTCTTTTTCCTCTTAGAGTTATAATTTTCTAAGTTTTGATTAATGATTTAACTTAGGTAAGTTCTAGTTATGTTCCTAGGCTTAAAGTGACTTAAACCTCTTAATTTAGGGTCTAAACGACGTAGCTTAGGGGTCCAACGAAATAGGAAAGACCAAAAGACCACTGACTTAACTGCTAACGGAGTGATCGATGGATAGGACCTATGGGCAGTGCATCAAACAGTGGGCCGTGCTGGTCGACCATAGTTCATGTCAGAGGCTAGGTAAAAGAGTCTTGATTCACGGACACAGACCATGGACCGTGGTCTGACCTACGGACCGTGGGTCGAGACTTAGCCAATTTTCTTAGCTGGGTTTGGGGAGGTGTTGCAGTAGGGAACCACGGACCACCAGCAAGGACCGTGGTCTGACCTACGGTCTATGGATGGCAACCGTGGGTTGCACCGGCAACTTCTCAAAATCTTCATTTTGGTTTATCTAGTATACTGGGTGTTACATTATCACCCCTTGAGAACATTCATCCTCGAATGAAGACTAAACTAGCTGAAATAGAGGGAAAGGGCTGCAATCCCTACCACTAAATACTGAGAACTAAATTACTGATTGAACTGAGTTCCAAGAACATCTTAATACGCTGAAAATGCAAGTACAAACTGAAGGAACATGATTCTAAGACTGAATTTACGCATGAATGACTTAAAAACTAAAAAGGAACTGTTACCTCAAGCTGGAGTGAAATCAGAAGGAAAGAGGTGAGGATACTTGGCTTTCATGGCTGCTTTTGGTTCCCAAGTGGCTCTCTCTACCGACTGACTCCTCCACCAAACCTTGACAGAAGCGACTTCTTTTTTTCTCAACCTTCTAACTTGTCGATCAAGAATCTCAACTGGTACATCCTTATAGGAAAGGCTCTGTTTTACAGCCACAATCTCTAATGGCACAACGGATGCTGCATCACCCACACACTTCTTCAAAAGTGAAATGTGAAAGACTGGATGCACTGCTGCCAAATATGCTGGCAACTCTAACTGATAAGCCACTTTACCAATTCATTTCAAGATCAGGTAAGGGCCTGCATATCTGGGACTGAGCTTTCCTTTCTTGCCAAATCTCATCACCCCCTTTATAGGTTACACTTTCAGGAAAGCCCATGCATCAACTTGGAACTCTAGTTCCCTTCTTCTCACATTTCGATAAGACTTCTGGCGACTCTGGGCAGTCTTAAGTCTATCTCTAATGAGTTGCACTTTCTCCATAGCGTCAAGAACTGAATCTGGTCCTATCAAGGCTGATTCACCTACTTCAAACCAACCAACTGGAGATCTACATCTACGCCCATACAATGCCTCATACGGGGCCATCTGAATGCTGGAATGGTAACTATTGTTGTAGGCGAACTCAATAAGAGGAAGGTGATCGTCCCAACTACCCTTGATGTCGATCACACAAGCTCTCAACAAGTCCTCTAAGGTCTAAATGGTACGCTCTGCCTGACCATCTGTCTGTGGATGAAATATTGTGCTAAGGTTAACCTGAGTACCAAGACTCTTTTGAAATGACTTCCAGAAATGAGAGGTAAACTGAGGACCTATATTTGGGATGATAGTCAAAGCAACCCCATGCAACCTCACGATCTCATTAATGTAAAGCATGGCGTCATCCTCCACCGAATCTGTAGTCTTAACCACGAAAAAGTGAGAAGACTTAGAACCCTATCAACAATCACCCAAATGGAGTCATGTTGTCTGCGAGTACGAGGTAAACCTGTGATGAAGTCCATGTTGATCACTTCCCACTTCAAAGTAGAAATGTCAATATCTTGAGTCATGCCTCCTGGTTTCTGATGTTCTACCTTGAGTTGCTGGCAATTGGGGCACCTAGCCACAAAGTCTGCTATATCTCTTTTCATACCATTCCACCAATAGACTTCCCGCAAATCGCGGTACATCTTAGTGTCGTCTAGATGAATAGAATATCTAGAGTTATGGACCTCTACAAGGGTATATTGTCTCAATTCGTCCACATTAGGAACACATAATCGACCGTGGTAGCGAAGCACACCATCTCCCCCATAAGAGAAAACCTCCACTCTCTAATTGTGGACTGCACCCTTAAGCTCAATCAAGTTTGGATCACTGTCTTACTTTTCCTTAACCTCTACTACCAAATAAGATTCTGCCCCATTTTGAACCATTACACCACCATTTGATATGCTAATAAGTCGAACTCCTACGCGAGCAAGTCTATGAACATCCCTTGGTAGATCCTATGTTTCTTCCTCAACATGTGCTACACTACCCATGGATAATCTGCTAAGCGCATTTGCTACTACATTCGCCTTACCCAGATGATAATGCACGCTCATATCATAATCTTTGAGGAACTCAAGCCACATTCTCTAGCGAAGATTCAACTTTTTCTGGGTGAATACATATTGGAGGCTCTTATGGTCTGTGAACACATCTACCTGAACACCATAAAAGTAATGTCTCCAAATCATGAGTTCAAACACCACTGCTGCAAGCTCAAGGTCATGAGTCGAATAATTCTTCTCATGCACCTTAAGATGTCTGGAAGCATAAGCTATAACTTTACCTCGCTGCATTAACACACAACCTAGGCCGACTTTCGATGCATCAAAATAGATCACATAACCATCTGAATCCTCTGGTAAAGTCAAGACATGAGTTGTAGTCAACCTACTTTTCAGTTCTGCAAAGCTTTTCTCACAATCATCTGACCACTGGAACATAACCTTTTTCTGAGTCAACCTAGTCAATGGTGAGGGTATGGATGAAAATCCTTCCACGAACCGTCTGTAATATCCCGCTAAACCTAAGAAACTTCTAATATCTGTAGCAGAAGTAGGTCTGGGCCATTGTTTCACTGCTTCTATCTTCTGGGAATCTACTCGAATTCCTTCACTAGACACAATATGCCCAAAGAAAAGCAAGTGATTGTAACCAAAACACACACTTGTTAAATTTTTCAAATAACTGGCGATCTTTGAGAGTTTGCAGAACAACTCTCAAGTGACTCGCATGTTCTTCCTCATTCCTAGAGTAAATGAGGATATCATGAATAAAGACGATAATGAACAAGTCTAAGTACTGTTTAAACACTCTGTTCATCAAATCCATGAAAGTTGTAGGAGCATTGGTTAATCCAAAAGACATGATTACAAATTCTTAATGACCATACCGAGTTCTGAAGGCTGTCTCTGGAATGTCGCTATCTCTGACTTTAAGTTGATGATAACCAGATCTGAGGTCTATCTTTGAGAAATGACTAGTGCCCTGAAGTTGGTCAAACAAGTCATAAATCTTGGGGATGGGATACTTATACTTGATGGTGACCTTGTTCAACTGTCTGTAGTCAATACACATTTTGAGTGAACCATCTTTCTTCTTCACAAACAACCTAGCGCACCCCATGGAGAAATATTAGGTCTGATGAAGCCCTTATATAGAAGGTCTTTCAACTGCTCTTTCAATTCCTTAAGCTCAGCTGGAGCCATTCTGTAAGGATGAATAGAGATAGGCTGGGTATTCGGAACTCCGGGAAGATCATCTAGAAACACTTCTGGAAACTCAGTGACTATAGGGACTGACTCAAGAGTTTGGATTCGGAACTAGAATCCTTAACCCGAACTAGATGATAGAGATAACCCTTACAGATCATCTTTCTGGCCTTAAGGTAAGAAATGAATTGACCCATAGGCGCTAAGCTACTACCCTTCCATTCTACGATTGGTTCATTTTGAAACTGAAAACGAACAATCTTAGTTCTACAATCGATTGAGGCATAACAAGAATGTAACCAATCCATGCCTATAATGACATCGAAGTCTACCATTTCTAACTCTACATGATCTGCTGAGGTGACTTCCTGAGAGACTGTGACAAGGCAATTTATGTATACCCGTCTAGCTATAACTAGGTCACCGACTGGAGTAGGGATTGAGAAGCGTTCTGAAGAGTTTCTGGGCTAACACTGAATTGGGCTGCTATGTCAGGAGTTACAAAAGACAAAGTAGCATCTGGATCTAACAATGCATAAACAACAAGATCAAAGACACGTTACATACCAGTGACTACCTTAGGAGAATTTTCCTAATCTTGACGAGCCTGGAGAGCATAGAGCATGTTTTGGCGATGTCTGCCACCTGTACCAGATGGGTTAACCTGCTGAGTCAGGTGACCTATTGGTGTTGCTGAAGTTGTAGACTGAGTTGTACCATTATTTCCTCATTGACCCTGTCTAAAAGGACAATCCTTTAACCTATGACCAGACTGACCACAACCAAAACATCCTTCCTTACCTGCAAAGCACTCGCCAGGATGGTTCTTACTACATTTCGAGAAAGTTGGGTAAGTTTTGGTGCCTGAAACACTACTTGGAGACATAGAGCCTGGCGCCCTACCTTTCTGATCGTTACGGAACCTAGGGGATGGAGCACTAGCTGATGAAGGTGCTAGAGTCGAAGACTTCTGCTGAAACTGTGAGCGATTTCCACCACCCGATTTCTGTTGGGAATACTTGTAGTTACCTGTTCTTGCTTTCTTAGTCTCCTTAGCCTGTTTCCTAAGCTTATCACCCTCAACCTGCTAAGCATGAGTCATGAGCCTAGAGATGTTCATGTCTCCAAACAACACATCATTCCTACACTCTATTTTCACTAAGTCTGACATTCCATATAGAAACTTATTCATCTAAGCCCTAGAATCAGCAACCATGTGAGGATCATACCTGGAGAGTTGGTTAAACTTGATCCCATACTCTTGGACAGTCATGTTAGCCTGCCTTAAGTTCATAAATTCCTGGGCCCTTGCTTCTCTCAACTCTATGGGGAAAGAGCCAGTCCAGAAAAGTTTCGCTGAAACAATCCCAAGTAATAGGAGTTGCATCTGTACTCCTGTTCTCCCTCCACTGAGTATACCAGATATGAGCCATATCCTTAAGTTGGTAAGATACTATGTCAACCCGATCATTCTCAGTTACCTGCATCACTTCAAAGATCTTCTTGACTTCATCAATGAAGTTTTGGGGATCTTCTCCAACTTGCGATCCTAAGAACTCTGGCGGATTCATCTTAACAAAGTCTCACACCCAGGCTGCAGCAGACCCAACATTGGCATTTACTGGAACTGGAGCTCGCTAATTGTTCTTGTTGGCCACACTCTGAGCCAACATCTGAATAGCATTCCTGAATTCTGCATTCGACACTTCCTAATCAAAGAGTGGAGGAGCTGCGTTTGCATTCCTGGCATTCGCATTCCTGGCATTAGCTCTACGATGAGGCATGATCACTGAAACATACAACGTCGAGTTAGAATGGAATTTAGATCATACCTTACACACGATAAGAGTAACAAGAAAATGAAGATTTCCTAAAACACTTTGTAGCCTCCCACTCATTAGATGTAGTGCACTTCACACCCATGAAAATGACTCTACTTAATACGGCTTTTCAGACATCCGAGGACAGTTAAACCTAGCGCTCTGATACCAAGTTTGTCACGCCTCGAGACTACCCCTGAGATGCAAACACGGGACCTAGGACCACAACTGATCCCAAGCTAATCTTGTTGGCCTGATCATGAGCATACTTTTTAAGAAAATGATACGGAAGTTAAATCATAAATAAAAATGAAAAGATGGGGAATACCCATAAACTATAACTGATGAGTTTAATACTAAGCTGAATCTATCTATGTCTGAAAATAGCCTCTAACTGACTAGAAATGGTGGGACATGCCCTAGCTAAGTCTAGCAAAACTGAAACTAAGGACTAAAAATACTGAAAATAAACTCATGACTATTGTCCTCGGAAAATGAGGACTCACCACAGATTCTGCTGAACTGGAGATCAGAAACCGATATAAGCGTGATCTGGATGCTGAGAACCTGAACCTACATCACGAGAAGATGTAGCGTAGAGTTTGCGTCAGTACTTGAAGGGTACTGAGCATGCAGGGTAGAATAAAAATGGAAAAACATATAACTGAACAAAGCAAATAAGCAACGACATAATCTGAAAATATGATATAGATACTGAATGCTGAGACAACTGAATGCAGTGACCAATTTATAACATGCTGAAACTGAATATTGACTATACTGATAAATGGTGAATGCAATAGAATCTAACTGAACTGCGGGAGCTACTAATAACTGATAATAAAACCACATGAGCTAAATGTGGAGTCTGATGTATACGGCCCATCTAGAGGACCCAATATACCCTGCCAGAGGTACAGAGGCATTCTGGCGTGATCACTGAAATGATGGCTACAGAGTGGACTTACAACCTACGTGGCTACTAGTTCTGGGACTATTTGGGTACGCTGAACCCTAGTCCAACTCGGTATTATGCTACTCCCAATGGATTGAGTGATTAACACATTATGACTGAATTTCTGTAAGTTACTGGATAACTCGAACTGAACATGCAAACTGAGAATGCAACTATTAAACTGATATTGATGCATTAATAACTGAGGCATGTATAACTGAATAACTGATATATCTGATCTAGCATGTGTAATTCAAGAATTAAGAAACACATGGCTTGGATTCTGAAATTAATGCGAGAAACTATGTAATAACATGATAATTTCATTTGGAACATGTTAATAACAAATTCATGATGATCTGATGTAATTATAGAAACCCTAGATCTATTCATAATAAGAGAATCAAGAAACTAACTAAATTCTAGGGACCTAATGGGTGAAAGGAACCCACTAGTGAAATCCCACATACCTGGTGACGAATTTCGCGGAGAAATCCTTTGATTTCTAGGCTGGAACTGAAGAATACTTGTTGCGTTCTTGAACTAGGGTTCTTGAATTCTTTCTCCTCTTAGCGTTCTAATTTTCTATGTTTTGATTAATGATTTAACTTAGGTAAGTTCTAGTTATGTTTCAAGGCTTAAACTGACTAAAACCTCATAATTTAGGGTCTAAACGACGTAGCTTAGGGGTCCAACGAAATAGGAAAAGACCAAAAGACCCCTGACTTAACTTCTATCGAAGTGATCGATGGACAGGACCTACGGGCCGTGCATCGAACGACGATTCTTGTTGGTCGACCGTAGTTCGTGTCTGAGGCTGGGTAAAGGAGTCTTGAACCATGGACCGTGGTCTGACCTATGGACCGTGGGTCGAGAGTTAACCGATTTTCTGAGCTGGGTTTGGGGAGGGGTTGTAGTGGTGAACCACGGACCCCCAGCATGGGTCGTGGTCTGATCTATGGTCCGTGGATGGCAACCGTGGGTTGCACTTTCAACTTCTAAAAATCTGCATTTTGGTGTATCTAGGATACGGGGTGTTACACTTACTCTATGTGAGACCCCATGGTTCTTTCGCATAATATGTGTATCATTGCATAAGGCTTATATGACTTGGTGTATCATTTCAGGAGAATAAGGTTGCAAAGAGGAGTTAAAAAATTAAAATAATTAGACTAACGTTATGGGTCAAGGATGCCCTTAAATAAGTTTGAGTTAGAGAATGTCTCTTCTAACACCCCGCCCGTTCGGAAGGTTCAAGTTATCCAGTAAATTTTGGTTAGGAAAAAGAGTGTCTTCTATGCTAAGAAGGATATTTTATAAGGTGATATATTCTCCCAATGATCATACGATAAGTTTTGAAGTCAAGCAACTTGGGAAATAAAAAATCGGCAAAAGTTAGAGTAAGTTCTTTGATAAACTTTCTGAAATTTGGGTTAAATGTCTCAGAACTTCTCTCCCAATCTATAAAGCTATCAAATCGAAGGTATACGAGTCTACTTTCCAACGCACAAAACCATTTGTCCTTACGACTTCATAATTGCGAGATATTCAGATTTTAGTGAGACTGCACAAGCAGGAACGTGAAGGTCGACCCCTATCCCCTATGTCGGTTTAGCTTTAAAAGATATGATTTCCCTTTGTTTTATCTCATTTTTTTCGACCAAATAAGAATAAAACTAACCTAAATCCTCTCTAAAGGTTACCCTATCAGCCATAAAATGATCTATAAGATTTCAACGTGGTTTCACCCTCAGAATGTTTATAGAGATTGTGTTATTTCTTTCCTCCTTGTTGGTTGTGATTTGAAGGATTCTTCTTGGTGAAGGAGTTTTGTTTTTAGGTGGTATTTATGTTGTTTGGAGATTACATACTCTAAAAAAGGGGTACAGTCCGCATTAATACCGCAAGACCCAGAAGTGAGGTATCTTAAGGCTAAGCGTTACTTCCTTTGAACATGGATTTTAGAATCTTAAATCGTCAAAGGTTGTTTTGCTATTCTATTTTTAGAAAGACCATCTATGAAAGGCATTGGGATTGCAGCTGACGTATTTTTTGTGACTCCATTATGTTGATATTCCACTCGTTCGGTTATATAGGTTACTCGGAGTGTATGTGTCATTATGTCGATTCTCTTGACTATAGGTCCGTGTGTATATATTATTCTTCTTCTTTAGGTGTTGTAACTAGATATATTAGGGAGGAACATTAAGAGTTTCAAATCAGTCTTCCTTCGTCGCTAATTTCTTTTCTTTTTTTTAAAACATAAAAATAATATGCCAATTTTTGAAACTCTTAAATGTAACTCATATGTTTAAACAACTAAAGGACATATTTTTTTTTAAATGCTTTCTTTTACAAATTACTAAGTTAACATATATAAAAACTAGGTGAAGCACGTTAAGATCTTTATGAACATTCTTAGGTTTAAGTTACCTTTCTTAATTTGATTTAAGTGTTCTAGTTTAATCTACAAGAATATGGTTATCCGGGATATTTACATGTGATACGAAAGTGTAACACCCCTTAAAAATATAGTAAAACCTAGCTAAGGCTTGACTAAATCTAATAGGTTGAACTAGAGTCTCATGTGTTAGTTTATAGTTGGAAACTTGTCTAAATGATTAATAATGGCTTTTGAAGTTAGTTTGGTGATTTTAGAGGTCAAACATCAAAAAACGATCATAACGCCCGGAAACTAGTAAGTTGATGTAGTGATATGAACTAGTATGTTGTAGGGTCTTGCAGTGGACTTTTGGAGTGTTGTATGAGGTTTAAAATGAAGAAAAATGTCCCCTACACTTAGATGGACATAATTAGGGGTTAAACGTCTGGGAACGACCTCCCCAAGGACCACCCTAGGGGTCCTTGAGGAGGACCCCAACATTGGCCAAAATCTATGAAAATCAACTTGACTTACGGAGGCAAGTGACGCCCCTTAAGTCAAGCGACACCCCGTAAGTCAGGACTTAGTCTAGGGAGCCTTAGCTAGGGCTGGGCATAAACACCGAAAAACCGAAAAACCGAACCGAACCGAATTATTTTGGTATTTCGGTTTTTGGTATTTTGGGTTTTGGTTCGGTTTTCGGTATATATTTCTGTATTTTTTGGTATTTCGGT
Organism: Solanum okadae; assembly: GCA_036553675.1. Classification (NCBI taxonomy): domain Eukaryota; kingdom Viridiplantae; phylum Streptophyta; class Magnoliopsida; order Solanales; family Solanaceae; genus Solanum; species Solanum okadae. The sequence goes on from CM071689.1 coordinate 26,950,061, forward strand.
TCGGTTTTCGGTATGTAATTTTTGTATAATTCGGTTTTTTCGGTTTACCGAAATAATATTATATTATATTATAATATATATATTAATATTAAATAATGAATATTATAATTTAATAATTTATATTTTATAGGTAAATTAGGTCAAAGAGACCTACTTTCAAAGTTCAAACTTTTCTAATTTGCCGCAGCCCGCACATCGTTTAGTTTCCCACTTTCCAGTTTCCACTTCTGGGCTCCGGCGTCGACCAGCGACCGGCCGATTCGCGGCAGGCAGCACGCAACAGTCCAGCACGCAGCACGCAGCACGCAGCAGCAGACTGGCAGCAAGCAGCAGCCGCCAGTCCACCAACACTCAGGCAGCACCACAAAAAAGATGTACTACTAATTTAATTAATCTAAGGACCACTTATTTTTTTCCCATTAAGCTGAAAAATCAAACAAAAAAATTACAAAATTTTAAATTTTAAAAGCTCACCAACAAGTCCTAAAAAAAACCGAACTAAAAAAACCGAACCGAAATAATATAAATCGAACCGAATTAATAAAAACCGAACCGAACCGAAATAATTCGGTTCGGTGTTCAGTACGTGTGCTACAAGAACCGAAAACCGAAAAAAAAAACCGAAACTGAACCGAATTACCGAATGCCCAGCCCTAGCCTTAGCTCCCATGACCAAGTCTGTAGCGACCCTAAAAATAGATAGGTGAAACTAGAGCCTAACGTATGAATTTTTAAAGTTTAAGCATAAATTGGAAGTAGTCACTTTTGGAAAAAAAAAAAACAGTTCAGAATTTGGAAATTGGCTAAGTTCAAAATCTGAAAATTCTGCCAAGTGTGGAAATCAGTGAGTTTTTGGCCAACTTTGAGCAGTCATAACTCCTATCTCAGGATGATCCAGGAGTAGTTCCAGTTATGTTTGGAAAGCCCTTGGAACGATCTTTCCAACGCCACCGAGTTTGCTCGATTCCGAGTTCGTATGAGCTAGTTATGCCCTTTGAAAGTTGGGCAGTTGGCAAGGAGTCCGTCCGGAAATTTAAGGGCAATTTGGTCTTTTTACAAATCTTTTCTTTTGAGGTTATATTATTGTGTTAGGCTGATTGTGGATCATTTAAATGAGGGTTATAACTTCATTCTCCTCTTAGAATTTCCAAATCATTCCCTCTCTCAAATATTTCTCTCTAACTCAAGGAAGAGGTCAAGTTGGAGCTAGGGTTTCGAATTGAAGGTTTCTTGCATCAAATTTTCGTGGGTTTTCTCAATACTAAGGTATGGTGGCTCTTTATCTAAAGCTAGTTTTCTCTTTAGAACCAATTTCAAAGGTTTTTCAAATTCTCAAAAGTTATGAAAAACTTCTATTTCTTACTCTACTCAAGGGTTCTTGCATTAAATGGTTTTAAATGATGGATTGTGATATTGTTGATATTAAATTGATGTTTTCAAGTGAAAAATCTCATGAACCCTTGATTTCACAAATTTCTATATTTGACTTACGAAATGGGTTTGTTGATAATGATTGGGTATTGATGAATTTATGCTTAGAATAGATTGTATTGTTGATGTTTATGATTTTCTATATCTATTGATTAATGTTGAGGATGGCTTTGGAGGATGGTAAGTTGGCTTAATCTCATATTATTGACATAATTGTTCTTGCTTGGTTTGATCCACTTATGGTGGAGGTGTTTAATTATGGATTGTATTATGAATATGGCCTTGAAGGCATTTCCTATTGAATTAAAGTGTTATCAAGTTATGAAGTGTTATAGTACTATGTGAAGGTAAATATGTGAAGGTATTCTTATGGTTATAAGGTGATCTTGTACAAAGTGTTATTGTATTGTTATATTATTATATATGAATGAGGCTATATGTAAAGTCCTATATGAAGCTATATGTAAAGTTTGTGTGAAGCTATAATATGAAGATGTTCTAATGGTATTAATGTGATATTGTATAAAGTGCTAGTATGCTAATGAGAAAGCATGTTTCTCTTGAAATGATGATATGTGGTGATGATGGACTATGATGAGTCTTTGTAAGATGATGATGTAGCTCATATGCTAGACTTGAGTATCTTGTCTTGTGTCATGAAAGCTTGATTTTATATATGAATGTTTGGTTGGGCTATGACTTAGTAATGGAGCTCTTCCTATAAATGCTAAAAGAGGAATTCTAGGCCAAGACTTGAATCGGCAGAACTAAGAAATGGTGCCCTTTCATAAGTCTAGCTTTCCTAAATAAATGTGAAACCTTGAAGTGGTGAACCCTAGGGGTAATGGACTTCTTCTTGAGTGAAATGATAGACTTAGAGATGGATGGAGCCGGAACGGCATGAAAATCCTTATCTAAGAAAGTCAAATGAGCTATCCTTATGAACCTTGATTGGCCATAACTAAGAAATGGGGCCTTTCTTGGGAAGAGATACTATGAGTTGGTTGAACTAGAAAAGGAACCCTCTCTAGTACATATGTGAATGAAAATACTCTATGGGAAACAAGGCTAGCACCGAGTGGATGTGGTTAGGATGGTGGCCCTACTTGAGTATGAGACTAGGGCACAATGAACATCCTTGGACATCCCCTAAACCATGTGCCTACATGGGTTGATTATTAGTTCTACCTTTGGCAAGTAGAACACCTTCCACGGAGTAGGGTAGACTCCGGATTCCATGCCTAGCTAGTATGGTCTATGTCGGTTATGCCTATTCCCATCATGTGGGATGTGCACTCTAGTTATTGGATAGGTTCTACAAAGTGTAGGTGGTAGTATGGGATGCTATCTACACATTGCACGAGTAGGCCTAAAAGATGCTAAAGTGAGTTCCCTAAGTCTAAATGACTATTAAGTGGAAGTCCCCTAAATGCTAAATGTCTCCTAAAGTGGTTCATTAAAGAATTTTGACTTAGCATGTTATATTGTAATGGTACATTCCTTATCTATGGTAACCCTTAGGAACACTTAGGTGTATATAAAGAGATTGTATGGGCGGTCACTTCATGTTTCACTTAAGTGTGGCTTTGGGTAACTTGAGATAGAGGTCATGAAATGATGAAAAGGCTTACTTGTCAATTATATTCATGTATTGTACATTGGTACTAGTTGAGTATGTCTATTATGTGGGTATTGTCTTATATGTGGATGATGACTTGAAATGTGTCTCTTATAATTGTGATTTGAAGGTTTTATCAAAAATGGCATGAAAGCACATATTTCAAATAAATGTCCCTTTTTAGCATGTTTTTGCATGGTCATCATACTTAGTACTTAATTGTGCTAATTCCATATTTCTCTATTTTCTACAAGTGTAGGTTCCGGCAAGTGAGCGGGTTTTGTAGTAAACTTGGGATTTGAAGTTCTTCCTAGATTTTGTGGTATGTCCTCATATGTCGAGGGCAAGACTTTTCTATTCTAGTTTTATGATAAGGTTCTTGTAATAGACTTAATAGACTTCTTTTAATTGTAAAGGGCCGTGTCCCTAGTATGTTTTCACGTTTATGTCTAAGATGGCTAAGAGACTTAGTATTCCGCTTATGTACTTTTGAATGATGTCTTTAAAAGTGACCTTTGAATCTTATGGGATTTTATTTAAAGAGTTTTTAAATTCCGCACTATTTTACATACCTAATGTGATGAATGCTAAGGGCTTGTATGAGACCTCCGAGAGGTCGAATACGCATGTTACGACTTGGGGGTGCTCTCGGGTCGTGACAAAGTCGCAGACCCAAACAACGAACGCACAGAACGGCCCGTCAATCCACGTACAGTCTCATATGTCTATCTAGTTTTCAGCTTTTAGTTTTTAAGTTAGTGTTTAGGGGTTAGTTTAATAATTAGTTGAGGGGTAAGGAGGGACGATTAATTAGTTAATTTACCTCCTATAAATAGTTAATAGACCTTAAACTAATCACTTGAAGTCATTCATCTAAAGACCCCCAAATTACTCTCCAAGAAATCCTCTTTCTAGAATAGAAGAAGAAGAGGGGGGTAACATTTAGGTCGTTTCTCCATTGGATTCAAGCTTTGTTTGGGGCTTTGATTATAGGTATGTGAAGCTTAATCATCCATGGGTTCTTCCACCCATGGAGCCCCCTTAGTTTCCCCCACAATTGTGAACTCAAAAACCCCATTCTAGCTAGGGTTGTTCTTACATTGTGGGTAGGGTTTGGGGGTGATTCCAATCTAGTGGCTATCACCCAATCATTATCGATTTAGCTTTGTTTAATGATAGTATCATGAATTCATGTGATTTCTATGATAAACCCTAATCTAAGTTGATGACTGTGATCTTTGTGGGTTTATACCATTAGAGGCAAAGTTGAAGGTTCATATGTGATCTTCCTAATTCAATGTTGTATGTTGCAATTGATCAAAGTTAAGATCATTTAATCATGAATTTAACTAGACTCTATTGTATATGGTTGATCTTGACTTGTAAAGTTAGAATTGAACATTTATGATCAATTGAGGCTAGAATCACCTAGTAATGAAAGATGTGACAATACTACCTTGAAAATCTAGGTTTAAAGAAGAGATTTAGAAAGAAACCTTGAGAGTAAGGTTTGTGATCATGATAGCTAGGGCTTTAGGGTGAGCCTAATGTGCTTACCTAGTGATGGTAAGGCTATGAGAGTAAAGTCTAAAAGAGAATAGAAATCTAATAGGTTGGATTGTGGTGAAAGACCTATACTCACCTAATCCAACTTAGGAATGCTTGCTAGATGAAAGTGATAGAATCACTTGAACATGGATTGGTTGTCTAGGACATCATTTCATGGGAGATGAGTGTTAAGCAAGGCTTAACAAGTAAACCTTGGGGTGTATTCTTCACTCCAATGAGATGGAGTGTTACACAGGATAGGGTCCAGACTCCAAGAAGAAAGGAGAGCCACACCTAGTTGATGTGAGGACTATCTAAGAAAAAGAGGGAAACTCTTACGTAGTAGAGTGTGGGTCTTCCCAAAGTTAGGTGTCATGAGATGGAATACTTCACATAGTTGAGTTAAGGTTCCTAGTAGAGATCTTCATATCCTATGAACTAAGACATGCTTGTGAAGCATCTCATAGTGTTCAAAGCATAATGAACTAAGACTTACTTAATGAAGTAACTCATAGTGTTCAAGAGTATAGATGGACTTACACATACTTAAGATAGTATCTCATAGGGTCCATGCGAAGAAGGAACTTAGACATACTAAAAGAAGTATTTCCTAGGGTTCAACCTAATAATGAACTAAGATGTGCTTCAGAGAGAGTACCTCATAAGGTTCTGAAGATAAAGAGGGGAACTAGGTTCCAAACAAACAAGAACTAGTAATAGGACCTAAAAGTAATACTTAGCACAATTAGTATTATGGGATGCTAAGAGTGCATTCTACAAACTATGACTTAGGGTCATTTAAGAGAAGCCTCGAGATAGGATTGGACTAGAGTTGCCTTTCCTAGTTGTAGTTGACTAAAGGTCAGAGATTCCCTAGTTAAGAGAGTGAAGTTAATAAGGAGGCCAAAGTAGGGTGGATATGACTAGGATGACTTCAAGGCTATGCTTAGTGTTAAGGGTAGTATGGGATGCTTTTCACGCATTGCACAAGTGTGTCTTGGGTTTACTTAGAAGTATGGTACCCTTATGTCATAGAGAAGCTTTAGAGTGGACCATGAATATAGACTATGTTAAGATGACCTGAAAACCTAGGTCTTGAATATGAAGGTGGACTATGCCCAAGAATGACCAAAGAGTGGTACTTAGATTGGATGGTAGTATGGGATGCTATCCTTGCATTGCACAACTATACTTGGAGGTGGCTTGTGAAGTAGTTCTTTTGTAATACGAAAGACTTAGGTTGAGGTGTGTAACCTTTTAGGACTAAGTAGAGAGACCTTGTCATGAATAGGATGATATCTTATGCTCATTTACTATGTTTTAGGATGACTTGTATTACATGATGCTTATGTTAGAGATTTATGCTTATGTTTATAATATTGTCTCTTATTCTTATGTCTTATGTTGACTAACCATTTGGAGATGCTTATATGATGTTGTGCTAGCTTTCATACTTAGTACCTTTTGTACTAACGCAGATTGCCTACATTCTAAACAAATGTAGGGTTGGAGCTTTGAGTTGCTATTGGAGGCTAAAGTTTCAAGGAGTTACAAGAGTTGAAGAATTGGTGAGTCCTCATAGCTTCGAGGACAACAACCACATTTCCTTTCTGTCTTTATTTTCATGTTTTAGACTTTGTATGGGCTGCGTTCCAATGAGTTTTATTCCTGAGTTTTAAATAGATGGTTTGAGACAAAGAGTATAGAAAGACTTCCGCTTATTGTTTTTATGAGATAAAATTTCAATGGTGAAAAACTCAAATTTTCTCATATTTTTTTATTATCCTATGTTAAGAATGTGGTAAGGGCTTGTATGCGACCCCTTCAGGATCAAGTACGTCATGTTGCGACTAGGGGGTGCTCTCGGGTCATGGCAAACTTGGTATCAGAGCATAAGGTTTTCAGATAAATTTTAGGATGTCTCAAACCACGTCTAAGTAGAGTCTTATTCATAAGTGTGAGTCGCCACACATTTATTAATAGGAGGCTATTGGATGCTTAGAAAAAGTTTCACTGCTTCATTCTGTTAGTCATGCCATAGAGTTTGGCTTTAGTAGGCCCTTATTCTAATCCATGCTGTTGTTTTTCAGGGTATCGCTAATACAAGGGCTAAAGCTAGTAGGGTTGAGGAAGGTGACGAGGAACAAGAGGTTCCCATTCAAGTTCCTCCTCAAGATCCTAATGAAGCAGGGACTATGACTAATGTGGAGGTAAGGGCGGTTCTCCAAATATTGACTCAAGCCATGATGGCCTAAGTCAATAGGGAAGGAGTTGCTCCGGCTAATAATGTGAATACGACTGCTTTGAGGGTAAGAGAATTTTTAAGGATTAACCCTCCAGAGTCTTATGGCTCCAAGTTGGAGGAAGACCCTCAAGGTTTCATAGATGAGGTGTATAAGGTGCTTGCTACCATGGGTTTGACTACGGTACAGAAAGCGGAACTATCCGCTTACCAATTGAGGGATATCGCTCAAATTTGGTATGAACAGTGGAAAGATAGCAAGCCATTAGGAGCGGGCCCAATAGATTTGGAAGGGTTCAAGGAAGCATTCCTTGATAGGTTTTCCCCTCTTGAGTTAGGGCAGAGAAAGATGCAATATTTCACCAACCTCCGCCAAGAAGGTATGAGTGTTAAGTAATATAGCCTCAAGTTTACACAATTGTCTAAGTATTCCCTAACCCTAGTGGCAGACTCAAGGGCTAGAATGAATAAGTTTGTGAAGGGAGTGTCCGAATTGGAGTAGAACGACTGTCGTTCGGCAATGCTTATCCCTAGTATGAATATCTCAAGTCTTATGGTGCATGCCAGGCAAATTGAGGAGCAAAAGCTCAAGAAGATGAATAGAGAGGTAAAGAGGGCTAGGACTAATGAAAGGAATTTTTCTAATGCTAAGTCCGAGGGACAAGATAGGCCTAGAACTAAACCAAGATATTCCGGCCAAGATTCTTCCAACACCTCTAGGGTTGATCAAGAGAGGGGTAGTGGGTCTCCATTTCCAAAGTTTACTTGCTCCAAGTGTGGGAGGAGCCATCACGGTAAGTGTCTAGCTAGCATGGATGGTTGCTATGGATGTGGTAAGGAAGGGCACAATGTGAGATAATTCTCGGTTCTTAAGGCTAAGGGGAGAGAGGATAAGAAAGTTGACTCTAGTGGTGTGAATGAAGAGCCTCAAAAGAAGACTAGGTTTTATACTCTCCAATCTAGAGGAGATTAAGAGTGATCTCCTCCTGTCCTTTCCAGTATGTGCTTCTTTCATGTCTCAGAAAATTTCCAGATTTCTTGTCTTTTATGACTTGTTTTTTTTTTTTGGGATTTTGAAGTTATCTTAGTATGCATGATTTTTAGAAAAGTTTGAATAGGCTTTCTCCCAAGTGGGGGATAGTGTTCTTATCTAGTGGGTTATTTTGGTGCGATATGTGTTGCCATGATTTCCTTATATACATGTTCATGGAATTGACTAGGTCTTGTTGAAATGAATTTTTGTGCATTGTTTCCTCATGTTGTGGTGCACTATAGTAGAAATTGCATCTCTAAGTTTCATGAATTGAATTATGAGTATGCTCTAGTTCTTGGAATTGAAGTTTTCTTCCTTGATGTTGTGTGCTTATATAGTTAGTGCATGCATGATGGGTTGTTAGCTGAGATTAATGATTGTATGAAGCGTCTTAAGTCTCATTTGAGGGCGAATGTTCCCAAGTGGGGGATAATTTAACACCCCGTAAAAATATAGTAAGACCTAGCTAAGACTTGACTAAATCTAATAGGTTGAATTAGAGCATCACATGTTTGTTTATAGTTGGAAACTTGTCTAAATGATGAATAATGGCTTTTAAAGTTAGTTTGGTGATTTTAGAGGTCAAACGTCAAGAAACGATCATAATGCCCGGAAACTAGTAAGTTGATCTAGTGAGATGAACTAGTATGTTGTAGGGTCTTGTAGTGGACTTTTGGAGTATTGTATGAGATTTAAAATGAAGATAAATGTCCCCTACACTTATATGGACATAATTAGGGGTTAAACGTCCGGGAATGACCCCTCCCCCAAGGACCCCCATAGGGGTCCTTGAGGAGGACCCCAATATTGGCCAAAAGCTGTCAAAAACATGCTGACTTACGGAGGCAAGTGACGCTCCGTAAGTCTGCTTTGTAGGTTCGGACTTAGTCTAGGGAGCCTCAGATCCCTTGAACTAAGACGTTCTTGAGAGAGAGTACCTTATAGGGTTCTAAAGATAAAGAATAGGGCCTAAAAGTAATACTTAGAATGATTAATATTATGGGATGCTAAGAGGGCATTGCACAAAGTATGATTTATGGTCATTTAAGAGAAGCCTTGAGATAGGATTGGACTAGAGTTGCCTTTCCTAGTTATAATTTACTAAAGGTGAGAGATTCCTTAGTTAAGAGAGTGAAGTTAATAAGGAGGCCAAAGTAGGGTGGATATGACTAGGATGACTTCAAGGCTATGCTTGGTGTTAAGGGTAGTATGGGATTGCCTTTCATGCATTGAACAAGTGTGTCTTGGGGTTACTTAGAAGTATGCTACCCTTATGGCATAGAGAAGCTTTAGAGTGGACCATGAATATAGAGTATTTTAAGATGACATGGAAACCTAGGTCTTGAATATGAAGGTGTACTATACCCAAGAATGACCAAAGAGAGGTACTTAGCTTGGATGGTACTATGGGATGCTATCCTTGCATTGCACAAGTATACTTGGAGGTGGTTTGTGAAGTAGTTCTTTTGTAATGCGAAAGATTTAGGGCTAAAGTGTGTAACCTTTTAGGTCTAAGTAGAGAGACCTTGTCATGAATAGGATGATATCTTATGCTCATTTACTATGTTTTAGGATGACTTCTATTACATGATGCTTATGTTGGAGATTTATGCTTATGTTTATATTATTGTCTCTTATTCTTATGTCTTATGTTGACTAACCATTTGGGGATGCTTTTATGATGTTGTGCTAGCTTTCATACTTAGTACCTTTTGTACTAACGCGGATTGCCTACATTCTAAACAAATGCAGGGTTGGAACTTTGAGTTGCTAATGGAGGCTAGAGTTTCAAGTAGTTACAAGAGTTGAATAATTGGTGAGTCCGCATAGCTTCGAGGACAACAACCACATTTCATTCATGTCTTTATTTTCATGTTTTAGACTTTGTATGGGCTGCGTCCCAATGAGTTTTATTCTTGAGTTTTAAATAGATGGTTTGAGACAAAGAGTATAGAAAGACTTCCGCTTTATTGTTTTTATTACATAAAGCTTAAGCCCTTATGGCATAGAGAAGCTTTAGAGTGGACCATGAATATAGACTATGTTAAGATGACATGGAAACCTAGGTCTTGAATATGAAGGTGGACTATACCCAAGAATGACCAAAGAGAGGTACTTAGCTTGGATGGTACTATGGGATGCTATCCTTGCATTGCACAACTATACTTGGAGGTGGCTTGTGAAGTAGTTCTTTTGTAATGCGAAAGATTTAGCGTTAAGGTGTGTAACCTTTTAGGTCTAAGTAGAGAGACATTGTCATGAATAGGATGATATCTTATGCTCATTTACTATGTTTTAGGATGACTTGTATTACATGATGCTTATGTTGGAGATTTATGCTTATGTTTATATTATTGTCTCTTACTCTTATGTCTTATGTTGACTAACCATTTGGGGATGCTTTTATGATGTTGTGCTAGCTTTCATACTTAGTACCTTTTGTACTAACGCGGATTGCCTACATTCTAAACAAATGCAGGGTTGGAACTTTGAGTTGCTATTGGAGGCTAGAGTTTCAAGTAGTTATAAGAGTTGAATAATTGGTGAGTCCGCATAGCTTCGAGGACAACAACCACAATTCCTTCATGTCTTTATTTTCATGTTTTAGACTTTGTATGGGCTGCGTCCCAATGAGTTTTATTCTTGAGTTTTAAATAGATGGTTTGAGACAAATTGCACAAAGAATGACTTAGGGTCATTTAAGAGAAGCCTTGAGATAGGATTGGACTAGATTTGCCTTTCCTAGTTATAGTTGACTAAAGGTGAGAGATTCCTTCATTAAGAGAGTGAAGTTAATAAGGAGGCCAAAGTAGGGTGGATATGACTAGGATGAGTTCAAGGCTATGCTTAGTGTGAAGGGTAGTACGGGATGCCTTTCATGCATTGCACAAGTCTGTCTTGGGGTTACTTAGAAGTATGGTATGCTTATGGCATAGAGAAGCTTTAGAGTGGATCATGAATATAGACTATGTTAAGATGACATGAAAACCTAGGTATTCAATATGAAGGTGGACTATGCCCAATAATGGCCACAGGAGGTCCTTAGCTTGGATGGTAGTATGGGATGCTATCCTTGCATTGCACAAGTATACTTGGAGGTGGCTTGTGAAGTAGTTCTCTTGTAATACGAAAGACTTAGGGTTGAGGTGTGTAAACTTTTAGGTCTAAGTAGAGAGACCTTGTCATGAATATGATGATCTCTTATGCTCATTTACTATGTTTTAGGATGACTTGTATTACATGATGCTTCTGTTGAAGATTTATGCTTATGTTTATATTATTGTCTCTTATTCTTATGTCTTATGTTTACTATCCATTTGGAGATGCTTTTATGATGTTGGGCTAGCTTTCATAGTTAGTACTTTTTGTACTAACGCATATTGCCCACATTCTAAACAAATGTAGGGTTGGAGCTTTGAGTTGCTATTAGAGGCTAGAGTTTCAAGGAGTTACAAGAGTTGAAGAATTGGTTAGTCCTCATAGCTTCGAGGACAACAACCACATTTCCTTTATGTCTTTATTTTCATGTTTTAGACATTGTATGGGCTGCGTCCCAATGAGTTTTATTCTTGAGTTTTAAATAGATTGTTTGAGACAAAGAGTATAGAAAGACTTCCGCTTATTGTTTTTATGAGTTAAGAGTTCGATGGTGAAAAACTCAAATTTTCCCGTATTTTTTTATTATCTTATGTTAATAAAGTGCTAAGGGCTTGTATACAACCCCCTCGGGGTCAATTACGCCATGTTGCGACTAGGGGGTGTTCTCGGGTCGTGATTGAAAGACATTACGAGATTAGCAATAGTACCAACATTCCAAGATTGGCAACCTGATTAAGGTAACATAAATGCATTAGGAATCCATGACATAACATGATATGTATTTCTACTCCCGAGCTATAATCGAAAGGTATGGAGCTTATTGCTTATATTTATACGTATGATACACAAATGGCCACAAGTTGGTGAATATGATGCAGGTTCGCTAATGGACGACACCACCATTGCTAGCACTTGGTTGAGTTTGACATGCATTGGAATCTATATATATGTATTCATGACATAGGATTTTACGAGCATACCATGCATATTTAATTTGTATAAGGTAGGATATCAGCCATGGAGGCTATTAGAGTTTCTGTTTCAGGTAGTATCGTTATTACTCTTTTTATAACAGCTATTTATGATTCTATTTTCCGCCATACATACGAGTACATTTTTATCTGTACTAAAGTCCTATTGCATGGGGACACTACATTTTTGTTTCGTTCGTGCAGGTTTAGGTAGGGATTATAATTGACCCCTCCACTAGGATTCAGGGTTAAGTTGTGAGTTGGTAAACTCCACCTCTTCCTAGAGCTTTCATAGGATATTTACTTTTGTTGTACAGTTTGGGTATAGTCGGGGCCTTGTCTCGACCAGTGCTTATGACACTCATAGAGGCTATGGTGGACACAGTATTCTGGGTTTCTTTCAGTAGCTTCCAGTTTCCAGCCACATAGGCTTGGCATGTATAGATATGTATGTATTTCTTTATGTCCTGAATTTCAACCTCGTCGGCCAGCTAGTACTTTATCATTTTTGGCTTGTCTATATGAGTTGTTATTATTCAGGTTATGACCCTAATGGTCCAGGCTTAATATTTTAGATGTTATGCTGCCTGACCTTCTAGGCCCATGGTTAAGTTAGTTGGTATGCTTCAGTGGCTAACTCAATTTCATGAGGTATCGACTGCCAGTCACGCCTCCCCTATTTCGAGGTATGACAAACTTGGTATCAGAGCAGGTCGTGTCCCAAAGAGTCCACAAGTCGTGCCTTTTAGATTCTTGTTTATGGGTGTGTTGTGCACCACACTTATAATAAAGAGTCTATAGGGCATTTATGATTGGTTACATTTCTTTCAATTTATTGATCGTTCTGTAGAGCTAAGTTTTAAGTACGTATGAAATCTAACTCATGCTTTGTGTTTCTTTTATGCTCAAGAGGATTTATCAAGACTTTACAGTAGAGATTGTTTGTCATAAAAAATTTGTAGACGTGATAGAGCTAGAGATGCTCGACTTTTTTATTGATATGTGCATGGATTGGTGGAAGCCTTGTTGTGCCAATGTCGACTACCAAGAGAAGCCTATTAGATTTCAGTTCCCAAGCTTGATTGCGAGACTTAGAGTTTAATGTAGAAGATTGTGTTTTCTAGAAAATATTGACTAGGAAGGATATCATGTGATTCGTCAACAACCGGGAAGTCGAGTCCAAGGTATGTAAGGCCATATAAGATTATTTAGAGGATTACCAAGGTGGCGTACCAGCTTGATATGTCTTCAAAATAGAAAGCGGTCCATGTATTCTTCCAGGTATCTATGTTGTAAAAGTGCATTAAAAATGCTTAACAGGTTATCAAAAAATACACGGAAAGCAGGTGCAATTTTTTCGTGTCATCTTCCTCCTCTGCTAAAGCACCAATACGATGCCAGCTCCAAAACCAAGTGCGGATTTGTCCTTGCTCGTGCAAGATGATGCCACGTCGATGCTCAAGGACAATCGATCAATCCTATGCATCCATCTCTCTTCTTCACATTCAAATTTTGTTAAGGATTTGAGAATTTTCAGACTAAAATGGGAATAGTCTCGTCCTAGAGGAAAATTCTAAATGCAAAATTGAATTGAGAATTCTGAATCAGCCTCTTGTTCTTATCCGATTAGTTCACCATTTCCCACCCCCATTTCGAACCCTAGTTTCCCCCTATAAATACCCTTCTCTTCTTCTTTGTTAGGGGCTGGAAAAAAGTTAAGGAAGAAAATTGAGAAAGGGTATAGAAGGTTAACCAAGCTTTACTCACCAAAGCATAGTTTAGAGAAGGTTTTGAGGAATATTCAATTTTACATTTTGATAAATTCTTGGAGAACACTCTAGTTCAAAGGTTCCGGGAAGATTGTTATTCGGTTTTGTTTAGTTTCTCTTGGTGTGCTACTGGACCTTTGAATTCGTGTGGTGGAAATTCGTGTGTCTGCTCATTGTTGTCCAGTCGCTGCTCAAAACAAGGTAACACTTCTTCCTCGACCCCCTTCTCTTCATCTCATTCCATATTTCGATCTTTTGATGTTAAAAATCTATGTTTTATGACTAGCTAATAAATGTATGTTGCTAAGTTCATATTGTTCATAAGATAACAGATATGTTCATACGTGATTCTATGACTTAGTTGAGTTAAAGCTTTACCGGTTTTGCATCTAGTGTTGTTGTTTCTTTGCTATTTTATTTGTGTTTGTTCGTCATTTCTCTTCTTGAGCTTGCTACCTGATATCGTTGAGTTTGTACTATTTTGTTTGTGTTGTGATTCAGTGTGTTGAATTAAAGTTTGATACTGTTTAAAGTTGCCATTTACGGGTGTAGGCCTCCAAGATCAACTGATAGGGCTAAGTATTCACATTCTTATTCCAATAGATTAGTTTATCTATTTCTTGAATATCTTTGTGGTCTTACGGCCTAATGTGGCTTATTTGTATCAAGTTTTCTCTTCCTGCTATTCAAATTTCTGTCGAAAATGCTTACATTTGCAAGTTGAGTTGGTATAAAATCTGAGTTTTCTTATTTTATTTTCCTAGTCTTAGTTTTGTTTGAGATTAGTCTTTAAGATAGTTTGAAGCATGATTTCTATTAGTATTATCCTCTCATGTGTGTAGTTTGTTAATCTTTGTATCTCGTGTGAGCTTCATCTGCTCAATTTTTTGGCATGTTTATGGCTCTTGTTTCAGAATAAAGAATCAACCTATTCTTTCATTTTAGTTTATAAGTTCTTTCTGACAAATGGCTTTATTTGCTGTGAAAATATGACTGATTCATCAGCATGCTCTCTTTACATTCCAAATTATTTGTTGAATGCTAATTAGTTGTTTATCATGAAATGTTCTACTCCTATAATGCTTACATATGACTCTCTTGTGGACTTTATTTTTCGAGTATATGGAAGTATGTGTTTGTATTTTCTCAATGTTTGTTTCCTTGCAACAATTTAGTGTCAAATCTTGGTCTCTCAAAACTTGTTTATCATCCAAGTGTAGATCACCATTCTACTTATTTGTCTTGTTACTGTTAAAATTTTAAGCTTTTTGCTTGATTAATTCTTGTCATTTGTTAAGTCAGTTCATTCTGTCTTTCTTACAGTAATATGTTACTTTTGGTTTAATAGTTGGTTTCGTTGCGTTTTGGTTTTGAATTGCCTTAATAGATTATATTTTTTAAATTAAGTCATGTCTTAATCATTTTCCCTTATCTCAAGTATTAATTTTGTTTTCTTTTGTTTATTGTATGAGCTAGCTCCTCCCGAGTCCTTGGAGACTCTTTTCTCCTTGCATTTTGTTAGTTGGACCTTAGAGGCCCAATTCTATCTTCTATCGAGTCAGCCAGATTATTAGGTGTACAGGGCAGAATATGAAAATTTAGGGGGGCTGGAAATTTAATTTTCAGATTTCAAAAAGCCCAAAAGAGAGCTATATACATGATGTATTCATGATGTATACAACTGTATACACTGGTATACATGGAAAATAGTGATATACATATGTAAAAATGCCGGAATACGAGGCCCAAATTCGGAATACATGTTGCAATCTTGTTGTACAGGGAACAAAAAGAATCAAAGGTTGAAAGGGAAATTTTGCAGCCCTTCTACATGATGTGCAGATTTAAACATAGTAGATCCAAGTAAAAATTGGACTAAAAGGCCCAATGAAATCAATAGCAGCAGATTTTTGCCTATTTGGGCCTAAACCCATGAATTTTAGTTGTGATGCAGGTAGACAAGGCTTAATGGGCAAGCAAGCAGTATCAATCTTAAAAGATTGAAACTTAGAAATAGGGCAGGTGGGCCTAAAAGCCCAATTTTGGTTGAATTTGGGCAAAGAGCAAAGTTCAAATTTCTGTGTTTGCTTATATTTATTTGTTGTATTGACTGACATTTTATTTTGATTTTGGTTTAATTTAATTAATTCCCAAAATATAGTCATTACTCCTTTTATGTTCAAATTAAAATATTTATAATTTATTTATTACTTTTGTTGGTTTATAAGTTATCTTGTCAATATTTGAATTATTTTTCTTAATAATTCCCTTAGTCTATTTCCCTTCCAAAAAAATAAAAATAGATTTTATTACTTCATTAATTTTCTAAATTTAGTTAAATCGTTGGTCAACCGCATGTTAGTGGACATTTCGAATGCTTAAACCCTTCTCAAAATGTAAATTAAACCCAGTACTCTCTTTAGATTTCAAATGATTTTTAATCTGTTTAAATCTTTTGAAAATCTTATGTGTTCTTAATTTCTTACATAAATTAAGTGGCGACTCTCTTTGAAAATTGATTTTTCATAAAACCTAAGTTAAGTTGATTTTTGAAAACTAAAGTCTTTTTTTTTTTCTATAAAACACCCCTCACATTTTTGGTAACTTTCCTTATCTGGACATGCAGACTTCAAACGGGCATATCATTATCATACGAGCTTGAATGTTAGCAAACCATGTGGCGTTGGAAGATAATCCAAAAGTTCTTTTCTTTCATATCCTATGGGCCACCTTACTCATCATGTATTGAAAGTTATTGCCGTTTTAAGTTGACCTAAAACTTCAAGGAACCTAGGAATGACTTGAATGAATTCTTTCTACTTCTTTTTGGTACTCAAGGTGCTACATCTAGTGACATTAACACTTAGGAAAAATTTAAATTCCTTGGTAAAAACTTACTCACTATGAAGAGTGGTTCAAGTCTTAGCTCAAAAAAATTCCGGGGTGTTACACATATATTGTATTGATGTCATTAAGGCTGATGATTTCACTTAATTGACACTAAATCAGAATATATACTCTTATAATATCATTTACTAATGAGTAATTTCTGAACAAGAAATCTTAATGATACCACAACAATATACATATACTCTTATAGTATCATTAACTAATGAGTAATTTTTAAACAAGAAACTTCAATGATATCACAACAATATACATATATTATTATAATATTATTGACTAATGAGTAATTTCTGAACAAGAAGTCTTAATGATACCACAACAATATAAATATACTCTTATAGTAACATTGACTAATGAGTAATTTCTGATCAAGAAACCTTAATGATACCACAACAATATGCATATACTCTTATAGTATCATTTTTTATATCAATCAGATCCGTATGATTTGTGAGAGAGAAAATCAATTTTACGTTTATATTCCATATTAAGCGCAACAGACTAGTTTTATAATGTATCACAATTAATGTATACAGATGAAACTTATGTATCAGAATGGCTGATATTTTGAGGTATTTTTGTAAAATATTAAACAGTAGGGATACATATATTTTCTATGACTTTTAGCAGACTATAACATATAATCAATGTATATGCTGAATAGCTTTTTTAATTATATAACTATATTTATTGTAAACTAATAATTACTAATTATTATATATAATTGAAACTATTCCTAAAATATAAGACCAAAATAAAACATTACTCTTAAATTAAGTGCCATTTTAATCATTTTCTCAAAAAGTCTCACATAAAGACAAAGGAACTAACTCATATCCTACTTACACTCTTCATCTACTTAGTGCCAAAAATATTTGAAGAAGCAAAAGCTGCCATTGGAGGGTTATGCTCACAATGTATCTAGGTGTATTTACTTAAAATCTGATATGAAATTATTAATTAGTTAGACAAAATATAATTATTTCAAACTATAGACATAATTAATAAATATGGTAGGAATGTTGTGTAATTAGATAGTTTCTCCCTTTTATTTTATAAATCTGTTAGGTTTAGGGAAAACTACTGAAATGAAAACCTTTTATTATTTAGAATCATTTCAATCAAGTAATATATAGAAAATATTATAAGAAATGACCATTCGACTATTTCCGTTTCCAAATTTTTAGCTATAATTTGGGAAATGACACAAGTATCTCCTAAAGTATGACCGAAATCTCACAAAAACACTTTAAATAAACTAAAGTCGTATTGTCCCCCCCCCCTAAACTCATTTATTTTGTAATTTGATACACCTTTTGGCTTACATAGCACACTCTATGACTACACGCAGTTGATGCACGTTGGAGATGTTTGGATGACATGTAAGCTAAAAAGGTGTACAAAATTACAAAAATGGGCTTAGGGTGTAATAGGACCTTAGTTTAGTTAAGGTGTGTCTATGAGATTTCGGCCATAGTATAGGGAGTAGTTGTACCTTATCTCGCTAAAATTTCAAAATTATTAAAATTGGCCAAACTTTCTACTCTTCTTCTTCTTCTTTCCATTTTCGCCATTAATAACTTATTTTCCTTCTTTCTTCCCCCCTCCTCCTCTTTCTTATTTTCATGAGTCTTCTTAGTTATTTTTTCCTTTTCTTTAGAATTTGGCATACTGCAAATGTGAATTGTCTCGAGTAAATTATATATCAAAACACTCGAAACATTGAGAGGATTTCATTTCTAAAATTTGAGATTATTTAGAGATGAATTCGAGTTGATCGATATAGAATAGTCAATATATACTTCATGTATAGTCAATGTATACTTCATATATAGTTAAACTATATTTAATTTTTAGAGTGTACCGTAATATATAGTCAATGTATAGCTCATATATAGGTACATTATATTATATAGTCAATACATACTTTATATGACTTTTTGCAAACTATAGCATATTTTCTCAGAAAGTCTCACATAAAGACAAATCATATCCTACTCACACTCTTCAGTTACTTAGTGCAAAAAATATTTGATGAAGCAAAAGCGGCCATTGGAGGGTTAAGCTCACGATCGTTTCCTTCTTTGTTAAGCTACTTTGCAATGTATAGCTCATATATAGGTACGTTATATTATATAGTGAGTATATACTTTATATGGATTTTCGTAAACTATAGCATATAATGAAGCTATATGTTAAATAGTTTTTATAAATTATATAACTATATTTATTATTGTAAACTATTTACTAATTTATTATAGATAATTGAAACTATTCCTAAAATTAAGACCAAAATAAAATATTACTTTTAAAGTATGTGCCATTTTAGTTATTTTCTCAGAAAGTCTCACATAAAGACAAATCAATTAATTCATATCCTACTCACACTCTTCAGTTACTTAGTGCCAAAAATATTTGAAGTAGCAAAAGCGGCCATTGGATGTTTAAGCTCACGATCGTTTCCTTCTTTGTTAACCTCTGATTTCGGTTGCAGATTCCTACCTGTTGCTAAATTTGATGGATTAATGTAAAAAAAATTAATCACTAGCAATACTTGTTTGTCTATTGAATGTTGCTCTGTTTTTAATAAAAATTATAAAACTAAACACATATGAGATGTGGATGAAGTTCTGATGTTTTTTTTCGGTGAATTGATTGGGGGGGGTTGAGATTTCATTATGTTTATAGTTGAAAAATAAGATTTATTTTTCTGTTTTGTGTGTGGTTGTGTGGAGGAGTGTATGCTTTTGCTAATAGTTTGGTCATAAAAATTGAGAGAATTTGAAATAAAAAAGTACTTTTTTCACTCCAAATCACTTGCAAAAACTCAAAAACCACTCCAATTTATATTCACAACACACAACTCTGTTTTTCAATCATTCGTATTCATTTTTTGATAGTGAATACTGATGATTTAAAATTGGAATTGTGTTAGGTAGTAAATATAAATTGGAATTGTTTTTGAGTTTTTGCGAGTTATTTGGAGTGAAAAAAGTGAAAAAACTTTTCTATGTTTTTCCAATTCATAAAAAATTGTGAATTTTATGTAACTTGAATCCTTGTTTCAAGTTATATCAATTGTAGAGGAAGAAAAGACTCCGAAAAACAAACATGATTGGACACAAATTCCCAAATTTTCATGAATTTGAAAAAAATAAAAAAGTTGTTTTTCACTCCAAATCACTCACAAAAAATGACAAACAAGAATTCAAGTTGTATCAATGGTAGAGGAAGAAAAGAAGTTTAAGTTATTCACGAATTTTGAAATGAAGATATAGAATGAATTAGATATAAAGTTTCTTTTCTTGAAAAAAATTGAATTTTGAATAAAGGTATGAAACTTGTAGAAAATCATATAACTTGTGGAATGAGTGATGCATATCAGCTTTTGTGGAAGTTATTTCTTCCCTTTCCTTTTACTTTTGGGTGTTTCTTCTTGAGGAGATGATTATTATAATGCCGAAATTTGATACATATGATATGTTGCATCTGACTAGTTGTCTGAATGGATAAGAGTGATGTAGAGATGTTGGACGCTGGAAAGAATGTCCCTGCTAGTGATGTCCTTGTGCCCAATGAGTCACCGGTCAAGTACGAAAATCGTGTTAAGACTGGCAAAAGCAATGTTGAGGACAAGACACATGATCAGAATGATTCAAAGAGGCAGGACTAGAAGAATGCTACAGGTGAGACAGAGGACCAGCTCAACTCTAAGAGTCAGCCAGAGGCACACGACAATGTGGTGCAGGAGAACAAAACACCTACTATTGATGTTGGAATGGATAATATGGTAAGTGGCCATGTGACGTTGATTGATGATGAAATACATAATATTGATGAAGGTGAAGTTAATAAAGTTGATCAGAGTGGGAAAATGATCTATGAGGGCAATCAGAATGGTAATGATTTGATGGTTACTAGACAAGAGGAACCTCAAATGAAAAACAACTGTTACCACTGATGGTGATGCTAGGTCGTACGAGTTTCCACAAGTGAAACTCAAAGGTACTGATTCTTCTATTGGAAAAATGCCAGAACCAGCTAGTCCAATGTTTCTGATCAGTCCTTTAACTGCAAATACTGGACAGCATAGTGGGGAAGCATCTAAGAATATTTCTGCAAGGGTACGTACTCTGATATACCTGGGGGGTTGATTGAATTACAGATGTATTAAATTTGATTCGCTTTTTCAAAATAATTATTTGTTTTCAAATTTTAGATGGCTGATGGTGAGGATGATGAAGGCTCCCTTGAGGATCAAGCTGCATTTATAGGAAAGCTATACACCTTTTACCGAGAGAAGGCGATGGAATTTAAACGACCTAAGTTTTCTGGTCATCAGCTCAATTGCCTAAAGTAAGTGTATCATGGTTTTATCATTGAGCCTTTTTATTTTCATCTTGTTCATGGTACATATTAGGTCTTGTCATGTTCTTCATGCTAAGTTATGCAGATCTGTGATCAGATTAGGTGGCTATGATCGGGTAAGCCTTTTATTCTGCACTTGTATTTGATCAGTTCTCATTTATACTGCAACATTATAGATTTTATCAGGTTGTTGTACAGTCGATGTGACTGAGTCTTGATAATACTGTAAGATGAGATTTTATACTATTTGGAGTCGATATAGGTTATTATGTTTTCCTTTTCACGTCTGCTTTGCAAATTAACTTCTTCTTTTTTAAAAATGACTCTTAATTTACTTTTTAATTTTTCGGAAGGACTTTTTCGCTTAATGTTGGTTCATGTTGTGCATTCTTTTTCTTCTATTCTTTATTCAATATTCTCTTCCTTTTTTGTTGCGCTCATGTTCCTTGGATCATTTCAGTGCTTAATTCTCATGGTCTCTTCCTAACCTTTCTCTAGCATTTTCTTGAATTAATCAATTTACTTTAGTCTACTTGAATATACCATATCATTTATATAATTTAGCTGAAACTATAATCTGATTGTCGTATGGTAGCAAAGCCTGAATTTCGATAGAGTTAATTTAATCCAATTCCAATAATTGTTTGAAGGAATCCTTCTAAAATGAATTGCAGAGATATTTTACTTTAATAATTAAATTATGATTAAAGTGAAATATTTCTGAAATTCATTTTAGAAAGATTCATTCAAACTATAATCTGGATTAACCATGATTTTATGTGGTAAATTTTGTTAAAGGTTTTTTGCTGCTTGTTCACACAGCCATGTGTAAAGCATCCCTGAAGGGCTATGTTTCTCTTTCCAAATATCACAATGCGAACCTCGAGTTGTTAGAGAGGTTATTCTTAATTTTTTTTTAATAAATAAGTAATGTAGCTCCATAGTTTATAGTATAATTAAAAACATTAAAGCGGGTTGATCAATAAATGATGCAATATGCTATGAGTGATGAATTTTATATTATTCCCACGTACTTTTGATGGTGTACTATTAAGCTACTTTATCTCTTTAGGTAACTGAATTAAAGATGTGGCAGCATGTGGGAGACTATTTTAATCCCCCAAGTGAGCATTTAGTTGGGCCTGGTTATTTCTGTTTTTCTGGCAACTTAATATGAATATTTCTCCTTTACTCGTCAAACATCAACTTCCCCAATTTATACTATGTAAGGGAGATATTGTTTGTCATTGTTTTACTGATGATGTCCCAAGATTTTGAAGTTTATTTATGTTGTTTTGGATGTGAAAAGTTACGATATATTTTGGGTACATGGGAGAGGATAAGCTGCTTGGTTGCTAGAATAGTATATCAGAAGGTCGTAGAAGAACGATTGTTCATGAACTGTATAAAATCTTAATAACTACTCCCGTTGTTTCAAATGTTTGTTTGGTTTTAACTTTACATAGACTTAAAGAAAGTAAATATTTTTTTTTAATCTTGTAGCCTTGGATCAAAATAGCACTTGGTCCAGTTATTTTACTTAAAATTATAACAATTTTTTGAAATACAGAAATATATGAACTAGGGAGAAACTCCATGAAAGGAAAATTAATGATTCATATAAATCGCTTAGTGGGAAATGTCCTGAAGAAGTCCAACGAGTAACATAATCTTGTTATATAGAAAAGAGCAACTATTGCCTTTTTCTGATGTATCGTATAATTTTATGATTTCATCGACTAAAAAGGTTATAAAATGAATGATAATTACTGTAAAGATATGGCACCTCGACGCAACTCAACCCCAGCTTATGAGCAGCGGTTTGTCCATTTCCATATAAAGAGTCCAATTTCTCATCCCTATTGCGATGTGGGATTTCTTAACATTCCCCCATATGCCCAGACCTCAACTAGAGCATGAACAGTTATAAATGGGGACCCAACATCAATGAACAACAAATTGGGATGAGTCTAACTCTAATACCATCTAAAGATATGACACCTGAGTCTACCTCAACCTCAAAAGCTAGCTAATGAGGGGAGGTTTGTCCAAGTCCATATAGGCATTCCAATTTCCCATTCCTCTTCCGATATGGGACTTTTTAACAAATACAATTGAAATGATCGAAAAGGAAATGTGAGTTAATGTATGCTCAAGGTTGAAAATATCATAAAAAGACTTTAAAAAGAAGAGTCCCTTAATTACATAATTTTAAATAGAAATTGGGAATTGAATTCATTATAAGTTCTATTTATCCTTTTTAGAAGATAGTATGCTGCCACTCGGACTCGTGCCGAGATTCATTAACACTGCTTCCTAAGAGCAGTGTGTTTACCAATTTCACCATAATAGCATATGAATAGGCAATTGTCGAGATTGAGTAAGCTATTTTAGCTTAGTAATGACTCAAATAGATCAATGACAATAAATAGTTGTTCAAATAAGAATTTTAGGTTGAAGATTGATTTTAGATTTGAGTTTAGATAGACCAAAGATGTGTAGAATGTACCAAAATTTCCTTAATCTTGTGGTCTTGAACATGTCATGTGAGTTGTGACACATTGAAATTAAGAATTGCCAATAAAGGGAAGAGGCATTCTTTTCTTTGAACTTGGTAACTTTGGAAGGAGGCAGTCTTTTTATAGCAGAGAGAGTATTAAAACTACTAAAATTGAAAATACGAAGAAAACACGAAGTGCTTTTGCAAAAATAACCACATAGATTCCAACATCAAGCTATAAGCTTAGTTGCTCGAACTCTACTTGTGACACATTGAAATTATCAATTGCCAAAAAAGGGAAGAGGCATTCTTTTCTTTGAAGTTGGTAACTTTTGAAAGAGGCATTTTTTTTATAGCGGAGAGAGTATTAAAACTACTAAAATTGAAAATACGAAGAAAACATGAAGTGCTTTTGCAAAAAAAACAACACAGATTCCAACATCAAGCTATAAGCTAAGTTGTCGACTCTTCACTTTTGGTGCCACACCCGTGTCGACACGACATGGATGTGGGATCCGTGTACAATTTGGTCAACCGATTTTGGGTGCTTTGACCAAAAATGATAGCGTAAGTGTGGACAGTTTTAATGATTGTCTCTAATCAACAAAAGCTAAAGGTGAAATTGAAGAAAATGAAATACCTATTATCTATAAATTTCTATGTCACTCCTTTTCCATTAATCTCCTTCCAGATTCTCCTCAAATTCTCCTGTAATATCTCATAATTTAGGTTTTCTAACTCTTCTTTTAGATGTTTTAATTATTTTTAGGTGAATCCCCACACCTGTATCCCTACATGGATCCATATCCTTGAACCTTAAAAATTAGATCATGAAGGATCCAACATCTAGATCTGCACCTGTATCGAACAACCGCACCGAGTCCGAGCAACTTAGGCTATAAGTGCTAAGAAACATACACTACATTAACAACAAAGAACAACATACGCAAGGAATGTTGCATCTTTCTTTCTGTTAGATCTTGGTCCAATATAGAAAACCAGGGATCTTATACACATATCTGAGTGGTGGCAATTGATTCTGGAATTAAGGACGCAGGAACTTGAAGACTAAAATATTTACAGATGCTTCTGAATAGGGAGTCTAGACTTTATGAGATACTGACGGGATGCTTCCTTATGCTAGATTTGCTCAATGTGAAATGAGTGTTGATGTCTGATGTCTCCAATTATATGAGTAACTTAGAATAAAGAATAGGGTTGTATTGAGCAAGATATATTTTGATGCTCAAATAAGATAAGAATTTACTAGAATGATAATCAACTGAATATATAAGACAATCCCAATGCCTTCTATCTACTATTATATGACTTTATCTAAATGCTTTTTTTGGGGCTCTGATAATCTTCTTTCTCAGGACTTTGCACTACTATTTCTTGGACATTCCACAACTTCTATAAGAAGGTAATACCCCAAAGTTCTCCTCTTGATAGTTATTATCATATTTTGACTACTGTCCACCATGTTGCTAATATTTGGTATAAGGTGAGTTTCTGGGACCTGAATTATGTCGCCTTGTTAGTGGGTAGGTGGTTTGCGATGTTATCTTTCATGTGGGTTGTATGGAAGGAGAGGGAGAGAGTGTTTGAAGGGATAGAAATTGATTTTGTAAATGTAAGGATTAGCCTTTTTATTTCTAGTTTCTTTTTTGTTGCACCTATGAGTTCCCAGTTTGTATAAATGATTGAATGTCTTTTGTAGAGGACCATATTTTTGTATAGGTTCTCTATTTGTTGGTATACGGATACAGGATTTTCCTAAATCATTAACAAATTATTTAACCTCATCAAAAAAATTGGTGGGTGCTTTGTAAAGTATTAGCTTAGAAAACTTTTACTAACAACCCGTCCTTTGTGGCTTATAAAGTCACTTGAATAGTTTGTGTTTGCTTCTTTTTATTTTTGTGGTTCTGCTTTTCCTCTTCTTTAAAGTAGGTTTCATTACATCTTTGATTTTGCAATTGGTTATATCACTGTGAGATGGCAACTAGACATTGTGGCTCATTTTATCTTATTGGAGAGAATATATTCTCCACTTCTCCTTAGCTTTCCACATTTTGAAATGCCAAACTTAGATGTTTAAGTTGAATAAAGAACTTCATCTCGGTGCATCTATGTTTATATGGTGATTTTGAATAGAATTTGTTCTAAAAAGTTATCTGTCTCTTACTTTTTGTTTCTGTACATTCTATTATCTCACGATTTCTCTGTATGTTAAATACTTCTGCAATACGAAAGGTATAGGACACAAAACAGAGAGCTCCAACTTCCTATTGCTTCTCCTCCTAGTTTTTCGGGTGGTGACAATGAGGTAACGTTGTATTTACATTGTTGTTATGTGATGTATCTTCACATCTGTTGTATGTTGTACACCTTTTAATTGATATATAGCGAATCCTATTACCCTAACTAGTTAGAATCATCAACGTATTTTGACTTTGCTCAAGTTCTCAAAGGTCATCATGGAGATCTTTCTTTAGTTGACTTCGACGGAAATCAGTATGGCCTTACTTTGGGATAAGGGCCACTAGGAAAAGACTTTTTTTTAAGTAAGGAGTAACTCAATTTAAGATTGTCCATTTATAGCTTAAGTTTCTATTTGTTATTGTACACAGTGTATAACTATTTCTTTTTTTTATGAAAAAAAAAAAACTTGACTCCAACATGCCTATGGTCGACTATTTTGAAGGAAATAAACAACAGTTTCTTTGAAGACATAGCTAACTCAATTCAGATTGCATAATTTTTCTTTCTTTTGTTGTAAACTATAAAGTGGAATTTGTAAATGAAGCATAATCAATACTTAGTCTCTTACAATACCTATAAAATTAGATAGGGATTATTTTTCTCACTTGTAATTACTACAACACTTACTATTAGATTTGTAAGAGAATTACCTTTCTCTAAAAGGGATTATAACGAAAACTGAATTCATTGTTCAACCAAAGTCCAGAGGCAGATCTATGATTGAAATTTATGGGTTCCTATAATGATCAAGTTAATGTAAAAATAATTGGGTTCACAATCAACTTTTTATAAATACTTTGTGCATTTCTTAACAAGCACAGGCTATGAACAAAAAACACGGGGTCCTGTGAACCATATCGCAAGGGCTATATTCCCCCTACCAGAATCATCCATCAAGATAGTCCACCTATCTATCTAAAACATTATTAACTACATGAAGTATAAAAATCCAGCCTAGCTTGGTAGCACCAACTTGCCATATGGTGATGAGACAATCATATATTAAAGTCCTTGACAAAAGTGGGGTTAGACTAGAAATGATACTGGCATGCTGTATCAGTATTATATGTCCCTCGTGAAGGAGGTTACTTGTAGAGGGAGTTGGTAGGTGCACACCTCATGGCTATCTCTTTGTAGTTCAATGCTCCTATTTATCTCATTGCTATCAAAGCCCTCAATCTCGTCGTCTGAGCCTCTAGTGAAGTGTCTGAAGGGTTATTAGATTGGACCATCATATTTAAATGTACAATAAAAAATTGAATGAAACAAAACCCAATTTTATATAGAAGAAAGCTTTTGATGAACTATACCGTTCTTATTCGATTATTTACTGAAGTTTGGCATTTTGTTTTGAAAAGAATTAGGTTATGGAGTTAATCTTTACTTCATATAAATGTCGAATCAACTAATGTAGACTTGTAGTATATGTATATATATACAAATATGAACTATTAAAAGTAATTCTGCAGGGAAGTGGTTACCAAATTTCTGCATCAGGAAGGGCAGTAAGAGATGCAGCTCGTTGTAGGCGAGGATGGCAGGAGCAACACCTTCTTGGTTATGGTGAGGTTGCAGAGCCAATTGTAAAGGTCTGGTGCTGAATCCTTGTAGAGGTCTTTGGGCATTGATTTTCTAAAGTTTGATCCTGTCTATTGCCATGTACAAGTAATTTTGGTGTTTTTCCATCTTTTATAGGACATGAGTGCCAACAATACGCCAAAACGTGCGAAGAGCCTAAAAATTAGTGGTAAGATTGTTCATCAATTTTTTTCCAACTTGACTTACTCCTATATCTGTATCATTGAGCTATTTTCTCCTCACCAATTCCCAATATGAAGTTTGGCACTCTCCAAAACTTTGACCTTTAAAGGCTGTTATTAACAATGTAACTATATCAGGATCATCATCCGAGAACTTTAGTTTTTTCTTTAAATCATACTCTTATCAATAAGGAATAGTGACCGCAATAGAACTTCTTGTTGTATTCAAGTTCTCTTAAGAACTAGGAACAAAATGAAGTGGAGCACCCAATGAAAGCTGCAGGAATTGAAATATCTAAGCAGTAAGTCATACTTTATTTGGATCATTTCTTCTAATGTTTTTATCTCTAAACTCAATCTTAAGTTATTTTGATGAAATCTAGAACGGTTCATTACAAATGCTAGTGTTACTTCATATATTCTGCACTCCATCATTTGAAATTGCATTTGTTTGTTTAATCTTAATAAGTTCGTTTGTCTCCTTTCGGATAGGTCTTTGAATTGCATTCAATTTCATCTCACCATAGGGCACAATGGAAGGATATACTACTTAGTTGGGATTAAGTTTTACTCATGATAGTATGTTTACTTTAGCTCTAATGTGCTCTAGTAGTCTATTAATCTTGTTAGACTTGCATGTAAATAGAAAATATAGAGAATTTATATTGCTAGAGAAACTATAAACTTTATAATATTGGATTCTGGACGTTGCAAAGGGTCGGGTTAAACCTCACTCCAGTGTAATATCCACCAAACCACTCATGAGAGGTAAACCGCACTAGCAAGCCCCATGATGAGCTCAATAGAGAAAGTATGCGGGGAATTCCAAACCTGAGACCCCAATTTGTGAGATCCACTGCTCAACTAACTCGGTCACCCTTGTGGGTGTTGTAGAGAAATCATTGTGTAGATTATCCACTTTTGTATACAATGCCACTTATAGTTTTGTTTGTTGGAGCAAGCGGTGTATCTATTTTTTTTTGGTTGCATGCTACAGGCAATGAAAATAAACTTCCTTAAATGGAATCCGATAATCATTGGGATTAGGAACCGTCGGGCTGAGGACATCGCTCACAGGCATTCTCTAACTTTTGATATGTCTAGCTTATTATTCATCTCAAGACCAACTTCATAGTGAATAGGCTTATTACATGATAGAAAAATCTTACTATTGTTTGAAATTTGAATAGATATATTGTACACAAGCAGTTTTTATCACCCAAAAGAAAAAGAGTACTAGGAACTTCAATAATTGCTTTCCATATGCCATGTTGGATGTCCAAGTTGTTGATGTTGGAGTCCCTGCTGATTGGGTGAAAATCAATGTTCATGAAACAGGAAGTTCTTCTCAGATGTAAAAGAATTAAGAACCTCTAGATTATGCATTTGATTTCTCTCATGTGATTTGTAATGATTTTATGCAAACAAAATGATTCTTTTGAGATCTATGCACTGGTGCGTGGGCTTTTACGAGATGAGGTATAATACTAATTGTGCTACTTGTTTGCATGAACTGCATTGAATTTATTTTCTTGTGTGTACTCTAATAACTTGTTGATGTGTTTTTATTATTGCTTGGAATAATTGAGGTTCTCTTTTTTGCAATTGTTGTTTGGGTTTTCAGTGTTAGTTTCATCTCATTGAAAGGAAAAAACAACCTTCTAATAGATGGTGTCGATATTTTATTTTTTATAAGTTCATTATGCAACCTTCATCTCCAAAAAATCTGGTGTTTATATATTTATTTTTTTTGCACTGTTCTAACTTCTGATGAAGACTTAAATAACCTACACGCTTTTACAAACTTGTATTTTACTATTGTGTGAGTAATTTCAGTTATACTGTAAAAAAATTCAGCAAAGGTAATAATTTAGCATCATAAGACCACAGTTTCAAGAGATTGGACGAATAATTTTTTCAACTTTTGTTTCTTTTGCCTTTTGTTTTAATCTTTTATAACTTTCTCAAAGCTCTAATGCCCATATTTCTTGGTAAACATAGGTACGGGTTCAATCTGATCCATCTGGTCACCTGGTCATTACTGTTCAGCCAAACCAACTTGACAATATTTGGGGTATTACCGCCTTCAAGAAGGTACACACCTTGCTATTTATTTTACTGATTTTGGCTTTGATAGAGTACTTCAATCTCTGTCGTACTTGCATATTTTTGGATGGGTAATTTTCTCTATTAAAGAAAAATAGTCATGCAAAAAACATGATATTTCTTCAATGGATCTGAAAACTAAATCATTCTTACGCTTCTATTTGTTGATCACAACACTGTAAGAAGTCTACGACAATCAAAAGGTTCTCCATTTGTAAGTTGGCTGACATCATTTTTTTCAGGTGGTCACGTTACTTGCTAGAATTGATCAACTTCTGGCCAACGCTGTTGTCACCCTTCATGTGTGTCTTCATGTTCATGTGCCCTTTACACAGCAAAATCTGTGAGTTAACAAAGCAGGAGCATTGGTAGTTGGCCAACATTGTGGATGCTTGGCGATAGTTGTTTAGTTGTTGTTGATGATACTGTGGGTAAAAAACTTTGAAGCTGAAGATGTTTATCAAAATATCAGTAATGCCACCTTCATTGTTAAAGACTCATATAGCATCGATAAGTAGCTATCAAGGAGTTTTTCTCCTTACAAGCTCCTTACATGTGGTTTGATTGTGCGATTTGTCGGGGGGTCCCAACTCCCATCCACCCCCAAAATCTTTTTTTATCTTAGTTAAGCCTAGCCTACTGTTTCTTCTCAACATTAGGAAGATGATTGTAGAGGAGATTTGCTTGAGAATGGAGAAAAAAGTCCAGTTTTGGAGGATGAAAATTGCTTATTTGGTAACAGGAAAAGAAGAAACTTAAGGAACAGTGTTACTTTTTGGAGCTGTCTGGAGAAAGAATTGGTTCTATCAAAGATTATTTAAAATGTATAGGAAGGAAAGAGAAAAGCTAGTACGGAGAATATTCTGTTGGGAGCGTCACCCCTAGAAAAGGGAAGTAGATAATTTAAAATGAATAGGAAGGAAAGAGAAGAACTAGTGTGGAGAAAATTTTGTTGGGAGCGTCAACCTACAAAATGGGCCCTGCAGTGCGGGATCTGGATTCAGTCTGAGCTCAAAAAAATACTAAGGATTAGGAATGCACTTTTTAGGTCATTCTGATTACGGGATGTTTTGTCCACTTGAGCTGTTTTTTTGGAATATTGTATTTATTGTTTCACTTTTGATAATTGCAATCCAAAATAATTGATTGTAGTATATATAAGCGCATCATATTAGGAAGTTCTCAAACAAAAAATTGGAAACGAGAGATGGCTATAAAGGTGAAATAAGTAATTAAACTAATACCTATTCCATTTTGTACTTCAGGTGCTTATGTTGCGTATAATGTTAATCCCGAGCCTTTCTAACTAAAAGTTCAAAATTTTTGGGCATATGACAATTGCACAAAGGTCATATTTTTATCGAAACAATCCATACAGTTTTGGTATAACAATATGTGTAAATACTAACCCTTAACATTGGCCAAGCTGTTTTTACAAAAAAAACATTGATCAATTTGCTGGTTCATGCCTACAACTCCATTTTTTCTTGAGTCGTCATAATATATACCTTAACCAGAAGTTGAATTATGTTCCTTTGTGAGGTTTGGAAGATCCATTGTGCTGATATCAATGACGATGTTTGCCATTCACCAACTATAAAAACCAGAAGCTCAAGCCAAAATTTGTGATATCGCGCTCTCTATTATGTTATCATATTAATCTGAATGAAGAAACAGCCTGCACATTGCAAGAAATTTCAGGCACTGATTCACTTGAATATAACATCAGATTAAATGACTTGCTGATTCACTTGAATATAACATCATATTGAATGACTAGCTTAACAATTATTGCAAAAAATCCTAACTTAACAAACAATAAGCAATGAAGATTTCATGCACAAAACAGGAGATTTGAAGATAATATTACCGATACAAAACTTATTCCCATGAGCAATATCATTCATGTTATCTAACATAATCTGTGATACTAAACACCCTTAGAAAGGAAATGACGCGTATTGGTAAAACTATGAAAATATATCCATCAAGCCACAAAATATTTTGCAAAAATAGACAAAAATTCTGGTGAAAACTTTGAGTTAATATGAAATGTGATGCAAATTGCTTCAACATATCAGCACATTCAAACTCTTAAATGAAAAGCTTGAGGGTGTCGTTGATGACACTGTCTCGTGAGAGACATAATAATAGAAAGATTCATGTTCGGTTCGAGAAGGGTTTTTGAATCCAGGATTCAAAATCACTCACAAGCTTGGAAAGAAATGAGCAGAATATTTTCTGTATTCAGAACATCACTCGTAACAATCCACAGTGAAATGATGGCACCATTATATGGAGTTGAAAGAACATGAATTGGATTTTAATCAAGTAAGCTTAAGAAGAATCAGATTAATTTTGGCAAAGTCAGTATTCGATTAGGCCTTATATATATCTCACGTGCAGGGGGAGAGAGGCAAATCCACCTCTTTCGCCTTCAACCCCATTTCTCTTGTGTACAAGCACATACTCTTTTTTCTATATCTCTTTACAAATCCTATCGAAGTTTACAATTCCTTATTACGATAAAGAGAGTTCTTCCTAATCCACGAGGGACCCTTTCTTTTGAGATACTATAGACATTTTTGTGATGCATATCTTCACTCAAAAATTTATCAAACACGAAATAAGAAGAAAATGATCTTAAATTACCTTCTGTATTTTGGCACCATATTTCTCTACCTCCTCGTCTACAAACTGCGAGATAAATTAAATCTTGTCAACGTTACAACTATCAATCACTTCATCATCCTCTCGTAATGGGAAAATGAAAAGCGAAGTAAGTTTAATGCATGTCTTTTTGCTTCGTTTAGCGAACTTGTCTAGTGAGAGTATACAGTCTGTTGTAAATCCCATTGTCAGATATCCTAAGCACTGAAAATAAATGTCTGAGACTTTCACCGGGATTTTAGAGAGTGTACTTGAAGTAATACAACCCTTATTAATAAGAGTGACATTTATCAACAGCTCAAAAAATTGAACGTCCTCACATCATGTGCAAGTATAAACTCTTAAACGTTAAAGCAAACTCACAACTACTTTAGTGAGATAAAATCACTTAGTTTCTTAAATGGCAGAGGCAAATTCAGGATTTTAAGTTTACGTGTTCTAAACTCTAGGAATAAGAGCTTTTCTTATTGACTTGTCGAAAATCATTTCATAAAAACACTTTCTAATTCTGTAGGTACAATAGTATGCATTCCATTTCATGTCTTTATAAATAGAATCTGTTCGATTTATAATTAAACCTCAAACAACCATTACATCGAGTCAACTTTTAGCGAGTGTTTTAGGTTGTGTTCATATACCTTTAGAACTTTTGCTATCTATGAGTTTTGCTTTCACTCCTGGCAGTCATTGCCAACATCTATGTAATCCACTAACCAGTTAAAAATCATTGAGGACCGAAGTAAGAACGCCAAGTGAAGCATTAAAAGAAGAAGGAACGGAGAAGTTTATCAAAGTAGGGATGGATTAAACCGCACCAGATTCTCAGCAAAAATATCAACTTTCCCGAAAGATTCCAATTTGGTGAAATCAGCACCAAGGCTTGTGATTACAATGCTGACTGAAACAACAGATGCTCAAGTTCATTTACACAATAATCTAATAAAGCTCAAATGAACCGATCCATCACAATGCCCAACTAATACCATTTGAGTGAAAAGCTTCTGGAGGATAAAAAGCTAAGAGTGACCTTACTCCATCACCTTCACCCGCACCTATTTTCCAATCTACAAGTAATTCTTCATTTGTTAACATCATTTTCTTCTCATTCTCTTCGCGTTAGAGAAAATCGTTCATTTATTTTGTAATTTGATACACTTTTTTAGCTTACATGGCACACTATATATATGACTCCACGTAGTTGATGTGAGTTGGAGATGTTTGGGTGTCACGTAAGCAAAAAAGGTGTACAAAATTACAAAAAATGGGCTCAGGGGGGTAATAGGACCTTAGTTTCGTTAAGCTGTGTCTATGGGATTTCCATCATAGTTTAGAGGGTACTTGTACCTAATCTCGCTAAAATTTCAAAATTACTAAAATTGGTCAAACCTTCTACTCTTCTTCTTCCTTCCAGTTTCACCATTAATAACTTTGTTTCCTTCTTTGTTCCCCCCATCCTCCTCTTTCTTCTTTTCATGCGTCTTCTTAGTTATTTTTTCCTTTTCTTTAAAATTTAACGTACTGCAAAAGTGAATCGTCTCGAGCGAATTACATATCAAATGACTCGAAACACCGAGAAGATTTCATTTCTAAAATTTGAGATTATTTAGACGTGAATTCAGTTGATCGATATTGAATAGTCAAGGTATACTTCATGTATAGACTATTTATACTTCATACGTAGTTAACTATATTTAATTTTTAGAGTATACTGTACCATATAGTCAATGTATAACTCATATATGGGTACGTTATATTATATAGTCAGTACATACTTTATATGACTATTAGCAAACTATAGCATATAATAAATGTATATGTTGAATAGTTTTTTAAAATTATATAACTATATTTATTGTAAACTAATTACTAATTTATTATATATAATTGATACTATTCCTAATATATAAGACCAAAATAATACATTACTTTTAAATTAAGTGCCATTTTGTTATTTTCTCAGAAAGTCTCACATAAAGACAAAGGAATTAACTCAAATCTGACTCACACTCTTCAGTTACATAGTGCCAAAAATATTTGAAGAAGCAAAAGCCGCCATTGGAGGGTTAAGCTCACTATCATTTCCTTCTTTGTTAAGCTACTTTGGTTCATAAACCTCCGATTTCAATTCCAGATTCCTACCTGTTGCTAAATTTGATGGATTCGTGTAAGTTGTTTTACTAATCGACATTACTTGTTTATCTGTTGAACTTTGCTCGGTATTTGAAAAAAATGATAAAACTAAACACATTTGAGATGTGGATGAAGTTTTGATGTTTTTTTCTGGTGAATTGATCGGCATGAGGACCTTTTCTTAGTTTTCATTCTGTTTAGAGTTGAAATTTTATTTTTTTTCTGTTTTTGTGTGTTTGTGTGGAGGAGTGTATGCTTTTGCAAATAGATTTTATGTATACGGGATTTTGGCCATGAAAATTGAGAGAATTTGAAAAAAAGTACTTTTTTCACTCCAAATCACTCGCAAAAACTCAAAAACAATTTTAATTTATATTCACAACCAAACACAACTCCAATTTTCAATCATCAATATTCACTTTTTGATAGTGAATAATGATGATTGAAAATTGGAGTTGTGTCGAGCCCCGAAGCTACCCCCAGGACGCGGACACGAAACCTATGATCACGAGTGACCCCAAGCTAACCCTGCTGGCATATCATAAGCATACTAAATAAAATAAAGTAAAAAAAATATTGTTCGGAAGCTAAATCATCATGTAAACTGAAATGATGGGGAATACCCACAAACTATCTAAATATATAAAAACTGAAAGTTTAACAACTACTGAAAATTCAAACTCAAACGCTAAAGCTGAATCTAACTACGTCGGAAATAAGCCTCTAACTGACTAGGACATGCCCAGAGATAAATCTAGCAAAAACTGAAACGAAAGGCTAAAATCAAAAGGAACATGTGTGTCATCCTCGGAGAATGAGGACTCACCACTGATAATGATGATGTGAAGATCGGGAACCGATCTATGCATGATTTGGAAGCTTTGAACCTGCACCTACATCATGAGAAGATGTAGCGCAGTGTATATGTCAGTACTCGAATACTGAGCATGCAGGATAGAGTAAAGCTGAATAACATACATAACTGAACAAAGCATATAACTGAGCAATGATATGAGATATGCATGATACTATTCTGAGAATAATGAACATGAACTAACTGAATGCAATGACCAAGTTTATAACATACCTAAACTGAAATCTAAATGTAACTGATAATATGGTTAATGCAATAAAATCTGACCGTGGGAGCTACTAATATCCGACATAAAATCACATGAGCTAAATGTGGATTCCATGTATACGCCCCATCGAGAGGACCCAATATACCCTGCCAGAGGTATAGATGAATGACTATGATGCCCACGAGGGGACTTATAAACCTACGGATGCACGTAGTTCTGGAAATATTTGAGTACACTGAACCCTAGTCCACTCGGTCTAAGGCCACTCCCAATTAGAATATATATAAGCAATGTTATGACTGAAATACTGAAGTACTAGATAACTCAATTACTGACATGCAAACTATGAGAATGCAACAATTATAATTGATAATCTGACATTCGTAAACTGAAGCATTTGTATCTCAAATAACTGACCTAGCATTTATAATTCCTGAACTAAAAGAACTACATAGCTAGGGTTCTGAATATCATACAAGAAACTAAGAAACAATATGATAATCTCATTTGGATTATTCAAACAGCTAAAACCTAACAATTTCTAACATTCAAGAAACCCTAGGTCTAGATATTATTAAGGGAATCAAATTTCTAACTGAAATCTAGGGACCTAATGGGTGAAAGGATCACACTAGTGAAATCCCACATACCAAGTGACAAAATTCCCGGAGAAATCTTTTAATTTGGGGCAAGAACTGATAAAAAGTCGTTGCGTTCTTGAACTAGGGCTGCTCAACTTTCTCCTCTATTTTGCTCTAAGTTTGATGAATTTTTGGTGAATAATTGATTAGGTTAGGTTCTAATTAGCTTACTAGGCTAAAACTGACAAAAACTACGTATATTTTCAGATATGGTCGAGGAAACTGTAGAGGTATTTATTGATGATTTCTCTGCAGTAGGTGACTCATCTGATGGTTGTTTGATGTATTTGGCCGAGGTACTAAAATGGTTTGAAGAGTGCAATCTTGTGCTCAATTGGGAAAAGTGTCACTTCATGGTGAAAGAAGGGATAATTTTGGGTCATCGGATTTTTGAAAAGGGTATTGAGTTTGACAGAGCTAAAGTTGAAATAATAGAAAAGCTTCCACCACATATCTCTGTAAAAGGTATTAGAAGTTTTCTTGGGCATGCAGGTTTATAGAGGATTTCTCTAAAATTGCACACCCAATGTGCAAACTGCTTGAAATGGAGTGTAAGTTTGATTTAGATGATACTTGTCTAAGAGCATATAGAGAGTTGAAAGCAAAGTTAGTTTGCCCACCTATCATTATTTCATAGGATTGGGGGCAACCGATTGAAGTGATGTGTGAGGCGAGTGGAGTGGCGCTTGCTGTGGTATAGGGATAGAAGAGAGATAAGATTCTTCATCCAATTTTCTATGCTAGCAAAGCGCTGAAT
This sequence comes from Solanum okadae, assembly GCA_036553675.1. Taxonomy (NCBI): domain Eukaryota; kingdom Viridiplantae; phylum Streptophyta; class Magnoliopsida; order Solanales; family Solanaceae; genus Solanum; species Solanum okadae. Next base: position 26,986,958 of record CM071689.1, read on the forward strand.
GTGGCTCAAAAGAACTATACGGTACCTGAACAGGCACAACTTGTTGTCGTTTTCACATTCGAGAAATTTTGATCCTACTTGCTTGGTACTAAGGTCATAGAGCAAACTGACCATTCTGCATTGAGGTATTGATGGTTAAAAAGGATGAAAAACCAAGGTTGATCAAATGGGTATTGTTGTTGCAAGAGTTCAATTTTGAGGTCAAGGATAGAAAGGGGACAGAAAATCAAGTTGCTGATCATTTGTCCATATTAGAGGAGGAAGCTATGCTCAAGTTAGGATATGGGGCTGAAATTTATGATGGATTCCAAGTGTTCTTATCGTTGCCAAAGAGAAGAAGGAATTTCAAAGAGGGAAGAGCTACCTATGAATCTTATATTGGTGATTGAGTTGTTTGATGTTTGGGGCCTTGACTTCATGGGTCCATTTGTGAGTGCACATGGGATGAAGTATATTCTTGTTGCGGTTGATTATATGTAGAAGTAGGTGGAATCAATTGCACTTTCAAACAATAAGGGTAAGAGTGTCACTGCATTCCTGAAAAAGAGTATATTTTCCAGATTTGGTACACCTAGGGTGATCATCAGCGATAGAGGTTCCCACTTTTGTAATAAGTTGTTCAAGGCGTTGCTAGAGATATTTGGAGTTCGTCACAATATAGCTACTCTTTACCATCCGTAGTATAGTGGGTAAGTTGAAGTGTCAAACAGAAAGATAAAGCAAATCCTTGCAAAGACTGTGAACGCCAATATAACGGATTGGTCAAAAAGGCTTGATGATGCTCCATCCGCCTATTGCACTGCATTCTTGACTGTCATAGGTATATCTCCCTACCAAATTGTATACAGAAAGTCATTCCATTTGCCGGTAGAACTAGAGCATAAGGCTAAGTGGGCGCTAAAGAAGTTGAATTTCGATTGAGGCGTCGCATTGAGCCAAAGAGTGAATGACATGAATGAGCTTGATGAGTTTCGCCTAAAAGCATATCAAACTACAGCCTTGTACAAGGAGAAGATGAATAAGTATCATGATCAAAAGATTGAAAAATGTGAATTTGTTGCGGGTGATCTGGTGCTTTTATTCAAGTCAAGGCTACGATTATTTTCTGGCAAGCGCAAGTCCAAGTGGACCAGGCCATTTCAAGACACTCAAGTATTTCCACATGGAGCGGTCGAGCTCGAGAACAAGGAGGGAACAACATTCAAAGTGAACGGGCAAAGAATCAAGGTCTACATAGGGAAATCAGAGAGTGTGCAAGAAGTTATTTAGGCCTACTATCTTGATGAAGTTTTAGTAATCAAGGTGTCTGCATCGTGCCACGACGATAAATCAAGCGCTGCATGGGAGGCAACTCAAGATGTACCATCTAGCCAACTATTTGTTTTTCTTTTTGATTTAATAGTTTTCATCCTTTATTTTAATTTTTGTAACTCTTTAGATAGGTGTTTTATTTTTGTGTTTGTGTCTGCTAGATATAGAATATAGTCAGTGTCTAAAAAGTGTCTAGAAAATGTAAAATGAAAGTCCTGATGGTTTCTACGTGTGCAGGGAAAAAAGGCAAAATCTGTCAAAAAATAGTTGTGCAGTGGTCTACGGACCACATCGACAGTCCGTTGGTCCATCCACGGACCGTGGATGACATCCGTAGACCCTATGTAAGGGTTCTGAATTTGCTAAGTGTTAGTGTAACCTACTGACATGACCTTTGGTCCGTAGGCCGATCCACAGACTGTCAATGGTGTTTCGTGGGTCCAAAATTAGGGTTTGCCTGACGCAACTCGAACACCATTTTAAATAAAACCCCTTTATATTTTAAAACAACCCCACGTTCAAATCTCCCTCCCAAACGGTTTTCATCCCTCTATCTCCTCACATCACTCCCATTTAAATCTAATAACCCTATATCATCACCCAATTGATTCCCCCAAATCCCATAGCCATCCTTTTCTCTCCCAAATCAATCCCCATTTGTCCTCTTTCTCCCCAAAGATTCCGAAGTCCGGGTTCGGCGTCGAAAGGTTAGAAAAGGGTCACAAATATCATTGGAACACACACTCATAGTTAGTATTACTTGTAAGGTATACAAATTTCTCCCAAACTTTGAATTACTTCATTGTTTCAATTTAAATCACATCGATGAACTTGACCTTGGGTAGTTAGTTTTGTGTTTGAATGTTGAATTATAAGTTAGAATAACCCTTGGTATTATGGTATGTGAGTGTTTATTTAATTAAAACCCAACTAAAGTAGAGTAAATGGTCTAATTAGAAGTTTTTATTTAGGGTTCCTAGTTTTGGTATGTTAAAAGTCGAGTTGTGTGTAATAAAAACCCTAGGTATGAAGAACTACCATATATTGTGTTGAAATGCATGATTACCCCTAGGTTGCATGATTGATTGGTGAAATAGGGAGTAAAGTCTGAGTCATGTCTTAAAAATGGCACATAACTGACCCACGAGACCCCTTCTACAGACCATAGGTCATTCTACGGACCGTAGGTCGGGTCCGATGCACACAAAAATTTTACTAAGTGTCAAACCACGGTGTGGACTACAGTCCATCGTTCCATCGACAGACCGTACTGCACATCCGTGGTTCCCACATCAGAGACGCAATTTTGGGTATTCTGACCTACGAAGGGAACCCAGGACCGTCGGTACCCATCGTAGGTAGACAGTTCAGCTATAGTTCAAGGAATTTTTTATATTTTTTTTGGTTCGACAATTGTTCTAAAACTAATCCATGAGTATTATTGCACTATTTTGTTACTAACTAAGCTTCCACAGGTACCATGGCCCTGAAGCAAGCTCTGACCTACGCTGCAAAGGGAAAATAAAAATCCATAGCTCCCTCTTTCAAGCTGATAGATGAGGATACGGATGGGAGTACATTCCAACTCCCACTATGGCCTCCCCCACTTCTCCACACACTACATAGAACTTTGCCCGACAGGTCAGGTCCGACGTGGTCACTGCCCCCCAGTCTGAAGAGGGGGCAACACCGATCTGATCATAGGCTGATTTAGAGTCCCCATCCGGCTCTATCTCCAGATCCAGCCCCAGCCCCAGCGGTAGCACCACCTCCTCGTATGAGTCTGATAGTACATGAGATATCATAGTACCACCCGTACTGAGCCACCAGTTGTTGCTAGAGTGCCTAACAAGTGGTGTGTGGAGGGATAGTTTCAGATTTACATAGATGCTCGCATACTGAATGACCACGATAGGATGTCCTAATTAATGACAGAGGAGTGACAAGTTCTCACAGGTAGCCTCCACACCGCTCTAGTCATCCACGATAGCTTTCGGAGGAACATGTGTGAGTGAATGGCACGTAGCCCAGGGTCCTATAGCGAGGAGATTGCATGGACCGTACCACACTTTGCCGATCAATACAAAAGAGTTTGACTATCAGATAGGCATGTGTGGAACCGTGTGTCCCCTACTTGGGTGGAAAATGTGGTCACATGAGACCAAACGTTGATGGGTGCAGCTGTAACGACCCGGAAAATGATAGAATGAAACTAGAGCCTCACATGTGAGTTTGGAGTCGAGAACTTAATGAAATGATTATATTTGAATTTGACCCAAAAAGTTCTTAAAAATGTGCTTCGGAAGTTACCGGAAACTTGTTTAGCTGTATATAAAAAGATCCATTTTGTTTTTCGAAAATCCGACTTCATATTCTTGTTTAGGGGGTCAAATTGAGTGGGAAATGGGTCTAACCCAAATTTTAGAGCAACCGTATCAAAATCCGAAATTTTCAAGTGAAGCCTTTTTCGAGGGTCTACTTTGGAGGGTCATATCTCCTAGCACACAAATTATTTGGGTGGCCAATAATATATCCATGGAAATCCCTTTGAGTTAGCTACCTAACGCACTTCGTTTCATCTCATTCGGAGTTCGGACGAAGAAGTTATTCCCATTTTCGTAAAATCTGTTCGGCAGGAAAAGGCAATTTCCAGTAGGCGTGGTTACTGTTCACCCGCCTCATTTTTTTTTCTAAGTCTTGGACCATTCTTCCAAAGGACATATATTATTTCCTAGATACCATAAGTTCAATTCCCATCCATAAAACATTTTCCTCTCTACAATCCTCCATTAAGAAGAAGAAAAAGTGGGAGCTAGGGCTTTGGATTCAAGGCTTTCTTCATCAAATTTCGTGGGAGATCATAGCAAAGGTATGGTGGTCTTGATCCTTGTCTAAATTTCCATTCAAGGAGCCAAATCCAAAGTTATTTTAAAGTATGAAAAATCTAGGTTTTCACTCAATCTCATGGGTTCTTCCACCAAATGGTTTTAAAAGGTTTCTAATGGCACTTTATGGTTATATTGTTGGTGTATTGACGATTTAAGATGAAAATACTCCATGAACCCATGATTTCTCTTTATTCCTAGTTTATGCCTTTATGAAGTGGGTTGCTAGATAATGAATGTATATGAATCAAACTTGTTTAAAGGTCTTTAGATTGTTGAAGTATGTCATTACCCATGCTTATTTTATGGTGTATTGTTGGTGTATGGGTATGTGAGGCTTAGGGCCTTAAAGGCATAGTATGAGAAATTGGAGTGTTATCATGACATTATATGAATGAGAATTCAATGCAGATAATGTGATCATGTTATGAACGTAAAGGTGTTGCTATTGAAAGATTATTTCTCAATTTGACACTCATGAATGTTGATGATAGAATATGAAGGATTCTTCAATATAAAGTATACCTTGAATTGGTAGGGCTTATGCATCATTTTCTTGTATAAATGATTATATTGTTGATTGTTGAATCCTCGGATCGGTAGGCTAGTGGCACCCTTCCACACGAGCTTATAATGAACCTTGGAATCGGTAGGCCTGTGGCACCTTTCCATGAAGGTTAATGATGAGACTTGAACCGGTAGGCCCATGGCACCCTTTCAAGAGGAGTTAATGGGTTTTCCTAAATGAACCTTGAAACGGTAGGCTTAAAGCACCCTTTCACGTGTTAATAAATGTAATTTGGAGTTGGTAGGCCAATGGCACCTCTCATATGTGATAATGTCAATGTAACGAACTATTCTATGGGAATGTTGGCTAAGCACCGAGTGGATTGGTTAGATGGAAACTCCCACAATAGTTAGGCATGAGTTTCAATGATCGTCTACCTTATCCCATAAACTATGTGCCCGCATAGGTAGCTAGTGGATCCATTAAGCTATATACCGGTCTTCCTTAGGCAAGTAGACCACCTCTTTACGGTGTGGGGACTTATGACACCGGATTCCATGACAAGCTCTCATGGTCTATGTCGGTTAAACGCTTACTTCCCATCATGCGAGATTTCATTATGGTTTCTTGATAGGTTCTACAAAGTGTAAGTAGTAGTATGGGATGCTACCTATACATTGCACGAGTAGGCTTGGAGAGGGTCATAGTGAGTTTCTCTAAATCCTAATGTATGTGACACAATTGTGGCCTAAATGAGGTTATTAAAGAATGTTGGCTCTCAAATGCTTAATATGAGATGCATGCTATACTTGGGTTATATTACGAGTTATTTTCCCTTGTCATGTCTTAATTAATGATATACCTCTTATGTATGAATATGGTGCAAAGGTGAAAGAAAAGAATGATAAGTTACCTTAAGTGACCTTAATGTGGTGCCTTAGTATGGATGGTGGTAAGGGACGCCATCCATACATTGCACGAGGTATATCATAAGGGTTTCTTGAGGTGAAGGTCCAAGGTAAAGGTTTTCATGTTGAAATTGTTTAAAGGTAATATTATGACTTACTTGATGTTTATGCTTGAATTGTATGTCTTTTATGCAACTATTCATGGTACTTCAAAAAGTGGCATATTGCATGGTTTCTAACCAAAATGTCCCTTTTAAAGCATGTTTTGCATGGTCATCATACTTAGTACATTTTGTGTACTAACCCATATTCTTCATATTTTTACTATAAGTGTAGGTTCCGGCAAGTGATCCCTCCTAGCTAGTTTGAAGTGTTGGATTGCTTTCCTCCAAGACTTGGTATGTCCTCATGGATTCGAGGATAAGACTTTTAAGTTCTTTTGTTAATGTAATAGACTTAATAGACTTCTTTTGATTGTAAAGGGCCGTGTCCCTACTTATGTTTTGTGACTGTGTCTAAGATGGCCATGTGAGACTTAGACTTCCGCTGTGTGTTTTTTAAAGTTGTTTTAATGAAGTTTAAATGTGCGGATGTAAATAAGTTTTTTTTTATTCCGCAGTATTTTCATTATTGAATGCAATGAATGACTATGTGGCTCGTATAAGACCCCTTCGGGGTCGAATACGCCATGTTACGACTAGGGGGTACTCTCGGGTCGTGACAAACATGGTATCAGAGCATAAGATTTTGGGAATGGTTTTTAGGATCAAAGTCTCACAAGCCACGTCTAGTAGAGTCTTGTTCATCGGTGTGAGTCGCGACACATCTATGAGCGAGAGTCTATAGGACGGTAGAAGTTACACTTCTTTCATTATCCTTCAAGTCGTGCCTTAGAGTTTGGTTTATAATTGCCCTTTTGTTTAATCCTTCTCTTGTGTTTATAGGATATGAATACAAGAGGGAGACCCGCAAGGAGAGTAGGAGAAGAGGATGTGGATGAGGGAGTTCTTCTCCAAGTTGTGCAAAATGGTCAAGGCGTGCAATGCAATCAAGTTCCTATAGGTGAGCAAGAGAATGAGGTTCCGGTGGTTCCCCCGGATATGACCAATGAAGAGATTAGGTCGGCTTTCTTAATCTTGGCCCGAGCCATGGCGGCTCAAGCGACTAGAGATATGGGGCCTAGGGTGAATGCTAATGAGGGTACTATGGCTTCTAAGTTGAGAGACTTTGTGAGGATGAATCCTCCGGTGTTTCTAGGTTCTAAGGTGGGAGAGGATCCCCAAGAATTTTTGGATGAAGTGTATAAGGTAGTGAGTGCTATGGGGGTGACTTCAAAAGAAAAGGCGGAGATTGCCTCCTACCAATTGAAAGATGTTGCCCAAATTTGGTTCACTCAATGGAAGGCTAATAGGCCGGCGGGAGCGGATCCTATGGAATGGGAGGAGTTTAAGGAAGCTTTCCTTGGTAGGTATTTTCCCCGTGAGAAGAGGGAGTGTAAGGTTGAGGAGTTTATCAACCTTAGACAAAGCAATGCGAGTGTGCAAGATTACTCCTTGAGGTTTACCCAATTGTCTAAGTATGCTCCATCTTTGGTGTCAAACCCTAGGGATGAGATGAGTAGGTTTGTGACCGGTGGATCCGACCTAGTCAAGGAAGAGTGCCATACGGCAATGCTCCATAATGACATGAACATTTCTAGGCTCATAGTGTATGCTCAATCCATTGAGGAGTCCAAACTTAAGAGGATGAATAGGAATGTGAAGAGGGGTAGATCCGATGAGCAAAGTCAACCTAGGTTCAAGAAGAGGGCTCAAGACCAAGATTCTTCAAGTGCTCCTAAGGTTAACCAAGAAAAAAATGGGGAATCTCAATTTTCTAAACCTACTTGCATCACTTGTGGCAAGAGGCACTATGGGAAGTGCCTAGCCGGTACTAATGGGTGTTATGGTTGTGGAAAGAATGATCACAAGGTGAAAGATTGTCCTACTCTTACGGCTAGAGGAAGAGAGGCAAAGCAAGCTTCTAAAGATGGAACGGTTCCTATTCCTCCAAATTATGGTCGTTTCTATGCTCTCCAAGCTAGCAAGGACAAAGAAGCTAATCCGAATAAAGGCGACGGTAAGTTTTAGTTCCTTATGGTCATGAATGTCTTGATGAGGTTTCTATGTTGTTGTTTCTCATGTTTGCCTTAGTTGGGTTTGGGGGGATGCTATGTTGAATAGCAAGGTTGTTGAGAGTGTTGATATCCTTATCTCATTCCTTCTATTCTTATTCAAGCTTGAGACCAAGAGTTCCTAGTAGCTTGTTTTATGTTTTGGAGTCTTGGGTGAAAATGAGTTTCCATGGTCTCCTTATGTTATGCATGTCCTATTTGAATTCTTGTTAAATAATAAAATGAGTTTTCATAAATGTGTTCCTCATATTGATGTGCATTTAGTTGAGTTGTCTATATGCTTCATGAGGATAAATGTTGAACATGCTTAAATGTTGCATAATTGTACTTTTATGAGAAAATTGCATAATGTGCCTAATAATTTTGGGATGAGTGTGATGTAAATTGAAGAAGGAAGTTCATCCAATGAAATGAGAAATGGTAAAGTTTGATGCATAAGGAATTGGTAGATGTATTCCTAATTTCTTGAATTGCATGAAGTTGTTTGAGCCTCATTGATGTGGAGTTGATGTTTCCTCCGATATTTATGTACTTGTATTGATGTTGTATGCATGTTGATGGGCTGTATACTTGAGTTGTTACCCCTTATGTGTTTAAAGTGTCATTCGAGGACGAATGTCCCTAAGTGGGGGATAATGTAACGACCCGGAAAATGATAGAATGAAACTAGAGCCTCACATGTGAGTTTGGAGTCGAGAACTTAATGAAATGATTATATTTGAATTTGACCCAAAAAGTTCTTAAAAATGTGCTTCGGAAGTTACCGGAAACTTGTTTAGCTGTATATAAAAAGATCCGTTTTGTTTTTCGAAAATCCGACTTCATATTCTTGTTTAGGGGGTCAAATTGAGTGGGAAATGGGTCTAACCCAAATTTTAGAGCAACCGTATCAAAATCCGAAATTTTCAAGTGAAGCCTTTTTCGAGGGTCTACTTTGGAGGGTCATATCTCCTAGCACACAAATTATTTGGGTGGCCAATAATATATCCATGGAAATCCCTTTGAGTTAGCTACCTAACGCACTTCGTTTCATCTCATTCGGAGTTCGGACGAAGAAGTTATTCCCATTTTCGTAAAATCTGTTCGGCAGGAAAAGGCAATTTCCAGTAGGCGTGGTTACTGTTCACCCGCCTCATTTTTTTTTCTAAGTCTTGGACCATTCTTCCAAAGGACATATATTATTTCCTAGATACCATAAGTTCAATTCCCATCCATAAAACATTTTCCTCTCTACAATCCTCCATTAAGAAGAAGAAAAAGTGGGAGCTAGGGCTTTGGATTCAAGGCTTTCTTCATCAAATTTCTTGGGAGATCATAGCAAAGGTATGGTGGTCTTGATCCTTGTCTAAATTTCCATTCAAGGAGCCAAATCCAAAGTTATTTTAAAGTATGAAAAATCTAGGTTTTCACTCAATCTCATGGGTTCTTCCACCAAATGGTTTTAAAAGGTTTCTAATGGCACTTTATGGTTATATTGTTGGTGTATTGACGATTTAAGATGAAAATACTCCATGAACCCATGATTTCTCTTTATTCCTAGTTTATGCCTTTATGAAGTGGGTTGCTAGATAATGAATGTATATGAATCAAACTTATTTAAAGGTCTTTAGATTGTTGAAGTATGTCATTACCCATGCTTATTTTATGGTGTATTGTTGGTGTATGGGTATGTGAGGCTTAGGGCCTTAAAGGCATAGTATGAGAAATTGGAGTGTTATCAAGACATTATATGAATGAGAATTCAATGCAGATAATGTGATCATGTTATGAACGTAAAGGTGTTGCTATTGAAAGATTATTTCTCAATTTGACACTCATGAATGTTGATGATAGAATATGAAGGATTCTTCAATATAAAGTATACCTTGAATTGGTAGGGCTTATGCATCATTTTCTTGTATAAATGATTATATTGTTGATTGTTGAATCCTCGGATCGGTAGGCTAGTGGCACCCTTCCACACGAGCTTTTAATGAACCTTGGAATCGGTAGGCCTGTGGCACCTTTCCATGAAGGTTAATGATGAGACTTGAACCGGTAGGCCCATGGCACCCTTTCAAGAGGAGTTAATGGGTTTTCCTAAATGAACCTTGAAACGGTAGGCTTAAAGCACCCTTTCACGTGTTAATAAATGTAATTTGGAGTTGGTAGGCCAATGGCACCTCTCATATGTGATAATGTCAATGTAACGAACTATTCTATGGGAATGTTGGCTAAGCACCGAGTGGATTGGTTAGATGGAAACTCCCACAATAGTTAGGCATGAGTTTCAATGATCGTCTACCTTATCCCATAAACTATGTGCCCGCATAGGTAGCTAGTGGATCCATTAAGCTATATACCGGTCTTCCTTAGGAAGGTAGACCACCTCTTTACGGTGTGGGGACTTATGACACCGGATTCCATGACAAGCTCTCATGGTCTATGTCGGTTAAACGCTTACTTCCCATCATGCGAGATTTCATTATGGTTTCTTGATAGGTTCTACAAAGTGTAAGTAGTAGTATGGGATGCTACCTATACATTGCACGAGTAGGCTTGGAGAGGGTCATAGTGAGTTTCTCTAAATCCTAATGTATGTGACACAATTGTGGCCTAAATGAGGTTATTAAAGAATGTTGGCTCTCAAATGCTTAATATGAGATGCATGCTATACTTGGGTTATATTACGAGTTATTTTCCCTTGTCATGTCTTAATTAATGATATACCTCTTATGTATGAATATGGTGCAAAGGTGAAAGAAAGGAATGATAAGTTACCTTAAGTGACCTTAATGTGGTGCCTTAGTATGGATGGTGGTATGGGACGCCATCCATACATTGCACGAGGTATAGCATAAGGGTTTCTTGAGGTGAAGGTCCAAGGTAAAGGTTTTCATGTTGAAATTGTTTAAAGGTAATATTATGACTTACTTGATGTTTATGCTTGAATTGTATGTCTTTTATGCAACTATTCATGGTACTTCAAAAAGTGGCATATTGCATGGTTTCTAACCAAAATGTCCCTTTTAAAGCATGTTTTGCATGGTCATCATACTTAGTACATTTTGTGTACTAACCCATATTCTTCATATTTTTACTATAAGTGTAGGTTCCGGCAAGTGATCCCTCCTAGCTAGTTTGAAGTGTTGCATTGCTTTCCTCCAAGACTTGGTATGTCCTCATGGATTCGAGGATAAGACTTTTAAGTTCTTTTGTTCATGTAATAGACTTAATAGACTTCTTTTGATTGTAAAGGGCCGTGTCCCTACTTATGTTTTGTGACTGTGTCTAAGATGGCCATGTGAGACTTAGACTTCCGCTGTGTGTTTTTAAAGTTGTTTTAATGAAGTTTAAATGTGTGGATGTAAATAAGTTTTTTTTTATTCCGCACTATTTTCATTATTGAATGCAATGAATGACTATGTGGCTCGTATAAGACCCCTTCGGGGTCGAATACGCCATGTTACGACTAGGGGGTACTCTCGGGTCGTGACAGCAGCTATGGTAATAGGGTTCGAGATTGACTTTGCCTGCATATTGAATGCGGAGATCCATGAGAGGGCCTTCAAGGCCACCACCACATTGCCATACCCGTGCCTCATCTTCCAACTATGTAGGGATGCGTCCATACAAGTATGGTGTTGTGACCAATTGCTACAGGCAACCAAGACTGTTGACATCGACCTTATTCGGGATGAGGCCAATTTAGATGCACCTCACACGGAGCCACAAATTGAGGTGCCACCATTAGGAGATGACCTTGTAGCAGATGTGGAGCATATGCAGGGTGATGACACTGCCCCTGCATCCACTATAATGGATGCACAAGATCCTCCGTCTCCGTCCACCGGTCAGGCCCCTAGCTCACCCTGATCCACCCACTCCTTTGGTTCCACCACTATCCCTCTATCCCGAGTCTAGAAGCCAGAGACGAAGATGGCCACTTATGAATGTATCATAGAATTCAAGCTGAAATTGGATGATTAAAATGATGTATCAAAATGTGTTAGATACTTTAATGATTATTTGATACTTTAAATGAATGTATCTAATTCTTACTTCACCGACCTCATGTTCATGTACATGTGTTTGTTCTTCAGCCTTTACATAAGCATTATCAATGGGATCGTTATTGGCAACACCATATCAATTGGAGACCTTGGTTGTTCAACAAATTGATCAGTAGTTTGGGGTTGATTAACATTGGCTTCATTGATTAACTCTTCCTCCATGTTTGTAATAGATCTAGAAGAAAAGTTCTTCAAGCCAAAATAAAAATACCACATAATGAATTGTGTTCTTTCAAGCATGAGTAGCAAAATCCACAACTAGGATTGTGGGAACCATGAGAAATTAACAACGTATGAATAATAATTAAGTAATGCTTAAATAGTATTTATATATGTATTGGTAATTCTTTCGCTTAGAATTCTTTTTAATGAGTGCACGCGTTAGAACTCGCCTCGTTGCTACCTGTCGGACCAAGGAGGTAGTTAATGAGAAAAGAATTATCAACAGAGATTTAGTGGGATGCTATCTAATAGTCTAATGTCAATTTCTGTGAGGGTGAAAACTAATCCATACATTGATGTGATGCCTAATCATAGGTAAGGCTAAGGGTTAGTAAAGTATACATATGTAGCCGAACCAAGGTGCTAGGTGAAATTCCCTATTTGGAGGACCAATCACTTAGGGATACCTATCTTACAAACTTTGCATGTAAACACTAGGAAAATATTACTATTATTAGGATTACCGCGTTAAGAACTTATGGGAAACACATACAACCTAGTTTCTCTCTCATATTGATAACTCGAAGTTTGAATCTGCTCATTGTTACTTAAACAACAATCGGTTATTTGCTTACAAAAACACCCTTTTAGTTACTTGTTTTCGAAATAGTTTGACTAAACAAATATAATCGTGAGTTAAGTTTAAGTCTGAACCATATTTCTCGTGGAATCGAACCCAACCTACAAGTTGGGTTCTATATTTGACGACGACCGCTTATACTTCTTTAATAGAGGCGTATTTTGAGCGTATCATCCCATCGGAATGGAAAATCATGTGATTATAGTTTTAATTAACCTCTTGAATGCAGATACAACAACTCTGCGCGCCATGTGCTCTTGGATACTTAAATTATCATTAGGAGGGTTGCAGTAGTACCTTGTGTGTGCATAATTGATAAATATCTTGAATAAACAATTGATTGGGACTGCGCAGTTTTGACTTCTTTCCTAAGTATCAAGACTTCGCAATTACCTTCTACTACAAATCAAAATTTTATATTATTAATCCATTGTATAATGACTGGACCTTGGAGAGCCCGATAGGAAATCGAAATAGTTGTGAAAGGGGGCGGAAGATACTTTATTATATACGAGGAACTCACGAAAATATCTCAGTGCTCAAGCATCCAATCAATTCAAATGAGGGTCAACAAAAAAAGAATAGGACCTATTATTACTACATGTTCCATTAGTAACATTCCCTTGAGATGTTACTGCGGATTTTGCTTGGGTTTAATCTTTCTCGATTATAAATCATATAGAAATTTCTTATAAAATGAGCGAATTTATTGGATTGGTTTATTAATAGTCTTCGTTCTTTTTGACTCTGCGCCATTGATTCTACTATTATTAGTATTAGTGAGGAATAATTGTCTTTAAAGTGTAGCTCCGCACCTTACCCATCGTGTAATGACAGTGTGCCTTCACCCCATGATCTTAGTGCTCCGATTGCGCCTTCTGTATCTGTAACTGTAAGTGCATATGTATACACTAATTTATACGTGGGTTCCGCTTCGGGGAAGATGAGTTGACTCCACAAAGCAGAAAATGCCTCGGATATTCCATTAACGGTTACCTAGCCCAGGAAAGGAAAAGAAAGGGCAATCTGCTAGAGGCACCTTCCTATTCCTTGCCGCAACGTATCCCAGGTTGGCTACCCTTCCCTTGCGAAATCCTAGGAGACTCTTGCTTGTAGGCGTAAGGAAGATTTCAGATTCGCCGCTTGATGTGCTGCACCATAAACGAAAAATAACACAAAATGTTAGTCAAATGATAGAGCACAAAAATCCCAAGTTAATATAATGTATAAGGTATTATTTGAGTTTTATACATTATAAAGACTATATTTATACAAAATATCATTGTATCATAAGTATATTAATGATGTATATTTTCTACCGTACCTTATCTTCCCAACATTTTTTTGGCTGAGATATGACATAAAACCAATTTTTATCCCTGGAAAAAGCAACTACAAAGTCCATGTGCTCAAATCCAAATGAAGTTGATTTGTCTAAGTATTTATCATCTTTTGGTTTCCTATATATATATATATATATATATATATATATATATATATTACATGTCAATACAAGTGAAAACAATATGATATTTTTCTATTTAGAAATATTTAAGTGTTATTTACTTGTTACCATGAGTTTTGAGGAGTCCCCTAGAAATCCAGTTGGAATATTCTTCCAATAATTTTGATGGAGGTTTGTAAGAAATACCACATCCATCAAAGGGGGAACTCGGACAAACATCATCTTCAAACTTCTGTTTTCCTTTGTCACTGGACCAAATTCTGTCAAATAGGGTAATTAAAAATCTTTGATGGCATCCTATTTCGTTGAACAGGGGTCTCTGATTGTTCGTACACAACCATTTCATTTCCCGATATTTCCATGGGTAACATACAATTCGGCACTAATTGTTGTGTTTCAGTTAACGGATTTGACTTGACAACACTCAATGGTTCAACATTCAAAGGAGTTTGAAGGCCAGAAATAAGTGTCTATAGCTTCTTGGGTTGCAGAAGAAATGGATATCAATATGGTGAAATCCTTTTTTTAGCAATAATTTTAAAAAATTGTGTTATTGAGTAACCAATAAACACATGATGAATATATTTAGAATTTACCGATGTATCAATGTTACTGGCACTTTGTCTGGAAGTGGAATGTTAGGTTGCATTTTACCAGAAACATCTTGATCCACAATTACTTATTCAGATTTTTTCGTGTCAACCTCTACTACATCATCCTTATTGGTTATGCAAAAAAATTGTTATAATGATACATTGAATGATAAATAGATTTATACTTAAGCTTGTACTTACAATAGCTTCCTTGGATACATCCTCGCCAGCTCTTTGATCCTTTAATGTATCAACATATTATGTATATTAATATATAAGTCAAATAATAATGTATCAAAAGCTTAAACTTATACTACATCAGTTGTGAATAAATATTATTTTTTTGAAGTATTAACATAATGTATCTAAAAAAAATTAAGAATGTATTATAAAATTCAAGCTGAAATTTAATGATTGAACTAATGTATCAAAAAGGCGTGAGATACTTTTAAGAATATTGATAATTTAAATAAATGTATATGATACGTACCTCAACACCATCTACAACATCATCATGATTGTTTTTACAAAAAAAAAATTGTCATAATGATACATTGAATGAGTAAATATGTCATATACATAAACTTATACTTACAATAACATCCTTAAATATACTTCCTTCTACAGGAACATCTTATGTGGATAGAGGTTTTGATACATCTTCTCTGCTTCTTTGCCTTTAATGTATGAGCATTCTATGTAGATTAGTATATCAATCAAATAATAATGAATCAATACTTGAAACTTATACTACATTATTTATGAATAAGAAAATTTTGAAGTTTAAGCATATTGTATCTAATACACTTATGAATGTATCATAGAATTCAAGCTGAAATTGGATGATTAAAATGATGTATCAAAATGTGTTAGATACTTTAATGATTATTTGATACTTTAAATGAATATATCTAATTCTTACTTCACCGACCTCATGTTCATGTACATGTGTTTGTTCTTCAGCCTTTACATAAGCATTATCAATGGGATCGTTATTGGCAACACCATATCAATTGGAGACCTTGGTTGTTCAACAAATTGATCAGTAGTTTGGGGTTGATTAACATTGGCTTCATTGATTAACTCTTCCTCCATGTTTGTAATAGATCTAGAAGAAAAGTTCTTCAAGCCAAAATAAAAATACCACATAATGAGAAAACAGTTTCACAAATACTAAATATGTGGTAAATAACAAATACCTTCCGTTTTGGCTTCCGAACTGCTTTCATCTGATCTGTGTGATTATTTTGATTAAGACTTTTAAATCATTTAACTTTTTTTCCACCTTTAAACATAATTAAATAAGTTAATTGTGATTTACGATAGAACAAATAATAATTCAATAATAATTATGAGAATCACTAACATATTCCTTCAGATATTGCTTAACTACTTCGATATCTGGATTTTCTTTCTTTTCTTTAGAATCAGATGAAGGACCATGAAGATCGAAAATATTACCAGCAGAATCTGGAATAAAGAAGGACTCTTTCTTGTTGTTCCATTGCAGTACTTTTTGGTTTGGCCAAATCAACTTTCTATCTTCTCTATGGAGGTGGTGTAGATGAGGTACTAGATACACGTCTAGTTGTTTTTAAAATCTGACCCGGTGGTTTTGAAACCAAAACCTCAAACCAAGGAATGACTTCTGATATAGTTTGTGTAGGTTCTTCATTAGACATAGAATATTCAGAATGAGAGACACCCATATTGTCAGGCAAATTAAATACCGCCAATTCCTAGGGAGTCAGTTGTATATTGGTACATGCATTCTAAATCAAATTTGTAAAGTCACCATAATAAGCAAATTTGCAACTTGATATATATATATATATATATAAATGGTCGTTACCTCAGTAAAATACTAGACAAAAACATATCAAATTTGGGCTCGACACCAACAAATCGCCAATTTCATATCCTGTGGATGTAGTCTCCCGCTTTGACAACAATTTCATGATTAACAACTGACGCACATTCATTTATCCACACATTTAGAGCATAGGGCATGCCACCTAAATGATGCATCTGGTTTACTTTGGTTCTCTCTTGCCCCTATGATTTCATTAACTTGGAAAATGCAAGTTGTGCTAAGGAAAATGTTGATATCTTCTATCTTCAACCATCAGAAAGTCATTAACATGGATAGATGCATCAGTAATTTGTGAGAAAACAAATGTGTGGATGAAGTAAAGAATTCACATTTTTAGAAAGCATCTTGACTGTTGTCCCAACCACCTTGTACAAATCGTTGAACAATTCATCCCTTGCTCACACTATTTAGTAGATCAGGGAAATATCTTTGATTAACCCTGCTCTCAGTTGAATCTGGATATTTAAAGTCATCAAGATTGCCTGTGCATTTCAGTCCGGTTATTATTGCAAATTCTTTTATAGTGAAACACAATATGTTCTGATTTGCATGAAAAATATGTAGCTCATTAATGTTATTCTACTCAAGCTCAAGGAGCAACAAGCATTTTTATATTTGACCTTGATAATTGCAAGTATGAATGTTGAGGTATGACCCAAAAATAGAATTTTTAAACAACGTGATACCCTCGACACCCATGGACAGATTCAAATCTTTTACAAAATACATGTTGTATGTTTGACCAAACTTCAAAGAGTGAGTTAAAATTTGTTTGATCACATACTTCAAAGACTGTAATGGACAAAAAATACGGCATAAGTTAATATGATACAAAAATAACAACATGCTAATAAAGATACAAAATTAACAATCTGTTACACATGATATAGTAATTGCTAACATTTATACATGATACACTAATGCTCAACATTTATACATGATACAGTAATTGCCAACAGTTTAATTTGATACAAACAATGCCCAACAGTTATACATGATATAAAAAACTGACCAATATTTAATACTGATACAAACAGTGATATACAAATAAATTAGTAACTTGTAATGTATCTTATGTTAAATAATGTATCTTATGTATAAATCCGGTACATTTTGGTACATTTTTTGATCAAGTACTTATTAAACCATTTATAATGTATGTGATACCCATTGACTAATAGAATTTTAATTGATACACAAATTAATATGAAACTAATGTATCAGATACACACACGGATAAACAAATCTTGAATGATACATTATTGAATATTGTTTTTGTGTCAAATGATATGAGATCTAATGACTGATACACAACTAATAATATTATAATACTTGATACAAAATATATTATAACTTAATAGAATTGTGGTTTAGTGTATCAACTAATTAAAGATAATAGTGATACGTTAAACTATGAAATATGAATTTAGTCGTTTAGTTATCGTTTATTGATTAACTAAAAAAAAAATTAAAATCGATAGAAGAAGATCGAAAGCCTAACCTTAGGTAATGAAGGTCGAGAAATTGCAGGAGTAAATTTTTGACACCTTTTTTGGCGAGTTTTATGAACCTGCGCTTTCGAAGATGAAGCGTCATCTTTTTTTAACTTTCCAATTTTTACCTTCGCCATAATTAATGGATCGTGGGGATTTTTTTATCTGTTTTCAGTCCAACCAATATCTTCATAATAAAAAATACAACAACTTTTAGCTGATGGTGCATCATCCATGTGATTCAACAATTAGAAGAAGAACAAAAATATGAAAAATAATGTCACAAAATGGTTTGATGAGATGAAGGAACTACCGATTTCAGTTTAGATTAGGTTTGACAGAAAAGAGACTTGATTTTGAAAAGTAATAGAGAAATTATCTGCCAAGAAAATGGAGAGAAAATTAAGGAGTGAAATCAGAAAGTGATAAATTTTGGTTTTTGGATTTCAGATTTATGTATTCGGCAGTTTAGATTTACGAGTAAAAATAAGGGATATTGGGAGTTTTTAGAAACGGGAGGGAATATTGGAAATTAGGAAAAAAAAGATGTGCATATTCGTAATTTTCCCATTTCATATTATCTGAATTTAGGAGGTGACATGTGGGTTGGAGCTAAACAATTATATTGCAGCGTATTTCTTATGTCATTTATTTAGCTATTTTATGGATGTAAAATTAGAGGGGAAATCCAAATAAATGAGATAAAAGATAAATGCAAATGGTGACCTTAGAGGCATGGTATATATATAAAGAGAGAGGGAGAGAGAGAGAGAGATTTTTATCAACTTAATCCTTAATTTTAAGAAATTTGAATGTTCTGTTATAATATTAAAAACTTTAAAGTATTTATTTAAATAAATATGAATCTAAAAATTGACTAACTAACTTAATATCACCATGTTTATTTATATTTTTCCCAAAATTAATTTGTTAATCACGATTAAATTTAAATAGGAAGTTTTAAAACTTTTCATTACATTTCCACTTATGCATAAATTCTAAAAAATGATTAACAAAAAATTCATAAATTAACAAAATTATATTTCGTAAAATAAAAATAAATTAAAATTTATTCTCTAGGTCACTAAATATGGTTACTACAAAAGAGTATATCACATTATTTTGTGTGTTGTGAGTGCAGGTTGAATGAAATTCAAGTGTTGTGAAGGACACACAGTAGGCTAGGCCAAAACTATAATGGAAATCCACTGAAGGCATTGTGCTGACTCATTCATGTTCACCTTTTGATCTAGAAAATGTGAAGACATGTAGTGTTAACTTTGGCAATCTCAACCCCAAATGGCAATCCAACAAAGTACATTATGCGAACGACATCCAGTTTGCAGAATCAACCTTCAAGTTTGGTATCCATTCAGCCCTCTTTGGCGAGCTTCAGCTCCGTTTGACGATTCACCAAAATCACTCAGCGACGTTAGTCGTGACCGTCTAGCGTGCCTGATATAAAAATGGTAAGGGTCTTTTCATTTTTAGAAAGAAACCCTTTGTTACCTTTGAACTACTTTGCTTCCCTTGGCTTCCAATATCATATTATAGTGTGAGAGTACCTCTTTGGTGTGTTTTTTGACTACTAGGAGTACTTTTCTTGCGTGATTCGTCAATCGAAACCCTAAATTCCCTCACATGTGTGTGCCCTTCCACTTGAGGTTGGTGTTCGATTTCTCTCTAGTTGTTTGAGCTTATTAATGTGTTTTTCCATATGGGCTTAAGGCAATTTGATGAATGATGCTAGTTGATTTCATTGGGTAATGCTACATTGTTTGTATTGAATTGTGCCCATGAGTTAGATATTAAAACATGTGCCTAAAATTGCAAAAATTGACGATGTTGGTTAATTGTTGAAATTGAGTCTTAATGGATCTTGGTTGAATAATATATGGGTGAAGTCTCATTAGCTACTGTTGACCCGACTATATGATTTTTGCCAGTAATAGAATGAGTGACGACTTTCTTAAGGGAAAATCATCAATTCGAGTAATACTTGGTAATATTTGGGGAAGTCTTAATACCTATGGGTAGAAAAACATGTGGGTATACTGTAAAGTTGAATGGGAACTGGGTATTGTCACATATTGTTGTTAAAGAAAACAAAATAGGCACTGGGTCGAACACTGTCTGTTTGGCGAGCTTTTCTTAGCTCGCCAAGACAATTAGGAGAATCTCTTAGTAAGATGTAGATCACCTTTCTTGGTTAAATATGTGACTTGGGTACTGTTCCAATCGACATGCATGTCTTAGCCCGCTGTAGCCCAATCGATGTATCTCCAAGTGAGAGTGGACATCGCCCTTTAGGCATGTTTTTTTAAATTTTGCTCTGTCACTTTCAACATACTTTTCTTAATCCACTAAACCAATTTAGTGAATCGTCGAGTTGGAGTTTACTCCACCCTATATGCTTGAGCTCTTTGAAAAAGTTCATTGTCCATTTCTATGAGTTCGCCTGAACTCAGCCAACCTATTATGAGGACCGCTTTCCCATTATGCAAGACTTAAAACATTTTTGAACCATGCTTCATTTGATTTTTATTTCAACTAACCTTCACTGATTCCATGTTTGAATGATTGTGCTTTACATGATATGGCTATAGTTATGCAAAAGTAGGTTGTAACTTTGGATACCATCCTCTAGAGTCTCTCCTTCTTCGCCTCCATTGAAAAGGCAAAGTATCCCGCTGGGTTTGGCTATTAGTAAACCTCTATAATATAAGGAGGATCCTAGGGTAGGCAACTTTTTCACCATTCTTTGTGAATGGTACCTTCTAGTAAGCAGGTCTCTTCAGGCACTCCCAAAAGAAAAAAGAGAATTCATTCGGGGTAACCACATATGAGCCATCTTAGGCTCCTAACTCACAAACAACCACTCCACACTCCTCTACACGTGGATGAGAGCAACCAAAAAAGGTGGTTGCAAGAAAAATAAAAGACATCAGGTCCAAATTGGTGCAACCCTGCTCTACTTAGGCACCAAGTTCCTGAGTTCTCTTGATAATTGCTTCAAGGGCCCATAGCACGCTCATGGCTTTTGGAGAGTGTACAATACTTGAGGAGAGACGAGTCACCATAGGCGATGTCATGAATGACTATCCGACAATATGGGACACTATAAGGTATCACAAGGTTGAAGGGTTTACAAAACCTCAAAATCCTTATTTTCCAGCCTAAGTGAGGAAGTTCTACACTACATATGAACAATCTTGGCCGAAGAATAGGAAAGGCACAATGTGCAAGCCATTACTTAAAGTTGAATTTCATTGCAAGATGGTGCAATGCCATGAGGGTGAAATTAACACTGAATTGGATAATATGAAAATGATCCTAACATGATTAATCCATTGATATGACACGAACTTCGATTATTAAAGGGCTGGTTAGCACCATTCATATCCTTTTTAGCATGTTTTAAATGTTTTATGCATGGCGATCATACTTGGTACATTGTTTTGTACTAACACATAATGTTGCCTACATTTCCTGTCACAACCGAGGGGTACCCCTAGATATAACATGACGTACAGAACCCCGAAGGACTCCATACAAAACACTTAGCTCTCATAACATAAAAAATAGACAATAAGAGTAAAACAATAGTCCAAGGCCAAAACATCTTTATAAAAGCAAAGCGGAAGTCTAATACACTTGTCTCATCATAGCCATCTAATACAATATAATGAAATTGGGCCAAGCCCATACATGATGTCCAAAAGAAAAAAATACATGAAAGAAAGTGAAACAATAAAACTCCATCCTCGAAGCATGAGGACTCACCAAAAGCTGGGAATATCTCAAAGCAACCTCTAGCCACGAAACTGAGTACCTTAACTGCCAGATCTTACATTTGGGATAACGTAGGCAAAATTATGCATTAGTACAAAATAATGTACCAAGTATGATAGTCATGCATAAAATATTTAAATCATCCTCAAAAGGGACATTTCATTTAATGACATGCAATTGAACAAGCTAAAACATGATATAAGAGAGTTATAAAACATAAGTCATAATTCATGTTCAATGAAAGCTAACTTTATCTTTTAAAACCTTTGAACTCATATGTAATACTTCTTGAAGTAACCTTAGTTCATTATTATTTGTGGGGAATTAGCCTTAACTGACATAGAGACCATGTGAACTAAACATGATTCTCGGTGTCTCCCACACCAAAAACGGTTGTCCTACTTGCCAAGGTAAGGACCATGAACTTCTAGCTTAAGTGGATTCACTAGCTAATCAGCCTATTAGGGCACATAGTAAATGTATAAGGAAATTGCTACTAGAAACCCGACCTCTACTAACGGGGGAGCTTCCATCTCAATTGATTGTTTCTAGAAACCCGACATCTACTACAAGAAAGCTTCAATCCCATCATCAATATCAAGTCAGTGCTAAGAATAAATCCCATGGAATAGGTATTTCCTACTTGACTTCATTAATTATGGACAGGTGCCCTTGGACATCCAAACAAAGCTAGTTCATTAGGATAGCTCTTACTCTTTGATTCAATAGGTGATAAAGTCTTCCAATCTAAGAGTTCTTTCTATGTGAAAAAACCTTTAATATCATGCTAATATGTGTTTACTGAGAATATCCTTTCACAACACAACATCATCATTGGTACTTTACTCTCAAAGCACCCTTAAAACATTTGCATACATTTCAATAAACAATGCATAAGTCCATAATCTACCTCTTGAGGTTCAAAACCCACTTTCAATCATCATTACTTAGAAAACATGGGTTAGATATGGATTTCATCATAAATACATGTAAAGCTTGCAATACATGCTCAATTTTCTAAAACTCTTCCTTGAAGATAAAAATCCCACATCATATGATTAATTACTTGAAAACGTGGGGATTACATGGATTCATGGGGAAATCATCATAAAATCATCATGTTTCATCAATTCATGCATAAAAGATCATAATTTAATCAATTTAATCAATAATGAAATGAACCCATGATAATTGAAGAAAACTCTAACTCAATGGGGAATTCTACCTTTTGAAATGGAGGAATTTTGGAACTCCAATGGAAGGAATCCGTGGAAGAAAACTATCAGACCTTGAATCCAAAAGGTAGCTTTTAATGGAGAAATTGTGACCTTGACTTGAAACCCTAGGTTGAATCTTTTTCTTCTTTAAGTTTCTAGAGAGAGATATTTGTAGAGGACATTTGGTTTTCTTTTGGGAATTTGGAAGAATGAAGTGAATGGGTTAATTTAGGGGTTGAAAAAGTTTATATAGGGGTCTTAATAAAGGGTAAAACGATGTATTATAGAAACTAATTAATTTGGAGAACACCCAACTACTGGTGACATTAACTACTGAATCATGACACCCGACCCACCATTAACGGACCGTGATCAAGAAAATGGACCATTATGCACGGCTGTTGTTGGTGGTTAGAGACTTTTGGCCTGACCTACGATTCCTGGACCACTGACCGTGGGCCCACCTACGGTCTATAGATCCAGTCGTGGTCCTCCTCTAAAAATTTTAAGAATGGCCCATCCATGGACCCACCTACGGTCCGTGGTCCAACCCACACGTCATGGTTGACTATCGTGGATCGTACCTAGAAATGCTTAAATCTGCTAGGCTTCCCAATTACGAATCTAGGGTGTTACAATTTCTCCCCCTTGGGACCATTCATCCTCGAATGAGATTCAAACTGCTTCTAAAATAGTAGGAAAGGAACTAACAACCCAACCTATAATGCAATGCATAAAACCAAGGCGGAACTATCGACTCCAAGCTAGGATGTTCTCAAAACATCATAAGATGGGTGAAACTAACTCCATCAGCCCTTCATGCATGAAATGCATATAAACAAGGAGGAACCATAAACTCCAAGCTAATCATACTCAAATGTATTATAAGGAACTAGGAACTACATCTAGCAACCTAATATGCATGAATTTTCACAATTTCTCATGTTCAAGGTGGAACTACCTTCTCCAAGCTAAAATCATGCTCAACACAATCTCATGGAGCTCATATGCAATTTGATCTAAAAAAGCAAAGCTAAAGCATGTTCATCAATTCATCTCATGAAGTTTATAGGTAACTCATACTCAATGCACAACAACAAGAGGAAAATCAATCATATAAACCCATTTTCTTTCAAAGCATAAGTTTTCATGAACATGCATTACATAAGGAAATCATGGAAACACATATAAACATATGACTCCCAAAACAAAGACAAACCAAAAGAAACTCATTAACTCAAACTAGAATAGGAGTAGAGGGAAAGAGATGAGAATATCTGGACATCATATCGGCCTCGGCCTCCCAAGTAGCACCCTCAACTAACTGATTCCTCTAGAATAATTTCACGGAAGCTATTTCCTTGTTTCTCAACTTCCTGACTTGCCAGTCTAGAATCTCTACCAGAACTTCCTAATAAGAAAGACTCGTATCAACTCTCAACCCTTCTAGTGAAACTATGTAATTCGGATCTCCAACACAAATTTAAACATAGATATATGGAAAACGAGATGCATTGTTGCCAACTCATTTGGCAAATCTAACTTATAGCAACCTTGCCAACACGCCTCAAGATCTGATATGGGCCTACATACCGGGTACTAAGCTTCGCCTTCTTGCCCAACCTCATTACACCCTTCATGGGTGAGATTTTCAAGTAAACCCAATCATTAACATCAAAGTCTTGATCCCTTCTTCTCACATCGGCATAAGACTTTTGCCGACTTTGAGCCATTTTCAATTTTTCCCTTTTAAGCCAAACTTTCTCTATGGCCTCTTGTACCAATTCGGGACCTATTAGGGAATCTTCACCCACCTCAAATCATCCTATGAGAGATCTACACCTCCTACCATATAGTGCCTCAAATGGAGCCATATTGATACTTGAGTGATAACGTTATTGTAAGCAAACTCAATCAATGGCAAATGGTCACCCCAATTACTCTTAAAATTAATCACACAAGAGCTTATCATATCTTCCAAAGTTTGGATAGTACGCTCTGCTTGCCCATCGTTTTAGGGTTGAAAAGTTGTGCTAAGCTTACCCTTAGTGCCAAGACTATTTTGGAACGACTTCCAAAACTGAGAAGTGAATTGGGTACCACGATTGGAAATAATGGACAAAAGCACTCCATGCAACCTTACCATTTCTCTCAAGTAAATCATGGCATAATCCTCCCCCGAATAAGAAACCGTGACAGGAAGGTAATGTGCCGATTTTGTCATCCGATCTACTATAACCCAAATCGAGTCATGTTGTCAGCAGGTGCGAGGCAAGCCAAAAATAAAGTCCATGTTCAAATCTTCCCATTTCCAAGTAGCAATGCTAATATCTTGGGAAAAATTATGTGTTTCTGATGCTCAACCTTCACTTGTTGGCAATTTGGCACGTAGCCACAAATCTCACAACATCGTTCTTCATCCCATTCCACCAATAGAACTCCCATAAATCACGATACATCTTGGTGGATCCTGGGTGAATGGATTACCTCAAACTATGGGCTTTTATCAAAATCTGTTCCCTCAAGTCATCAACATTTGGAACACATAAACAACCTTGGTATCTAAGTACACCATCTCCCCCTTGGGAGAAAGCCTAAATGGATTTCAATAGCACCGACTCTATCAATTCTACCAAAATTGGATCAAGACCTTGCTTGGCTTTCACGTCTGCCACAAAAAAATGATTTGAAACCATTGTGAACGATAACACCACCTTTGGTGGAGACCACCAATTGAACACCTAGTCGAGCCAATCTATGAACAGCTCGAACCAACTCTTTCTTTTCTTCATCAATAAGAGTGAAACTACCCATACATAACCGACTGAGAGCATCCGCCACCACATTAACCCTGTCGGGGTGATAAAGAACATTCATGTCATAATCCTTCAATAACTCAAGTCACCTTCTTTGGGGAAGATTCAAATCTTTTTTATTAAACACATATTGCAAATGCTTGTGGTCGGTAAATACATCTACATGTACTCCATACAAATAGTGTCTCCAAATCATTAAGGCAAAAACGACCGCCGCTAACTCAAGGTCGTGAGTAGGATAATTATTCTCATGGATTTTAAGTTGCCTTCAGGCATAAGCAATAATTTTCCTATTTTGCATAAACACACACTATAGCCCAATTCTCGAGGCATCACAATAAACCACAAGACCATTTGTTTCGTCCGATAAGGTCAACATCAGAGAGGAAGTAAGTCTATGTTTCAGATCTTGGAAACTCTTCCCACACGCTTCGAACCATAAGAACTTATCTTTCTTTTGAGTCAAAGTCGTCAAAGGTGAGGCAATTAAAGGGAAACCCTCAACAAACCTTCAATTGTAACCGGCTAAACCCAAGAAATTAAACTTGTAATGTCCGAAGGAGTTAGAGGTCTAGGCAAACTCTTGACCACATCCGTCTTCTTAGTATCTACCTCAATACCCTTACTTGAAACAATATGACCAAGGAAATCTACGGTCCATAACCAAATTTTGCATTTCCTAGACTTTGCTAAAAGTTGTTGGTCCTTAAGAACATGCAATATGATGCTCAAATGGTCAACATGCTCATTCTCACTTCTTTAGTAGATCAGCATATCATCGATGAATACAATAACAAATATGTCAAGTTATTGTATAGACACCCTATTCATCAAGTCCATAAACGTCATCTAAGCATTAGTCAACCCAAACGACATTACCAAAAACTCATAATGACCATAACGAGTTTGAAAATCCATCTTTGAAATGTCATCATCTTTCACCCTCAATTGGTGATAACCCGGCCGAAGGTCAATCTTAGAGAATAACTTGCCCCTTGAAGTTGGTCAAATAAATCATTTATCCTTGAGAGAAGATAGTTATTCTTAATGGTCACCTTGTTCAACTGTTGATAATAAATACACATCCGAACAGAACCATTTTTCATTCTAACAAACAAAACTAGAGCACCCTATAGAGAGATACTCAGTCGGATGAAACCCTTATCCGGCTAATCTTTTAATTGTTCTTTCAACTCCTTAAGTTCTGCTAGCAGCCATACGATATGGAGGAATATAAATAGGTTCCGTATTAGTGAGAAGGTCAATACCGAAGTCTATTTCCTGCTCGGGAGGACTACCGCGTAGATCATTTGGGAACACTTCTGCAAACTCATTAACGATGGGAACCGACTCGAAAGAATGGGTTTCGAAACCTACATCCCTCACCCTTACTAGATGGAAAATGCAACCCTTAGGGCATCTCCAACCCAAACACCAAATTTTACACCAAAAAGGAATATTTTTCTCTCTTCATTATTATTTTATTATTTCTTATTTCATTTATATTTTTTATTTCATAAAATAATTCTTTCTAAAACATTCACCATATATACTTCATATTATTTCCTTTTATAATCGTTTAATATAAAATTATTTTGTACCATAATTTTTTAAATAATATAAATTGCTAGTAAATATTATACATAATAATGGATAATACAAATAAAAGTGAAATCAGTAATGAAATACAATTAAATAAAGTATGGATGTATACTTTATAATACCCTATGCAATTCATATTTTAATAGTATTGATGGATCCAGAAAGAATCTGTCAGATTATTAAGTTATTGTTATCATTTTTTTAATCATCATGTTTTGTTGTACTTTTTAAAATTACTATGTATTTTATATTTCAATTTTGATGTATGTCAATTACTACATTGTTGAATGTTTATTATTTTCGGTTATTTTTAAGTAAGTTGTATTATTTGTTTAAACATTTATATGTTTACATTTTAATTTTTGTGAAGATTAATTGTAGTTATATCCAATTATAATTTATAGTAGAATTAACATAAATTTAATTTTTTTAGAAAGTCATACATAGAAAAATTAATTTATAAAAAAGCTTAATTTAATATCTAAAATTAATATTATAAAAATATTACATAAAATATAATTAAATATACAAGAGATTTAATTAAAACATACAATTTATATAATGTTTAATTAAAAGTTTGTATAATGAAATAATATTTAAATATTTAAAAAGTGAATTGGTGTGATGAATAGTGTTACACCAAATTTGGTGTAAAACTATTCACACACCAAATTTGGTGTAAAAATTGGTGTGGGTTGGAACTCAAAACATCATATTTTACACCAAGGGTGTGTTTGGTATGAAGGAAAATGTTTACCACGGAAAATGTTTTCGTAGAAAATGTTTTCCTGGAAAACAAGTTGATTTTTGACTTATTTTCTCATGTTTGGTTGGTGAGTAGAAAATATTTTCCGGAAAAGATTTTTAGTGTTTGATTTATGAATGAAAAATATTTTTGAGAAATATCTTTTATTTTTACTAGAGTAGAAAATAATTTTTGAAATTGAAAATAGTTTTTAAAAACAAACTTAATTTTTTTGGGGGGATGGGGGGTGGTAGGGGGTGGGTGAAGAGGGGGGGTTGAGGGTAGGAGTGAAAAATTAAAATTTTGAAGTTGAAAATATTTTTTAAAAACAATCTTAAATTATTTTTTTGGGGGTGGGGGCTAGTAAGGGGGTGGGTGGGGGCTGGTAGGGGGTGGGTGGGAGGGTCGAGAGTTGGGGTGAAAAAATAAAATTTTGAAGTTGAAAATATATTTTAAAAACAAAATTAATATTTTTTTTGGGCACGGGGGGGGTTGCTGGTAGGGGTTGGGTGGGATGGGGGGGGGACTGAGTAGGGGTGAAAAAAA
This sequence comes from Solanum okadae, assembly GCA_036553675.1. NCBI lineage: Eukaryota > Viridiplantae > Streptophyta > Magnoliopsida > Solanales > Solanaceae > Solanum > Solanum okadae. The sequence goes on from CM071689.1 coordinate 27,015,739, forward strand.
AGAAATTTTGAAATTGAAAATATTTTTGAAAAACAAACTTTAAATTATTTTTTGGGGGTGGGGGGGGGGGGGCTAGTAGGGGTTGGGTGAGTGGGGATCGAGGGTAGGGATGACAAAATGAAATTTTGAAATTGAAAATATTTTTAAAAAAACAAACTTGAATTTTTTTGTTTTTTTTTTGGGGTAGGTGGGTGGGTGGGTGGGTGGGGGTTCTAGGGGTGAAAAAATGAAATTTTGAAATTGAAAATATTTTTTAAAAACAAACTTAATTTTTTTTTGGGGGGGGGGGGGGGGCTGGTGGGTGTGGGTGGGTGGGTGGGGGTTAAGGGTAGGATGAAAAAATGAAATTTTGAAGGTGAGAATATTTTTTAAAAACAAACTTAATTTTTTTTTTGGCGGGGCGGAGGGTAAAAAAATTGAATTTACAAACAAGCTTTAAATTATTATTTTTTTGGGGGGGAGGTGGTTTGAGAATAGGGACAAAATAAATTGATTTTTTCAACAAAAAAATAATTGTAATTTGAAGTTGGAAGAGAGTTTTGGAAAATGTTTTCCTTAAGTTTAGAAGGGAAGTCATTTTCCTTAAATTTGAGGAAAATGAGTTGATTTGGAAAATATTTTCCAAAACATTTAGCCCAACCAAACATGAGAAAATTGGAAAACATTTTCCGGAAAATGTTTTCCTTCATACCAAACACACCCCAAATTTATGATTTGGTGTAAATTTGGTGTTGGGTTGGAGATGGTCTTAGAAATCATCTTTCTAGCTTTAAAATAAGAAACAAACTGACCATTAGGCATAGACTTCACCCCTTCCACTCTAGAAATCCATATCTAATATAACATCAAAATCTAACATATCATGCTCTACCAAGTCAACAAGAGTAACTCTATGGGACAAGGAAACGAGACACTTTCAATAGATCCCCTTAGCCATAATAGAATCACCAACAGGAGTAGAGACAAAAAAGGTTTTAACAACACATCGGGAAGAACATCAAAATTCATAGCCACATACGGCATCACAAAAGACAAGGTAGCACCGGGGTCAAGTAAAGCATAAACAAGTTGGAAAACTTTCAACATACCGGTAACCACATTCGGAGAACCCTTTAGTTCACCTCGAGTTTGAAGGGCATAGAAACGGTTTTGCTTGGGAGCATTGGAACCCGCACCAATAGTAGTAGCTTGCTGGCCCTCTCTTCCTGTAGCCGTAACCATTAGCCAATCCCTCATTTTGTGACCACTCTTACCATAACCAAAGCAACCATATGTGATAGCTAGGCACTTACCATCGTACTTGGTACAACACTTAGTACAATTAGACCTACGCAATGAAGATCTGCTACCATTACCTCCTTCATGCTTATGGTTAGACACCCTATCTTGGTTGAACTTGGTAGGAGCATTAGAGGAACCTTGACTAGAACACCTTTGTCGGAATCTAGGACGACAATGTCCATCGAACCTTGCATTAGAGAAATTTCCATCTTCGGTCATAGCCCTTTTAACCTCTCTAGACATTTCCTTGAGTTTCTCCTCCTCAATTTGTTGTGCATGCACCATGAGACTATAGATGTCCATGTCATTAATGAGCATAGCGGTTTGGCACTCTTTATCCACCATTTCAGACACCCCTGAAAAAAGCTTACTCATCTTAGCCCTTGAATCCACAACCATTGATGGAGCATACTTAGACAATTGAGTTAACGTTAGAGCATGTTCGCTCATACTCATACTTCCTAGTCGAAGGTTAATGAACTCAAGAACCTTGGCTTCCCTCATCTCAAGGGGAAAGAACTTATCAAGAAAACCGGCCTTAAACTTCTCCAAATCAGGAGGACCCACATCTTCCAGTCTCCCATCCTTCCATTGGTTATACCATATTTGAGCCACAACCTTTAGTTGATAAACTCCCAACTCCGCCTTTTCCAGCGGTGTAACTCCTATGATCATCAAAACCTTATAGACCTCATCAATAAACACTTGAGGATCTTCCTCAACTCAGAAACCATGAAACTCTGGAGGATTCATCCTTGTAAAGTCCCTTACTCTTGAAGTTGTCGTACCAACATTTGGGTTCATGGGGTGCCACTACCTCCCTATTGGCTTGGGCCTTCATGGCTTGAGCAATGTCATGACCCGGGGGTACACCCTAGATGTAACATGTTATACTTGACCCCGAAGTGGTCTCATATAAGCCCTTATCACATCATCACATAAGATACTAGAAAAGTGCGGAATTTTAATTCATTTTTCATACAATCAAAGTCCTTATAAAAGCTAAGTGGAAGTCTTTTACTACACTTTTCTCTCAAACCATCTACTACAAAACTTTGAATAAATCTTTGGGATAAAGCCCATACAATAGTCTCAAAAAATGAAAATAAAAGACATAAGGAAATGGTCATTTCATCCTCGATGCTATGAGGACTCGCCAGGTCATGAACTCCTTGCACTTCTAGAAACCTATCTTCAAGAATGGAACTCAATCTCCAAACCCTACATTTTATTATAATGTAGGTAAAGTATGTGTTAGTACAAAAGTACTAAATATATTGGCTAGCATAACATCATAAGATCATAACATCAAGGTTAGTCAACATAAGACATAATCCATCAACATAAGAGATACTTCATGAAACATAAACTATAAGCATAAGAGACAATATCATAATCATAAGAAAAGTCCCCAACATAAGCATCATATACGCATTATTCAACTCTTAGTCTTTCATATCATAAGAGTACTACTTCTCAAGTAACCTCAAAGAATACTTGTGCAATGCATGAATGAGACCCCATAATACCATCCACACTAAGTACAACTTATAGGTCATCATCCTCATACTTACCCTCTTAGGACCTCATCCTTAGCATAATTCTCATAGATACGGGAAATTTCACCTTTAGTCAAACATATTCAAGGAAAGGTAATTTATGGCAACAATCCAAGCTAACATATATCATATAGGCAAATCTCATATTAGAACATACTTACAATTCCTCCTTGAGGTAATCTAGTCCATCACATACATTGCAACTTAGATTAGGGACTTGTCCCTCATATTCATAATAGTCATGGAAGAGCACCTATTTACTAGTCCAAGAAAAGTCATTACTCATAAATGGTCATATCTCACCTATTCAAGGCTACCAAGGAAAAGTACTATTACTCAACCTAGGCTAAGAATGCAACACATAAGAGACATACTTCATAAGTAGCTTCAAGTTCTACCTTTGTAATGCTTGATAAAGACCCCATAATCCTTCCCATGCTAAGTACTACTTTAGGCAATCATATTCAATGATTAATACTTATCATGCTAGAATACCAAGGAATATCTCCTTATTAGGCTAGATCAAGCTATCAAGGAATAGTTACCCTATTGGACTAGACCAAGCTACCATGGAAATACATACTATCATGCAAGTCCAAGATATACAAGGAAGGGCACAAGTGTTCCATCCTAGCTACCATGAAATAGTCTTAGATAAACTAAGTCATGCTACCCTTACAAGAACCCTATGATGTTTATTTAAGGTACCAAAGGAGAGTATGATTTCTCAATCCTAAGCTACCATGAAATGGTCTTGGCCTAACCAAGTCATGCTACCGTGAAAGCATTCTATGATGCTAGTTCAAGCTACCCTTAGGAGAAGCACTATGGTTTAGTCCAAGGCTACCATGAGAAATCCTAACTCAAGCTACCAATCATGGTCTTATCATACCAAGTCAAGCTATTCATGAATGGACCTTAAGTCACAACTTCAAGCTATTCTAGTTTAACTTAATTTGATTCATTTTAGGTTAGGAGGCCTGTTAACCTAGATTCGGTCTATGTGAGAGGACCTTTCATCTCCTAGAATATTCATGCCTAAGTGTGCAAATGAGAATATCTTTTCAACAATACACACCAATATCACCTCATATTAGCTTTACTCTCAAAGACCTAACATTCGTAGTTCATCATATTAGCTTTACTCTCAAAGCACTAGAAACCAACATTCATAACTACAAACCTTACTCTCAATTTGAGCTTCTTACAATCATCATTCATACCTAGATTTCAAGGCGTTCTAATCACATTCACCATTATTAAGTGATTCTAGTCATAATTAATCATAAAGGTTCGATTTCAACTTTACTAGTCATGACCCATCATATATACCATAATCTAGTTTAATTAATGTCTACAATATTTCATTCATGAACAATTACTATACAAGCCATCTATTCTAGAAGATCAATCTATAAATCCACAATTTCACCTTTCATAGCATAAATCCACATAATATCAATTTCATCAATTTGACAAGGGTTAACCATGGAAAACACATAAATTCATCATAATATCATAACTCAGTACTAAAAAAGTACTATCCACTTAATTTGAATCATACTAAACACTACCCACAACATAGGAAGAAAACCTAGCTAGAATTGGGTTTTGTCTTCACAATTGGGGGTAAGCTAGGGGGTTCTATGGATTGAACAATCCATGGATGAATAAGCTAACATACCTTGATCATAAGGCCCTCAAAAATCTTGGAAGAATAATGTAATTTGACCTAGCTCGTACCGTTCTTCATCTTGTTCTTCTTCTTCTTGGAATTTCCTAGAGATGATTTTTGAGATGAAGAACTATGGGATCTTTTGGAGTTTTTAAATTAATGACTATGTTGGGGAGGTTAGAGACTTAAACTACTTTATCTAGGTGTATAAAGTTGTCACGACCCAAGCCTAGGGCCTAGACGTGACATGGCGAATGAGGAACCCGAAGGAACCCCAAACAAGCCTCTCAAACTTGTCATCACACTTCATCGGTCGCGGAAGTACATTCAACATTAATTAACGGGAAATAGGGGCTAAGGGCAAACCATTTCAAAATGACATCATAGAACAAGAGTCAAGCTCATTTACAAAATACTTGTCCAACGCACACCTCTACATACATAGATAGGATGGGGGCCATGACATACTACCGGCTCCCCTCATAGTCAAAATACAATTGCAAGCTAAAGTCTCAAAACATAGGAGTAGGAAACATAACATAGCCCTTGAATCATTGAGGACTCACCAACAAACTCGGATAAGCACCGTACTAGCCACGTGAATGGAGAGAAGGATCAAGAGTAGCTCCGGTCCCTACATGGTGACATCATGTAGGAAAAATATGCGTTAGTACTTGGAATGTACTAAGTATGCGGGGTGCAACACAACAATAGACAAGGACACAATCGAAATACAAGAAATAGTTTCATAGGCATTATGAATAACAATATGAGGATGCATGATCAAAGTGAAGTCAAAACATGTTTAAGTAAATCTATACTAATAGTAGATATCATATGTGTATGCATGATCCAACCAATCTATAACCCCAACTTAGGATGGGGGATGCCGTTCACACCCGGAGACCCTGGTGGCAAGGTATAAACCCCTCACATGGTTGATGTTGGTCACACCCCAAGCATCCTAGGTGGTGAGATATAAACCTCTCACATGGTTGATGTTGGTCACACCCCAAGCATCCTAGGTGGTGAGATATAAACCTCTCACATGGTTGTTCGGTTCTTTTCCCCCGGACCGGGCATGGTCATGCAACACTTTATATAAGAAATTCCCATTAGGCTCTAATGCAATCTCACGTATGGAATGAACATATACACAAGCTTAGTTTGTCATCAACACATCTCTGGATTGCCATACATCTCATAACTCAAGCTTTAAAGCATCGATTCATCAATTCTCCATAGTTGGACATTTTGTCAAACACCTTGAAGGCATGTAATGGAATCAAAGAGCATGGAAAATAGGGTAGTAATTATGCAGCCAAACCAGTGAACAACCTACAACAACATCTTTTAACACCCACAATACCACATGAAAATCTCCACATCCATTCCAAATTTAGATTCAAGTTCTAGAGTCACAACATGCTCAAAACAATCACTTTTCATGTTTAAAATTCAATGTGCAGGAAATTATTACAAAGAACAAGACTAACTTATGAATCTTAACTTAAACCATGAATTAGTGAGTAGAATAGAGTCTAGGCACTATGGGTGGAAGGACCCATGAGTTCAACACCACATACCTTGAGTTCTTATGAAGGTCTTGAGAGTGTCTTCAATGGAAGCTTGGAACTTGGAGCAAGAGTCTCTTCAATCTTGAGGAAGGTTTTGGATTAGGGTTCTTGAGAGAACTTGAGAGAAAATGTGTCTAAGTATGGGAGAGGTGTTTTGGGAAATGTTTTAGAGATGGGAATTGAACTAATGGTATATAGGAAATAACATATGCCCTTTGGAAAAATGGTCCAACACTTAGAAAAAAAAATGAGGCGGGTGAACAGTAAAAACGCTCACTGGAAATTGCATTTCCTGCCGGACAGATTTTACGAAAATGGGCATAACTTCTTCGTCTGAACTCCGAATGAGGTGAAACGAAGTGCGTTAGGTAGCTAACTCAAAGGGATTTCCATGGATATGTTATGGGCCACCCAATTATTTGTGTGCTAGGAGATATGACCCTCCAAAGTAGACCCTCGAAAAAGGCTTCACTTGGAAATTTCGGATTTTGATACAGTTGCTCTAAAATTTGGGTTAGACCCATTCCCCACTCTATTTGACCCCCTAAACAAGAATATGAAGTCGGATTTTCGAAAAATGAAACGGATTTTTTCTAGATATAGCTAAACAAGTTTCCGGTAACTTTCGAAGCACATTTTTAAGAACTTTTTGGGTCATTTCAAAAGTCCATATAAAGATACCCCAACTTAAAACCAACTAAAAAGACCCTCACTAGGAAGCCCACTCCCAAGCACCATGACAGGGCTCATGAACCGTGGTCAAGACCACGAGAGGTGATCCTGCCCATGGTCTTTGGGAAGTGGGTTGTATAATGTTTCTTGGCCTCTCTCATTCAAAGTCATCTTCAACAGCCTTCCCACGGGTCGTGGTCTTCACCACTAGCCGTGAAGGGGCTCGTGAAGGTGAGCCAATTTGAGGCAGCCTTAAGGGGCACACTACCTCACCAACCACGGGTGGCACCACAATCTGTAGTGAACACCACGAGCCATCTAGGCTCTCGTGGTCATGGGAAGTGCCATGGAAAGGTTAGAGAAAACTTGGCTCTTGCCCCTTTGTGTTTGTTCATGCCCTCAAGTCTGGACTCTATCCCTCCATTTTACCCTAGATGGTCTACTAATTTACGTGATGTTACAAGCTAATACTTGAAAGGCAGCCCTAAACTCTACATTGGATTCTTGCTCGGCCAAAGGATCGATCGAAATTTAAGGATCTTTGGGAGGAACTTCTTGTTTCGCGTTCTCCTTCACATTCCTTCTAGTGTAAGCTCTTGTCGAAGTGATATCCTCAAGAACATATGATAAGGATTAGGAGAGAGACCCTATAGAGTTAAACTCTATCGCACGACTAAAGAGTAATGAAAGAAGGGGAGTTTCCTAATCATCTTGTAGCCTCTCATTCATAAATGTGGTATGCTTCACACTAATGAACAAGACTCAACTAGACATGCCTTATGAGACATCCTAGGACCATTCTAAACCTCGTGCTATGATTACAAAGTTTGTCACAACCTAGGGGAACCCTCTAGATGTAACATGGCGTATAGAACCCCGAAGGACTTCATACAAGCCACTTAGCTCTCATAACATAAGAACTAGAACAATAAGAGTAAAACAAAAGTCCAATTCAAAAACATCTTTATAAAAGCAAAGCGGAAGTCTAATACACTTTTCTCATCATAGCCATCTAATACAATAGAATGAGATTGGTCCTAGCCCGTACATCATGTCCAAAAGAGAAAATACATGAGAGAAAGTGAAACAATAAAACTCCGTCCTCAAAGCATGAGTACTCACCAAAATCTCAGAATATCTCATAGCAACCTCTAGCCACCAAACTGAGTACCCTGACTACCGGACCATACATTACAAAAAATGTAGGCAAGAATATGCGTTAGTACAAAACAATGTACCAGCTATGATAGCCATGCATAAACATTTAAATCCTGCTAAAAAGGGACATTTCATTTCATGACATGCAATTGACCAAGCTTAAACAATTTATAAGAGAGTTATAAAACATAAGTCATAAATCATGGTCAATGCAATATAACTTCATCTTTTAAAACCTTTGAACTCATATGCGATACTTCTTGAAGTATCCTTAGTTCATTATTACTTGTGGAGAATCAGCCTTAACCGACATAGAGACCATGTGAGCTATAACATGATCGCCCGGTGTCTCCCACACTTAAAAGGGTTGCCCTACTTGCCAAGGTAAGGACCATGAACTTCTAACTTAAGTGGATACACTAGCTAATTAACCTATATGGGCACATAGTTAAGGGATAAGGAGATTACTACAAGAAACCCGACCTCTACTAACGGGGGAGCTTCCATCTCATGAGATTGCTTCTAGAAACCCGGCCTTTAGTACATGAGAGCTACCATTCCATCATCAATATCCACTCGGTGTTAAGCATAAATCCCATGGAATAGTCATTTCTTACATGACTTCATTAATAATGGAATGTTTCCCTTGGACATCCAAACAAAGCTAGTTCATTAGGATAGCTCTTACTCTTTCATTCAATTAGTGCGAAAGCCTTTCAACCTAAGAATCATTTTTGTGTGAGAAAACCTTTCACATCATGCTAGTATGTGTTTAGTGAGAATATTCTTTCACAACACAACATCATCATTGGTACTTTACTCTGAAAGCACCCTTAAAATATTTGTATAGATTTCAAAAAAAAAATGCACAACTCCAGAATTTACCTCTTGAGGTTAAAAACTCACTTGCAATCATCATTACTTAGAAAACATGGGTTAGATATGGATTTCATCATAACTACATGTAAAGCTTGTAATACATGCTCAATTTCATAAAACTCTTTCTTGAATATCAAAACCCCACATCATATGATTCATATCTTGAAAACATAGGGATTACATGGGTTCATGGGGAAATCATCAGAAAATTGCCATGTTTCATCAATTAATTCATAAAATAACATAATTCAATCATTTAAATCAATAATGAAAAGAACCATAATAATTGAAGAAAACTCTAACTCAATTGGGGAATTCTACCTTTTGAAATAGAGGAATTTGGGAACTCCATAGATGGAAGGAATCCATGGATGAAAACTATCATACTTTGAATAAAAAATCTAGCCTTTAATGGAGAAATTGAGGCCTTGACTTGACACCCTAGGTTGAATCTTCTTCTTCTTCTTCTAGTTTCTAGAGAGATATATTTGTAGAGAAGATTTGGTTTTCTTTTGGGAATTTGGAAGAATGAAGTTAATGGGTTAATTTAGGGGTTGAAAAAGTTTATATAGGGGTCTTAATGAAGGTTAAAATGACGTATTATAAGAACTAATTAATTAGAAAAAGACCCAACTTCCCATGACATTAATTACTGAACCATGACCCCCGACCCACCACTAACGGACCATCCTGCATGGCCGTTGTTTAGTGGTCAGAGACTTTTGGCCTTACCTACTAATACTGGACCACGACTTTTGGACCCACCTATGGTCCCTAAGTCCAGTCGTGGTCCTGCCCTAAACATTATTTGAATGGACAATCCACGGACCCACCTACAGTCCGTGGTCCAACCCACGGGTCGTGGTTGTCCATCATGGATGGCACCTGGATATGATGAAATCTACTAGGCTTCCCTTTTTCAAATCCAAGTTGTTACATTTCCCCAAATATAGGGTCCGTCATTCAGGGTCATCAGTTTCATTGGTAAGGTTAAGTTCGAGATTTCCATGCTTTGGTGAGTCCTCATGCTTCGAGGATGGAGTTTTATTGTTTCATTTTGTTTTATGTATTTCTCTTATAGACATGATGTATGGGCTAGGCCAAATTTCATTCTATTGTATTAGATGGCTATGATGAGACACGTATTTTAGATATCCATTTTTATTTTATAAAATGTTTGGGACTTGGACTATTGTTTTACTCTTATTGTTCTAATTCTTATGTTATGAGAGCTAATTGTTTAGTATGGAGTCCTTCGGGGTTCTATACGCCATGTTACATCTAGGGGGTACTCCTGGGTCATGACAAACTTGGTAATATATTGTGTTTCAGTAGGTTGGTATAGCTCCACTACACCTGCTAACATTCTTTCTATATTACAGGGCTAAATGGTTGTGTCTATATTCACTAAAATGAGTGCAATTACGTTGTGTCCTTAACCCCAACAGATCTTGAACCTTATTTATGGTTTCCTCCCGTATGTTGTTGTGGTATCTGTAGTGGAAAAGATGTCATGAAATTTAGGCTTTATTAACTATTCTGGTGGATATGTCATTCATTTGGTGCATATACTATTTGGTCTTCTCATGGTTGGTTATCTTAATGGTATTATTGACTATTCTGGTGGATATATCATTCATTTGTCTTATGGTGTAGCTGGTTTTACTGCTGCTTATTTGGTAAGGAACAACATTTTTCCCATCTTATCCTTACTAACATGATGTTATAGCTATACAATTGTTCCAATATGTTTAAGACCACAAGTTTTAAGGATACTTTGGGGGTACTATTTACCTAACCCGATAAACTTGTACACAATATTTATCAAACATGGTGAGAGTTCTAAAAAGACAACCTAACATAGTGAGAGTTTCTAAAATTCGCCATGTATATCATTGATACAACGGTTCTGAAATTATCTATGTATTAGTGATACAAGAGTTTCTGAAGTTCGTTCTATATCACTAATACAACAATGCCCTTTGTTTATGTTGTTATGTCAATGATATAGAGAAAATTTCAAAAACCATTATGTCACTAATAGAATGTGAATTTGGAAACTGTTGTATTACTAAGACAACAAATTTCAAATAACGTTGTATTACTAATACAAAGCGACTTTCATAACCTGTTGATACATTGGTAATTTTCCAAACTAACGCTATGTTTGATAATTAGACCTCAAACTATTGCTATTTCTCAAAAAAAAACCCCTTTTTTAAACGTTGGCCGAACCAACACCATATAAAATGAAATAGACAGAAGGAATAAATGAACAAAACAAAAGAAGAAAACAATGAGAAGAAAAAACTATAGCTCTATATTGAAGAGTAAACTTTCCTATGATGCTCTTGAAGTAAAATCAATGACTAAAATTAGGTTTCCAGTAAACCATATCACAGGACTCTGTCAAGCCTAGAACACTTCTAGAGTCTTGACAAATTTCACAACTTCTTCTTATTCACAGTCCTTTTATCAGTAATATTTCACCCTTTAGGATCCAAGCTACAAAATTAAGGAAATTGAAACAAGTTTTGAGCATTCATTTCACTGAAGTGTATAACTGATGACTTTCCTATGTAAACCGTGCAAAACAAATTCGGTGATGAGTATTTAAATTCACTCACAAAACTTTAACTTTTAATCATTTGAATTTCATTTATTTACTTTCTTTCTTATTTGTGTCTATCCTATTAATTTTACTTATTTTTCCTTGGAAGTATAATCAACATTCAAAAACAATTGTGCAGTATTCAAGGTTTGATTTGGCATAGTACATGTTCTGTGACCAGGTAAGAAACTTTAACATCTCATTACACATGATTCTGATAATGTACTCATGACTTTTAAAACTTATTTGTGAAGTAGTTAATTATTTAATGATTGTTATGGAAAGATTAAATATTGATATCTTCCTCTAGGAATTCAAATATCCTGACACGACCCAAGGGTACCCCCCTTGACGTAACATGGCGTACTTGACCCCGAAGGGGTCGCATACATGCCCTTAGCATAATCATAACATAATATATTAGAAAGTACAGGAAAATTTAAAACTTCTTTAAAACCATACAATCAAAAACATTTTCATAAGCAAGCGGAAGTCTTTACTAAAACTTTGTCTCAAACCATCTACTTACACTCTTGAATAAAAGACTTGGGACGCAGCCCACATAAATGTCTACAACATAAAGAAAAGACATAAAGGAAACGTAAGGGGTTTGTCCTCAAAACTATGAGGACTCACCAATTCTTCAACTCCTCTTGCACCTTAAAAACCTAGCCTTATAGCAACTCAATCTCCGAACCCTACATTTGATTAGAATGTAGGCAATATGCGTTAGTACAAAATGTACCAAGTATGATAGCTAGCACAACACCATAAAAGCATCTCAAAATGGTTAGTCAACATAAGACATAAGAGACAATAACATAAGCATAGCATAATCTCCAACATAAGCATCATATCATCACAAGTCAACATAAGACATAGTTAATGAGCATAGGAGATAAATCATAATTATAGTAAGCCAAGTATTCAACATAAGCATCATATAAGCGTAATTGAATTAGTCATCCATACTATAATAGCACCATTCTCAAGTAACCTCAAAAGCATACATGTGCGAAGAAAGAATAGCATCCGATAATAATACCCAAGCCAAGTATCCCTTTTTTGGTCATCTTAATCATAGTCCATATACATGGTCAACTCTTTAAGCTTTTCTACGCCATAAGGGCACCATACTTCTAAGTAACCTCAAAGCACACTTGTGCAATGCATGAAAGGCATCCCATACTACCCTTCACACTAAGCATAACCTTGAAGTCATCTTATTCATATCCACCCTCCGTTGACCTCATTACAAACCTAACTATCATAACTAATGGGATCTCTAAGCTTTAGTCAACTATAACTAGGAAGGGAAACTATATCACAATCCTATCTCAACTCCTTTCTTTAGTAACCTTAAGTCATACTTGTGAAATGCATGAATAGAACCCCATAATATTACTCATGCTAAGTACTACTTTTAGGTCCTCACACTATTACTTCTTGACTTGGAACCTAGTTCCCTTCTTTAACTTTTAGAAAAATATGAGGCACTCTCTTAAGCACATCTTAGTTCATTATTAGGTTGAACTCTATGAGATACTTCCTTTAGTATGTCTAAGTTCACTATTAGCATGGATTCTATGAGATACTTAAGCATGTCTAACCCCTTTATACTTTCAACACTATGAGATACTCTCTTATGTATTTCTAAGTTCCTTCTTCACATGGACCCTATGATATACTACCTTAAGCATTTCTAAGTCCATTTATACTCTTGAACACTATGAGGTACTTCATTAAGTACGTCTTAGTTCAATTATGTTTTAGAACACTACGAGATGCTTCTTTAAGAATGTCTTAGTTCATTGGATATGGATATTGCTACTAGAAACATTGAATCAACTATGTGAATGCTTCCATCTCATGAGACCTAACTTTGGGAAAACCCACACTCTACTACGTAAGAGTTCCCCCTTCAACTTGGATAGTCCTCACATCAACTAGGTGTGGTTCTTCCTTCAACTTGGAACCCGGACCCTACTCCATATCATTGTCAATATCCACTTGGAGCCAAGCATAAACCCCAAGGTTTACTTGTTAAGCCTTGCTTAACACTCATGTCTTATGGAATGATGTCCTAGAGAACCAATCCATGTTCAAGTGATTCTATCACTTCATACTTTCAAGCATTAATAAAGTAGATTAGGTGAGTATATGCCTTTCATCACAAATCCACCTATTAGACTTCTATTCATCACATTGACTGTACTCTCAAAGCCCTAGTGATTCAATATTCATGACTACAAGTCTTACACTCAAAGCTTTACTTCATTCTATCATCATTCATATCTATGTTACAAGACACTCAAGTCATAGGATTCATCTTTAGGCAATTGTAGTCATATTATTCCTTATAAAGAGACTTTAGTCATAATTCATCATGTAAGATCAATATCAAGCAACACTACTCAAGAACCATCATATTCACATTACTCTAAATTAATAAATGCATATACGTTCTAGCCCTAGACAATTACTAGTCAAGGCATTAATTCTAGAAGATCACGTTGACCATCAGTTTCACCATCCATGGCAATAACCCACATAAATCATCTTCATCAATTAGACTAGTGTAATCATGGAAATCATATAAATTCATCATAATATCATGAATTAACAATAAATTAATCATACATAAGTATTATCCGACCAATTGGAGTCATACCCAACTACACCCACACATTGGAAGTAACCCTAGCTTAGATTGGGGATCTTCTTCACAAATTAGGGGAAACCTCGGGGACTTTATGGGTGGAATAACCCATAGATGAATAAAATAAACATACCTTTAATAAAAGCACTAGCACAAGCTCTCAACAGTGGACTTTGTTCTTGACCCAAGCTTCAAGCTCCATCTTCTTCTTCAATGGGGGTTTTCTAGAGAGAAAAATATTCTTTCGAGGGGATGAAGTTGGGTTTTTTTTTATTCTAGGGAGAATGACTTAATTGAATGAAACTTGAGTCTAAAACGATTATATACTTTACTAGGGAAGAATAAATCAATGTAGTATCAATTTAGGGACAAATAACTAAAAACCCCTAAGATTCTAACTTAAAACTACAAATCTGCATGTTGAAGCTCGCCAAGGGCGCTTGGCAACTCACCAAATGTGCCCTCAGCTCACCTAATTTTACAGTGAGTCGACTTGGGGGCTAAGTTGACTTAGGCAATGGGGGATTCAACTTCGACGATGGGGTATTCATCTTTAGCGATGCACTAATTGGAATTGCGAGACCGACTTTCCTCGCCTAAAGTTACAGAATGCAGGACATCAAGAATCAAGCCAAAAAATGAGGAGGCTCAATTTGGTGGATCACCAAGTCGACTCGGCAGATCGCCTAGTCAACTAAGAAGTGAACATTTTTCCCTTCTCTTAATCCAAGGTGTTACATATCACATCCAAGGATAGGATAGATATAGCAAGGTATAGCAAACAGTATATTGATGGTGTTGAATCATTCCTAGATTTTGCTTACTCTTATGGAGATCCTCAAGGAGAGGAAATTCAGTTTTCATGTGCAAAATGTTGTAATATTCATTGGACAACAAGGAATGTAGTGTATAATCATCTAATATGCTATGGATTTGTTAAAGGCTATACAAGATGGATCAATCACGAGGAATGGGATATCAAGTTGAATGTTGATTATGATATGGATTACTCGCGTGATGATATTAATGGGTTGTTGAATGATCATTTTAGAGATGTTGCACAGACTGAAGGAGTTTATGATGGTCCAAATGAAGAAGCCAAGAAATTCTATAACTTAGTTGAAGAGGTAAGCCAAGAATTATATCCTAGTTGTACAGGATTCTCTAAATTAGGATTCACACTTCGTTTATATTTGTTGTGAAGTGTCTACATGGATAGAGCAATGAATCATTCATTTCTCTTTTAGATTTATTAAAAGAGGCGATGCCCGAGTTGAACATTCCTCCATTTTACAATAAAACCAAGTCTATGGTTAAGAATCTAGGTCTTGATTATGAGAAAATTTATGCATGTCCCAATGATTGCATGTTGTTCAGGAATGATCATAAGGATGATGAATTTTGTCGTACTTGTGGAGCTTCACGATAAATTAAATCTCTTGAAGTTAATAGTGAGCTTGAGCATTCAAAAAAACAACATCGATTTTCAGCAAAGAGTTTGAGACACATTCCATCAATTACTAGACTCAAAAGGCTATTTATGTGCTCAAAGACGGCAGATTCTTTGAGGTGTCATAACGAGAAGCATTCTAAAGATGGTAAGTTAAGGCATCCCGTTGATGGTCTAGCATGGAAATACTTTGATAGGTTTCATCGAGATTTCACACTAGATTGCTGCAATGTAAGACTTGGCTTGTCAAGTGATGGGCTCAATCCATTTCGAACCATGAGTATATCACATAGCATATGGACAGTTATATTGATGGTGTATAATTTGCCGCCTTAGATGTGCATAAAATATGCATATTGTATACTTTCTTTACTTATACCTGGGCCGCGATCACCTGGAAATGACATGATGTTTACTTACAACCATTGATAGACGAGTTAAAATTATTGTGGAATTATGGGGTTAAAACATATGATGCTTCAAGAAATCAAACTTTTCAAATGCGGGCAACTCTTATGTGGACAATCAATGACTTTCTTGCATATGCTATGTTATCTGGTTGGAGTATAAAAGTAAAGTTTGCTTTCCCCTGTTGTAACTATGGAACTAATTCTCGCTATCTTAAACATAGTTGGAAAATGTGTTATATGGATCATCATGTTTTTCTACCCACGGATCATCCATGGAGATCTAACAAAATTTCTTTCAATGGAAAACTGAATTTAGGCCTCTTCCACCTTTCTTAAAGGGAACTGATGTGCTTAATAGCTTACAAGATTTTGAAAATGTGTTTGGAAAGAAGATAAAGAGATCAAAAGATGGCCCATGGAAAAAAAGGTCAATCTTTTTTGAATTACCTTATTGACAGCACAACTTGTTACGCCGCAACCTTGATGTAATGCAAAAACCTACTATGATTTGAAAGATATGGGAATAAAAAAGAACATTCATCCAAAAGATAAAGAAGATAGTAAGAGAACAAAGTTTGCAAAAGTGTGCTTCTCAATGACAAATGGAGAGAAATCATTATTTTGTGGAGTTTTAAAGACAGCCAAGCTACCTGATGGTAGTGCCTCGAATATATCTAGGTGTGTGCACTTGGATGAAAGAAAATTGTCTAATTAAAAAAACCCATAATGCTCATTTCATGTTACATTACTTGCTTCCTAAACCAATGAAAAGCATTCTTCCTAGTCATGTAGATATTCCTTTGATTCGTCTTAGTTCCTTCTTCCATCGTTTGTGTCAAAAAGTAATCACATTGGAGGAGCTGGATTGCTTAGAAGGATAGATCATAGAAACAACAAATCTGTTGGAGCAAATTTTTCCTCGTTCATTTTTTGATATAATGATTCATTTGCCTATTCATTTGGCAAATGAAGTGAGACTAGGAGGTCCAGTTCAAAATCGATGGATGTATTCCACTAAAAGAGAAATGGGTACATTCAAATCATACATCCGCAACAAACGTTATCCAGAAGGTTGAATAGCAGAGACACAAGTGGGAATAGATTGTATGAATTTATTCTCTAAATATCTGCATGGGGGTGTGCATAGCCGATTTAACAGAAGATCCCGAAATAATGATGAATGTGACCCAAGTGATGCAGAAACTTTGAGTTTGTTTCCTAACAAAGGAGTTGCTTTGGGAGCAAAGAAAACTGATCCATTCATTTTAGATAACAAGTAACTAAGTCAGCCATATACATACTTATGTGGAAATTATCATGAGGTTCAAGAAAATATTACGTACCTTAATTTGAATATATTATTCTTTTTGTATAATTAATTTTTAAGTTATTTTATTTATTGTTTTAACAAAATAAAGTACATGTTGTGTAGAGAGCATGCACAAGAGGTTAATAATCAACCACGAAGATCTAAATGGATCAAGGCCAAGAATAATTGTCAAAACTTCTCTTAATGGTTTGAAACTCATGCTTTGCAAGAGGATGTGCCTAATTTGATAAAACAATTGTCTAGAGGACAAAATTTAGTTGCAAAAAGATATTATGGGTATCTCATCAATGGATATAGATTCCATGTTAGGTAGTGTGATGCAAGGTGTAAAACAAAAAATAGTGGTGTTACACTAGTTGCCTCAACTACAAGCTTTGCAAACTCAAATGAAAAAACTATGATTGTTGCAGATTTGACTTATTATGGTAGAATAGTTGATATTGTTGAGTTAGACTGTTACGATCATTTTATGGTTGTTCTATTTAAGAGCGATTGGCATGAGGTTGAAAATGATACTTATAGCGATACTTATGTCTATTTTAACAAGAGATGCTCTCAGGAAGAGCCTTTTGTGCTTGGATCTCAATTACACCAATGCTTCTATGTGCAAGATCCATATGATCAAGATAGACATTATGTTATGAAGAATATTCCGAGACTTGTTTAACATGGGTGATCAAGTTGAATCTAATCTCCCACAAAGTTATGAAAACCAGCCATCTGAACATTTGATGGGACCATTTATACCAAAAGATAGTGATGAAGTACTCTTAACAAGGACTGATGTACCAGAAACAATTATTGATGTGCCTTCAGAGGAATTTGTTACTCAACAACTTGAAGTCGAGTATGAAGAGGAGTTTGAAGATGAGTCTGCAAATGAGTTTGAAGACGAGTCAAAAAATGAGTATGAAGATGAGTCTAAAAATTAGTATGAAGATGAGTCTGAAGATGAGCTTGAAGATGAGTCTGAAGATGAGTTTGGAGATGACGCACCATGAGTTTCATTATTTTTGTGATGACCATATAGTGCTCACTTACTGTTTTTGTTATTTAATTGTTTTTTTTGGTACAAATACATTAAGATATCTAATATGTGGACTTGAAGATTAGATCGCTACAATGTTTAAGCATTCTGTAGGATTTTTTCATGAGCCCAATTGTTGTTTGATTAAGTTGTAACACCCCAAAAATTCTATGACTTAAGTTGGAGCATCACCTTATGAATGATGACTTAAAAATAGTTGACATGATGTTTATAAACCTAAACTAATGTAATTGACTTTGTTTGGAAGAGTAAAATTCTAAACGTCAAGAAACGACCACGACGTCCGGAAAATAGAGAAGAATGTGTTCTAGTGTGTCCTTAGGTTTTGGGCAGTTTGGGAGTGTCGTATGATAGTATAATCTGGTGAAAAGGTTTAAAATAGGTAAATATATGTTCCTAGGATCAAAACGTATGAATACAACTTCCCAGGGCCACCGTAACGGACCCCGAGGAGGACCCCAACCTTAGCCAAGCAAGCAGCCAAGGCAGCTTGCAAATTGCACTTAGAGGGAATAGAGGCGCGTCGCGCAGTTGCTCCCCCAAGGAGAAAAAAGTCAGTTCGCGACGCGGTCGTGTTGTGGACTCTACTGTCTCGAAATTTAATTCCAAATATCTTCAGGGAACAGCTCCGCGTCACGGACTTGTTCCGCGACGAAAATGCAGAAATTTAGAAATCTATTTTTACTTCATTAAAGAGTCCATTTAAGTGAGGGGTATTTAGGGTACTTTAGGGGACGTGTATATAATGATTTTTAAGTCTATTTACCTCACTTTTATAACTCAAACACAAAACCCCAAAGATCTAAACCTAAAGTTCCTCCTTCTCTCTACTCTCTGTCTTTTCTCAAGAACTCCATTGAAGAAGATTGGAGCTTCAAGAAGAATACCAAATATCCAAGGATTCAACTCGGATTTTTGTGGTTAATTCGTGAATAAGGTATGGTTGCTTATCACTCTTGGGATTCCTTTCCCCAAGAGGCCCCTTCAAGATGAATTTCAAAATCTCCAATTTCTAGGTTTCAATCCAAAAACGTGGCTCTTCTTTCTAAAGTGAAATTGATGTTATAAACTGACTTTGATTGATGTTATATGAACAATTATGGATGAATTCATGTTGTATTGGTGGTTTCTTGAAGAATTCCCCATGAGACCCATGTTTCTCCTTCTTTTCCTAATTCTAACCCTAGTTTGTGTTGGATATTGATTGAAGGCTATGAATTGAATGTGATGTCATGTAATTCATGTTTGTATGATGATTTTACCCTAGGTTATGTATAATTTCTATGAAATTAGGATTGAGTCTTTGAATGAAGCCTTGAAGGCTATGAAGGGAATATGTCAATTGCTTATATTGATGTTGATGATGTTATTACTTCATGAATTACCTTGTATTATGTATTGGTTATGAATTGCTTGGTAATTGAAGTATGGATGTCCCACAAAGGACAAGAAGGTATGAAGGTTGGTTCTTCTTTGAACTCAACTATGAAAGTTGAATTACTTAGATTGTAATGATGCTATACCTAATATGTTATTCTGGTGTTGATGACCTAGTTTCCTCATCCTTAACCCTTTACACTTGAATTAGCTATGAAGTATGTATGTATATTATGGTATGATTGCTATATGATTGAAAGGTAGTTCTCATAATTGTAGTATAATGTAAAGTGAAAGGTTTACTCACTTTCTAAGTGCCTCTAAAGTGAAAGGATTGTTACTCACTTATGAAGACATATGAGCTATTATGGTAAGATGTCTACATAAGAGTCTAGTAAAGGCTAATGTGAACTTATGTGATGACTAAAGATGATTACTAAAGGGAATTAGATGCTTAGCACCGAAAGGGCATGTAAATGAGATGGGGGTCTCACGTTTAGTAAGTCCGGCTCCCCACATGGGTTTCCTCACGTTTAGCAAGTCCGGATTACCTATGGTATGTGTTGTCTCATGAGATAAAAAACCCCACGTTTAGTAAGTTAGGGTTTCTAGAAGCAATATCCTTGACCCTTACCTATGTGCCCACATAGGAATCTAGCTTAGTGGATCCACCTATATAGCTATGTACGAATGGTTACACCTTAGGCAAGTGTTAACCCTCTCTTTTCGGTGTGGGAGTAGAACACCGGATTCCATGTAGCTCTCATGGTCTATGTCGGTTATTGCAATATTTCCCTAATGTAAAAGTAAATGAAGGTATGAAAGGTGTGAACTCTTACTAGGGATTTGTTAAGGGTTTCTACATAGTGTAAGGGAGGGTATGGGACTTCTTTTGCACATTGCACTTGTGGGATCCTAAGGGATGGTTGTAGTAGTGTTCTCTTATGATTATGATTATTATGACTTATGTATGATCATTATGAATGTGGTAAGTTATGACGAAATATGATCTTATGAATGTATGCATGAAGTAGGTTGCTTAATCTGATATTTGGCTTTGAATAGGGTTATGGGGTTCTATTCTTTGCATTGCACTAGTATTGCTTGGGCTGTCTACATGTTGGGATGATATTATATTGGTTTGGACTATGATACTTAATTTGTGTGCATATTGGATTTACTTGGCAAAAAACATATTTTGAATAAAATGTCCTTTTATGCATGTTTCAATGGTTTTTATGCATAGTAGCCATACTTAGAACGTGTGTTGTACTAACCCATATCTTCTCCCTTTTCCCAAACATTTAGGTTCGGGCCGTTGAGGATTCAAGCTTACTTCTCAAGACACTTGGAGTTGCTTCCCCAAGTTGGTGAGTCCTCAAGTCCGAGGACAAGACCCTATGATCGAGCTTCTATGTATAGTTCTTTGCTTATGTTGAAAGACATTGTTGTACTTCCTATTTGCAAGACTTCTTATTGATGTAAGGGCTAAGTCCCATTTTCGACACTTCTATGTCTAGATGGTGCATTGTGATGAAGTTAGATTCTATTTTGCATATATGAAGTGAAGTTGAACTTCCAAAGTAAAAGTTTTCAGTTTTCCATGATTTTATTCAATGATACATGTTATGATGAATGCTAAGGGCTTGTATAAGACCTCTTCGAGGTCGAATATGCCGGTAATGACTAGGGGGTGCTCTCGGGTCGTTACATAAGTAAATTATGTTAGCTTTTTATCTGATTATTATTTTATTGAGGAGCCTATACTTCTAGTTGACTATTATTTTATTTGACTGTTTGTTGGCACAAACTTATATGACTAAGGTTAGTAATCTCTCC
Source organism: Solanum okadae (assembly GCA_036553675.1). NCBI lineage: Eukaryota > Viridiplantae > Streptophyta > Magnoliopsida > Solanales > Solanaceae > Solanum > Solanum okadae. The sequence continues at coordinate 27,037,264 of CM071689.1, forward strand.
ATAATTACTGGAACAATTATCAAACTACTTTATGACATGTAAATATGAATTGTTGTTGTTATTCACTTATTTGTATTCTTATTTGTTCCCTATGATTATCAGGCATTGGACATTCGAGGCAGAATAGTGAGCTCTGTAGTTTGAAATCGCTCCTGGTGTCGTCGTTGTCCCGAGTTTGTCGCTCTGAGAGAGGTACAACTCTTTACCTTTAATTTTTCCTTTTTTTTTCAGACCAAGAGTTTTATGCATTGTTATGACTGAAATAGTGAGCTGCTAGTTTGTATCAGTTTCTTAGTTGATATGATTTGATCTATTTTCTTAAAGTTAACTGAGTCTCATTTTAGTTTGTTTAAGATAGTATGTAGTTCATTCACTCGCAATTTTAAGTCCGGGTTCTCAAAATGGGGCTGTAAAATCTGGTTGTTTACCTTTCTCTCCAAGTGTGGCTCAGCTCTGTTTTGAGGGATGTTCATTAGTCAAAATATGGAAATTTTGCTCAATTTTGTAGTTGTCCTATTCTTAAGTATTTATTTTCATGTTAATATGCTTCTTCACAATCTAAGGTATTTGTGTTATAGCAAGATCCAAATTCTGGTGCAACATTTAATGGATATGACTGTTATATGATATTTTGATTCAAAATAAATAATGTGAAGTTATGCTCTACTAGTTCCGTTAAAAGGATTGCTAGTTCTCAGAGCTTAACTTAATGAAGCTACAAATTATGTACAGACGAACAAGATTTCAATCTTGTGGTACTTAGCATAAGCAGGTTGAACTTCTTGTACATCTAGTTTCAGATTAGTTCTTTTGTGTGGTTACTAGTAAGATCTTCATACCATAAGTTTTAAATTTTCATGTTAACAACCATAATCTGTGAGTTATGTTGGAATTATGATACTTGCATTACAACAGTCGTACTTGAGCTGGAAAGAGTGATATGGAAGCCTCAAAGCTAGTTTAGTTTGTAGGCAACTGAGAGGAGCAATTTGAATTCTTTACGTGTTGAATAGGTTCCTCATAGAGCTTGAACTTGTTCACGCTCATCAGTTAGCATACCTCAAAAGGTATTTCAAATTGTTTAAATTACCCGTGATAGTACTATGGAAAGGTACAAAATAAGTGCAAACTGATATAGGATTATATGATTCATGTATGACTCTAACTGAGCAGCATCCTTTAGGTTCCAATGTTATTTCATGTTTGAAAGAGTAGTAATTTCCTTTAGGTTCCAGTGTATTTCCAATCACAACAACTTCCTTGTTTGTTGCTCTGTATCAAGGACAATCAGCAAATCCTATATTTTTTTATTTTATGCTGCTACAATCTGCTATAATACAGTGCTGGAAATTCTGGAAAGAGTTGAGCTCTTCTATAAATGCCTGCACTCAGAAAATTCTGGCCACTTAATTTTTCTGAATATTATTTTGTAGGTTTACTTACTACAGGGAAAGAAATCAAAGAGATTAAAACAAAGCGAGAAGAATGAATCAATCAGCAATACTAAAGAAAAGGGTTAGAATCCAAACAAAACTCAAAGTCCATTGAAGAATCTGGATGTTGATATGCAATGTCGATCAAGTGTTGAATTGATCAACAGATTTAAGATTAAGGGTGAACATGTTGCAAACGAATGCACCAATGGTGCATAAAAGAAATAATTCCAAGGATTTAATTCCACAACTAGGAAAGAGTAAATTGTTTGGGCACAAATCAGTGATTCAATCATCTTCTGGGGAAGAGCTTAGTACTTCACATATGATTGCAGGGGAAGGACAGAATAGACCTAGGTTATTTCAATCTGGAGAGTCCAATCAAGAGAAAGGAATTAAACTTCCTATGCACAACTTCGGGTTCCAAACGTCTCAAAGGAAGGTGTTACTGCTTCTGTACATGTGACTGGAACAACACTAGGTAATGGAGAGGAATAACATGATATTCAGGATCTACTAAGCTTCAAACAGGTGAAGAGGAAGTTGGTCCTACCAGCCACTAGTGTTGATTAATTTCTGAAAAAACAACAGATACACAAAGAACATGATATTGATCATGGTCTACCAAACAAAAAACAGGTAAAGAAGAAGTCAGTCATACCAGCTACTGGTCTTGATCAGTTTCAGAAAAACATGGCATAGTCCTAGGTGATGAAATAAAATAGGTTAACCACCCAGTAGACGATGTCGATTATTTGTCAGCTTCTTCTATTCATTAACATAGTAAAGGATTGGATGATCTTGAGCATCAAGAAGAAATCGATGAGGATGAGTGTACTATAGATGAGAAAGTTGACATTGATTGTTGTACAAAAGGTATATCTTAAATCTTGTAAGATTTATTACTCATTATAAAATATATTTCTTAGTTCCTAGTTGTTACATCAATCTAGGGATATCGAAGCAGAAAAAAGTTTGACGACAAACAACATGTAAGAATATTCATGCAAAAAATTTGGAAGAAAGGGAGGAGGTGGCATTTGATAAAGGACAAGCAGTGGTACCAACCGATAAGATAGTGTCAGAATTAACCATCTTTATCGGAACAATTGATGTACACTAGTTGGCATGCGCTGCCAAAAGATATTAAAAAGCGCATGTGGGAATATATCAATATAAGAAAAATCAATTTTGAGATTTCATATTTTATTTTTTGTTTTTACTAATGAAGCTAAATATATTTTATTTTCCATAGTCCAAATTCCTAATTCCAGTAGAAGGAAAGAAGTGGGTGATGACTGGTCTTCATAATTCTTGGAGGCGACACCAACAAAAAATTAAAGAGAGATTTTTTTATAAAAATAGTACTGTTGAGGATATGCTAGCGAAACATCCTGATGACACTCCTGAAGTTCAATTTCGCCAGTTGATCGAGTATTGTAAACACCCAATTGTTCAAGTAAAGATAAAATAGTGCATTTCTACTCTTTGACATATTTTGCATCATATGTATTATTTTATTTTTGATTTATCAATTCAAACATCTCTTTTTATTAAATTACAGGCCATACCTGAGGTGAATTCTCAAAATGGGAAACAACAAAAGTGGAGGCATCGAATGAGACCAATTAATTATCCAAGAGTACGCGTGGCATTGGTAATACTTAGCAGACATATGAATTTCATTTTTTCATACTTTATTGGAGCATGCTGATTTTTTTCAAATTTCTGTTGATATAACTTGTAGTATGCAGCAAAAGAAAACAACGAGGAACCATCACAGTCTGAAATGTTTATTGCAATTCGTATAAAGACGGGAAAGGAAATTCAGGTTGGTACTGAAGTTGCAATAGTATGTTTTTTAAAGGGGATTATTGGTGAATTTATTTCAGACTTATAATTTATATATTGTGGAGAGTGTGACTCCATTGAATTTTATTAAGTATGTCGTCTTCTTCTTCTTTTTCTTCTTCTTCTTGTGCAAGTACAAGGAGATATTAAATATATTTTATTTTGAATTCTTTGCTGGGAAAGTTGTTATAGATTTTTTTAGTTCTTGATCGCTATCGGAGGAACAATTTGTTCGAAAGGAGGGTAAATTAAACTTAACAAATGAATCATAAACTGCTTTTAGTCGTAAAGTAAATAGTTCTTACAGTTAACTATGGATCTCAATTTTATTCAACAGGCTACACTTTAGAATGGTTAAAATTCTTTGGAAACAGCTGATGATGCTTTTCGGGAAGTGTTTGGAAAGGAGCAGCCTGGCCGACATAGGTACTATGGCAGATTAGTGACAACAGGTTCTCTAAAAGAAGATGAGGAAACTAACAAGCTAAAACAAAAGCATGCTAATGAAAAAAGTTCTCTGAAGGAAGAAATGAATTAAATGAAAGAAGAAATGCTTCATTTTTTTAGTCAATTGCTGCAAAACAACCCTGGATTGAATGCTCAAAATATACTTGTTGATGCATGTAGCGAACAAGTTGTAAGAGGCCAAAATATTCCATATTCTTCAGGGTCAACTCGTGATTCGATTCTTCAAAAGGTATTTTGTTGGTTTGTTAAGGTTTTTCTCTCTCTCTCTCTTCTGGAACCTCTTAACTGAATTTTCCTCAACTTTTTCTAGTTGTTCCTGTTGGCTATTGGTTTGATCTTGCACAACAATATCATTATAGTTATTATGAGTAGAAATAATAAAGTTAAGTGTCTTGCCTCCTGATTTGGTTGCTGATTTGTGTGTGTAGTTGTGGCTCTAGCCGCCAGCTCTTGCTTAGTAGTGATGATAGGAGTCGCAAGGTCAATAGGGATATCATTTTTAGCCTGATGTTGTCTTAGTCAAGCAGCAAATGATTGGATAGTAGTGTAGGGAGATGGTTGAAAGACTATGTCCTTATTAGCATTTTTTTGGGGATTTGGAGTAGTTTGATCAATGTGAGTATGCACCTGATTCATCATGTTTGTATCTTTTGTAAATTAGGAACATATTTACCAAAGTTGTTAGAGTGTCTTTGGATTTTTGTCTTGCTGCCTCTGTTTTTTGGCATGAAGTGTACTTGGAGTTGGCATTGATCTTGTGTGATTGTGACTCTATTTTTCGAGAATTAGGTGTGTCACGTTCCCCTTTTTCCACCTTGATTTCAGCTTGGTTGTTGGTACCCTGCCCCATAGGGGAAGTAAAATCAAAAATGATATATCCTTTGGACTTTCTGAGAATTCCACCAATTCCATTTATGCCTTGGTTCCCAAGTGCCCTGCCACAAAATTGTGATCAATAGTGACTTTTCCTGGTTTATACCAGCAGAAACACTTGATAGGTTGTTGACCAAAATTGTGAGCAGGTTTCTTTTCTCTGTAATCTGATCCCAAGTAGATGAGCAAGTGAATTCTCCATTTGCATTGGGTTTCCAGATTGGTTGATTAGAAACCATGGGCTGGTAGTGAATTTGAGTCACAAGAATGATCGGGACAAGATCCGGAGGTGCAGTTTGATAGACAGTGTGAGTAAATGGATTTGTTATTTATGTGATATCTGATGGTCATGCAATGCAAAAATATTTGAAGTGGTACATGAACAACAGTTCAAGGAGAACCTTTTTTGTTAAAGTTGCACACTCTTCTGTTATATGAGATAGGGCATCTCATTATGGATTTAATTTGGTCATTAATTGATTAGTTAAATTTTTTTGCATGCCATGAAGACAAAAGGAAATGAATATATAGTTATTAAGCTTAGGAGGAAAAACATTATCATGAGATCTAATATTATTCATCTGAAGGCTTCTTTGTGAAAAAATTGTCTGAAATCGGTTTCCTTTATAGACTACATGGTTTCTGATGTTGTACAATTTGAATGTGTCATCTTCTTTATTATTGATAAAAATGAGTTGAATGGTATTGTTGGTTTCATGTGAATTACTAACACTTACAAGACCACAAACTAGTGTTCCACAACTTCAAGTTCTCAATATCTTGCTTAATGTCTATTCTTTTTCTGGTACCTTTTTGGTTTTAATTTGCAATCTGGAACTATAATCTGCAATTTGGAATCTGTAATCTGCAATCTTCAACTCAATAAACCTTCAATCTACAAACTGGAACTGTAATCTGCAATCTGGAACTCAAAAAATCTGCAGTCTGCATTCTGCAGTCTGGAAATGTTGCAATCTGGAATCTGGAACTTCTTGCCTCTTCTATAACTATTGTAATTTGATTTGTTGTACATTCTAAATGTGTAGGGAGATGGACCTGATCAAATTTAAAGGGTTGCCACAAGTCAATTTGATCTCATTGAAGTGGATGATAAAGAGTTTTAGAACTATTGTAAAAGTTTGAATACATTATGTTTTATTTTATGAAATGTATTCCTTGCTAGAATATATTGAACTATTGTAAGAATACTTTTTGAACTATTGTGTACACAAATTTAGAATATTGCTTCTACAAGTAAGTGTATGTACACAAGACATACTATCTTTTGAAGTTTATTGCAAATCTATATATTTGAATTACTTATTAGCTAATTTAATTCTTGAGATTATTTATTGAAAAACAATATTGGTGTTTTTTATTTAGAGATTGTGGCATATAAATAATTTATAGCCAAAATAATATTACCACACTTAAAAGTGTAGCCATAGCACTGTACATTGTGGTATGCACATGGGCAAGGACTACACTTCAAAGTCGTATCATACATTAGATAGAAAAGGCAACACTTTAAAATCGTGGGCGATAAAGAAGCAAAGGCCACGCTCGAAAGTGTAGTTGTATGAGATAGAAATGTTGTTATATGAGGTACTGGAAAATGTGTCCTTTTTTCCTTTCAGGCTACACTTTTAAGTGTAGCGGATAAGTCAACACTTGAAAAGCGTCACCTCAACTCTAAGGTTACGCTTCTTTCAGCCACACCTGGAAAAGCGTTGCTTAATGTCAAAAAGTGTGGCCTTTTATCAAAGGCCACACTTTTCTAGGGTGGTTGAGACATAAAATGTTGTAGTACCAGTTCGGCAAGTCTTCTTAGAGATTTTTCGTAACGATATCTAATGTTTCCCACTTGTTCTTGTAGAAATGACTAGTCCTAAAGTAGCTGGTAGAGACATGCCACCCTGAAAGCGGGCACAAGGAGGTATTATTAATAAGAAAGCAGTTGCGTCTTGGGAAAATGTGACAAAACTACCTCCAAAGGGAGGTAAAGGCAAGGGCAAGGCACTCATGGTTTTGACACCGGAGGAGGCAAACTCCGTTCTACGAGACACACCTCACCACATCCAGTAGTGAGAGGGACTCAGAAGATTCTCAAGCTTCTATCTCCGACCCTGAGGATGACCAGTTATTGCAGGCCAAAAAAACGGAGCTAAGCTCCAAAGCTATGAATGATCCATCTAGGATCCCAGTCCCTCTGATGCCTACCCCTTCAGCTTTAGCTCCAATGCATCCTCCTGCACAAACAGTAGTGCAGGCATCACCAGTGTCATGCCCCGAAGCTACCCCTAGGACGTGGACACGGGACCTAGGATTACGAGTGACCCAAAGCTAACCCTGCTGGTATATCATAAGCATACTAAATAAACTAAAGTAAAAAAATACTATGCGGAAGCTTAAATCATCATGTAAACTGAAAGGATGGGGAATACCCATAAACTATCTAAATATATAAAACTGAGATTTTAACAACAACTGAAAAGTCAAACTCAAATGCTAAAGCTGAATCTAACTATGTCTGAAAATAGCCTCTAACTGACTACAAGTGCAGGGACATGCCCTAGCTAAATCTAGCAAAAACTGAATCTAACACTAAGAGCAAAGGAAACATGGTTGTCGTCCTCGGAGAATGAAGACTTACCACTGATGTTGCTAAACTGAAGATCGGGATTTGATCTATGCGTGATCTGGGACTATTCGGGTATGTTGAACACTAGTCCACTCGATATTAAGCTACTCCCAATTAGAATGTATATAAATAATATTATGACTGAAATGTGAAGTACTGCATAGCTAAGTTACTGATATGCAAATTCTGAGAATGCAACAATTATAATTGATAACGTGACATTCGTAAAATGAAGCATGTATATCTGTTTAGACTTAATTAGCATGTGTAATTCATGAACTAAACGAATCTACACAACTAAGGTTATGAATATCATACAAGAAACTAAGCAATAACATGATAATATGATTTGGATCATTCTAACAGCTAAAACCCAACAATTTCTAACATTCAAGAAACCCTAGGTCTAGATAATATCAAGGGAATCAAGATTCTGACTGAATTCAAGGGAATCAATATTCTGACTAAAATCTAGGGACCTAACGGGTGAAAGGAACCCACTAGTGAAATCCCACATACCTAGTGACGAAATTCACTGAGAAATCTTTTGACTTTGGGGCTGGAACTGATGAAAACTCATTACATTCTTGAACTAGGGTTGCTTGACATTCTCTTCTATTTTACTATAAGTTTGATGATTTTTTCGTGAATCATTGATTAGGATTGGTTCTAATTTGTTTACTAGGCTAAAACTGACAAAAACCACTTAGTTTAGGGGTTAAATGATGTAGTTTAGGGGTCCAACGTATAAGGAAAATACCAAATGACCCTTGACTTTAACTCTACTGAAGCCGACCACGGGCTGACTGACTATCCGTGCACTAACCCACAGTCCGTCTTGTGAACTGTGGATTGGCTTTAGAGACGTGGTTCTGGGGATTAGATCCACGGGCTGTGGTCTAACCTAAGGTCCGTGAGTCCGGCCATGGGTTAACAGTTAGCCATTTTTCCTGAGCAAATTCTTGGAAGGTGGTTCACACGCAGTACCACGGCGCGTCGTCAGGACCACGACCCGTGAAGGGTCCCATGGTCTGACGTCTGGACCATGTAGTCTCTCCCTGTCGACCACAATTTTCCAACACGGTCCGTGAGGTGGTCCATGGCCAATTAAGGGTCCAGTGGTCCACCACATCTTGACTAGTGTGAATCCACAGACAGGTCAACGTACTGTAGTCCCTTTCACGATCCATGAACCCTGTCATGGTTTACCTGTTGCTGCTGGTTTTCTGCTGCATTTTCTAAGTTTGGGTTCCGAGGTATTATAATATCTCCTCCTTGGGAACATTCCTCCTCGAATGAAGTCCAAACTAGCTGGATAGGGAGAGAAAAAGTTGCAAACCCTACCACTATTTACTCAAAACTAAATTCTGAATGAACTAAGTTCCAACGACATGCAATTACGCTAAAAATGTTAGTACAAACTGAAGGAACATAATACTAAGACTGAATCTGCACATGAATAATAGAAAAACTAAAGAAGAACTATTACCTCAATCTGGAATGGAATCGGAAGGAAAGAGATGAGGATACTTGGCTTTGATGGCTCCTTCTGCTTCCTAAGTAGCTCCCTCTATGGACGGACTCCTCCACAAAACCTTAACTGAAGCGACTTCTTTGTTTCTCAACTTTCGAACCTGACAATCAAGAAACTCGACTGACACATCCTCATAAGCGAGACTATCCTTCACAACCACACTTTCTAAAGGTACAATAGATGTTGGATCACCTACACACTTCTTCAGCAACGAAATGCGAAAAACCGAATGCACTACGACTAGTTCTATTGTCAACTTTAACTCATAAGCCACTTTACCAACTCTTTTCAAAATCTTGTAAGGGCTTACATATCTGCTTCCCTTTCTTGCAAAATCTCATCACCCCCTTCATAGGTGACACTTTTAGGAATACCCAATCATTAACTTGGAAATCTAAGTCCCTTCTCCTTACATTTGCATAGGATTTGTGGCGGCTCTAGGTTGTCTTAAGTCTATCTCTAATGAGCTCAACTTTTTCCATGGCATCTTGAACCGAATCTGGTCCTATCAAGGCTGCTTCATCTACTTCAAACCAACCAACTGGTGATCTACATCTACGCCCATACAATGCCTTATAAAGGGCCATCTGAATGCTGGAATGGTAACTATTATTGTAGGCGAACTCTATAAGAGGAAGGTAATCATCCCAACTATCCTTGAAATCGATCACGCAAGCTCTTAACATGTCCTCTAAGGTCTAAATGGTACACTCTACTTGACCATCTGTCTGTGGGTGAAATATTGTGCTAAGATTAACCTGAGTACCATGACTTTTCTGGAAAGGCTTTGAGAAATAAGAGGAAAACTAAGGACCTCTATCTGAGATGATGGACAAACGAACTCCATGCAACTTGATTATCTCATTAATGTAAGGCCTGGAGTAGCCCTCCGCCGAATTTGTAGTCTTAACAACCAAAAAGTGCGCAGACTTAGTAACTCTATCAACTTTCACCCAAATGGAGTCATGTTGTTTGCGAGTATGAGGTGAACCTGTAATGAAGTCTATGTTGATCAGTTCCCACTTCCAAGTAGGAGTGATGATCTCTTGAGTCATACCTCATGGTTTCTAATGTTCTACCTTCACTTGTTGGCAATTAGAGCACTTAGCCACAAAATCCTCTATTTTTCTTTTTATATCTTTCCACTAAAAGACTTCCCGCAGATCACGGTACATCTTAGTGGTGCCGGGATTAATAGAATATCTAGAATTATGGGCTTCTGCAAGAATCTATTGTCTCAACTCACCCACCTTAGAACACATAATTGACCCTGATAGCGAAGCACACTATATCTCCCTTGCGAGAAAACCTCAACTCTCTGCTGATGAACTACACCCTTTAGTTGAAGCAATATTTGATCACTGTCTTGCTTCTTTTTCACCTCCGCTACCAATAAAGATTTTGCCCCATTCTGAACTGTAACACCACCATCTTATATGCTCATAAAGAGAACTCCTAAACGAGCAAGCCTGTGAACATCTTTTGCTAGTTCATTATTTTCTTCCTCAACATGTGCTGCACTACCCATATATAGTCTACTAAGAGCATCTTCTACCACATTGTCCTTACCAAGATGATAATACATACTCACATCATAATCCTTGAGGAACTCAAGTCATCTCCTCTGGCGAAGATTCAACTCTTTCTAGGTGAACACGTACTAAAGGATCTTATGGTCTATGAACACATCTATGTGAACACCATACGAGTAATGTCTCCAAATCATAAGTGCAAACACCACTGCTACAAGCTCGAGATCATGAGTCAGATAGTTATTCTCATGGACCTTAAGTTTCCTAGAAGCCTAAGCTATAACCTTACCTCGCTGCATCAACACACAACCTAGGCCAACTCTGGATGCATCATAATAGATTACATAACCGTCTGAACCCTCTGGTAGAATCAAAACAGGAGTTGTAGTTATCCTTGTTTTCAGTTCTGCAAAGTTTTTCTCACAATCATCTAAATATTGAAACTTGACCTTTTTCTAAGTCAACTTAGTCAATGGAGAGGTTATGGATAAAATCCTTCCACAAACCTTCTGTAATAACCAGCCAAACCCAAGAAACTTCTGATATCTGTAGAAGAGGTATGTCAAGGCCATTGTTTCACTGCTTTTATTTTCTAAGAATCCACTCGGATTCCTTCACTAGACACAATATGCCCAAGGAAAGCAATGGATTGCAACCAAAACTCACATTTGCTAAAATTAGTGGATAGCTGGCGAACCTTGAGAGTTTGCAGGACAACCCTCAAATGATTCGCATGTTCTTCCTCATTCCTAGAGTAAATGAGGATATAATAAAAAAAGACGACAACGAACAAGTCCAAATATTGCTTGAACACTCTGTTCATCAAATCCATGAAAGTTCTAGGAGCATTGGTTAGTCCAAATGACATAACTATGAATTCATAATGACCATACCGAGTTCTGAAGGCTGTTTTTGGGATATCACTATCTCTGACTATGAGCTGATAATAATCGAATGTGAGATCTAACTTCGAGAAATGACTAGCACCCTGAGGTTGGTCAAACAAGTTATGCATCTTGGGGATGGGATACTTATTCTTGATTTTGACTTTGTTCAATTGCCTATAGTCAATGCACATCCTGAGAGAACTATGTTTCTTTTTCACGAACAACATTGGTGCACCCTATGGGGAAATACTAGGTCTGATGAAAACATGCTTACAATACTTCATTGAAGTAATCTTGTTTCATCATAACTAAGCTACTTTGATTTGGGATTAATACCTTATTAGCTATTCTTACAATTCATGGAAAAGTACTTCTGTACTAATCCAAGACACATATTTACTCATCAATGGTTACGATTTACCAATTCAAGGCTACCAAAGAAAAGCACCTCGTTATGCAAGCCCAAGCTATCACGTAAAACATTCTCTCATGCAAGTCCAAGCTACTCAAGGAAGGGTACTATAGCTCAATCCAAGCTATCATGAAATGGTGTGGCCTCACCAAGTCAAGCTATCATGCAAGCATCCTCTCATGCTAGATCAAGCTAACCTTTGGAAGGGTAAGATTTTTCAATCCAAGGTTATCCATGAGATCTACTACTCAAGCTACCATGCATGGTCTTGTCTTACCAAGTTGAGATGTTCATGAAGGGATTTCATATCAATTCATGTCTACATGCTTACTATCAAGCAATACATATATGTATACTCTAATCTAAAGCAATCTATAATGTATTTCATCAATCCTAGAATATAATATATAAATCCTCAATATCCGCTTTCATGGCTTAAAACCTATCTATATCACATTCATCTTAGAATCATATGTTAGGCATGGATACATGTACAATCATACTAAAAAATGCAATTATATCATAAACAATCATAAACAACCACAATCCACTCAATTTAATCATAACCCATAACATTAGAAGAAACCCTAATTTGACTTGGGGAATTCTTCTTCTAAATTTGGTAAATCATGGGGCTCCATGGATGAATAAACCATCATACCTTGATTACAAAACCCACAAAGCTTGGAAGAAAGGAGTCTTGACTTGACCTAGCTTGACCCTCTTCTTCTTCTTCAACTTTCTAGAGACAGGAACCCAATTCTTTTGGTGAGCATGAGAGAATGACTTAATTTAGGGACCTAAAGTACTTATATAGGTTTTCTAGGCTACGGTAAAATGACACCACTTAATTCTAATTAAAGTCGGAAAGAGTCTTGTGTCCCAAAACTAACTGTCTAGTCACCAACCACGAGACCATGTTGACGAGCCGTGGATGGACCTACGGTCTGTCCTGGTCAAGCGTGGTTTGGTGACAGAGAATTCGTGGCCACCTACGACTTCCCCAACCACAGGTCGTGGACCCATCCATCGTGGGTCCAAGCGTAGTTACTGCCTTAGGTAGACTTCCATGGTGTCCATTTACTGGGCCACCTGTGAGGCGTGGTCTCACCCACGTGCCTCGGTTGGTCCTTGTGAGGTGGTACCTTGAAGTTCTAACTTGCTATGCCCTCTAACTCGAATTCGGGGTGTTACAAATCTAGGGCCTGGCATATCATAGATGCACAGGTAGGAGAGCTTGGGTTCACTTTTGAACTCTCAGTTGAGAAAACAAAGAGAGAAGAAGAAAGGGACCAAGAAATGGCCCATATGAGGACTCAGATGGATATTCTCCAAAAGCACATCATTGTCGGTCAAGAAAAGGTAAATCACGTTAGTGTTGCTGATATACCATGAGTTTACGGTATTTTTGATGCATTTCACTTAGAATTTGTGTGTGTATTGAGCTATTTTGTTATTTGATATAATTTTTTTATGTAATATTTTGCAGGAAATTAGTTTGGAAGTGGTTAAGAGAAAACAAGATTATAAATGGCAGCAGCAACAACCAACGAAGCCAATAACGGACATAGGTCCAGTGACGGCCCATAGGTGGTGCAACATAGATGAAGTTCAGGGAAATCTGACCAAGTGTGGAACCACGAAAGCTAATGACGGACCATAGGTCGAGTTACGACCCGTCCTGCATATCCGTTGATGAGATTAGAGACATGGAGTTCCAGTACCTAAACCATGGAGGCGACCAATGGACCATAGATCGAACAACGGTCTGTAGGTCATGTCGTCAGTCGAAACCGTGTCCTGGATCAATTTTCCTTATTTTGTTTCCTAGTTGGTTTAGCATTTAAAACTCTATAAATATGGGTTGTATTTTACGTTTTTGGGAGTAAGACATTATTGTATACTTTTCTTTTGGTCTTTTGGAATTATTTTGCAAACACTTAGCAATTTAATTTCCGAAAGTTTGTTTATGCAATTTGCACTTTGAATTTCAATTCAAGATTTCAGTCTTCATCGAATCGAATTGTAAGTTCATGAGTTCCATTAAACTAATTATAATTGTGAACTATCAAACATGAGTAGCTAAATCCACAACAAGGGTTGTGGGAACCATGAGCAATTAACAAAGTATGAACAATAACTAAGTAATTCTTGAATAGTGTTTATTTAATATTTTCGTTTAGAAATCTTTCAGCGGTGTGCAATGTTAGAACTCACCTCGTTCCTACCTTCCTTACAAAGGGGTAACGGATGAGAAAAATATTAAACACCAGAGATTTAATTAAGGATTTGCTGCTATCTAATAGTTTGACTTCAATCAATTGAGGAGTGGGTGAATACCCTAAGTTAATTGACACGATGACTAATATGGGGTGAAGGTAAGGGTTAGTCAAGCACATAATCGTAGATTTACGAAATCGCGAGTGAAAGTTCCTACGATGATTACACATCACGTAGGGATACATAACTTATCGAGTTTAAAATTTTAATCGATTTTGTCTAAAAATTATATATTTAATATGCATGTTTTATAAAAATTATTGTAAATACTATTAAAATATTTTTAAAATTATTAGTAAAACTCGAAATAATTCAAATGTTTTAAAAATTTAAGTACTTTTAATTATAATATTTTGTAGTATCTTAATTGGATAGCATTTTTAAAATTCCCTCAAAATCATTTAAATTTTATCGAATTTTATTCTAATTCATTTCAATTCTAGCCTATTCAATCCCAATTGTATTTCAATGGTAACCACCCTTTCATTTCAATTCTAGTCAATTTTATTGCAATTTTGGCCATTCCAATTCAATCCAATCTGGCTAATCTGAACCGTCCATCTTTGGACCCAATGTCAAGATCAAATCCCACCCTTTAATCTAAATCGATCCAAGGGTTCAAATTCATTAACCCTTTCTTTCCTTTTAATTCACCAAAACCTAACTCTAATTGATGATCCTCTCTTTCTCAAAAGATCAGCGCCGCCAGCCCCCCTCTCTTCTCACGTCGCTCCTCCGGCGAGACCATCCATCGCCGGTGAGACTTTTGCCTCTCCCCTCGCCCGTCACTCCCCTTCTCCAGCGAGAGCAATAGCAAGCAGCGACCGCGAGATGCAGCAGCTCCAGTCGGTGACAATAATAGCAGCGAACGGTGAGGGCCACCGGCAGCAACTCCAGTCAGGTGAACTCCAACAGTAGCAGCTTCGCGCGGTGAGAAAAACAGCATCCGGCGACAACAACAGTCCAAGACCAGCAGGAGCTCCAGCGATATCGAAGTTTCAGTCTTCTAAAGACAGACATATCTACTTAGATTTGTCCAGGTTCGATCTGTTTTGGCCGATTTAGCATTTGATTTTCTATCAAATTCCTTAAATTTTGCTTGTGTTTGTTCCACATGAGTTATGATTCCTATTGTATGTTTGTTGTACAGGAATTTCAATTAGTATTGTGAGTCTCATTTTAAACTTGAGCTACTATTTGCTATTTTTTGATTTGGTGATCTTCTGATTTAGAATGTCAAAATATTTCTGTGTTATGCACTCTTTTGGAGATATTAGCATGTCGTTGATTTTTAAAAAAAAAATATTACTAGAATTGTTGGATGTTGATTCAATTATTTAAGATCTGATGTGATAATTGGTTAATTTTCTCAACACTGATTGCATCCAATCAAATTTGCTCGTTAACTAATATGGTGTAAATTTTCTCTAACTTTAATATCCGCTTCATATAGGGTAATTAGTTAATTAAGTGAGCCTATTACTTGTTTCTCTCTTATGACTTGTTCTTAATATGATAATCTTGATTCCTTAAGTTATTACTTTGCCCTAAATTGATACAATGTGCTAATTTGGTATGATTCTCTTGTTGGACTACATGATTAATGATTTAAATTGATACTATGGCCATAAGTACTTCTTGCCAGCTCTAAAATTGGTCTGTATGGGGTAAAATATTGAAGTTTGTGTGGTTTGGAGTTATTCTTACTTTCCTTGAATAGTCACTTCCCTTGCCCCTATTTGTTATGTTAATTGATTTTCTTGGTTTAGTTAAGGGTAGACTGATTTTATATGGTAAAATATTATTCAGTTTAGGTAAGAAAGATTAAAAAAAACTGATTTTCAATCTTGATCTGTTTAAGGAACAATTTTAATTGATCCTAAATCAATTACTTCCTTTTCCATGGCCGACCTTTCTCCCACTATAAATAATGCCCTTACATTCATTCTTAGGGGTACCGGACATATACTTACATGCTTTAAGAATAAAAATTCTCTCTGCTCATAAAAAAAAAGAATTCTTGTAACCTCTGGATCATTCCATCGGATATTCCTGCAAATAATTCATTCCTGTTTATTTAACTACTTAATCGGTTAGTTCTCTCATGTATTTTAACTTTCGAATTATATCAATGTTATCTACTTCATGCGTAAATTATGTATGAATAAATAAAAAGGGAAGCATTTGGGTTAGTTCTCTTCACCTCTCTCTTTTATGTGTGATATATTGTGAGTGGTTCGTTTAAGTATTGTCGGTCTACATGTATGTGAATGATAATTTATTATGCATGTTTGCTTTTATATGTATTTGGCTGTATTTTCTCTGAGCAGGATCTTGATCTTAGAGTTCAAGTCGCTTTGGAGGGGATACCGATGGATTTTAGTTTACTTTATGTAGCTCCTGGTTTTATTTTGGTTCTGTAATATTTGTATAACTCTCTAACTCTCTATTATATATGAAATAACTTGGGCAATCGACAAAGGGGGGAGGGGATATACGTGCTACTTGTTACTTTATCGCAACTTAGTTGTGTTAGAAAAGCATGCCTATAGGATTGTGATTTATTTTATCGTTCTTATTCTAATAATACTCATTTGAGATCCGTCTAAAAATAAAAAATATATTTTTTAAGTCATTTCCGATAGTATCACCTGTTTAATATTATCTAATTATAGTTTAAAGTTGATTGTACATATTACTGGAGTGTCGTGACCACCTTCTAAATGATAATAATAAATAATATATTTGCTCCTTGTTTCATCTAATTCAACCAAAGCTCCTTTTATATAAAATGAATAAATATTTAAATATTATCATAATTTGTTTTGTATCGTAACGTTCTGCCATTTTTTACATCATGCCTATAGGGGTTAAATAATTTTTAATATATTATTCTGGTGTAGAAAACATGCCTATAGGTTGTAGATTTTGTGTCCTTACTTAGAGATCATGCCTGTAGGACTTAATTTTTAGATTGATATGTTAATCGGATCTAATAAATTACAGCATGTTAATCATTCAGTTTATATTTTCCAATATATTAATCACCTGAAAATCATGTTCATAGGAGCTATTAAATAATTTCTAGCATGTCTAGAAAATAAGATTGAATCTGCAAATATGTTTGGCCCACTGTTAAATCATTTCTGCACTACATTCAGTTTGTGCCATTTAAAATAAAACTAACTAACTATTCCCACCACGTCATAACTAAATAAAATCAACTTATATGACTGTTTTATGCATATTTAAGAGAAACTAGTATAGTAAGACGTCTGAACTTAAATCAAAATAAAATCTGTCTGATATAATTATTTTCTGCATTCTTGAACACTGTCCTGCCACTTAAAATAAATAATTTTAATTATATTTTAATTTGTCCAAGTTTAGAATAATTACTAATTAAATCTGCCCGTGTTTAAAATATGTGCCCTTATTTTTGACCGATCTGCGCTAATAATTAAAATAAAATCTTTTATTGCCCTAAAATATCTTTGCATCTGTGATCACTTTTCCTCTATATTTTAAAGTCAAATTAATTAAAATATGCATTCGCAATTGATTTTTTCCACTCTTAATTAAGTAATTTTCATTGCTGTAATGCTTGTGTATATGCCACACACTTAGCATGCGACCTTCACTTTACTTGTGTTTGCTAGCATGATTAATAAAACTTAGAGGCCAACTTGAGACTTTACATGCTAAATGAACGTCCAAATTGATTGATTCGGTGTCTAGGTGGGCCTATTAGGAATCCTTATTTTATTTTTAGTCTAAAACCTCCAAATAGTAGTCCAATGCCTCTTGGACCATAAACGGGGACTCTAAACACATTTAGAGAAAAAAAGCATGCGGTGGTGGGGTAGGGGTAGTTTAGCCCGTACGGAGATGATGACATTGCCTCGAGTAGTAAATGACAAACATTTGTTTTGTCTATCCCTATATAGAAGCCGAGCGTTGATCCGTAAAGTCCTTCAAAGTCTCCCTTTCCTTCTCCCTTCTATATGTTTATAATAATTATAATTATTTGGGGTAGTTTAAATTTAAAAAAATTGTTTGCTTATCTACTTGTGCAATTTCTATCTCCTTGCTTATCTCTTTATTAATTGTTTAATATTTATTTGTTATTATGTTATCACTTAGTCTTGCATTCTTAACTAATTAATTAAAATGACTAAGATGCCCTTAATTGTTTAATGTTATTATGTTATCACCTAGTTTTGCAGGTTTAATTAATTAAATAAACAAATGAGGTAATCTTAATTGTTTAATATTATGTTGTCACCTAGTTTTGCATGTTTAATTAATTAAATAATTAAATGAAGTAATCCTAATTGTTATGTTGTCGCTTAGTAAGCATGTTTAAGTTAAATAACCTAAATTAATGACGTGACTATACTTGCTACTTGTAACCCCCACATAAACTGCATGAAATACGGCCGGGACCCACATTTGTGGACCTCGAGGGAAGCTTAACACCTTCCCCTAGAGGTAATTTGAACCCTTACCCTGATCTCTGTTTCGTTGACCTTTAGTTAGATTTAGGTAGGTTAGATAGGTCCCCTAACGTACCTTAATTCGTTAGGTGGCGACTCTTCAATCAAACCAAAGCCCAAAAGAGTTGTTAGGTCGAAAGTCCATTTTGCGAAAAATGGGGTGCGACACTGCTGCCACACAAATTTTTGAAAACTATAAATACTCATTGAGGGTTATATCTTAGTATCAAATTTTTAGTGTGTGAAACAATTAATATAATTTTCAGTAGTTTTTATTTGTGCTCTAAGTTTAAAGAGGGTTTTGAAACTTGAAGAAGAAGAGGGTTTCATCACCAAGGATTTGGACTTGGATCTCTTGGATTCTTCATTCTTGGCCTGTAACAAAACTTAAATCTTCATACCCATTTGAATGCAAGCTCATTTACATATAAATTTATATCTCTTGTTGTGTGGCTAAAACCCCCAATTCTTGGGGTGTGATTTAGCGAATATGGGTTAAGATTGTTGTTGGGTCTTGCTTGCTGATAGAGTAGATGTAGTTTAATGGTTATTTCGTCTAGTAGTTGTGGATGAATTTAACAAATTTGTAGGTGTAAATACAAGTTTATTTATGTGTTTTCGGCTTGTAGGAGAGAGAGGTCGCGAAACCAAAACTACTAGATTGATGGCCTAAGGAGTGGGTCGACATGAGGTTCAGCTCGAGTGAGTGAACCCTAGTCCCATATCCTAACATTCAACTCGAGAGAGTGAGTGGGGTAAGGTGTAGGCTGGTCTTCATGCGGAAAGTGGGTGTCCAAGATGAACCCATTTGAAATGGGGTAAGTTGCTCGAGAGAGAATTTATTCCCACGTATAGCTTAGCCTAGTAACTATTACTCTATAAATTCCCTATCGAAAGCATGTACCCAACAATTTAGATTAACCTATATTCCGGTCACATCCCAAGAATGCCCTCTCTTTCATAGATTTCCTTGTTATTTCTACTATTGTGCTATACTTGTGACAAAATCCCCAAATCGATATTTGACACTTTTGTGTCCCCCTTTAATTTACAATGATTTTAATCGTTAATGTCACTAGCTACGACTAGTTAGAATGAAATTTTATTTTTCTACAAATTCTCAAAACCACTCTCTTGGGACGATCCCAACCCTTGGTTGGGTTTTTATACTATTGCACGATCGTAGACACTTACATTGGAAGTTGTGTCCTTGAGTATGCAAACATCAAAATGGCGCCATTGCCGGGTAGTGGTGTTATTTGGGAATTCTTAGTTATGTATATTTTTTTATTCTTTCTAGTTTTAGTTTTACTAATCTAAGTTGTAGTTTTGTTTTGCTAGTTTAAATATCAAAGCAGGGAACTAAGGATGGAAAATCATTATGGATATCACATAGATCATCCCCTTCTGAAACTATTGAACCTCAGGGACGACCTCCTGACTTTTAAACAGGTAGTGGATGAGACAATTTAGGAAATGTGGCTGAAGTTTCAAGCGGTACTACAACCATGCCCATCTCACGGGATGACAGACAAGGGGCTACTCGAGTGCTTCTATAGGGGTCTAGGACCGGAGAATAGAGGTATAGCCGATCATTTTTTCGAGGGCAGTATGCTACACCAGCCTTATGAAGTTGTAGCAAAACTCCTTGATGGCATGGTAGAAGCCAACGAAGAAGCCAAAAAGAAGCAGGAGTGAGACGCACTAGTTACCCAGTTGGATTTTCTATCCACCCGAGTCGCAGAATTGGAGGTACAAGCCATGGGGAAAGAAAAACACTTCTCCCTTCGAGAGTGTAAACATGGGAAGAAGTAGAGAGGTGTACAAGATGATGAAGCTCTTTCTCTCATTCAAAAAAAATTGAGGCACAAGATAGGATGTTGAATGAGATGAAGGAGAACATCAAAATGCTAAATGAAGTGTCAACCTCTCACTCCATGAATATTCAGTTGCAGGATGCTAAAATCGGCCATTTGATATTAGGGTATTACCCACCATTCACCGAGGACTCTCCTAATTACAATATGGGCGACTCCAAAAATGAAGAATAGCTGCTGACTTGTGTCGTGCCATGACGTTAACTAAGGAGTTGTTTCGGAGGTAACCCAAAACCACTTAATATTTTATATTTGCGTATTAGTAAAATAATTATGTGTTGTTGGTTTAGGTTGAAGTGTGAGAAGTTCTCGAAAAGTGCAGGGTGACAAGCAACAAATCCAATTGCCGAGTCATCGAAGAGGTCAGCGAACTCGACCTTTTCCTCCATTTGACTCCAAACATCCCCAAAATTAGAGCCTGTAAAACTCGGCAAGCTTAAGAAATCATTGGCGCATCGCCAACTCTATTGGCGATATCGACGGAGACCGCCGTTTGAACACCCAGGTTTACTGGAAAGATCTATAACACTCGGCGAAAGATGTGATTGGTCGGTGACGCTCCAACTGATTCAGTGATTCGGACTAATATCACTGGGTACGTAGGAATTGGACAGTGCTTGAGTAAAGGTGAAGCAGGGTGGATGTGAAGCATTCGAGAAAGTGGGTTGAAAATAGGCGTGTTGGATTGCCTAGCGATGCTGTGTAAAGTTCGCTGAATCACTCAACGACTCACTTAACGTCCCCACCTCGCCTTCCTTTTAATGCTAAAATTGTAGAAGTTCTACACCTAAAGTCGCATGAGAACCATGCCCCCTGAAAGATGGAGAAACCGCATAGCCATGATCACTTCTTTACCTCCTTATTTGTCTTATTTTTATTTTTGGGTACTTTTAATCGCAATTGAGGAAAAATGTTTTTATTTGTGGTGGGGTGAGGCCCACACCTTTTGTGTTGACAGTTGTGTTCTGTGTAAATATTTAGGTTGTCTGTTTATAAATTGTGTTTACACTGCTTTCTGTAGATGTTTGAGCTTATGGCTCCCTTTTGTTTTAAATTACAAAAAATGATTTTGACGCTTTAGGAAAATTTTAATTTTTTCCAAAAACTTTTGCCACCTCTCGTGTGTTGAATGTCGCTGTTCTTTTGCTAAATTTAAGTCTCGGTCAATACTGATGACTTGAATAGTGCTCTCAATCGAACGAACATGAATGCGCGGCTACGAAGAGGCCAAATGAAGTTGCATAGACAATATGTGAACTCTTTGCATCTCGTTGTGATTAGCCATTTATCAAATCGAGTCTCTTGTGATGACCGTTGCACACTAGCGAAAGTGTAGAGTCTTGGTTGACTTTAGTGTCGAGGCCTTGTGTGATGAGCTTACTTTGATCAATGCATGATAGATCCTAGAATTTTCACCGTTAGTTTGGTCAACTAAGTGATGCTATCTCTTGATATTATCTTAGGCAACTTCTAAGAGTGTGAGCCAATTTGACATATACTTCTTTTGTGACCTACCTTGTGAGTGTGTGAACCTCTTTTGAACACCCCTTGAGCCTTACCTTTCTTTGGAAGAAACTTGATGAAACCATAACTTTTCTTTATCCACTACCTATAATCCTCTTGAATTGTGGTTAGTTGAATAGCTAACTTAGGCCAAAAGCCTAAGTTGGCAGTGTGGTGAAAAGAAAAGGGAAAGTCAAGAAGTGCAAGAAAGTCTCTTCTATCCATGGTTTTGAGGAAAATGGAACCCCTCCATATAAAAAAAAAAGAAAAAAAAAAGAGAATTGCAAAGGGTCTATGTGATCTGGAGGCAAGTATCAATCTGATGCCGTTAGCCATATACAAGCAACTCAGGTTAGGGGCTCCAAAGACCACCGCGATAAGGTTGATGATGGAAGATAGATCAGTGAAAAGACCTATCGGTATTTTGTGTGATGTACTTGTTAAAGTGGAACGTTTCATCTTCTCAGCTGACATTGTAATCTTGGATTGTGAAGTGGATTTCAAAGTTCCTATAATTTTAGGAAGGCCATTTCAGGCCACAAGTAGAGCTCTATTTGATGTTAAAAGTGGGGAGCTGAATTTTTGATTGAATAATGAAGAGGTAAAGTTCATAGTGTGCAAGTCAATGAAGAAGCCACAAGATATGAGTGTGGTGTCTTTGATCGATATTGTTGAAGAGGGTGACATGGAACCATCCATAGAGGAAAATTTTTTGGTAGAGACATTGACCGCACTGATAATGAATTTCGATGAAGTGTTTCAGGTTGATTATATGGATAGTCTAAATTCCCTGCAAGGCATGGGGTCACATTAATATTCTCCAAATAAGTTAGACCTGGAATTGAAGAATAAGACAAGTCCTCCAGTGGAATCATCTATTGAGGAACCGCTTGTGTGTGAGTTGAAGCAGTTGCCTAGTCATTTGAGGTATGTGTTTTTAGGTGAACATAACACTTTTCCAATTATTTTGGCTGCAAATCTTAATGATGAACAAATGCAAGAAGTGGTGAAGGTATTGAGTAAATTCAAGAAAGTAATTAGTTGGACCATTGTTGATATCATTGGGATACCTCTAAGTATCTACACTCATAAAATTCAGCTTGAGTAAGATTGCAATCCATGTATAGAGCATCATATGAGGATGAATCCACCAAAGAAAGAAGTGGTAAAGAAAGAAATCATTAAGTTGCTAGATGTAGAGGTAGTGTACCTCATTTCTCATAGTCATTGGGTTAGCCCAGTGCACTGTGTGCCCAAAAAGGGTTGTATGACAATTATGGCAAATGTGAAAAATTAGTTGATTCCGCAAAGGAATGTTACAAATTGGTGAGTGTGCATGGACTACATGAATTTAAACAAATAGACCTTGAAAGACCATTTCCCAATGCCTTTCATGGACCAGATATTAGATAGGCTGGCAGGTAAAGGTTGGTCCTGTTTCTTAGATGGATACCCTAGGTATAACTAGATATCAATTGCTCCACAAGCCCAGGAGAAAACCAAACATGTGCCTATGATATTTTCTGCGTTCAAGCGCATGGCATTTGAATTGTTTAATGCACCAGTAACTTTTCAAAGGTGTATGATGTCCATCATCTCTGACATGGTTGAGGATACTTTAGAGGTATTCATGGATGACTTCTCTATGGTAGTTGACACGTTTGATAATTGTTTATTAAATCTTAATATGGCACTATAGAGGCGTGAATAGGCAAACCTAGTGCTAAATTGAGAAAAATGCCACTTCATGGTCAAGGAAGGCATAGTACTAGGCCATAAGGTGTCCGAGAAAAGTTTTGATGTGGACAAGGCAAATATTTAAGTGATCGAAAAGCTGCCCCCACCTTCACTATGAAAGGGATTCAGAGTTTCTTAGGTCATGAAAGGTTCTATCGACACTTCATCAAAGACATTTCTAAAACTGCATATCCTTTGTGTAAGTAATTAAAAAAGAAGGTGAAGTTCACTTTTGATGAAGCATGCACAAAATTTTATGAGTGTCTGAAGGCAAAATTAATGTCAGATCCAGTGATCATTAGTAAGAGACATTTGAGTTGATGTGCGATGTGAGTGGTATTTTTGTAGGGTTGTGTTAGGGCATAAGAGAAATAAGATCTTTCACCCAATCTACTATGCAAGCAAGGCATTAAATGAAGCACAAAGAAATTATATTGTCATTGAGCATGAATAGCTTGCAGTAGTGTATGTTTTTGAGAAATTCAAAGCATACTTGTTGGGAACTAAAGTGGTAGTTCACAGTGACCATGCAGCACCGCGGTACTTGATGGTGAAGAAAGATGTGAAGCTGTAACGACCCGGAAAATGATAGAGTGAAACTAGAGCCTCACATGTGAGTTTGGAGTCGAGAACTTAATGAAATGATTATATTTGAATTTGACCCAAAAAGTTCTTAAAAATGTGCTTCGGAAGTTACCGGAAACTTGTTTAGCTGTATATAAAAAGATCCGTTTCGTTTTTCGAAAATCCAACTTCATATTCTTGTTTAGGGGGTCAAATTGAGTGGGAAATGGGTCTAACCCAAATTTTAGAGCAACCGTATCAAAATTCGAAATTTCCAAGTGAAGCCTTTTTCGAGGGTCTACTTTGGAAGGTCATATCTCCTAGCACACAAATTATTTGGGTGGCCAATAATATATCCATGGAAATCCCTTTGAGTTAGCTACCTAACGCACTTCGTTTCATCTCATTCGGAGTTCGGACGAAGAAGTTATGCCCATTTTCGTAAAATCTGTTCGGCAGGAAAAGGCAATTTTCAGTAGGCGTGGTTACTGTTCACCCGCCTCATTTTTTTTTCTAAGTCTTGGACCATTCTTCCAAAGGACATATATTATTTCCTAGATACCATAAGTTCAATTCCCATCCATAAAACATTTCCCTCTCTACAATCCTCCATTAAGAAGAAGAAGAAGTGGGAGCTAGGGCTTTGGATTCAAGGCTTTCTTCATCAAATTTCGTGGGAGATCATAGCAAAGGTATGGTGGTCTTGATCCTTGTCTAAATTTCCATTCAAGGAGCCAAATCCAAAGTTATTTCAAAGTATGAAAAATCTAGGTTTTCACTCAATCTCATGGGTTCTTCCACCAAATGGTTTTAAAAGGTTTCTAATGGCACTTTATGGTTATATTGTTGGTGTATTGACGATTTAAGATGAAAATACTCCATGAACCCATGATTTCTCTTTATTCCTAGTTTATGCCTTTATGAAGTGGGTTGCTAGATAATGAATGAATATGAATCAAACTTGTTTAAAGGTCTTTAGATTGTTGAAGTATGTCATTACCCATGCTTATTTTATGGTGTATTGTTGGTGTATGGGTATGTGAGGCTTAGGGCCTTAAAGGAATAGTATGAGAAATTGGAGTGTTATCATGACATTATATGAATGAGAATTCAATGAAGATAATGTGATCATGTTATGAACGTAAAGGTGTTGCTATTGAAAGATTATTTCTCAATTTGACACTCATGAATGCTGATGATAGAATATGAAGGATTCTTCAATATAAAGTATACCTTGAATTGGTAGGGCTTATGCATCATTTTCTTGTATAAATGATTATATTGTTGATTGTTGAATCCTCGGATCGGTAGGCTAGTGGCACCCTTCCACACGAGCTTATAATGAACCTTGGAATCGGTAGGCCTATGGCACCTTTCCATGAAGGTTAATGATGAGACTTGAACCGGTAGGCCCATGGCACCCTTTCAAGAGGAGTTAATGAGCTTTCCTAAATGAACCTTGAAACGGTAGGCTTAAAGCACCCTTTCACGTGTTAATAAATGTAATTTGGAGTTGGTAGGCCAATGGCACCTCTCATATGTGATAATGTCAATGTAACGAACTATTCTATGGGAATGTTGGCTAAGCACCGAGTGGATTTGGTTAGATGGAAACTCCCCCAATAGTTAGGCATGAGTTTCAATGATCGTCTACCTTATCCCATAAGCTATGTGCCCGCATAGGTAGCTAGTGGATCCATTAAGCTATATACCGGTCTTCGTTAGGCAAGTAGACCACCTCTTTACGGTGTGGGGACTTATGACACCGGATTCCATGACAAGCTCTCATGGTCTATGTCGGTTAAACGCTTACTTCCCATCATGCGAGATTTCATTATGGTTTCTTGATAGGTTCTACAAAGTGTAGGTAGTAGTATGGGATGCTACCTATACATTGCACGAGTAGGCTTGGAGAGGGTCATAGTGAGTTTCTCTAAATCCTAATGTATGTGATACAATTGTGGCCTAAATGAGGTTATTAAAGAATGTTGGCTCTCAAATGCTTAATATGAGATGCATGCTATACTTGGGTTATATTACGAGTTATCTTCCCTTGTCATGTCTTAATTAATGATATACCTCTTATGTATGAATATGGTGCAAAGGTGAAAGAAAGGAATGATAAGTTACCTTAAGTGACCTTAATGTGGTGCCTTAGTATGGATGGTGGTATGGGACGCCATCCATACATTGCACGAGGTATAGCATAAGGGTTTCTTGAGGTGAAGGTCCAAGGTAAAGGTTTTTATGTTGAAATTGTTTAAAGGTAATATTATGACTTACTTGATGTTTATGCTTGTATTGTATGCAACTATTCATGGTACTTCAAAAAGTGGCATAATGCATGGTTTCTAACCAAAATGTCCCTTTTAAAGCATGTTTTGCATGGTCATCATACTTAGTACATTTTGTGTACTAACCCATATTCCTCATATTTTTACTATAAGTGTAGGTTCCGGCAAGTGATCCCTCCTAACTAGTTTGAAGTGTTGGATTGCTTTCCTCCAAGACTTGGTATGTCCTCATGGATTCGAGGATAAGACTTTTAAGTTCCTTTGTTCTTGTAATAGACTTAATAGACTTTTTTTTTTATTGTAAAGGGCCGTGTCTCTACTTATGTTTTGTGACTGTGTCTAAGATGGCCATGTGAGACTTAGACTTCCGCTGTGTGTTTTTAAAGTTGTTTTAATGAAGTTTAAATGTGTGGATGTAAATAAGTTTTTTATTATTATTCCGCACTATTTTCTTTATTGAATGCAATGAATGACTATGTGGCTCGTATAAGACCCCTTCGGGGTCGAATACGCCATGTTACGACTAGGGGGTACTCTCGGGTCGTGACAGAAGCCTTTATTGATAAGATAGGTGCTTTTATTGTAAGAGCCTGACTTAGTCAAAGACACAAAGGGTTGTGATAATCAAGTGGTTGATCACTTTTCTAGACTGCAGTAGAAAAGAAAGAGGAAGCTGAATTAGATATGGATGAATCATTTCTAGATGAGCAGGTATTAGCCGCTACTCTTGATCTCATTCCTAGGATTGATGACTTTTCGAATTACCTTGTTAATGAGTTGATGCCTGAAGGGTTAACGTTTCAACAAAAGGAGAAGTTCCCACATGATGTGGCTAAGTACTTTTGGCATGAACCTTACTTGTACATGGTTTGTGATGATAATATCATAAAGTGATATGTGCCAGAAACTGAAATGCAAAGTATTTTAGAAGAATGTCATTCATCTTTAGTTTGTGGACTGCTCATAAGGTGTTCGAAAGTGGATACTATATGCCTACAATTCATGAGGATGCATACAACTTGTTTAAAGGTTGTGATATGTGTCAAAGTCAATGAGCCATATTTGCCATCATGAGCTACTTATGACCCCTATCATAAAGGTCGAATTATTTGATGTCTAGGGGATTGATTTCATGGGACCATATGAAGCTTTGTTCGGGCAAAAGTATATATTTGTGGCAGTTAATTATATCTCCAAATGGGTTGAGGTTGTGGCTTTGGCAGAGAAAGATGGTAAGAGCATTGTAGGGTTTCTAAAAAAGAACATTTTCTCAAGATTCGGCACACCTAGGACCATTATCAGCGATGGAGGCTCACAGTTCTGCAATAAAGTGCTTAACACACTTTTGGCCAAATATGGGATGAAACAACACAAAATGGATACGCCTTATCATCCGTAAACAAGTGGCCAAGTTGAAGTATCAAATAGGGAAATAAAACCAATGTTGGTGAAGACAGTGAATGCTAATAGAACATATTGGTCAAGGAATTTAGATGATTCTCTATGGGAATATCATATAGCTTTCAAAACATCCATTGGTATGTCAGCATATCAGTTAGTTATTGGAAAGGCATGTTATTTGCCTTTATAGTAGGAGCATAAGGTACTCTGGGCGCTGAAGTAATTAATTTGTTTAGTTGGAGTGAAGCAATGAATATGCGACTTGATCAGACAAATAAAGTGGATGAATTTTGCTTGAGAGCTTATGAGAGATATGCGTTGTATAAGGAAAGGATGAAGTTCTATCATGAGAAGCATATTGAGAAGAGGAATTTGAGACATTACGACTTGGTGTTATTGTTTAACTCAAGGCTATGCCTATTTCCAGGTAAGTTAAAGTCCAAATGGTCTGGACCATTCAAAGTGACATAGTTGTTTCATTCGGGAGCCATTGAACTCGAGAATGAAAAAGGTTAAAGGTTCAAGGCAAATGGTAAGCGATTCAAGGCATATATGGGAGTTCCAGAGGAAGTGAAGATAGCTTAGTAATGCAAGCTTGATGAAATCTAAGAATTCAAGTAACCTGTATTGCGCCGCAACAATATATTGTGTGCAACTTTGGAGGCAACCAAAGATATAATTGTAATAGGTAGTTTAAATTCTTGCAATAGTTCATTATTTTTATAGTGTCACAATGTATACATGTGTGCAGAACGAATTGGGAGAAATTGGCAATAGTTGGGGCCGGGAATGTTTTCACCAGCAACCAAACGGGTTGTGGTTCTCTTCACGATTAACTTCACGGTCCATGAAGTAATAAGCCAAAAAATAGGGAGCTAAGTGGAAAATAAGAAAAATGCTTCATGGAAGTGTTTACGGCCCGTCTAACATTAGACTGACTCTTTAACATCTCGTGAACCTACAGGAAAGTTTCTTGAGAAGTAATTCACATAATAACCTTTACAGGTCGTGGTGCTCTTCACGATCAACTTCACAGCCCATCAATGGTAGGTTGGCACTGACAAACCCGACCTGACCCCAGTGGATAGGAAATCCAAATTCAATGTTTTAAAAGAAATCAAAGTGCCAATGGTTGGGTTCTTTCCCCTTTTCTCCATTCATAAAGTCTCTTCGGGGTAAACTAAGAGATTTCTATCATCCATATCAAGAAATCAACAATTCATTCAAGCCCTAATTCCACATTGCAAGAAATCCCAAAAATAAAGTGTCCATTTATCTCCTTGTGACAAAACTAGGGTTATAGTGAGGTAAGTTCTCCATATTTTACTTGGTATATGTTTAATCTTATCAAAATTAAGTATTAAACTACTAATCATTGATCCTCTCGTGGTATTAGTGTGTGAAATGTGATTATGTGTGATTATATTTTGTGGGTATGTATTAAAATAGTGAACGGCATAATTAGAGGTTCAATTTTATTCTTAAAGTTATGTTGGGTTGATAAACTAAGTTGAATATATGTGTGGGAAGGTTACTAGGATTGTTTTTTGGTGCTCTTGATTGATTAAATTGAACAAAGTGCATTTGTGCGGAAGGAAACTATAGCTCTGCCTAACTGTAAGTACACGAGAGGCTTCATGGATCTTGCAAGGGTTCACGGGTCGTGAAACCCTTCGTGAACCACACTTAGGTGGTTGGCACACACTAGTTCAGTGTAATGATGGCCTAGATGGGCCGTGGTACGAATCACGAACCGTATAAGCCCTCGTATATAAAAAAAACAAGGTTTTTTCATTTTTTAGTTTATACTTGTTCATTATGTGGCCCTTCCCAATGATAGATTGAGTGACGACATTCATAAGGCAAGGCGTCACTTTGCATACATACACTAGGGAAGTCCTAGTACCCATTAGTGTGTAACTTAATATACGTAAATGCTAACTCGTTGTCTCTTAGTTACAATGGGACGAAGGTGCAAGACGACACAACTGCACACCTAATCCCCTACTTATCTCGAACAAAGTTCAAATGCGAAGGAATCTAGAGGCTTTGAGGTCAGGGTAAATACCAAGATCGAAGCTCACCCTCCTCAGGATATTATGTCTCGGATAGCTAGGGCTACAATTCAGAACACTCCTCCCCAGTATAAAGAGTGAGGAGATGACTTTGGGAGGGAGCAGGGGTCAAAAGGTGCATGTCGGTCATCAGCTAATGACCTACAACCTGTTGAGAATCAAGAAGAAGAGAGGGATAAGCATACAGATTAAGGTGCTAGTGAACCAACTAGATCGTTGGTACAGTTTGTTGACAGAGAGACACTGACCTAGTGGTTTGATAGCAACTAATTGATTGATTTCGACGGATGTGGACTATTCCTGAATCGGAGGATAATTATCCTCGAGTCTAGAGTTTTGGAAAATGATATAGAAGCTTCTCCAGAAATCTACAACCTGTTCACACAACAAGTTTGAATACATGACCAAGAAGCCAGGAGAGTATGCACGCCACTTGATAAATGCGTTTTACACCTCCTATGCAACCGCTCTGATGAACTTTGCTGCACAAACTTAAATAACTAAAAAGGTAAAGAAAGCAGTTACATGTACATGGCCACCACTAGCGGTGGTGGTTGTTCAGGGTTAGACAATTGATATCTCTGAGACCACGATAAATAGGTTTCTACGTGGCCCCGAATATACAACATCTATTGTGGTTGGTTATTTTGAAGGTTGGCTGTAACGACCCAAGGCTAGCCCATAGATGCGACATGGCATACTCGACCCAGAAGGGGTCTCATACAAGCCTCATAGCATTCTTGAACATAAGAACATAGGAAAAATAGAGAAGA
Source organism: Solanum okadae (assembly GCA_036553675.1). Classification (NCBI taxonomy): domain Eukaryota; kingdom Viridiplantae; phylum Streptophyta; class Magnoliopsida; order Solanales; family Solanaceae; genus Solanum; species Solanum okadae. The sequence goes on from CM071689.1 coordinate 27,067,895, forward strand.
ATTCAACACTTTCTTTACAATCGAAGACATTTTCATTAAAAAGCAAGCGGAAGAGTTTCTAGACTTTGTACACTATGTCTCAAACCATCTAATACTTTGAATACAACATTGGGAATTAGCCCATACAAAAGCTTAACAAAAACTAAAGGACATAAAGGAACACAATGGGTTTTGTCCTCGAAACTATGAGCATTCACCAAGTCTTCATCTTCAAGCACTTTAGAAACCTATCCTTCAATCATAGCACACCAATATCTCCAAACCCTACACTTTGGTAAAAGTGAAGAAGAATGGGATTCGCACAAAAAGTACTAAGTACGGAAGCCATGCAAAAACATGCTTAAAACGGACATTTATTTGAGAGTCATGATATATGCCATTTTGGTAAAACTTCATGAACATTGATAAAAGAGGCATAATATAAGTCACAACCAACATACAAGTCATATTTTCACATTAGAATATAATCCACATATGAACCTTTACCTTCACCTTAAGCTTTCACCTCAAGTAACCCTCAAGCTATACCTTGTGCAATGTATGGGTAGCGTCCCATACAACCACCCACACTAAGATACCACCTTAAGGTCACCAAAAGTGAACTCACCATTCATCTTATGCACCTTTACATAATAAAGAATATAAGAGACATAAACATTACATAAGTCACATCATCACATTAAGATCAACATCTAAGACAACTCTAAGTCATAGCCTAAAATACTTCAAGGTTTATCATCTCACTGGTTTCTAGACTCATCATGAAGAGCCACCACATTTAGGTCTACCTGTTCAAGGCATAGCCTAAAATACCTCATTAGTCATTCATAGAAAGGCTATGAACATTAGGTCTACCAATTCTAAGTCATTCATTCATTCATTCATGCACAAGAGCGCTACCAAAATTAGGTCTAACAATTCATTTCACTAAGACATTTAAGTCAAGATACATTCATTATTCAAGAGGAGGATGCCTAATCCTACCAATTCAAGATACTTCATTCATGATCACATTCACCAATACAAGAAGAGGATGCCTTAGCCTACAAATTCAAGATACACAATCACTTTTACATTCATTCATATAAGAATAGGACGCACAAGCCTACCAATTTATGATATACGGCATTACATTATAGAACCCTTCACATTCCATCATCCGCATTCATGAGTGTTAAGTGAGAATATGCTTTCAGTCACAACACACTTACATTCTATACAAGATCATCATTCTATCATTGAAATCACATGCATATCCTGCACATTATACATAGTAAGTAAACACCTCTACCTTTCAAGTGGATTCAATACCTCAAGCACAATTCTACTTTAACATGTAAAATTATGTCGTCACTTGCCCTTTAAAGGCCATGAATTCACTTTCACCAACAAGCCTTTCATTACTACAATTAGGCATGGATAGTGATACAATTCAACAATCTAAATCAATTTAGGCATAATCCATCAACATTCATTCATGATCAACAAACCCACTTCATAAAGGCACAATTTAGGAATTGAGAGAAATCATGGGTTCATAGATTATTTTCATCATAAATCATCAATTAAACACCAATACAATCATAATTTGTCATTAGAAACCATTTGAGAACGTTTGATGAAAGAACCCATGATATTGAGTAGAACCCTAAATTTTCAAGATTTGAAATCACTTTTGAATTAGCTCGTTGAATGGAAAATTAGACAAGGATCAAGACCACCATACCTTTTACTTGAACAATCCCATGAAAATTCCTTGAAAACATGAAGATTTGACCTTGAGAGCTTTAAGTCTTCACCTCCAATAGAGGTTTCTAGAGAGAGCTTTTGGAGAAGAAAGGTGGGTTTTGATTTGGGGTTTTTAAATAATGAAATGTAAAATATAGTTTTACACTTTTAATACTCTTAAAATACCTTAATAAACTTATAATAACCATCCAAACACTTAACTGGCCAAGGGAGGAATTTACCAAACCACCCTTGGCTTGGCCGAGTCTTGACAGCACACACAGGTGCAAACGATGCCCTATACTCACGGACCGTGAGTCCATTCACGCACCGTACTGTTGGTCCGTGGTCTGGGGCAGGAACCTGGTTTGGGGGCCCTTGGCCTACGGAGGCCATCCACGGGAATTGGACCCCTTCCATAGGTCATCGTATTTTTGGGCAGTTTTGGTTTTCCTTGGGGTCTTGGGGGTTAAGCTTAGGGTCCTCCTCAACGACCCCTAGGGTGGTTCATGGGGAGTCGTACCTTTACATTTAACCCTAAACCCCTCAACCATAGCTTGGGACAACATGAAACCTCACATCAAACTCAAACACACCCACGTTAGGCTCTAGTTTCACTTATTCATTTCACGGGTCGTTACTTTATCCCCCACTTAGAAACATTCGTTCTCGAATGCTACTTTAAACACATTAAGGGATTAATGACTCAAGACTAATTGCCCATCATGCATGCAACATCATAAACAATGCACAAAACTAAGAGGAAACATCAACTCCATATCAACATACTTCATGTAATTCAAGAAAGTTGGAACTACATTTACAAACTCATTATGCATCAAAATTTCATCATTTCTCATTTCATTGGAGGAACTTCCTTCTACATCTCACATCATGCTTATCACAACATCATTAAACACATTATGCAATTTCTTTATAAAAACACATTAAGGCATGTTCAACATTTCACCTCATAAAGCATATAGACAACTCATAATAAACGCGAACTCAATCATGAGGAACATAATTCATGAAAACTCATTTTCTCATTCTAACATAAACTCATTAAGAACATGCACATCATAAGGAGACCATGGAAACACAATATCACACAAGGCTCCAAGACATGAAACAAGCCTAAAAAAGGAACTATTGGTCTGAAGCTTGAATAGGCATATAAAGGAAAAGGTAAGGATATTGGAACTCTCAACAACCTTACTACTCAACATACCATCCCCCACTTAGGAGTAAACCCAACTAAGTAACCTTAACAAGACATTCACAATCATAAGGAACTATCAACAAATCGATGCTTTTAAAATAGGAAGGTCCTCATTAAGCAACTCTTGCCCACAAACAACCTTACCAACACCACTCAAGGTCTCATATGAGTCTACTACACCGGGTCTAAACTCCTCAAACTCACTACACCTCATAAGGTGAGAACATCAAGCAAGCCTAACTCATGAACATCAAGGACACTCAAAGACCTTACCATCTAAGCACATTATCCCCCACTTGGGAGTAAGCCTATACAAAATCTTTTAAACTTCACTTCCTTCAATTATAAGGTCGGAACGAAATATCACTAAGCCATCACACTCATCACACAAGGATGATTCCAAAATAAGGTGAATTACACTTATACCCTCTTTTAATGAGTCTACTCACTCAACACACATAACCATAAAGCAACCCATTCATACTAAAGACAACATCATAACATTCATCTCAAATCTATAAAGTCACATAGCCCTAGTTGTCACCACAACCAACCTTCCTCCCTCACACCTTCTAACATACTCCTTCAAGTGGTCATACAGATAAATAACAAGAGAGAGACATTATAGAGTTAAACTCTATGGCACGACTTGAAAAATGAAGAAGTGAAACTTTCGTAACAACCAATAAACTACTATTCATAATGTGGCGCACTTTACATTATGAACAAGACTCTACTAGATGTGGTTTGAGACATCCTAAGACCATTCCAAAATCTTGTGCTCTGATACCATGTTTGTCATGACCCAAGACTAACCCCTAGATGCAACAAGGTATACTCAACCCCGAAGGGGTCTCATACAAGCCTCATAGCATTCTTGAACATAAGAACCTAGGAAATTAGAGAAGAATTTAAAACTTTCTTTACAATCGAACACATTTTCATTAAAAAGCAAGCGGAAGACTTTCTAGACTTTGTATACTATGTCTCAAACCATCTAATACTTTGAATACAACATTGGGACTTATCCCATACAAAAGCTTAACAAAAACTAAAAGACATAAAGGAACACAAGGGGTTTTTTCCTCGAAACTATGAGGACTCACCAAGTCTTCATCTTCAAGCACTTTAGAAACCTATCCTTCAATCATAGCACACCAATATCTTCAAACCCTACACTTTGGTAAAAATGGAGAAAAATGGGGTTAGCACAAAAAGTACTAAGTATGGAAGCCATGCAAAAACATGCTTAAAACGGACATTTATTTGAGAGTCATGATATATGCCATTTTGGTACAACTTTATCAACATTGATAAAAGAGGCATAATATAAGTCACAACCAACATACAAGTCATATTTTCACATTAGAATATAATTCACATATGAACCTTTACCTTCACCTTAAGCCTTCACCTCAAGTAACCCTCAAGCTATACCTTGTGCAATGTATGGGTAGCGTCCCATACAACCACCCACACTAAGGCACCACCTTAAGGTCACCAAAAGTGAACTCACCATTCATCTTTTGCACCTTTACATAATAAAGAATATAAGAGACATAAACATGACATAAGTCACGTCATCACATTAAGACCAACGTCTAAGACAACTCTAAGTCATACTTGTGCAATGTGCAAGTAGCATCCCATAGTACTACTCACACTAACTACTCCTTGAAGTCACCTTAGACAAGGCACATTCATATACGATAAGTCTTGACAAGGAAGTACCTTATAATACAATTCAAGTATAGCATACATCTTTACATTTAAGAATATAAGTCAACATTCATCAGTGACTTCTGTTAGGAGATCTTCATTCATTAGACATTAAATCATCATTCTAATTAACTTTATCATAAGATGACATTCATACATTAGTCATTAGGGCTTAGAGAACTCACTATGACCCTCTCAAAGCCTACTCGTGCAATGCATGAATAGCATCCCATACTACCACCCACACATCATAGAACTCCTCAAGAAGCCATAATGCACATCTCACATGATGGGAATAAGCGTTTAACCGACATAGACCATGCAAGCTAGACATGAAATCTGGTGTCATGAAACCCCACACCGTAAGAGGTGGTCTACTTGCTTAAGGAAGATCGGTTCATCTAGCTTATGTGGATCCACTAGCTAGGAACTATGAGGGCTCATAGTTATGGGATATGGAAGATGTTCATTGAAATCCGGCCTAACGTTGGGAGAACCTCCATCTTACCATATCCTATCGGTGCTTAGCCTACATTCCCATAGAGTAGTTCATTCACATTATATTGTTGTACTTGAGAGGGCCACCAACATTAGGCCTACCGACCGAAGGTACACTACACAAGAAAGGGCCACCACCATTAGGTCTAGCAATTCAAGGTACATTAAGGATAGATCATTGACTTTCCAAGAAGGGCCACCACATTTAGGTCTACCGATACAAGGTTCATCATTTCACACATGAAAGGTCCAACAACATTAGGTCTACCGCTTTAAGGTTTATCATTACATTGGTTTCTAGACTAATCATGAAGGGCCACCACATTTAGGTCTACCGATTCAAGACATAGCCTAAAATACCTCATTAGTCATTCATAGAAAGGCTATCAACATTAGGTCTACCAATTCTAGGTTATTCATTCATTCATACACAAAAAGGCTACCAACATTAGGTCTACTAATTAATTTCAGTAAGACATTTAAGTGAAGATACATTCATTAATTCAAGAGGAGGATGCCTAAGCCTACCAATTCAAGATACTTCATTCATGATCACATTCACCAATACAAGAACAGGATGCCTTAGCCTACATATTAAAGATACACAATCACTTTTACATTTATTCATATAAAAATAGGATGCACAAGCCTACCAATTCAAGATGTATGACATTACGTTATAGAACTCTTTACATTCCATCATCCACATTCACGACTGTTAAGTGAGAATATGCTTTCAATCACAACACATTCATATTCTATACAAGATCATCATTCTGTTATTGAAATCACATGCAAATCCTTCACACTATACATAGTAAGTAAAGACTCCACCTTTCAGGTGGATCAATAGCTCAACCACAATTCTACTTCAACATTTAAAATTAGGTCATCACTTGCCCTTTCAAGACCATGAATTCACTTTTACCAACAAAACATTCATTACTATAATTAGGTATGAATAGTAATACAATTCAACAATCTAAATCAATTTAGGCATAATCCATCAACATTCATTCATGATCAACAAACCCACTTCATAAAGGCATAATTTAGGAATTGAGAGAATTCATGGGTTCATAGAATATTTTAATCATAAATCATCAATTAAACACTAATACAATCATAATTTGTCATTAGAAACCATTTGAGAATGTTTGATGAAAGAACCCATGAGATTGAGTAAAACCTTAGATTTTCATGATTTGAAATCACCTTTGAATTGGCTCCTTGAATGGAAAATTAGACAAGGATCAAGATCACCATACCTTTTACTTGAAGAATCCCACGAAAATTCCTTGAAAACATAAAGATTTGACCTTGAGAGCTTGAAGTCTTCACCTCCAATGGAGGTTTCTAGAGAGAGAGCTCTCAGAGAATAGATTTGGGTTTTGATTTGGGGTTTTCAAATAATGAAATGTAAAATAGATTTGAACACTGTTAATACTTTTAAAATACCTTAATAAACTTAAAATAACCATTGAAACACTTAACTATGCAATGGAGGAATTTACCAAACCACCCTTGGCTTGGCCAAGTCTTGACAGCACACACAGGTGCAAACGACACCCTAGACTCACAGACCATGAGTCCATTCACGGACCATACTGTTGGTCCGTGGTCTGGGGCTGCAACTTGGTTTGGGGGCCCTTGACCAACGGAGGCCATTCCGGGGCGTGGATGGACCTACGGGGTGCGGACCGCTTCCGTAGGTCACCCCATTTTTGGGCAATCTTGGTTTTCCTTGGGGTCTTGGGGGTTAAGCTTAGGGTCCTTCTCAAGGACCCCTAGGGTGGCCAATGGGGTATCGTACCTTGACATTTAACCCCTAAACCCCTCAACTACAGCTCGGGACATCATAAAACAACATGAAACCTCACATCAAACTCAAACACACCCACGTTAGGCTCTAGTTTCACTTATTCATTTTACGGGTCATTACATTGGCACCTTGTAGTGACTAGTGAAGCTGAGATACAAGACTCTACCTCAAGGGAGAGTATTGCGGTCGACTTTTAATGATAACATTCTAGCTTCTTCTGTTATATCCCTGGTAGTCGGCATCATGGCTAGCTACCCATTGAATGTGGGGAGAATAATTCATACAGAGATGCGAGATTGGTATTTGAATGAAAGAGCGGGATTGTCATTTCCTTATCTGATAAGAAGACTGTATGTGCAAGCAAACATTCCACCTAATAAATTGGTGGACAAATGGGTAGAAGCAATAAAGGTCACCGCGGTGATGAAGATAAAGGATGTGGAAAACAATCTATATGGTTCGAAAGAAGGGCATGTAGCACATTTGGCAGTTGCAACACATGTTCCAATTGAGATACCAAGAGCTGAGGGAGGTAGTGAGCAAACTAAGGGACAACCCAACCAGGTGCGGGAGCACAACCACCACCAGCATCATCCTCACAGGCTACACATACTTTTGTGTCTTTGCCTACTTTATTCTTGAAGAAATTAGTCGCAGATCAGAGGAAGACTTGGTCCATATTAGATCAGATAGTGGAAAAACTACCTCAGGCAGTCCAGAGGGATGTGCTGGCCACGGAGAAGCATTTGAAAAATGAATTCAGGCAAGAGATTTCTATGCTAAAGAACCGGATGGACAGTTTAAAAGCTCATGTGAATAGAACGCTACACGACGTAGGTCCTATAAATTGTGTTTCTTTGAAATCACAGATAGCTAAAACGAAAGAAAAAATTGCAAAACTGGTGGAGAAGCCAATCACTGTACCGCCACCTGCTATACTAGATTCTTTGATTAGTCTATTTAACATGCCACGTGCTACTCAGTAGGTTGATGACATCTGGGAAGATTTGACTAGGGCGACGACTGCAAAAGAAAGAAGGATAAAGGTTCCAGCTCGAGGCACGAAGACGACCTTTCAAAGGAAGAACACATGTTACAAAAGAAAGGAACAAAAGAGTCTAAGAGGTTGGCTAGAGGGAAAGAGGCTTTAGAGCAACATAAGCTTAATGCGGTGAGGTCTGGCGCTTCCAATAGTGAGAAACCTTCTCCTGTTGATAGTAGTGTCCTCACTCAGTCCCTGCACCGGAGAGCGTACCCATTAATAAGGGTGCCGACATCACTCATACGACCGTGACCCCTCCACACAACCCTTGTTGTCTTTTTTTTGTACTTTGAGGGAAAAGTCTATTTTGTTGGGAATTGTTAAAGTGCATGGAGTTTGGCTATTGTGTTGAAATTTTTTGTGTGGAAATTGCTAGCAGCAGCTGAATCTTGTGTTTTGTTTGAAATAATATGAAAGATGTCCTTAATATGAAATTTAACTTTTAGGATCTTTGTGCAACATCTTAGATACCTGTGTGTTGATCATTTCTTGCTAGGAACATAAATTGGTTGACTAAAATACTGAAAGTGTAAGCATGTTCCATGTGAGTGTAAGGCGTGTGTGAAGTCTAACACTGTTTGTAGAAGCTAGAACTTGCTCGAGTAGTCTTGCTAAAGTCGTTGAATAACTGGATAGGAAGTGATCATTAGGACATTTTTATTTGAATTCTACTTAAACCAAAAATACCTACCAAATGAAATCATGAACCCTTGAACCCCATCTTAGTCATGAAGCTAATTTTGTTGTCACCATGTTGATATCGTATCTTTAGTTCTCAGAAGGAACGATGCCACAACTCAAGCCAAAAGGCTAAGTTGATGATGTTCATGAGCTAAATAAAAGGAAAATAGCTTAGGTATCTATTATTTGTTATTCTGAAGGCACGAAACCACAATGTATGTTTGAATGGGTTTAGTGTGCATGGTTCAATAAAATAGTAGTTACAAAAAAAAAAAAAAAGAGAAAAATATAAGGAAAGAGGAAAAGAAAAAGAAGAAAATAAATGGTGGAAGCCGGGATGTACTAAATAAAGCGAAGTTGGAACCACTCGAACAAAAGTTGTTCGCTAATAAGAACTTTTGAGGACCAACGTAATTTAGTCACTCATAGACCAAATTTTCCACTCCCTAGCACGGGCCAATGCTAAAAGCCAATAAAAGTCCTATAGTGATCCTATCCCGGTTATTTTATATTTGAAGCGTACAAAAAAAAGGGCAAGCCTATGGTGTGTATACTTGTAGTGTTAGAAGTTCTTTTGGAGAGTTAGAGTACTTGTCAGTCCCAATTATCATGTTTGAGGGACTTCTTTGTTTTGAGGACACTATGTTTGCATTTGATAGTTGGTTGTGATAGCTGATGGCTGGTAATGGCATAAGCATGATCGGATGTGCGTAATGGGATGTCATCCATTAATCCTTGCATAGTTGATAGATGATTTTTTTTATAGAATTGTTGTTGAGATAGATGTTGCATATAATAAATGTATCCTTGGTTTTTGAGCATCGAGTGTTGTCTTTTTCATCGTTGAGGACTAGCAATGGTTCTAAGTTGAAGGTGAGAATTTCAAGATAATCCAAATCATGAACATCTAAAACACTCAACGACCTTGCTATCTAAGCACATTATCTCCCCCTTGGGAGTAAACCTATACAAACTCTTCTAGGCACCATTACTTTCAACTCTAAGGTTGGCCCAAGTTATCAATAATCCTTCACACAAGATGATTCTAAACCATAGAGAATCTTTTAAACAAGTCTACTCATTCAACATCTCTAGGCATCACTTAACACCCTATTCATCAAATCCTCTAACATTCCCTAAAACTCATCATGATTAAGTCAGGTTCTACCAACAACACACATAACAATAATCCAAACCATTTATACCAAAGGATATCATCTAAATCTATCATATCAAGTCCCATCTAGTAACATAGCCATATTTGGCATCACTACCAATATTTTCTCCCTTGATCCTTGTAGCATGAGCCCTTCAAGTGGTCATATCCTAAAGACCATCGGATAAGAAGTAGGAGAGAGACCTTATAGAGTTAAACTCTATGGCACAAATTAGAGAATGAAGAAGTGAAGTTTTCCTAACATCCAATAGCCTCTTATTCATAAATGTGGCGCACTTCACACTATGAACAAGACTCTACTAGACGTTGTTTGAGACATTCTAGAACCATCCCAAAACATTGTACTCTAATACAAAATTTGTCAAGACCCAGGAGTACCCCCTAGATGTGACACGGCGTACAAGACTCTGAAAAAGCCTCATACAAGCCTCTTAGCTTATCATAACATAAGACAATAGGAAATAGTGCAGAAATTTAAAACTTTTCTTTACAATCGAAATCTTTTATAAAAATAAGTGGAAGTGTATACTTTGTCTCAAACCATATATAACCATTGAGACTAAAACTTTGCGACGCAGGCCATACAAAAGCTCTAAACATAAAATGAAATGTAAAGGACATGGTGGTCGATCCCTCGAATACTATGAGGATTCACCATAACTTCTTTTCTTGATCTACTATGAACCTAGCCACGAGGATGGAAGTCAACATAACCAAACCCTAGACTTTGTGAAAAATGTAGAAATATGGGTTAGTACAACAATACACTAAGTATGATAGCCATGCATAAAAACCTTTAAAACATGCTAAAAAGGACATTTTAGTTGAAAGGCATGCACTTTACTACGTTTGATAAATCATCATGCACATTAGTATAAAAGCATAAGTCACAAGCATATTCATCATATAAATCATTATAACATAATAGAACCATCTCATAGGTAACCCTAAGTTATACTTGGGCAATGTATATATAAAGATCCCATAATCCCATCTATAGTAAGTACCACTTTTAGGCAACCATAATCATATTTACCATTCTTTGTTCTCATCTTTAATTAATACTCATAGACAACGAACATTCACATTTAATAAGTTATGTCAAGGAAAGCAACATAAAGCAACAATCCAAGTTAAGCATTCATCATTACATTTAGCCTTCATGTCAGTATTGAATTGCATTATTATAAACATATTCATTTCATAAGACATTATAACATTTTACAAACACATCATAGCCACTCTCAAAGCCTACTTGTGCAATGCATGGATGAAGTCCCATACCCCCACCCACACTTCATAGAACTTCTTGAGTAACCATAGTACATAACTAACATTTTGTTCATGATGGGAATAAGACTTAACCGACAAAGACCATGTCAGCAAATCATGGAATACAGTGTCATGTCCCACACTGAAAAGAGTTGGTCTACTTTCCTAAGGTAGAACCGGTAACATTTTAGCTTAGGTGGATCCACTAGCTAATAACCTATGTGGGCACATAGTTATGGGATAAGGAGTTTGTTACTAGAAACCCGTCCTTACAGAGGAAGAGCTTCCACCTCACAATATTTACTCGGTACTAAGCATTAAATTCCCATGGAGTAGTTCATTCTCTTTTAACATTATTACACATGAAAGGGATGCCATTAGCCTACCGGTTGAAGACACATTAATACACATGAAAAGGATTCCATTAGCCTACCTGTTGAAGGTACATTAATACACATAGGAAAGGCATGTCATTAGCCTATCAATTCAAGGTACATTAGTACACACATGAAAGGGATGCCATTAGCCTACTGATTCAAGGTACATCATTAGAATAGTTCATTGAATCCTCATGAAAGGGATACCATTGGTCTACCGATTCAAGGTTCATCATTATAATAGTTTATTGACTCATCATAAAAGGGATACCATTGGTCTACCGATTCAAGACAAAACCTTAGAATACTTCATTAGTCATTCATGAAAGGGATACCTTTGTCCTACTGATTCAAGGTATCTTATTAGGTTAGTTCTTTAATTACATATGAAAAGGATGCCATGTCCAACCGATTCAAGGTATTTGAATCACACATGATAGGGATGTCATAGCCTACCAATTCATTTAGGTGAGGAAAGCCTTTCAAATCATCACAATTACATTATAGTCAGAATCACATTACTTTCAAAGTATTCATAAAGCATATACATAAGCATCATGATTATACAAAATTCTCATAATTTGCCCTTCAAAGACCATGGATGACATTCAATCTACACACCTAGAATTACTACATTAGGCATGGATAATAACATGATTCAAATAGTTCAATTACTACAAGAACATTCTCATGATATTCATCTTTCTATGATTCACCCACATCACAAGTTCATAAATTGGGGACATGGGGAATTCATGGTTTCTTGTAGGAAATTCAACATAGCAACCACATGAATTCCTCAATTTATACATAATTCAAGTAATCAATCCATATCATTCATAATTCGATAACATTCTACTCACATCAATCAATACCCACACTTTAAGATTCAATTTGGAAGAATTGGGGGAATTCATGGATTCTTGAGGAATTCATGGATTCTTGAGGAATTCATCTTTAAAATAGTAAATAATCATAAATTTGATCATAATATAAAGCAATTAAACCATTAGAAAAGTTTTTGAAGTGAATCCATGACTTTGAGTAAACCCTATCTTTTTGGGTAAAGTTATAAGTTTTGAAATAGAGTTTGGAGAGACTCCATGGATAAAAACTATCCATGGATCAAAGACTGCCATACCCTATTTAAGCTTCACCATGAATTTGAGGAGAAAAGATGGATCCTTCAACCCTAGCTTCATCCTTCTTCTTCTTGTTCCTTGGAATTCTACAGAGAATATTTTGGGGGTAAAGTTGGTTATGGATTTTGGGTCTTGGGATTTATGATGTATATGAGGTGGTTAATGGATTAAAAAGTCTTATATAGGTCTAATAAATCAATACAAAATGACCCCACATCAAAATAACTAAAAGGTAAATTAGCTAAATAACCCTTACCTTTACCGAGACTTTGGAAGATTTGCAGGCCCCATCCGCGCCCATGACTCATGGACCGTGAGTTGGTCTACTGGGCATTTTGCAGGTCCATAGGTGGTGTTCTGAAACCCCTCACTTGGGGTCTTGACCCATGAAGCGTGGATGGACCTACACCCCGTAGGTCCCATTTGTGGCTCACTTAATTGGGGCAGTTTTGGGGTTAGACTTTAGGGTCCTCCTCAGGGGCCCTTGGTTGTTTCTTGGGGAGTCGTACCTTGACATTTAACCCTAAAACCCCTCATCCTAAGTATGGGAAGCCATTTTACGATTCAAAACCACACATCAAACTCTACAACTCTCACGCTAGGCTCTAGTTTCACCTACTAGTTATCCTGGTGTTACATATATTTATTGTGTTGTTGAAAGGATTTCTCATACACAGATGTAAGCATGAATTATGAAAGGTTTTCTCACATTATTAGGGTTATTAGGGTTGAAAGGTTTTCTCACCTAAAATGAACAAATTTTAAAGAGCTCTTCTAATGTTAAGGCAAGAGGATATTACCCATGCTCTCTCGTTGAATGACAAGAGTTGATTACCGATGTCACATGATGTACGGAAAAGAGGTGATTATCCATATTCCTTTAAGAGCTAAGATGAATAATAATAAGAACTATTCCAAGGAAGTTAAGTGTAATGACCCAGGGGTAACCCCTAGATGCAACCCGGCGTACTCGATCCCGAAGGGGTCTCATACAAGCCGTACCATAATCATAAATATAAGTAATAGAAATGATGCGGATTAAAACTTTTTACAATCAAAGTCTTTTGATAAAATTGAAATAGAAGTCTCGACATTGTCTCCATAAACCATCTAATACAATCGAGAATCAATAGGGTCATAGCCCCTTTACAATAAAGTCTCAAAATAGAACATACGAAGGGAAACAAGAAAGAATAGCTCTTGTCCTCGAACCATGAGGACTCACCAAGGCACGGAGAGAATCAATCCAAGCCTTCAACCAAAGAGAAGCAACCTCAACAACCGGGACCTACACTTGTAGAAAAATGTAGCAAATATGGGTTAGCACAAAAATGTACTAAGTATGGAAGCCATGCATAAAAATCCTTAAAACATGCTCAAAAAGGGACATTTAGCTAAAACCATGCATTTATCAAGTTTAAAAGCCATTATGCACATTTGTGAAGGAACGTAAGTCACACCATATCATAAGCAACCCAAAGCTATACTTGTGCAATGCATAGGTAATATCCCATAATCCTACCTAATACTAAGTACCACTTTTAGGTCACCAACATCATACATATCACACATTGACCTTATCATTTGCCAACATTCATAGACAAGGAAACATTCATGTTCATAACTTATAGCAAGTAAAGTCATTCTTAACAACAATACCTCTCATAAATTCATAATTCATAAGTCTTCATAGCATAAGAGAACCTCGCCACAACCACTCTTAAAGTCTACTTGTGCAATGTACAAATGGAGTCCCATGCCCCCACTCATACTAAGTAGTACCTCTTAAGAAGTCATAGCTATAGTTCATGTTCTTGTCAAAATTCATATTCTTATCATATAGGAAAATATTTCCTTAAGCGACATAGACCATGTGAGCTATATGGAATCTGGTGTCTTAACCCCACACCGAAAAGAGATGTCCTACTTACCTAAGATAGAACTCACATATTATCTTTTAGGTAGATCCACTAGCTAAAGACCTATGTGAGCACATAGTTATGGGATAAGGAGATTGCTACTAGAAACCCGAATTCTCTAACGTAAAAGGTTTCCATCTTATGAGAAAATTTACTTTGGGAAGCCGGACTTTCTAACATAAAATCTTCCATCTCATATTCATATCCACTCAGTGTTAAGCATAACTCCCTTTAAAATTCATATTAAGTCTTTACTTAAATTCATGTTCATTAAAAAATGCTCTAGGCACTCAAACCAACATAGCATCATAATAGCCCATAGATCCATTAGGTGAGAATGTCCTTTCAACCTTAGAATCATCAATATGTGAGTAAACATTTTACATCATATTCATAATGTTCATAAGAATAGCCTTTCAATCAACACCACAACATTATCATATTCATACACATTTCATGCATAGTCATGTGTAAGGGTATGGGCAGAATGATCTTGTAACAATACCACACTTACACAATAGTCATAGGTTCTTCACTATGTTTCTGAATCATATGCTCATACACAATTCTCATCAACATGTACAAACTCGCATAATTTGCCCTTCAAGGCCATGAATCAAAATCAACGCAAACATCTAGAATTTCTACATTAGATAGGGGAATATAATGATACAATACTCAATCAACATAAACATAATCAATTGGCATGCTTCTATAATCAATCAACCCACATCATGAATTTAGAATTTAGTAATATGGGGGATTTAGGGGTCCTTGGGGGGATTTTATCATAAATCAACAATCAATCATCAATTCAACTATAATCCACCATAATCAACCATAAATCAACAATTGAAAATGTTTTGAAGAGAATCCATGACTTAGATTGAAACCCTAGGTTTTGGGGAACTTGGAAGCTTTGAAATCAAGTTTTGCAAGGGGTCTATGGCTGAAGGCTACCCATATATGAAAAGCCACCATACCTTATGTAGATTCCTCAATGAATTGAAGAGAAAAGGATGCTCCTTGAACCCTAAGCTTGACCTTGTTCTTGTTCTTAAATGGAGTCTTACAGAGAGAAATATTATAGAGAGCAGTTGGTTTTTAGTTTGAGTGTTGTGAGTTATGAGGTGTAAAAGAGTTGATTAATAGTTAAAAAGTACTTGTATATGTCTAAATAACTAATAGGAACTGTCCCCACCCTTAATTAATTAAAATAGAAATTGCTTAATACTAGGCACCTTTGGCCAAGATTGGGGTAGCTTGGCAGGCCCCCATCCACGACCCCCACCCACGGGGCATAAATAGACCCACAGACCATACTAGTCACTCGTGGTTTGGGTCTGCAGCCCCTTATTTTTGCCAACCCAAACCCCCCACTTACGAGACCCCAACTACGGGGCGTGAGTGGGTCTACGGACCGGGCTGCTAAGTCGTAGCTCTGACAGAGAGTTTGGCAAGTCAAGGGGAGGTCCAGCCTTGACCCACGACCCCACCTACGAGTCGTGGGTCCACCCACAGCTTGTGGGTGCCCATTTCATGGGTGGCTGCCTGTTAACAACTTTTTTGCTGCCTTCAAGGTCCTCCTCAAGGACCCTTGGTTGATCCTTGGGGGGGTCATGCCTTGACGTTTAGGTCCTAAAACACTTGTACTAATTAAGGGAGGTTATTTTACGACTCTAATATTTTCGTTAAACCCTATTTAGGCTACTAATTTACATATTAGTCTCTATTTTAGTTTATTAATTTTTCGGAGTGTTACATTATCTCCCCCTTGGGACCATTCGTCCTCGAATGATGATCTTGACACCAAACTAATTTTAGAAACTAAAGACTAGCAGCCCCTCATGCATGAAACATCCAATATATGCAAAACTTACAAATGCCCTATTCACTTCATGCACTATTCAAAAGGAGGAAACTTAACTCCATGTCAAGACATGGTCAATACAATTCAAAGAAGTAGGAACTACATCTACCAACCCAATATGCATGAAATGCAACATTTCTCATGTTCATAGGAGGAACTACCTTCTCCAATAAAAGCAGCTAAACACAACATCATGGAGCCAATATGTTAATTCACCACAAGCATAACAAAGCATGTTCATCAAATTACCTCATGAATTCAACTATACAACATCATACTAGAATGCACAACAACATGAGGAACATATGAATCATGAAAACTCAATTTATACTAAACATGAATTCTCACAAGAACATGCATAATCATAAGGAAATCATGGAACACACATATAACACACATGACTCCCAAAACTAGGAACTCAATGGGAACTACTTACCTCAAGCTTTAATAAGAGTAGAAGGAAAAAGATGAGGATAGCGGGACTTTATATTGGCCTCGGCCTCCCATGTAGCACCCTAAACTAGATGATTCCTCAATAACACCTTAACGGAAGCTACTTTCTTATTTCTCAATCTCTTGACTTGCCGGTCAAGGATCTTTACCGGAACCTCCTCATAGGAAAGGCTTTCATCAACACTAACCCTTTTAGAGGAATAATGGATACCGGATCCCCAATACACTTTTTGAGCATAGAAACATGAAATACCGGGTGAACCGAGGCCAACTCATTTAGCAAGTCTAATTCATATGCAACTTTCCCAATACTCTTCAAAATTTTATAGGGGCCCACAAACCGGGGACTAAGTTTCCCCTTTTTGCCAAACCTCATCACACCCTTCATGGGTGAGATTTTCAAGTAGACCCAATCACCAATTTCAAATTCTAGATCCCTCCTTCTAACATCGGCATAAGACTTTTGCCAACTTTGGGCCGTCTTCAACCTCTCTCTAATGAGGTGTAAATTCTCAATGGCCTCATAAACTAGTTCGAGACCAATTGGAGCAATTTCACCTACTTCAAACCAACCAACTGGAGATCTACACATCCTACCACATAGTGCTTCAAACGGAGCCATGGCAATACTTGAGTGGTAACTATTTTTGTAGGCAAATTCTATCAACGGTAGATGGTCATCTCAATTACCTTTAAAATCTATGACACACGCCCTTAACATATACTCTACGGTTTGGATGGTGCGCTCTGCTTGACTATTCGTTTGAGGGTGAAAGGTCGTACTAAGCTTGACCTTAGTACCAAGCCCTTTTTGGAATGCCTTCCAAAAATGTGAAGTAAATTGAGCACCTCGATCCAAAATAATAGACAAAGGACCCCATGAAACTTCACTATCTCCTTGATGTACAATTTGGCATAGTCTTCCACCGAAAATGAAATCTTGATGGGAATAGAGTGGGTGGATTTTTTCATTCTATCCACAATGACCCAAATAGAATCATGTTACCTTCGAGAATGAGGTAAACCCACAGTAAAATCCATGTTAACATCCTCCCACTTCCAAGTGGGAATATCTATGTTTTGGGACAAGACTCCCGGCCTTTGATGCTTGGCTTTAACTTGTTGACAATTTGAACAGTTGGCTACAAAACCGGCTATATCCTTCTTCATACCATTCAACCAATAGACTTCATGAAGATCACGGTACATCTTGGTGGATCCCGGATATATTGAATACCGCGAACCATGAGCTTCTTCTAGAATTTTCTCTCTCAAGCCATCAATATCTGGAACACATAAACGACCTTGGTACCTAAGCACCCCACCTCCCCCTTGGGAGAAGGCGTCAATGAACTTGTTGAGTACTGATTCTTTCAACTCCATTAACATGGGATCAAGGTCTTGTTTGGACTTCACATCTATTACAAAGGATGATTCGGAACCACTATGGACCATGTCTCCACCTTTGGTTGAATCCACTAGTTGGACACCTAACTCGGCCAACCTATATATGTCACGAACTAACTCCTTTTTCTCTTCCTCTACATGGGCTACACTACCCATGGATAATTAACTTAGGGCATCTGCAACCTCATTAGCCTTGCTAGGGTGGTAAAGGACACTCATGTCATAATCTTTTAAAAGTTCTAACCACCTTCTTTGACAGAGATTCAAGTCTTTTTGGGTAAACACATATTGAAGACTCTTGTGATCGGTGAAAACACCTATATGGACCCATATAAGTAATGCCTCCATATTTTCAACGCAAACACTACGCCGCTAATTCTAGATCATGGGTCGGATAATTCTTTTCATGGATCTTGAGTTTCCTTAAAGCATAGGCAATCACTTTACCATGTTTCATTGAAATGGATCCATTGTTTCCATATTAAATTAAATGGATCACTCAGAAATGGGTAAATTTAGACTTCAACCTATTTAAGCTAATAGAAATATGGATGAATGGAAAGCCTGTGAATCCATATATACCCATATATCACTCACCTATCATAAAAATCTCTAATGGCCATATTTGTTTTTGAAAATATAAGGTAAAAATTGGGGGTGAATGTTGGGGTTTGGGCAAAAAAAAATAATAATCTTGTAGAGATTGATATAAAACGTTTTTGGGTGTGGGTGGGAGGTGTCTTGGGTTAGGGTGGGGTGTACGGTTGGCAAAAAAAATTCAAAAAGAATAATTTTAAATTTTTTGCTAAATTGTTTATTGGGGTGGGGAGAGGTGGGGGTAGCGGGGGTAGGGGTTGGAAAAAAAATTCAATTTTTTTTATAAAAACTTTTTTAAAAAAAATTAGGGGGGGCAGGTGGTTGTGGGGGGTAGGGGTAGTGTGGGATGATATGGGTTAAGGTATTAACAATTTAGCTTTGATTTAATAGTTTTTGACTTTAGGAGATTAAAGTTGCTTACAACCATTTTACCCAAACCATATTTGACCAAATCCATATTTACCCATATTTGATATGGGGGGATTGTGATCCAATCCCTTTTAATTTAATACATATTCAATCCATCCAAATCCTATCCAATCCACCCATTTCCCACCCCTAGCATAGCTTAGCTTAATATTTCTTTTGATAATTTCTTTGGCTTAAATACTTCATAATATATATTTTTAAGTGTCCTCGAGAAATTTTAACATGTTGGCTTCGATTGTAGTATTTTTTGTGTAAAGAGGCTTTCGAAACCAGTTCGAATGATCAAGAAATGAATCCAAAAGTTGAGGAGGAAGAGTACTATGATGAGAGCAGGTTCATATTAGCAATATGTTCCCTTAAATATGATGAGTTTTTGGGCCGCGTGGTAGTGAAAGAAAAAGGAATTTTCTTTAAAAAGATCGAGGATGGGATGCCGAACTTCTATGGCTGGCTGATTACTAGTGGATGGATCTGCTTCAGCAATGAGCATATCAAGGCCTATCATATTCTAGGGGCAGATTTTTATGCCGATTCCCTTGAGACGGACTTTGGTGGAGAGGTGGTTATCAGAATCTGGGGTGTTCAAGTCCATTTTGGTCTGGCTATCATAAATGCATTGTATGGACTCCAAGATGCTGATGGTGAGGGACTCACAAATAGGTACAAAGAGTTGGGCAACTAGTGGCATGTCGACAAACTTAATGGTCGTGAGCCTCCAGAGTGGTTTACATCAAACCGAGGGGTAGATTCTCATGATTTAACTACTTAGATCAGGTCTTGGCTATCCATTTTTTGTTCTCAAATCATTCCTTCCACCCATGACACTAAGGTCACACTAGCTAGAATTGTGTGTATTGCTAGTATTATGGATGGCATCGGGATTAATATTGAGAGATTATTATGGACCAGATTGTTGAGTTGGCTCAGGGGTGAGCCAAGTGTATCATTTTCACATCTCGTATTACTAGGTTGTGCTATGATGGTGGGGGTGGTAAAATACACTACAGATAAGGAGAAGAAACTAAGAAAGGAGATTCACCCTTTGAAGAAGAAGGGAAGATAGGGAGATGAGAGCAAAAAGAGGAAGATTGATGTGGATGCTCCTGAGTTTTGCTAGTTCACTGAGACATTGTCTGCATATGGTGCTTCCACATCTGCAAGGCCTCTTCAATATGACTAGCTACCATGAGGCACCTCTCCTCCTAGATCCATAAGGTCAGAGGCTAGATGGTGAATATTCCTTCTGGCTCATCTGGAGACCCCCACCTAAGAGGGTGTTCCTCCACCTACAATTGCTTATGTAGCTGTTACACAGAAGGCAATATCGGACAAGCTTGAGCATTTGAGTCAAAGGAAGGGCAAGATTAAGCATAGGCAGAGGACATTCCGAGAGAATGAGTAATCAAAGAGCAAGTTCTTGAGCAATATGATGGTAAATCTTACGATATTATGTCATACTAGTGCTTCGGATGAGGAGGATCTCACATTTCCTACTAGCTCGATTATAAAGTGATACAGTTCATGAAGTCTCTCCTCTTCTCTGTTAATATTTAAACTATGAGGGCACAGTTTCATTTTCAGTTGGGGGTGCCTTGATATGTCCAAACTTACACATCAATTAAGAAGTATATGCGGTCGAAGTCAATTTTAGAACTCAACTAGAGTTGATTTTGATCCCACAGTGAATTTACTACATAAATAGTTTTACTGACGCTCTTACTCAATTGTGGTTGATATATCCAAAAGAAAGTAAGATGCAAAAAAAATAAAAATTGGGTTGTTTATTTGTTTAAGTAACCAATGTTGAATTAAGTATCAAAGTTATCAATAGCAACAATAGTTCCAAGATTTTAGTAGTTGATTAATGAGACTATGATTGTGTTCCCCATGACCTTTAGTTCATTACCAAATTTGTATACAAGCAATGATTGTTGTTAACATTAAACGCTCCTAGGAAGTTAGGCACATCTACCGCTTCTCAGTCCTATTAGATGAATTTCACTCATTCCCTCTCAGTCTTAGAGTGTTTTGATTGTTTACCCTTGCTTACTTGTCAAGGAGATTCTCTTCTCCCAAACTCAAATCTTCCTAACAAGTTAATGGAATATGATTCTTACTTTTTCCTAATTATAACTTTTCTCTCAAACAAGTTGTAAATAGAGGCAGGTTCTAATGTGTGCACTCGATAGAAAGAACTCATGATGAAAATAAGATCAACACTTGCAGATAACAACGAAACATTACTCGTATTTTGAATTCGTAACTATGTTTTAGTCATGGTTCCCACAACCCTAGTTATGGTATTTATCCTCTCATTATTTCAAGAAAACAAGAAGATGATATCATTTTAAAGTATGGTAAAAGAACTTACAATAATTCCAAACTAAAAGATTCTTGATTATCAACACGTAATCCCAATCACAAAGTTTGATCCAAAATAATCGACAAAAAAAAAGTGTTTGAATATAGAAACTATCGTTTCTCCTTGTTCTCTATGTCACCAAATTCGAATTATAAAAAGTATTGCTCAAATATAAATCCTAAATAATTAAAATATTACGGGAAAAATAAGTCCTACTCGAAGTAGGATTGTACTGTCGCCACGCTTCACAGACAGGCCAATGGCTCGTCTAACCTCCCTTGGTCCAACACTTAGACGGTGTGGGTTTCCTTCACTGGTAGTCCTCACGAGCATCTAGACAGTCTATCTTAGGCACCACAGCCCATCTAGTGCTCCGTAGAGTTGAGCCTTAACTTGGATGGCTACTCAAATTCTTGCCTCTCAGCCACGAGAATCTACACGCCTTGACAACCCAACCACGACTCATCTAGGGTTCCATGGCCTTCAATCAGAACTTATCCCTCCAAAGCTTAACACTATTTTTTTCTAACGAGCCCTTTGATGGCCCGTCAAGTGGACCACAACCTGTCTGGGCTCCATGATTTTCACACTTCACTTTGATAGTTTTAAGCCTTCATTGCCTCCTCTCCACAAGCCCTTAAATGGCTCTTCATCATGACCATGGCCCCTCTAGAGCTCCTTTGTGTTTACTTTAGCTCAGTTTCCTTCTTTTTTTCTATCTTTTGCATTCAAGTGTTTTACCTATTCAATCATCAAAAGAACACATCATATCCATATAAACACACTCAAGTTATCACACTAATCCTTAGTTTTGAACATCAAATGTGCCAAGATTTCAAGGCACATCAACACGCTCAACTAAGAACAATTGCTTGTCCTAAAGCGATGAAAAGGAAAACACTCGACACTAAAAAAAAGATACATCGCAAATACGCAGCAGCTATCTCAACAACAATCTTATCCAAAATCATCTATCTCATAAGCAAGGATAAATGGATAACATCCTATTACGCACAGTTGGCCATGCTTATGCGAGTACCAACCATTAGCTAACACAACCAACTATCAAATGCAAACATAGTTCCCTCACAATAAAGAAGTCCCTCACACCTGATAATTGTGACTGAAAAATACTCTCACTCTCCCAAAGAACTTCTAACACTGCAAGTATACAGACCATAAAATTTTAAATTACACAAAGAATTTCAAACACAAGAGCAAACCTCCATGCACTAAAAATTAAGGGAAGGTTGCTCAACCACCCCCTCCCCAACAAAAGAAACTTTTCCCTCAAAGTACAAAACACAAGGGATGTGTGGAGGGGTCATACTTGCGACGCTCTAGGCGTAAGGAGTTAGAGTGATGTCCGTACCCTTATCAATAGATGTGCTCTCAGGTGAAAAGACTGGGTCAAGACGACTGCTATCCACAGGAGCATAAAGCTCACTACCTAAGACTCCAGACTTCATAGCATCACATTGTCACTGCTCCAAAGCTTCTTTCTCCATTGTCGTTCTCCTGGATTCTTTTCTTGATTTCTTTTGCATCCTTTGTTCTTTCTTCAAAAGTCTTCATTGTTCTCCAAATTGAAGCCTATATCCTTCCCTTTTCTCTTATTAATCATCGATCTTGCCAAATATCCCCAGATGCCATCAACTAACTGAGTGGTAGGGGCATGCTAAAGAGATTCATCAAAGAATCTAGTACAGCTGGTGGATGCATAATCACTGGCTTCTTCAAAAGTTCTGCAGTGTCCACTTTTATTTTGGCCATTTGTTATCTCAAAGCGGCACCATCTATAGGGCACATAGCCTATAGCCGGCTATTGACATGAGCTTCTAAACCGTTCATCTGGTTCTTTAGCATAGACAGCTCTTGCCGGAGTTCATCTCATAGAAGTTTCTCTGCGGTCATCATCTGACACTGCACTACTTGTGGTAATTTTACAACTACCTGGTCTAAGATGGAATGAGTCTGCCTTGTCTTTGCGACTAATCTCTCCAAGAATAAAGTGAGCAAAGACATGAAAGTACATGTAGCCTGTGAGGATGATTATGGTGGGGTTTGCGCTCCCGCAGCTAGCTGGGTGATGAGTCTGAGATTTGTACTCATTTAGGCTTTGTTTACATAGATTTAGTGTCCTCAAATGCTTAATTTGTGCCAATAACTGATGTTAAATGCTTGATTTTTAGGTATATGGATTGAGGAACAAAGAAAGGACACTAACAGGTAAAAAGAAACAAAACAAGGTGAAGAAATGAAGAAGGGCGACCCTGAGGATCGCCAAGAGCACTCGGCGTGTGGCCAAGTGGCTCATTAGACCGCCTAAAGTTACAGTGTGCCAAGCTCTAAAGGAAAGAACCAAGTTGGTGATGAAAAGGAGCAATCAGCACATCGCTGAGTGATTCCACAAAGCCAAGATAGATCACCTAAAGTTATAGACCTTGAGGATGCTAAGTACCAAGGCAAAAGGGTGATGGAAGAGACCAAAGGGAGGCTCGCCGAGTTGTTCGACGAGCCCAACTTACTTCGCTGAGTGCCTCTTCGAAGCACATTTTTGGCGACTATAAATGCATTTTTGAACATTTAGTTTAACATCAATTAATCACTTATCATATTACTCCTTTAGAACAATTATAGAGACAGTTTTCTCTAGTTTTCCTTAGCTTTGAAGGATTGAAGAAATTAACTTTTGAGAAATTCGAAGTGGGTCTTTGAGATTCTTCAAATTGGAGCATTGTATAGACAAATTTACTCTTACCCAGTTAATGGATAATCAATTTGGTAACTATTTTTACCTTTATATAATGTCTAGCTAAAACCCCAATTCTTGAGGTCTGATCATGTGATTATGGGCTAATTTAGTTTATGGGTATTGCTAATTGTTACTTTAAATGTTATTTAGAAGTGAGTTTAATCATTAATTGTGGTTTAATTTAAGAATTGTAGTTGCAAATGCAGTTCTATGATTGTGTTCTTAGCTTGCGAGAGAGAGAGAGGTTTTAGAACTAAAATTATTGATTAATGGTTTTTGGGTATTGGGTTGAACTAGGTTCAGCTCGAGAGAGTGAATCCTAAACACAATCCCATAAATTCATCTTAAGAGAATGAATGGATTAAGGTGTGGGCTGCTCTTATTTTGCATACTTGTTTATGTTTGAGGGAAATCACTTAATTCAGGGTAAATTGTTCAAGAGAAAGTTTACCTCCATTATAACCATTCCTACTCACTAATATCTAGCTATCTACTAATAGTTACAATTACCCATTTGTCTATATATCCCTATAATCGATCACATCCCAAAAATCCATCTAATTATTGTTAATTCATTTTGGTTGTGATTGTTTGTAGCTGTTAATCAAAATCAAGATCCTCCATTTGACTTTCGTGTCACCCATTAATTTGAATGATGTCTTTATTTGATAATTTTTATTCCTATGACTGATTTGACCATGTTCATACTTCCCAATTGAATATGAAACACGTACAGCTTCTTGTGGGATTCGACCCCAACTCATTTAGTTAGGTTATATACTAATTAACGATCATTGACACTTAGAATTGGATGAAGTGTCTTTGGTAACGTTATTCTTATGAAAATGGCGTCGCTGCCAGGGAGTGGTGTTGTTTGAAATTCTTTTAGTGAAGTTGAATTTTGATCTTTTTAGTCATAATTGAATTACTTGTTTTTAGTTTTTGTTTTTGTGTTGCTGTTTAAAACAGAGGAAATGAGTGTCTATGGTAGCAACGGTAACCAAGTGGACCACCCTCCTTCAAAGATGATGAAGTTTAGGGATCACATCCTAGATTTCAAGCACTCCGAGGGTTAATTTGATGGGTTCTCAATGCTAAATTAGATTATTTTTCTCCTTCCATATCTATTAAGCTACTGGAGACCTAAATGAGCTGTATTTCATTCCATCTCAACCTAAGACACAAAAAGGGGTTGCCTAGTGTTACTATGGCAAACCCCAAGAATAAATTTTGAGTGGGCACTTGTATCGTGCCACAACGTTAACTAAGGCAATTCTTGGGAGGCAACCCAAGTTTTTATTGCTTTATTTTTGTTTTTTAAATAACGTATGTTGATTGTGCAGGTTGAAGTGTGGAATGTGTTTGAAAATTGCATATTGGCAAGCCAAGAGTCCAGTCGACGACTCCTCGAAGAGGTCAGTGAGCCCCACTTTGACCACTGTTGGACTCAAGAAAATATAAGGATGGAGTCTGTAAAACTCGACGAGCCAATGGACAAGTCGGCAACTCGCTGAACGAGTCAGCGATCCTGACTTCATCAGCCGTTTGGACTCCTAAATTAACTGCATGTAAAACTCGGTGAGATAATTAACCACTCGGAGTGTCACCGAGTGGATCGACGACAACTAACATCGCCAAAAGGGCACGAACAAGACGGTTTTTAAAAGGCCAAAGGTTTAAAATTTCAAACTCTTCCATATTCCCTAAATTTTAGCTTCATACTATCACACCCGCACTTTAGTTTTTCAATTTTTTTGCATTCTATAACTTTTTGGTTGTTGATCTTGTGTTCGAAGTTGGAATTCAGCCTAGAGTTACAAAATCATATTTCGGCATTAAAGGTTGGTTTTTCTGAACCCCAAACTCTTAATTAGCAGTTAAATTCAAATTCAATTGTTTAAATGTTATTGATGTGTATTGGCCTCTCTGAACTCGTAAATATGTTCTAGTTTGCCTTTCGTATTCTTGAAATTGTGCTAAAATTGCCTAAGTTATTGATTTCCTAAATTTTGTTCTTTTAAATTGATCATAAACTTGTGGCTTGAGTTAAATTGTTGTTGGTTCTAGTTGGGTGAAGTTTGAGTAACCCCAATTGTGCTAAATGACATGCTTTGCCCAATGATGGAGCGTTTTACGTCATTATTAAGGGATAAAATTGTCAAATGGCCAATTTTAGCTAAACTGGGAGAAGTCTAAGTACCCTGATGGAATGGGTCGTATGGGTCTAGGCTTAATTGATAATGTATGTTGTTTGATTTTGTTTTCAGGGGCTGCGAGTTTCCTTTTGGGAGTTGGGGTTGAAAAAAAGGCACGTTGGGCAGTTTGGCAAGCTGGGTTGAGCTCGCCGATCCACTTGGTGGTTTGCCAAAGTTCCCCTTGATCACCTTTAATTTCATGTTTGGTTGAGTTTGGCTCTGTAACATTCGGTGAGAAGCTTGAGCTCACCGAGATCACTTGGCGACTTATCGAAAGTCTTCTTGATTGCCCTTTCTTCTCCCCTAATGCCTAAAACATACTGTAACTTTCGATGGGCTAGTCTGAGTTCACGAAATGGTGTCGGTGATTCACCGAAAGGCCCTGCATATCGCCGACCTGTCTTTTTTCTGGTAAATTTCCAGGGCAATCCTTTCGGCGAGCCCGATCAGGCTAGCCAAAGTTATTCGGTGACTAACCGATCGATTCAGTGACTCTTTCTACAACTTGTATTCTGCACTTTTCTTGAATGGTTTCTAACTATTTTCCGATGTGTTTCGCAAATATGGCTAGACCAAAAGTAGCAGGTCGAGACATGCCCCCCCGCAAGAGGGCTTAGGGAATCACTATCAACGAGGATGCACCTGCATCCAAAGCAAAAGCCATAAAACTTCCTACCATAGGTGGGAAGGGCAAAGGAAAAGGAAAGGCACCGGCTCCTGAGTCACTAGCGATCAGCTCCAACAGTGATGGAGTGTACTCACCTCACCACTTCTAAGAGTGAGGGTGAGCACCAGGACCCTCAGGTTGTCATCTCTGAGCCTTAGGACAATCAGTTGCTATTGGCCCGGAGAGCTGAAATGTGCTCCAAGATGATGAATGATATGTCTAGGATCCGGGTACCACAGGTCACTACTCGTATTCCTGTCACAGACCAATTTGTTGTCCCACCACCAATTGCGCAGGGTCCTCCTCCCAAGTCTACGAATAGGCTAAAGGTTGAGGTATTGAGGACCATCATAGAGGAGAAGAGGTTGTCTACAGATGGAGTGATAGCCAAATATCCAGAGATCTTGAGCACATTGAAGTCCCACAAGTCCCAGATAGTCACTAGACCCCGTGGCCCTTACATTCCTAATTGGGTCCAGGAATTTTGCACTGCCTATGGAACCCTAGTGCCACAAGGGAAGAGGATGGCTGCCACATTCAAGTCGGTAGACTATGTGGTCGTCAAGGGCAAGAAAGTGAAGTGTAATAGTGATGATATTAATGCAGTTCTGGAGTGTACTAAAATATTTCAGTTTACTATCAATACATGATCAAGACAAAGTCATTGGAGACTATGAAAAAATGGTTGGCTCCTCTGTTATCTGATTGTACTCCTAGGTGGATTGAGGTTGGAGCGCCCAGAGAAAAGAAAGACTTCAATGTAGCAATGAGGTACTCATTTGGCTTTATTAGCAGTACTATCATGCCGTCCCAGAATAAGTGTATCCTCCACCATACGAAGGCAGCCTTTCTTGGTTGCATCATTGATGGGACAAGTCTCAACTTGGGTATGATTATTGTCAAGAGATGACCATGAGGGCTAGGCAGCATAAGACTTCACTCCATTTTCTGGTGCTGATTACCAAGTTATGCAGACGATCTTGAGTGCCCATAATGAAAAGAAAGACGTGGAAGTGATTCCCACCTCATGTACTGGCATTCGGCATATAGAGGCTGAGCATTTGAAAGATGAAGCTGATAAGAAGAAGGCAACCCAGGTGAATTCTTCCCCGGCTATGAACATTGAGACTTTACCTGTAGAGGCAGTATATCCTACTCTGGCCCCTGGGCCTTCAGGTATCTCTAGTGCTGCTCTTTCTTTAACTCCGAACTCTTCTACAACTCTCTTTCCCCCTAGGTCTGCTGCTGGTGATGTTGTTTCCCTACCTCCACTCACCCAGGCTGCGATACTATAGATCGGGGAGCTAGCCCATTTGGCTGATAGGTGTGCCTTCAAGTTTGAGGCCACAGTCCCTTGGATGATTGAGAGGGCCCTTACTGCTGCTCTCATACCCCTTAATGTGTCTATTGATGCCGTTGCGGCAAGGATAGCAGTGTGTGAGCGAGGCCAGAGGGCCACTGATGAGGTGATTGACTTAAAAGTCGTATTTGCTGAGTTGATAAAGGACGTGGACCAGCTGAAGTCCATAGATATGTCCATGATTTTTGGGACTGTGGAGACCCCGACATGCCAGCTGATGATGATGTGTCTCCGGCTACCACTTGAGATGAGGTTCGAGCTGAGGAGGTGGCTGCTACCGAATTTGAGGCTGAGACTGATTAGGAGCAGCTCGGTGTCCATGAGGAGCCTACCTATGAGGGCCTTATAGAGATTGAGGAGGCCATGGTACAGTCAGCCGTGTAGATTTCATTAGCAAATACATCCATGGAAGGCTCTAGTCGAGCCAGTGTTGCTGTTACACCGAGCACTGATGCCCAGGATCAGAGTACTACACCGGGCATTGATGCCCCGACAGATAGAGCGACTTTGTAGACAATATTTTTCTTTACCTCCCTCTTTGTTGTTTTTATTGACTTCTGATCATATTTGTTGCATTTGAGGACAACTGTCTTTTTATTTGTGGTGGGGTGAAGTATTTCCATATCTACCTTTTTTGACAATGCTTTGTATATATTGGGTTTTTGTGTTTGAATTGTGTGGTGATCTTATCTTGTGAATGTTTGAGCTTATGGCTCCTTATTATGAATGAAAATGGTTTTTGGCCCATCTCAAAAATTTTGCCACTTCTTGTTGTGTGTGAATCTGATTGTTCTTGTGCAAATTTGAGTATCGGTTATGGTCAATACCGATGACTTGAATAATGTTCTTAATAGAACAAAAATGAATGCACAGCTACGATGAGGCCAAATGAAGTTGCATAGACAATGTGTGAACTTTTTGTATCTCGTTGTGACTAGCTGATTATTGATTGTGTCTCTTGTGATGAACATTGCACACTAGTGAAAGTGTGGAGTCTCGTTTGATATTGGTGCCAATGCCTTGTGTGATGAGCTTACATTGAACCTTGCATGGTGACACCTAGAATATTCTACGTTGGTCTGGCTGACTAAGTAATGCAAGCTCTTGAAATGATCTTAGGTAACAAATTTAAAGAGTGAAACAATTTGACAACATACCTCTTTTGTGGCCAACCTTGTGAGATGGGTGAACCTTGCTTGAACCCCTTTGAGCCTTATCCGTTTCTTGGAAGAAACTTAATGCAATTGTGACCCTTCTTTATCCATTTACCCATAATCCTCATGAAGTGTGGTTTTTTTGAATAGCCAACATAGGTCAAAAGCCTAAGTTTGGGGTGTGGTGAAAAGAGAAGGTAAATCAAGAAGCGTGAAGAAGTCCCCCTTTAATCCATTGTTTGTAAAAGATGGAATGCCACCATATAAAAAAAGAGAAAGAACAAGAAAAAGAATGAAAAAGTTGTGAAATAAAGTTTTGAAAGTTGCAAAAGAAATGGGGTGTCCAAAAAGTTGAATAATGGGGTGAATTTTGAGCATGAGTAAAAATGCTGAAGAAAAGGAAAAAAAGTGATGTTCAGACCACATTTCATGAGGGTACCATCCACTGAGCCTAAATGATCATACCTTTACACTCAGCCCCGTTACAAACCTTGAGAAGACTTTTTTGATCTTGAGTGAGTTTAAACAAATGTTGATTGGAAAATAAGGGCAAACCTATGGGTGAAGTCATGCATGTATTCATCTTTGTGAGTGTCAGAGTCATATGTGATTCCAGAGCTATAAATTGTTGAAGAATTGTGTGTGAATATGGAATCATCTTTGTTGTGAGGGCATTTGAATACCTGCGGTGAGCTTGAACTTGCATTTGAAGACAGTATTGTCAACTTAAGAATCTTTGACAATGGTGAGTCAAAATTTGAATCTTTGAAGGAATAATTGATCCTTGCATGAGTAAGTTGAGTCTTGTTGTGTGTGTTCATGATTGAGTCTTATGTAGCACTGTTTCAGATATCCTTGTTGAACTGCTGAACTTGAGTTTTACTTGAGGACAAGCAAAAGTTTAAGTTAGGGGTGTTGATGAGTCCGAGATTTGAACTCATTTAGGGCTTTGTTTACATAGATTTAGTGTCCTCAAATGCTTAATTTGTGCCAATAACTGATGTTAAATCCTTGATTTTCAGGTATATGGATTGAGGAACAAAGCAAGGACACTAACAGGTAAAATGGAACAAAACAAGCTGAAGATTTGAACAAGGGCGAGCCTGAGGATCGCCAAGAACACTCGGTGTGTCGCCGAGTAGCTCCTCAGACCGCCTAAAGTTCCAAAGTGCCAAGCCCCGAAGGAAAGAACCAAGTTGGTGATGAAAAAGAGAAGTCGGCGGATCGCCGAGTGATTCCATAAAGCCAAGATAGATTGCCCAAAGTTACAGACCTTTAGGATGATAAGTACCAAGGCAAAAGGGTGATGGAAAAGACCAAAGGGTGGCTAACTGAGTGGTTCGGCGATCCCGACTTGCTTCGCCGAGTGACTCTTCGCAACACATTTTTTGCGACTATAAATGCATTTTTGAACATTTTGTTTAGTATCAATTAATCACTTATCATATTACTCTTTTAGAATAATTTTAGAGACAATTATCTCTATTTTTCCTTAGCTTTGAAGGATTGAAGAAATTTACTTTTGAGAAATTCGAAGTGGGTCTTTGGGATTCTTCAAATTGGAGCATTGTAGAGACAAAATTACTATTACCCAATTGATGGATAATCAATTTGGTAACTGTTTTTACTTTTTCATAATGTCTAGCTAAAACCACAATTATGTGGGTGTGATCATGTGATTATGGGCTAATTTAGTTTATGGGTATTGCTAATTGTTAGTTTAAATGCTATTTAGAAGTGAGTTTAATCATTAATTGTGGTTTAATTTAAGAATTGTAGTTGCAAATGCAGTTCTATGATTGTGTTCTTGGCTTGCGAGAGAAAGAAGTTTTAGAACTAAAACTATTGATTGATGGTTTGTGGGTATTGGGTTAACTTGGGTTTAGCTCGAGAGAGTGAATCCTAAACCCAATCCCACATATTCAACTCGAGAGAATGAATGAATTAAGCTGTGGGTTGCTCTTATATTGCATGCTTGTTGATGTTCCAAATAAATCACTTGATTTGGAGTAAATTGTTCGAGAGAAAGTTTACCTCCACTATAGCCTAGCCTACTCACTAATATCTAGCTATTTATTAATAGTTACAATTACCCATTTGTCTATATTTTCCTATAATCGATCACATCCCAAGAATCTGTCTCATTATTGTTAATTCGTATTGTTTGTGACAGTTTGTAGCAGTTAATCAAAACCAAGATCCCCTATTTGACATTCATGTCACCCCTTAATTTGAGTGTTGTCTTTATTCGATAATTTTTATTCCTATAACTGATTTAACCATGTTCATACTTCACAATCAAATCTGAAACACGTACCGCTCCCTGTGAGATTCGACCCCAACTCATTTAGTTAGGTGATATACTGATTGACGATCGTTGCCCCTTAGAATTGGATGAAGTGTCTTTGATAACGTTATTCTAATCACTGGGTTGTTACATCAGCTTGCTCAGTGCGTCCCTTAGCTCTCGGAAGCTCAACTGGAACATGCGGTACGAGTGCCGAAATTCCTACAGATCATTCTTTCGAAGCATATAGATGGTTTGATACATGTTTTATCTTTTTCACCGCGGTGAACTTTGTTGCCTCTAAGTAATTTTCCACCAATTTGTTACATGGTATGTTGACGTGCATACAAAGTCTCTTTATCAAACAAGGAAATGGTAGACTCACTCTGTCATACAAAGCCCAATGTCGCATCTCCGTAGCAATTATTCTTTCCACATTCAATGGGCATCCAGCCATGATTCATGCTACCAAGGAGGCAAGTGAAAGGGAAAGAGTGTTATCATTAGTCATTGGCTTCAATTGTGCATGAACTATTGCCCACCAGAATTTTGCCGACAATGTTAACGATGCCTTGATAATCTAGACCTGTGAGTTGGCTACCAGTGCAGCTGTCTCACCTTCTGTAGCAATCTTTTCATCAATCTACCGTATAATACTTTATGTGCAGATGCAATCTTCCATCTCGGCTTCACTAGCCACTGCATGGTGCCGACCCTCAAATAGACCTATTATACTAGGTATTGTGTACTCAGGACCATGTAGAAAGCTTTTCAAAGTGGTTTTAGAGATATCAACTGCCTCACCCCGAAGAACCACCTCTGCTAGTGGTGGCCATGTCGTCGCGACTGCTTTCTTCCTTTTTTTAGTTATTTCAGTGTGTGCAGTGAAGTTCATCGGAGAGGCTTCATAGGAGGCGTAAAACTCTTTGGTCAAGTGGTGCGCATACTCTCTTGGCTTTCTGGTCATCCATTCAAGCTAATGTTGTTTGAACAGATTATAAATTTCTTGAAAAGCCTGCACATATGCCTCCATAACTCTGGACTCTACGATAATTGCTCTCCCGCGAGTGCCACTGAACTTGGGCAATATGCCATTCTTAAAGATATCCTTCAATCCGGGAATGCTCCACATTCGGTGAAAAACATCAATGAGATGTTGTTACGTTACTGGGTCTGCCTCCCTCTAATGAACAAATTACATTAACGACTCAGTGGGTCATTAGTTGATGCCTGGGATTCATCATCTGACCCTGCTCACTCCCAGAACCATCCCCTTCCTCTTTAGAGTGGGAAGGAGTTTTCTCTAAAGTAGCCCTGGCAATTCGAGATCTAGTAGCCCGGGGAGAGTGATCTTAAATTTATGTATTCACCTGGAGCACAAAGCTGCTAGATTCCTCCGTTGTTAAGCTTTGTTTGGGAGAAGTAGAGGGTGAGGTGTGTGGTGGAGCCGACTTGCGTCTTGTTCGTGAAATTGTTGCTGAGAAACAGCACATTAGAATCCACAATATCAAATGACACACAAATAGGTACTCAAACCTCCCCTGTGTAATTATATAAAGTGACGCCTTACCTTAATAATGTTGTCACTCAATCTATCACTAGGAAGGGCCACACAATGAATAAATAATAAAATAAGAAAAGAAAAATATTTTTGGTACCTTTTTTAATACAACGCTCTATACGGTCTGTAGCCGGTAACACGGGTTGTCTAGGTTATCGTGACACTGAACCAATGTGTGCCAACCACCTAAGTGTGGTTCACGACGAGCTTCACGGTCCGTGCACCCTTGCGGGTTCGTGAAGCATGTCGTGTACTTACACTTAAGCCAGGTTTTCAGTCAACATGCTTGACAACAAACAATGATCAAATTAAACCCTCAAAACACCCCAAAAATGATTGTCTTACCCTTCCCAGAACATGATTTCAACTTATTTTATACACCCATCACAAACCACATACAATATCAACCTCTTATAATGGAAAATTATGAATTCAAATTATACCCACAACATATGAACACACCCAATCAATTTACAATCAGTAATACCCTAAAAAGGATCAATAAAAGTAGTTCTACACTTAGTTTTTGAAAGAACAAACTTATATCTCGTAAAAGAGGAAGAACTTACTTCAAATTAAAACCCAAATCTTCACACAAAAATAAGAAGAAACTTGATTTTGAGATTTTCTTGCAACATTGAACTAGGGTTCAAATGATTCTTTGATCTCTTGTTATAGATGATAGAAATATCTTAGCTACCCCAAATAAATCGTTAGGAATGGAGAAAAAGGGAAAGAACCCAACTTTTGGTGTTGTGGTTGCTTTTAAAAGCCTTGAATTTGAAGTAATTGTCGCACGGGTCGGTTGGGTCCATCAATGCCGACCTAAACTTGAATGCCCGTGAAGTGGCTTGTGAAGAGCACCACGGCCCGTACAAGTACTCGCGAGAATTACTTAGCAAGAAAAATTACCTGCAAGTTCACGAGAGGCTAAACGATCTGTCTAATGTTAGACTGTCCATAAACCCTTTTATGAACCATTTTTCTCTTTTTCCAATGAGCAACCCTATTTTTGGCTTGCTAGTTCACGGGCCGTGAAGTGGCTCGTGAAGAGTACCACGACCCATTTGGTGGCTCGTGAGGACATTCAAGGCCTCGATGATTCCTAACTTTTCCTGCAAACAGTGTGACACTCTAAAAATAGTGAACTATTACGAGAATTTAAACTACCTATTACAATTACATTTTAGGTTGCCTCCAAAGTAGCGCACAATTTACTCAAACTTCATCAAGCTTGCATTCCTCAACGATCTTCACTTCCTCTGGAAATCCCATAAATGCCTTGACTTGCTGGCCATTTTCCTTGAACCTCTCACCTTTGTCATTTTCAAGTTCAATGGCTCCTGACCGAAACACTTGGGTTACTTTGAATGGTCCAAACCATTTGGACCTTATCTTTCTAGGAAATAGGCATATTCTTGAGTTAAACAGCAGCACCATGTAACCAAGACTGAAAGTCCTCTTCTCAATATACTTGTCTTGATACAGCTTCATCATTTCTTTGTAAATTGTCGATATCTCATAAGCTCTCAAGCAAAATTCATCCATTTCATTTTTCTTCTCAAGTTTCATATTTGATTCTTCACTCCAACTCAAGTTTAGCTTCTTCAGCGCCAAAAGTGCCTTGTGCTCTAAATCTACAGGCAAATGGCGTGCCTTTCCAAACACTAACTCATATGGTGACATACCAATGGGTGTTTTGAAAGCTGTCTGATATGACCATAAATCATAGTCTAACTTCCTTGCCCAATCTGTTTTGTTGATATTCATTGTGTTTGCCAATATTGATTTTATTTCTCTATTTGAAACATCTATTTGGCCACTTGTTTACGGATTATAAGCCTTCAACACTTTGTGCATTTTCACACCATACTTGGCCAAAGTTTTGTTGAACACTTTATTACAGAAGTATAAGCCTCCATGACTTATAATAGCTCTAGGTGTGCCAAATCTTGAGAAAATGATCTTTTTTAGAAACCCTGCAACACTCTTGTCGTCATTCTCTGCCAAGGCCAGAGCCTCAACCCACTTGGAGACATAATCAACCGCCACCAATATATACTTTTTCCCGAATGAGCTCACAAATTGTCTCGTAAAATCAATCCCCCAAACATCAAATAATTTAACCTCCAAGATAGGACTCATAGGTAGCTCAAGAAGATGGGAGATGGCTCCCTGCCTTTGGCAAATATCACAGCCTTTAACCAGGTCGAATGCATCCTGATGAATTGTAGGTCAATACTATCCGCTTGGAAATAATTTGTGGGCAGTGCGAGTACTCCCATGGTGTCAACCAATTGGATATGAATGACAGGCTTCTAGAATACTCAGCATTTCAGCTTAAGGCACACATCACCTAATGATATTATCAGCAAAAACCTTGCACAAGTAAGGTTCATCCCAAGATTACTTACCCACATCATGCACGAACTTCTTCCTTTGTTGAAAAGTTAACCCTTCAGGCATTAAGTCACTGGCAAGGTAATTGGCAAAATCAGTAAACCAAGGAATGAGATCAAGAGTGGTGGCTAATACTGCTCATCTACAAATGAGTCATCAATGTCTAACTCAACTTCCTCTTTCTTCTCTTCCTCTAGTCTGGACAAGTGATCTGCCACTTGTTTTTCAGAGCCCCGTATGTCTTTGACTTCAAAATCAAGCTTTTATAACAATAACACCTATCTTATTAATCTTGGCTTAGCATCTTTTTTCACCATTAGGTACCACAGTGTTGCATGATCAGTATGAACTATCACTGTAGTTCCCAGTAGGCATGCTCTGGATTTCTCAAAGGCATACATTGTTGCAAGCAATTATTTCATAGTGACATTGTGTTTTTGTTGTGCTCTATTCAACGTCTTTCTTTCATAGTAGATCGGGTGAAAGATTTTATTTTGCTTCTACCTTAGCACCACTCCTAAGGCAACACCACTTGCATTGCACATCACCTCAAAGGGTTCTGACCAATCTTGACCAATGACTATTTTGCTCATATCAATTTAGCTTTCAGACACTCAAAAGCCTTTGTGCATGCTTTATCAAAAGTGAATTTAATCTCCTTTCCTAACAACTTATACAAATGATGTGCAGTTTTAGAAAAGTCCTTGCTGAAACACGGATTGAACCCTACATGGCCTAAGAAACTCTGAACCCTTTTCATAGAGATAGGTGGAGGAAGCTTTTCGATCACTTCAATTTTTACTCTATCCACCTCCATACCTTTCTCTAACACCTTTTGGCCTAGGACTTTGCCTACTTTGACCATGAAGTGACATTTCTCCTAGTTTAGCACCAGGTTTTCCTCTTCACACCTTTGTAGTGCCCTGCTAAGATTTAACAAACAGACATCAAAAGTATCACCTACCACAGAGAATTCATCCATAAATACATCCAAGGTGTCCTCAACCATGTCCGTAAAGATGGACAACATACACCTCTGGAAAGTAGTTGGTTCAATACACAATCCAAATGGTATGCGCTTGAACACAAAGGTGCCATACAGACATGTAAATATGGTCTTCCCCTAGTCTTCTGGTCCAATTGAGATTTGATTATACCCAGAGTATCCATCTAAGAAATTGCACCACCCTTTCCATGTCATCCTATCTAACATCTGGTCCATAAAAGGTATTGGGAAATGGTCTATCAAGGTCCATTTGTCCAAATTCATGTAATCCATACACACTCGCCAACTTGTCACTGCCCTTTGTGGAATTAACTCATTCTTCGCATTTACCACAACCGTCATTCCACCCTTTTTGAAAACACATTGCGCTGGGTGCACCTAATGACTATCAGAGATGGGGTACACCACCCCTGCATCCAGCCACTTGATAATTTCTTTCTTTACCACCTCTTTCATCGATGGATTCAAACTTATTTGGTGCTTTATACTCAG
The DNA here is from genome assembly GCA_036553675.1 of Solanum okadae. Taxonomy (NCBI): domain Eukaryota; kingdom Viridiplantae; phylum Streptophyta; class Magnoliopsida; order Solanales; family Solanaceae; genus Solanum; species Solanum okadae. The sequence goes on from CM071689.1 coordinate 27,105,489, forward strand.
CCTGCAATATTCTTCAAAATAAATTTTATGAGTGCAAATACCTGGAGGTATCGCAATGATATCAACAATAGTCCAATCAATTACTTTCTTAAACCTCTTCAACACTTTCAGCACTACTTGCACTTGTTCATCACTAAGATCTGCAGCCAAAATAACTTGCAAAGTGGCATTTTCACCTAAAAATACATACATCAAGTGATCAGGCAGCTGGTTCAACTCAAGCACATGCGGTTCCTCAATAGATGGTTTCGCTAGAGGATTTGACCTATTTTTCAAGTCCAAGTCTAATTTCATGGGAAAATATAAAAGTGGCCGCATGCCTTGGAGTGCATTTAGAGTCTCCACATAATCAACCTGAAAGACTTCATCGAAGTTCATTATCACTATGGGCAGTGTCTCTACAGCAAATCTCTCCTCTATGGATGCTTCCATGTCACCCTCTTCAACAATATCGATCACAGACACCACACTCATATCTTGCGGCTGCTTTATTGACCTATACACTTTGAATTTTACCTTTTCATTATTCAATCGAAATTTCAGCTCCCCACTTTCTACATCAATTAGGGCTCTTCCAGTGGACAGAAATGGCCTTCCCAAAATTATGGGAACCTCAAAATCCACTTTACAATCCAAAATCACAAAGTCAGCTGGGAAGATCAAACTTTCCACTTTAACAAGTACATCACACAAAATACCCCACATGCCTTTTCACCGATCTATCAACATCATCAACTTCATCACAGTGGTCTTTGGATCCCCCAACCCTAGTTGATTTTATATGGCCAATGGCATCAAATTGATACTCGGCCCAGATCACATAAAGTCTTCATGAACTCGAAGGCACCAATGGTGCATGGTATAGTGAATGCACCAGGATCCTATTTCTTTTGAACCACGGACCTTATAGCAATAACACTACAATGGTGTACATTATCTGTTGATTCAAAACTTGCAGCCCTCTTCTTTGTTACTAAGTCCTTCGTGAACTTAGCATAGCCCAACATTTGCTCCAGAGCTTCTACAAGAGTAATATTCACTGATAGTTGCCAAAGCATGGATATAATTTTTTTTTAAAATTCCATCTTCAACTTTCTTCTTGAGCCTTTGAGGAAATGGAGAAGGAGGTCTGGGTATTTGTTGTAAAGGTAAAGCTATCTCCACTGTAGCTTCTTTCATTTTCGATGGTTGTTCTACCCTCCTAGCTACCTTTGAGTCATCCACAACTTCAGCAATAACCTTTTCTTTCTCATCTATTTTACCGCTTCTCGTAGTGATTGTCATGCAATTCCCATCTTTCTTTGGGTTTTGAATGGTATCACTAGGTAGTGTTCCATTCTTTCTCTAATTCAATGAGGCTGACATTTGCTCCAACTACTTGATAGACGTTGAATGTGAGTCAACAATCTGATTAATACTGAAGAGGTCACTTCTCAGCTTTTTGACCCCTACATTTGTAGATTCAACCTTTTGGAGAACCTTTGCTAACATGTCCTCCATCTTGGAACTGCTGGAACTACTACCTGCTCAATCTATATTACCAAGAGGTACATACACACCACTGCGTTCATTCTTGTATCCCTCCTTATTCTATCAGCTACCTTGCTCTCAATTACCTAGTCGATCATATTGACCATCTCTTTGATAGTTCTGACTTGATTTCTAGAATTATAGCCTTGGATGCCTGAGTTATAATTCTGAAAACCCCCTGATTGTTCAAATACTTAGCCTCTTCATCAAAATCAACATCCGGCTTTTCATACATGTTAGTCGCACCCACTGCATTTACCTTTTCTTGACCAGTGGTGAGATGTGTCATGATGAGGTCCATTTGAGTTTTCAAGTGAGCCATGTTTTGGTTCCTTTCTTCTTCTCTCTTTCTTTGTTCGGCTAAGAGTTCAAAAGTAAATCCATGTGCTCTAACCTCTGCATATCTTGTGTGTCAGGTTGTTCTTTCACACTTCATTCATGATAACAATAACTTCAAGGAATGGTTTGCTCATTAATGATCCACCACATACTACATCAACAACAAGTTTAGTCACAAAATTCAATGATCTATAAAATACTTGTTTCAAATGTCTATCAGTAAGGCCATGATTTGGAAAAAAATCAGCTTTTGACTAAATCGTCACCAAGTGTCATGCATCACTTCTCCTGGTAGGTGCTTCTGTGAACCTATCTCGTCTTTCATCTGCACCTCTTTTTCTTGTAGGAAGAATCTCTCCATGAAGGCTTCCTTAAACTCTGCCCAAGTTGTGATTGAATCGTGGGGCAATTCATTCAGCGAATTTGTTGCCTCCCTAGTCAGTCATAAGGGAAACAACCTCAGTCTCATAGTAGTTTGGCTGACTCCAGGAATCTCTGCTTATTTGAAAATCTCCACCAAGTACATCAGATGTTGATTGTCATCCTCGCCATTAGTTCCTCTGAACATCCCTTTCAGATTCAGAAGTTGGATCAATATGCTAGTGATGGTGAACTTCACTCCTGGAGGTAGCATTGGCAGTAATATAGCTCCAGTAGCTCCAGCTCCATCTATCTCTAATTCATCTTCTTCGAACATCACATGCGTGATTAGAAGTTTAAAGCTAACTTCAAATGATCTCCGGCATCATTAAAGTTCATAGTCAATTTCAGCAATCTCTGACACCGTTGTATTTCAAAATCAACTGCAAAACTTCCCAATCATAGTAGATTTCGAGAGGACCATGTTAGAAGTTTCTCAAACTTCAAGGATCTTTTGAATTCCCTAGAACAAGCTATCAAACATGTCAAAAGTTTGAACCACGGACGTTCATTTAAGCTATGCATGACATGACATTTGACAGTGAATTTTTCAAATTGATTCTCAAAAAGTTCCTTTTCCTTAAAGATTATTTAATAGGTCAAATCTTTTGTATAAATTCATCTTATGTCTATCGAGAAGCAAGAGATCAGAGTGATCCACTGAAGATAGCAAGACAAGGAGCAAGCAATTGAAGAAATCAACACAGATCGGTTTGTTTTAAAAGCTAACAATTTTTCTGTGGATGCAGGTCTATAAGAGTGTCGCAAGATCATCATATTCCTCCGTTTAATAAATACGGAGAAGTCAAAGGGTGAGCTGCGACCCGAAAATAACAACTTTTTTGTGGGTGTAAAAAAATCATTGAAGTTCTTCAGAAGAAAAGGAAACACTTCAGAATACGAGCAACAACACCTCGTTCAAATCTCCAACAAAGCACGAATCCCAATGAACACGATATGTTCAAAATAGGAACAAGTGAAAGCATCACTCTCAACAGGTACAAGCATCTTTGATGACATCAAATTACATTTTTCAGCACAAAAAATGTTTGAAAAATATTCACAATTTTTGTCGATATTAGACACGGTAATGTGAACCACCTAGAGGGACATCGTCTTTACTACCCAGAGGGGCATTTCTACAGTATTATCAAGTGAGATAATACCACAACCCTGAGGGACATCATCTTTATCATGCTGAGAGTCATTCATATCGTATTATCGAAGGAGTTAATACCATTGCCGCCAGAAGGGCCATCATATATGCAAATGCCAAAAGGGTCATTGTACCTTTCATGCCGAGATGGCCATTGCATATTCAAACACCAAGAGGGTCATCCTATATGAAAATGCCAAAAGGGTCATTGCATTTTCAAATGCCAAGAGGGCCATCATATATGCAAAGGCCAAAAAAGCCATTGCATCCTCAGATGCTGAAAAGGCCATCATCTACAAACGTCGAGAAGGCCATCATCTTTGAACGCCGAGAGGGCCATTATTTTTAAATGCCGAGAGGGCTATACATCTTCAAATGCCAAAAGGGTCATTATATCTTCAAATGCCAAGAGGGGTATTGCATCTTCTAACGCCAAGAAAGCCATCATCTACAAACGCCGAGAAGACCATCATCTTCGAACGCCGAGAGGGCCATCATTTTAAAATGCCGAGAGGACCATACGCCTTCAAATGCCAAAAGGGTCATTACATCTTCAAATGCCAAAAGGGTCATTACATCTTCAAATGCCAAGAGGGCCATTGCATCTTCAAACGCCGAGAGGGCCATCATATATGCAAATACCAAAAGGGCCATTGCATTCTCAAATGCCGAGAAGGCCATCATCTACAAACTTTAAGAAAGCCATCATCTTCGAACGCCGAGAGGGCCATCATTTTCAAACGTCGGGAGGTCCATACATCTTCAAATTCCAAAAGGGTCATTACATCTTCAAATGCCAAGAGGGAAATTGCATCTTCAAACGCCGAGAGAGCCATCATCTACAAATGCCGAGAAGGCTATCATCTTCGAACGCCGACAGGGCCATCATTTTCAAACACTAAAAGGTCTATACGTCTTCAAATTCCAAAAGGGTCATTGCATCTTCCAGTGCCAAAAAGGCCATTGCATAGTCAAACCACGGAGAGGATCACTGTATCATATGATCAAAGGAGATAATATCATTGTTGAATGGATCAGCATCAACCTGCCAGACCATTGTCATTTTATCAATCGAGCATCAATATCTCCATGATCAATGTAGCAGTATCATCCTATCAATGAAGTAGTGTCATCAACAATATTGCATTATCAAGAAAGTCATCATCATTGTAGCATCCTATCAAATTCAGCATCTACTACATCAAAATCGACGAAGGCTGACGTCAGAACATTTAGAGAAAAGAAATGTGTCTGAATATGGTAAAACATGCCACTTTTCTATATAAATTACAGTTTCCACTGACAAGTTTATTTCATTCCTTGCCGAGAACATCCAAGAGGATGAATTCTCAAACCAACTCATAGGTGCGGACAACATCAAAAAGGTTGTAGCACAACGTGGAACTTTTTCTTAGCAGCGAACTGGGACATAGTCCGAAGAGGAGTATCAAACTCTTAGGACACGAGCTGAGGAGCGACTTCCACTACAATAAAACCACACCCCTATGAGAAGGCATATGGGTTTTTCTTTGGGTTTATCGGTTTTAATTTTGCATCCAAGAAACTTTTCACTCTTATCAGAGGAAACTTTCCAATCCAATTGACAATACACCAAGAGCTTTGAAAATTATGTCCATGTAAGATCTTAATTATGGGTGTGAAGTGCACCACATTCATGGCTAAGAGGTTGCAAGCCTATTTTTCATACTCGACTTACTTTTCACTCTTCCAGAACCGAAGGTTATCTAGCATAATAGATTTCCTCTTCAACCGATCTAGTCGAACTACAAACAACCTGATTCTTAAGGTCAAAGGATATGTAGGCGGACTCAATATTGAAAACTCGGTTGTATTCCGACATCCTCTCTTAAATCTTATTCTCGAGCATTTTGGTCTCTTCATAATTCAATATCGAGATAGCTTTCGAATTCTTTCATAATCTTGCTTCAAATCAAGTGTATCGAACTACAAGTGGACCGAATTCTCATATAGCCTGAGATATGTAGGAAACTAGATTTTGGGGTTCAGCCATAATTCCTAAAATCCGTGCCAAAATCCCTTTACGGAAGGATGAAGATGTGGTCGGTCAAAATTGGATTTGTCAATTTCTTGCATCGAATTTCTTTCATCAATCCAAGTCAAACGAGGAACAACTGTTGACACCCAATTTTACCCTTCACAATATAAATTAATCATCGAGCTTCTTCAATTCTCAAACGATTTAAAATAATTAGTTTTATAGAACTTTCAAAAAAAATATAAAATAAATAAATATAGTTTGCAAGTTATTTTAAATAGTTTCGTCACTTTTTATAATTTTTAAATAATATATATGTTTTATATAATTATGTATATAATTAATGTATTTTATAAATATTCAAAAGTCATCTCGAAAGATTTTACATTTTGGTTAAATATTTTATTAAATTAGTTTAGTTAATTAATAGTTAAGTTCATGTTAATGAAAGAATGCTCTATCACTCAAACTAGCATGGTATCATGATAGCTCATAGATTCATAGGTGAGAATGGCCTTTCAAGCTTAGAATCATTAGTATGTGAGTAAACCTATCAAATCATGTTCATAGTGTGTTCATGATAATAGCCTTTCAATTAACACAACAACATTATCATAGTCATAGACATTTCATGCATAGTCATGTGTAATGGTATAGGGAGAATGATCTTTCAACAATACCACAATTACACCATAGTCATAGTATCTTCACTTTCTAAGTGAATCATAAGTCCATACACAATTCTTATCAACATGTACAAACCCTCATAATTTGCCCTTCAAGGCTAGGAATCAAACCCAACCCAAACATCTAGAATTACTACATTAGATAGGGGAATATCATGACTCAATAACTCAACCAATATAGATATAATCAATTGACATGCTTCTATAATCAATCAACTCACATCATAAATTCACAATTTAGTATTATGGGGGATTCATGGGTTCATGAGGGGATTTCATCATAAATCAACAATAAATCATCAATTCAATCATAATCCATCATAAATCAACCATTAAAAATGTTTTGAAAGAGAACCTATCACTTAGATTGAAACCCTAGGTTTTTGGGGAAATTTGGAAGCTTTGATGGGTGAAAGATACCCATAGGTGAAAGGTCAGCATACCTTATGAAGATTTCCTCTCGAAGTTGAAAGGAAAAGTTGAGTTCTTGAGCCCTGGACCTTGACCTCTTCTTCTTCTTCAATGGAGGTTTTAGAGAGAGAAATATTGGAGAGGAAAGTTGGTTATGATTTGAGTCTTGTGATTTATGAAGTAGAATAAGTTAGTTAATGGTTTAAAAGTACTTATATAAGTCTATTAAAATGAATCAAAATGACTCTACACTAAAATAATTAATTTAGGAATTACCTAATTTGACTTACCATTGGCCGAATCTGAGGCAGCATTGCAGGCCCCATCCACGACCCCCACCCACGAGGGGTGGATGGACCCACAGACCGTACTGGTCATTCGTGGGTTGGGGTCTGCAGCTCCCCAACTTGGCCAACACAGCCCTTCACTCACGAGACCTCACCCACGAACCGTGGGTGGGTCCACGAGCCGCGTTGTTGGTTCGTAGATAAGACAAAGACTTTTGCCAAAGAAGGAGAGGTTCAACCTTGACCCACGACCCCTACCTATGGGGAGTGGGTCCACCCACGGCTCATAGGTTGCCCTTTTCGTGGGTAGGTTGTCTTTTTGACAGCTTTTTGGGCTATCTCAAGACCCTCCTCAAGGACCCTTGGTTGATCTTTGGGGGGTAATGCCTTGACGTTTACACCCAAAAACATTTATTTTTATCACCGGAGGTTATTTTATGACTTTTACCTTTACGTTAAACCCCATTTAGGCTACTAGATTACTCATTAGGCTTTATATTAGTATACTAGTTTTCCAGAGTGTTACATTATCTCCCCATTGGGAACATTCGTCCTCGAATGACGATTTAGACACCTTACCGGATTAAAGATTCAAGACTAGAAGCCCATCATGCATGATACATCAAAATATGCAAAAATTACAAATGCACTATTCACTACATGCACTATTCAAAGGAGGAAATATCAACTCCATCTCAAGACATAATCAATGCAATACAAGGAAGTAGGAACTACATCTATCAACCCAATATGCATGAAATTCAACATTTTTCATGTTCATAGGAGTAACCGCCTTCTCCAACTAAAAGCAAGCTCAACACAACAATATGGAGTCAATATGCCATTTCATCAAAAGCACATCAAAGCATATTCATCAAATCACCTCATGAAGTCAAATATGCCGCCTATTGACATCCAATTTTTATCCTCCACAATATAAATTAATCATCGAACTTCTTCAATTTTCAAACAATTTAAAATAATTAGTTTTATAAAATTTTCAAAAATGTAAAAATAAAATAAATTTAGTTTGCAAGTTATTTTAAATAGTTTCGTCACTTTTTATAATTTTTAAATAATATATATGTTTTATATGATTATGTATATAATTAATGTATTTTATAAATATTCAAAAGTCATCTCAAAAGATTTTACATTTTAGTTAAATATTTTATTAAACTAGTTTAGTTAATTAATAGTTATAATTTTGAGTGAATAAGTTTATAATTGAGTCAATTATTTTATTCTATTAAGATTAAGAAACTTCTTAATTAATCTATATTAATTCATCTTATTTAACTTTAACCGATTTCACTCATTAATTCAATTTGGCTATGTTCGGGACCTCAATTTGCTAAATTGTAACTCATATGTTGCAATAGTAGCAACTTCATCACCTTGTCTCCAACTCATTAAAAGACCGAATTTTTGGCCCTTTACTTACAATTCCTTCAGCCCATTATTGCCTCCAATTTTCAGCAAACCTTTCCAGATTACCCAGCCCACAACAACAATTCCCAACAAAACAATTTAGTAACGTACAACAACAATACCAAAATGCAACCCAACCCACCCCTGCATCTTCCTCGCGAGAACTGCGAGCAAATCACGCTGCAAACCCAGAAAATCAGCAGCAAATCAGGACCTCAAGCCGCGCATTCAGCTGTGTCGTCCTCTCCTCTCTCCTTATCCTTCCATACCAGGAGTAGTTGGAGAATCCAAGTGTCTCAATCTCATATGTTCTTCGTCCTTCCTCCAAGATCGAACGACCATCCTTCCAAGCTGTTGAGAGTTGGTACAATTCTTGGCTGGCAACCTTATCTCTTAAGAAGAATTTGAATTTCGAATTCAAATCCATTCAAAATTGCACTTGATTTCCTCCCTAAATCGACCCCAAATTCCCTCTATATAAAGCTCCATCTTTTTTAATGTTTCGGGGGGAGAAAAATAGAGTTGGAAAAAGTGGAAAAAAAAGAGGGGAAGAGAGTTCTACCATTAGAAACAAGAAATATAGGTTGGAAGAGAAGTAAAACTTGGAGCGATAGTATTCTTATAGTTAGAGTTTCTAGGTAAATTGTTCAAAAATTAGAATTTTAATCGGAATCACACTTGTGGAAGTGGAAAGATCCTTTAAACTCGTCATCTCGGTTCGCTGCTCCGAAAAAGGTAACTTCATTTTCTCTTGCATTTTATTTCAATATCCTTTGTTATATATACAAGCTTTGGTCTGGATTCTACTATTAGTTGTATTTAGTTCTTCTTTTAGTGCTTTATCAACTATGGTTCATGACAAAATTGGTTCTAGTCTAGCGTTGTAATAGTGTCACTTGTTTCTTTGATTATTCGTTCGAGTCCTTGGTATGCTTTCCTGTGAATCTCTTTTGGAGTTGGAATGGAACAAAATGTAAATAAATTTTCTTTAGTATAAGATGGTAGATGTTAAATTTGTTAGCTCCATATCATTCCTGCAAAACTAGCAAAATTTCAATTTTATTTTGTTTAAAATGGTTTCATATTGGTTTGGTTCAATCCGTAAACATATAAGTTGTCTAAGTCAATTTCTCCATTGTTTTGGGTGTTAATGTTATCATAAATAAGTTGCATATGTGTCTATGTTGATTCAGTGATTAGGTCCTTGATATTGTTGACATTTAGCTTTCCAAATAACCTGCATATTCACTTAGCCTATGTGAAAATTGATTGAATATCCATATGTTTCATCAAAATATGATTTTGCTCTCTTGTTTAAATTGTTCCTCCAGATTTGTGGTTTATTCAACTTTTTACTTGTTTGAATGGTCTTCTCTAGCATTAAGACATTTAAAAATTATCTTTTACAACTATTTAAACTAAGAGGTTGCTTTAGCGTTAATGGTATAAATTTAATTATTGGTGCATGATCTGAACATAGAAGCATGTTGATAATATACTAGTTTTCGTCAAGATTTGGATCTTGTGACTGCCTATATGAGCTTCCCGTTGAGCTATTTGTTAAAATAGTTGTTTGAATTTTTTATCTGCTCATGTGGGAGTTAGATTTCTCTGATTTTTTGTCGCATGTTCTTAATTAGTTTTGGTGTGAAAATCTTATCCTAATTCTCGCATTCTTGGTACGAGGATGAATATATTGCCCTATTTTTTGGTTGATCATAGTTGAAGTGTTCAAGTCCATTGGTGTTGATGGCTAAAATATTATTTCTTTGGAAAGTATTTTGTCTCCAAAATCATTTTTAGGTCCAAGATATGTGATGTACATTTTGACATTACTCACCTCTGTTACACATTTGTTAAAATATAAAGTTTTGTTGTATGTGTTGCCTAATAGATATCAGAATTTTGTCTTAGTTGCATGCATAGTTTTAAAAAAATTAGTTCTTGCCTTTGTTCATGTTTGGAAGAGTTCATGTGAAATTGCTTATTTTGTTACAATATAGTGATTGACTTTGAGCAAATGTCAATTCATCTGTCCTTATTTACATTAAGAGTTCACTTCCTTTCCTTTATTGGTCTCCATACACATCCAATATCTATGTTTAAACTGATAATGGTATGACTTGGTATTTGTGGATGTCTAAACTCAATTGTTAATTCTTTTGGTTAGTTTATTAGATGATCCTTGTAACATGTCCCTCTCACCATTAGCCGCCAATGATTTTGAGTTGTTTAAATTACCATCCTAATTCTTCTCATCTTGTTTTTCTTGCATGAACTCCTTCGGATTGAGTCCATTGGACGCTCCCCTTTACCTTGCATCTCGAGTGGGCTCAAAACCCAACAAGTCCTCTTTTATCGAGTCAAGCCTTGACTATCGAAGAAATTGAAAGCTGAAACAGGTCTCGAAAAGCAGAAAAATAGGTTGTATACATCCGATATACACTGATATACAACAAATGTATACAAAAATGGGAATTGGGTTAAACCCCAAAAGTAGCAACGAATTTGGCCCAAGAAAGGCCCAAATTCAATCTCTCCCTTACTCTTAAATTTTTTAATTGTGATTATTTATTGTTTATTGTTTATTGACCTAACTTTAGAATTTTTAAATAATTTAATTAATTCTCCAAAAGATAAACTAAATTCCTTATGTTAATTTATTTTAATAAAATTTCATTTTTAATCGACTCTTATACTTTTGTTGAATATCTTTAGTAAAAAAAAAAGTATTCTTCAATTAATTTAAAATAGTTTATGCTTTAATTTACTAATTTGGTACAAATTATATTATCTTTAAAATTATTTAAATAACGCTTACTTAATCTATTTTTGTTAAAGTCCTAATTATTTTCATTTATTTCAAGTTCTTAAGTTACTTTTCTTCTTTAAAAAAAAGAATAAAAAATGTTTATTTACTTAATCATTTTCTAAAAATAGTCAAAAATATTTTGTTCAAGTCGTAGGATAGCCGCGTGTTAGCGGACGCTTCAAATGCCTTAAAAACCTTCTTGAAGCGTAAATAAGAACATCTTACTCATTTTCTCTAAATTTATAAAGATTTAATCTGTTAAAATCTTTTTAAATTAAGTTTTCTTAATTTCCTCAAAAAATTAAGTGGCGAATCTTTTCTAAGTATTTTTCCCAAATTGTTTTATACTTAGAACATTTCAAAAAGTGATTTTTCTAAAGGTTAGTAAAATTACGGCATAACACCACCATCGTACTTAAATGCACAATCAACATGAGGGACATATAAATCATAAAAATTCATTTTATACTAAACATGAATTTCATCAAGAACATGCATAACTTAAGGAAATCATGAAAAAACTCATCCAATACACATGACTCCCAAAACACTAAAATTCAAGTGGAACTACTCACCTCAAGTTTGATTAGGAGTAGAAGGAAAAATATAAGGATATTGGGACTTGATATCGGCCACGGCCTCCCATATAGCGCCCTCAACTAGATGATTTCTCCATAACACCTTAACGGAAGCTACTTCCTTATTTCTCAATCTCTTGACTTGCCGGTCAAGGATCTCTATCGGAACCTCCTCATAGGAAAGGCTTTCATCAACACCTAACCCTTCTAGAGGAATAATGGATACCGAATCCCCAATACACTTTTTGAGCATAGAAACATGAAATAATGGGTGAACCGGGTCCAACTCATTTGGAAAGTCTAACTCATAGCAACTTTCCCAATACTCTTCTAAATTTGATAGGGACCCACAAACTGGGGACTAAGTTTCCCTTTTTTGCCAAACCTCATCACACCGTTCATGGGTGAGATTTTCAAATAGACCCAATCACCAACTTCAAATTCTAACTCCCTTCTCCTCACATCGGCATAAAACTTTTGCTGACTTTGGGCCATCTTTAACCTCTCTCTAATGATTCAAACTTTTTCAATGGCCTCATAAACTAGTTCGGGACCAATTAGAGCAATTTCACCTACTTCAAACCAACCAACCGGAGATCTACCATCCAATGCTTCAAAAGGAGCCATGGCAATACTTGAATGGTAACTATTATTGTAGGCAAACTCTATCAATGGTAGATGGTCATCCCAATTACCCTTGAAATATATAACACATGCCCTCAACATATCCTCTACGATTTGGATGGTGCGCTCCGCTTGACCATCCGTTTAGGGGTGGAAAGCGGTACTAAGCTTAACCTTGGTACCAAGCCCTCTTTGGAATGACTTCCGAAAGTGTGAAGTAAATTGAGTACCCAATCCGAAATAATAGACAAAGGAACCCTATGCAACTTCACTATCTCCTTGATGTACAACTTGGCATAGTCTTCCGCCGCAAATGACACCTTGACGGGAATAAAGTGGGCTGACTTTGTCATTCTATAAACAATGACCCAAATAGAATATGTTGCCTTCGAGTACGAGGCAAACCCACTGTAAAGTCTATGTTCACATCCTCCCAATTCTAAGTGGGAGTATCTATATCTTGGGACAAGCCTCCCGGTCTTAGGTGTTCGGGATTGACTTGTTGTCAATTCGGATAGTTGGCTACAAAATCCGCTATATCCTTTTTCATACCATTCCACCAATAGACTTCCCGTAGATCACAATACATCTTGGTGGTTCCCAGATGAATAGAATACCGCAAACCATGGGCTTCTTCTAGGATTTTGCTCTCTCAAGTCATCAACATCCGAAATAGATAATCAACCTTGGTACCTAAATACCCCATATCCCCATTGGAAGAAAGCCTCAATGGACTTGTTGAGCACTGACTCTTTCAATTCAACAATTATGGGATCAAGGTCTTGCTTGGACTTAACATCCATCACAAAGGATGATTCAGAACCATTATAGACTGTGACACCACCCTTGGTGGAATCCACTAGTTGGACACCTAACCGGGCCAACCTATGCACATCACGAATTAACTCCTTCTTCTCATCATTTACATGGGCCACACTACCCATGGACAATCGACTTAGGGCATCTGCAACTACATTAGCCTTGTCGGGGTGGTAAAGGACACTCATGTCATAACATAATCCTTCAAAAGTTCTAACCACCTTTTTTGTTAGAGATTCAAGTCTTTTTGAGTAAACACATATTAAAGACTCTTCTGATCGGTGAAACATCCACATGGACCCCATACAAGTAATGTCTCCATATTTTCAAGGCAAATACTACTGCTGCTAATTAGAGATCATGGGTTGGATAATTCTTCTCATGAACCTTATGTTGCCTTGAAGCATAGGCAATCACCTTACCATGTTGCCTGAGTACACATCCTAACCCCACTCTCGAGGCATCACAATATACCACAAACCCATCGGTACCCTCCGGTAAGGTCAACACTAAAGCGGAAGTAAGTTTATCTTTCAACTCTTAAAAGCTTTTCTCACAAGCCTCTGATCACTCAAACTTAGCTTTCTTTTGAGTCAAAGCCGTAAAAAGAGAAGCAATGGAGGAAAACCCCTCAATAAACCTCCTATAGTAACCGGCCAAACCCAAAAAACTTCTAATATCGGTAGGAGTTAGAGGTCTAGGCCAACCCTTGATCGCATTCGTCTTCTTAGGATCTACCTCAATACCCTTGCTCGACACAATATGACCAAGGAAAGCTATGGACCTTAGCCAAAATTCACATTTGCTAAACTTCACATATAATTGGTGGTCTTTAAGGACTTGCAATACAATCCTCAAATGGCACATATGTTCATTTTCACTCCTTGAATAGATCAAACTGTCATCAAAAAACATGATCACAAACATATCAAGCTAGTGTCTAAACACTCTATTCATTAGGTCCATGAATGTCGCCTGGGAATTCATCAACCCATATGACATAACCACAAATTCATAATGACCATACCTGGTCCTAAAGGTCGTCTTGGGAATGTCAACCCCTCTTACCCTTAGTTGATGGTAACCCGAACGAAGATCGATTTTGGAGAAATAGTTAGCCCCTTGTAGTTGATCAAACAAGTAGTCAACCTCGGAAGGGGATACTAATTCTTTATGGTCACTTTATTTAGTTGGAGATAGTCGATACACATTCTAAGAGACCCATCCTTGTTTCTAACAAACAATACCATAGCACCCCATGGAGAGATACTTGGTTGAATAAAGCCTCTATCTAACAAATCATTGAGCTACTCCTGCAACTATTTCAACTCGGCCGAATCCATTCTATAAGGAAGAATGGAAATAGGTTGTGTATCTAGCAAGAGATCTATGCCAAAATATATTTCCCGTTCAGAAGGAATGTCGGGAAAGTCTTCCAGAAATTCATTCACCATGGGGACCGACTCTAAGGAAGGGGTTTCAGACTCAACATCCATTACCTTAACAAAATGGTAAATGCACCCTTTGGAGATCATTTTCCTAACTTTGAGGCAAGAGACAAATTGACCTCTAGGGATAGAATTTCCCCCCTTCCACTCAAAAGTAGACTCATTTAAAAATTGAAACTTTACTACCTGAAATCTACAATAAATTAAGGCATAGCAAGCATGCAACCAATCCATACCCAAAATCACATCAAAATATAGCATGTTTGTAACGACCCAAAAAATGAACTAGTGAAACTAGAGCCTAATGTGTGTGTTTTAGTGTTTGTCTTGAGGTTTGATGGTGTTGTATGTTGTCTCGAGTCATGGTTGAGGTGTTCACAGGTTAGAAGTCAAAGTACGACTCCCTAAGGACCACCCTAAGGGTCCTTGAGGAGGACCCTAAGTCTACACCCTAAGACCCCAAGGAAACCATAAAGTTGGCCAAAAAGGGGTGATCTACGAAAGGGGTCCATGCCCCGTAGGTCCATCCACAACCCATGGATGGCCTCCGAAGGTCAAGGGGCTTCTAACCAAACCATAGCCACCATTGACAGAAGACCAGTACAGTCGGTCAACCCATCCACGGTCAGTGGATTGGGGTCACGTGAATGAGACCTGGTTTGCTGTCAAGGGACACGGCCAACTATTAGTGTATGGACGGTTATTTTAAGTGTTTTAAGGTATTTTAAGAGTATTAAAACATTAAAATGGTATTTTTAGATTTCATTATTCACTTTTCCCCATATCAAAACCCTCTCTCCCAAAATATCTTCTCTCTAAGGACTCCATTGAAGACCAGGAGGAGAAGAACACTTAGGGCTTAAAGAGGAAGGCTTTTGGGTAGATTTTCGTGGGATTCTTCAAGTATAAGGTATGGTGATCCTTCATCTAGGGAGGATTTTCACCCTAGAGTCAATTTCAAAGAAGTTTTCAAGATTTTCAAGTTACACAAAACCCTAAGTTAACTCAATCGCATGGGTTCTTGCATCAAACGTTTTCAAATGATAAACTATGATTATATTGATGTTTAATTGATGATTTAAGATGAAAATAATCTATGATCCCATGATTTCTCTCAATTCCTAAATTGTGCCTTATGAAGTGGGTTTGTTGATTATGAATTAATGTTGATTGATTTATTCCTAGATCGATTTAGATTGTTGACTTGTATCATCATCTATGAGTAATAATGGTGAATTGTTGGTTAATTGAGGATTTGTGATCATAGCCTTGAAAGGGGCAAGTTTGACCTAAGTACTTGTTGTAGTAAACTTGTGTTAGAAATGTTGATCCACTTGGAAGGTGAAGGTGTTTAATTATGATGTAGTTACTTGATGTTAGTATAAATCTACATGTATTCTTGATTAACCTAAGATTCTAGGGTTATGTCATGAAAGAGGCAACTAAGGGTTAAATGTG
Organism: Solanum okadae; assembly: GCA_036553675.1. NCBI lineage: Eukaryota > Viridiplantae > Streptophyta > Magnoliopsida > Solanales > Solanaceae > Solanum > Solanum okadae. Next base: position 27,121,505 of record CM071689.1, read on the forward strand.
ATCCTCCTAGAATGATGAATTCTCAATGTAATGCCTTAGATTAGATCACCTAGACTCGAATTGGTTTAGGGTAATGCTTCTAAACATGAATTGACGTGATCATGATATTATGAGCATGTTGATGAATACTTGAAGTATAAAGTGTCAATCATGATGTGATTAATGTATTGATGAGTTGTCGGATCATTGTATTCCCTTATCTATTGTGTTATTGCTATATATTGGGATGAGTTGATCCATAACCCTTGAATGGCATATTGTGAAGGTTTGTGCATGTTGACAAGATTGTGTGTGAACTCATGATTTACTTGGATGTTGAAGGTCACATTAATATTGTGTATATTGTTGTATTGTTGAAAGGCCAATCTTCCCTTACCTTTACACTTAATTATGAATGAAGAATGAAGTGTCTAGGTTGATAATGTTGCTGTTTGTGTCACTGCAAGGACATTTACACACACACACTCCATGCATAAACATGATTATTATTTATCAATGGTGTTAATTCAAAGTATAGTTCTCATATGCACCTTTACACATTATTATGCATGAAATATACATAACCATGTTGATCCTATTGTGTTGATTAAAAGTACATTCTCATTAGAACACATGATCTTGGTGTGATAGTTATTATCACATACTAATGTTGATTCTAAGGTGAAAGGTATTCTCACTTAAATGAAGCTATGAGCTATTTGGTGAGTTGTATTGAACGAAGGGTAAAGTATGCCTTCACACAAGTAGATGCAATTCCATACTAATTATGTATAATTGGGAAATAATGCTTAGTACCGAGTGGATATGGATAATGAGGAAAAGGCCCTCCGCTAATGCAATAGGTTGGGTCATCTATAGTAAACTCATGAGATGGAAGCTCCTCCGCTAATGCAATACGTTGGGTTTCTAGTAGAAATCTTCCTATCCCATAATTATGTGCCAAACATAGGACTTAGTTAGTGGATCCACTTAGAAGCTAAATATAATTAGTTCTACATTCGGCAAGTAAGAACGCCTTCTTTCAGTGTGGGGATATATGACGCCGGATTCCATGTAGATCACATGGTCTATGTCGGTTATGGCAACTATTCGCTATATAATAAAGATAATAAATGAGACATGAACTATACTATGACTTCTTAATGGGTTTACTTAGTAGGAGTTGGGGTATGGGACTTCACTTTTACATTGCACAAGTAGACTTAGTAGGATGTCATAGGATGGTTCCTTTATGCTAATAATGAGATTTGAATGCATGCATGTGTATTAAACGGATAGTTGTTATGAATGACTTTCCTTATAATTCAAGTAATGTGCATGACTATTTCCTTATTTTGTCTATTTATTATATATGAGGTCCAAAGATGAAGTGCATGACTAAAGTAGCTTCAAGGGAGTACTTAGTTGGGTTGGTATTATGGGATGTTAATCACACATTGCACAAGTGTTCCTTAGGGGTTACTAAGGTAATGGCTTCACTTGAAATGAGTATGAATGTGACATTGGCTTGTTGTACATTGTAAATGCATGTTAGTTACCATACATTGCACGAGGTATAGCTTGAGGGTTACTTGAGGTGGAGGCTCAAGGTAAAGGTAAAGGGTTATATGTGATCTTGTTCTAATGTGAAATGGTGACTTGTATGTTGTTGTGACTTATATTATGCCTCTCTTGTATCAATGTTCATTAAGTTTTACAAAAATGGCATAAAGCATGGCTTTCTACAAAATGTCCCTTTTAAAGAATGTTTTGCATGGTCGTCATACTTAGTACATTTCTGTGTGCTAATCCATATTTCTTTACTCTTATGAAGTGTAGGGTTTGGCACTCGATTTGATTCTCCATAGTGAAGCTTGGGAATAGAGTTCTCTCAAGACCTCTTTTGGTATGTCCTCATATGTCAAGGACAAGGACTTTTATTGTTTCTAGTTTTTATGTTTTAAGACTTTTGTCTATACTTCGATTGTAAAGAGTCGTGACCCTATCTTGTTAAAGTTTGTCTAAGATGGTCATGTGAGACTTAGTATTCCGCTGCTTTATAAATGAGTTTTTGATAGTTTGGTTTTAAATAAAGTTTTAATTCCGCACTATTTCTATATGTCGAATGTTATGAACGCTAAGAGGCTTGTATTAGACCCCCTTCAGGGTCGAGTACACCGTGTTACCACTAGGGGGTGCTCTCGGGTCGTGACAAACTTGGTATCAGAGCATAAGATTTTGGAAATGGTTTTAGGGTTGATGTCTCACAAGCCACGTCTAGTAGAGTCTTGTTCATCGGTGTGAGTTGCGACACATCTATGAGCGAGAGGCTATATGACGATAGAAAGTTACACTTGTTTCTTCATCTTCAAGTCATGCCATAGATCTTAACTCCATAAGTTCTCTCTCTTATTCCTTATCCGGTGGTCTTGAAGATGTGACTACTTGAAGGGCTAATGTTGCAAGGATCAAGGGAGAAAAAAGTGAATAATGAGGTCATTTGTGGTTATGTGACTAGATGAGTTTTGTTATGGTAGATTTGAGAAGTTATATTATGAGGTAGTCTTTAGCATGAATGGGTTGCTATATGGTTATGTGTGTTGTTGGTAGAAGGTTATGATGAGTTTGGAGGTGAGTTGGCAGATTTGATGAATGAGGTGTTTTGGAAAAGTGTTGATGTGTAGAATGAGTAGACTCTATAAAGGAGAGTATAAGTGTAATTTACCTTGGTTTAGAATCAGCTTGGGTGATTAGTGTGAAGGTTTAGTGATGTTTAGCTCTGACCTTTGAATTGAAAGAAGTGATGTTGTAAAGATTTTGTATAAGCTTACCCCTATGGGGAAGATAATGTGCTTAGATGGTAAGGTCACTGAGTGTCCTTGATGTTCATGAGTTTGGATTAATGGATGTTCTCACCTAAAGAGGTGTAGTGAGTTTGAGGAGTTTAGACCCGGTGTGCTAGACACATATGAGACCTTAAGTTGTGCCACTAAGGTTGGTTATGAGCAAGAAGTTTCTTAATGAGGACCTTCCTAGTTTAAAAGCTCTAGTATGTTGATGGTTTCTTATAGTGTAAATGTGTTATTGAGGTTCCTATGTTGTTTCATATTAGCCTTAGTTGGGTTTACCCTTAAGTGGGGGATGGTATGATGAATAGTAAGGTTGTTGAGAGTGTTAATATCCTTATCTCTTTTCCTTCTATTCTTATTCAAGCTTGAGACCAAGAGTTCCTTGTAGCTTGTTTCATGTTTTGGAGTTTTGTGTGATATTGAGTTTCCATGGTCTCCTTATTGTTGTGCATGTTCTATTTGAAGTCTTGTTTATATGAGAAAATGAGTTTTCAAAATTGTGTTCCTCATGTTTATATGCATCTATGATGAGTTGCCTAAATGTTTCATGAGTTGACTTGTTGAGCATGCCTAAATGTGCTCTAATGAGAAAATTGCTCAAATGTTCTTAATGATGTTGTGATGAGCATGATGTGATTTGGAGAAACAAGTCCCTCCAATGAAATGAAGAATGTGAAGTTTTGATGCATAATGAGTTTGTAGATGTAGTTCCTACCTTCTTGTTTTGTTTTGAGCTTATTGATGAGGAGTTGATATTTCCTCCTAGTTGTGTACTTTTATATTGATGTTGCATGCATGATTGTGGGCTGCTAGTCTTGAGTCATTACCCTTTAATGTGTTTAAAGTGTCATTCGAGGATGAATGTTCCTAAGTGGAGGATAATGTAACGACCCTAAAAACAAACTAGTGAAACTAGAGCCTAACGTGTGTGCATTTATGTTTGTCTTGAGGTTTGATGGTGTTGTATGTTGTCTTGAGTCATGGTTGAGGTATTTAGAGGTTAGACGTCAAGGTACGACTCCCCAAGGACCATGCTAAGGATCCTTGAGGAAGACCCTAACTCTACACACCAAGACCCCAAGGAAACCATAAAGTTGGCCAAAAAGGGGTGACCTACGGAAGGGGTCCACGCCCCGTAGATGGCCTCCGTAGGTCAAGGGGCTTCTAACCAAACCATAGCCACCATTGACAGAAGACCAGTACAGTCGGTCAACCCATCCACGGTCAGTGGATTGGGGTCACGTGAATGAGACCTGGTTTGCTGTCAAGGGACACGGCCAACTTGGGGTTGAATTGGTAAATTCACCCCGAGTCCCAATTAATGTATGGACGGTAATTTGAAGTGCTTTAAGGTATTTTTGGAGTATTAAAACATTAAAATGGTATTTTTAGATTTCATTATTCACTTTTCCCCAAATCAAAACCCTCTCTCCCAAAATATCTTCTCTCTAAGGACTCCATTGAAGACCAAAAGGAGAAGAAGACATAGGGCTTGAAGAGGAAGGCTTTTGGGTAGATTTTCATGGGATTCTTCAAGTATAAGGTATGATGATCCTTCATCTAGGGTTAGTTTTCACCCTAGAGTCAATTTCAAAGAATTTTTCAAGATTTTCAAGTTACACAAAACCCTAAGTTTTACTCAATCTCATGGGTTCTTGTATCAAACATTTCCAAATGATAAACTATGATTATATTGATTTTTAATTAATGATTTAAGGTGAAAATACTTTATGAACCCATAATTTCTCTCAATTCCTAAATTGTGCCTTATGAAGTGGGTTTGTTGATTATGAATGAATGTTGATGGATTAATGCCTAGATCAATTTAGAAAGTTGACTTGTATCATAATCTATGACTAATTATGGTGAATTATTAGTGAATTGAGGATTTGTGATCATAGCCTTGAAAGGGGAAAGTTTGACCTAATTACTTGTTGTAGTAAACTTGTGTTAGAAATGTTGATCCACTTGAAAGGTGGAGGTGTTTAATTATGATGTAGTTACTTGACGTTAGTATAATTCTACATGTATTCTTGATTAACCTAAGATTCTAGGGTTATATCATGAAAGAGGCAACTGAGGGTTAAATGTGATCCTCCTAGAATGATGAATTCTCAATGTAAGGCCTTAGATTAGATCACCTAGACTCAAATTGGTTTAGGGTAATGCTTCTAAACATGAATTGACTTGATCATGATATTAAGTGCATGTTTATGAATACTTGCAGTATAAAGTGCCAATCATGATGTGATTAATGTATTGATGAGTTATCAGATCATGGTATTCCCTTATCTATTATGCTATTGCTATATTTTGGGATGAGTTTATCAATAACCCTTGAAGGGCATATTGTGAAGGTTTGTGCATGTTGACAAGATTGTGTGTGAATTCATGATTTACTTGGATGTTGAAGGTCACATAAATATTGTGTATATTGTGGTATTGTTGAAAGTCCATTATTCCCTTACCATTACACTTAATTATGAATGAAGTGTCTAGGATGATAATGTTGTTTATTGTGTCATTGGAAGGACAATTACACACACACACTCCATGCATAAACATGATTATGATGTATCAATGGTGTTAATTCAAAGTATAGTTCTCATATGCACCTTTACACATTATTATGCATGAAATGTACATAACCATGTTGATGCTATTGTTTTCATTGAAAGTCCATTCTCATGAGAACACATGATCTTGGTTTGATAGTTATTATCACATACTAATGTTGATTCTAAGGTGAAAGGTAGTTCTCACTTAAATGAATCTATGAGCTATTTGGTGAGTTGTATTGAACGAAGGGTAAAGTATGCCTTCACACATGTAGATGCAATTTCATACTAATTATGTATAATTTGGAAATAATGCTTAGTAGCGAGTGGATATGGACAATGAGGAAAAGGCCCTCCGCTAATGCAATAGGTTGGGTCATCTATAGTAAACTCATGAAATGGAAGCTCCTCCGCTAATGCAATAGGTTGGGTTTCTATTAGAAATCTTCCTGTCCCATAACTATGTGCCAAACATAGGACTTAGCTAGTGGATCCACTTAGAAGCTAAATATAATTAGTTCTACATTCGGCAAGTAAGAACACCTTCTTTCGGTGTGGGGTTATATGACGCCGGATTCCATGTAGCTCACATGGTCTATGTCGGTTATGGCGACTTTTCCCTATATAATAAAGATAATGAATGAGACATGAACTATACTATGACTTCTTAATGGGTTTACTTAGTAGCAGTGGGGGTATGGGACTTCACTTTTACATTGCACAAGTAGACTTAGTAGGATGTCATAGGATGGTTCCTTTATGTTAATATTGAGATTTGAATGCATGCATGTGTATTAAATGGATAGTTGTTATGAATGAATTTCCTTATAATTCAAGTAATGTAGATGACTATTTCCTTATTTGTGTCTAGTGATTATATATGAGGTCCATATATGAAGTGAATGACTAAAGTAGCTTCAAGGGAGTACCTAGTTGGGTTGATATTATGGGATGCTAATTACACATTGCACAAGTGTTCCTTAAGGGTTACTAAGGTAATGTCTTCACTATTAAATGAGTATGAATGTGACATTGGCTTGTTGTACATTGTAAATGCATGTTAGTTACCATACATTGCATGAGGTATAGATTGAGGGTTACTTGAGATGGAGGCTCAAGGTAAAGGTAAAGGGTTATATGTGATCTTGTTCTAATGTGAAATGGTGACTTGTATGTTGTTGTGACTTATTTTATGCCTCTCTTGTATCAATGTTCATTAAGTTTTACAAAAATTGCATAAAGCATGGCTTTCTACAAAATGTCCCTTTTAAAGCATGTTTTGCATGGTCGTCATACGTAGTACATTTTTGTGTGCTAATCCATATTTCTTTACTCTTATGAAGTGTAGGGTTTGGCACTCGATTTGATTCTCCATAGTGAAGCTTGGGAATAGAGTTCTCTCAAGACCTCTTTTGGTATGTCCTCATATGTCGAGGACAAGGACTTTTATTGTTTCTAGTTTTTATGTTTTAAATTTTTGTCTATATTTCGATTGTAAAGGGTCGTGACCCTATCTTGTTAAAGTTTGTCTAAGATGGCCATGTGAGACTTAGTATTCCGCTGCTTTATAAATGAGTTTTTGATAGTTTGGTTTTAAATAAAGTTTTAATTCCGCACTATTTCTATATGTCGAATGTTATGAACGCTAAGAGGCTTGTATTAGACCCCCTACGGGGTCGAGTACGCCGTGTTACGACTAGGGGGTGCTCTCGGGTCGTGACAATGTCTAACTCTACCAAAGCCACCAAGGTAACTTTGTGGGACAAAGAAAAAGGACAACTCCTATAGACTCTTTTTGCCACTACCGAGTCACCAACCGGGGTAGACACCGAAAAAGGCTCTATTAACACTTTGGGGTATATTTCAAATTTCATAGCCGCAAAAGGTGTAACAAAGGACTAAGTGGCACTGGGGTCTAACAATGCATAAACATTAATCGAAAAGACCTGTAACATACCCGTCACCACATCTGGGGAACTCTATTTGTCACCTCAAGATGAAAGGGCATAGAAGCAGTTTTTCTTCGGAGCATCGAAATTTGGACCACTAGTAAGGACTTGCTTGCCCTCTCTTCCTTGGGCCCTTAGCATGGGAAAATCTCTCATCATATGACCGCTCTTCCCACAACTACAGCAACCATCTGTGCCAACTAGGCACTTACCATTATGTTTCTTGCCACACTTGGAACAAGAAGGCCTCCCAATAGAAGATCCACCACCGTTTCCTCCTTGAGGCTTAGGGTTAGATACCCTATCCTTTTTTAACCTTGGAGCACTATAGGATCCTTGGTTGGAGAACCTTCTATTGAATCTTGGTCTACCTTGACCCTCAAATTTACCCTTGGAAGAATTCCCATCATCTGACCTTGCCCTCTTCACCTCTCTATTCTTCTTCCTAACCCTTGACTCCTCAACTTGTTGAGTATACACCATTAGACGTGAGATATCCATATTATCAGGGAGCATTTCCGCACGGCATTCTTCTTCAATCGAGTCAGACACACCCGTCACAAAATGACTCATCTCATCCTTCGGATTCGACACCAAGTATGGAGCATACTTAGACAACTTAGTGAATTTTAGAGAATATTATTGAACACTCATACCTCCTTGACGAAGGTTGATAAATTCCTCCACCTTTGCTTCCCTCTTCTCCCAGGGAAAGAACCAATCAAGGAATGCTTTCTTGAACAGCTCCCAATCTATGGGACCCGCTTCTACCAGCCTATTCCTCTTCCATTGAGTATACCACACTTGGATCACATCCTTAAATTGGTAAGCTGCTAGCTCCTCTTTCTCTATAGAAGTCACCCCCATAGCATCAATTATCTCGTAGACCTCTTCCACAAACTCTTAACGATCTTCACCCACTTTGGAACCAAAGAACATAGGAGGGCTCATTCTTGTGAAATCTCTCAACCTTGAAGCCACAATGTTCACATTAGGGTCCACATGAGTCCTAGAATCCCTATTGACTTGGGCCGTCACGTCTTAGGTCAATATTTGGAGATCCAATCTTATTTCCACATTTGTCATACCCCCTCAATTTAGGAGCTTGAGGACCTTGGGGAGGAACTCCCTTATTCACATTCCTTACTTCCATCCTTCTTGTGTTCTCCCTTCTTGTATTCATATCCTATAGACACAAGAGAAGGGTTAGGAAACGAATTTCATTGAGTTAAAAATCTAAGGCACGACTAAAAAGTAATGAAAGAAGTAAAATTTCCTAAACATCTTATAGCCTCTCATTCATAAATGTGGCGTGCTTCACACTCATGAACAAGACTCTACTAGACGTGGATTATGAGACAACATCCTAGAATCATTCTAAACCTTGTGCTCTGATTACCAAGTTTTTCACGACCCAGGGGTACCCCCTAGATGTAACACGGCATACTTGAACCCAAAGGGGTCTCATACAAGCCCTTGGCATATCATAAACATAAGTAATAGAAATGATGTGGAATTAAAAGGTTTTACAATTGAAGTCTTTTCATAAAATCAAAATAGAAGTCTAGACATTATCTCAATAACCATGCAATACAATGTAGAATCAATAAGGGTCACAACCCTTTACAACATAGTCTCAAAGAGAAATAAATGAAGAAACTAGAAATGAACAACTCTTTTCCTCGAACCATGAGGACTCACCGAAAGTGTGGAGAATAGTTAATCAAAGCTTTCACTCAAGAAGGAAGCACACCTCAACAACTGGGCCCTACACTTATAGAAAAATGTAGAAAATATGGGTTAGCACAAAAATATACTAAGTATGGAAGCCATGCATAAAAATCCTTAAGACATGCAAGAAGGGATATTTTAGTTGAAACCACACATTTTGTCAAGTTTAAGAATCATCATGCACACTAGTGTAAATACATAGTCAAACCATCTCATAAGCAACCCTAAGCTATACTTGTGCAATGGATAAGAGAAGATCCCATACTCCTATCTATGCTAAGTACCACTTTTAGGCCACCATAATCATGCATATCATACCTTGACTTTATCCATAGCCAACATTCATACACAAGGAAACATTCATGTTCATAGATTGTAGCAAGTAGAGTCACTCTTAGAAACAATCCATATCATACATGCATAAATTCATATATCTTCATAGCATAAGGAATACCACACCATAACCCCTTTCCAAAGCCTACTTGTGCAATGCATAAGTGAAGTCCCATACCCTCACTCACACTAAGTAGAGCTCCTTAAGGAGTCATAAGTATAGTTCATGTTCATGTTCATAATTCATATAAAGCATGCATTAACTCATAAATCATCATATCATAGGAGAAACATACCATGACCACTCTCAAAGCCAACTTGTGCAATGCATGAATGAAGTCTCATACCCCCACTCATACTAAGTAGAACCCCTTGAGGACCATAGTACATAACTCATGTTCTTATTCATAGTTCATGTTTCTTGTTCATGTAGGGAAATATCCTTAACTGACATAGACTATGTTGAGCTACATGGAATCTGGTGTCATGCCCCCACACCAAAAAGAGGTGTCCTACTTGCCTAAGGTAGAACTAGTTTTGTTAGCTTAGGTGGATCCACTAGCTAAAGACCTATGTGGGCACATAGTTATGGGATAAGGATATTTCTACTAGAAACCTTGACAAACTAAAGTAAAAGGTTTACATCTCATGAGATAACTGTTTTGGGAACTCGACTAGCGTAAAAGGAACCCATTGGGAAGCCGGACTAACTGGCGTAAAAGCTTCCATTTCATATTCATATCCACTCGGTGCTAAGCATAATTACCTTTAAATTCATGTTAAGTCTTTACCTCAGTTCATGTTCATGAAAGAATGCCCTAGCACTCAAACCAACATGGTATCAAGATAGCTCATAGATTCGTTAGGTGAGAATGGCCTTTCAACCTTAGAATCATTAGTATGTGAGTAAACCTTTCAGATCATGTTCATAGTGTGTTCATGAAAATAGCATTTCAATCAACACAACAACATTATCATAGTCATAAACCTTTCATGCAAAGTCATGTGTAAGGGTATAGGGATAATGATCTTTCAACAATACCACAATTACACCATAGTCATAGTATCTTCACTTTCTAAGTGAGCCATAAGCTCATACACAATTCTTATCAACATGTACAAACCCTCATAATTTTCCCTTCAAGGCTAGGAATCAAATTCAACCCAAACATCTAGAATTACTACATTAGATAGGGGAATATCATGATTCAATAACTCAATCAATATAGATATAATAAATTGGCATGCTTCTATACTCAATCAACCCACATCATAAATTCACAATTTAGTATTATGGGGGATTCATGGGTCATCATAAATCAACAATAAATCATAAATCAATCATAATCCGTCATAAATCAACCATTGAAAACATTTTGAAAGAGAACCCATGACTTAGATTGAAACCCTAGGTTTTGGGGGAAATTGGAAGCTTTGAAATCAAGTTTTGAAGGGACTCTATGGGTGAAAGCTACCCATAGATGAAAATCCACCATCCGAAGATTTCCTTGCAAAATTGAAGATAAAAGTTGAGTTCTTGAGCCCTAGACCTTGACCTCTTCTTGTTCTTTAATGGAGGTTTTAGAGAGAAATATTAGAAAGGAAAGTTGGTTATGATTTGAGTCTTGTGATTTATGAAGCAGAATAGGTTAGTTAATGGTTTAAAAGTACTTATATAAGTTTATTAAAATGAATTAAAACGACTCTATACTAAAATAATTAAGTTAGGAATTACCTAACTTGACTTACCATTGGCCAAATCTAAGGCATTATTACAGGCCCCATCCACGAACCCCACCCACGGGGTGTGGATGGACCCACGGACTGTACTGGTCACTCGTGGGTTGGGGTCTGCAGCTCCTCAACTTGGCCAACACAACCTTTCACTCACTAGACCTCTCCCCCGAACTGTGGGTGGGTCCATGGGTCATGTTGTTGGTTCGTATATCAGAGAGAGACTTTTGCCGAAGCAGAAGAGGTTCAGCCTTGACCCACAACCCCCACGTACGGTGCGGAGGTCCACCCACGGCTCGTGGGTGCCCTTTTCGTGGATAGGCTGTCTTTTTAACAACTTTTTGGGCTATCTCAAGGCCCTCCTCAAGGACCCTTGGTTGGTCCTTGGGGGTCATGCCTTGACGTTTACACCCAAAAACATTTATTTTTAGCACCAGAGGTTATTTTACGACTCTAACCTTTATGTTAAACCCCATTTAGGCTACTAGATTACTCATTAGGCTCTAGCTTAGTTTATTATTTTTCTGGAGTGTTACAGAAGGCCTGATATATATATATATATATATATAATTTGAAGAATGGAGGAGAAGTCTTAAATAAACAAAGTGAATAATTTAAACTTGATGTAACACCCTAGAAAGTAATAGGCTAAACTAGAGCTAAACGTGATGGTTAGAGTCAAAGAGGTGGGCAAGGGTCAAGGGAGATGACTAAGGAAGTCCACTCTCCCCTAGACACTGCCCTTGTGACCACCACCACCATCACGGCTCTTGGTAGGGACCACGGCACGTGGTGTGGTTCGTGATGGGCTAGGCAGTGAGCTCCGCAAAATCTGCCCAAAACAAACTCCTTTTCACTAGCCACTTCACGGCTCGTGATGAAGACCATGGCTCCTGGGAATGCTCGTGGAGGAGAGTTGGGTGTGTGAGGGTGGAAAAGAAGTGGCAAACCACCGCCTCAAGGCCCACAAGAGGGACCACGACTTGTGGCAAGCACCACGGCTCGTAGAGCGCCTCGTGAAGTTACCTTGTGCTTCTGGGATAAAGGCAAAAGTTTCCTATACACTCCCTTAAGTCCACTTAGGGGACCACGGCTCGTGGAGTCCCTTGTGGCACCTAGGCAGCTCACTTAAAGTGAAGGGTGTCTTGGGAAATTCCGGTTTAAGTCCAACTAAAGTGAAATCATTTTGGGTAAGTTTAGGGTCACTATATAAGTCATTTTTAAGTCAAATTCACCTAAATTAAGTCATATTTTCAAAAAACCCAAATATTTCCCAAAGTTCACCTCCTCTCCAAAAGTTCTCTCTTTAGAAAACTCTAAGAAGAAGAACAAGAAGAAGAAGGAGGAGGAAGTTTGAGCTAGGGTTCAAGAAGCTAGGTTTTCACACCAAATTCATTGGGTTTCATTTCTAACGTATGGTATCTCTTTATCCATGGATAGAATTCATCCATGGAGTCCCTTCAAAACCCAATTTCAAAGTTAGAAATCCCCAAAAGTTAGGGTTTGATTACAAAGTCATGGGTTACTTTAAAGATCGATTCTAATGATTGAATTTTATTATATTATGTATAAATTGATGATTTTTTAGAGTTTTTATGATGAATTCCCCAAGAACCCATGAAACCCCCTTATTTCTTGATTATGATCTACTGATGTGGGTTTGTTGATGAAAGAAGAGTATTATGAGATTATGCATGTAGTAATTTGACTACTTGAATTATGATTATATCCATGTCAAATGTAGTAAATTCTAGATGTGTTGATTGAATATGATCTTTGATCCTTGAAGGACAAAGTATGAGAATGATGCATGATTATGAGATTTATGTATATGCTTTAAGAACACTTTGAGAGTAAAGTGAATATTATTATGATCTTGTTGTGTGTTGTTGAAAGGATATTCTCATTTACACACCTATATATGAATATGATATGATGTGAGATTTTCTCACAATATGATGATTCTAGGGTTGAAAGGCTTTCTCACCTAGAGAATCTATATGAAGGCATGGACGGTGAAAAGTTATTCTCACGCATGATCAAAGAGCTATCCTATGAATTATGTTGGAGTGAGTGTCAAGACATTCTTCCATAAATTTGAACTTGAGTCAAGACTTAATATGTAATCCTTGGGAAGTAATGCTTAGCACCTAGTGGATATTGTATATGAGATGGAAGCTTATACGCTAGTTGAGTCCAGCTTCTAATGGAAAGCTTTTACACTAGTTGAGTCCGGCTTTCCAAATGGGTTCCTTATACACTAGTTGAGTCTGGGTTCCCAAAGTATGTCTCATGAGATGCAAACCTTCTACCCTAGTTGAGTCTGAGTTTCTAGTAGCAATATCCTTATCCTATAAACTATGTGCCCTTATAGGTAAGTAGCTAGTGGATCCACCTAAGCTAAAAGTATGGTTCTACCTTAGGCAAGTAGGACACCCTTTTTCAGTGTGGGTAACACTGGATTCCATGTTAAGCTTGCATGGTCTATGTAGGTTAAGGATTATTCCCACAACAACAATATGAACAAGAATATGAATTATGGACTATGGTTACTCCAAGTCTTAAAGGTGATGAGTATGAATATTGGCCTAAAGAGGTTTACTTAGCATGGGTGAGATTTATGGGGTCTTATCCATGCATTGCACAAGTATGCTTTGAGGGTGTTTATGAAGTGTTTCTCTTATGTTATGATGATCTATATGTTGACTATGCTTATGAATTATACTTTTCCACTATTTTCATGATGAGGCTCAAACTTAGTAAATTGCATGCTTTCAAATGAAACGTCCCTTTTAGCGTGTTTTCAATGTTTTTATGCATGACTATCTAACTTAGTGCATTTTTGTACTAACGCCTACTTTTCCTACATTTTCCCCAAGTGTAGGGTCAGGTTCTCAAGGTGATCATTGTTGTGGCTAAAGCTTGGATTTTCTTATTCTCCTAGCTTGTGGGTTAGTCCTCATGATTTGAGGACGGATGTTATCTCATTGTAGTTCAATTCTTGCATTTCCTTTTCAGACTATGTTGTATGGGTTGTGTCCCTTTCTCATTTCGAATATTGTAATAGAGGGCTATGTTAAGACCTAGAGTCTTCCATTTTTCTTTTATGAAAATTATAGACTTGAAATGCATTTTTAATCTTATTGTTCTATTGCTTATGTTATGATATGCTAAGTGGCTTGTATAGAGTCCTTCGGGGTTCTATATGCCATGTTATATCTAGGGGGTACCCCTGGGCCGTGACAAACTTGGTAATCAGAGCACAAGGCTTACAATTATTCTAGGATGATGTCTCATAAGCCACGTCTAGTAGAGTCTTGTTCATAAGTGTGAAGCGCGCCACATATATGAATGAGAGGCTATAAGATGATTAGGAAACTTCACTTCTTTCATTACTCTTAAGTCGTGTCATCGAGTGTAACTCTATAAAGTTTCTCTTCTAATCCTTACGCTCTTCAGGATATGAATACTAGAAGAGCTAATGCTAGAAGGACGGAGGGTGACAACATGGAACAATGAGCTCTTCCTCAAGCTCATCAAGCTCTAGTTGATCCTTTGGTTGAGAATGTGACCCATGAGGAGTTTAGGTCGACTATCCAAATGTTGGATCAAGCTGTGACGGCTCAAGTCAATAGATAGGTTGTAGCTGTGGTGAATCCTAATGTGAATTCGGCGGCTTCAAAAGTGAGAGATTTTGCAAGAATGAACCCCCTGAAATTTCATGGCTCCAAAGTAGAAGAGGATCCTCGAAGGTTTATCGATAAGTTCTATAAGGTACTTGCTATTATGAGGGTGACTTCAAAAGAGAAGGCGAAGTTAGGCGCTTACCAATTGAAGGATGTTGCTCAAATGTGGTATGATCAATGGAAGAACAGTAGGCCGGTAGGAGCAGGTCCCATAGAGTGGGAATTGTTTAAATTGGTGTTTCTTGATAGGTTCTTTCCCTGAGAGTTGAGGGAAACTAAGGTGGAAGAGTTCATTAACCTTCGTCAAGGATGTATGAGCATGAAGGAGTATTCCCTAAAGTTCACTCAATTGTCCAAGTATGCTCCAACTATGGTGGCGGATTCGAGGGATAAGATAAGTAGGTTTTTGATGGGCATGTCTGACTTGGTAGAAAAAGAATGTCGTACAGCAATGCTCTATCATCATATGGATATCTCATCGTCTTATGGTGTACACCCAACAAATTGAGGAATCAAAACTCAAGAAAATGAATAGAGAGGTGAAAAGAGCTAGAACTGATGATGGGAACTTCTCCAATACTAGGTCTGATGGACAAGGTCGATGTCACACCCCGAAACTACCCCCAGGACCTGGACACGAGACCTAAGATCATGAGTGACCGCAACCTAACCCTACTGGCATATCATAAGCATGCTTAAAGATTTTACTGAAATAGAAATATTGTGCGGAAGCTAGAAACATATCATAAAATGAAATGATGGGGAATACCCATTCTAAGTCTGAATATAAATAATCTATGAGTTTAATGACAAGTGAAATATCAAACTCCAAATCTAAAATTGAATCTAACTATGTTTGAATAAAGCCGCTAACTGACTAGAAATGTTGGGACATGCCCAGCTAGATCTAGCAAAAACTGAAACTAAAGACTAAAAATAGAAAAGATAATCATGTCAATCATCCTCGAAGAATAAGGACTCACCACTGATGTTGTTGAAATGGAGATCGAGAACCGATCTATGTGTGATCTGGATGCTGAGGACTTGAACCTACATCACGAGAAGATGTAGCGCAGAGTATGCGCTAGTACTTGAAAGGTACTGAGCATGCAGGATAGAATAAAGTTGAACAATGTACATAACTGAACAAAGCATATAACTGAGCAATGATATAAGATGAGCATGTTACTATACTAAAAATATTGAACATGAACTAACCGAATGCAATGACCAAGTTTCATAACATGCTGAAACTAAATACTGAAGTGTAACTGATAACCTGGTCAATACACTAAAATCTGACTGTGGGAGCTATTAATAACCGACATAAAACCACGTTAGCTAAACGTGGAGTCCGATGTATACGCCCTATCAAGAGGACCTAATATACCCCACCAGAGGTATAGAGGCATGACTGGCGTGATCACTAAATTGATGCTCACATATGGGACTTATAACCTACGGGGGCACGTAGTTATGGGACTTAAAGGTGACTGACCCTAGTCTAACTCGGTATAAAGCCTACTCCGAACTAGATATGTGAAATGTATAACATAGTGAAGTAAACTAGATAGCTCAATAATCTGACATGCAAATCTGAAAAATGCAAAATGTATATATCTGATAATAAAGCATTCGAACACTGAGGCATGTATAGCTGTTTATCTATCCTAGATAATGTAATTCATGAACTAAAAGAACTACATAACTAGTGTTCTGAGTTTATACATGAATCTTAGAAAATAATGATACTACTACATGATAATCGGATTTGGAACATTAAAATAACAAATTCATAATAATCTACTTCAATTCTAGAAACCTCAGGTCTAGATAATATGAAGGGAATCAAGAATCTTACTGAATTATAGGGACCTAATGGGTGAAAGGAACCCACTAGTGAAATCCCACATACCTGGTGACAAATTCCACGGAGAAATCTTTCAATTTCGGGGCTGAAATTGATAAAATTTTGTTGCATTCTTGGACTAGGGATTGGTCAACTCTTTCCCCTTCTTTTTGTTCAACTTGATGATTTCTCGGAGAAGGAGTTGATTAAGGTAAGTTCTAATTAAGTTACTAGGCTAAAACTGACCAAATCTACATAGTTTAGGGGTTAAACGATGTAGTTTGGGGGTCCAACACATAAGGAAAAGACCAAATGACCCCTGACTTAAAAGCTGTCGGGACCAACCAACGAACTGACCCACGGTCCATCCTGTCAATCGTCATTGGCTTTCAGAGAGGGGTTGTTGAGGGTCTAATCCACGGCCTGTGGTGGCCTGACCTACGGTCCATGGGTCCAGCCGTAGGTCGACCCTTAGTCAAATCTTCTGGGTTTTCTGGGGAGGGGTTGCAGGTGGTCAACCACGAACCACCACCTACAGTCCGTGGGTCATCTTACGATCCGTAGGTGGTGCCCATCGGTGGCACCTGCAACTTTTGATTTCTGCAAACTGGTCTGTCTAGGATACGAGGTGTTACAGTCGACAAAGGTTCGAACTAAGGTTTCCCAACCAAGGCTCCTCTAGTGCTCTAAGGGTCAACAAAGATAGGGTTTCCAACTCTAAACCTCAAGGAGGTAATGGTAGTGGTTATGGCTAGGCCTAATTGTGTAAAGTGTGGAAGAAAGCATGATGGTAAGTACCTAGTGGGCACAGATGGCTGCTTTAGTTGTGGAAAGAGTGGTCACAAAATGAGAGTTTGGCCGATGCTTAGGGTTCAAGGAAGAGAGGTCAAGCAAGCTCTTAGCGGTTCAAACTCCAATGCTCCAAAGAAAAACTACTTCTATGCTCTCCAAACTCGAGGTGACCAAGAGAGCTCCCTGGATGTAGTGACTGGTATGTTAAAAGTCTTTCTTGTTGATGTGTATGCCTTGTTGGATCCCAGTGCTACTTTATATTTTGTGATGCCCTATGTGGCAAGGAGGTTTGATGTTCCTCTAGAAGTGTTATTAGAACCTCTTTTTGTCTCTACTCATGTTGGTGATTATATGGTGGTTAAGAGGGTTTATAGAAGATGTCATGTTTCCATACCCCATAGAGTTACTCTTGTTGACTTGGTAGAGATTGACATGTTAGACTTTGATGTGATTCTTGGTATGGATTGGTTGCATGCATGTTATGCCTCTATTTATTGTAGAACTCAGGTGGTTAGATTCCAATTTCTGAATGAGCCTATCTTCAAATTGAAAGGGGGAAATTGTATGACTAGAGGTCAATTTGTGTCTTGCCTTAAAAATAGGAAGATGATCTCGAAAGGTTGCTTTTACCATGTTGTTAGGGTGAGGGATGTAGATTCAGAAACCCCTTCTCTTCAGTCAATTTCAGTGGTTAATAAGTTCCCAAAAGTTTTCCCTGATGATTTGCCTGGTATTCCTCCCGAGTGGGAAATAGATTTTTGTATTGACCTTCTTTTGGATACGCAACCTTTCTCCATTCCTCCTTATAAAATGGCTCCGACCGAGTTAAAAGAGTTGAAAGAATAGTTGAAGGATTTGTTGGACAAGGGTTTCATCCGACCGAGTATCTCTCCATGGGGTGCTCCTGTGTTGTTTGTTAGATAGAAGGATGGGTCTCTTAGAATGTGCATCGATTATTGTCAATTGAAGAAAGTGACCATTAAGAACAAGTATTTTCTTTCAAGAATGGATGACTTGTTTGATCAACTTCAAGGGGCTAGCTATTTCTCTAAAATTAATCTTTGTTTGGGTTATCACCAATTGAGGGTGAGAGGGGAAGATATTCCCAAGACGGCTTTCCAAACTCGGTAAGGTCATTATGAATTCTTAGTGATGTCGTTTGGTTTGACCAATGTTCCAGCGGCATTTATGGACTTGATGAATATAGTGTTTAGTAAATACCTAGACATGTTTGTGATTGTGTTTACCAATGATATTTTAATCTATTCAAAGAGTGAGAATGAACATGTGGACCATTTGAGAATTGTGTTGCAAGTTCTTAAGGACCAACAATGTTTTGCAAATTTTAGCAAGTGTGAATTTTGGTTAAGGTCCATAGCTATCCTTGGTCATATTGTGTCAAGCAAGGGTATTGATGTAGATCCTAAGAAAATGGATGCGGTCAAGAGTTGGCCTAGACCTCTAACTCCTTCAGATATTAGAAGCTTCTTGGGTTTGGCCGGTTATTATAGAAGGTTTGTGGAAGGATTTTATTCCATTGCTTCTCCTTTGACTCAAAAGAAGGCTAAGTTTGTGTGGTCGGAAGTTTGTGAGAAAATCTTCCAAGAGTTGAAAGATAGACTTACTTTCGCTCTGGTGTTGACTTTACCAGTAGGTATGGATAGTTTAGTGGTGTATTATGATGCCTCTAGAGTTAGGTTGGGATGTGTGCTTATGCAAAATGGTAAGGTGATTGACTATGCTTCAAGGCAACTGAAGATCCATGAGAAGAATTATCCAACCCATGACCTTGAGTTATTGGCGGTTGTGTTTGCCTTAAAAATATGGAGGCATTATTTGTATAGGGTCCATGTGGATGTTTTCACCGATCATAAAAGTGTTCAATATGTGTTTAGTCAAAATGACTTCAATCTACGCCAAAAAAGGTGGCTAGAACTGTTGAAAGATTATGATATGAGTTTCGTTTATCACCCCGGCAAAGCTAATGTGGTAGTGGATGCTCTTAGTAGATTGTCCATGGGTAGTGTTCCTCATGTAGAGGATGAAAAGAAAGAATTGATTCGTGATGTGCATAGATTGGCCCGACTAGGTGTTCAACTAGTGGATTCCACCAAGGGTGGTGTCATGGTTTATAATGGGTGTAAATCGTCCTTTGTGATGGATGTGAAAGCTAAGCAAGACCTTGATCCTATTATGGTAGAAATGAAAGAGGCGGTACTCAAGAAATCCGTTGAGGCTTTCTCCCAAGGGGGAGATGGTGTTCTTGGTTACCTATGTCGTTTATGTGTTCCGAATGTTGATGAATTAAGGGAGAAAATTTTAAAGGCAGCCCATAATTCTCGATATTCTATTCACCCAGGAACCACCAAGATGTACCGTGATCTTCAGGAAGTCTATTGGTGGAAAGGGATGAAGAAAGATATTGCAGGATTTGTGGCCAAATGTCTGAATTGTCAACAAGTTAAGGTTGAGCATCAAAGGTTGGGAGGCTTATCCCAAGATATAGGTATTCCCACTTGGAAGTGGGAAGAGGTGAACAAGGATTTTATTGTGGGTTTGCCTCGCACCTGAAGGCAACATGATTTTATTTGGGTCATTATACATCGAATGAAAAAATCAACCCACTTTATTCCCGTCAAGGTTTCTTTTTCGGTGGAAGACTATGCCAATTTGTATGTAAGAGAGATAGTGAAGTTGCATGGAGTTCCTCTATCTATTATTTCCGATTGGGGTACTCAATTTACTTCTCACTTTTGGAAGTCATTCCAAAAAGGTATTGGCACCAAGATTAAGCTTAGCATGGCTTTTCATCCCCAAACTGATAGGCAAGCGGAGTGTACCATCCAAACATTGGAAGATATGTTAAGAGCATGTGTAATAGACTTCAAGGGTAATTGGGATTACCACTTTCCATTAATAGAGTTTTCATATAATAATAGCTATCACTCAAGTATCGATATGGCTCCCTTTGAAGCCTTGTATGGAAGGAGATGTAGGTCTCCGGTTGGATGGTTTAAGGTAGGTGAAATTGCTCTAATTGGTCCAGAATTGGTTTATGAAGCTATTGAAAAGGTCCGACTCATTAAAGAGAGGTTGAGAACCGCTCAAAGTACATAAAAGTCTTATGCCGATGTGAGAAGAAGGGGCCTAGAATTTGAGGTTAATGATTGGGTCTATCTAAAAATCTCACCCATGAAGGGTGTGATGAGATTTGGCAAGAAAGGGAAACTTAGTCCCCGATATGTAGGCCCATATCAAATTGTGAAACAAGTTGGTAAAGTTGCTTATGAGTTAGACTTTCCAAATGAGTTGGCTCTAGTGCATCTCGTACTTCATGTCTCCATGCTTAAGAAGTGTATTGGAGTTCTGATATCCATTATCCCCTTAGAAGGGTATGGGATTGATGATAGAGTCTTTCATATGAAGAGGTTTCGGTTGAGATCCTAGACCGGCAAGTCAATAAATTGAGAAACAAGGAAATATCATCCGTAAAGGTTTTATGGAGAAATCACTTAGTTGAGGGTGCTACTTGGGAGGCCAAGGCCGATATGAAATCCTGGTATCCTCATCTCTTTCCTTCTACTCCTATTCAAACTTGAGGTAAGTAGTTCCTCTTGAGTTTTCTTGTTTTGGGAGTCATGTGTGTTATTTGTGTTTTTCCATGATTTCCTTATGTTATGCATGTTCTTGAGAAATTTATGTTTAATAAGAAAATGAGTTTTTATGATTAATTTTCCTCATGTTATTGTGAATTGAGTAAGAGTTGCCTATATGCTTCATGAGATGAATTATTGAACATGCTTTAGTATGCTTTTGAGAGTGAATTGCATATTGGCTTCATGACATTGTGTTGAGCATATTTTTGAGCTTGGAGAATATAGTTCCTCCTAAATCATGAGAAATATTTAAATGTTTCATGCATAATGGGTTGTTAGATGTAGTTCCTAGTTCCTTGTAATGCATTGATTATGTTTGAGAGGGAGTTAATGTTTCCTCCTTGTTTGTGTGTATTTTGATAATGTTGAATGCATGATGGGCAGCTAGTCCTAAGTCTTCACTTTTGTAAAGTGTCTAGATCATCATTCGAGGATGAATGTTCCCAAGGGGGAGATATTGTAACACTACGGAAACTAGTAGGCTAAACTAGAGCTAAACGTGAGGGTTAGAGTCAAGGAGGTGGGCAAGGGACAAGGGAGAGGAATAAGGCAGTCCACTCTCCCCTAGATACTTCCCTAGTGACCACGACCACCACCACCACGGCTCGTGGTAAGGACCAAGGCACGTGGTGTGGTCCGTTGTGGGCTAGGCAGTGAGCTCCCCAAAAGGTGATGAGTATAAATGTTGGCCTAAAGAGGTTTACTTAGTGATGAGTCCTAGATTTGGAATCATTTAGGGCTTTGTTTATATAGATTTAGTGTTCTCAAATGCTTATTTTGTGCCAATAATTGATGTTAAATCCTTGATTTTTAGGAATATGGATTGAGGAACAAAGCAAGGACACTAATAGGCACAAAGGAACAAAATAGGCTAAAGAAATGAAAACAGGCGAGCCTGAGGATCGCCAATAGCACTCGGCATGTCGTCGAGTGGCTAATCAGACCGCCTAGAGTTCCAATGTGCCAATCCTTGAAGAAAAGAACCAAGTTGGCGATGAAAAGGAACAGTCAGCAGATCGTCGAGTGATTCCACAAAACCAAGATAGATCGCCCAAAGTTAAAGACCTTGAGGATGCTGATTGCAAAGGAAGAAGGGCGATGGAAGAGACCAAAGGGTGGTTCACCGAGTGGTTCGGCAAGCCCGACTTACTTCGCCAAATGAGCTTTCATGGCTTATTTTTGACGACTATAAATATGTTTTTGAACATTTAATTTAGTAATGAATTACTCTTTAGAACAATCTATTGTTGAGTTTCAAACATCTGGAGACTATTTTCTCTAGTTTTTTCTTAGCTTTGAAGGATTAAAGAAGTTTACTTTTGAGAAATTGGAAATGGGTCTTTGAGATTCATCAAATTGGAGCATTGTAAGGACGAAATCACTTTTACCCAATTGATGGATAATCAATTTGGTAACGATTTTTTACCTTTTTATAATGTCTAGCTAAAACCCCAATTATTGGGGTGTGATAATGCGATTATGGGCTGATTTAGCTTATGGGTACTGCTAATTGTTAGTTTAAATGCTATTTAAAAGTGAGTTCAATCATTAATTGTGGTTTAACTTAGGAATTGTAGTTGCAAATGCAGCTCTATGTTTGTATTCTTGGCTTGCTTGAGAGAGAGGTTTTAGAACTAAGGTTTTTGATTGATGGTTTGTGGGTATTGGGTTGACCTGGGTTCAGCTTGAGAGAGTGAATCCTAAACCCAATCCCGCACATTCAGCTTGAGAGAGTGAATGAATTAAGGTGTGGGCTGCTCTTATTTTGCATGCTTGTTGATGTTCAAGAGAAATCACTTGATTTGAATAATGCCTTTATTCGATAATTTTTATTCATATGACTGATTTGGCGATGTTCATACTTCCCAATAGAATTTGAAACACGTACCGCTCCCTATGGGATTCGAACCCAACTTATTTAGTTGGGTTTTATATTGATTAATGATCGTTGACACTTAGAATTGGATGAAGTGTCTTTGAATGTTATTAATCACCTAGCATGGGTGAGATTTATGGGGTCTTATCCATGCATTGCACAAGTATACTTTGAGGGTGTTTATGAAGTGTTTTTGTTATGTTATGATGATCTATATGTTGACTATGCTTATGACTTATTCTTTTCCACTATTTTCATGATGATGTTTAAGCTTAGTAAAATGCATGCTTCCAAATGAAATGCCCCTTTTAACATGTTTTCAAATTTTTTTATGCATAGCTATCATACTTAGTGCATTTTTGTAATAACGCCTATTTTTCCTACATTTTTCCCAAGTGTAGGATCCGGTTCTCCAGGAGATCATCATTGTGGCTAAAGGTTGGATTTGCTTATTCTCCTAGCTTTTTGGTGGGTCCTCATGATTTGAGGACAGATCTTATCTCATTGTAGTTCAATTCTTGTATTTCCTTTTCGGACTATGTTGTATGGGTTGTGTCCCTTTCTCATTTCGAATATTGTAATATATGGATATGTTGAGACTTAGAGTCTAGACTTCCTTTTTTCTTCTATGAAAATTTTAGACTTGAAATGTGTTTTTAATCTTAATGTTCTATTGCTTATGTTATGATATGCTAAGTGGCTTGTATGAAGTCCTTCGGAGTTCTATACGCCATGTTACATCTAGGAGGTACCCCTAAGTCGTGACACTTGAATCCCCCAAAAGTTGAATATGATTGCATGTGGGGCATAAAGAGTTAAAATGAAAAATAGTGTGGAATAAGCATGGATTTCAAAAATGTCGGGAAATGGGCAAAGTTGTAAATGATGAGTTATTGTGTAGTGTTCAAGGATGGTGTAGTCGCTTAACAAAGTCCGTTGAGATTTCTAACCAAATGAAGTTTAGTCAATGTTGATTGAAAACATGGGCAAGCCTATGGTGTGGCATCTTGTGCATGAGATGATTATTTGTGAGTGTGAGTGTTGAATCTTTGTCCCCTGTCTTGTATATATATGTGTGTGGTTTTGGGACACTTCTTTCTTATGAGGGCATGTAAATTGAAAAAGTGGTGATTTTGAAAATTCCAAACTAAGTCAAGTGAGCATGTAAAGGAGCTAATGAGTTGAGCCACTTCTTGAGTTTTATTTGTTGACACTTAACGATTCTTGGTTCTTGAAAATGTGCCATGATAATACAGGGAGTCATTTTGTAAAAATTGTGCATGTGGACTAATCATAAGTACCAACAGAAGTCGTTATCTTTGTGCTTAATTAAATATGGTAAAATTGATTTGTGGTGTGTGTTGAAATAAGATCCTCTTAAGTTTTTTTATTTTCTTTACTTGAGGACAAACAAAGTTCTTAAGTTAGGAGTGTTTATTAGTGGTTGATTTCCACTCATTTGAGGCTTTTTTTCTTAGTTAATTTGGCCTGTTTTAGTTTAGAATTGGTGATTTTAATATGGCTTTCTTCATGTTTGCATGAAAATGAAATGGAGAGCTAATTTAGATTACATTTGAAGGAACCAAGTGAACTTGAGGCAAAAAAGGTCAAGGGCTGAAAAATATAAAATCTGGCAGGGAAGAGATTCTTCATGAACGCACCCAAAGGGTCGCGAACATGGAAGATTGGTCAAAAAAGAACCACAAACGCTCCCTAAGGGCCACAAACATAGAGTCCTGGACAACGAAGGACCATGAACGCGCAATAGGGACCGCGAACATGGGGTCCTCGTCAACTCAAGTCCAAAAATGCAGACAACCTCCTGCGAATGCGGAGGGTCACGTTTTAGTCATCACGCCAGAATGGTTATTTCCCAAAATTAATCCCATAAAACCCTTTTTTACACCCACCAATAGTCTTTATCTAGATCATTCAATTACATCCATGAAACAATCCTAGAGATTAGTTCATCTTCTTAGCTTAGAGTAGAGAAAAACTTCATATTGTTCTTAGTTTTTTGTTGAGACATTAAAGGCAAGTTTCCTCACACTTCACATTCAGGTTTAAATATTGTGTGTTTAATAGTAAAATCTATTGTTCCCTTATTCTTTCCCTGCTTTGCATTGTTATAATTGTCGGTGTAATTGTGTATATGAAATTGGGGCTTTTTGCTAGAAATAGACAAAGTTATTTGGGTATTTGATTTATTACTTCATTGTTTTTATGATTATTTAATGACATGCTTAATATAGTGAAATGGGTTTAATCTAGTTCTCATGCTTTAATTTATGATTTGAGAGTGTACGCTTTAATCTAGATTTTGATCTTTATGGATTGCTTGAAAGAGAATTTGTGAAGTTGAGAATTAGGTTACTAATCATATTTGACTTTGATTCTTAAATTTAAGACCGAAAGGAGATAATTTAGTTTCACTTGTTGAATACTAAAGTTGCTAGAAATAGGGGTTTAGATTAAGGTCTTGGATTACTTTGTTGTTGACATGATTAAGACCAAACGGAGATTTTATGACGTAATAATTTGAGACCGAAAGAATATTAGTGTTTATTGATGATGATCTAGTCTATCTCTGATTGAATTAGCATGTTTTAAATTGCGATGGATCATTGAGTGTGGATTCAATTCCGAATTTCCCAATTCCCATATATCCCTTACTTGATAATGTCTTTTCCCAAAACCATCATTTGGTTACAAAAATCCCTTTTCATTTGATTACCTTATATATTGTGTGTTTAGGTTCATACTTGTAACTATTCATTCTTTGCCTTTTCGATAGCCGACAAATTGTTCTCTGTGGGATGCGACCTCGACTCTTAGTTAGGTATTTTAATTGTCGACAATCGCTTATCCTTTTAATTTATTTTAAGTGTAATTTGAGTGTTATCATATGCATGTATAGTGTCTAATATGTACAACATTTTGGCAAAACTATGCTCAAAAATTCAAACGTCATTGTTAGGTTCAGGGTCATGGTGTGGAAGATAATGTATGCTTCAGCGAAGGTCCTTTACTGGTGTGGGCTCTCTACAATGAGTACCACACTCTAACGACCTCGCTACAGCTAAAAGGCACCCTATGTAGTAAAGGCCTTATTGTAGTAACCAATTATGGCAGAAATAAGGATTCAATTTTTGATGACCTTTCTCTGACTTCATTTTGTTTACGCTAACTTTCTCTCACCAGTGCTTGAATACATTATCTAACGTTCTCCTCCACTTTCACAGGTACTCATTTCAAATGTTCGTAAGTAGCAAAGCTTTTTATTATTAGAAGGTCGTGGGTGAAAACTGTAAGAAGTGCTACCTACAACAGAAAGTAAAGGTTCCCATCCATAATATGTCATTATCATGGAGGAAGTGTTCAAAAAGGTGTCAGAGTACTACGACTAGTTGCAGTTATGGGATAGGATCCATTGATGGAGGATCCTTGTTCTTGCAATGAGTGTTGGGTGCAGGAGTTCTATTCCATGATCCAACAGTCAACTAGGAAAGCCCAAACTCTATCATTTATGTCTAGGTGACCACATCAAGGTAGGAGTGGTGGCCATAAACGAAGCTCTAAGGTTGCCTATTATCCTGGAGACAGAGTTTAAGGTGAAGGATGTCGATGGAAACAACCCATAATTAGTCAACAACCTAGTGAGGGAGGAAAAAACAAGGACAAATCACATGGTTAAACATTCGAACGGGGATCAAGAGCACATTTTTCACAACTGAGGCCTGAAGGTGGATAAACATGGTTTCTAGAAGGGTCTGCCCTTCTAGTAATATTAGTGATGTCACCTACCATCGACCATGGTGGTGGCTTGTATATTAGATGGGGTATCAATGAAGTTCGGGGCATGGGTGGTGGAGAAGTAGATATACATCTCAGCGAAGAGTGGGGATATCTAACCTTTTGTAATGACCCGGTCAGTCATTTTTGGAAAGTTTAGTGAATTTATCATTTTTCTCTCCCTGTGATTGACCCCGAGACTTCGATATTTGAGTTTGAAAAATTGGTTTTGAACTTTGAGTTCAAAGTTAAGATTTCGATAAGTTTTGAGTTTGAAAGGCTAAGTTGTTAGAAAGAGTTTTTCGTGTCTTTTGGAGTTTTCAGTGTTGAAATGGAATTTCATTGATCCCATCAGACCCGAGAGGTAAAATCTCATAAGCGAGAGTTGTCGGTTTCAAATTCTGAGTCATTTGAGGGGAGGTTCTACATTGTGAAATTGTGGAATTTTAGCCTTTGGGTTGAATTTGGTCAACTTCAGGGTTCAGATGCTCATATCAGAATTCCAAGAGTCCCCTTAGATTTGGGGGATGATTTAAGGCCTAGGTGAGGTCTTGGTTGATTTTAGAGAGGTTCGGGGCTTATTTTAGCCTTTTTAGAGTTCAGTTAGTTTCTTGTTATTTTCATGGATGTCAAGTCACGAAGAACTCAAATTCATGTTTTGATGGTTCCATTGAGTCTGAAACATTGAGTTTAATCGATTTGCATATGTGGTTTGTGTGTATAGGGGTTCGAATGAATGTTGAGGGTTCTTTCAATGTTTAAAGTGTTGGCTGATTTTATGATGTTTGTGTTCTGGTGCACTCTTCTTTTGCGAGGAGTGGCTCGCTTTTGTGTGGCTCACTTTTGCAGGCTCCCTTTACCAAGGTCTTCTTCTCTTTTTTAAAGGGTCAACCCCTGTTGACCTTCGCATTTGTGAAGAGCCTTCGCTTAAGTGACGCCCGTGTGTTTAGTTGGGTTCACTTAAGTGAACCTCTGGTCACTTTTGTGATATCAAAGAGCGTTTTGACCTGCAAAATTCAAGGTTTAAGCCTTATTACAGCATTTTTGAGTTTTGAGAGCTTTGGGGTGGCGATTTGGACCAGATATTTGAGGAAAATCTTTTGGGTAACGATTCTTAACCCTAAATCTTCAATTATCCATTATTATTTATGGATTTATGTGTTCTAATCAAGCTTTTGAAATGACAAATATGGGGTTATCTTCAAGAACCCAAGAACTTAGTTGAATTGTAATTTTTGAAGTTGCATTGATCCCTTTTTCGAAATAGTTTTCTCTAATGAGTTTCTAAAGCCTCAGACATCATTTTCAAGTATTGTTTTCCAAATTCAAACCTCCATTTTTGAAATTTGGGTTTTGAGTTGATTGACCTATATCTTTACATAATTGATGTGGGAATTGTTGTTTCTGATGAGTGATTGTAAATACTTGATTATTATAGATTGTGTCGTAAGTGATTCTGAAGGGGAAAACTCAATCTTTGGATTGATTGGTTGATTGCTTTATGGAAAGTGGTTTCCTAAATCTAGAATTCTAGTAGAATTCATGTACTTCCTTTGTTGCTTGTGTGTTGGGAGTAATGGGGATGCGGTGAAGGGTTTGAATTGTCCACTTTTTATATATAAATGAATGAAAAGGGGTTGAATTGAAAGAGGCTATGTGATGAACATAATGATTTGAATTGCCTTATTGTGACCTTTGTTGTTTTATTGATGAAATGCTTGAAAGTATGAATGTGGACTTGAATTCTGTGAATTATTGTCTCTTTTGTGTGTTAAGATATTGCTTATATGAATTGATTGTGAACAACGTGATGAGACATGTGATTATTTGTGATGTCGAGGTCTTTACCGGCGAGTGTCGTGATGTCGAGGTCATTTCTAGCACATGTTTATAAAGTTGATGGAAAATAATTCTGGCTAGTGATGTAAAGCCGATGGAAATGGTTCCGGCTAGTGATTTAATATAAAGCCGATGAGAAATGCTTATGGGTTGTGAGTTGATATAAGGCTAATGGGAAATGGTTTCGTCAAGAGATTGGTTATTGTGACTTGATGCATTTGATGATTATGTGTGACTTGCTTGATACTTGAGATTGATGTACTTATTGCATGTGACTGAACTACTTGACTTTGAGATTGACTTACTTGATTCCTTTGATTGTTGATTGTGATTGTTGAACTGTGGATATTGGGCCTTAAGAGTTATGTATTGTAGAACTGTTAGGTTGGATTGATTTATGTGCAGGTTGTAGTTTGAGGAGGTTTGGTTGGAGTGTAAGGGGTATTCGATTTCTAGCTAGTTGCTTTGTTTAATAGTTTGCTTGCTGGGTACCGTGTTGTTGGTACTCACCCCTTACTTTTACACTTGTGTAGGTACTGAGCCCAATATAGCGTGATCACTCTTCTTCTCTTTTTCTGAGGCTCGTGGAGGATTTGAAGAGGTAACTTCTTGTCACTTCAGCGGACCCACTATCTTCCTTTTTCCTTATACTTTGTTCTAGTTGAAAAACAAAGACCGAGACTTATATTAATTTCAAAATTTGCACATTATTTAATGGCTTGTACACATGACAACAAAGTTTTAGGATATTGTTTAGAATGAATAAGTTTTCTGCCTTTGTCTTGTTCTTGCTTTATATTTTGGTATTTCTTTCGTTTTCATTGGTTTGAGGCTGAATTGTCTTGGTGGAAAAGACAAGTGTCATCACATCCGTTTTACGGTCGTGACTAAAGGTATAAACCCTAAGTACATAGGTAACACATGTGTACAATCCATGTCTAAGTAGAGTCTACAGGATCGGTAAACAGACGTATGTACTTATCTTCAAGAAGCTACAAAGATTGTTAGGAAAAATCCTTTTATTCATTATTTCTTATCGTGTGTGGTTACCTTCGCTAGTGTCAAGTTACCACGTGTTATTTTGGCAGATGTCGAAGACCTGAGCTTCCATTTTCAGTGGTAGAGGGGAGGTAGTCCCCGAGGCTCTTGTTGATACCCCAGCTAGGGATAGGGTAGGGTTTGAGCTAGAGCTCGTGCTCATAGAGTAGCACCAGCTTGAGGTCGTCCCTGTGGAGCGGCATCAGCCAGAGGTCGAGCTTGAGAGACTTCTCCTAAGACACGGGTTGATGTTGCTGAGGATCAGGTTCCTCCCGAGTTTGGAGCTCCTTTCTTTCAGGAGACTTTGTTGAGGATACTTGGTTTGGTAGAGAACTTTTCTCATACTGGTGCTACAGGTACACCACATGGTTCTTAGACTACTTTAGGAACACAGACTCCAGGTCAGCAGCAAACTCCGAGTATTCAGGATTAGGTGAGTCACCCACCCGTTGTTCTAGCACAGGTTGTGGGTGTTTGGATTGCTCTTGAGGTTATTTTGAGGACAGCTAAGCAACAGTGCTATGAGAGGTTTTAGTAGATGAAACCACCCCAGTTTCAGGGTGGTAAGAGCGAGGATGCTCATGAGTTCTTCACTCTGTGCCATGAGATGCTTGAGGTTGTAGGTATGGTGGATGCTCATGGAATTCGCTTTCTTGCACTTTAGCTTTGTGGGTGCGCCAGAAAGTGATGGAGGAATTTTGAGAGGTCTAGACAAGTTGGATCTCCTCCAGTAGAGTGGGATGTGTTCTCTAGT
This sequence comes from Solanum okadae, assembly GCA_036553675.1. NCBI lineage: Eukaryota > Viridiplantae > Streptophyta > Magnoliopsida > Solanales > Solanaceae > Solanum > Solanum okadae. The sequence continues at coordinate 27,151,920 of CM071689.1, forward strand.
GCTTTCCAAGACCGCTTCATTCATTGGAGAGTGAGAGAGGAGAGTCGTATGAGGTTTGAGAACTTGACTCAGGGTAGTTTCTCTGTGACCAAGTACGAGGCCTATTTCTATGAGCTTCTAGGTATGCTATGACTATTATTTCAGATGAGAAAGAGAATTCGAACGTTTATGAGAGGGTTGAATTTCTCCATCAGGCCTTATGGTTTTAGGGAAACTAGAGAGGGGGCTTCCTTCCAGTCATTATGAGCACCACCAAGGAGGTGGAGTTGATGGTTTTAGAGGAGTTTAGGGATCCCAAGAGGGCATGTTCTTCTGGTCAATTTTACAGTGCCTCCTCTGGAGGCAGAGGTTCACATAGAGCTAGTAGCTCATTTACCATCGTGGACCGGTCCATACTTCTATGCAAGTAGCTGAGAGCGGTCAGTCAGCCTAAGGACCTTATGGTTCTAGCCGAGGTGTCCATGGTAATTCGTCTGGTTCGCATTAGCAGTTACATGTGCTGAGATCTTGTGATACTTATGGCGATCCAAGTCATATGATGCGATAGTGTCCTCTACAGACTCAGCTAAGACCTCAGTTTTCTTATTTAGCTACACCATCTAGAGATTCAGCACCTCTGTCTAGGGGCCGAGGTATAGTTCATTTCGATAGAGGTGACAAGACTACAGGTAGAGGTATTCCAACTGTGCAGGGTGGAGGTAGAGGTTCTACTCAGACTGCAGGCTACTGAGATAGCCAGTGCTATGCTTTTCCAGGGAGGCCTGAGGCCGAGATATCTGATGGTGTGATCACAGGTATCATCCCAGTTTTCCATCGACCTGCGTTTGTATTGTTTGATCTTAGGTCTACTTTCTCATAAATGTCTACCTATTTTGCTATTGGGTTTGATATGTTGTCTTATTGCATTTATGTACCTATTCATGTTTCTACACTAGTTGGTGAATCCTTAGTGATGGATCGAGTTTATCAATCATGTGGTGTTTCTTTGGTCGGGTATGATACTTAGGTAAACTTGATCATTTTGGGAATGGTAGAATTCAATTTATTTTTTGTATGGATTGGCTCTCTTCGCATCATGTGATTCTTAATTGTTCTGCTAAGACTTTTACCTTGGCGATGCCGGGTGTCCCGAGAATTGAGTTGGCAGGTGCTAGTGTTCCCTACCCTTGCAAAGTTATCTCCTTTATTAGAGCTCAAAGATTGGTTGATAGAGGGTGTTTGTCCTACTTGGCTTTGAGTCAGAATAATAGTGTTGAGCCATCTCCCATTATTTTATGCCCGTGGTTCGAGAGTTCATAGATGTGTTTCCTACTGATCTTCCAAGTGTGATTGATTTTAGCTATTGACTTGAAGCCAGGCACCAAGCCCATCTCTATTCCTCCTTATTGTATGGCTCCAACTGAGTTGAAGGACATGAAGGGCCAGTTACGTAATTTATTTAGTAAGGGGTTTATTCGCACTAGTGTTTCTCCATGGGGTGCTCATGTATTGTTTGTCAGGAAGAAGGATGGATCTAATAGGAGGTGTATTGATTATCGATAGTTGAACAAAGTGACAATGAAGAACAAGTATCATTTTCCTCGTATTGATGATTTGTTTTATCTGCTTCAAGGTGTATCTCTGTTCTCTAAGATTTATTTGAGGTCCGATTATCATCAGCTGTAGATTAGAGATTCAAATATCCCTATGACAACGTTCAGGACCGGTTATGCACTATGAGTTTCTTGTGATGTCTTACGGTTGACTAACACCCCTGCAACGTTCATGGAGTTGATAAATGGGGTGTTCCAACCTTATATGGATTCCTTTGTGATAGTGTTCATTGATGACATCTTGGTGTACTCCAAGATTGAGAGGGATCACGATAGTTGAGGATTCTACTACAGAGATTAAGAGAAGAGAAGCTTTATTTCAAGTTCTCAAAGTGTGAGTTTAATGAGATCCAGTTTACGGGGTGTCCAAGGAGGGTACTCGGGTAGATCCAGCCAAGATTGAGGCAGTGAGGGATTGGACAAAGCCTACGTTGGTTACTGAGATCCAGAGTTTTATGGGACTTGCCGGATATTTCCGATGATTTGGTCAAAGCTTCTCTACCATTGCATCTCATTTTACTAGATTTACTCGGCAGAGTGTGAGTTTCCAGTTGTCTGATGAGTGTGAGGAGAGCTTTCAAAAACTCAAGACCTTGTTGACTTTGGCTCCTGTTTTGACTCTACCCGAAGAGGGTGTTGACTTCACCATTTATTGCTACGCTTCTAGAGTCGGCTAGGTGGTGTTCTAATGCAGAAGGGTGTAGTTAATCGCATATGCCTCTTGACAGTTGAAGACTCATGAGATAAATTACCCTACCCATAATTTGGAGTTGGCAACCGTAGTGTTTGTGCTTAAGCTATCGAAACATTATATGTATATGGTTCATTGTGAGGTTTCCACCGATCATCAGAGTCTTCAGTATCTTCGATCAGCGAGTTCTAATTTAAGGAAGCGTAGATGGCTTCAGCAGCTAAAGGATTATGATATCACCGGGAAAGGCCAATGTGGTGGTCGATTCCTTGAGTAGGAAGACTTCGAGTATGGAAGTTGATGTTTGTGTAATCAATATACAACTTCCTATTCAAGTGTCTATGATCGTACAATAGTAATATAACCCAACCAAATTGGTTGGGGTCGAATCCCAAGGGAGTGGTTTCTGATAATTAAGAGTTAAGTGCGAATATGGAAGAGTCCACCATAGCTAAAAACATTATCGAGTAAAAAGATGATAAATTAAGGGGTTGACACGAATGTCAATTATCAATGGGGGGGTTTGTATTCAATTAATGAACAAAAACAGTGAAAACACAAAGATGTGAATATAGGAGACAGAATTCTTGGGATGTGATAGGAATATGGGATAAACTACACAATCGGGTAATTGCTATTGATAATCAATTGCTGAACATTTGTAACTAGGCTAGACATTAGTGGGGGTAAATTCTTTCTCGAGCAACTTACCCCGAATCAACTCGGTTTCTCTCGAACACCGAGTTGCCGCTTTTAAGCACAGCCTCCGCCTAAGCCCATTCACTCTCTCGAGCTGAATGTGTGGGAAAAGGCCTAGGATTCACTCTCTCGAGCTGAACCCATGACGACCCAATAACTACCGACTATCGATTTTGTAGTCTTAGTTTTAAAACCTCTCTCTCGAGCAAGCCAAAAACACTAAGATGAAATCGTATTTGCAAATACAATCCCATTAAGTTCAAACACAACTACTAAAGAATTCACATGTAAACAGCAAATAGACTAACAATAAGCAATACCCAACAGGAAATTTAACTTATATTCACAAAACTACACCCCAAGAATTGGGGTTTTAGCTAGACATAGAAAAAAGAAAGAAAATGATACCAAACCGAAGTAACATCAACTGGGTATGATTTATATTCACTTAAATCGAGTCTAAGATGAAGAATCTTCAACACCCACTTCCAATTTCTTGGAATTGGAAGTCTTCAAGTCTCCAAAACCTAAGCAAAAATATTCTCTACTTGAAAACTTAGAAAATAAAATTGTTGTATCTGAAATTGCATACTAAGATAAAATTTCAAACTAGTATTTATAGTTGTCAAATATTGTGTTGCGAAGGAACACTCGGCGCAGTTAGTCGGGATCGCCGATGCACTCGGCAATCCGCCCTTTGGTCTGCTTCATCGCCTTTCAGCATCTTCGCGTTATGGATCATTGGGAGATATAGTACTGCCTCGCAGAACTGTTCGGCGACACGTCGACTGCTCCTTTTCATCGCCGACTTGATCTTTTCCTTTAGGGCTCAGCACACTGGAACTTTGGGTGAGGTGAAGGCCATTCGGTGACTCGCCGAATGCATTAGGCGATCCTCAGGCCTTCTTATCTTCGTCTTTTCAGTTGTTTTGTTCCCTTTTGCCAAGTAGTGTCCATGCTTTGCCTCAAACTCCAAATACCTGAAACTTAAGGGTTTACATCAGTTATTGAAACAAAATATGCATTTGAGGACACTAATTCTATTAAAATGAAGCCCTAAATGAGTCCAAATTGTGGACTCATCAGAAGTCTTGCCGCTATTAGTGCGGAGGGGATACCATTGCCTAGAGATGTTAAAGGTTAACCAACAGTCTGGTCCGATTACGGATTTCTGAGGAGATGGGTGGTTTGGTTGCTTTTATTAAGGCTCATTCTTCCTTAGTTGAGCATTTTCATCACAATACACAAAAAGAAAAAAATTCAGTGTTCTCAATTTTAAGAACTTGAATATAAACATGATTTTTTTCTTGGATTGGATTCACAAAATATTGAGCACCTTTTCACTTCTTACGACAATAGTTGCACTTATTTTCTTCATTCCTTTATATCTCTTTCCCAATCCAGATTTTGATTCTATCAATTCAAAAGAAACATTTCATGTTGCTTGATTGATATATGAAACAGATGAGAAAAGAAGAAAGAACGAGCAAAAGTTTGGGAGAGAGAAATAAGAGATGTATTTTAAGTTTGAATGGTGTTAAGACTCTTATACAAATCTGTTTTGCTCAAATGTATTTAGACCTATTAAGAGATATTTTTAAAAAAATAAAACAAATGCACTTAATGGGCTTAGATCTGAACACAATGACCGGAGACCTAATCATGTTGTCTCTGTCAATTCAATAATACATACACGATTCAATAATCAAGTTATACTTAAGTAAAAGTCTCCTCTACACTTTTCTTAAGCTCTTTCTTTGTAGAATTTATCATGGGGGCGGTTTTAGGAGGAAGTTATCCTTAGATTAGGAGTTAAACTCCTAAAACTAACTTAACTTGAGATTCTGTCTTTCATTCTTCGTTGTAGTGGTTACCCTTTTGCTGCAACGCATCTACTACAACGACCTTCTGGCTGCTACGTCATGGCTCTAACTATTTCAAAACAGGTCTCATATTTTGGAGAAAAAAAATCTTATGCTTGTATCGCAGAAGGTTCAATAACGACAAAACTAGTCATTACATAATTAAAGCTTATAAAAGTATATATGAACTCACAACATAGGCATACATTAGAATAATGCATACATAATCACCTCCATATGTATATTATTCAAATAACTTTGTTCGGGCATGTATTCTGAGAAAACCACATTTTCAGGTCCAAAATCTCAACATACCTAATATTCATGTAAGTTAGCTATCCAAAACTACTTTGTTTCTTCTCTCATTATCTATCAAACATTCCAAATCTATTCAAATCGATCATTCTCAAGGTTAGCTATACATTGGACCCATCTCTAAAGTTTAGGCTTTTGTCAAAGTCAATTACAAGTTAATGGAGTGAAACTCAAAATGATTTACATGAACGGAGTGCTCACAAACGAGGGAGTCCAAATATATAGCAAAAATCCAATCTTGACTTAGTTTACTAGGTTAAATCCCTTGAATGATGATTTGGGAATTTAGGGCTACAATCCACTTTAGGACATTTGATATCTCCTGTTTTGATCTTAAAAATACATGGGAATCATGTAAATAACTCAAGAATTGTCTTAGGATCGTCAGGTCAAAGTTTCATGGTGATTACACCTCTAAAACAATGCAAACTCATATCATAGAACAATGTTGGTATTGGAACATGGTCTTTGCCATCCCATAACTAGACCATGACTGGTAAATTGGTTAGGGACTCATGACTATCGCAGTCAAGTCAATGCGATCACAATGCCTCATCTCACCCTAGACCATGACTGGTAAATTGGATAGGGACTTGTGACTATCGCAGTCAAGTCAATGCGATCACAATGCCTCATCTCACCGCAGTTTCTCTGCCGTGAAATTGTGCGGCAATGTCAGCAGGAAAATTTGACTTCCCGAAGTCAATAAAAGATCATATATCAAAGTGGTGCCTTTCATTCTCCTCTGTCAATACTGTTGATGGAAGGTGGACTGCAATCACGATGCACCAGTTGAGAGAAAAATCTACAATCCATTTAGGTTTCAAGTGATCTGAAACTGACCCGAATCTCTCGGGTCTGAAACCAAATCAGTCAATAAGTCCTAAATGAAGAAAATAACTTATACAAAGTCTCAAAATAAATATTGTGACATAAAACTTAAAAAAAGGATTGGAATGTTACGAGACATTGGCCATATGTAAATGTAAAAGAACCTCTAATGTTGGAGGGACCAATCAAAACACTGGGTATGATGATATTAGAACACCAAGTACATGAAGCTAAATAATCTAGGCCATTATCAATTATTCAAAGCTATCCCTTCTCAATGTATCAGATAGTTCAAAGCTGATGTTCAGATGCTGATTGCATAAACTAAACCAATTGTTCAACTATCGTACAATCAACACAAAATTCAATTGTGATGCCTGAAGAGATTTTTGTGGTTCCCAAAAAGTCCGTGAAGCAAGACCTCTCTTCTTTGTCCTTTTTTCAGTTAATATTTCAGTAAGCCTCACTTACAACGAGCTACCACCTTTATATTCTACTCTGTGCTTCTGATGATCCCTTTGACTAATGGTTGTAATCAAACTTAAAAATGGACAGATAGCTTTAAGGTTCACCTACACACTGGATGAACGAATAAATATTACAGTTTCAACTCATCTCCTTTAAATCAGACTATCCAAATAAACACACCAGACAAATCAGAAGTTGTCACGCCATAGATGTAACCCGAACAGAGTGATCTGCAGATCCAGTCAAGAAGATGGGTGATGTCGGATGCCAGTCTACTGTTGTTATAGATGCACTATGAGGAAGAGTTCTCATCCCATATGCATGACCTCGCACCTGATACAATTAACAATCATTTATTGTCAATAAATTAGACTTCAGTAAACCAGCAAGGCAAGAAATAACAGTAACTGGAAACGAACAGGGGCCATAGCAAGGACCAATGAAACTACATCTTATCAGACTCCCCCTAGGACTTGTGACATCATATGAGCACTGCTAGTCCCAACAGAAGTTGTCAATACGCATAACAACTAATAAAAGAGAGATCCAATCGGTTTACTGATGGGACAACTTTCTGTGACTCCCACAAATGATTGTTCCATTTTCAGTTAAGAGGCTAACCTAGAGCTTATGAACGTATAATTAGGCCCTGAGACTGAGGCAAGGGAACCTAAACACATCATTCTGCATGAAACTAGTTTACCTGATATATAGGCGCCCTCAGGGAGTTGGATGTCACCAGAAGTCTTCTTCCATAAGCATCGAGAGCCATTTCATGTTTATAGTGTGACGAACTCCTAAGGTTACAGAATCTACAATACAGGAATGATAGATGTAAAGCATCTTATTCTACAACAAGACAGGAAAAGAGAACAACTTTTAACTTAGAGAACAAATTTAATGGGAAAAGGAAAAAAAAAATATGCTGCTTGATAGAAAGTATTGTAAAGAAATGGATCTTGGGCCTTATTCAATTCCAAATGCTAACTCAAGAGGTGAGTATTACCCAAGCCAAATTAAAGAGACCACTCATCCCTTAAAGGAGCGATGTGGGACTCTTTCACACACCCCTCACACCCACGCCTAGGGATGGACAACTGGTGCATGGGCAATTTAATATAAGGGCCCAACATCAGGAAATGAAAATTGGAATTAGTCCTGCTCTAATACCATGTGAAAATAAAGAAGAAAATATTATTGAATTGTGTACTCTATATCATTACATAGAGCCCTATTTATAAATACTACATTACAAAGAAAAAGTAGGATATTATATAAATCATGTTCCTATTCTGACAAATAATATTCAAGCACAGTGCAATCCATCTCATGAGCTAAAAAATCATGTAGATATCTTTATTTCTTTTCCCCCGGTCAGTATACAGTTCAAAGGTCCTAACAACTTTGATTTATCCAGTTTCTCTAGGAAACAGGGAGTTTATGGCTGAATCATCCCCCAGAGCTGGATATATGAACAGTTTGAAGGAAACTCATGTCAACCTAAATACATCATTCTTCTTCATTGCCTAATAAATTTACACAATTGATTGTTACTCATCAAAACCTTCATTAATCACCTAGCACCATGCCAAAATGACAGGGATATGAGTTTCATAGCATGCCATTGAAACCTATTGAAATTTGTTTTTCACTATTGCAGTAATTTTTAGCGTAATAAGCTGTTTAGGTTTAGGATAAACTTGAATTTTGAATTTCTATGAGATTGTTTTTGTTGTTGAGATTATTTAGCCTTTTTGATTTATTGTTATGCAGATTATGTTTTCACATTGGCTATTTAAAACCCTATTGTGCTTAATAAAAGTTGAGAGATATTTTTAATCAATACTTTCAACCTTTTCGCTTCACAAACTTTTAGAAAAACGAACAATGGTATGAAGAGCCTCATTAATCTTCTAAGATCCGTGAATTCTTCTAAAAAGCTACTTTCAACCCATTTTTAACTCATCAAGGCTACTTTCAACCGGTGTTTATTTCCATCGCGTATGTTATATTTAACCAATATCAATTTTTAACCTATTTTCAAACATGGCAAGCAGCAATCTCTCTCTTAAAATGCCCCAAAAATTCCACTAGCGAAAACTATCAAGTTTCGTCAATGAAAATAAAATCACATCTTGAAGTCTGATATGTGGGAAATTGTAATGAAAGATATACCTTACAACCACTCCTGCAAATCCCATCCTTCCCCAAATTGAATCTCATTCAGATGAAAAAACAAAAAATTTAAAGCCAAAACTGTAATTCAGAATTCAATTGCTGATTCAAATTTTCCTTAAATCATTGCTTGTGAGAGAGCAAAAAAAGCTTGGGAAAAACTAAAAAAAGATGTTTGCTTACTTGCTCGAAACGGAAGGGACTCCTAGAAACATCGTCAATAAACTCCTATTGTTTTGCAATATTCGCAGCATGATAGCTCCATGGACAAGGATGATGCTATAGAAGCCCTAAGAAGACAGTCACCAAGGATAAGGAGTTGCAAGATTCTTGTTCACGTGCAAGTGACTTGGGAAGGACCACATATTTTGGTCAAAGTTGGAAATCCTTTTTGGGAACTTTTGCTTATTTCCTTAGGAAAGAATTTTTGGTATTATATTTATATGTTTTCCTAGTTTAAAAGTTGGGATAAGGCACAAGTACCTCCTAGACTATGACCGAAGTCCCAGAGACACACCTAAACTTAACTAGGGTCTTATTACCCCCTCTAACTCATTTCGTATTTATGTGCACCTTTTGGTTGATGTGGCACTTTCAACCACCCAAGTTGGTTGTGCGTGTACACATGTGCTTGCCACATGTGTAAATATTATTTTAAATTTTTTAATTTTTATTTTAAAGAAATAATTTTACTTTCTTTATCTTTTATTTAAGTTAAGTTAATACACATTTTTTACCTTGTATCGGAACTTTTACCTTCATTCATTGTTTTTTATCTTTCATTTTCTATTGATTTTATTTACTCTTTTTATTTTCTTTGTCTTTCGTTTTGATTTGATTTCAAATTTAATTCCAAATATCTTGTATTTAAAATGAGTTAATTTCGAACGGATATCAAAATAAGTGAAGAAAATCAAATAAAACACAAATGTTAAAATTAAAGGACACTTTTGATTATTTTTTTAAGAAAATACACATTTTTTAAAAATTAATTAAAAATGAAAAAATAATAAATTATTTTTAAAAAAAAAAGTTTAAAGTGAGAACGAAATTAAAATAATTAAATATATATAAAATTTTAATATCAATAAATATGTGTAATTATAAAATTACCAATTAAACAATGACATGTGTCTAACTTGTGCACTCATCACTTGCCTTCAAGAGAGTATGCACACTCTCTATGCCACGTCAACATTTATGGTGTATTTATTCCATTTTAAATTAGTTTAGGAGGGTAATAGGACCCTAGTTAAGTTTCGGTGTGTCTGAGATTTCGGTCAAAGTCTCGGGGGTACTTGTGCCTTATCCCTTAAAAGTTTCCTATTTTAAAGTTTCCTATTTTAGAGTTTCCTATTATGAAAGTTTCCTAGTTATTTTTTTTTTGACATAGGTAATTGTTTCTAATTCTGTAACACAGTACATGGGTTGTACTGAAACCATATTTACAAAAGAACTCAAAATTTATTGTCCTATCCTTATAACGAGTCCAAGACATCAATGATAGAGTAGTATCATTAGAGTATATCTGGTTGCAACATAAACATAAAGTCAAAATACAATTCATTTTGACTTGTTCAACTCCATATTCTGAAAAACTCTAAGGTTCCTCTCCTTCCATATTGTCCACCATGTAGCTGCAGGTACAATTCTCCAGTTGTTTCTGTTCTTAGCATGTACTCCTACTTCTTCTCAACTTTGTAATGTTTCTATGATTTTCCTTGGCATGGACCAAGATATGTTTTTGAGACATAGGAATAATCTCCATAGTTGACTTGTGACCTTGCATGTATAAATAGATGGACCACTGTTTCTGCAGTTTCCCGATAGAAAAACATCTGGAACATAAAGGGATCCCCTTTTTCATCAAGTTATCTTGAGTCAGCACTACTTCCTTAGCCAATAACCAGACAAAGCAAGCTATTTTGTGTGGGATTTTGGCTTTCCATCGAAGTATCTATTGGTTTGGTTGTTTATCTTCCTATAGGCTGCATTTACTTTAAAAGTCCCGTTACTATTTCCCTGCCACTGTAGGATGTCTTCTCCAGCCTTCAAACCACTGAATTGGTCAATGGTGCTGAAGAATTCTATTACTCTTGGTACTTGGTATTTCCCAATCATTGAGGTGTCTCCTGAACACAAAATTCCACCCTTGAGGTGTCCACAATTCTGCTATTGTGCTGTGTTGATGTAAAACTAAGTTATAAATATCTAGGAATAATGTCTCCATGTTGCCTGCTTCATGCCAATCATCCTTCCAAAAGACAGTTTTAACTCCATCTGCCACTTTGACTATGGTATTAACTTTGAATTTATTCCATAAATTCTGATAGATTTCCATAAGCTAACACCATAAGGAGTAGTGACCTCCTTTGTCATCCAATTATCATTCTCCTCATATTTAGCTTTAATGACTCTGACCCATAGACTTTGATTTTCATTTGAATATTTCCATAGCGTTCTCATTTTTAAAGCTTTACTCTGATTCTTCAGATTTTTTATCCCCAATCCCCCAAATCTTTTCTCATTGATCACTGTCTTCCATTTTACTAGGTGGTAACCCTTCCTGTCTTTGTTCCCTTGCCATAGAAATTTCCTCCTGATGCTATCCAACCTATTGATGATTCCTAGTGGGATAGGAAACAATGACATCATATACGTTGGAAGTGCATCAAGCACAGAGCTTATCAAGGTCAATCTTCCACCCAAGGAGAGATATTGGGACTTCCACCTTGCTAACTTCTTCTCACATTTCTCAATCACCCCATTCCAGATTTCCATAGACATAGACTTGGCCCCCAAAAGCAATCCAAGGTAGATAGTTGGTGGAGCACTCACTTCACAGTTCACACCCTAAGATTGACTTTAAGATTTCCATGTTTGGCACTTCATTAACGGGATATAAGAAGCTTTTCCTCTGGTTAATATGTAAACCTGACATTCCTTCACATATTACCAAGATCAGTCTCAGTATTTTGAGATGCTCTTCTTCAGCATCATATAATATAAATGTGTCATCTGCATACTGATGAGTTACCTTCAAGCTATCGCTTCCAACTCTAGCAACCTCTAATTCTCTTAACCAACCTTCCCTATTTGTTTTCTTAATCATGTTGTTCAGTCCCTCCATGACTAAGAGGAACTAAAAGAGTGATAGAGGATCACCTTGTATTAGGCCCCTCTGTGAATTAAAGTAACCTGCTGGTGAACCATTAATAAGTACAAAGAAGTTCACTGTTGATATACAAAATTTTATCCACTTATTCCATTTGTGTCTAAATTCCATCTTCTCTAGCAAATCCATAAGAAATCCCTAATTGACATGATCATATGCTTTCTCAATGTCTAATTTGCATAGGATTCCTGGTTTCTTCAAGTTCACCCTGGAGTCTATTACTTCATTTGCTATGAGGGCATCATCCATAATCTATCTTCCTTTAATGAATGTCAGTTATTGTGAGTCCACAAGCTTAGCCATCACTCTTTTCAATCTTTCAGTAAACACTTTCGAGAAAAGCTTGTAAATACTACCTAGATGGGCCTGAAGTCTATTAATTCTTTAGCACCTTCTTCTTTGGAATAAGAGCTATGAAGATAGCATTGAAACGTCTTTCAAACCTTCCTTGCTCGTAGAAATTCTGGAAGGTCTTCATGATATCATTTTTTACCACTTCCCAACACTTGATGTAGAACCCCATTGTAAACCCATCTGGACCAGGTGCTTTATCAATTGCACACTACTTTAGACATTTCAGTACCTCCTCTCCAAATCACCTTTCTAAATCTTCCATTTCCTCCACTGTCAGCCTTGGGCAATTTGTGAAGTTGCTGGCAGGTCTCCACTGGACATTCTCTGAGTACAGGTTTTGGTAAAATTCCATTATTTCCCCTTGAATCCTTTCTTGATCTCTGATCAGATTCCCTTGAACAAGAAGTTGGTCAATGTTGTTATATCTCGTGTGAATTAGACATCTTGTGGAAGAATTTGGTATTCTTGTCCCCTTCTTTCAACCACAAGAATCTAGATCTTTATCTCCACAAGATCTCTTCATTCTTGATTAGCTGCTCAAAGTTCATGATTAAGGATGCCTTCTCCATTGACTCTTCTGCTGTTATAGCAATGTTGTCCAAAGTAGCCAACTTCTCTAGCAGATTCTTCCTTTGTTAACCTAGGTTTCCTTGCGCGACTTTGTTCTCTCGCGCTACAAACTTTCTTCCTTTTTTTTCTCAATCAAATACCAACTTTTTCCTCTTTGAACTGGTAAATTATCATAATCTTTACAAGTATTTTTTTTATATTAACAATTTTTTGGAGGTGTATTGATGTTTATCAAGAACGCTTCACCTCTACCCTTCCAAGATTTGTGTACAAAACTTTTCAAAGGTTCTACTGCAACAAGAGGTCATGGTTGGAGTCCAAGTTGTACCTATTCCTATCCTAGTATCTCTTTTGAATCTCCTACTATAAATATAGATACTCCTAATGGAGTTGAAGATCTAGTTGGTGACAAAAATGATGGAGGTCTTAATAATTCTCCATCCCGATCTTCAATTTCGCCTGATAAAAGAGTTTTGGGATGAAAAGAAAAATTTGTCTCAATTGGAAATTCATGAGAAGACGAATATTGTCTTAGAGTTATTGATTAAAAAAATAGCACAACTAACTTAGAAGAATGAAAGGAAAAATTAGATGGCATTGACGTGAAGAACCATACTGTTAATATATTTTGTGAAATTGATAGATACAAAAGGGCATGGATGACACTAGAGGTGCACAAGTTAGAGAATTGGATTAAGGTCATCAAGAAAAAAATAGAAATTCTTTCATTTTTCTAATTAGCTATAGTATATGTTAGGCGTTGATAATGTGAAACCTTCTTTATTATTTGATTAATTGGATAATTTTTTATGAAATTCTTATGTTGAATTCTTTAAAACAACCATGTTATAATAATTTTTGTATTGATATATAAATTTTATTTGCATATCATATAATTTAATTTTTTTCAATCAAATATAAACATTTAAAATATTTTTTTATCAAAGAAGTAATATTTTTTTGACAATAATTTTTTTATAATATTTTATTGATATAAATTAATGTCATATGCACATTCAGATATTGAAAACCGTCTTAATCATTCAGTGTTCAAATCTAGAGACTTCTTAATATTCAGATATGTATTCAGATCTAGACATCTAGATCTTAATGCACATCATAATATGTTATTCAAATTCAGACGTCTTACTCTTAATGGAAACAAAAGAGGTTTCAGACTCATTAAGTAATTGTAAAATAAGAAAAGCACACGCACTTAATGATTAAGACATAAATGATAAAGATTCAAACCACAAAAAAAAAAAAAACTTAATGAGTAGGATTTGAATGTTAAAGATTAAGACCTTCATTAAGTGCAATCAAATGAAGCCTCAATTGGACCCGATTTACCCTATAAGAAAGCCCTCGTGCCCATTTTAGACAGGTTGGTTTGCAAGTTGAGAATCAAATAAACTTCCTTTGGTGAAAGTGTTCATGGAGGAATCATCCGCACGATGAAGTAACTAAGAGACTAGGGCAGACATGCAGAGCAAATACATGCACCTATTTGATAGCTCAAATATACCCGAACAAGAGTTTAAGTGGACGAAAATATAACCCAACCCTTTCATGTTTTATATTTGCATTCCATATGTAGTTTAAGCATATGTATAAGATCATATTACTAATTATTACTTGCGGCGTTGATTTGAAATGTGACTCAAGAGTTTGGGTGGTTTTGGACATGGTAGAACCTAAAAATCAAAAGTTTTATTTGGTGCAGCCACGATCATTCTGCACCAGGACCAATCACACAATGTGGGAAGAGTTTGGTCATCGTAAGTTGATTGCCATCGCACATTGGAAAATTCAAAAGCCAGTGCTATCGTACAAGCTGACCAAAATAGCCCTTAAAGACGGTTCAATTAATTATCATGATTGGTGAGGAGTGTGATAGCTCCGAAGAACAGTTCAAGTATACATATGAACATTGATTAGATTGTGCCATTATGAAGAAGAACTTGTGGGGGCTCAACCAACAGAGTGATTTCGACCCAAGGCACTAAGATAATGATTAATTAACAACCTAAGATGATTATACTTGTTTTTGTGGATTTTTACATAGATTTGAATCCCTAAAGTTATATTTGGTGCAGCCACAATCATTCTGCACCAGGCCCAATCACACAATATGGGAAGAGTTTGATCAGCGCAACAGCACAAGTTGACCACAACCACACATTGGAAAATTCAAAAGTTTACGCTATCGTGCAAGCTGACCGCAATCATATTTAAGGGTAGTTCAGTTAATTATCATGATCACTGTGGAGGAGTGTGATAGCACTAAGGACAGTTTCTTTTTTTATGACTATGGTGTCCGAGCAAGCTTTTGCGCACCTTGACTGATTCCACGAGATACATGCCACCTCCCTCCAGCAACAGGTATCAAGTAACTCAGTCCACCAAGGATAGGGAAAATGAGAAGAATCACCTGGTATTTTTTGTCTCCACTGGGTTTTGAACTCGAGACCTCAGGATTCTCAACCACTTCATTAACCACTAAGGCACACCCTTGGGTGCCGCTGAAGGACAGTTCAAGTATAAATACAAACAATACTTAGTTTTTGCCATTTAGGAGAAGGAAGAACACATGGGGGGCGGGGCTCAACCAATGGAGTGATTTCGACCTAAGGCATTAAGATAATCATACTTCTTTTTTTGTGGATTTTGACATGAGATTTGAATGCCTTAAGAATTTTAAACCTAGTTCTACAAATGAAAAAAAAGGGGGGATGCGACCTAGCAATACAAGTCAAGATTGAAAGTTGATTACATAAATGAAATGTGAGCTTATGGGTATGCTGATTCTATAATTTGTTTTGCATTTTGACTAGTTTGGTCGGAGGTTGAGTTTTTGGTTGACCTTCCATTGTCTGACTTGTCCAAATTATGGAAATATTGCACCTAATTTGAACGCGTTATTCAATATCTTGCATAAATTGGGGCCTTCGGAGGTCGTCTTAGTGGATTTAAGCATTACAAGTGAAGAAAAGGCATTTAAAGGCAAGTGAGACTTTTAACCTCTCGAATGTTTTGCTTTCCTGAAGTCATTGTTTAGAATATACATAATTGCTTTAAATTACCTGGTATGTTGAGGGTGAGAGCATACAAAGATATTTATACGGTTTCTTAGCTTCAGATGAAGTGAAAGAACCACATGCGTTGTGGTGGTACTTCAAGCTATTTATATTATGTTTCTTTACTTTCGAGCTACTACCCAAACAGCATACTTCAAAGTATGTAGCTTCTCCTAGACTTACTGTTGGGACGGATAGGAACTCCTTGGCATTATAACGTATACTTCTCTTCCACTATTATCTGTGATACTTGGAGATTTATCTATATAGCTTATACTATCATTTTGAATATGAGTTTGTTGCTATCAAATGTTTGTGGTTTGCCTATCAAGCGGTCGCTCTTTAGGTGCCTATCATGACTCATGAATTTGTATCATAACAAATACCATATTTATACTTTTTTAATAATGATAAATGATTTCTTCTGGCTAAATACCATGTGAGATGCACAAGCATGAGACTAGGGCTAAAAGAATATTTCTAGTTAACTGGAATATTCACACAAGAATGAAATATCAAAACTAAAGGATTAAAACAATCCACATACCTGCTGCAATCACTTGACCAAAGTACTTTGCCTTGATTCTGCAAACTCCACTCAAATATCTGTCTTACATGCTACTGAGTTAGATTCTTCAGAATGCAGCTAACAAAGTAAAGCTTTCAGCAAGGTGAAAACCTTGAATATATGGAGAAGCACTCAATGAAAGAAAAATAAAGTGAATTCGATGATTGCTAAATAACTTGCCTTTCCATCTACACCCAAAGTGAAAATGCTCGTCTCATCAGAACCAAACAGAACAGAACTAATTGCAGAATCATGTGCTGGCCATCCAGTAATTTGCAAGCCAGCAGACATATCTATCACCTGTTAAGATTCTGTTGACTATGCTAGCCAGCAAAGTTATGAGAGCATCTCCTAACTGCACATATTCACTCTCAAATCTATATCTATCTATCTATACTACTTTAAAAACATGAACTCCCTAACTTGAATGTTAAATTACTATAATACCCCAACTTAAAACACTCAATTTAGTATATATTCTATATTAAATATTATATTTATTTACGCTATATATTATATTAAAAGCATACACCTTTTAACATTGATAGGTAGTTACTTTTGCGAAGGGTTGTAACTTTTTTTATAGAGTTGTGACTTTTTGATGAGTTATGACATTTCTGAAAAGTTGTGATTTTTCTGTAGGGTTGTGACTCATCTGAAAAGACAGGATAAATAATTTTTCATATTATCCTTTGTTATCTATAATAGAGGGGGTTTCTCAAACTACGAATTTTGTAAGTTTTCTATTCTTCTTCTTAAAACAAGGAAGGTTGTGAGAGTTGTTCAATTATGCTATTATAATATTTTTTGTTGGTAAATTAGATAGATCAACAAAAATTAAAGCAACAAGAAGAATCTTGAAATAACTCAACTTCAAACGAGAAGAGTATCTTGATAATTAATATGTACTCATTTTCATTGCCATAAAATATACTTTTGTAGCAACTTCTACTGACAATAAGTTCAAGGATTTTTCGTTGCACAAACAATAACTTGGTGTTCAAAATCTGAAAAGTCTTCAACTGTTGGAGAAAAAATATTTGATCAAATACTTGTTTGAAGAGTCCAAAGTACATTTAATAAGTACTCTTTTGTTTCCAATTTATTTATTGTACTTTTATTTTTCTTCTGTTTAATGTAGAATGTTATTTTTTCTTGGGGGTGGGGGCATCTTTAAGACCACAAAGTTGAAAGACATTTTTATATATTCTACATATGATCTTTAAAAGAAAAGTCATCTTTATTTTTTAAAATTTCATATCAAAATAAAATTAGACCAATCTATATCTATCTTTTTTTATCTATCTATACTACCTTAAAAGAATGAACTACTTAACTTAAATGTTAAATTATTATAATACCCCAAACTTAAAACACCAAATGTAGTAGATCTTCTATATTTTATATTGTATTATATTTATTTATGTGTATTATATTATATTATATTATATTAACGACAATCACGTTTTCACATTGAAGGGTTGTGACATTTTCGAAGAATTATAACTTTTTGATGAATTGTGACCTTTTTGAAGGGTTGTGACTTTTCTAAAAGGTTGCAATTTTTCCAAAGAGTTGTGACTTTTCTGAGGGGGGCTACTTTACCGAAGAGTTATGACTTTTCCGATGAGTTGTGACCTTTTTGAAGGGTTGTGACATTTCTAAAGGGTTTTGACTTCTTTTTGATAAGGCACAATACGAAGTTTCTAATACACTACCCTTTGTTGGCTATTAAAAGAGGGGCTTCCTCAAATGTTTCAACTATGGGGAATGGAAGAGAAAGTATATTTAAGAGGTGTAACTAAGAGATTTTAAGAGTGACTAATTTTTTATTTAATAATATTCGCATTATCTTTTAAAATAGTGTGGTGGTAAATGGTTTGATATTCACGTGCAACGCACGTGTGTCAAAACTAGTACCATTAAAAGCATGAACTCCCTAACTTAAATGTTAAGTTACGATAATACCCCCAACATAAAACATTCATTTTAGTATATATTCTGTATTTTATATTATATTTATTTATTTGTTCAATTCTATATTATATTAAAAGCAGACAATTTTTCACGTTGATGGGAGTGACTGTTCCAAAGGGTTGTGACTTATTCGATGAGTTATGAAATTTCCAAAAAGTTGTGATTTTTCTAAAAGGTTTTGACTTATTTTATAAGGCATGATAAGCATTTTATATTATCTTTTGTTTTCTGTAAATAGAGAGGTTTTCTCACACTTTTAAACTATGAATTTTGTAAGTTTTCTATTCTTCTTCTTGAAACAAGGGAGATTGTGAGAGTTGTTCAATTATGCAATTACAATATTTTTTTGTGGCTAAATTAGATAGATCAACAAAAATTGATGCAGCAAGGAGAATAAAATAACTCAACTTCAAACGAGAAGACTATCTAGATAATTAATATATACTCATTTTCATAGCCATACATATACTTTTGCAACAACTTCTACTTGACAAGAAGTTCAATGATTTTATGTTGCGCAAAGCACAACATGGTGTTCTAGCTATGAAAAGTCTCAAACTTTTGGAGAAAAACGATTTGATCAAAAACTTGTTTGAAGAGTCCAAACTAGATTTAATAAGTACTCCTCCGTTTCCAATATATTTGTTGTACTTCTATTTTTATTTAGTTTAATATAGAATGTTTTTTTTTCTTGGAGGTGGGGGTGCAT
This sequence comes from Solanum okadae, assembly GCA_036553675.1. Classification (NCBI taxonomy): domain Eukaryota; kingdom Viridiplantae; phylum Streptophyta; class Magnoliopsida; order Solanales; family Solanaceae; genus Solanum; species Solanum okadae. The sequence continues at coordinate 27,170,983 of CM071689.1, forward strand.
CTTTAAGACCACAAAGTTAAAAGATATTTTTATATATTCTACATGTCGTTAAATTAAAAGTCTTTTTTATTTTTTTAAATTTCATATGAAACTAAAATTAGACAATTCCATATCTATCTCTTTATCTATCCCCAACTTAAAACACCAAATTTAGTATATCTTACATAATTTATATTGTATTTTATTTATTTATTTATTTTATATTATATTATATTATATTATATTAAAAGCATACACCTTTAAACATTGAAGAGTTGTGACATTTCCAAAGAGTTATAGCTTTTCCGATGAGTTGTGACCTTTTCGAAGGGTTGTTACTTTTTTATAGGGTTGTGACTTTTCCGAAGAGTTGTGACTTTTCCAAAGGGTTGTGACATGTTCAAAGAGTTATCACTTTTCCGATGAGTTGTGACCTTTTTGAAGGGTTGTGACACTTTTTTAATAAGGCACAATAAGCATTTTTTCATACACTACCCTTTGTTGGCTATAAAAAGAGGGGTTTCCTCAAATTTTTAAATTACAATTGTTTGAAGTTTTTCATTCTTCATCTTAAAACATCAAATTTATTATATCTTCTATATTTTATATTATATTTATTTATATATATTATATTATATTATATTATATTATATTAAAAGAAGACACCATTTCACATTGAATGGTTACGACTTTTCCAAAGTGTTATATGACTTTTCTGATGATTTGTGGCCTTCTGAAGGGTTATGACTTTTATGATTAGGAATAATATGCACATGCTCATTACACTCCCTAACATGAATGTTAAATTAATATAATACTCCAAGTAAAAACATCCAATTTGGTATATCTCTTATATTTATATTAATATTTATATATATTATATTAAAAATAAGAACTCCAACAATACAATAATAACAAAGTAATGCACTATGGGGAACTTTCAATACTAATCATAAGAAAGTTTACATCCAAAATTCATAGGAACTTATACTTTATCATTCATTTTATAATTGTTTACTTAATTTTTTTATTTAATAATATTCACAATATTTTTAAAAATTGTGTAGTACATGGTTTGATGTTGCACGTGCGTCAAAACTAGTATATATATATATATATATAGAGAGAGAGAGAGAGAGAGAAATAGACACAGAATATGGAAATAAATATAAAAGTTTCTAATGCAAGGTATAAGAGAGGACGGCTACAGACTATGTTCACAAGTTCAGACAAGGATACCAAACATGTGTATCATTCCATCAGTAGCTGCAGCTGCTAAAAGTTTTCCATTGTGATTGAAGCATACTGAAGTAATTGGAGGTGGATCTTCACCAAGAGGAAGGACTGTCTTCAATAAAGTTTGAAGAGAGTTAGGTTTGAGAATCCTTATGAAGAGAGGAAAAGAAATTGTGTTGTAAATTCAGCACTTGGATACAACCGGGACCCAATATAATCACATACCATAGCTTTCCATGTCCTCATGTTCCAGACAGTTAAAGAAGCATAGCCCAATTTACCAATGTCACTCGAGCCAGGCCTACAAAACTGCAATTTAGGATCCCTTTTGAGGCAAACAAGAACTATATACATCGTAATTAAGCATATCAAAACTCTCATTTAACAACAACATTCCTAGTACAGTCCCACAAGTGGGGTCTAGGGAGGGTGGGGTGGCACACACCTTACCCCTACCTTAGTGGGGTGGAGAGGTTGTTTTCGATAGACCCTCGACTCAAGAAAATCATTTTACAAGACAGGTTTGAATGAGTTGCAAGAGTAGAAGCTATGATGTAAAAAGAAATTAAAGAAAGTATACTCTCACAAGTGAGTTCTGAGAAGGGTGGGATGCATACACTCCTTACCACTACCTTTGTGGCATAGAGAGGTTGTTTTTGATAGACCCTCGGCTCAAGAAAATCATTTTACAAAACAGGTCAGAATGAGTTGCAACTTACTATGATGAAAATAAAATTAAAGAAAGTACAGTCCCACAAGTGGGGTCTAGGGAGGGTGGGGTGTACACACACCTTACAGCTTACCCCTACTTTTCTGAGGTAGAGAGGTTGTTTTCAATAGACCCTCGGCTCAAGAATATCATTTCACAGAACAGGTCGTAATGAGTTGAAAGAGTAAGAAACTTTGGTCGAAAAAAAATAAAGAAAGAGCAGTACTGACAGTAAAATTAGTATAGATAACCAAAGTAAGGAAAACCACAATACTAATGAACTTGAAGAATCAAATAGCATAATCATCATATCATATCATATATATAAATATTATTATTATAAGTGGGAAGCTCCTAGCCTCAAAATTGGATTACCATTTTACCCTTCACTAAATACTATTTCTACTCTTTTTTTTATGTACAAATGTAAAAACATGTTCCAATAACTAATTAGATAATCAATTTTAAAGTATTCAAATGTGCTTTAAAGATGTAATGGAAGATAAAAAGTCATTCAAGTGAATGAAATAACTTGCAGTGAGTTACTAGGTGGAAGTCCAAGCATTTCTAAACAGCTTCTCTTTTTTAATTTTAAGTTAAAGGATTTGAAGAGTTTCCATTGATAAAACTATATATACTCCAACTTCATCTACAAGAGATACAACCAGTTTCTAAGTGGTCAGTCTTAATGTTTTCATTCGCTCTTTGATATAATTTTTGCATAGGGTGGAGAATGATTTTCGAGTTCCGCTTGACTCTCCAATGTTCCCTTACGGATTTCATACATTAGTCTTACAAAAAAAGCCTGTCGTGGATAGGAAGGTTGGAATTTTCAAGAGTTCTTTTTTTTTAGAATGGTAAAGTTGTATTCATCATCAATGAGGGTACGCTGGCAACCAAACAAAAAATTCCAAGGCAAAGTAGTCATGATTACAAAGAGCCTAGGAAATCTACTAACTGATCTACTTCATATATACCCTCTTCTTTACACCAAAAATATAGAGTATTAATGCAGTTTTCTTTTACTTTCTGCATTGGGTTAGTAATATTCTTAAAACATCTATTGTTTCTTTCCTTCCAAATTGACCACCATATTCAAGATGGAACTAGATTCCACCATTTTTTCTGTGTTTTACTTCCCCCTCTTCTCATCCAACAGCTTAGTAGGTCTGCAAGGATGCTCAGGCACCACCCAAGGATCTTGGATAAGGCTTTGAAACATATACCATATCTGGGCCGTCACTCTATAGTGAAGGAACAAATGGTTGTTTGTTTCCTCCTTTTCATGGTAGAAGAAGCACCTAGAAACAATCTGGAATCCTATTTTTTTCAATCTCACCCGAGTCAGGCATGCTTTTCTGCACACCGACCATGTGAAACACTATCTTGGTTGGAGTGCTGTACTTCCAGATTTGTTTCCAAGGTCCAAAAATGCACCCCCGGATGTGTTGTCAGGTCTCTTTTGTACTTCCAACAGAAAATTCCTCATCGCTATCATGTTTCCATATGATTGCATCAGGATTAGTGTTGCGTCCCGGAAAATCTTCCAACCAACCTTTGCCGTAAGTCGGCCACTCTATCCACTTCCCAGTCATTTAAGAGCCTCCTAAAGGTTATATTCCACCCTTGCTGAGACGTAGTCTCAGCAATAGATGCTCCAGGGTTGTTACAAAAAGAGTACAAATCTGCAAAGTCCTCCATGAGGGAGTTCTGTCCTATCCAATTTGTCTTTCCAAAAAAAGGATCCTAGTCCCCTCACCCACCTTGTAGCATATGTTCCTAGCTAGTTTTGGCCACAAATTTCTGATAGACATCCAAACTGAGACCCCATAGGTGCTGGTCACAATGTTGGAGGTCCATGAATCAGTTTGTCCATACTTGCTAACGATAACATCCTTCCACAGAGCCTGCCCCTCTTTACCAAACCTCCATAGCCATTTTGACAGTAAACACCTATTTTGCAGACCTAGATTCTTAATGCCAAGACCTCCCGATTTCTTGCTTAGTTGAGCAATTTGTCATTTGACCAAGTGAGTGCCCTTTCCTTCCTTGTTTCCCAATCAAAGTAAATCTCTCCTTAGTTTATCTAATTTATCTTCCGCTTTAGCAGGTAAGGGAAAGAGAGACATAACATAAGTAGGGAGAGCATCTAAGACAGAATTGATCATTGTTATTCTTCCTCCCAGAGATAGGTATTGTGTCTTCCAAGTGGCTAACTTTTTCTCAGTCTTCTCCACAATTACATCCCATATTTCTAGTTCTCTGTGGTTGTTACCCAGTGGCATCCCCAGATATGCAGTTGAGAATCTAGGCCAGCAATGGCATCAGGTGCCGGCCACACCAAGAATCTAGGCTCCAGACGTGAGACAAACCTTCAAATCTGGTCAATTTATATGATTCGTGTGCATTGACATTCTCTTTCTCCTCTGCTTTCTACAACAACAATTCATGATTGCCTCCTATAACATGGACATTGAAGCCATGATTGCATGCCCAAGAAATTCTTTTAATCTTGTTAGGGACTTGTATACCCATGTAGGGATAAGTGTGAGATTTGAAGAACCCCATCATTTGTTCTTAAAGATGAACTATTTATTAGTATTGAAATTAGATGGACCTAAACAAAGAAAACTAGATACCGAGAACTGTAGCCTGCACATACTAGTTATTAATAGAAGAATTTTCAGTTCACAACTATTTCTCTAAAATTGCTTAAAGCAGAGGAATTGTGACAAAAAAATCTAAGCTATAACTTCTTCATAGCAGGACATCAAAGTTATACATTCTTAAGTTATAACTTATACATATCAGGACATCAAGATAATAGATAGAGAGCTTTAGATCAAAAAAGCACATGGAGAAGTACAAGAGAAAGGTAGAAGTACAAGTTACCATCTCGATGCAGCAGCAGATACGAAAATTGGCTCCACAGGGCTGCATTTTAAATCCAACACGCTGTATCCGGGAAAACATGTAATGGGAAGGATAAAAGAACAAGTAAGACAGTGTCCAAGTATTTCATTTTTTCAGAAAGAAGAGAGTAAATCCCATGAGTGTGAGGAACCTTGGGAATGCTTCTGTGCAACTAAGATCACAAACAACACGTTTAGCATCGACATTCCATGCTTTGATTCCTCCATCAGCTGTGCCTATGAGAAGCTTTTCTCAAGATGAACATTAGTTCCAGAAGCTTTAGAACCAATCCAGTATTGAAGGAAGCAACTATATCAATTAACATGAAAAAGAAACAAGAATCATGGAACCTAATAATGTATGTCTATTATATTGATAGTGTCTATACCAGTCGGTCAGATTTAAACTCCCACTCAAGTGACATGATCTCTGCCCCACAATAGATGGTTGCATTTCTTGATGTTGGTGCTGATGAGTCATATGTCCATATCCTTCATCAGAATACATTAATATCAATACAAGATCAGGATAGCATAATTTGTTGGCAAGTCAAAAAGTTTCAATGACAGTACACCAAGATGGTGTCACTCTACAGAGTGTGGATATACATCAAACCCCGCAGAATCCAATCATCTATGTCTATACCATATCCTTCTATTCCAAAGAATGACAGAATGAAGATTGATCCCAGAGAAAAGATCAAATGAAAAACAATGGAGCTCTTAAATTTCCTCATAGAATTTTGTTCAACCTTGAAAATTCTATTAATTTTTCTCTAAATTAGCCAAAAAGTACAATGAAAAGTATCCTTGCATAGTTTTTTATTCTAGTCTCCAGCTTTTTCATCCCACGGCTAATCATAAGTGTTATCAAAGGCGCGCTTAAGCCCTGAAGCGAGGCTCAAAACGTGTTGAGCACTTCGCCTCGTTTTATGTGCGCTTCAGTGTCGTCATCAAGATTCTAAGGAAATCCTTTCCTTGCTAATGAGCCTCGTATGAAGAAGTGACACTAAATAATTGATAATTCACTTTATCATAAAAAAAAAATTCAATTTCTTTGGTCATATATTTGTCATTCATGTTAATAATTATTAGTCTTGGACTAAACATATATATATTTGTGTTCTTTTCTCCCTTTGCGCCTTTTTTCATTAAAGCCCACGCTTTATTTGCACTTAAAGCCCTCACGGACCTTAGAGCTTATTTGCGCTTTTCGCCTTTGATAACACTGATCATAACCTTGCATTATTCTAGGCAGATCCCTGTCAATTAACACGGAGAAGGAATTGGTACTTTATTCAGCAAGTATTCAGCAAAGAATTTTAAAAAAGCTCTCAGGCACGTTTTTCGAGGTTGTTAGTTTTAGCTATTTTTGAATTTTTCACTCTCTAGGGGAGAAATTCTCCTACTGCTATGACCGGACTTTTCAATAGATATGGGGAAAGATGGAATTTATTATAATGCAGGGTTTAAATCCTATGACATTACAAGGAGATCGATTACCTTTTCCAGTCCCAATAGAAGGACATTGTTTAGACAAGTCCTCTGCAAGCAAGGATACCGATGGCAGGCATGAATCATCTGGGCGCGGACGACGATGATAGGTCAATAGTGGTGGAGGTGCAGAGGAGGAAGATAGAGTTAGGAGATGACGTGGAAGGATAGACTATGGTGGGATCCCCAAAAGACGGAATTGGTAGAACCTCTGAAATGCTTAATTGTTCAATAGAAGAGGATATTAAAGTAGGTCTGACATTCAAAAAAAAGTAACATGAACAGACTTATGTATCACTGGAGGTTAGGTGAGAAGCATAGATATCCCTTCTGTACGCTTGAATAATCGAGAAAAACACATTTAAGAGCATCGGGAGCAAATTTATCTTTTCTTGAAGTGAGTGTATGGACAAAGCATGTGTCCCAAAGATAAGTGGTGGAAGAGAGAATAAGGTTGACTAAAGAAACAAAACAAAATGAGGTACCTGATTTTGAATAGAAGAGGAAGGCATAAGGTTAATCAAATAACAAGAGGTGAGCACTGCATCCCCCCAAAAAACGCAATACATTTGCTTGTATGAGAAGAGTGTGCAGTCTCAACAATATGCCTATTTTTCTCTTTGCGACCCCATTTTGTGGTGCACTGTAAGGACAAGATGCCGGATGAAGAATTCCATGGGAAGACATAAATTGTTTAAAAGATAATAAATATGCATGTGCATTATCACTACGAAAAGTGTGAATAGAAACACCAAACTGATTTTTTTTTAGCACAAAAAGTTTGAAATATGAAAAATTACTCAGAACGATCTTTCATTAAGAACATCGAAGTGCACCACCTTGAGTAATGGTTAATGAAAGTAATAAAATACTTAAAACCCAATGCTGAACAAACGGTACTAGGACCCCAAGTATCAAAATGAACTAAATGAAAAAGAGACTCTGCATGACTATTAGGACTCGGGTGTGCTTCCCCAATTGACATGACTCACAATCTAACTAAGATAATTTGGACAAGCTAGGTACTATCTTCTAAAGTTTGGATAACTAGGGTGTCCCAATCGTCTGTAGATTAAACTTGGAGAGTCGGAGATTGAACAAACTGTAGTGGATTTGTCAGAACTAAGATGATAAGTCCATCTGACTCATGCCCTTTCCCAATTATTCTTCCTGTACTGAGGTCTTGTATAACAAAGAAGTCACCAAAGGAAAGAGACGCAACAATTTAAAGTCTTAGACTCCCCATAGCTTCCCTTAGCAATCTATCAACTTCCCCATACTGTTTACATCAGTAGATCTTCGATAGGAAACGGTTCAATTAATCCCCTCAAATATGTTGTGGGACTTTTAACCGGTTTCTGAAAGAGAAGTCACACAATACTTGATCTCCTTCCTTGACATCTTATTCAGCTTTATAGTGTTATAGAATTTTAGGAGTTGTACCGCCACACAAAATATCCAACCAAAATAAGACATCTACTATTAACGATTGCAAAAGTAATGAAGTTAAAGAACTTCTCTTTAATCTTTCACAATTCCCTTCCACACACTAGTTTCATATGAGGTGGTGATACACTCAGAGGATCACTTTATCAACTACCCCTATATTTTTCCTGAATCATCATTTTTCACATGACTTGGTCTTCATGTGCAAACCTCCATAATTGTTTGCCTAAAAGGTTTGGTAACATTTACCTTACCTACCAAATGGAATCATCCTTCTCCCTCTGTTCCATCAAATAAAATATCCTTTATCACTCATCAGCTTTTCAATTCCTTACTAAAATATGACTAGGAGCAGCAATACATTGGATTCTAGTCGGGACAGAATTTGTGAAGAAATTATGGAACTTGATCCTATAACTGAATGTGCAATTGTGAAATGGACAAAGGCCCCCTGATACTTGGTTTAAAATCAAGACAGATGGTAACAAGAACATGGAAGGAATATCTGGTGCAGGAGGATATGTAGGGGCAAGGATTCATGAACATAGCATTTTATTGTGTTTGGGAAGAGGCAGTAGCAACATGACTGATGTAAAAGCAGTTCTCTTTGGCTTGAACTGGTATACAGAGAATGGTTTTACTTGCATCATACTAGAATGTGACTCTCTTATAGTCATAGATATGCTGCAGGAAAGAGTAATACAGCATGGCAGATGCAGGATACCATTAGAAAAGCTCAGCCGAGCAATGTAATTGCGGAATCCACCATTTTCCAGATCAATAACTTCTCCTTAGGATTTACCAGAACAAGGCAAAGAGCCATAGAGTTTGAACTTCATCCAGATGACTGCATTAAGGAGTAAACAAGGAAGAACTCTTTTTTTTTTTGTAACTGAGAAATCCATCTGTGACCCGCCCTTTGGACCAATCACAGCCTTCTAAACTCGGTGGATAAACAAGGAAGAACTCTTTTTTTGAGAATGGAAGTCTCTTCTCTTCTGTTGCTTCATGGTGTATTATTGTATACATGGAGGAGGATGAAATTGTCTAGTAATTTTTTGTATAGACTTTGCATGAATTGTGAGGTAGGGATGTTTAATCCCCCCTCTTTTGATTGTACCCTTTTGTGAAAGAATGAAAGGGAGACGCCGCCAGAGGACGTAATTATTTATTATTTTACGGAAATGCATTATTACAAAATTAAATCAAAATGATACGGTACTTCAAACTCCAACTTTCTTTAACTCTGTGGATTGGTACTACACAAAATTTCTTCATGTTTCAGAAACATTTTTTTTTTAAGATCAAAAAAAGCAATTTTTCAGAAACATTTATACGAGAATGCATGTCAGCTAGGAGAATATACCTGACTGTCCCATCCACAGAAGCACTAGCAACATTGTCCCCAGTAGCAGAAAAACGGCAACGACTTATTGGACTTGTGTGGCCTAAGAATGTCTCCTTTAAAATATTATTGCAGAACAATCAATTAACCCCACCTCAGTTCCCGAAAGGAAGAACAATTATAGATTTTATGTCTATGACTTTATGATGAGCATGAACAGAAAATTAAGACAGGAGATGCTGAAGTAATTAGGGAGAAGAAAAACTGAAAACTCAGGATAATTAAGAATCTACCTGGAAGTCCACTCTCACTTCAGGGAATTCTACTTCTCGCTGCGCATCATTTCCAGTGTCTGTTGAAAGATCACATAATAGCTCATCTCAGAATCAGAATCATGATTAGAATCATAAGAAGAAGAAGAAGAAGGCATCACTTCTCTCACTCTGACTACTGTGATTACTAATTTTAGAAGTTGAAACTTGAGTATCATCAGGCCTGATATCCTCACTGTGTTTAGGTTCTCTTTCACCAGCTTGTGCACTTGCAGAGACACAAATAACATGAGATGACGCCGGTACCAAAACTATGGGTTCCCCAGAACCAGCAAGAGGATTTGATGAGCTGTCAGTCCCAACAATGACTTCCGTTGCTAACAAAGAATTACTGAGATCAAATAATGCAATTAGTAGACTTCAAGATTTTCAGTAAGAACAAATTGTAACAGCTGTCACCTCCTTAACTGATGCAGCTGAGTCTCTTTCTCCTCCAACGATACTTGAAGTTGCGCAAGTTTGAAATTAAGTTGCTTGATGTCTCCTTTGAGGCGACTCACCATATTCCTTTCAGAACTGATCTTCATTAATGCAGGGATACGTGATATAGCTAAGGAGAAACTCAATGGAGGCACAATGGTAAAGAAAACTAATGGGTGACAACTAAAAAGAAATCATCTGCAAGCACGTAATACCATCTATAATCAAGGACATGCATCAGGACGAGTGAAACTAATTCTTTAAACAACCAAGTCCAAATAGACCAAACAAGGAGTTACACAATCCCTGACTTAACAATAAATGCCTCTCAAACAAATTATTTAGTATTAAGAATTAGGACATTGTTAAATATGGGAACACGATCATTCCTCTTTCGGAAAGAACTAGCAATGGAGCTCCATCTCCATTTGAATTTGTCCATTCAGATATATGTGGTCAAAGTCGTGTCAGCTCTACTTTAGGTTTTCATTTTTATGTCACCTTTGTTGATAATGGTTCTCGGTGCACTTAGTTATTTCTTCTGAAAAAATAGAACTTGGTTATTTTCTATCTTAGAAGGGAGTGCCTTGTTGTAACAGGTAAAGTTGTTGTTATGTGGCAAAGAGTCACGGGTTTGAGCTGTGGAAACAGACTCTTGTAGAAATACAGGGTAAGACTGTGTACAATAGACCCTTGTGGTCCATCCCTTCCCCGAACCCTGCGCATAGCAGGAGTTTAGTGCACCGGGGTGCCCTTAATTATTTTTTATCATTCAAGTCTTTTCTGAAATTCATACCCCTTTGATGTTTCTATCAAGAAAGTATACAGTGACAATGCATGATAAAAACATTCTTCACCTATATCTTTCTTTGTCTTCACAAGGTATTTTACACTTCATTTTGTGCATATATAGTTTTTTGAGAACGGAAACAGTAGTATACAAGTGTAGCTCAAAGACTGCTAAAGCCATAGACAAAAAAACCAACAGCATGCATATCTTCTACCACCTACTACAGGGATGCTATGATATCTACCAGTGAATCAATATCCTGGACAAAATCTTCCTTGCACCAAAATCGAAACAAAAAAGACAGTTCATACTAATCTTTTGTAAGGAGCTGATGTTCCTTCAGAACAACTAATGTTTCTTTCCTTTCAAATGGTCCACTTGGAATAATCTTCTACCATTTCTTTTGTCCAATTAGTCCACCAGAAAAATTCCAACAAGAAGGCAGTTCCCCTCTAGTCCTAGGCATGATCCATCACAGGCCTTTCATACTCAAAAAAGGGTTCCAGAGGACTCTAGAAACCACACAATGTATAAATAAGTGACAATAGCTTTCAGCCTCCTTTCCACATAGATAGCACCTTGAACACAATTGCATCCCCCTTCTCTTTAGATTTCTTATGTTAGGCAAGCATCTCTGACAACTAACCACACAAAATAGGTTACTTTAGATTGAAGTTTCACTTTCCATACTGATTTCCAACTCCGCAAATGAGCTTGTTGATCAAGATGATTAAGTCTAGCATATGCTGAATTCACTGTAAACTGGCCTAGACTGTGCTTCCTGCATTTAAGTTTGTCTTCCTCATCTGTTGTCCCCTTGAAATGATCAAGAGCTTTCAAAATTTCAGTGAGTCTAGCTAGCTCCCAGTCATTAAATTGTCTCTCGAAGTTGAAACTTCACCCTGGTACAACGAGCTCGACCCAGAAGGCAAACCCCTTTGCTTTCGCTGGCAAGGGGTTTCGAACTTGAGACCTCCAACATGGAAGTCCTCAGTCCAAACCACTAGGCCACCCCAAAGGGTTACACATAAGTAAGTACATCTTTCGAGACATTCCGTACTTTTCACAAACAATAACAATATACCTGATGTAATCCCACAAGTGTCGTCTAGGGAGGGTGGTGTGTACACTAACCTTAACCCTACCTTGTGAAGGTAGAGAGGTTGGTTCCGATAGGCCCTCAATACAAATAAACCATTTCAAAGATGGTAAAAGAAAGGAATATTGTTAGAATTGGAATAGATATATACAATCCTATTTAGAATAGGAATAGGAATAGGAATAGGAATAGTAAATAGTATCCTACTTGATAAAGAATTGTATTGTAGTGTTTATAAATAGGGTCTCTATAGGGAATGAAGACAGAGAACCGCTGGGCAAAGAAGTTTCAATATCTAGTACGATGGAGAAACCAACAGTTTATACACCACAGCACGTGGGCACATCGACAGCTGGAAAATTTTTGAATTGGGAGTCACGTGACCGCAGCTGGAAAGGGAAAGGGCAACTTCATGCAGTAGCAGGCCAAATAAGCGAGAGAAAAAATCAGGGCCCAAAAAAAGCTTTAGGCCCAACAAGGTTTAAACAAAAAGAAAGCAGTCAAGAAGCCCAAAGACTAGACTTAGTAAGTGTTGAAATAATGGCAAATCTTTCTCAAACAAAGACGCAGTATAGATTCAAAAATCTGGACAACCTGGAGATGGAGGAGAGAAATTTCATGCCTCGCGAACAAGAGGAGACAATACAGGAGGACGGGGAGAACGCAGTCACCATAGCGAAAGCTACAAACATGGGAAAACAAATAATGGCCGTATCACAACTGAATGGGCCGAATGATAGCAATACGGAGATCATAGAGAATGTTGTACCGCTGATGATTCAGCTGCCATTAGAAGACAATTTTAATTCAAAAAGTCATCCACTTTGGATTAAGCAACACATACTCAAATTGAGCACTGAATTTGGGGTAGATTTTAGAGGATGTGAGGAGAAAGCAGAGGAGCTCTTTATGAAAATTGATAATAACAAGCAAGGGAACAAGGGGGGCAAGGGAGAAGTCACAACAAACAAAAAGAAAGGATCAAACGAATTGAAAAGCCTGGAACTGGATACAAAGTTCATGAGCTTTGGCACTAGAAGTAGAGGGGGATACCTGGCAATAGAACAATAATGAAGCTAAGCATAGTGTCATGGAATATAAGGGGGATGAACTGTGCTAGAAAGAGGGAAGTGATCAAAAATATTATGAAGAGCTGGAAGGCAGATGTAGTCTGTTTCCAAGAAACAAAGGTGGAAGGGAAAATTGAAAATATTGTGAAGTATGGGGGAATAAATGGGTGAATTATGCACAGTTAGAAGCCAGTGGAACCAGGGGAGGCATCGTTATTATGTGGACAAAAGGGAGCGGGAAGGAGAAATTAGCAGTGTAGGGATGTACTCTGTCACCTGTAGATTCACAGGGATATGTCAAGATTTCAGCTGGCACCTCACAGGTGTCTATGCGCCAAATGATAGAGTAGAAAGGGAAGTGACTTGGTGGGAAATTGGTGCTGCCAGGGGGTTGATTGCAGGACCTTGGGTCCTATGTGAGGATTTCAACACTGTGAGGTACCCATCGGAGAAGAAAAATCGCAACAGAATCAACAAAGGAATGACAGATTTCTCAGATTTCATAGAAGACATGGAGTTAGTTGATCCTGAATTATCTAGGGAAAATACACCTGGAAGAAAGGAGACAGGCATACAACAGCAGCCAGACTTGACAGAATTTTGTTCTCGAAAGAATGGGAAGCAAATTTTAGAAATATAAGGCAGCACATACTTCACAAAGTGTCATCAGATCACTCTCCCATAATGTTACAATGCGGTGCTTGGGAAAACGCAAAGTCATACTTTAAATTTGAGAACTGGTGGTTAGACATAGAGGGTTTCAATGACAAAACTAAAGGATGGTGGAACTCCTTCAGTTTCATAGGGAAACCTGACTATGTCTTGGTTGCAAAGCTCAAAGCACTAAAAGAAAAGCTGAAAGAATGGAGCAAAACTGCACAAGGGAACTTGGGAACACAAAAACAAAATGTCTTGAAACAGCTAGCTGAATTAGAGGAGATACAGGAGAACAAAACCCTGAGGCCAGAAGAGATAACCTCTAAAACAGCATTAATCAGTGAGTTTGAAGACATAGCTAAAAGGGAGGAAATAGCTTGGAGGCAAAGATCTAGGGCAGTGTGGCTAGAGCAGGGGGATAGAAACACTAATTTCTTCCACAAAACTGCAAATGCATACAGGAGAATGAATACAATCTCAAAGCTGAAAGTGAGAGGAGAAAATTTGACTGAACCAGAGGAGATACAGAAGGAGATAGTAACTTATTATGAGGAACTATACTCTGAGCCAGAAGAATGGAGACCCTACCTGGAGATGAGAAATTGTCCTATTATTCATGAAGAAGAAAACAAATTACTCTTGGCACCTTTTGAGCAGCAGGAAATTCAAGAGAGCATAAAAGCATGTGCAGGGGACAAAGCACCAGGGCCAGATGGTTACTCCATGGCTTTCTTCAGCCAATGTTGGGACATCATTAAACTTGATCTGGTGGCTACAGTGCAGCAGTTTCATAAGGCAGAGAGGTTTGAGAAGAGTATTAATGCCACCTTTGTGGTTTTAATTCCTAAGAAAGTGGGAGCTGAGGAACTGACAGATTTTAGACCTATTAGTCTAATAGGTGGAGTTTACAAGATCATTGCTAAAATGCTGGCAGAAAGGTTAAAGAAGGTGCTACACAGCTTGTAGACAGCCAACAAATGGCATTCATAAAAGGTAGACAAATAATGGATGCAGTGTTGATAGCAAATGAATGTGTTGAGTCTAGACAGAGAAGCAAGTGCCCTGGAATTCTATGCAAGCTTGATATACAGAAGGCCTATGATCATTTAAACTGGAATTTCTTACTACTTATGATGCAAAGGATGGGTTTTGGAGCCAAATGGATTAGAAGGGTGAAATTTTGCATAAGCACAGGCAAGTTTTCTATCTTAGTTAATAGAACTCCTAGTGGTTTCTTTTCATCCCAAAGGGGACTGAGACAAGGTGACCCCCTATCACCCTTTCTATTCATCTTAGCCATGGAAGGTTTGAGTAACCTAATTCACACAGCAAAGATGAAGGGCTGGGTAAGGGGCTTTAGGTGGACAGCAGTGCACAAAATGGCTTGGAGATTACCCATCTGCAATATGCAAATGATACTCTTATTTTTTGTGAAGCAATGACAGAGCAAATGTTGATCCTAAGAGTAATATTCATCATCTTTGAAGCAGTCTCTGGATTACATATCAATTGGGGGAAGAGTTTCATTTATCCCATAAATGAAGTGGCTCAGGTGGAGAGTCTGGCAGGGGTTTTGGGTGGTAGGGTAGGGGAACTACCAACCATATACCTAGGTATGCCATTGGGGGGAAAGAGCAAATCAATAGAGATCTGGAATGGAGTGATAGAAAAATACGAAAAGAAGCTAACCAACTGGAAGAGCCAATATCTGTCTAGGGGAGGTAGATTAACCATGGTTAATAGTGTGCTAGATGCAATACCTGCCTATATGATGTCTGTGTTCCCAGCACCAGACAAGGTCAAACAGAGGATAGATGCTTTGAGAAGAAATTTCTTTTGGCAGGGAAATGAAGATAAAAAGAAGTTTCATCTAGTCAAGTGGGAAGAGGTCATAAAAATTAAGAAAGAGGGGGGACTGGAGATCAGGAACATGAAGAAACAAAACAAACGCCTAATGTTAAAATGGCTTTGGAAGTTTATGACAGGAGAGAATATGCTATGGAGAGAGGTGATCAGGGCAAAATATGAAATGGAGAATAGGTGGATGACAAAGATGGTAACTACACCATATGGATGTGGTATCTGGAGATCAATAAGAAATCTTTGGCATCAGTTTCTTTCTAGAATCAGATTCCAGGTGGGTAATGGAATGAAGGTGTCATTTTGGGAGGACAGATGGATAGCCCAAAGAACCCTGAAACAATTATTCCCAGACTAATATACACTAAGCCTTCAACAAAATGCAACTGTGGCTGAAATGTGGACAGGACAGGGGTGGAACTTACATCTTAGGAGGAATCTAAATGATTGGGAGATGGGGAACAAAGTGGCCTTCCATGATACAATGACACAATTTAGTAATCTGACTAGGGAAGAAGACAGTTGTGTGGAAGATTGGTAGCAAAGGGGTTTTCAGTGTCAAGTCAGCTTACAAAGATCTTAATCACTCAAATTCAAATAATAAGATGGAGCTCTGGCCATGGTAGATGATATGGAGACCTAAAATCCCATACAAGGTAAACTGTTTCACATGGTTACTAGCAAAGGAAGCAGTGCTGACACAAGAAAATATAAAGAAGAGGAAGTTCCAACTATGCTCAAGCTGCTATTTGTGTGAGGAACAGGCAGAGACAGTCAACCATCAATTATGGAGAATATTCAGCAGCCTTAGGAAGATCATTTGGGTGAAACCAAGAAACATAGTACAACTCCTAAATTGTTGGATCAATATTGGCAATACTACAATTAAGGAGGAGAGATGGAGGATTGTCCCAGCTTGTATATGGTGGACAGTGTGGAAAGAAAGGAATCAAAGATGTTTGAGGGCAAGAAGAACAATTTGTAGAATTTCAAGATGAATTGTATAGCTCTTTATTATTTTTGGTGTAAACAGAAAGTCTTAGTACAGGCAGAAGAACTTTTTGATGTTTTAGACTATTTGTGACAAAAAGCACAGATGGGAGTAAGTCTAGTTTGTAATACTTTTGGAAGGGGGGCTACTTTGATGTAGTATACCTGTGGATAAATAGAAGAAAAAGTTACCATTCTCAAAAAAAAAAAAAAAATGTAGATACAACAATTCAATAATATTTTTTCCCTATTTCTCACATGGTATCAGTCTCTACGATCTTGGTAGAGAATCAAAGAGTTTCTATTGTCGGCAGGCGGCCATCACCCATATATGCCACCCGTATGGCTAATGATTATATTTTGCTCCTATAATTCACACATGGTATCAGAGCCTCTACGATCTTGGTAGAGAATCAAAGAGTTTCTATTGCCGACGGGCAGCTATTACCCATATATGTCACCCGTATGGCTAATGATTATATTAGCAATTGTTGGGTCACCGTGTATCTTTTCGTGACTACTTTCTTATATCTAATATGTGTAGCACCGTGTTATCTTTTCGGTGACTACTTTTATCATATGTAATTTGTGTAGTATCATGCAATCTTTTCGGTGACTACTTTTTTCATATTTAATTTGTGTAGCACTATGTCATCTTTCTGGTGACTACTTTTTTCATAATTAATTTGTATAGCACTATGACATCATTCTAGTGACTACTTTCTCATATCTTATTTGTGTAGCACTGTGCCATCATTTCGATGACTAGTTTCTCATATCTTATATGTGTAGCACCGTGCTATCCTTCCGATGACTACATTTTCATAATTAATTTGTGTAGCACTGTGCCATCTATCCTGTGACTACTTTTATTTAGATCTGATTTCCATAGCACCGTGCATCTCTGCAGACTAATTTTCATATTTAATTTGTGTAGTATCGTGGATTTTTTTGAACTGCTTTCTCATATTTGAGTTGCATAGCACCGTGTGTCTTTTCGATGACTCCTCATATTTGTTTGGGTAGTTCCATTAGCCTTTCCGATGACTCCTCAAATCTGATTTACATAGGGTTGTGTCAACATTCCGACTCTACCCATATAATTTCTCCTTTTCAAAAGATTCATGCCATTAATCTGACCCTACTCATATAATTCTCTTTCTCAGAAGGGTTGTGCCATCATTCTGTCTGCACCCATATAATTTTATTTCACAGATTGTGACATTCTAATCAGTTGGACGCTAAGAACGTTTTGCTCCATGGTGATCTCAATGAAGAAGTTTATATGGAGCAAGCACCTGATTTTGTTGCTCAGGGAGAGTCTACTGCACTTATATGTCAATTGTGTAAGTCACTTTATGGTCCGAAACAGTTTTCTCAACGAACTTATCACTCTGTATTTTATCGACATTATACATCAAATCAAATTATTTTTTTTGAGGAACTACATCTAATCTAGTATTTATTTCATGAGAAGGCCAAGCACATTGAGATTCACTAACATTATGCATCAAATCTAGTATTTCATGAGAAGAAGCACATTGAAATTGACGGTCAATTTTGTGAAGTCAGGTGATCAACCTGCAGATATACCACCAAGCTCCTCATCAGTCCTTGTATTAATTATACATTTGTAACAAGCTGGGTACATGTGACTTGTATGCACCAGCTTAAGGGGGAGTGTTAAAATTGGAATAGATATATACAATCGTATTTAGAATAGGAATAAGCATAGGAATGGAATAGGAATATGAATAAGAATAGTAAAGAATATCCTACTTAGTAAAGGATTGTATTGTAGTGTTTATAAATAGGGTCTCTATGTAATAATGTAGATACAAAATTAAATAATATTTTTTCCCTATATTTCTCACAAATACTATAGTGAAAAAGCCATGATGAAAGTAGCAACAACAACATACCTAGTATAATCCCACAAAGTGAGGTTTGAGAAGGGTAGAGGGTACGCAGACCTTACCTCTACTCAGGTAGAGAGATTGTTCCCAATAGACCCTCGACACAAAAAAAAAGGCTAAAGCAGTCCAAAAAACAAAGCAACAAAAGTTCAAGAAATAGCAGATAGTAACAGGACAATAACTACAACAACATAATATGATAGTCAAAGGACAAGATAACAAATAATAACAGAATCAAAGGACTAAAAACTACAAGAGCAATACTACAACTACTAGTATGGACAGAAAACAAGACAACGCACTACTACGTACTAGCCCTCTACCCCAATTCGTGTCCTCCACAACCTCTTACCTAAGGCCATCTCCTTAGTAAGTTGAAGCGACATCATATCTTGTCTAATAACCTCTCCCAAGCTGTCTTTGGTCTATCTCTACCTCTCATAAAACCATCCATAAGCATTGTCTCACAACTCCACACTAGGACATCTGTACATCTTCTTTTTACATGCCTAAACCGTTTCAGTCTCGTTTCTACATTTTGTCCTCCACCTTGACCCAAATTTCCTCATTTGAAATCTTATCAGAGATAGTAGTAACAACAAATAATATGATAACAAAGCAAAGGAAACAATAAATAAAGAAAAACTAAAGAATAAGATAATAGGATAGTAATAATAATAATAATAGTACTTAAGAAAAACTAGACAATGTTCAACTCTTTACTAACCTTCTACCCTGATCCTCGACCTCCATATCCATTTATCTAGGACCATGTCCTCAATAAGTTGCATGTATGTCGTCTCTTGTTTAATCACCTCTTTCAATGCTTCTTCAGCCTACCTCTACCTCTTCACAAACCCACCATGGTCAACCTCTCACATCTCTTTACTAGGGCATTTATGCATCTCTTTACATGCCTGAACCATCTTACTCTTGCTTATTTCATGTTGTCAACCATAGCAGCCACTCTCACCTTGTGGCGAATATCTCTCCTAGTATGCCCACACATCTATCTCAACATTTTCGTTTCTTCTACTTTCCATCTTTGGGAAGTTTGAGTTCTTGACCGACCAACACTATACCACATAGCTAGTCTAACCACTCTATAAAACTTACCTTTACATCTTGGTGGTACATTCTTATCACAATAGACACCGGATGTAAGCCTTGATTTCATCCACCTCACTCCAATACAATGTGTAACATCATCGTCAATCAAATTAGCTAAATCAAAATGTCATCTCCATGGTTCTTTCTGCACCAACTCTTCCCATTACAGCTCATCCCCTCTTCCTCTTCAAGTCTACTCTAGACGACCTCGACCAAACCCTCCACCAGCTAATCTAGTTGGTGTTACTATTCATGATCCATGCAAACAATGTTTGACGAGTGACTCATACTTCAACAACACCCCCTACTTGGGTTGAGCACTCATCAAATAAAATAGATCTTCCTATTGCTCTTAGAAAAAGCATTTAGACTACTCACAATATTTATCTTGTTTATAATTTCCTGTGTTATTACACTTTGTTGCCTTCATACCATGCCTTTATTATCAATTTATATACTATCAAAATACCAAAGACAATGGCAGGGCATGATGGCTCATCCAAGTTGGTGTCAGGCTATGATCAATGTAATGATAGTCTTAAAGATAATGGTACTTGGGAATAGTTCTTTTACCACCGCACGAAGCAGTCGTTAGATGTTGTTGAAATTTATATCAAAGTGGAGGTTGATGGTTTCAAAGCTAGATGGGTAGAAACGGATCTACTCAAATTAACGGCCTTGATTATAGTGACATTATTTCTACGATAATGAAGATTGTATATATTTGTCTACTTATTTCCATCGTAATCATGTCTATTTAGCTCCTTTATTAGTTTCACGGTGGCCTTGTTGAGGATGTCAACATGTAGCAACCTCAAAGTTTTTTGCTCACAAGAAGTGTGAGTTTGTGTGTCGATTACATTAATCTTTGTATAGTCTTGAGCAATGGATTCATCATAAACCTAATAGTAATTTCCAATAACGTAAATCAATAGTTCAAATTGCATTCAGAACAAAGTAATCTTTTACTTTGGTTAAGGGCCCTTTTTGTGAGAAAGTTGAGTGCCAAAGTCACTGAGTGGGCAAGTCATCAATCCTTGGATTATGTAATGTACTTTATATGTTGGGTTATGGGCGAGCATTTTATCAAAGGTTTCTAAAAAAGTCCGTCGAAGGATTCCACAAAAATTTAAGGATTAGTCATTTGTGGTTGTTTAGCACTAATGATCAAGAGTTTGGCATGCTTCAAAGTAAAGTTGACCACTCTATGTTCTATAAACATTCTCATAATGGAAAAATTAGAGTAGCATACTCTTGATTGTTTACGCTCATGACATTGTCATAAAGGCAATGATGAAGGTATCACTCAACCTAAATAGTATCTAATTAGTCACTTTGAAACCAATCTCAAACCAAAAATCTGATTAAATGAAGATACTTCCTAAGCATTGGCATTATTCAACACTAGGATTTTCATTTTAAGAGGTATGATTTGAACATAATGGAAAACACTAGCACATTAAATTGCAAACCTATTGATGCTCCTATGGAATCCTAGCCAGTGGGAGCCCTAGAGGACCCTAATCATAATCAAAGATTAGTTGACAAGCTCAATTATATTACAATCATGACGAGACATCTCATTTTTTATCAGTGTTATTAGCCAATTTCTCCAAGCTCCTTATGACAGTCATGAAATGCTTCAATTCACAATCTTAGGTATATCAAAGTTAACTTGGACAAGGCTTATTATATGAGGATAAGAGCATAACAAATACATTGGAAACTCCAATGCAAACTAAGCAGGATCTTCTTAAGATAGACTATCTACTAAAGGAAAACTATGTTTTAATTAGAGAAAATCGATATCTTGGAAAAGCAAAACACACCCAATAGTTGGATCAATAGCAAAGGCAGATTATCAAGCAATGATGTTGGCTACATGTAGCCTTATATGACTAAAGCAACTTTTTTAAGGATTTTGCACTAATGCAACTGATCTATGGCAATCAGGCTGCAATACACAATGTTTTAAGCTTAGTGTTTCATGAGAGAACGAAGTAAATAGAAACATTTTGTCATTTCATCCGACAAAAGAGTTGGGGTACATTACTACAGGTTTTATCAACTTGAATGATCCAGTTGGCAAATAGAGTTACAAAGTCAATCCACTGCTCCAGAATTGAGTATATTTGAGGCAAGTCAAGAGCATATAATGTGTATGCCCCAACTTGAGGGGGAGTATTAAGAATTAAGAAAATGTTAAACATTTAGAAGAGCCCATTCTTTGTAAAAATGGAAAAGGTTAAGAATTCTTATAATTGTGCAACTACAAATAGGAAATACTTTCCTTTCCTTTTTAGGATTACAGTTTGTTCCTCTTTAGGTGTAAACAATATGAACCACAACATGCTTGAGGGAATAATCAAGTAATTCATTTCAAACATCTCATTCTTTTTTCATTATTTACATTTAGCTTATTATCATATGGTGAAATACAATGTGTATTTGCTTTTACTACAATCTAATTAATGGGCACATTTTTTCAAGAAAACATAAAATACCTTCAAACATATAATTGATCTTCATAGGAGACATACAGACATTTATCTTCTTTTACTATAAACTGATTCCCTCAACAAAATTGGTAAAGGCCTTAGCATCTTTGTTTTCCCCATATGCCTGGCAGTAAAGCACCAGAAACTAAATGTAAAAGATGGTCTCCTCTAAACACCAAAGAAGCATAAATAATCTCACTTGTAGGGAAACTGCTTGAAATTAATTTGCATGATTGAAAGCAAGAATATTTAATCCATAACTAGAAATAATAAAATGTGAGAATATATAGTTAAGGATATGAGTGCCATTAAACATCTTGGTGAGAAAATTTCTAAGAGATAGATGCAATGCATTGGACCACTCCTTTGAAAAGTATACCCGAAACTGGGGTTCGGATTGAGGAGCTTTAATATATGGAATTGCTGCATGAAATGATTAGATGTCAAGAAAGTTTCATCATTTAATTTGAATAGATAAATAAAAGAGATAGATAGTACCGACCAAACCAGGATGCCCAATGTTGGTCTTTTTGCAGCAATTCAGTGCCATGTATGTCAAACAACTCTATGACTTTATCCTTTCTGCCAGCTTGTATGGCATGAATGATATAATAGCGTATAATAGAGATATCTAACTCAGATATGACAGAAATAAGATGTGTCTCGTGAGAAGAAAAGCAGTTGTTGAAAAAGCGAAGGAGTTGAATGAGGTTTTCAGCTTGGAATTTGGGGATATAAATGGAGAAAA
Organism: Solanum okadae; assembly: GCA_036553675.1. Classification (NCBI taxonomy): domain Eukaryota; kingdom Viridiplantae; phylum Streptophyta; class Magnoliopsida; order Solanales; family Solanaceae; genus Solanum; species Solanum okadae. Next base: position 27,193,594 of record CM071689.1, read on the forward strand.
TTAAATCTAATATCTTATCAACTTGAAATCCTTTGCCAATATCAGTTCCCAACTCTTTGACAAAAGCCTGCAGAGTGTTTGTAAAGCCTCTGAATACTAGAAACTCCCTCACAAGCTCCTCCGCATACACCATATTCTCCATCTTCAGCTTACATGGATTATTAATGAAAAAAAAAATCTATGAACCTAGCTTCTCCACAAACTCGGCAGCACACATACAAGAGTTAATAACCCATCTTAACTATCCACAATTTATCAACTCAATACTTAAATTACGGGATGTTCATGTTATATCCCCATCAAATATAGCATTTCCTGTGTGAAAACCCCTGCTGCACAGTCTCTTTTCTTTTTTAGCAAAGAGATTAAAGACAGAAATATTACCAGCTTAAAAAGGCAAGCAAAGAAAGCGACTCCACCTCACCTGAGAGGAAAACTCCGAATCGACTAGAATGAAAAATTCAACTAGCTTCCTGGTTTCGAAAAATTCAGGTCCAGAAGCCTTTTCTTTCGTTTTTTAGGCTAAAATTCCCCTTTAACAAAGTCAATGAGTAGGGTTTATATAGGCCTGAGATTATGAGAAAAATAGTGGCCCAAATCGATGTGGGAACCTGAAAATTTTGGAATCGTACTAATTCGAACGGAATTGAATGGAGGATCGTTTGATTCTTGAGTAGTACGAAGAAGCTGTGAGATTCGAGAATCTCCTTGTACAGAGAGGGTAACGGATAGAGAGGACGACGCAGCTGCAAAGTCACTAGGTTCGGGTTGCTCTTGGGTTCATTCGTGTCTGGATTCGCTTGGCGAAGAAGAAGACACATTATAATAATTATCTAACATTCAAAATAAACAACTCATTATAATACTAATTATTTAACTTAACTAATTTAAGAACAAAAAAATATATATTTAACTCAAGAGCTATTTTTTGAGATAGCTTTTTTTTTCAAAATATAAATCTATATATTTTATAGGAAAAATGGCAAAATTGCCTTGAAAATAATTTTAAAAGTATTATTTGATATTCGAAAACAATTATTTTAAATTGTTTGAAATTTAAGAAGCTTGAAAATTAATCAAATTTTGGAGAGTCAAAATTGGGTGTCAATAAGTCCCATTTTTAAATATTGTGTCTCCTCATAAATGACCATATTCTTGAGGTTTATTTGGATGGAATTGCTAGAACTCAAGAGGCAAACGAAGAGTTCAAGAAGGAGATAAATCGAGATATTGCTCCTGTGAATAAAGTAGACGATGTGTTGAAGAATGAATATAGTGTGTCATTAGTGTGGTGGATCGAAAAAAATAAGGGAATAGTTCAACATAAAGACGAATCTTGGATTCTCATGGATCATTAGGATGATGACACTTATTTCTTACTATAGATGACGATTTTATTATCTAATCTCTAGAGCTTATCACATAATTATTACATTTTATCACATTTGGACTATCAGGGACTAATACTGAGCAATCATAATATAGTCCTCTATCCTGTAATGGATATATCATTTCATGTATAAAAAATATTAATTTTAAGTCACTATTTGAAATATCAATATTTATAGAATTCTCAATACATATGTATGTAAAATGATATACGTTGTGGTATAAAGTTAGTGTTTAGTATAACATAAAAATGATGTACATCAATATTTGATCAACTATGTACTGCAATATTTCTTAGCACAAAATTTATTGACTAATATATCAATCCCTAATTACAAAATTTTAATTATTTTACAAATATAAGAAATATGAAACTCTATGCAATCACCGACTTATAAAATATATAAAATGGTGTACATTGTGGTTTGTAGGTGGCGTGGCAACTATTGTTCAACCCCAAAAGAATGAATTACATCAACATTTGATCAATTATTCACTACAGTTATTATTCTTAGCACAAATGTTATTCACAAATATATCAATAAGTACAAAAAATTATTTTGTCTACAATTATTTGAAATACCAAATTTTATATACTCACTAATTTATATTTACATAATAAAATGGTGTAATTTGTGGTTTATAGTTGGTGTACATAAACATCTGTTCAACCCAATTCGTGTCAATACTAATCTAGTTTTTTTCATTGCAGCATCAACATAATGAATAACAGAAAATATTATAGAATATTGTTCATAGTTTTAAAGAAACAATTCTCATATTTAAAGACTATTAGCACCATTATAAACTCTGATATTTCATTTTTTTGTTGCAAGAAGTTTCAAAACTATCGATAAGTTGTATAAAATAATAATAATAATAATCCTTCAATCAATTTTAGCTCTTGAAATAAAAAATTTATCACATAATGATACAAGAGGAGTACTGAACTTTTTGTCGTTACTGTGCTCATTCATACTAGGAAATTTCTTCGAACTATTTGAAGTTCTAGAATGAAAATTGTATACAATGATTTGTGTGGATGGGAGAGAAACAAACTATGTATTTGAAGATCGAGAATAATGAAAGTTGGAAAATGGATTGGTAGAATATCAAGGTAGGAGTATCTAAAATTCTGATCATACGTACTTGTTGGTTTTAAAAAATTTATTGTGTCTTTATATTTTTACCTATTTTATTGTGTTTTGTAAAAATTCTATATAGAAAAAAAGAAAGATAAACTATTGTTATATAGGTATTATTTGTATCCTTAAATATCCTAATTTACAATAAATAAATGTCACGATCCAAAATCAGGTCATGATGACACCTACTACAACCCCTGAGTAGGCAAGCCTTAACATAAATCAACTAATGTGGAAGGTAACAATTTAAGTAATAGTAACAAGAATAAGCGAAAAATAAAAATAGAATAAAGGAAAAGGGTGATGAATTATAGATTTACACTCATGGTTGGCCTATTTAGTTCAATAATTGGGTCATGATAGCACCTACTACAACCCCTGAGTAGGAAAGCCTTAACCCAAATCAACTGATGTGGAAGGTAACAATTTAAGTAATAGTAACAAGAATAAGCGAAAAATAGAAATAGAATAAAGGAAAAGGGTGATGAATTATAGATTTACACTCATTGTTGGCCTATTTAGTTCAATCATTAGTGTCTTCAATGCCTAATTTTGTCCTTATCTGCTCCAATTTTGATGTTATGCAGTAACGGAAGCCAATGGATAAGGCATGGACTAAACACACGAAAAGAGGCAAAAAATTATTGAAATTGAGTTTTAAAAAACCCCAAATTGAAGCTCGCAAAAAAGGAAAGGTGAATCCCCGAAATAACTCACCCTACCAAAGTTTACAGTGCTCAATAAAGTGGGGTCAAGTCAAGTTGGCGGAGAAGGAAGAATTTGGCATTCCACCAAATGAGAAAAAGTGAGTTGAGTTTCACCGCCCAATGTGAATAACTTCAAAGTTAAAATGAAGATCGAAAAGGCGATAAAGACAGTCATCGGTGACACGCCGAATGGAAAAGGTAGACTTGGTCGAGTTTGTCGACTGAGGATTAAAATACTTGAAGCTTGAGACTAGAAAAGAGCAAGTTGAAGGACCTGGCGATGATCTGCCCAATGTGTTAAAAAAGTCTGACTAATGTAACCGAACAAGTCATGAAATAGTTCCAAATTTATTTTTGGGAAAGCTATAAATAGTTAATTAGAGAGAGAAAATGTAACTTTCACACATTCAAACTTTTAGACATTAAGTTGAAGCCTTTTCTCCATTCTTATTAGTCTTTAGGGTTTTGAATATCTTTATAATCAACACTTGGATGGTTAAATTCAAAGTGAGTCTTGAAGATTCCTGTTCATTATGTGCAAATTAATGGCTGAATTCACTTCGGGTATAATCTTTTATCCAGTTTATTATGTGTGGCTAAAACCCCAAAGGCTAGGGGTTTGATTTTGGGGTTGGGTCGTTATATGTTTTAGTGGGCTTGGTGTCTTGCTATGTTTTATTGCTATTTAGTCATGGATTCAAACTATTTAACATGAAATTAATTGATGGGTTAAGGTGACCAACTTAACCCTAGGTTAGATCTTTGATTGATGTCTGAAAGGGATTAATAGAAGTGGTTGAATAGTTTGATGCTTGCAATGTGGATTTGGTTTTATATTTTCACTTGAGAAAGGATTTGTAGACTTATCATCGTTACTAAATCTAATTGAAATAGATATTACTGTAAAGTAATGAATTGATGTATAAGTTGCATAAATGCGTTCGAAAGGAGATTTTGTGTTATGATACTTTGAGAGCGAAGAAGATTAGTATCTATAATGATGATCTGCCTTATTCATGATCATTTAGTAGCTTTTTAGCAACCACCTTAACCCCTTTAGGAAATCAATGCTAACCCCCACTGTCACGACCCAGAGGTACCCCCTAGACGTAATCTGGCGTACAAGACCCCGAAGGACCTCATACAAGCCACTTAGCTTTCATAACATAAGATAATAGAAAATGGTGCCGAAACTTTAAACATTTTCCATAAAATCAAAGTCTTTTTATAAAACGGGTGGAAGTCTATAACACTTGTCTCAAACCACCTAAAACCATAAATGTCTTTGGGACGCAGCCCATACAAAAGTTCTAACATAAAAATGAAAGACATAAAGGAAAGGTGATCAAATCCTCGATGCTACGAGGACTCACCAAGTCTTCACTCCTTGCTCTGCTATGAACCTAGCCACAGGGATGGAACTCAATATCGTCGGACCCTACATTTGATAAGAATTTAGGCAAGAGTATGCATTAGTACAATCAAGTGCTAAATATGATAGCTAACATAACATCATCAAGAGCATAACATAAGCATTAGCCAACATAAGACATAAGCTACAAGCATAAGAGATAACAACATAGTCATAGGCATAATCAATGCATCTAGATCATCATAATATAAGAGAAACACTTCATAAATAACGTCAAAGCATACTTGTGCAAGGCATGGATAAGACCCCATAAATCTCACCCATGCTAAGTAAATCACTTTAGGCCACCATTCATGTTCATCATCTTTTGATCTCCTCCTTATCTTATTTCTCATAGACATGGGAACATTCACCTTTAGTCAAACATATCAAGAAAGGCAACTCTAGCAACAATCCAAGCTAAGCATACATCATATAAGCAAATCCCATATAAAAACATACTTACGATACTTCCTTGAAGTAACCTTGATGTCACGACCCGGGAGCACCCCCTAGTCGTAACCGGCGTACTCGACCTCGAAGAGGTCTAATACAAGCCTCTTAGCATTCATTCATCGCATAGACACTAAAACCATAAGGAATTAAAAACTTTCTTTACCAAGAAAACATTTCATAAAAAAAAAAAAAGATATACCAAGCGGAAGACTTTCTAGACTTTATACATGATGTCTCAAAACCATCTAATACTTTAGAGTACAAAATTCGTGACTAATCCCATACACAACTTAAACAATACTAAAAAGACATAAAAGAACTTATGGGGTATTGTCCTCGAATATATGAGGACTCACCAAGTCTTCATCTTCAACACTTAGAAACCTATCAAATAGCCATGACATGTCATCATCTCCAAATCCCTACACTTTAGTCCAAAAAGGGAAAGAAAGGGGTTAGCACAATTAAGTACCAAGTATGGAGACCATGCAAAAACATGCCAAAAAGGACATTTCAAGGAAGTAAATGCTTTCATATCATTTGATAAAACCTTCCGTTACAAGTATAAGAGACATAATACAAGTCAACATTAATTTTTAACATATAAGACCATAGCCAACCATACATATACTCAACATATGTCCATATACAACCCATGCTTAACTTTAAAAGAACACATGTCATTTCATTACCATAGGACCTCTACCTAATATAATCTTAAGACACACTTGAGTGAGACAAGAAGTGACCGCCCATACAACCTCTTCAAGCACACTTAAGTGTTCCCCAAGATTACCTTAGATAAGAACATTTCCTTTACAACATAACATCAATAGACCAACATTCTTTAAGAAACCATTTTGGAGACATTCAAGCACATAAGGGGACTTTCACATAATAGTCGTTAGACTTAGGGAACTCACTTTAGTATCTTCAAAGCCTACTCGTGCCATGTGTAGATAGCATCCCATACTACTACCTACACGTTATAGAACCTATCCAATAACTAGAGTGCACATCCCACATGATGGGAATAGGCATAACCGACATAGACCATACTACCTAGGTATGGAATCCGGAGTCTATCCTACTCCGTGGAGGTTGTTCTACTTGCCAAAGGTAGAACTAGTAAGCAACCCATGTAGGCACATGGTTTAGGGGATGTCCAAGGAAGTTCATTGTGCCTAATCTCATACTCAACTAGGCCACCTTCCTAACCACATCCACTCGGTGCTAGCCTTATTTCCCATAGAGTATTTCATTCACATATGTACTAGAGAGGGTTCCTTTTCTAGTTCAACCAACTCATAGTACCTCTTCCCAAGAAAGGCCCCATTTCTTAGTCATAGCCAATCAAGGTTCATAAGGATAGCTCATTGACTTTCTTAGATAAGGATTTTCATGCCGTTCCGGCTCCATCCATCTCTAAATCTATCATTTCACTCAAGAAGGGAACATCGCCCTAAGGCCCATCCTTCAAGGTTATACATTTACTTAGGAAAGCTAGACTTATGAAAGGGCACCATTTCTTAGTTCTGCCGATTCAAGTCTTGGCCTAGAATTCCTCTTTAGCATTTATAGAAAGGGCACCATTTCTTAGTTCTGCCCACTTCACACATTTATGCATTCAAAACTTTAAGTAACAAGGAGGGACACTTTAGTCTACCAACCAAGTCACAACATTTTCATTTAAGGATACTTCATAATCCAACATCATTTCATATATACATCATGAGAAGTCATACTTTAACTCACAATGCTATCCACTTTACATAGGATCATCACAAGATCACATAAAACTCATTCACATCATACCTTCACATATAGCTTCACATAAAACTCATTCACATCATACCTTCACATATAGTTTCACATAAAACTCTACATATAGCTTCATATAGGACTTTACATATAGCCTCATATATGTATAATAATACAACAATATAATAACATTTATATAATGCCCTTCATGGCCTCAATTCACAATAATACAACAAATAACCACCTCCACCTAAGGTGGATCAAACCAATCAATAACAATTATATCAATACTAAGAGATTAAGCCATCTTACCATTCTCCAAAGCCATAACCAACATTACTCAATTCCCTACTAATTCAACATTTTTCATAAAGTAGGTCAACTTACCATCCTTTCCAAGCCACCTTCACCATTCTCATGGTCAAACAATTCACAATAGAAAGCATAGGTAATCATGGTATTCAACTATACCATTTAAGCTAAGGGTAAGCCCATAATCAACATGAAGACAAATTCACAATTTTTGCCCATTCAAGGCCAACATTCCACATCCTTCAATTCAATAAAGATTCTTAACAATTCACATATATAATACCATATATGAACAGCCCATACCATACTAAACACAATTTTTTATAATCATCTACTCAAAATCAATACACCCACTTTATGGTGAAATTTAGAGAATTTGAGAAAACATGGGTTCATGGGGATTTCTTTCTAAAAACCATTAATAAGCATTAATAACAATATAAATCATCATTTAAAACCCTTTTTATGCAAGAACCCATGCTAGAATCGAAATTAGGACTTTAGGATTTTTGAAGAACTTTGAAAATACTTTGAATTAGCTCTTTGATTGAAAAAGGAATCAAAGATAAAGAGTCCCCATACCTTAATATTAAGAAAGCCCACGAAAATCGATGAAAGAAGCCTCCAATTTGAAACCCTAGTTCTTCACCCTTCTTCTTCCTTGAACTTGAAAGAAATATATGAAAGGAGATGGGTTTCTTTTTAATTCTAAGGGAGTGACTTAAATGAAAGGAATTAAGTCATAAAAAGGTTTTATAGTTGCTAGGAAAGGAATAAAATAGCATAGGGTCAATTTTGGAAAAGGACTAAGGACCCATAAAGTCTTAACTTAAAAATTCTGCCCCTTCCCGTCTTAGTTCGCCCTTTTCTTCAGCCTGACAGTGCTTCAATATTTCGGGGATAAATTTTTACTCCAAGGTCGGAATTGGGCAAACTCGGTGGCTTTGGAAAGAGGACTCAAAGACCTTTAATTGGATAGGTAAAGGTCCACCTAATTCATTTTGAGCTAAAAGATATGACCATTTAAAGTTGACCCTTACAACTCACTAGTTCAAATGACTAGTTTCCGGACGTCACGGTCATTTCTCATCATTTCATCAAGTTCTCAACTCCAAACTCACATGTGAGGCTCTAGTTTCACTAGTTCGTTTTTAGGGTCGTTACACTTGATTCATCGTAATTATGCTACTTTGAGTAAGGACTTGTCTCTCTGTCACGACCCAGGTGTACACCCTAGATGTATGTCACGACCCAAGCCTAGGGCCTAGACGTGACCGGCGAATGGGGAACCCGAAGGAACCCCAAAAAAGCCTCATAGCGTATCATTATACATCCTTGGTCGCGGAAGCAATTAAAATGACCATAAGCGATAAGCATAATTAAGGGGGAAATCGGGACTAAGGGAGCAAGAAAAAAAAAGGGAATGATACATAAATACCATAGATGAGTCAAGCTCAAGCATAATACACAACTTGTCCAACACCACCTCTAAACATGAGTACTTAGCGGGGGCCAAGACAAACTACCGGGCTCACCCTCATAGTCAAAACATAACTAAAAAGAAAAAGTCTTATACATAGCAAAAGATCATGAGCAACGTCCCCGGAATGGAGGACTCACCAATAACCTTGATAGAAAATCGTATTAGCCACGCGGAGGAGGATGGTCAAGCGGTGCTCCGGTCCCTACATGGTGACATCATGTAGGCATAGAGTATGCATTAGTACGTTTGAATGTACTAAGTATATGGGATGCAATGCAATGCTACAATAGATGGACATCATATGAAAAATGCATAATCATACCCGATAGATAGCACATTAATGAAATGATATATATAATGACGCTTACATAAAAATCACATTTAGTGGGACGTAGTACATGTGTGGTGAGTGACCATCAATATAGTATTTCCAAGGCCTACCACCCCCTTGGAGAGGCGAAAGAGGTACAAACCCCTCAATGTGGTTACCCGGGCCTACCACCCCCCGAGCTAGGGACCAAGGTACAAACCCCTCGATGTGGTTATACGGGCCTACTACCCCCCGTACTAGGCAACCAAGGTACCAACCCCTCGATACGGTTATACGGGCCTACTACCCCCCGTACTAGGCTTGGTCGACTCACAACACTATATAGAGAAAATCATATACATGTATCCCTTTCATCATCATTTCAATAATTATATAATCAGCTGATTCATAGGATGTACATTGGACTTTCCACTTCCTAAGAATTCTATAAATGACATTTTATCAAACACATGGTGGGCTATTGTTCATGTAGATAAAATCATGTCTTTCAAGAGTACTAAATCCAACAAATTCCAAAATTCATATAAATCAGCCTACCAACAACATACATGTATATATATCAACCTTCATAATTTGATCATGGAAGCATAAAAACCATAAACATCACATAAAAATTCCATTTCATGACAATATGCAAAATATACCATAATAGGGTGTGTAGTAGTAATTCCATACTTCAAGAGTTCATAATAACCATAAGGACCCATAAACTTGAAGTAAAAATAGAGAATAAATGGTTGGACTTGTGGAAAGGAAGGTTTCCACAATCAACCCACATACCTCAACTTTGGAGAATCCTTGATGAAGATTGGAATGGAGAATTGAAGCTTGAGATTGAGTCTTGAATCCGGAATTAGAGCTTGAGATGTTTGAATTTGATTGAAGATCTTGGTGAAATTTTGAAGAGGGCTTAGAGAGTATTTTTGAGTGTTTTGAAGGTAGAAAGAAATATAACTAAGTATGGGACATAACCTCTTTTATAAAAGAAAAACGTCTCCAGCCCGCTACAGTAACTTAGCTCACTGGAATTTGAAATTCTGCCGAGACAGGTTTTACGAAGATGGTCATAACTCCCTCATCCTAACTCGGAATGAGGTGAAACCAATTGCATTGGAAAGCTAACTCGAAGGGATTTAATTTAATAGGTAGTGGCCCTTCCAGTTCCTTGTGTGCTAAGATATATGCCTCTTTAAAGTTGACCCTCCAAATCGCATTTTTTGCGATTTTCGAATTTTGATACGGTTGCTCTAAAATTCGGGTTAGACCCATTTCCCACTCAATTTGACCCCCTGAATAAGAATATGAAGTCGAATTTCCGAAATCATGCACGGATTTTGAGATATATGGAAATTACAATTCTAGGTGTTTCCGAAGCACATTTTCGGGCATTTTTGGGGTCGTTTCAATGTAACATGGAATACAAGACCCCGAGAGGCCTCATATAAGCCACTTAGCATATCATAGCATAAGATAATAGAAAAGTGCATAAATTTAAAACATTTTCCATACAATCGAAGTCTTTTACAAAAGTAAAGCGGAAGTCTATTACACTTGTCTCAAACCATCTAAAACAACTTGAATAACTCTTCGGACACAGCCCATACAATAGTTCTAAAATTAAAAGAAAGACATAAAGGAAAGGTGGGCAAATCCTCGATGCTATGAAGACTCATCAAATCTTCAACTCCTTGCTTCTATTAAGAACCTAGCCACGGGGATGGAACTCAAGATCGCCGGACCCTACATTTCATAAGAATGTAGGCAAGAGTATGCGTTAGTACAAAATGTACTAAATATGATAGCTAACATAACACCATAAGAGCATAACAACATTATCATAAGCATAATCTCCAATATAGACATAATATAAGCATTAGTCAACATAAGGCATGATCCATAAGCATAAGAGATAATAATATGGTCATAGGCATAATCAATGCATCTAAATCATCAACATATAAGAGAAACACTTCATAAGTAGCTTCAAGTCATACTTGTTCAATGCATGGATAAGACCCCATAATCTCACCCATACTAAGTACCACTTTAGGTCATCATACATGCTTATCATCTGTTGATCTCACCCTTAGCTTAATTCTCATAGACAATGGAATCTTTACCTTTAGTCAAACATATCATGGAAGGTAACTATAACAACAATCCAATCTAAACATATATCATATAAGCAATTCTCATGCATGCAATGCTTTCTTGAAGTTAGGGGTGCGCATCGGTCGGTTCGGTTCAGTTTTAGGTGTTATTGGTTCGGTTTATCGGTTTTCGGTTTGTAAATACTTCAAACCGATAACCAAACCAATAACATATTTCTTATCGGTTTTTGGTTAATCGGTTTATGGTACTTAACGGTTCGGTTTTCGGTTTAACCAATAAAAAAATACCATATGATTTTTCCAACATTTGGCATGAAAGTAATAATCATAAAAGTAACAATCATTTTTCTTACAAGTTTAGACACTAGACACATTCAAAGGAAAAAGTGTGAAAGTAACAATCGTTTAACCATTAACAAAAAGTGTGAAAGTAACAATCGTTTAACCATTAACAATAAGACTAGTAAATTTAGTATAGTCTTATTGGGTTATCGGTTTAACCATTAACAAAAATTATAAAACCGGAAACCGAACCAATAATCCAATAAAAAAATTTGCAAAACCGTTTAAAAACCGTTAGCCCAATAACCCAATATCAATAAACCAATAGTGTTTTTTTCGGTTCGGTTTATTGGTTAAATCGGTTTTTGCACACCCCTACTTGAAGTATCCTTGTTTCATTATAATTATACTTCTTGGTTAGGGACTAGTCCCTCTCTTAAAACCTTGGAACACTATGAGATTCCTCTTTAAGCACATCTTAGTTCCTCTTTACTTTGAACACTACGAGATACTTCTTTAAGCATGTTTTAGTTCATTATTGCTTGTGAACACTACGAGATACTTCTTCAAGTATGTATTAGTTCATTATTATCTTGAACACTACGAGATACTGCTTCAAGTATTGTCTTAGTTCATTGGATACAGAGATTGCTACTAGAAACCCCGACTTCTCTACGTGAAGGCTTTCATCTCATGAGACTTACTTTGGGAAAACTCGGACTCTACTATGTGAGAGTTTCCCTTTCTATTTGGAAGCCCAGACTCAACTAGGTGTGAACCTCCATCTCATTGTCAATATCCACTCGGGGCCAAGCATACACCCCATAGGCTAGTCATTAAGCCTTAATTAACTAATGACTCATGTAAGGATGTTCTTGACAACCAATCCAAGTTTCATACATCATAATCATAGACACTTTACTCTCAAAGTGTTCTTAAGGCATTGTCATAGAATTCACAAAACATACATAATTATCATACTTTTACCTCCTTGAGGTTCAAGTCTCTCTTTCAATCATCACATCTGTAATTCTAACATTAGACATGGATATCATCATAACTCAAGTGATTCTATCACTTCATACAACCAAACATTCATAATTCAACAACTCTATCTATAGTCTTCCACCCTCATGCAAGTTTCACTCTCAAAGCTTTAACATTCATAATTCAACACATTAGATTAACTCTCAAATCCCTAGGAATCAACATACATCACTACAAGCCTTACTCTCAAAGCTTTACTTCTCACAATCCTTACATAGGCCTAGATCACAAGACATTTTAATTACATGCTTCATTCTTAAGCAATTCTAGTCATATATCATCATAAATGCTTATCAAGCATTACTAATCATGATTCATCATATATACTTTAATACAATTCAATTCATGTCTACATGCTTTTACTCTCAAGCAATTACTACACATATCATCAACCCTAGAAGATTATCTCTAAATCCTCAATTTTCCTTTTTAAGGCATAAACCCACATTACTTCAATTTCATCAATTAGACTAGGTTTAGGCATAGAAAACATGTAATTTCACCATAATAACATGATTCACTACTAATTCTATCATAAACAATCAATAGCCACTCAATTGGATCAACATACATCATAACCCACAACATTGAAGAAACCCTAACTTGAAATGGGGAAAACTTCATCAAATTGGGGGAATTCTAGAGGGCTCCATGTATGGAAGAATCCATGGATGAATAATTTATCATACCTTGGATACAAAGCCCTCACAAAGCTTGGAAGTGTCACGCCTCGAGAGCACCCCCTAGACGTGACACGGCGTACTTGACCCCAAAGGGGTCTCATACAAGCCCTTAGCATAATCATAACATAAGTTGATCGAAAATACGGAGGAATTTAAGAATTTTAAAACAACAATTCTAAATCTTTATAAAAGAGTACAAAAGCTTTCTAGATTATGTCTCAAACCATCTATTACAACTTTGAAATAAAATCTCTGGGACGCAGCCCATACAAAGTCTTAAAACTTAAAATAAAATGACATGATAAAGGAAATAGGTTCGTCCTCGAAACTATGAGGACTCACCAAGTCTTCAATCTTCCTTAGCCTCCTAGAAACCAATCTCCAAGCAACTCTAGCCTCCAATCCCTACATTTGATTATAATGTAGGCAATATGTGTTAGTACAAAACGTTCTAAGTATGAAAGCTAACACAACATCATAAGAGCATCTCAAAATGGTTAGTCAACATAGGACACAATCATAAGAGATAAGAACCATAATCATAGACATAAACATGGTCATCATAGTCATAGCATAATCTCCAAAGAAGCCACATATAAACATAAGTCAACATAAACATGGTAAATGAGCATATGAGATTCCTCATAATCATAATAAGACAATTCCTCATCATAAGTATCATACAAACATAATTAACTCTCAGTCTTCTATATCATGATAGCACCATTCTCAAGTAACCTCAAAAGCATACAAGTGCAAGACAAGAATAGCATCCCATAATACTACCCAAGCCATGTATCCCTTATAGGTCATCTTAATCATAGTCTACATGCATAGTCTAAGTATTTAGGTTTCACTAACATAAGGGCATCATACTTCTAGGCAACCTCAAAGCACACTTGTGCAATGCATGAAAGGCATCCCATAATACCTTTCACCCTAAGCATAACTTTGAAGTCATCCTAGTCATATTTACCCTACTTTGGTTCCATTATTCACTTATCTTCTCATAACTAAGGGAATCTCTCACCTTTAGTCAACTATAGCAGGGAAGGCAACTATGGCACAATCATATCTTAACTTACTCTATTTAGTAACCCTAAGTCATACTTGTGCAATGCAATCATAGCATCCCATAATACTAATCTTGCTAAGTATTACTTTTAGGTCCTCTTACTAACCCTTCTTGGCTTGGAACCTAGTTCAACTCTTCATCTTTAGAACACTATGAGGTACTCTCTTAAGCACATCTTAGTTCATTTATAACTTGACCCTTATGAGATACCCCTTTTAGTATGTCTAAGTTCATTACTAGCATGGATACTATGAGCTACTTATTAAGTATGTCTATGCCCATAACACTTTGAACTCTATGAGATAGTCTCTAAAGTATGTCTAAGTTCCTTCTTCACATGGACCCTATGAGATGCTATCTTAAGCTATCTAAGTCCATCTATACTTTAGAACACTATGAGTTACTTCATTAAGTAAGTCTTAGTTCATAATTCTTTGAACACTACGAGATGCTTCTTAAGCATGTCTTAGTTCATAATGCTTTGAACACTACGAGATGCTTCTCAAGCATGTCTTAGTTCATGGATATGGAGATTGCTACTAGGAACCAACTACGTGAAGGATCCCGTCTCATGAGATCTAACTATGGGAAAATCCATACTCTACTACGTAAGAGTTCCTCCTTGAACTTGGATAGTCCTCATATCAACTAGGTGTGGTTCTCCTTTATACTTGGAGCCCGGACCCTTTCTTGTGTGACACTCCATCTCATTGTCAATATCCACTTGGAGCCAAGCATACACCCTAAGGTTTACTTGTTAAGCCTTGCTTAACACTCATATCTCATGAAAGAATGTCCTTGACAATCAAACCATGCTCAAGTGATTCTATCACTTCACACATTCAAGCTTTCATAAGGTAGGTTAGGTGAGTATAGGCCTTTCACCATAATCCAACCTTTTAGACTTCTATTCTCTTTTAGACTTTACTCTCAAAGCCTTTACATCAACAGTTAATCATATTAGCTTCATCCTAACTATCATGATCATAACCTTACTCTCAAGGTCTCTCTCTTAATCTATTCTTTATAGCTAAACTTCAAGGTTTTCTATTCATAACCCTCATTACTAGGTGATTCTTGGCATAATTGATCATAAAGGTTCAATTCTAGCTTTACAAGTCAAGATCAATCATATACACTAGAGTCTAGTTCAATTCATGATTATATGATCCTAACTTTGAACAATTTCTACTCGTGACATTGATACAGGAAGGTCACTCATGAACCTTCAAATTGCCCTTTAAAGGCATCAACCCACAAATCATGCAACTCATTAAGAAAACTAGGGTTAACCATTGAAACCACATAATTTCATCATAATATCACAATTAAATGCAAAATTATCCATAAACAAGTATTATCCAACACTTTGGAATCATACCCATTACATCCACACATTCGAAATAACCCTAGCTTAGATTGAGGTTCTTCTTCACAAATTAGTGGGAATCTTAGGGGACTCTATGGGTGGAAGAACCCATAGATTAAAAGCTAAACATACCTTAATTCAAAGCCCTACTAAGCTTGCTTCAATGGTGAGATTCGACCTAGCCTCCTTCTCTTCTTCTCCTTCTTCCTCTTCTTCTTCTTCTTCTTCTTAGGTTTGTTAGAGAGAGTTTTGGGGTCTTTAAATGAATGGGTAAAAGTGATTAGTTTAGGATCTATTAACTATTTATAGGAGGTAAATTAAATAACTAATCTCCCCTCCTAACCCTTAAACTAATTACTAAACTAACCACTAAACACTAACTTAAAAACTAAAAGCTGAAAACTGGGCAGACCTACGAGACCTCTACCTACGGATCGTAGGTGGAGTGACGGGCCGTTATGTGCCTTCGTTGTTGGGTCTGGGACTTCTTCATAGGAGCTAAGGCTCCCTAGACTAAGTCCTGACCTACGGAGTAGACTTACGGGGCGTCGTTTGACTTAAAGGGCGTCACTTGCCTCCGTAAGTCAAGCTGTTTTTGACAGCTTTTGGCCAATGTTGGGGTCCTCCTCAAAGACCCCTAGGGTGGTCCTTGGGGGGTCGTACCCGCACGTTTAACCCCTATTTATGTCCATCTAAGTATAGGGGACATTTATCTTCATTTTAACCCTCATACAACACTCCAAAAG
Organism: Solanum okadae; assembly: GCA_036553675.1. NCBI lineage: Eukaryota > Viridiplantae > Streptophyta > Magnoliopsida > Solanales > Solanaceae > Solanum > Solanum okadae. The sequence goes on from CM071689.1 coordinate 27,209,902, forward strand.
TCCACTACAAGACCCTACAACACACTAGTTCATCTCACTAGTTCAACTTACTAGTTTCCGGGCGTTATGATCGTTTCTTGATGTTTGACCTCTAAAATCACCAAACTAACTTCAAAAGCCATTATTCATCATTTAGACAAGTTTTCAACTATAAACTAACATGTGAGGCTCTAGTTCAACCTATTAGATTTAGTCAAGCCTTAGCTAGGTCTTACTATATTTTACGGGGTGTTACCGGAAGATTAGAGAAATTTGACCTAGCTTGACCCTCCTTCTTCTTCTTCTTCTTCACTTTCTAGAGAGAATATTTGAGAGGGAATTGGGTTTATTTTTGGTGAGTTGAAATAATGAATAGGATCAATAAATTTAGGGGTCTAAAGTCTTTATATAGGTGGTCTAAATGAAGTTAAAATGACACCACTGATTTGAGGCTAAAAATATATATTTTAATCATTATTTACCTCACATTTATTATTTATATTTGCCCTTTTTTAGCATGAATTTTATGAATTGTGCTAAATAGTATATTTTATTTGCAGGATTAAATTGGTGGAAAAATGAAGAAGTTTGAAGCTAAAATGAATTAAAGATGGAAGATTGAAGAAGGAAATCAAGCAGACAGCTTAATGGATTAAATGGAATATAATAATATATAAACATATGAAAGACATTTGAAAGAAGAATTAGAATTGAGCGCATCAACTACCACGTGGATTCACGTGAAGCATTCCCAAACAATTGAGGCGGCGCAGTGCACCGTTTCACGGAGAAAAGAAAAGTAATTCTTATTCTTGGTTTGGATTTACCAATTTGTTTTGGATTCAATTATTTTATTTAGGGTTTTTCTATATCTATAAATAGTCCATAGAAATAATTATTAAGGGCATCAATCTAGAGGAGGAATCAGAGGGCATCAAGTAGAAAGTCGTTAATACTTTTTAGGGTTCTTTTCTTCTTTTCTTTTCTTAGTGATTAGTGGCTAAACGCCCTTGTTATGGGGTTGTAGCTACGAATTGAATGTTGAATATTTAAGGTTTATGAATTAATTATTGGTTGTCATTATAAGTTGCTTCTATATTCATGTTTTAGTATTTTATGCTTGCGCACCTTAAGGTAAATCTATTGTCTAATCTTAAAATCGAGAGAGGAGATGTTAAATAGACAAGAGAATATAGAGAGCTCGGTCGACCCATTTGATTGAGGTGATTAGTGTTCAGGAATGCGTTCGGACGAACAACTTGCTTGGTTATGAAATAGGATAAAATATAAATGCTCGTCAGTTAGTCTATTTATCCCCGCTCAACGATGTAGTTAGATAGCTAACTGGTGTTGGCGACAAGAGGTGTTTAGCCCGACTCATATAATTAACCCTATAAATCAGTAACTTGACAACTAAAGTTAGTTCTAAGCCAAGAATATGATACATGAGATTCAATGCATGATGCATGATGCAGCCCTGGGATTTTCCTAAGTACTGTAAGTAATTTTATTATTTTATTCCTGCATTCTTTTTTTCGACACTCTTAAATAAATAATTAGACCAGTATAATTTAGTAAAAATAGTTAATTGACAAGTCCTTTGGGTTCGATAATCTGGTTCTTTTAAGAGCCACTATATTACTTGTGTGACCACGTACACTTGCGTGTGCAATTGGGAGAAACAAGTTTTTGGCGCCGCTGCTGGAGACTTAGAAATTAACTATCCTTCTAGGTTATACTTTTTCTTTTTATTTATTTATTTATTTATTTTGATACATATTTTTTTCTACTAATTAATACTTTTCCTGGGATGAACGGGAATAAGGATTATTCACAAGTGGTAAGACCTTGTCCTTATTGCAAAGGAGCTCACTTTTGGCAACTATGTAATTATATTCTCGAGGGACAATTGTGTGCACCATCTCTATCATGTGAATTTTGTAGGGGGTTGTGGGTCGGTTGCACCGTGTGTTGCTACCCTACTCTAAAACCCTCTCATAATGATGCTAATAATCTTTGTTCCTTTGATAGTATGGAATCTTGCAGGAAATTAATAGAGGAATATGAAAAGCGACGTAGGAGAATCATATATGTGATGTTACGCCTTATAGATAGAAAAATGAAGCACTTTCAAGATGTTAATATGTTTTTCTTGCATATTCAAAACTTAAGCAATGAATTGAATGCAAAGGTTGCTGTGTTTGACGCTCAACAATCCAATTATGAGTTTTGTGATACTGAAAAGGCACTCAGAAGTTAAATTGAGGATCTAAAATTGGAGGTGATGCAATGCAATCAGGCTTTTCTTGCAGATGCCACATTTGGGAAAGAGTTTAAAACTAAGCATGTTGCAATTGGTGTAAGTTTGGAAGAGGGACGTATTGGACCCCATTCAAATCACTTTTCAACATTATGTTTAGATGCTGATATATCATTCGAGTTATCTGAACTAATGGAGAACTATATACATGAGGAACAAAGCCCCTACATCCTAAGGTTTTCTAGTCCATGTAGACAAACGAATATTCCTTACATAAGGGCCACGAAGTGCAAGATGCGACATATATTACTTGGTTCTTTTATCCTTATACCACCACCCCTTGAGAGGAGTAGAAAAATAGATGTAAAGTTAGGGGTAAGTTCAAAGTGGAAAGAAAAGTAGTGAATTTACTTGTGTCGTGCCGCGACGTTAAATTAAATGCTTATTGGGAGGCAACCCAATTTATAGTGTAACTTCTTATTTTTTATTTTTATTTTTTTTAGTGTCATTTTGTGTGTGGTTTTAACAGGTTTTGGAGAAGTCTGAGTATCCGAAATTTGGAGCTAAGGAGAACGTTTGAGCTTGAGTGTGGGGTGACGGCCCTTGATGAAAATTGAGAGAACATGCTACTAGCTAGGCATAAATGCCTCAGAGAGTTTTCCTAACCCTTGTTTTAAATATTATTTGATGCTTTGGGGACATAACATCTTTTTAAGTGTGGGGTGGAGGAATGAATTCCTAATTGTTACTATTTTATTGAGTCTTTATTTTTTTTAAGATGGGTTCCCCGCATTTTGTTTTCGGTTCTTTTCCCGAGGATAGTCCTTTTGAACCGAGTGTCTTTATTTTTTTAGGAATAAGTTTTTTTTGTTTTTTTTAGAGAAAAGAAAAGACCCTTTTGAGTAGTGTGATATTTGCTATTTAGGTCTAATTTTTGAGTAGTACTTTCTTGTGAATGTTTGAAAAAAAAAATGCAGACTCTTTGACATCTAAGGTTATGGTTGTGACTTTGTATATAACTTATTTTATTTTGTAGTTTGTTATGATCATATCTCTATTAGAAGTGGAATTGATACATCTTGATTGATACTTGTGCCATGTGTGGTGAGAATTTGTTTACTCCATGTTTTGCATCTTAGTTTAGAACTTGCCCTGCATGTTATTGAAGCGAAAAAAAAGTGTTGTTTTGTTTAGGAGATGATAATAGGTTTTCTTTGATTTGTTTGATAATTTTAGCTTTTATAGATATTATATCACTAGTTAGCTTTTTTGAGCATGTAGCCTTCTGTTGGTAGCCATATTTTGCCTTGACTATTTTGTTGAATCCCTAGTTTTTGGATCTTGCTTCCTTGAGCATTATAGCATAGACTTATTCTAATTATCAATGCTGAAAAAATGGATAGTTGAGTGAAAAAGTAATCAACGATAGCTACAAAGTGCTTAAAATCCCTCTTTGAAAGAATGTGATGTGAAAAAAAAAAGATGAACAAAAGAAGTTACCTTGGTGATGGCACTGGTCCTTCCAAGGACATCGTGCACCTTAACGCATATAAAATACGTAAGTTGAGGGTGGCTATTATGAAGGAAAACTTTTTTTAAAAAAAGAGAAAAAGTGATTGAAACATTCTTGAGATGATGAGAATTACTTGTGAAATAATTGTTGAATAGAGGGCTGAAAATAAAGAGAAGAAAATAATGAGTGATGACGTCTTAAAGTGCAGAGTGCTTAAGGAAGTGTAAGTCACTATTATATAGTTTTCCTACCCGGCCTCTAGCCTACATTACAACCCGTTAAAGTCCTATATGATTCTATTCAAGCATGCTTAATTAGTGGAGATGTACATAATGAGCAAGCCTATGGTTCTTTGTTCATACATGTGAATTTTATTTCTGAGTGTGAGAGTTGTTCTGTGATGCTAAGTCCTTAATTTATATTCAATCTTGTGAATTGAGTGTGCGGACTATTTCTTTTTGTGAGAGCACTTGTTTCATGATAGATAGGTGATTTTATTAGCTTTCTTTGATGAGAGTAGGTGAGCAAGCTTAAATTTGATGAGTTCAAAGTCTTTCTTTGAGGTTAGGAGGTTAGAGGTTTGTTGTTTATTTGGATGTCTTGCATACTGATTGAGAATTGTACCTGATGTTTTGAAATTGGTATATGGCCTAATTGTTTGTATTAACAAAGTGATGACAAACCTATTTTGATTTATTTGAGATGAGCTTCAATGTGTGCTCTAGGACGAGCAAAAGTTTAAGTGTGGGGTGTTGATGTGAGTCCAAAAGTATATATTTTAATCATTATTTGCCTCACATTTATTATTTATATTTACCCTTTTTGATCATGAATTTTATGGATTGTGCTAAATAGTGTATTTTATTTACAGGATTAAATTGATGAAAAAATGAAAAAAATTAAAGCTAAAACAAATTAAAGATGAAAAGTTGAAGAAGGAAATTAAGCAAACAACTTAATGGATTAAATGGAATATAATAATATATAAACATATGAAACACAATTGAAAGAAGAATTAGAATTGAGCGCATCAACTGACACGTGGCTTCACGTGAAGCATTCCCAAACAATTGAGGCGGGGCAGCGCACCGTTTCACGCAGAAAAGAAAAGGAATTCTTATTCCTCTTGGTTTTGATTTCCCAATTTGTTTTGGATTCAATTACTTTATTTATGATTTTCTACATCTATAAATAGTCCATAAAAATAATTATTAGGGGCATCAATCTAGAGGAGGAATCAGAGGGCATCAACTAGAAAGTCGTCAATACTTTTTAGGGTTCTTTTCTTCTTTTCTTTTCTTAGAGATTAGTGGCTAAGCGCCCTTGTTCTGGGGCTGTAGCTACAAA